>CM075344.1:82747500-85147500 GCA_037693485.1 Kitagawia praeruptora
GTTTGAGAAATCTCTCAGGGAATTGCAGAAGTCCAGCGAGGAGGCTGCGAAGAAAAAAGATGAGGAGATCACACAACTTAAGAGCGATCTGGCTGCTACACAGGCTTCGTTGGCGACTGCTGAAGAGAAGTTTCTGGCCAAGGGTCAAGTCACCTTTATGAAAGGCTTCATTCGAACGATCCCCGACTTTGACTGGGATCAACTTGGACCAGGTAATGCTGACTATGCCGAGCTCCTCAAACAAGAGATCGTGGAGGAGGACACCGCTGAAGAAGCGAAGCTTACAGAGGAGGCCAGGTTGGCAGAGGAGGCCGCCAAAGCCAATCAAGACAAGGATGCTTGATGATTTGTAGTTTATAATTTGTAGTCTTGAATTTGGGATGTGGGCTCCCTTTTAATGCTTCGCAAGTTGTAAAAATATTTTTTGATTAACTCTGATTTTGGGATCACATAGCGATCTGTAAACATTTAATTTCCCCTGTTTTCTTTCTATTCCCAAGTTGTTCGGCTTCGTTGAAATATGTAATAGTATTAGCTCCGTAATTAATTCATCCTTCAAAATGTTGAGATGTAATTTGTATTCGCAGGTGTGAAGTGCCTTGAATAGTTTTAGATTTGTATTCCTTTTGCTTAGACTTGTTGTAGCAGTTATGAACTATTACCTTGAGATAGTTTCAAGTGCGATCCCAGCATCGTTGAGATGGCTTGGACCTTAAAATGTAAATGCTAATAGACAAGCAAGTTTATTTTGAATGCAAAATAAAAATAATTCATAAAGCAAACGAACTCATTTAACGAAAAAAGTAGGGGCGATGCCCAAAGTTTTATTGATCGGGGCATGGCCCAAGTTTGACAAGTAGGGGCGATGCCCTAAAATGAATTGTGGGGCGAGGCCCAAAAAATCATTACATCATAAAGGGGAGTTGTTTATATGATCACTACCCTCCAGTACTTTGTATGAATTTATTCATGCTAAGTAGTAGTAATAGATAGAAACTACCAGAAACAAAGCTTTCACTGGTAGTACTTTCTCAAGTGTTCTGCGTTCCAGGCTCGCGGAATAACATTGTCCTCCATATCAGTGAGATAGTAGGTTCCCTCTGACAGAGTTGCATAGATTTTGTAGGGTCCTTCCCAGTTAGCACCGAAAACTCCATGTCCCGGGACCCTAGTGTTAGGCATGACTGTTAACACAAAATCACGCAAGTATACGTGGTCACAAGTAATACAATTCAAGTTCGTTCCACAGAGATCTGGTTATGGTTCTATTCAGTAGATGCACCTATTCAACAATGTATGGCTTTAATTCACTGCTAAGAAAAGTAACAAATTTGGGTTTGTTTATCTAAATTATACTAAGATGCAAAAGATTAAATTAAGAATTAACTAATTGACGAGAATTAAAATCAAATTACTTATGTGAGAATAAACATGGGACTCTAACTTTATTATCTACTTCAATTAGAGTTAATGCCTTTAATCAATACATATGTGGGATTTGATATCTGATCGGATAACACGAAACAAGTAAAAGTTACCTCTCGGTATACTAGTACCAAACTACGCATACATCCACAAAAGAGATAGAAGATGGGTAGACACCAATTATGTTTAGACCCTATATCTCTATAGAATTTGAAAACATAAAGGTTTAAGCACAAGTTATCCACATAGATCACATAGGGTAGCATAATATCTCTATTCATGCCACAAATCATGATGTTAAAACATCAACCTATCCTATGCTAGCATGGCAAGTTCTAAATCTCAAGATCCACTCTCGTTTCGCAAGAGATTAACAAGTTAGATGTTCGCGACGCATCTAAATACATGAAACACAACCATACGAGGATATCAAGAATTCACAACACATAATCTTTAAAGCATCAAACTACTAAGCTACATAGATAACTCCGTTAGAATCCCATGACAACGATTAGCCCATAATTGAACCGTTCATCATCATGGGATTTGATGAAAACATGATAATAAACAAGATATGGAAGAAAGAAGCAATAATATTAAAAAAAATAAGAGTTGAGAAAACAAATCTATAATCCAAGGTAACACAAAAGATGAAGTAGATCTAGATCTGTTGCTTGTCACGAGCGTTGAATCCTTCTCTCCTTTACAATGCTAAGATGTGTTTAAATAGGCTCTAGATTTCTTGCCCAGCAAGAATTTATCTTCTATTACAATTAGAATTTAATTAAGGTGCTAAAAACTGCCCAAAATACAATTAGAACTTGAAAAGGGCAAAACAGTAATTTCCCTGCTCCCAACAGTCTGTTTGTCGTGCTGTCTGCTCTCACCACACGCAGCCTGCTCGTGCAACACCTGTTCCATGTTGTAGAAAATCTCTCAAGCTTCGCGTGGGCAGTAAGATCGCTGAAAACGGACTTATAGAACTCCAGATATGGCCAAAACATTGTACGTTGCGCAACCAGCCCAGAAAATCCGAATTTTAATCAATTAAATCTCCAAAAACGACAGAAGCATCCACCTTAATCAACATTCTTGCAAGCCTGCACATCTACACAAAACACATCAAAACTATAACAAACTTGAGTCCAAATCAATCAATTTAAGCCGATATGGAACGTTCCAAGTGGATATAAAATCCACTTATCACACCCCCAAACTTAAACCGATTCTTGTCCTCAAGCATAAACAATTACAACTAACTAACTAACTAGTACCACTTCCGTAGGTGATCACGGTTTCATTTGGCATATGCAACAAGCCCTTTAAACCCCTAGGCAGCCCTAGTGGACGAGTAAGGTCTCGTGAGGGCCTATAGCGAATGTACCCACAAAATCCATGTAACCTAATGCAATGCAATGCATGAATGCAACTAATATGAAAAATGCAAGATCCCCTTCAAACTCACCAAAACCAACTAACAAGAAAATATCTCAAAGAATGCAAATAAATCCAAGCAGAGCTCGACTAAGTCCCCGTATACTAACAATACATGACAGAAACGTGCGTGTGTGCGATGCTCATCAGAAATACTCCCACCACTAGGTCAAAAATCATACCTATTCTTCGCCAAGACAATCACAGGTTTATAAATAGAATAGACTGTAGACACTTCATAACTTAGAAACACCTCCATCCTTATTCAAATTAGCCAGGTATTCATGCTTTATTACTACACTACGACACATAATACCACAAACAATACGCATGCTTATTTAACCGTGCAATGAATGAGACCCCAAAAGGCTTATACAATAATACTCATGTAGCGAGTGTTAGGTCAGCAATCCCAAACCACAAGGCTTTAGGTACTAGGACTAAATCCCCTCAGACTTAATTACTCGAGTATTAAAGAGCTCGCTCGTGGTTAATTTTGCATTAAACAATTAAACTATTGACTTTTTTTTTTCTTCTTTCTTTTTTTCCTTTTTCTGATTTTTTTTTCATGCAATCTGGAATGAGCCTCTCACATTTCCAATCTTAGACTACTCATATAAATATGAGCTGGCTACTAGCCAATTGACACCTAGCCATTATTTAACAAATATTAACAACTAGCATGAAATCCCTGGTTTCCCCCAAACTTAGACTTTAGTGCTCCTACGCCATCAAGGGAATAACGAAAATTCTAAATATAATCAAGTGATTAAATCTCAAAGCATCCAAAAAAGCATGATCTCAACCTAGCCCAAAAGCAAACAATGAGACTGTGTAAAAATTTTGTTCCCGTAACACGCAAGTCAATTCCTAGGAACTATAAATCAACCCTCTACTCATCATCATCACACTCAATTAAACATCTACCTATCAATCAGAATCAGCTCGTCCTAAGGGATCATGAATTATGCATGGCATGAAAATGCAACTATAATGAACTCACATGATATACGAAAAATAAAAACAGAATGTCCTATATGAAACAAACGTAAATAATACGAACATAAATGCATGATTTACTACTACTAATATGCAAAGCATGAAATCCTACATGAACACATAATACAACAACTACTAATCCCTCAAACCACCCCCAAACTTAAAATATTCAATGTCCGCATTGAATGGAAGTAAATACGAGGGATAGAAGAAAACATACCTAACTATCTGAATTATCACCCTCCTCGAATGAATCATGCGGTGGATACTGCGAACGAGCTCCTTAGACTGGCCACCTTGCCTGAATACTACAAACCCACAATTGACAAGAACACAAATTCGTAATAAAAATAAGATTTGAGAAAAAGATTTACCCAATACGAATCGAAGAGGTGAACTTGCAATTAATTCCTCTTTAGAATTGAATTTTTAGAGCTTTAAATAAATAGAAGAGGAATTGGATTTGTATGTATAGGTGGGTATATATAAGATGATAGATAGGATGAAAATAAATTTTAATGTGTAAAAGAAAAATTTGAGAAGGTATGAAATTTGATGTGTGATAGAAATAGGTTTTTAAAAAAATAAAAAAATAAAATAATTTACTAAATAAATAATAATAATAATAATAATAATAATAATAATAATAATAAATAATAATAATAAATATAAATAATAATAATAATAATATATATGAATAGAAAGAGGTTTAGAATTTTGAAGGAGAGATGAGGGGTTTTGGAATTGAAATAGGAAAAGAATTAGATAGAATGGGGGTATAAATAGAATGGGGAGAAAAGATTTTTTTTTATGTAAAACAGCTGAACAAACAAAAACATCGGACAAACTCACTGCAACACGCGCAGCCTGCGCGCGGCTGGCGCAACTGCCTCACAAGCAGTTACGCAGGCGCAGCCTGCGCAACAGGCGCGCAATCTGCCTGAAGGTCAGTAACGCAGGAGCAGCCTGCGTTACAGGGGTGCAATCTGCCCGAAAGATAGAAACGCAGGCGCATCCTACGTTACACACCCAAAATTCGATTATTTTTTTTTTTGAGAGAAAACACTCAATTTTTTTTTCCCTACACTAATGTGTGGGTTGCCTCCCACGAAGCGCTCCTTTAACGTCAAGCTATTGACGTTACTTCCTCAACTTACGGTGGTTTCAAAAGAATAACAGAACCATCCTCAACAGAAAGACCCTTTATACGAACGTTGACCTCTGGGTTGCTTGCTTTCCACAAATCTTTTCCATCAGACTTCAACCTGATCTTACTACCCAACGGCCAAATCTTCTTCTTTTTCTTAAGGTGCTTCTCCGACTCAACCGGTTGAACAAAAATTTCTTCTTCCTTATCATCGGTTTTCCACCTTCGCAACACGTTATCATGCCCCTCCTCAAAAATCACTAGCTCATTATTCAAAAGGACATACCTCAAATGTGGTGGAAGTTTCCCAAGCTTGACATTCGAAAGATCTCGAACCGAAGAACTGTCAATATAATCACTGATGGGATGCTTTAGCATGTGTGTGTCCGATTTCTCGCTCAACAATTGATCAAACTTCTTTCTCTGCCCCGTATCAACTATTTCCACACTGTAACACTCTTCATCCTCTATCGGAAATTTCATGGCCTTGAACACATTAAAGGTGACATTCTGATCTTGCACCCTCATTGTAAGCTCTCCTTTTTGCACATCGATCAAAGTACGACCCGTAGCTAAAAAAGGCCTTCCCAAGATTATGGGAATCTTCTTGTCTTCTTCGAAATCCAAGATAACAAAATCAGCTGGGAAGATGAGCTTATCAACCTTCACCAAGACATCCTCCACTATACCCCTCGGATAAGTAATCGACCTATCAGCCAACTGCAAAGAGATGTTAGTTGGCTTCAGCTCCGGCAGACCAAGTTGCTTGAAAACAGACAAGGGCATAAGATTAATGCTAGCTCCCAAATCACACAAACACTTGCTGAATGAAAGATTGCCAATAGTGCATGGAATAGTGAAACTTCCTGGATCTTTAAGTTTAGGTGGCAACTTTTGTTGCAGAACAGCACTACACTCCTCTGTCAATGCCACTGTTTCAAATTCTTCCAACCTTCTCTTCCGTGACAAAATATCCTTCATGAACTTTGCATATCTTGGCATCTGCTCCAATGCTTCAACAAAAGGAATGTTAATGGACAGTTTCTTGAAGACATCTATATATTTCTTAAACTGTTTCTCTTGACTTTTCTGTAAGCGTCCAGGAAATGGAGAAGGCGGATAGATCTGATTATTCTTTAAAGATTGCTCCGGAGTAGACTTTTCAACAGGTTTCTTGCTCTTCTCACCATCAAGCTGATCAGCCACTAAATCAGATTTCTCAATTTCTGGCACTGCAGATTTTTCAACCTACTGATTCTGAACATCTTCATCTTCCTTAGTTGCTGATTTTGGATCTGTGTAACCCTTCCTGACCTCAAAGTAACTACTTTCACCTGCTCATGGACCTCCCTCTTGCCTGGATTAACCTCTGTATTACTTGGAAGAGTTCCTTGTTGCATATTTAATAAGGCACTTGTAATCTGTCCCATCTGGTTTTCCAAGATCTTTTGAGAAGCTGTCAGGTTCTTCATCATCATCCTCATCTCATCCATCTCTGATTTTTCATTAGAAGATTGCCCCGCATGAGCCTGGGGTTATTGCTGCTAAAATCCCGGAGGTTGATATGGTTGCCTTGGAGCATAAGGCTGTTGATAGCCTTGATTGAATGGCTTCGCTTGCTGATAAGGTTGTTGTGCACTTTGATTGTTGCTCCAGCTGAAGTTGGTATGATTCCTGTTGTTAGGATGATAAGTAGTTGGAACTGGTACAGCAGGTCTCTGAAAATTACTCACGAACTGTGCTGATTCAGAAGAGATAGTACACTGATTCGTCTCATGTGCGCCCGCACATAGCTCACAAACACTAGCCACCTGATGAACTCCATAATTTGCAAGAGAATCCACCTTCATAGTCAAAGCCTTCAACTGAGCTGCAATAGCTGAAGCTGTATCCACCTCAAACAAACCTGCTACCTTTCCTTGAGAAAGCCTCTGGGTTGGATTCTGATATTCATTAGCAGCCATCATCTCAATAAGATCATAAGCTTTATCATAGCTCTTAGCCCAAAGAGCTCCTCCTGATGCTGCATCTAGCATAGGTCTAGATTGTGCTCCCAACCCATTGTAGAAACTATTGATAACCATCCAATCAGGCATGCCATGATGTGGACATCTACGAAGCATCTCCTTGTATCGTTCCCAAGCTTCACACAAAGATTCTCCAGATTGCTGCTGAAACTGAGCTAGCTGGTTCCTCAATGCTGCAGTTTTCGCCATAGAGAAGAATTTAGTAAGAAACTTCTGAGCAAGATCCTCCCATGTAGTAATGGAACAAGGTGGTAAAGAGTGTAACCAGCCCTTGGCCTTATCCTTCAAAGAGAATGGGAAAAGCCTCAACTTGATAGCATCATCCGAAACACCATTGAATTTGAAAGTGTCACAGATCTCGATAAAGTCCCGAATACGCATGTTAGGATCATCCGTAGAAGCACCCCCAAACTGAACCGAATTCTGTAGCATCTGAATAGTGCCCGGCTTGATCTCGAAGTTATTAGCCGTGATGGCCGGCCTGATAATACTTGACTGGATATCATTGATCTTCGGCTGAGAATACTCCTTCAAAGCCTTCGCTGCTGCTGCATCTGCCATCTTGACTGTAGTTCCAGCTTCCTCTTTCTTATCCTTTTTATTCTCTACAAGACCGTCTTCTGCCAGTTCTTCCAAACGAGCCTGTGAGCGTGTTCGCATACAAACTTAAGTACCTGAAACACCACGAAAGAAACAAACTAAGTAAGAAATCCGAGTCAGTGAACGCTAACGACGACTATTGACAAGCACATAAACCAAAAATAAAACATCGATGATCCCCGGTAGCGGCGCCAAAAACTTGTTAACACAAAATCACGCAAGTATACGTGGTCACAAGTAATACAATTCAAGTTCGTTCCACAGAGATCTGGTCATGGTTCTATTCAGTAGATGCACCTATTCAACAATGTATGGCTTCAATTCACTGCTAAGAAAAGTAACAAATTTGGGTTTGTTTATCTAAATTATACTAAGATGCAAAAGATTAAATTAAGAATTAACTAATTGACGAGAATTAAAATCAAATTACTTATATGAGAATAAACATGGGACTCTAACTTTATTATCTACTTCACTTAGAGTTGATGTCTTTAATCAATACATATGTGGGATTTGATATCTGATCGGATAACACGAAACAAGTAAAAGTTACCTCTCGGTATACTAGTACCAAACTACGCATACATCCATAAAAGAGATAGAAGATGGGTAGACACCAATTATGTTTAGACCCTATATCTCTATAGAATTTGAAAACATAAAGGTTTAAGCACAAGTTATCCACATAGATCACATAGGGCAGCATAATATCTCTATTCATGCCACAAATCATGATGTTAAAACATCAACCTATCCTGTGCTAGGATGGCAAGTTCTAATTCTCAAGATCCACTCTCGTTTCGCAAGAGATTAACAAGTTAGATATTCGCGACGCATCTAAATACATGAAACACAACCATACGAGGATATCAAGAATTCACCAAACATAATCTTTAAAGCATCAAACTACTAAGCTACATAGATAACTCCGTTAGAATCCCATGACAACGATTAGCCCATAATTGAACCGTTCATCGTCATGGGATTTGATGAAAACATGATAATAAACAAGATATGGAAGAAAGAAGCAATAATATTAAAAAAATAAGAGTTGAGAAAACAAATCTATAATCCAAGGTAACACAAAAGATGAAGTAGATCTAGATCCGTTGCTTGTCACGAGCGTTGAATCCTTCTCTCCTTTTCTCCCTTGCAAAACTAAGCTATGTTACAATAATAAAAACTGATGATGATTTACAATGCTAAGATGTGTTTAAATAGGCTCTAGATTTCTTGCTCAGCAAGAATTTATCTTCTATTACAATTAGAATTTAATTAAAGTGCTAAAAACTGCCCAAAATACAATTAGAACTTGAAAAGGGCAAAACAGTAATTTCCCTGCTCCCAACAGTCTGTTTGTCGTGCTCTCTGCTCTCACCACACGCAGCCTGCTCGTGCAACACCTATTCCATGTTGTAGAAAATCTCTCAAGCTTCGCGTGGGCAGTAAGATCGCTGAAAACGGACTTATAGAACTCCAGATATGGCCAAAACATTGTAAGCTGCGCAACCAGCCCAGAAAATCCGAATTTTAATCAATTAAATCTCCAAAAACGACAGAAGCATCCACCTTAATCAACATTCTTGCAAGCCTGCACATCTACACAAAACACATCAAAACTATAACAAACTTGAGTCCAAATCAATCAATTTAAGCCGATATGGAACGTTCCAAGTGGATATAAATTCCACTTATCAATGACCCTTCTAAGTACTAGGTCACCTGTACGTAGGGATCGCACCTTGACCTTTCCATTGTAATACCTTGAGGTCCTTTGTTGGTAAGCTGCGAGGCGTAGCTGGGCCTCGCTTCTTGTTTCTTCAATCATATCCAGATAGAGCCTATGATTGACTTCATTAGACTCAGGGTTATAGTGTTCCCTTCTGAACAATCCCGAACCAACCTCCACTCGGACCATGGCCTCGCACCCATAGGTGAGAGAAAATGGGGTCTCTCCAGTAGTGCTCCTTGGGGTCGTGTTGTATGACCACAGGACCCTTGGTAATTCTTCAGGCCAATTACACTTGCTTTCTTCTAGCTTCGCCTTTAAAGTATGCTTGATTATTTTGTTGACGGCCTCGGTTTGACCATTTGTCTGAGGATGGCTTACAGCTGAAAAACTTTTCTTGATCCCCAAATTCTCACAGAATTCCTTCATCTCCTTGCTGTCAAATTATTTCCCATTATCTGATATGAGTTGATAAGGGATCCCATAGCGACACACGATTGCTCTGTATACGAAGTCCTTTAGCTTCTTGGCAATGATTGTTGCAAGTGACTCAGCCTCGGCCCACTTGGTGAAATAATCTACTGCCACCACTGCGTACTTAACTCCCCCTTTAGCTTTGGGTAATTCCCCAATTAGATCAATACCCTACATAGCAAAGGGCCATGGGCTCGTGAGCGAAGTAAGTTGAGAGACCGGTGCATTGCTGAAGTTAGCGATCCTCTGACAGACATCGCATTTCCTGGAAAACTCAAATACATCCCTTTTCAGTGTAGGCCAATAGTACCCTTGACGAAGAATCTTTTGGGCCAACGAACTACCCCCCGAGTGATTGCCACATATTCCTTCATGTACCTCTCTCAGAATATAAGTACATTCTTCACCATCTACACATCGCAACAGCGGGGTGTTGAACCCTCTTCGATATAAGACCTCATCGTAAATGACATAACGAGCAGCCTGATATTTGACCTTCCTCGCTTCTCTTTTATCTTGTGGTAGAGTCCCATTTTTCACATATTCCCACATTGGGGTCATCCAAGTCGACCCTGAGATTGCCATTTCCATAATGAACTCCTCCGGCACACTAGGCTTTATCTGAATTTCCAATGGGATAACTCCAAGTAAGGTAGCCTCGCGGCACGATGCTAGCTTCGCTAGTGCATCTGCCCCTTGATTTTTCTCTCTTCTGATATGAACTACCTTGATGTTGTTAAACTTTTTGATTAACCTTTGTGCACATCGTAGATATAGCTCAATCTGCTCGCCTCTGGCTTGCCACCCACTCCAAAGCTGATATGTTACCAGCATAGAGTCGCTGTAGGCTGTGAGGTTTTCCACCTTCATTTCCAGGGCAAATTTGAGACCAATGATGAGGGCTTCATATTCTGCTACGTTATTGGTGGCTTCAAAGGCAAAGTGTACTGCGGTTTGTATCTTGCGACCCTCTGGGGTTAAAAGTTTGATGTCAGCCCCGGATCCTTCCTTATTAGATGCCCCATCTACATGTAGCCCCCACCACGAGGCTGAGTTTTCTTTTTTGGCCTCGCTGACTGTTACCTCCGGAGCTGCTATAATAGCCCAGTCGTCTCCCTCAGATTGGGGAGGAAACTCCAAAATAAAATCCGCAAGTGCTTGTCCTTTTATGGGGCCACGAGGCTTAAACTCAATGTCAAATTGACTGAGCTCTACTGTCCATTTTAGCAATCTCCTTGATGATTCAGGCTTGTGCATTATCTGCCTTAGTGGGTAGGCTGTGCGAACTTCAATCTTGTGGGCCTGGAAATATGGCCTTAATTTTTGCGAGGCCAAAATCGAGGAATAAGCGAGCTTTTCCATGTTTGTATATCTCTTTTCTACATCTAGCATCCTTTTGCTGATATAGTACACTAGGTACTGAATTTTCCCCTCCTCGCATACCAACACTACACTGATCGCGTGTTCAGACACAGCGAGGTAGACAATGAGGACCTCGTCATTAAGGGCTTCGAGAGAAGTGGTGGCGAACCCAGGTATTCCTTTATTTTCTGAAAGGCCTCCTCGTATTCCAATGTCCATTCAAAGTTTTTTCCCACCTTTTTAATGGCTTTAAAGAACTCATGGCACTTATCTGATGATTTGGAAACAAACCGATTGAGTGCTGCGATCCTTCCTGTTAAACTCTGAACTTCATTCACACTTCTTGGGGATCGCATGTCCATTAAAGCCTTTATCCCCAAGAACTTTCCAGATTTGACTCCAAAGACACACTTTTGGGGGTTGAGCTTCATTCTGTATTTCCTTAGTATATCAAACATCTCTACGAGGTTAGAGATGTGATCCCCAGCTTCCTTAGACTTAACCAGCATGTCATCTACATAGACTTCCATTGTCTTGCCAATTTCTTTCTCGAACATCATATTAACGAGCCTTTGGTAGGTGGCCCCAACATTAAGCAGACCAAAGGGCATCCCTATGTAGCAATAGAGACCTCTATCCGTGATGAACAAGGTATGCTCTTGATCAGGACCATACATGGGTATTTGGTTGTACCCAGAATAAGCATCCATGAAATAAAGAAGTTCATGCCCTGCTGTTGCATCCACTAACTGGTCGATATTTGGTAGGGGAAAACTATCCTTGGGACAATGTTTGTTGAGGTCGGTAAAGTCTACACATGTCCTCCACTTTCCATTTGGCTTCTTCACGAGAACCGAGTTCGCGAGCCAATCAGGATAGAATGATTCCCTAACGAGCCCGACTTAGAGGAGCCTGTCCACCTCTTCTTTGAGAGCCTCAGCTCGTTCTCCACTTATAGGTTGCCTTTTCTGTCTGACTCCCTTCTTGCTTGGATCCAAGTTTAGCTTATGACACATCACATTAGGATTGATCCCAACCATATCTTCATGCGACCAGGCGAACACGTCAAGGTTGGCCTTCAGAAAAGTGACCAGCCTTTCTCTCAAATCAGGGCTGAGTTGCGACCCTATTTTCAACACCTTTGAAGGGTCCTGCACATCAACGAAGACAGGAATTGTGTCTTCAGCTGCCCCGGCTCGCTCCACATGTTCTGGGATGCGAGGATCAAGGTCTAGATCATACTCACGAGCCTGACTTGACTCTGCCTCGCAGGGGTTGGCACCCGCGTGCCCAGACTCCTTAACAACAGTTGTTGTCTGTGTAATTCCATTTGGCAGTTCTGTCAGTGTAGATGTTTCCTTGCGAACCCATTTTCCCTTTCGGGCTCGCACAACGGCCTGCTCTGGGCTCTCTTCGCTGTCACTATCCGTAGCCTCTTCAACGATCCCTTCTTGGAGAACCATTACTGGCTGCGAGGCTCCCATCATCAAAGCACCTGGTACTGGTTCTACTTGAATTCCCCAATTATCAAAATAATCAGCTGGGAGCTCCTCAATTGAGATCATGTTACAATCTATTGGAGGTACAAAAGTTGTCTTGCGAGGCCTGCTTTACTCCTCGCATTCCATCTTATCCGTCACTGAATTACTCCCTCTTTCTGCTGACTTGAGGGCCTTGTTATAGCACTCACGAGATTCATGTTGTGCTCCCTTAACGCATCCGACACCATTTGGGGAGGGAACTTCATAGAGAGATGGTAAATAGAAGTGACCACCCTCATTTCTTTAAGTATTGGCCTCCCTACAATAGCATTATAGGCTGAAGGTTGATCAACCACCATAAAGTCTGCGATCTGGGTAGTAATACAGGGCTCGTCCCCTAAAGTAATAGGAAGCCGAACGAGGCCCTTCACATTAACAGATGCTCCAGTGAACCCATAAAGGTGCCCCACCGTGGGTATGAGATCCTTATCAACATATCCCATCTTTTTGTAGACCTCATAAGTCAGAATATTCATAGCACTCCCATTATCAACAAGGACCCTGTACACGTTCTGGGATCCAATGCGAACTCAAACCACAAGTGCATCAGAATGGGGATGATGAACCCACTTCGCATCTTCCTCCGTAAACATGATATTTGTGTCTTCGCCTTTAAACAACTTTGGGGGTCGCTCTTGTAGATGGTGCACATTAGTGAGAGGTCGCTCCTTGGCCTCGCGTGTGTATCTCTCCCTAGCTTTGTTACTATCTCCCCCGAGGTGGGGTCCACCCATTATCACATGGATACTTCCGCCTCGCGTTTCCCTTTCTTGAACGACTGGATTCTGTTCAGGTGGCGGAGCTTGATTATAACCAAGGCCAGACTTGGGATTATGTTTCTTCACCTCGCGAACTGCCCACTCAGTTAACTTTCCATCACGAATTAACTGATCCACTTGTTGTTTGAGCTCCCGGCAAGTCGTTGTATCATGCCCTGTTTGTTCATGAAAGGTACAATATCTGCTAGTGTCTGCAGTTCCCTTCGGACCCATCTGTGGAGGCCTCCTAAATACCCCCTTGTTTGCATTGACTGCGTAGATGTAATCAATTGGGGCGACCAGAGGAATAAATTTGTCTTCACTCCTCGCAGGGTGAGCTCGAGGAGGGGATCACCTCAAAGGATCGCGTTCTCTGCTTTTTGGGCTGGGGCTTCGACTTCGATCTCGTCTTCGCCTCGGACTTCTGGAGTCCTTTCTTTTTACTCCCCTGTTCGTACTCCAACTGTTACCCCTTTCATTATTCTTCTTCAGATCTGCAAGTGACTTCTCAACGCGCTTGAAAGGCTCAGCAACCCTATGCAATTCAGAAAGCGTGCTCGGGGTTTGTTCTTGTAACTTCTTCCAAAATTCAGTCCCTTCCCTCACTCCAGCAATGAGGAAATTTTTTACAGCCTCGTCATTTGCACCTCGCACGCGAGGCACCTCAGCATTGAACCTCTTGAAATAATCATGAATAGTTTCTCCTTCCTTCTTTTTTATGTTTGCCAAGGTAGACACAGAGGGTGCGTAGAGCATCGAGGATTGGAACTGTTTGATGAAGATGTCCACGAATTGCTCCCAAGAATCGATGACAACCAATGCCCCTAGCTTCGAAAACCACTACTGAGCACTTTCTCTTAGCGAGGCTGCGAACAATCTGCACCTCTCCAGATGCGAGACCTGGTAGACATCCATCTCATTGTTAAACCGAATTACGAACTCGGCTGGATCAGTATCTCCATTATAGGTCATATCCGAATGATGCCCTCGAAACACCGCAGGAAGTGGAGCAGTTCGAATTTCGTAGGTAAAGGGCGAAGAAGAACCCATGGTATTAAAGATCCCTTTCTCATTGTTCATTGCATCCAAAGCCTTTTTCAACTCCTCCAGCTTATAATCCCCGATCCTGACCTCTTTGTCCCCATCCTTCTTTTCTCCAGTGCTCGCATGATGAGATTGAGTCTTCTTTGGGATGCTAGACTCTTCTTGATCATTTCTATCCTTCTTTTTACGTTCCTCCTCTCGGTGTGGGGAGCGTTCGCGATCTCGATAAGACGGGGGTCTGTCATCGCGATGATGAGACCGCCCACGCTCTCGACGAGAAGAGAGGGGTCTGTCATCGCGGCGATGTGACTGCTCGCGATCTCGACGAGGAGACAAAGGTCGAGAAGAGCCTTTGCTTTTATTTTTAGATCCTCCATCCTTGTTAGTTTTGAGCTTCACCAACTTGAGAAGGAGATCGTGCTCGCTGAGTTTCTTTCCCACTCGGTCAAAGACACTAACGGATCGTCCTTCAGATGAGGCGGGCTTCGCCTTCGACCCCTCCTTATCCATAGTAGCGTCCTCCTCGTTCCAGTTGGGGTTCGTTTGGTCTGTCACCACATCATCAAAGTCTCCAATTAACTTCTTGGTGGGGCCCTTGCTACTTTTTGCTTGATGAATTCGATCCCCTGTCACTACGCCACAAATGGGCTTCAACAACGCTTTTTTCAGTGTTACGAGCAAAAGTGTAGCCATATATGCCTTAAAATTGGTCTACGGTAACACTTTTTTTCATGTTACAATTGATAGTAACCGGTGTTACCATATCCATAAATCGGTATCTATGGTAACACCAAAATCAGTGTTACCATTGATCTTTAAAAATTTTAACCTTTTTTCACATAAAAATTAATTTATTTGAAGAAAATAATCAAGATATTTTTATAAGGGTTAAAACATTCTAAGATGAATAATTTTTTTTTATATTCATTAAATATTATTAAACAAAAAATTTAAAATGATTTTTTTCTAAATATATATATTTTAATATATTATTAAAATAAAAATAGTTTAATATGTGATTAAAAATATTTGAATTATATTACTTCAAATTGTGTAAAGGAATCATTTAGGAAAAAGAAAAAAAAATGAATATTTATAATAAAATATATTATTTTCCTAAATTAAAAAAAGTAAAAAAGAAATTTAGTAAAAGAAAAAAAATACAAGTTTAGGCTAAAAATTGGTGAGCGGGAAAAATACCGCCCAACCAGTTTTAGACCTCGCGCTATTCAGACAAAAATACGCTCTAATTCACTTTCCATTTTCATTACGCACTCTCTGGTCTCTCCTCTCTCCGCTCGCTGATCTCTTCTCTCTCCGGTCACACACTCCATACTCAGTACTCACAAAGTTCCACACTCTCCTTTCTCTCTCGCCTCTCTCTCATCTCTCTCTTCTCTCTCCTCTCTCACATCCTCTGTTAATATTTACATATGCATTTGTCAATTGGGGCTTTAATTCACTAATTGGATTCTATTTGGGGTTTTAATTCACTAATTTGTGGCTTCTTTTTTTCATTCTCAGGATTAATTTCGAGTTAGGGATTGAAACGGTTCGGGTGATTTTGGGGCATCAATCGAGTTCGATTTGGGGATTTGCAAAAAGGGTTTCGATTTGGGAGTTTGAGTATAAGGTATTTCTGTATCTTATGTTTTCTTAGTACTTGGACTAAGTTTTGTGGGTACTTGTTTATGTTTTGTGAGTACTTGTTTGTGTAGTACTTGTTCATTTTGTGCGTATTTGTTCGACTTTAAGGGATAATTTATAATTATTCAAGTCAAGCATTTCACCTTTTTCTTCCCTTACTATGGTAGTTTGCATACTTTTGTAAGTATAAGGGATGGGTGTGTGTGAGGAATTGAACCCGTGAGATGAGGCTTCACCACTACGCTATCCCTTCCATTCTCAGCTATTTCAGAATCACATTGCTGAACCTATAATTAAAATGTCCATCGTTAGTGAGCCTAATTTGACTGGACTTTTCTCTACCTTGGTGAAAAATGGGAGTGCTCATGAGTGTAATTTAGTTTTAAAACTATATTTGTTATCATTCAGAATTAGAAAAAAAAAATTGTGGGCGGCTTCTAGTTCGTGGATATTTTCTTTCATTGTACATTCTCCACACATTATCAATACTTGTAAAGCTTCTAAACAACACTGATGTGTTTTGATTTCAGTGATTGATTTTGAGATATGGGATTTTGAATTTTAAACTCATACTTGTTGCCGTTAGGATTGCCAAGCAAGAAAAGGTTTTCGTCTCCTTGGATTTGGCTAGTTTTGAGGTTTAAATATTATACTGCATTCCTATTGTCCAGTTTCAATAAAATGGAAATGATACTTTTACTTGAAGTGTTTCTCGTCGTCTGTTGAACACCAAGCACTGTGAAATTGTTAAATAACATAGTAATGCTAGATATAACCTCATTCAGGGTTTTTTGTGGAAACTGGAAATTTCAGTAGAGACTTGCTTCTGTTATTCTTTTGTTGCTAAATAATGATAATGGCTTAATCCTCCTATTGTGATGTTACACAGTTAGTGTGGTCAGCAGGAAAACCAAGCATATTGAACATAGTTCATTAAAATTCAGTTCGCTTCCTACTGGCATTGATTCACTGAAGTTCGGTTCCCTTTCTACCTGGTCTCCTCTATCTAATGGAAATCAAGGGATCTCACTTTCTAGGAAAAGGTGGTATGCCTCAGTAATATGCGCTGCTACTCTTGTAAGTTTACTTTTCTGTAAATTTGGAGGAATATTAAGTAGTTATATAAACATGAATATAATGTTCTTTCAGAACAAGATCATGTATAAAATTTAGTAAATAATGTAAAATATGAAATACATATAGCCATATAGGTAGAAAATGTGCTATTATTTGTCATATGTATATACGTTTTGCTTTATATCCTGTAATTGCAAAGCAGGTATTTCTCTTTTACCTCAAAGAAGAATTAGTGCTAAACTATGTTATTCGTCCTTGTCTCAATGATGACCATTATCCCGTATAAGATATTTCTCCTTACTGAATGCAATAAACTCATTTAAGTGTAACTTTATTGTTTGAAATGAAGTTAATTACTTAGTTTTTTCCATAACCTTATGACAAGTAAAGGGTTATGTTGATTTCGGGAAGACTGTATAACTTGACATGTTCACTTATGGGATCATCTTTTTCCTGGTTTATTGGCTATCGAATTGTTTACCAAGCATCATGTTTTGGTTTACAGTCACTCAAGTTGTAGGCATTTTAAAAGCCATCTTAACCTTGTTGCAGGGGAGGACACAATCCATCATACATGTACAGGTATACCATGTTTCAAATCGCCTAGTTTTAAATATGTAATGTATATATTTTGATGGCCAGAATCGTACCTTTTCCTTTTTTTTTTTTACATATACCATGTTTGTTGTATACAAACCTTTTAACCTTTAGGAAACAATCTTTTTTTAATCCTTGAGGTAAACTTTGTTTGTTTCTTTTAGGATTTACCAAAAGGCCTGATAACACTTAAATATGCACTATACAATTTAAATATGCACAAAACGTAAGCTCTAATTAACTAGTAAATATGTACATGTACCTGTAGAGATGCAACTTTTGTTGCCCTTGCGAGCCAAGTTGATAACACTTCTGCTATCGGTATTGCAGGCTGTTTATTTGGAGTCCAAGCACTTATCACTGCTCCAGGTTCAGAAGGTTTGCAGTTTAAAAGCTTCGTTATATATTTGAAGTGAGAATAAATTAAAAGATGCTGTTAAATTTATCTTGTTATAATGCAAAATTAATGCTAAAGCTGCTATTATCTACTAAGTCTTTTAATTGCTGGTACATTGCTGCAAAGTTGCATACTTATGCTGATAACATTCTTCACAGATTGGAAGAAGCATGTTTGTCATAATTATAAAATTTTATCTACCTATAGCTTAAAAATTACATGCCATCTTCTTTCTATTTAATGATATGCTCTAGTTTTTTTTACATAAATATACAATTCTTCTAGCTTTTGTATAGTAAAAAAATGCCAATGCTGGTAAAAGTGACGGTCTATATCATGTTTATTGCAGGCAAGAGAGGCAAGGCAGAGGATATTTGAGAGGACATCTCAGCTAACAATCGTATAAGCAAAGGCTTCATAATAAGATTGCTTTTTAAATTGAACAATCTGTTGAAGTTGGATTATAATTCTTCCATTAATGTTTGTATGAATTTAAAACTTGGCACCTTAATAAGAACGGTTAATGTAGATGCAAGCTGCTCGGATTGGTGATCATTTTCTGTTTTATTTTTATTTTTATTGTTGTTGCCATGGAGATGCAATTTGTATCATTTCAGCTATGTAATTTCTCTTAACTGTTTCATACAGTTTTCTTATATGTTGAGGTAATCACTAAACCGACTTAATGGCAGCAGTGAAGCGAATGGATAAAGTTTCAGAACAAGCAGAAGATGAGTTTTGCAAAGAAATGGAGCTTCTTGCTAGAATTCATCAATATCATCTGGTTGCTTTAAGAGGCTTTTGTATCGAAAGACATGAGAGGTTAGTTAGGCAGGTAGATATGTGTGGTTTTTTTGCTGATAGAGTTGGAAACAACAAAATGAGGAATGCTAAGTCAAATTCATTAACATCGGATTTTATTTCTCTACCTTCTGTTTAGTTTATAATATATGTGAAATAAATCAAACGGAGAAATGTCTGATTTCTGATATGATTGCTCTTTCTTTACGAAACATAGTTCCTGTGTCTGCTCTTTATTAATGTAAATGTTTTTATGCTAATCTTTTTAAACGCTCTCATGTTCAGGATTCTCGTGTACTTCACATGGCTAGAGTACTGAGTACATATACAGCCCACCAGTCGGATTAAAATTAGTGCAGCATAAACCGAAGTGTCCCATGGAGATGACAATGTTAGATCATTTTACGTTATGCTAAGTAACTTCAACAATTTTTGTTATATGTAGTTTTTTTGGATGGGATTTTATGTATTATAATGGATTTTGGACATCATTTATGTATTGGAATGTTTGACAATATTTTGAATGGGAACCTTCATTTTTCAATATCATATGTTATCTTTCTTTATTTAAAATGTTGGTATAGAGCTTACAAAAATGTTTAATAAAAAAGTGTAGGCATAGTGGTAAGAGTGTTGGCAAAAACACCAAAGTGTTTCACAATTTGATGTTACAGTAGGACTAAAGAGGTGTTGGCATAGGTCTACACCAACACTTTTAATAGTGTTACTACAAAGATAATGGTGTAGCCATAGATCTATAGCAACATCTTATAAGGTGTAGCCACAGATCAGAAAAGTGTTGGCATAGGGGTCTATGGCTACACTTTTCTTCCATGTTACAAAAAATAGAAAAAGTGTTAGCATAGACCCCTATGGTAACAGTCGTTTTTGTAACACTCCCAAATTTGGTCAAAGTGTAGCCATATGTGCTTTCAGGCTCTTTTAGCAACACTTTTTGGCCTATAATCACACTTTTTTGGGCGTAGCCGTAGGCCATTTGTGGCGTAGTGTGTCCTTGTATTCCTCCTGAAGCCTCTTGAACTATGTCGCTTCTCCATCTTGGCCACCTTTTCCTTTACCTCGATCATTTGATCACCGAGGCCTTTCAAAAATGACATGACTTCGCCAGGCAAGGCCACTTGTTGAACAACAGGGGGTGTTTGCTCCTTCTCAAACTCATCCTCGATCCCCTCATTACGCGCCTCGCTCTCTAGTAGAATCCTCTTCTGGGGTTCGTCCTTATTTCTCCTATGCGACCCCGGGGTCTCTCCTTCCCCATTTTTCTTCTTGTGTGATTTAGTCATCGTTCTCCCAATCAATGACGAGGCCCTCCTTCTAGCGCCAAATGTTATCGGGAGAATATTGTATAACAATATTTATGGAGGTTGCTGGATTTACGGAGCAAAATACAGATATTTTGCTAGAAGAAGAATAGGGATTAGGGTTTTGTGTGTATAGGTGTGGCTGAACTTGATAGGTGTTTTCAGGTAAACTGTTTCTCTCCCGTATCAAGGTGCCTATGTACCCTATTTATAGGGATCAAGCCTGACGTAGTTCTTGAAGAACAAGTTACTTAGACGGGCTAGGGTTTTAAGAGATAAGCCAAAGTCCAAGCCCACTCGTTTAGGGCTGACGTGGCAGTGAATCATGAACCCTATCCGTGATCCATGGCCGAGCTGTGGAAGCCCATAGTCTCGAACGGATAGAATTGGTCAATAGAGGATCAATCAGGACCTAGCATGCGACCTCGAGGGATCTGGCCATGCGAAGCGATCCCTTGTGGTCCAGCCACTCATGCGACATTGGGTCTGGCCATGAGCCTTCCAATAAAGAGTGAGATAGCGATCCCAACGTAGTTTGTAGATATGATGATAGAAGCGAAGCGATCTCTTGAAAGTCAAGGTGCTCCTGTAGCGAGGTGGCCCTATAATAGAGATATCATGACCAAGGTATGTTGGGCTGATTCCAATAGTGGGCTTTAACAATCCAATCTTCATCTTCTAGGTCCATCATAGATTATGAACCTTTAATTTAGCCAATCAAATCAATTTAGCTGCCATGCTAGATTTGGGCATAATACATATATATTTATAAATTTTAGCCTGATAGACAGTCTCCCACAACAACTATTGAGAAAAGATGATGAGCGTTGAGTTCAGGAGAAGATGAGGAAATGAAAATCATATGAAGAGGGTAAGAGCATATGCGCCTATTGCATGCTCAAAGAGCTCCACAAGAATACAAGACAACCATAATTTCCAGCACTAATTATTACTCCCTCCGTCCCTCTTGATTCTTTACGTTTGTGGACCAGTTTTCGACACGGATTTTAAGTTACATTTTAAGGATAGTTCTATAATTTATTTTTGATATTTTCTTTTTTATATATAAAAATAGAACAATCCTATTTTTATAGAAAAAAAAAAAGAAAATATCAAAAATAAGTTATAGAACTATTCTTAAAATTTACCTTAAAATGTGTGTCAGACAAGCACTTTTTTATGTAAAAAAATGGGTGGAACATATTGAGTAATTTATATACTAACTTTTCACATTTATCATTAAACAGAACCTTTTTTATTTTTTTACTCAAGTCAACAAAAGAGTAGATATTGAGGACACATATTAGGAAGGTTTTCTTTTTTCTTGGATTCTCTTTCAAAATGATCTGATGAAGAAGTGTTCTTCAGCTACTACTTGCATATTGATATAGTTTGGATACAAATTATTGCAACGTACACATATATCTTTTGTAAACAATATGTATTTCAAAATTCTTATATTTTTGTGATAGAAATTTCCTTTCATGAAACATGAAACAAAGGGTAGTTGGGTACTTGTAATATACAGTAAATGAAGAGTGTCTTGTATTCATCATTCAAGTCAATAAATGACGACTTTTTGTTTTTGGTCATATGTGCTGTCTCAGCAACTGAATAAGTTTAAAGTTTAAAGTTTGAAGTTCAGGACACCAAATTTGAATTTTCCTCTCCAAGCAGTCTTTTGTAGAAAACAATAGTCTGATAAATATTTTCGGTAATGCTAATCATGGTTAAGCATTAATGTAAGTGGATAAATGCATTTAAAATGTCAAATTTGCACTTAATACATTAAGTTTGCACGAATTACAATATAATTATTTAGCAATTAGGGATTTTTTTATTAGTGGAAATTAATGTGAATACAGGGGGTCCACTATTATTACTTGGAAAATTGAATTGATGTTGTAAAAGAGCATTGAAAAACTTTAAAACAATTAAATAAGTAAAATCAATGTTGAAAAGATGAGAATATTTAATGTTTAACCATAGCCCTTAGGGCTATTGTTAGCATTTCCCAAATATTTTTAGTGTATCAACTTTTAGTTGATAATTACCTATCACTGATTTGTCTCTATATTAACTAACATTTTCCTTTTCAATTTCTCATAAAAGTAAATCTATAGTATTATATATATTATAATAAACGAAACATGGTCATCAATATGATACCTGTTATTTTTACTTAATTAGCCCTACTTAGTTCTAAACAAAATCTCTCATAATAATTAAATAATTTCCTTTTTTACATAAAGCATACTCCCTCCATCCCACTAGATTCTATATAGTTTTTTTCAACTGCTTGCATGCATTTTAATGATTCTATAAAGTATAGTTTCATAACTTATTTTTAAAATTTTCTTTTTTTGTATAAAAATTTAACATACTTATTTTTATACAAAAAAAGGAAATTTAAAAAATAAATTATTAAACTATCCTTAAAATGCACCTTAAAATGCGTGTCACGCCCCGTCCGCCAATGTATACATCTGGTGGGATGGTAATAACTAATCAATTTTCTTTTTCAGGTAAAACATAATACTCCTATCTTTTATTATATCTAACTAAATATCCTCTATTCTAAAAATATTACAGCCAATTTTATTTAATAAAATAAAATAATTATATTATAATTGCTATTAATTTGCCAATTAGTTTTTTCAACTAAAACACGTTATCTTTCTATTTTTTTCTAACTAAAACCTCTACCTCTTCAATTATATCACAAGACTAAATAATCAATTTACTTTTTCATGTTAAATATATTGCCTTTTCTATTTTTTTTATAAGTAAGCAATTTTTTTTCAAGTAAAACACAATATCTTTTATATTATATTTAACTATAATATCTCCCCTTCTAAAAACATAACGTGTAATTTTATTCAATAGAATAGAATAATTATATTATAATTGCTATTAACTAACCAATTACCTTTATCGTAAAACACATTATTATTTTTATTTTATCTAACTAAAACCTCTCTTTTTCCAATTATATCATCGTTTATTTAATAAAATAAAATAATAATATTATAGTTAATATTTTAACTGTTTACCTTTTTAAACTAAAATGTATCATCTATTCTATATTTTTTTAACTAAAATCTCTCATTTTTTAGAAATATTAAATCACATTATTTAAAAATTTAAACTACAAAATTCATATCTTAAAAAATTCGATTCAAAGTAAAAATATATATAATATTAATAAATATTGGTCCATTACACGAATTTTAAACTAATTTTAAACTAGTACTCTTTTTTTTAAAATCAAACTAAAGCTTTCAAAGCCAAGGCCATGGTCTTTCATTTATATTCATTTATCAAAATCTATATTCTTTAATATGGAAAATGATATTTAAATCACTTGCAAATAATATCAGGGTATCGAAATATTAAATTTGATTTTTAATTATTACTAAAAAACATTTGAGTTTAATTTCTTTATCTTCACTTCGGATTCGATTTCTATAACTACGTTTTTAAATAGTATTTATTTATTAAATATTTTATTATTCAGTTCTCCACAAATACATATCTAAATAATTTTTATTAATAATTCTTCATAATTTATTAATATTATTATTTTAATTTCAATTCGTATTCGATCCCTTCCCATATTTCACACGAATTATCAGCTAATATTAGTAACACAAGCATGCAGATAGCAATATGTATTATGAAACAAGATTAAACTAGTCATTGATAATAGGGATAGTCTCAAAACTACCATGTTAACTATTGGATTTTTAAATAAATACTACCAACCTTTCTAAAATTCTAAAAATACCGACTTTGTTTTCAAAATTTCAAAAATACTACCTTCCTCAGTTGCAACTTTTGCAACCTCATTTGCAAGTTCGATGCTACAAATTTCTGATTGCAAGTTCCGGGTTTCAGATGTCATTTTCGACCACTTTTTTGGAATATATATATATTCCAAAAAACTAGTCGAAAATGACATCTGAAAACTGGAACTTGCAATCAGAAATTCGTAGCATCTCAGTTGCAAATGAGGTTGCAAGGCCCGCGAGGGGCACTCATAATTGGTGGATTTGGGTTGCAAGGCCACGCCAGGGGCACTCATAATTGGTGGATTTCTGATTTTCAACTTTCAATTTCCAATTGCAAAAGTTGCAACTGAGGTTGCAAAAGTTGCAACTGAGGTTGCAAACCTCATGTTGGGATTTATGGGTGATAGCATAGAGACAACTTAACTATATTTCCCTATACTTAGTTTTTACTAAGTTGAACATATTGTCACAGCCAGAGTATGTCTTCGTATTCGAATAATTGCTGTCATGTAATAATTGTATGATTTGGGATAAGTTTATACATTTGTTCAAGGCTCAAGGAATACATCTAGAAGACAGCTAGAATAAAAGTTAATGTCATGTTCTTGATAGTAAAGTTACAAGAAGACAAAAGTTGCAAAGTCACGACAAAGCTACATCTGACATCAACATTGGCTGAAGCATGGGACAGTAACATTCTCACACTTGACAGCGAGTCTGGAGTTTTCGACAACAACATTGGCGGGAGCTTGTACTGTCAACTACTGAATATTCCTTTGACAGCAAACTCTGCGGTTAAGGTTACTGTCACCCTGAATTATTTGATTTAGGTATTTTCTCAGTCAAAGCCCATGACAGGTTACATGTTCAAGAAATAGATTTGCTACAACACTCTATCGTTTGTAGCAGACCTGCAAAGATTACGACATAAGCTTAAGAGATTCACAAGATAATGCTGGTCAATTCGAGGTGTATGTAATATCCACATCTACTAGAATTGGATTAGCAAGAAATAGAAAGAATCTAGGTTGCTTTACTTATAAGGTTTATCCTGTTTGTATAGAAATTTGGGAAAGTCACATGGGTGTGCAAATTGTAATGAGCTGCCACTTGAAAACGACAACTGCTCAACAGCCCATGCGATATAGACAACAGAGTATCTTAGTCTACTTAGATACATCTTAGATTCTTTTCTATTCATGTACGCACAAGAAGCAATTTGTATATCTTGAGATATCGAAGCTGGAGAAACACTCTCTCCAGGTTGTAGCAACACTTCACACAAGATAAATAAAACATTTATTTTGTGAGAAATCTTGTTTCACTTATTGCTTGCATACATCTACTGATAATCTATAATCTTTATCTTCGTTGTTGATTTAAAGATTCGATTTTATCAGTATTGCATTCAACTCCCCCCCCTTCTGCAATACTCCGGGACCAACAACTGGTATCAGAGCATCCAGATTGATACACAAATCTGAAGATCGTGACGAGTGTTCAGAAGTCAAGTGGAATCAAGATTCCAGTCTTTGATAAAGAGAACTACAATTTCTGGAAAAGAATTGAAAGATCTTGTTATTTATTAAAGCTGCCCATCCACTGTATTTGGGAATTCTTGAGAACGGCCCCTTCATACCTCAGATGGAAGTAGCTGCTGGTACTTTGAATGATGAAGTCATTCCAGCCCATTGGGTTGCAAAGAAGCCTTTAGAGTACACAGAAACCAAAAAGGAGAAAGTAGTCTTGGATGACTATTTACAACTCATCTTGCTCGACTCACTTACATTAGACAAAGCCATGTGTGGTAATGTCATGTGATGTACACTGCAAAAGAAATGTGGAGTAAGATAGAGTTGCTATGTGAAGGAAGTGAAGAGGTTCGCGAGAATCAAAGACAAATTCTTGTATCACAATATGAAGCCTTTATGGCTAAACCAGGCGAAGAACTTACACACATGTTTGAGAGGTTCAGTAAGCTAATAGCTAAGTTACAAATTCAAGGGAAGTTCTATGATAGAAAGGAGATTAGCATCAAATTTCTGCTCACTCTCCCTGAGCATCTTGAGCACAAAGTCACAGCCATAAGAGAGGGAAGAAACTTGAGTGATGTCTCTCTTGAAACTCTCTATGGTGTGCTCAAATCATATGAACTCGAGCTTTTTCAAAAGAGAGCTATTCAAACTGGAACCAAAGGAAAGTTAGCAAACATGTCAAGAGCCCTTATAGCTCATGAACCACAAGTAGCTTGTCCAAGTGAACCATCACAAAGTTCACAACCAACACAGATCCCATCTTTGAAGATTGAGGAGGTGTTGGATGACGAGGAGAAGGTTGTTCTGCAGCTGAAAAATGTTGAAGATGAAGATTTCTACACAGTAGAAGAGATTGAAAGCATGGATAATCCAGCCATGGCTTATATGGCTAAGAGATTTAAGAATATCAAGTTCAGAAGGGACAAGTCATACAAGCCACAGGGTCAACTATCTAAGTTCAACAAGGGAAGTTTTTCAAAGGCCACTGGTGGAGCCACAAGAGGAGGATACAAGACTGGGTTATTGGATAGGTCGAAGTTCAGATGTTACAACTGCAATGAGCTAGGTCATTTTGCTACTGAGTGTAGAAGACCAAGACAGAATCAAGGAAAAGGATCTGGAAATCAGTTTAAGAGGAATCAAGGGAAAGCCTATGTGGCTGAAGGAAAATGTTGGGGTGATTCTGAAGATGAAGAAGAAGAGGAGTTTGTGAACTTAGCCCTCATGGCTAAATCTGATGAAGAAGCTTCAAGTTCATCAAATCAGGTACCATCTCTAGTTTTACTTGATATGTCTAAAACTGAGTATAAGCATACCATTGAAGATTTAAGTGCTGAGATGCTTAACATTCATGTTAGTTTATCTGCTGCTCACAAAGAAATTGATAAATTAACTAAACATGATGAAACTCTCAAATCTGAAAATGAAATGTTGTTGCTAAGAACCAGTCCCCTAGATTCATTAGCTCAAGAGAATGCTAGGTTGAAAAATGATATTGTCTGTGCTAAGGAAATAGAAGAATTTCTCAGGAGTCAAATTGCAGAAAATGAGTTTAAACTCAAAGCTTTTAGAAACTCTTCTAAGTTAGTCCAGCAATATCATGATAATCACACTGAGAATCAGAAGGTAAGAATAGGTTTCGAGTATGGTATAAGGCATGGAAAGGCAATTGCTCTTGATGATAGTGATGTTGTCAAACCTCAAATTCTCAAAAGAGTTTGCAAACTGATTTTCAAAAATCTTCAAGCTGATTTTGATGAAACTTCCTTGTTCATCAAACAAGAGCTACTTGATGAAGATGAGTGCATTGACAGCACACTGAGCAAAGGAAAAGATACTGTCAAGTCTCCCATGACAGAAACTCTACCAAGTAATCAGACAGAATGTTCTAAAGTAGCTGACAGCAAGGATGAGACAGAAACTTCAAAAGATACTGTCAAGAGAGAACCCAAGACAGCAACTTTCAAACCTGCTATCAAGATAGAAGCAAAGAAAGGTACTGTTAAGGGTGGCTCGACAGCAACTTCAGAACATACTGTCAAGGCAAATGTCTACAAGCCTAAGAATAGGAATGGTAAGTTAGGGATTGATAAGGAGAATGGATATAGTCATGTTAAGGATGCCTTTAGGAAGCTTTGCAATAATTGTGGATCATCTCATCATTTAACATTTGTTTGTAAGAAACCCAAATAGGATAAGGTCAATGCGTCCAATGTTAGTGGTAACTTACATAGAACCCCCATTATTCAAAGAAGTATCGATGTCTGTAATAACATTGACTATATGCCATGCAAAATTGTTGTTATGAGTACTTGTTTCAATCTGCCTATTCTGTCTACTGAAAGATGTTCCTATTTAGAAACTGCTGAGACTTCTGTGCCTGCCTATGTTGGTAAAAAGGCAGCTTCCACTAAGAGAAAGACCAAGTCTAACTCTAGAACCAAGTGGACAGCAAAAGAAGTCAAACAGGAGGATTCTAGTGTTGATATAAATGTGAAGCAGAATGATATGAACAATGATGCTGTAACTGCAGGACCCAACAGATTTTGGGTACCAGATGCAAATTAGAATAATCTGTTTTGTAGGGCAAGAAGTAGAAGCAGGTCATGTGGATCATCGATAGTGGATGCTCCAGGCACATGACTGGTGATATAGCCCTGCTATCACATTTTGTGGAGAAGGCCGGCCCAATCATAACTTTTGTAGAAAACAGCAAAGGTTACACAGTGGGATATGGATGTTTGGAAATTAGAAATGTTGTCATTGAAGATATTGCTCTTGTTGATGGATTGAAGCACAACCTACTCAGTGTCAGCCAGTTCAGTGACAGAGGATTTAAGGTTGACTTTGATATGATGGTTTGTAATATCTATCAAAAGAAAGATCGAAGCCTCTCTTTGAAAGGAGTCAGGAAATGAAGCTTGTTTGTTGTAGACTTAAATTCTGTCAATAAAGACAAGACTTACTATTTTTACAGTAAAGCATCAGTTGGTGAAAGCATGTTTTGGCACAAGAAGCTCTCACACCTCAATTTCAAGAATATGAATATTCTGATGATGAAGGTGTTGGAAATATTGACTACTACAGCAACATAGAGGCAGTTATATATCGTATTTAACAAGTCCAGGCCAAGCATACAATTAGCGAAACAAAGCACGAAGGTAAAACACATGCAAATCAGTAACTGATAGAACAAAGGAAGATAAGAAATCATACCAGAAGCCATAGCTATGCAGGTATCAAATAAGAAATAATCAGCTGAGTCACCAGGCCTTGCAAAGAAGTCCTGATTGTTCTTGAAGAGATAATTGCCTCCACTTACACTGTGTCAGGATGCTGGCAATATTCTTCCAGGATAAAACAGCTCCGAGTTAGATGGTCACAGCAACCAGAAAACTCAACTTCGACTAGCACCTCAGTCGCCAGAAAAACCTACTGGTGGAGTACAGAATATAAAGGGAGAACAGAGTGTATAGAGAGAACAGGGAATGTATGGTGTGGACAATATGTTTTTATGTCTATAACAATCAGTAGCTTAGGTCTCTATTTATACTAGAGGCTAAACGTAACTGATGTCACCCAATTAATATTATAACTCCCATTCCAATTAATTAGAATGAAACGGTCGATTTAATATAATCAAAACGTCTGATTTTATATTAAATAAATCGTAACAGTTACGATATATATATTTATCCACATTATGACTTCCAATTAATAGAATAAACGCTCAGACTCTACTGTCAAAATCACGCAGAAGTTACTGTCAACAAGTCCTGATAGTACCTTTAAAGTAACTGTCAACAGTTTGAACTTGACAGTAAGTTTACTTCTTTGACAGCAACCTTGTTCCTGACAGTAAGTTTTACTTCCTTGACAGCAACCTTGTTCCCGACAGTAAGTTTTACTTCCTTGACAGCAACCTTGTTCCTGACAGTAAGTTTTACCTTCCTGACAGCAACCTTGTTTATGACAGTAAGTTTTACTTCGAGAGTTTACAGGACTTAACAGTCCAACTCTTGACAGCATGTTTATAATATTAAAATAAATCAATAATCCATGCAATAAAATTCCTCGCCCAGGTCGCCTCGCGTACGCGAGACGCCGAGACATTCGCCCAAATCGCCCTTCGACCGAGCCGACCCGAGTCGAGACGTGACGTGGCGTGGCGTGTCGTGACGGGGCGGGCGGCGGCGGCGCGCGCGTGTGTGTGTGTGCGCGTGGAGCACACAGTAACACCATGCACCATCATACACCTTAGTAGTTGTACACTACCCATGTGTGTGATTCTATATAAAGCCAACAACCCCCCTTATTTATTTCAATGTGGGATAAATACACATTCTCATTTCAAGCTTATTCAAGCTACTAACTTCAACTCCATTTCTCTATGGGTTTCACTAAGAAAATTACTTAGACCCATATATGAAAATTTAAGTTCCCATATCAAGGAACAATTTCCAATCGTTAAAATCCGGAATTAACATCAAGAACATAAAATAATTATGCCCTAAAAACTCCATTTTCTAACAATCCCCCACAAATCCATACAGAAATGCTCCAGGTTTTCCATCATGACTTGTTTTTCAGAGTTGGTACCCTTCCGGGTTTGAACCCTCCTAAGTCCCCTACTTCGATGACTACCGGATTCAGATGGAATGTTTCACCTTGAATCTTAATCCGTTTGATGTAATCATGTTCCATAGACGACGACAAGTCAAAGGCTATGGTGCCAATCTACGGCTTTGAGACATTAATGGTCTTGTCTCGATCCTGTTCATCGAATGTTTCAAGGAATAACCCTTTCCTCTAGTTGCGACCACACAATTACATTCGCTTAGCTGGGCATCTCCAGAGATGTACTGCTACCATCTCGTCGAATGACTTGACCCCATTCAGAGTTATAATAACTCTTGCTATCTACCAGTATCAGTACCTTCTAGGTTTACAGGGGATAGACTCAGATACAATAGTATCATCTATGTAGCAAAGGTACTACCAATTCATCCTTACAGCTTGTTATTACCACATTGAATACACTTCAAGGGATCTCCTCTCATGTGTATTGGGTTCCCACTGATGATGAACTATGATGGGTTGACAGCCCCATCCCCAACCTCGACTTAAGGACCACTGCAGGTTCCAGTCCTTTAGTTAAAGGATCAGCTATATTATTCTGAGTTCCTATGAACTCTACAGCAATAATCCTATCAGACACTAAACCCCTAATAGACTTTAGTCTAACTTGGATGTGCCTCTTTGTTTTAGCATTATACTTTTTACTGCTAATCTTGTCGATAGTTGTTTTACTATCACAATGAATAGCAAACGCAGGAAGCGGTCTGCTTACTACAGGTATCGCGGACATAAGTCCATGTAACCATTCAGCCTCCGTCCTCGTGGCATCAAGTGCACACAACTCAGCCTCAAAAGTAGACCGAGTAACTATAGTCTGTTTTGTCGACTTCCAGGATATTGCTCCACCTGCTAAAGTGAACACGTATCCAGTCACTCCATTGGAACCAGACTTCTTAGCTATCCAACTTGCATCACTGTACCCCTCAAGTACACCAGGAAATCTCCTATAGTGTAAACTTAGGTACATTGTGCCTTTCAGATATCTTAGTACTCTATCAAGAGCATCCCAATGAGTTCTGTTTGGACAGCTTGTATATCTAGCCAACTTAGACACAGAATATGAAATATCTGGTCTAGTACAGTTAGCAAGATACTGCAAACTCCCTATAATCTGAGAATACCTTAACTGAGACACAGGTACTCCTGAAGTATTCTTGACAAGGGCAACTTTAGGATCATAGGGTGTACTAGCGATTCTACACTGTGAATAACCATATTTCTCAAGTATAGATTTCTCTATATAATGAGACTGCGATAAAGTTATTCCCTCAGCTGACTGTGTCAGTTTGAGACCAAGAATCACACTAGCCTCACCCATATCCTTCATTTCAAAGTGCCTTTTCAAGAAAGCTTTTGTCTCGTTAATAATCTCAACATTGGTTCCAAACAATAATATGTCATCTACATATAGGCACAAGATGACACACTCACTACCTTTAACTTTGGTGTAGACACACTTGTCACTATCATTAATATCATAACTGAACGGCACTATAGTTTCATCAAACTTTTTATGCCAATCCCTAGGAGCTTGTTTCAAGCCATAGATGGATTTGATCAACTTACATACTTTCCTTTCGTTACCAGATGCAACAAATCCCTCAGGCTGATCCATATAAATCTCTTCTTCAAGTTCACCATGAAGAAAAGTTGTCTTTACATCCATTTGATGGATGATAAGACCATGTACGGAAGCCAATGCTACTAGCATTCGAATTGTTGTCATTCTAGCTACTGGAGAGTATGTGTCAAAGTAATCAATGCCCTCCATTTGCTTAAAACCCTTAGCTACCAGTCTAGCTTTGTACTTATCTATTGATCCGTCAGGGTTCAACTTCCTTTTAAAAATCCATCTACACCCGATAGTAGAACACCCAGGAGGGAGATCAACTAACTCCCATGTTCCGTTAGAAACAATAGAGTCAATTTCACTCTTTACAGCGCCCTTCCAGAGCCTGGACTCTGAAGAATCCATAGCTTGTCGGAAAGTTAAAGGTTCATCCTCGACATTGTAAGTGATAAAATCACTTCCAAAATCCTTGACTACCTTTGCACGCTTACTCCTTCGTGGTTCCTCTACCTCCTTAGCAGTAGAGCTACTACTAGGTTCCGCCCCCACATTTGTCATCTTTTCCACATGATCAGGAATAGAACTTGATGTGTGAGTAGGATCTTCATTAGAAGTATCTTGAGGCATACCAGTCTTCATAGGGTAAACATCCTCAAAGAATGTAGCATCACGAAACTCAACTATCGTGTTTGCCACTATACCATCTATGTCAGATTTTAACACTAAAAATCTCATAGTTGTAGTGGTCTCAAGATAGCCTAGAAAGATACAATCAACAGTCTTCGGACCTAGTTTCTTTCTCTTGTGTTCAGGGACAAGTACCTTAGCAAGGCACCCCCACACACGAAGATACTTAAGACTAGTCTTCTTGCTCTTCCATAACTCATAGGGTGTCTTATCCATGTGTTTCAGAGGGACTCTATTCAGAATATGGCAAGCCGTATTCAGAGCTTCTCCCCACATGTATTTAGGCAGCCCAGAGTTAATAAGCATACTATTAATCATATCTTTAAATGTTCTGTTCTTTCGCTCAGCAACCCCATTAGACTCAGGTGTGTATGGTGGGGTAACTTCATGAACTATACCATTGCTTGCACAAAATTCATTAAAAGCGTTACTCGTATACTCACCACCTCTATCAGATCTCAACCGTTTAAGTACCTTACTAGTTTGTTTTTCTACTTCAGTTTTATAAATAATGAATTTACTAAGTGCTTCATCCTTATGTCTAAGTAAATAAACATAACAGTATCTACTACTATCATCTATAAAGGTAATGAAGTATCTAAAATGGTCCTTAGTCAACACACCACCAAATTCACAAATATCAGTGTGTACTAAATCTAACAAGTCTGAATCCTTAACAATATTATGAAAATGTTTCCTTATTTGTTTAGCAGACACACATACTTGACATTTAGAATTCTTTTCTATGGTATGTCTTGGAATCAACTCTAAGTTCATCATATTTTTAAGAGCACCAAAATTTAAGTGACCAAGTCTAGCATGCCATAAATCAGAAGATTCAATACAATTAACAGAAGGAGTAATATTATTAATCAACCCACCCAAAACGGGTTCAGCATTTATCACAAATAAACCATTCGACAAGTAACCCTTGCCAAAAAATGTACCAGTATGAATAAGAACTACTTTATTACATTTGAGAGAAACTTCAAAGCCATTAGCTACTAAACAACTACCACTTATTATATTTCTACGCATGTCGGGAACATGATGCACTCTTGTCAGGGATAGAATACGTCCCGAAGGAAACTTCAGGTCCACGTTTCCTACTCCATGTACTTGAGCAGCACTTGCGTTCCCCATCGTCACTGTCAAGCTATGACTCTGTTGATAAGATACAAATAAACTAATGTCAGCACAAATATGCACATTAGCTCCAGTATCAATCAACCATTCATTTGACAGATAAGTGGAAAATAGTACAGGGTTGTAGCTAACATACCGGTCTACGTTGGTTTCAGAAGCCAAAGCCTCACCAACAACCATGTTCACTACTGGCCCACTTGAGGTTCCAAGCACAGCATTCGCTTGAGCTACCCCCTCGGCTTTCTTTGCTTTCTTTGTAGGGCAGTCCTTACTCCAGTGCCCAACCTGCCCACAAGACCAACATGGTTTGTTTGCCTTTGGTTTCTTGGCCTTATCCTTGTCACTCTTAGGTTTATTACTATTACCCTTCTTAGAGACAGCCTTCCTTTTCTGTCCTACAGTAGCTACATTTACCTTCGAACTTCCATGCTCAGTTGGCATCACATGTCCCTGTTTGGACTTGTGTTGTTCTTGCACCGAGATGTCCAGCATAAGGTTGGTCCAGGTGATCTCTCCTTTCTGTCTTTTCAGGGAGAGAGAGAACTCTTCCCAAGACTTTGGGAGCTTTTCAATCACACTCATCACCTTGAACTTTTCGGGGAGGTCCATTCCAGACTCCTTCAAAGCATGCACTATCATCTCGAACTCATGCACTTGCTCAGTCATGGACTTATTGTCCACCAGCTTGAAATCAAGGAACCTAGCCACAGAATACTTTTCCAGACCTTGTGAGTCAGTATTATGTGTCTGGTCCAGCTTCTCCCATAAGAGTTTTGCGGTGTAGGCATCAGAGGAGTACACATCAAACAATGTGTCGGTTAGAGCAGCCAATATTGCTGCCCTAGCAACCCCATCCTTCTCAGCCCACTTCGCATAACTCTTAACTGATTCAGCCTTCTCTTGATCCACAACCGGCTTCTCATATTCCACAACAGGCCATAGACCCTTTACAGTTAACCACAACTTCATCCTTTTCTGCCATCGAGAAAAGCCAACGCCCCCATTGAATTTCTCTGGCAAGCCAGTTAATTCAACGGTTGTGGAAAACTATAAGTGGTCCAATCAATGACCCCAACAGATGCAACCGAACTACCACTAGCAGGAATCTCACTCTCGTTAACCATTATGCTAAATACTATATAACGAATTATCTCTTCAAGAATGTTGGAAATATTGACTACTACAGCAACATAGAGGCAGTTATATATCATATTTAACAAGTCCAGGCCAAGCATACAATTAGCGAAACAAAACACGAAGGTAAAACACATGCAAATCAGTAACTGATAGAACAAAGGAAGATAAGAAATCATACCAGAAGCCATAGCTATGCAGGTATCAAATAAGAAATAATCAGCTGAGTCACCAGGCCTTGCAAAGAAGTCCTGATTGTTCTTGAAGAGATAATTGCCTCCACTTACACTGTGTCAGGATGCTGGCAATATTCTTCCAGGATAAAACAGCTCCGAGTTAGATGGTCACAGCAACCAGAAAACTCAACTTCGACTAGCACCTCAGTCGCCAGAAAAACCTACTGGTGGAGTACAGAATATAAAGGGAGAACAGAGTGTATAGAGAGAACAGGGAATGTATGGTGTGGACAGTATGTTTTTATGTCTATAACAATCAGTAGCTTAGGTCTCTATTTATACTAGAGGCTAAACGTAACTGATGTCACCCAATTAATATTGTAACTCCCATTCCAATTAATTAGAATGAAACGGTCGATTTAATATAATCAAAACGGCTGATTTTATATTAAATAAATCGTAACAGTTACGATATATATATTTATCCACATTATGACTTCCAATTAATAGAATAAACGCTCAGACTCTACTGTCAAAATCACGCAGAAGTTACTGTCAACAAGTCCTGACAGTACCTTTAAAGTAACTGTCAACAGTTTGAACTTGACAGTAAGTTTACTTCTTTGACAGCAACCTTGTTCCTGACAGTAAGTTTTACTTCCTTGACAGCAACCTTGTTCCCGACAGTAAGTTTTACTTCCTTGACAACAACCTTGTTCCTGACAGTAAGTTTTACCTTCCTGACAGCAACCTTGTTTATGACAGTAAGTTTTACTTCGAGAGTTTACAGGACTTAACAGTCCAACTCTTGACAGCATGTTTATAATATTAAAATAAATCAATAATCCATGCAATAAAATTCCTCGCCCAGGTCGCCTCGCGTACGCGAGACGCCGAGACATTCGCCCAAATCGCCCTTCGACCGAGCCGACCCGAGTCGAGACGTGACGTGGCATGGCGTGTCGTGACGGGGCGGGCGGCGGCGGCGCGCGCGCGTGTGTGTGTGCGCGTGGAGCACACAGTAACACCATGCACCATCATACACCTTAGTAGTTGTACACTACCCATGTGTGTGATTCTATATAAAGCCAACAACCCCCCTTATTTATTTCAATGTGGGATAAATACACATTCTCATTTCAAGCTTATTCAAGCTACTAACTTCAACTCCATTTCTCTATGGGTTTCACTAAGAAAATTACTTAAACCCATATATGAAAATTTAAGTTCCCATATCAAGGAACAATTTCCAATCGTTAAAATCCGGAATTAACATCAAGAACATAAAATAATTATGCCCTAAAAACTCCATTTTCTAACAGAAGGATTTGGTGAGAGGACTACCTCAACAGGAATTCTATCAAGAAGGACTATGTGAGGATTGTCAAATGGGTAAATTGAAAAGATCTGTGCACAAATCAAAGTAAGTGAATACCAACACTGAGCCACTCAAATTAATTCATATGGATTTGTTTGGTCCCGTAAATGTACAATCTCTTGTAATAAAGAGATATGCCCTGGTAATGGTGGATGACTACTCAAGGTACACTTGGGTGAAGTTTTTAGAGACAAAGGACGAAGATGCTCAAGAAATCATTGATCATATAAGAGTTCTTGAAAGAACCCCAAATGCTCAAGTTCAATATCTGAGAAGTGACAATGGTACTGAGTTCAGAAATGCCACACTAGGAAACTTCTGCATAGAAGAAGGCATTGTCCAACAATTCTCCACTACCAGGACACCACAACAAAATGGAGTTGTAGAAAGGAAGAACAGAACTCTCATCGAAGCTGCGAGAACTATGTTGAATGATTCTAAATTACCAACATACTTCTGGGTAGAAGCTATTAATATGGCTTGTTACACACATAATAGAACCTTGATCAACAAGACTCATGGAAACACTCCTTACTATTTGTTAACAGGAAAGAAACCTATTGTCAAGTATTTTCATGTATTTGGAAGTAAGTGTTTCATGATGATTGACAACCATGAAAGAAAAGGAAAGTTCGATGCTAAAGCTTATGAAGGCATTTTCATGGGATATGGTTTGGAGAGGACTGCCTACAGAGTCTATGTCATTGATCACAAAGTCATTGAAGAAAGTGTGAATGTCATATTTGATGAAACCAAATTCCCAGGACTGCAAGAGGATGGTCAAATGGAGTCTCTTAGATTTGAAAATCAAGGGTATTTGGAAGAAGAAGAAATTGTTACTGATGAACCTACTGGTACTCAGGATATTGAGTTTGAAAGAAATGCTGTTAACACCAATGATGCTACTCAAACTCCAGCTCAATCTCAAACTGTATCAGCTAATCATCATAATGAGAATGATTCTGGAGATGTTGAAGAACATGAAGGACAAAACATCAATGGTGGAGAGTCAACCTCTCAAAGAGGAAATGATCAAGCAGATCAAGAAAGAAGCTTGCCCAGAACCACTAAGTGGAACAGAGATCAAACTAGCAATCTAACCATTGGTGATCCCACTACTGGTATAATGACGAGGAGAAATATTTCTGCTGACAGCATGTTTTCTATCTCAAACTGAGCCAAAGTCAATTGATGAAGCATTGTTGGATTCAGATTGGGTGATAGCCATGCAAGAAGAGTTAAACCAATATGAGAGAAACAATGTATGAAAGCTGGTCCCTAGACCCAAAGGGAAATCAGTAGTTGACACAAAGTGGGTTTTCAAAAACAAGTTGGATGAAAGTGGAAATGTGACAAGAAACAAGGCAAGGCTAGTAGCTAAAGGTTACTGTCAACAGGAAGGGATCGATTATGATGAAACATTTGCACCTGTTGCCAGACTTGAAGCTATTCGGATATTTTTAGCCTATGTTGCACACTGTAACTTTAAGGTATTCCAAATGGATGTCAAAAGTGCCTTTCTTAATGGAGAATTAGAAGAGGAAGTGTATGTTGAACATCCACCTGGATTTGAGGATGCTGAGTTGTATGACTTTGTCTACAAGCTGTTCAAAGCACTTTATGGATTGAAGCAAGCCCCTAGAGCTTGGTATGAAACTCTCTCTACTTTTCTCATTAAGAATCAATTTACAAGAGGTGTAGTGGATAAGACACTGTTCTACAAGCACCATGGCAAGGACATCATTCTGGTTCAGATTTATGTTGATGACATAATCTTTGGTTCTACAAATGAGAAGCTGTATGAAAAGTTTTCATCTCTTATGAAGAGCAAATATTAGATGAGCATGATGGGAGAACTGTCATTTTTTCCTAGGTCTATAAATTCATCAAAAGGATGATGGTATCTTCATAAGCCAATCGAAATATGTCAAAGAACTTCTCAAAAAGTTCAACATGGAAGATGCATCACCTGCCAAGACACCTATCGCTACTGTAACAAAACTGGATTTGGATCCTAAAGGAAAGAAAGTGGATTATAGTACCTACAGAGGCATGGTGGGATCGTTGCTATACCTAACTGCTAGCAGACCAGACATTATGTTTGCTACATGTCTCTGTACAAGGTTTCAAGCTGATCCAAAAGAATCACACTTAGTAGCAATCAAGAAAATCTTTAGATATCTTAAAGGTACTCCAAACCTAGGCCTTTGGTATCCTAAAGATATTGGATTTGACTTGATTGGTTATTCGGATTCAGACTACGTTGGATGTAAGATTGACAGGAAAAGTACAACAGGAAGCTGTCAATTTCTTGGTGGAAGATTAGTGTCATGGTTTAGCAAGAAGCAGCATTCTGTATCTACCTCAACTTAGAAGCTGAATATATTGCCGCTGGAAGTTGTTGTGCTCAAATTCTTTGGATGAAAAATCAGCTAATGGACTATGGTTTAGAGTTGTCCTATATTCCTATTTATTGTGATAACACTAGTACCATAGCTATCTCAGACAATCCAGTTCAACACTCCAGGATAAAGCACATTGATATCAGACATCATTTCCTAATAGAGCATGTTGAAAAGGGAACTGTGAAGCTGATTTATGTTCCAACAGAAAAGCAACTTGCAGACATTTTTACGAAGCCACTAGATGAAGCAACCTTCAACAGGTTGGTAAGTGAATTGGGAATGCTAAATCCGGTATGTTAACTTACTAGTTTTTACATTTTCAATGTGGTTAAAAATTGCAGCTTGTGACTGTAACCTTCAATGTTACTGTCATGAGAAGTTACTGTCCTATGTGCTACTTGTTTATTTGACAGCATGTTTGCTATGACTATGCTAAATTCAAATCACATGCCTATTTTAATTTTCGTAATGAGTAGTCACGTGACATTAACTTATTTCATACGCCTGCTTAGTGATAAGTATTCGTGTCATTTGAAATGACCCCGGGTATTTGTCAATCCTTTTTAATTTAAAGTTAATTACTTCATTAAAAAGAGGCAGTTGGAAGCTGTAGAGTCACTTAATGTATTATAAATAAGACCAAGGCCAAACCCTTTGTTCTCACTTAACACACCAAGAACTTTAGAGGCGACATGAGTAAGAGGAAGGCAGAAGATATGTCTACATCAGAGATGCCAAAACCACTGAAGGAGATCGCTGCTGAGCATCCCCTTGATCCATTCCTCGATAAGCTTCAGGCTTATCTGGATGCAAAAGGGATCACAGAGGAGAATGAGAAGGAGAAAGAGAATGTCGTTGAGCAGCTGCTGGTGGAAGCTCTTGAAGAGCTCAATAAGGAATGATGTTCAGTTCTTAAGAACTATTTTGTACTGTTTTTAAGTTTTTTTTAATAAAAGTTCATCGTTTCAACTTCTCAGTGTGTTGCATGCTGTTCATCTCTTTCACTCTTAGTTATTTGTGAATGGTTGTCTGTTTACTTGTTTGTGTGTATGGATGTTTGTGGATGTGTGCTAAAACCAACAAATATGTGCCTAAATCGATTAAAATGCTATTTGGTAATTTTCACTTAAGCAATAGGCAAAGTTGATTAAAATTCATGACATAAATTATTTCCGCTTAAGTTGCTGTCAATAAGTGAAGATGCTGTTACGATGTGCCTTGACAGCAAGTTTCTTAGACGACACAATGGAAAAAGTCTCTTTCATGAAATTTAAAGGAAATTGTATAAATTGCTTAATGATGACAATATGTTCTTGCGACGATGGTACTGTCAAGCAAAACCTGTTGTCATCCTCTCAAAATTACTAATGAATTTGTTACAGTGCACAGGTTACTGTCAAGATTAGTGGACCGAATTAATTGGGATTTTACCTCCACGATTTACATCCACTAAAAAGTAACTACCCACGACATCACGTGACTGATTAATGGGCTAAGACATTGCTACTTTCCCTTTCTCAGTAAGACATTTTCTATTTTCATGTAAGCAACTGTCAAACACACAAACACACAACTTTCAACAGAACCTCTCTCTCTCAAAAGCAAAAATCTCTCTCCAAAGTTCAAAGCTAGAAATGGCACCTAAACAATCCTCTTCTCAAACTAACTTTGCTGGTATTCTCATTGCTGGAGATGCTGGTGAAGGTTTTAAAAGACTCGTATCCTTTATCAACAAGTCCTATCTGGGTCATGCTATAACATCTACACCATCCCTGAACCTAGAAAGACTTGAAGAATTCTGGAACACTGCCTATGTTCCAGGAGGTGCAGGTAAAGACACCATACAATGCAAAATTAAAGGAGTTACCTGCATCCTCACAATTAAAGGCATCAACGAAGCTTTGGGAACTGGACTGCAAGCTAAAGAATCATACAAGGAACTTGCAAGTGATGAAACCCTAAAGAATATTTTCTTAAAAATTGGGTATTCTGGTCCTGTTCGTGAAGAGGGTACATCAAAATGGTACTCGATTGGTGAAATGGACAGAAAGCACTTGTGGAAAGAATGGAGCATGATTTTTGATGTCATGGTGAAGGTTTTCTCAACCAAAACCTCTGGCTGGAATGGAATTCCCTCATATATCAAGAAGCTTACTCACTCTCTTGTCCATGGATACAAAGTGGATGTAGGAAAGTTGCTTATGAGTCAACTCAAGTCAGCTCTAAGCAGGAAGGTACATGTCTATCCTCGCTTTCTTACTATGTGTTTGAATTCATTATGTGGCATTGATGATAATGCATCTCTCACTATAGAATGCAATGTTTTGAAAAGAAATACACACACATCACTCAATTCACAAAATTCAAATGCACTTATTCCACTCTGTTTCACCAAGCACATGGATGATCAAGAGTCTCATCTTGATGTAGCACTACCCTCTGGATATGTTGTTTTCTCCCTTCAGAATGAAGCTGAATTAGACCCAAATTCAGTTAACCCACATTCTACTTCATACATTCCTATCAGATCATCTAGACAACCAAAGACCACAAAAACAACTTTGCAAGAATCCAAGAAAAGACCCTTGGAAACTGGTGTTGGTAATAGTTTTGAGAATATTGAGGGAGAAACTGCACATGATGCAGCAAATAAGGATGTTAGTAAAAGTGAACCCACAGTGGTTTCTCTTGAGCCTATGAAAAAGAGAGCTAAGAGGGCCAAAGCCATTGTCAGCCACCCCACAGTCTCACAAAAGGCTGTGGAGGATAAAAGGGAATCAAACACATCCCTAGGTGCTTCTTCTCAACAAGAAGTATCTATTGAAACTGGCCTGCCTCCCAAGGCATCCTTTAAAGAGTCAGCACAACCTCATGTACTCACTCATGAGGAGCCTACACTTGCAGAAATACACACAGAGTTAAGGCACAGTGAGGGTCATGAAACTTCTACTCTTGATGTTCCATAATTAACCCTGTGGAACAGCCAAAAATCTCTTCTAAACCATCATCTTTTGTATTCTCTAATCCAACAATTGTTTCTTCTCAACAACCTAGAGAAGGGGACAGTCCCAACCCTTCAGGTTTTGATCATCCATCTGAAGTCATGGATGAGCCCCCATCAAGTTGTCCACAAGAACCCATTTCTCAAAGTGAAATGGACACCACTCACTCAAACGCTAAGCTAGATCAAGATGGTACTCTGCCATAAAATGAAACAGCCAACATCTTGGTCGAACTCCAAAGAGCAACTGACCTTCAGGAAGTTGCTGTCACAGCCTCGGCTGTTGTCAAAGACACCACAAAAGTTGCTGTCAACCCACCTGTGGACAGTAACATTTTGGGTAAAGATGCTGTCACCTCTACACAGCTTGATCATGATACTGTCATTGTTGAAGATGCCTCAGATGATGATCAAATAACTATCTCTGCTTTGAAGGTACAATCTAAACTTTCTACTTCTTCGACTAAAATGCATAGAAGTACTGCTCATACCCATGCATCTAGGATGAGTGAGGGAGTGAAAAGAAAAAGAGAGATAAAAGAAAAGAGAGGTGAGCATAAAAATGAGAGGCAGCCAAACGAGCTGGCAAAAGGTGAGGGACTTGAGCATGTCCAGAGTGAAATTCAGGGAACCCCACACATAAAGGCACTAGGCCTTGAGAGTCATTCGGTGAGGAGTGATGAGATCGCTCAGAAAAACAATGAGTGTGTGGGAAACCCCATAGCCTCCTTGCCCCAGTTTCTTCCTTTATATCCAAAAAGGTTGAGAACTGGTGGTCCTTCTAAACAAGCTGAATCAAGGTTGGAAGCCCTTGAGGGCAGATGTGCATCCATGGAATCTAAACTTTATGCTCTGTCCACTATGGTAGCTACTGGTTTTGTTGATATTCAACAGACTCTTCTCTCATTCTCTGCCATCCTTAGTGCTGCCAACTCAACTAAGTGGGAGAAAGTTGTAGATCAGAATGAGGGTAAGGGAGAGAAAGTGGTAGATCAGAATGAAGCAAACCTGGTAGAGAAGGAGAAACAAGGTGGAGCTACAAGTGAGGGGGAGTCAAGTAGTGAGGGGGAGCAAGTTTTGGAAGAAGATGAAGATGAAAGTGAGGGGGAGCAAGAGAAAGAAGAAAGAAACTTTGGTGAAGAACTAAAGGCAGCTGGAGATGGTGAATTGTTTGAAGGAGAAATAGATGGTGAGGCAGTATTGTTATCCAAGCAAGTGTTGGAGCAATTAAAGGGGACTCAAAAGTCTAAAAGAACAGTATTGCCTCCACTGAACATCAATGAGCCAAATCCTGAGGAAGTCGAAGCTCCATTCCAGAAGTTGCAGAAGGAATGGAGAGAAAAAAAATTCAAAATGCTCTGGGTAAAGGCAAAGGCAAAATGCATGAGTATGTGAACATATCTACTGGAACTACTTGGTTAGATGGAAGTGAATATGCCCTTGAGGATGTAGAATTGATGATGGTTGATCACATGGAGAGTGCTTTGAACAACAAGGATGAAGATTTCAGTAAGTTGGTGGATGAATCAATTAGTGAAGCAGGGGGAGCATTTACAAAATTGGCATCAACACTGAAGATCAAAGTAATAAGTATCTCTGTGAGAATCAACTTGGAAGGAAGGTGGGCTGTTCAGGTTTATCTGAAGAATCGTTTGACCATATTCATCACAATGCAACTTTTACAAAGTCTGCATGCAAGAGTACTCCAAGTCCTTGGAACCTTGGTAGTCAGAAATTCAACAACCTTCAATGATAGTCTGATAGCACAAATTAAAAGGATGGTTGAAGACAAACTCCTCGTGGTGATTCAAAATCCTTATGGTGTGTGTTTCAGAAGGATCACAAAGACAGGAGCAAAAAGGTTGGATTTCTTACCATTGGATAGGATCTCAGGACTAAGCACTGAAACAATCATGATAACGCTGAAGAAACTTCTCAAATCCAGTATCACCAGTGATAAGGTTAAAGATGTCAAAGATATACACAAGCTGTTAGCAAAAAGAGATGAGGAAATTAGCTCAATCATAAAGAAGCTGATCTCCGATGCTAATGCTAAGATGGGAGGAAGCTGCAACTATTATGATACTTTGGATGATGATGAGGATGAAAATGGAGGAAGTGGTGGACCTGGAAAATTCAGGAGTTCTAGGAGAGAAGCATCTGAGAATGTTGCTACACAAACTCAGATGGATGCCCAAGAAGAGCAAGAAATTAACTCCCAGTACTGAAAAGGAAGATGTTGTCAATGATGTAGGGGAGTTAGAAATTCTTGAAGCCTTGGAGGCAAGTATCTTGAGACTGGTAGTTGAATGCTTTAATGTTGAAAAAGATACTGTCAGAATGGCTGAAGACACCCAAGTAAAAGATGCTATCAAGAGCCAAACAGTAGAAGCTGTCAAAGTTGCTGTCATGAAAGATGCTGTCAAGGGTCAACTTGAAGAAACTGTCAAGGTACGAACACTTGTTAAGAATTTCACATCTAATAGAAGAAAGACAAGAGCACAATCCTATCGTACAACCAAGATAAAAGGGAAGACAGTTGCAGCAACAAAGAAAAAGAAGCATGGAGCAGTTTTGACAGAGAAGCCCATTAATAAGAGAAAAGTAAATAATTTTGAACTATTAAAAAAGTCAATTGATGGGAGCATTACATCTGTCTCAGTGGAACTGGACCCAGTCAACAAAAACGTACGCAAGTATGATCTCAAGGACTGTGGAACTACATGCATAACTGTAGAACCAGACTTCACTATGGAGATAGTTTCACATGTGGTAGGCATGCGTGATCTCTCATGCAAAACGGTAAAGGTAAGGAGAAGAATTGATTTCTTCATTCTGGAAAGGATGGTCACTCTCATGGAAACAGACCAAGATGTTTCCAGCAGTATCTTAGAGCATGTCAGAGAATACTATGCTCAAAGATATGCTGAATTTTATGAGAAGTATGGTGACTGGAGAACACACGATGATGCAGACCTTGAAGTTAGTTCTGATGGGAACCAATGCCCGATGTGACCTTACAGAAGCACATCGTCCTTTTACAAAGGCTAGCATGGCTGAATATGAAGCAGAACAAGCTTATCAGGCTGCTAAAGCTAAATCATCCCAATCTACCAAACCTGCCACATCTTCCAAACAAAGTGTTGAAGATCTAGAAGCTCATTTGAAGGAAAGCTACAAGAAACTCAACAAATTATTCAGTGAGGAAGCATGTTATCAGCCCTGTGTACTGGATAATCCTCTGAGAATCAAGGATGATAAGCAAGAAATCTATCACTACGCCATAAGTGAGCATACACAACCCTTTTTACAAAGCGTTGCACAGAAAGCGTTTCGTTAGATAGAAGTTTTGGTTCTTTTGCAACTGAGCTGAATTGGTGTTGCGTTAGATATAGATTAGCGTTGCGTATTACCCATAGTGTTTCACATTATGCCCTGTGTACTGGATAATCCTCTGAGAATCAAGGATGATAAGCAAGAAATCTATATATGTTGATAGTTTTCACAAATTGAGGACCAATATACTGAAGGATCTCTACTGGAAAGTTATTGGATCTGTTCATAAGCTCGAAATGCTAGTTGCTTGGGAACTAGAGGTTATATTTGATCAAAGGAGAGATGAAGATCCAAAGCTAGACAGAAAAAGAAGAGAATCCTTAAATGCTTTTCCTGGAAGGAGGTTCAAGTTCATCCAAGGAATTCTGAAGTTCAGAACATACACTTGTGATTTTGCTTGGTTTGATCTAAAAGATGCTGAAGTATTTCCTTCTCGAGTGATACAAGGGTACATTGAAGACATTGAAGATGATGCCAGATCAACAGAAGAAAAAGCTTTAGTTGATAGCCTCAGGAAAGCAAAAAATGAAGCTCTCAGAAGAGAGGGAAAAATATGAACAACTGGAGACTACCAAAATCAAGATAAGTTAAACTCTGATTTGCTCATTCAATAGGAGCAATTGATTTGCAGTTAATTCATAAGCTTCATGTTCTAGATTTTTCTTTAACATTTATCAGATATGATATCTCAACTATTCTGATCTATGTTAGTTAAGTTGTCAGCACGTTTTGATTGTAAATTTGTTGTTATTGTCCATAAAAACAAATTGGGGGAGATTGTTGGGATTTATGGGTGATAGCATAGAGACAACTTAACTATATTTCCCTGTACTTAGTTTTTACTAAGTTGAACATACTGTCACAGCCAGAGTATGTCTTCGTATTCGAATAATTGATGTCATGTAATAATTGTATGATTTGGGAGAAGTTTATACATTTGTTCAAGCCTCAAGGAATACATCCAGAAGATAGGAAGAATAAAAGTTACTGTCATGTTCTTGATAGTAAAGTTACAAGAAGACAAATGTTGCAAAGTCACGACAAAGCTACATCTGACAGCAACATTGGCTGAAGCATGGGACAGTAACATTCTCACACTTGACAACAAGTCTGGAGTTCCGACAGCAACATTGGCGGGAGCTCGTACTGTCAACTACTGAATATTCCTTTGATAGCAGACTCTGCGGTTAAGGTTACTGTCACCTTGAATTATTTGATTTGGGTATAGTCTTAGTCAAAGCCTGTGACAGGTTACATGTTCAAGAAACAGATTTGCTACAACACTCTATCGTTTGTAGCAGACCTGCAAAGACTACGACATAAGTTTAAGAGATTCACAAGACAAGGCTGGTCAATTTGAGGTGTATGTAATATCCACATCTACTAGAATTGTATTAGCTAGAAATAGAAAGAATCTAGATTGCTTTACTTATAAGGTTTATCCTGTCTGTATAGCAATTTGGGAAAGTCACATGGGTGTGCAAATTGTAATGAGCTACCACTTGAAAACGACAACAGCTCAACACCCCATGCGATAGAGACAACAGAGTATCTTATTCTACTTAGATACATCTTAGATTCTTTTCTATTCATGTACGCACACGAAGCAATTTGTATCTCTTGAGATATCGAAGCTGGAGAAACACTCTCTCCAGGTTGTAGCAACACTTCGCACACGATAAATAAAACATTTACTTTGTGAAAAATCTTGTTTCACTTATTGCTTGCATACATCTACTGATAATCTATAATCTTTATCTTCGTTGTTGATTTAAAGATTCGATTTTATCAGTATTGCATTCAACCCCCCCTTTCTGCAATACTCTGGGACCAACACCTCAGTTGCAACTGAGGTTGCAAAAGTTGCAACTGAGGTTGCCAAAGTTGCAACTGAGGTTGCAAAAGTTGCAACTGAAAACTGAAAGTTGTAAATCAGAAATCCACCAATTATGAGTGCCCCTGGCGGGGCCTTGCAACCCAAATCCACCAATTATGAGTGCCCTTGCGGGGCCTTGCAACCTCATTTGTAACTGAGATGCTACGAATTTCTGATTGCAAGTTCCAGTTTTCAGATGTCATTTTTGACCAGTTTTTTGGAATATATATATAGAGTTAAGTTTTGTGGAGACCAACATTTTTAGTGGAGACCGGAGACCAAAATCAATCAAAACATTGCAAAAACTTATTTATTGAAAATCATGTTCTATGAAAATCACTATACCATCTATTTCAATGAAAATCTTGAAGATCATATATGTTTTACATGCAAATTTCATTAAAAATCTTGAAAATCATGTATGTTCTGCAACAAAATATTGTAGAACGTATTGTTCTCCAAAACATGTTCTGCTTGCAAATCATATATGATTTTTAAGATTTTGAATGAAATAATAATGTTAATTGAACATTCCTTACAAATATATATGTTTTGCAATGTTTTGAGTGCATAATGTATATGGTCTCCACGGACTCCACTCAAATGGTGGTCTCCATAGAACTTAACTCTATATATATATATATATATATATATATATATATATATATATATATATATATATATAGATTCCAAAAAAGTGGTCGAAAATGACATCTGAAACTCGGAACTTGCAATCAGAAATTTGTAGCATCGAAGTTGCAAATGAGGTTGCAAAAGTTGCAACTGAGGAAGGTAGTATTTTTGGAATATTGAAAACATAAAATTATAATGATGTAGTATTTTTTAAAAAATGATTTTATAGAAATGAAATGATAGTTGGATGGTAGTAAAATTGGAAAGAATTGTTAAAATCTTATGTATTTCTGTAAATATCTCTTGATTATATAATGAGATTATACAATTTGTTCTAATTATTTTATAGGGTTGATAACACAATGATCATCGAAATTTTAGTAAAAATATATCCTAAAAAAAATAACGTACTTTCGTGCTCCTCAAGTACGTCCTTTATTCATACTAGCCTATAACCCCTGCAAAACACGGGCTATCATATAATATTATTATGATGAATTAATATATTAATTATTTGATTAAATCTAAAATTTAAATTTATTTTAAGAAATTTAATTATTAATTTTAATTTTACATATGTTCCATACTTAATTTCATAACATAAATAAATATCATTAATTTAACATTTTTTAAAATTTATTGTTAAATATCTTAAGAATTCAATAGATATTTTTAAAAAATTATTTAGTGTAACATAAAATCGTAGAAGAAACAATCGTAAAAATAAGTGTGTGCGGGTGATGATTCTAATCGGAATGTAATTGAAAATGTTTATAATTCTATACAATATGTGATTTTTATTTTTAATAAACTATATATAATTTAACTGAACTTGGAACTAAAATCGTAGAAGAAATAATCGTAAAAATAAGTGTGCGCGGCGTCGATTCTAATCGGGATATTGTTGAAAACGTTTATAATTCTATAAAACATGTGATTTTTTATTTTTAATAAATTATATATAATTTAACTGAATTTGTAACTTAAATCGTAGAAGAAAGGATCGTAAAAATAAGTGTATGCGGGCGATGATTCTAATCGAGATATAATTGAAAATGTTTATAATTCTAGAAAACATGTGATTTTTCATTTTGAATAAATTATATATAATTTAACTGAATTTTGAATTTTTAATACGTTTTTTTCATTTTTTAAAAATATATTTTTGCGTCTTATTGGTAAATTTTGTTGTTTATAATAAATAAATTACTATTTTTTAAATTATTATTTTTAAGAAGGTTTTAACAATTACTTTTATTTTTGTGCCTTATTGGTTAATTTAGTTGTTCATAATAAATAATTAAATTAGTTTTTTTAATATAATGTTTTTAATTTGTTATTTTTCGAAAGGTGTTAACACTTTTTTTAAAAAACGTTGATCAACCAAATAATCGAATATATCTTGTTTTGCTTATAATAGTATAGTATAAATAGTATAGATGGATAATTTTCTAATTACAAATACAAAGTTATGTTCTAATAACTTTATATAGAAAATAAATTATATTTTAATAACCTATTATTAAAAAAATAATTAACTTTTTGGTAATATTTGGAGTGTAAGTTTGCTTTACGTTGTTGTATAACATTGAAATACATGCTGATGCTTGGCCCAATCGTTGTTGTGGTTGTTGTTGACACGATTCTGTATACCTAAATACCTAATGCCGGATGTTAAATTTATTGTGCCTTATTAGTAAATTTTGTTATTTATATTAAATAATTAAATTAATGTTTTTAATATGTATTTTGGAATAAATCAGGAACTGGCAGACATCTAATACTGATGGGCTCAAGTCCTGATGAAGTCCTGAATGTACTACCAGATCCTGATGCATGATCAAATACTGATGGACCTCAAGTCCTGACGGTACCATATACTGATGGACTGACATCAGATCCTGACGGACTAAAATCCTGATTGGTCAGTTCCTGATGTTGAACGTAACAGTTACGATTTATTAAATCAGACGTTTTGATTTTATTAAATCAGCCGTTTCATTTTATTAAATGTAAATCGGCAGTTACAAAATTGATTGGGTGGCATCAGTTACACTTAGCCTCTCCTATATATAGAGAGCTAAGTTACTGATTTTGAGGTACCACACCATACATTCTCTGTTATTCTCTCTACACTCTCTGTTCTCCTTCTTCCATAGTATCTGTTACTTAGTGTTTTTCCGGCGACTGAGGTGCTAGTCGAAGTCGAGTATTCTGGTTGCTGTGATCATCTTACTCGGAGTTGTTTTATCCTGGAAGAATATCGCCAGCATCCTGACACAGTGTAAGTGGGGGCGATTATCTCTTCAAGAGCAGTCAGGTTTTTCTTGAAAATCCTGACGACTCAGCTGTGTTACATATTTGTTTGATATACTGATATAGCTATGGCTACTGGTATGTCTTCTGTTCTTCCTTCGTTTTTACAGTTACTGATATGCATGCTTTTTCCTTCGTGTTTTGTTTTGTTAATTGTTTGCTTGGCCTTGGCTTGTTAAATACGATATATAACTGCCTCTATGTTGCTGTTTTAGTAAATATTTCCAACATTCTTGAAGAGATAATTCGTTATGTAGTATTTAGCATAATGGTTAACGAGAGTGAAATTCCTGCTAGTGGTAGTTCGGTTGCATCTGCTGGGGTCATTGATTGGACCACTTACAGTTTTCCACAACCCGTTGAATTAACTGGCTTGCCGGAGAAATTCAATGGGGGCGTTGGCTTTTCTCATTGGCAGAAAAGGATGAAGTTGTGGTTGATTGTAAAGGGTCTATGGCCTGTTGTGGAATATGAGAAGCCAGTTGTGGATCAAGAGAAGGCTGAATCAGTTAAGGGTTTTGCGAAGTGGGCTGAGAAGGATGGGGTTGCTAGGGCAGCAATTCTGGCTGCTCTAACCAACACATTGTTTGATGTGTACTCCTCTGATGCCTACACCGCAAAACTCTTATGGGAGAAGCTGGACCAGACACATAATACTGACTCACAAGGTCTGGAAAAGTATTCTGTGGCGAGGTTCCTTGATTACAAGCTGGTGGACAATAAGTCCATGACTGAGCAAGTGCATGAGTTCGAGATGATAGTGCATGCTTTGAAGGAGTCTGGAATGGACCTCCCCGAAAAGTTTAAGGTGATGAGTGTGATTGAAAAGCTTCCAAAGTCTTCGGAAGAGTTCTCTCTCTCCCTGAAAAGACAGAAAGGAGAGATCACCTGGACCAACCTTATGCTGGACATCTCGGTACAAGAACAACACAAGTCCAAACAGGGACATGTGATGCCAACTGAGCATGGAAGTTCGAAGGTAAATGTAGCAACTGTAGGACAGAAAAGGAAGGTTGTCTCTAAGAAGGGTAATAGTAATAAACCTAAGAATGACAAGGATAAGGCCAAGAAACCAAAGGCAAACAAACCATGTTGGTCTTGTGGGCAGGTTGGGCACTGGAGTAAGGAATGCCCTACAAAGAAAGCAAAGAAAGCCGAGGGGGTAGCTCAAGCGAATGCTGTGCTTGGAACCTCAAGTGGGCATGTAGCTAACATGGTTGTTGGTGAGGCTTTGGCTTCTGAAACCAACGAAGACCGGTATGTTGCCTACAACCCTGTACTATTTTCCACTTATCTGTCAAATGAATGGTTGATTGATACTGGAGCTAATGTGCATATTTGTGCTGACATTAGTTTATTTATATCTTATCAACAGAGTCATAGCTTGACAGTGACGATGGGGAACGCAAGTGCCGCTCAAGTATATGGAATAGGAAACGTGGACTTGAAGTTTCCTTCGGGTCGTGTTCTATCCCTGACGAGAGTGCATCATGTTCCTGACATGCGTAGAAATATAATAAGTGGTAGCTGTTTAGTAGCTAATGGCTTTGAAGTCTCTCTCAAATGTAATAAAGTAGTTCTTATTCATACTGGTACATTTTTTGGCAAGGGTTACTTGTCAAATGGTTTATTTGTAATAAATGCTGAGCCTATTTTGGGTGCTTTAAATAAGATTACTCCTTCTGTTAACTATGTTGAATCTTCAGATTTATGGCATGCTAGACTTGGTCACTTAAATTTTGGTGCTCTTAAAAATATGATGAACTTAGAGTTGATTCCAAAACACACTATAGAAAAGAATTCTAAATGTCAAGTATGTGTGTCTACTAAACAAATAAGGAAACCTTTTCATAATATTGTTAGGAATTCAGACTTGTTAGATTTAGTACACACTGATATTTGTGAATTTGGTGGTGTATTGACTAAGGACCATTTTAGATACTTCATTACCTTTATAGATGATAGTAGTAGATATTGTTATGTTTATTTACTTAGACATAAGGATGAAGCACTTAGTAAATTCATTATATATAAAACTGAAGTAGAAAAACAAACTAGTAAGGTACTTAAACGGTTGAGATCTGATAGAGGTGGTGAGTATACGAGTAACGCTTTTAATGAATTTTGTACAAGCAATGGTATAGTTCATGAAGTTACCCCACCATACACACCTGAGTCTAATGGGGTTGCTGAGTGAAAGAACAGAACATTTAAAGATATGATTAATAGTATGCTTATTAATTCTGGGTTGCCTAAATACATGTGGGGAGAAGCTCTGAATACGGCTTGCCATATTCTGAATAGAGTTCCTCTGAAACACATGGATAATGTAATAACCCTAACTTTAGTAATGCTACAGTGGTCACATGAATAGTAAATTTCGAGGATTTAGAGAAATAGTATATAAGTACTCCATAATGGAAACGGAAAATGAATAAACAGAAACCATATTAGTGTTGTACATTGAAATTAAGTGACTCGAAATGACGATGGATTTCAGAAATTCCTAAATATGGATTTTTGAGGATTTTGACTTCCAAAGAGTTTCTATTGGACATTAAGGAGCATGGAAATATTATAAGAATTATATATTGAGGGATTAGTGAATTTAGATTAAACCAGGGGATTATTAAGTTAAGAGGATACCAAAGGAAATTGGATTGTTAAATGATTCAGAACCACTGAAATACTGAGGTATATTCGAAACGAACCACAACTAGACGAGTATGGAAACCAAGCAACCAAGATTAGTAATATAACAAGGATACATACCACATTTTTACTTACCAAGATTATTAACATAATATTTAGAAAAACAAGAAAAGAGATTATTAGGTCATCTAGATGACATCATTTTCCACTAATGTGTTTTCAAGGGTAAATTAGTAACTTTACAAGGCTTAAATCACAAATATCTTTCCAAGGCTTCTAATATACTCTAGCATTAACAATCAATTAGCAAGATAAGACCAAACTAAGAGAAAGAAATCTCTCCCCCCCACCTCATTTCTTCATTCGGCCATTCAAGAAAAAAGGAGAAAAAGAAAAATAAAAAACCTAGCAAAAATCAATTACAAATCAAGAGAAAAATCATGGAGCGTCTTGGAGGATAGATTAAGACTAGCACAAAGTTTCATAGCCATCCATCATCATTTAGCAAGGTAATAAAATCATTGAAGTTGATGGTGAATAATGATGAATAGTAATTTCTAAGAAACTAACTTGATTTTCATGGTTCTTTTAGTTGTTTCAAGCTAAGATAAGGTGGTTTAAGGAAATATCAAGGTTTATTAAGGATCTTTAAAGCTTCAAGAAGGTATAATCACTCTTGTCCTTGTTTATTTATGATGGATATTGATGTAAGTAGTGGATAAGTGGTATAAATGTTAAGATTATGGTGATTTATGTGTTTGTAATTGGTTTGAGTTGAATATGGAAGTGTTTGGGATTATAACCATGGCTGGTAATGAAGACCACATGGTGTAGGTGATGATTATTGTGTTTGATGATTGAGTTGGAGGAGTTAGATTTACGGAAAGTATGAAATTATAGCCGTTATAATGCCCGATTTTCGTTAGGATGTAAATTGCCCTGTTTTGGACCCCTGTACCCGGACGGTACCCTACTGTCTAGGTTACCAATTGACCATGAAATGATAGAGCTTAGTTCATAGATCGTTTTGATATAAGGTGCGTTAAAATCTGATGAACGGTTTAGGAGAAAAGTCAGTTTTATTGAAAGACGTTCGGAAACCAAGAAAACGTAATTGTATCAACTTTGAGGTTAAAGTTACCATACTTAAACATTTTTATAAGCCACGACATTTTGGGATAGTGTAGTAGGGTGGTCAGAGGACCCTTGACAGTTGACCTTGCATTAAAATTTGAAATCCATATTTTCTGAGAACTTTTACAGTTAAGTGTGGTCCTTAGGGGAAATGGTGAAAACCCCTGAAACTTCAATTGAATTTATAAATGGTGAAGTCCTTGAACCTTTGGGGTAATAGTGATACGTTAAACATATATTAAAGTGTCAAGAGTACTGTTATACAAGAGTGTAGTGAGTAAGAGATGTGGTATTCTAACGACGGTCCTTTTGTGTTTATAGAAACTCCGGAAGAGGGACCAGCCATACTGTCAGGATACAGAAACCGAGGCAAGATCTTTCTATCCCTACTTTGAAAATTATTTATCTTCGGAATAATAATGATATCATGGAATGTATATACATATATGTGATGCTATTATTACTATATTGCAAAGAATATATTTCCTTGATTTTGGGAAATTAAAGAGAGATGGATATGATTTATGTAATATGAATATAGAGATGATTACGAATGGAACGAATATGCTCTATGGTAAAAGAGATATGAAAGAGAATGGTATCAGTTGTTATCTAGGGTTATATGGTTTATAATACTATATTAAAAATATTCTTTTTAGTGTTAGTGGTTGAATAAATATTATTTGATTATTATTTACTACTCTTAAAATAGACGGAATGTTTTATGAATATAAAAGCATATTTGAATTCTTAAATATAAAAGAGATATCTAAACCATAATCAAAGTGTTATGTTATATATATATTTTATAGAAATAATGTGCGAGAATGGAAATGATATACGGGAATGGAAATGTGAAATGTGTTGATAAATTGAATAATGATTTTATAAAAAGGGGGATTAGCAACAAACTTGCATAAGAGGCTTTGTCAGGGCTGTGTGCGACATAGTCTAGCATTCATGATTCGGCACGAAGATGCCAAGGGAGGATGTTAGCAGGTGGCCTTCCTCCAGGGATGATGTTAGCATGTGGCCTTCATTCCTTCTACCGGTAGTGAAAAGGGACGGGTACGGAGGACGACTGATCATCGTGCCTCAAGTATTCGGCAACAGTGAAAACCCCCAAAATTTTTGAATAAAGAATCAACGATAAATTCAGATTGGTATACTGAAAAGGGAAAATGATATGAAACGATGGAATTATTGTTATAGATGAAGAGAAACTGATTTTATATTAATTTATAAAATTGTTGCATAAGAAGGAAATGAGAAGATGATAGTGAGAGATTTATTCAAGTATTCATATTATCTTGAAATATTACACTGAAAGGGTATATTGATTGTTATATTATTTAAGAAGAGAAACTGATACTATATTATCCTAGATTTCTTTCTTATAATAGTAAGTGGATGATGTATTATTAAATAAGAGTTTTATTCTTCCTTAAAGTTTATAATTGGTTACTGCTTACATATGTATATATATGTATACTTGGTTACATTTTAAATTCTAGTTTACAATATTATCTTGCTGAGCTATTATAGCTCACTCTTGCTACTTATCAATATACAGCTAGGTATGCCGATACTACGTAGAACGCCCCGCAAGAGGGTAGGGGGAAGGCGACCTTCTGAGAGCACATTAGCATCGATTCCGGAGGTAGTGATGAGGCAGACGGGTTCTGAGGGCTTATGTATAATTAAGTATGAAGACATGTAATAAACTTTTGGTTGTTGAAGCGCTTCATGTCGAAGTGTTATTCAACAATGTACTTAAGTATGATCCTGGTTTGTAATAACTCTTTTAACTTTCAACTCTAAACTTTTATTATGGTAAATGTTGTTCTCTGAGCATATGACTGGTGTGTGTGTGTATTATTGCGGGGTCAATTGCATAGGTATTAATTGTAAAAAAAAAGACCCAAGGGATTTTGATATTGAATGGAAATTGGTCCGTGATGGCCCAGATTTATGACCCCGGATTTGGGGCTGTCACAGTTTGGTATCAGAGCTAAGAGTCATAATGCTCAGGAATAAGTATGATAATAATAAATGTATCAGTTATAATATAAATTGTGAACTTCCATCAAGTTCAGGGGTGGTACATCGCAGGTAGTATTTAATTTAAGCATTGAATATAATTTTATAGACCACTACTAATAGAATTTTATGTTTTATTATAGGGAGCGGAGATGGGTGAGCCGGGTCAGGACCCCCAGTGGCTAGGACTACCCGAGTAGGAGATTAGAGACTTGCTGCTGGTAGGTGTAGAGGTTCCAGAGTATGCTATCACTGACCTCAGGAGGAGAGTTCGTGCGGAGGCCATAGAGAGATACAAGATCAGAGTGAGACTTGAGGAGGCAGAGGAGCGCAGGCAGAGGGATGCTGTAGCCATAGTGCCATACACTGGTAGACCATATGTAGGACCTGATGGGGCAGGTCCTTCTCGGGTGCGGTCGGGTATTCCTGAGGAGGAGATGCCCTTGCGTAAGAGGCCTAGGTTATCTGTTATACCTGAGGAGCCGATTGAGTGGAGGGACATTCACATGACTCCTACTCCTGTCCCACCTGTCCCAGTGCCATCACCAGTTTCATCTCCTCTACCTAGCCCTGACCCTTTTGAGGATCCAGCAGAGCCATTTACTCCACCGGGACACTTTATCTTGTCAGAGGATGAGTTGGAGGATGACCCTTCCGAGGATGCGGACACGGAGCCTGTTCCTCCATCTCCACCGGCAGTTCCATCCCCACCATTTGCACCACCACCACCTCCACCAGTGGATGCACCCCCACTTGTAGATGTACCTCCCCCAATTACTATGCCACCTCAGGAGGCACCTATATTTCCAGCTGGTCAGTTGCCAGCTATTCTCTTGTCAGAGTACTTTGTCCTACATGGACAGCTGGAGGAGTCCCGTCGGACTATAGATACACTTGTGCAGAGGTTAGACAGGGCGAGAGGAGGAGGAGGTGTGATACCAGATGGGTTGTCTTTGGGCATAGTTAGTATCGAGCTACGGGCACTCGGTGATATTAGGAGGATGTTGGGAGACAGAGGGGATCCAGTATGGAGGGCTCAGATAGTTGATGTAGTCACCACTATGGTAGTGCAGATCAGAGACGTTGTCAAAGCAGCATTCCCGTGATTCAGAGTAGTAGTTTTAGTTACTAATCAGACTAGTCATCTTGTGGATGTCATTTTGGGGATTAGGTTAGTTGTTTACTGTCTTAATCCCAGTCTGATTAGAGGACAGCTAGTAGTGCTTTTGTTATAGCGAGTTAGTATGTACGGTTATGCTTTTGGGGTTTCGAACCTTGTACTCTATGATGTATGTATTGACTAGTAGTGTAGGATGTTATCCACAAGTTGTAAAATATTTATGTAAATTAATGAAGTTTATGTACTTTGCCTAATTTTATCGTATTTTGATATTAAATGTTGAGATTCAAAAATATTGATATATATATGAGGTGATTGACTTAAATGAAAAGGTTATTGTGCTAAAGGTACTAAGCTTATTTGTCAAAGTTGTATTATAATTAAATATTACTTGTGTGGAGTTAAAAATACTCGGATGCATAAATAAGTTAACTAATGATATAGTTGTGAATATATGGAAATGATGTATGTTGTACCCTAAATTTGGGTGATTAATGAAAAATATTGCTATATACACAATCATGCCGCCTAAGCGTAATAATAGAGTGAATGCAAGGGAAAATGAGAGAGAGGAAGGAAGTCATAATAGGCAGGGTGAAAATGCTCATAATGAACAAAATCATGAAGAAGAAGAAGATGAATCAACTGGTCAACAGGGAAATCAAGGGGGTGATCCCTTTAACCAATTCATGGAACTATTAAGGCAGAATTTAGCTAACCCATAGAATCCCCAACAACCACCTATTCTTCCCAATCAGGCAGCTAACTCCTTTCGTGCCTTTAAGTCCTTAAAACCCCCGGAGTTTGAGGGAACTGTTAACCCAGTAGTAGCCAGAGCCTGGTTAAAAGAGATGGAAAAAGCTTTTGAGATATTGAGGATAGAGGAAGATCAGAAAACAGTCTTTGCAGCCTATCTCTTAAAGGGAGAGGCAAATTACTGGTGGGAAACTAAAAAGAATCTAGAAGGAGCGGGAGTGATAACTTGGGAGCGTTTCACTAGGGTGTTCTTAGAAAAGTATTCCCCTAGGTACCTGGAGAACCAAATGGAAATAAAGTTTCTAGAGTTAAAACAGGAAAACCTATCAGTGGTAGAGTATGAAACTAAATTTACAGAACTGTCTAGGTTTGTTCCTGAATTTGTGCGTACTGAAGAACAAAGAGCAAAAAGGTTCCAACAAGGATTGAAACCATGGCTACGAACGAGAGTGGCACCATTTGAGTTGACTGATTATGCTGCGGTGGTTCAGAAGGCATCTATTATCGAGGCCGAGAGTGAACAAACCCAATTAGGTCGAGAGAACAAGAAAAGGAGATTTGAGGGCCAGAAGGGAGGTTCAAGTGAAGGAAGTTACTTTAACAAAGTTGGTAAAGGACAAAAACCCCAGTTTGGAGGAAAGCCAGGGAATAATAAGACTACCAGTGAGACTGTGAATCAGGGTGGTAGATCCACAGGAACCTTTCAGGCTAATCAATCTCGAACACCATTTCCAGATTGTAACACGTGTGGTAGGAAGCATACGGGAGTGTGTAGAGCATTAGAAATAAATTGCTTTAACTGTGGACATAAAGGACACTACCTTAGCCAGTGCCCATTGGCTAATACCAATCCTAAGAGGGACGTCAAGTGTTACCAGTGTGGGAAACTAGGACACATTGCCAGAGATTGCCATTCCGGTGGATCATCCGCGCCAGGACAGAGTGTGACTGCTTCAAACAGGCCTACTGCTAGAGTGTATAACATGACCTTAGGAGAAGCATTGAGAAAGCCGGATACAGATGCAGGTGAACATTTTCTTTTAGTATTTAAATTTTTGGTGTAAATGTGTGGTTAGGAATCAATGTGGTCAATGAATGGTATAGGTAGGTTGACAATCTAGATAAGGAAAATCAGTATCTGTTAGGGGTTAGAAATTCTATGAAAAGGAGAATAATAGTATTTTGGGGGTAAACCACAGACTTGTTTATATACGAACAGGAAATATATATTATAGGTAGTATTTTCTTACAATTGTTTCAAAGAATCTTATTCTAGTCGGACTTCTGGAAGATTTTACGGAGACAAGATATAATAAGATCAAAGTGTGTATATTTTCTGTCATGATAGAGATCAACATAGGGATAAACCATAAGTGAGATACACTACCATTCAGGGGAGGCCAATGTGGTGGCCGATACCCATAACCAAAAGAGGAATATTGATGAATGACAAGCAAGTTTATGTTGGTGTATTCTGTGCAAACAAGATAGAGATATTATGAAGGAAAAAGGATGGAGAAAGCGGTATAGAAGTTATAAGGTGTAAATGAAAAGGTATCTATGGACATTTCTGACGTGATTCTGGGACGGAATCCTTTTAAGGGGGGAAGGATGTAATAACCCTAACTTTAGTAATGCTACAGTGGTCACATGAATAGTAAATTTCGAGGATTTAGAGAAATAGTATATAAGTACTCCATAATGGAAACGGAAAATGAATAAACAGAAACCATATTAGTGTTGTACATTGAAATTAAGTGACTCGAAATGACGATGGATTTCAGAAATTCCTAAATATGGATTTTTGAGGATTTTGACTTCCAAAGAGTTTCTATTGGACATTAAGGAGCATGGAAATATTATAAGAATTATATATTGAGGGATTAGTGAATTTAGATTAAACCAGGGGATTATTAAGTTAAGAGGATACCAAAGGAAATTGGATTGTTAAATGATTCAGAACCATTGAAATACTGAGGTATATTCGAAACGAACCACAACTAGACGAGTATGGAAACCAAGCAACCAAGATTAGTAATATAACAAGGATACATACCACATTTTTACTTACCAAGATTATTAACATAATATTTAGAAAAACAAGAAAAGAGATTATTAGGTCATCTAGATGACATCATTTTCCACTAATGTGTTTTCAAGGGTAAATTAGTAACTTTACAAGGCTTAAATCACAAATATCTTTCCAAGGCTTCTAATATAATCTAGAATTAACAATCAATTTGCAAGATAAGACCAAACTAAGAGAAAGAAATCTCTCCCCCCACCTCATTTCTTCATTCGGCCATTCAAGAAAAAAGGAGAAAAAGAAAAATAAAAACCCTAGCAAAAATCAATTACAAATCAAGAGAAAAATCATGGAGCATCTTGGAGGATAGATTAAGACTAGCACAAAGTTTCATAGCCATTCATCATCATTTAGCAAGGTAATAAAATCATTGAAGTTGATGGTGAATAGTGATGAATAGTAATTTCTAAGAAACTAACTTGATTTTCATGGTTCTTTTAGTTGTTTCAAGCTAAGATAAGGTGGTTTAAGGATATATCAAGGTTTATCAAGGATTTTTAAAGCTTCAAGAAGGTATAATCACTCTTGTCCTTGTTTATTTATGATGGATATTGATGTAAGTAGTGGATAAGTGGTATAAATGTTAAGATTATGGTGATTTATGTGTTTGTAAGTGGTTTGAGTTGAATATGGAAGTGTTTGGGATTGTAACCATGTCTGGTAATGAAGACCACATGGTGTAGGTGATGATTATTGTGTTTGATGATTGAGTTGGAGGAGTTAGATTTATGGAAAGTATGAAATTATAGCCGTTATAATGCCCGATTTTCGTTAGGATGTAAATTGCCCTGTTTTGGACCCCTGTACCCGGACGGTACCCTACTGTCTAGGTTACCAATTGACCATGAAATGATAGAGCTTAGTTCATAGATCGTTTTGATATAAGGTGCGTTAAAATCTGATGAACGGTTTAGGAGAAAAGTCAGTTTTATTGAAAGACGTTCGGAAACCAAGAAAACGTAATTGTATCAACTTTGAGGTTAAAGTTACCATACTTAGACATTTTTATAAGCCACTAAATTTTGGGATAGTGTAGTAGGGTGGTCAGAGGACCCTTGACAGTTGACCTTGCATTAAAATTTGAAATCCATATTTTCTGAGAATTTTTACAGTTAAGTGTGGTCGTTAGGGGAAATGGTGAAAACCCCTGAAACTTCAATTGAATTTATAAATGGTGAAGTCCTTGAACCTTTGGGGTAATAGTGATACGTTAAACATATATTAAAGTGTCAAGAGTACTGTTATACAAGAGTGTAGTGAGTAAGAGATGTGGTATTCTAACGACGGTCCTTTTGTGTTTATAGAAACTCCGGAAGAGGGACCAGCCATACTGTCAGGATACAGAAACCGAGGCAAGATCTTTCTATCCCTACTTTGAAAATTATTTATCTTCGGAATAATAATGATATCATGGAATGTATATACATATATGTGATGCTATTATTACTATATTGCAAAGAATATATTTCCTTGATTTTGGGAAATTAAAGAGAGATGGATATGATTTATGTAACATGAATATAGAGATGATAACGAATGGAACGAATATGCTCTATGGTAAAAGAGATATGAAAGAGAATGGTATCAGTTGTTATCTAGGGTTATATGGTTTATTATACTATATTAAAAATATTCTTTTTAGTGTTAGTGGTTGAATAAATATTATTTGATTATTATTTACTACTCTTAAAATAGACGGAATGTTTTATGAATATAAAAGCATATTTGAATTCTTAAATATAAAAGAAATATCTAAATCATAATCAAAGTGTTATGTTATATATATATTTTATAGAAATAATATGCGAGAATGGAAATGATATACGGGAATGGAAATGTGAAATGGTGTTGATAAATTGAATAATGATTTTATAAAAAGGGGGATTAGCAACCAACTTGCATAAGAGGCTGTGTCAGGGCTGTGTGCGACAGAGTCTAGCATTCATGATTCGGCACGAAGATGCCAAGGGAGGATGTTAGCAGGTGGCCTTCCTCCAGGGATGATGTTAGCTTGTGGCCTTCATTCCTTCTACCGGTAGTGAAAAGGGACGGGTACGGAGGACGACTGATCATCGTGCCTCACGTATTCGGCAACATTGAAAACCCCCAAAAATTTTGAATAAAGAATCAACGATAAAGTCAGATTGGTATACTGAAAAGGGAAAATGATATGAAACGATGGAATTATTGTTATAGATGAAGAGAAACTGATTTTATATTAATTTATAAAATTGTTGCATAAGAAGGAAATGAGAAGATGATAGTGAGAGATTTATTCAAGTATTCATATTATCTTGAAATATTACACTGAAAGGGTATATTGATTGTTATATTATTTAAGAAGAGGAACTGATACTATATTATCCTAGATTTCTTTCTTATAATAGTAAGTGGATGATGTATTATTAAATAAGAGTTTTATTCTTCCTTAAAGTTTATAATTGGTTACCGCTTACATATGTATATATATGTATACTTGGTTACATTTTAAATTCTAGTTTACAATATTATCTTGCTGAGTTATTATAGCTCACTCTTGCTACTTATCTATATACAGCTAGGTATGCCGATACTACTCAGAACGCCCCGCAAGAGGGTAGGGGGAAGGCGACCTTCTGAGAGCACGTTAGCATCGATTCCAAAGGTAGTGATGAGGCATACGGGTTCTGAGGGCTTATGTATAATTAAGTATGAAGACATGTAATAAACTTTTGGTTGTTGAAACGCTTCATGTCGAAGTGTTATTCAACAATGTACTTAAGTATGATCCTGGTTTGTAATAACTCTTTTAACTTTCAACTCTAAACTTTTATTATGGTAAATGTTGTTCTCTGAGCATATGACTGGTGTGTGTGTGTATTATTGCGGGGTCAATTGCATAGGTTTTAATTGTAAAAAAAAAGACCCAAGGGATTTTGATATTGAATGGAAATTGGTCCGTGATGGCCCACATTTATGACCCCGGATTTGGGGCTGTCACAGATAAGACACCCTATGAGTTATGGAAGAGCAAGAAGACTAGTCTTAAGTATCTTCGTGTGTGGGGGTGCCTTGCTAAGGTACTTGTCCCTGAACACAAGAGAAAGAAACTAGGTCCGAAGACTGTTGACTGTATCTTTCTGGGCTATCTTGAAACCACTACAGCTATGAGATTTTTAGTATTAAAATCTAACATAGATGGTATAGTGGCAAACACGATAGTTGAGTTTCGTGATGCTACATTCTTTGAGGATGTTTACCCTATGAAGACTGGTATGCCTCAAGATACTTCTACTGAAGATCCTACTCACACATCAAGTTCTATTCCTGATCATGTGGAAAAGATGACTAATGTAGGGGCGGAACCTAGTAGTACCTCTACTCCTAAGGAGGTAGAGGTACCACGAAGGAGTAAGCGTGCAAAGGTAGTCAAGGATTTTGAAAGTGATTATATCATTTACAATGTCGAGGACGAACCTTTAACTTTCCGACAAGCTATGGATTCTTCAGAGTCTAGGCACTGGAAGGGCGCTGTAAAGAGTGAAATTGACTCTATTGTTTCTAATGGAACATGGGAGTTAGTTGATCTCCCTCCTAGGTGTTCTACTATCGGGTGCAGGTGGATCTTTAAAAGGAAGTTGAACCCTAACGGCTCAATAGATAAGTACAAAGCTAGACTGGTAGCTTAGGGTTTTAAGCAAAAAGAGGGAATTGATTACTTTGATACATACTCTCCAGTAGCTAGAATGACAACAATACGAATGCTTGTAGCATTGGCTTCCGTACATGGTCTTATCATCCATCAAATGGATGTAAAGACAGCTTTTCTTCATGGTGAACTTGAAGAAGAGATTTATATGGATCAGCCTGAGGGATTTGTTGCCTCTGGTAACGAAAGGAAAGTATGTAAGTTGATCAAATCCATCTATGGCTTGAAACAAGCTCCTAGGGATTGGCATAAAAAGTTTGATGAAACTATATTGCCTTTCAGTTATGATATTAATGAAAGTGATAAGTGTGTCTACACTAAAGTTAAAGGTAGTGAGTGTGTCATCATGTGCCTATATGTTGATGACATACTATTGTTTGGAACCAATCTTGAGATAATTAACGAGACAAAAGCTTTCTTGAAAAGGCATTTTGAAATGAAGGATATGGGTGAGGCGAGTGTGATTCTTGGTCTCAAGCTAACGCAGTCAGCTAAGGGAATAACTTTATCGCAATCTCATTATATAGAGAAATCTATACTTGAGAAATATGGTTATTCACAATGTAGAATCGCTAGTACACCCTATGATCCTAAAGTTGCCCTTGTTAAGAACACTTCAGGAGTACCTGTGTCTCAGTTAAGGTATTCTCAGATTATAGGGAGTTTGCAGTGTCTTGCTAACTGTACTAGACCAGATATTTCATACTCTGTGTCTAAATTGGCTAGATATACAAGCTGTCCAAACAGAACTCATTGGGATGCTCTTGATAGAGTATTTAGATATCTGAAAGGCACAATGTACCTAAGTTTACACTATAGGAGATTTCCTGGTGTACTTGAAGGGTACAGTGATGCAAGTTGGATAGCTAAGAAGTCTGGTTCCAATGGAGTGACTGGATATGTGTTCACCTTAGCCGGTGGAGCAATATCCTGGAAGTCGACCAAACAGACTATAGTAACTCGGTCTACTTTTGAGGCTGAGTTGTGTGCGCTTGATGCCACGGGGACAGAGGCTGAATGGTTACACGGACTTATGTCCATGATACCTGTAGTAAGCAGACCACTTCCTGCGCTTGCTATTCATTGTGATAGTAAAACAACTATCGACAAGATTAGCAGTAAAAATTATAATGCTAAAACCAAGAGGCACATCCAAGTTAGACTAAAGTCTATTAGGGGTTTAGTGTCTGATAGGATTATTGCTGTAGAGTTCATAGGAACTCAGAATAATATAGCTGATCCTTTAACTAAAGGACTGGAACCTGCAGTGGTCCTTAAGTTGAGGTTGGGGATGGGGCTGTCAACCCATCATAGTTCATCATCAGTGGGAACCCAATACACATGAGAGGAGATCCCATGAAGTGCATTCAATGTGGTAATAACAAGCTGTAAGGATGAATTGGTAGTACCTTTGCTACATAGATGATACTGTTGTATCTGAGTCTATCCCCTGAAAACCTAGAAGGTACTGATACTGCTAGATAACAAGAGTTATTGTAACTCTGAATGGGGTCAAGTCATTTGACGAGATGATTGCAGTACATCTCTGGAGATGCCCAGCTAAGAGAATGTAATTGTGTGGTCGCAATTAGAGGAAAGGGTTATTCCTTGAAACATTCGATGAACAAGATCGAGACAAGACCATTAATGTCTCAAAGCCGTAGATTGGCACCATAGCCTTTGACTTGTCGTCGTCTATGGAACATGATTACATCAAACGGATTAAGATTCAAGGTGAAACATTCCATCTGAATCCGGTAGTCATCGAAGTAGGGAACTTAGGAGGGTTCAAACCCGGAAGGGTACCGACTCTGAAAAAACAAGTCATGAAAAGAAACCTGAAGCATTTCTGTATGGATTTGTGGGGGATTGTTAGAAAATTGAGTTTTTAGAGCATAAGTATTTTATGTTCTTGATGTTAATTCCGGTTTTTAACGATTGGAAATTGTTCCTTGTTATGAGGACTTAAATTTTCATATATGGGTCTAAGTAGTTTTCTTAGTGGAATCCATAGAGAAATAGAGTTGAAATTGGTAGCTTGAAAGAGCTTGAAAATGAGAATGTGTATTTGTCCCACATTGAAATGAATAAAGGGAGTTGTTGGCTTTATATAGAATCTCACACATGGGTAGTGTACAACTACCAAGGTGTATGATGGTGCATGGTGTTACTGTGTGCTCCACGCGCACACACACACACACGCGCGCGTGCCGCCGCCGCCCGCCTCGCCACGACACGTCACGTCTCGACTCGGGTCGGGTCGGCTCGGTCGAAGGGCGATTTGGGCGAATGTCTCGGCGTCTCGCGTACGCGAGGCGACCTGGGCGAGGGATTTTATTTCTGTGTTTAAATAATATTTTAATTAGAATAAATATATATATATATATATATATATATATATATATATATATATATATATATATATATATATTGTTCGGGATCAGTACTTGGAATAAATCAGGAACTGGCAGACATCTAATACTGATGGGCTCAAGTCTTGATGAAGTCCTGAAGGTACTATCAGATCCTGATGCATGATCAAATACTGATGGACCTCAAGTCCTGAAGGTACCAGATACTGATGGACTGACATCAGATCATGACGGACTAAAATCCTGATTGGTCAGTTCCTGATGTTGAGTGCTTATCAGAATTTGATAATGTATATATTATATATATATTCGTATAATTAAAATATGTGTGGATAAATATAAATGTAACAGTTACGATTTATTAAATCAGACGTTTTGATTTTATTAAATCAGCCGTTTCATTTTATTAAATGTAAATCGGCAGTTACAAAATTGATTGGGTGGCATCAGTTACACTTAGCCTCTCCTATATATAGAGAGCTAAGTTACTGATTTTGAGGTACCACACCATACATTCTCTGTTATTCTCTCTACACTCTCTGTTCTCCTTCTTCCATAGTATCTGTTACATAGTGTTTTTCCGGCGACTAAGGTGCTAGTCGAAGTCGAGTAATTAAGTTGCTGTGATCATCTTACTCGGAGCTGTTTTATCCTGGAAGAATATCGCCAGCATCCTGACATAGTGTGAGTGGGGGCAAATCCTGACGACTCAGCTGTGTTACATATTTGTTTGATATACTGATATAGCTATGGCTACTGGTATGTCTTCTGTTCTTCCTTCGTTTTTACAGTTACTGATATTCATGCTTTTTACCTTCGTGTTTTGTTTCGTTAATTGTTTGCTTGGCCTTGGCTTGTTAAATACGATATATAACTGCCTCTATGTTGCTTTTTTAGTAAATATTTCCAACAGATATGTTATTAGAGGGAAAGAGGATTGAGAATATAATCCTAGAGCAAAGAGAATGCATACTAGTTTGATAACGCTTGAGAAATCGGGAGAGCAAATTCTGAGATAAAAAGAATATACCAAGGATATTGGATTTAATATTTGTTTGAGGATTAGAACAACACCAACACCTTAAAATACAATGTGGGAGAGGATAATATGTATACAATAGGTTTACAGAGGAGAAACCAATAAGACGATCACAGAAAACTTTCGATGAATCAAACGACGAGAGAACTTTGTCCAAAGCCCAACCCAAAAGCCCTAAGGCCCAAAACCTAAGCCATGCAGGTCCAAGAGGCTCCAAGGAGCTGCAAATACAAGTGATTAAAGAGTGTGGCTCATGGAATTAGTGAAGGGGCAAGGGCAAGAGTGGAAGAAAAGGTGAAAGGGCAAGGATAAGGATGTAAAATCACCAAAAAGGGAGTAACATGGTTGATAAGTTTTAAGACTTGACCAACACATCAACAAAGATAAGGATTGAGATTATACCAAGATTAAATATCCTACATGATCATCAAGAGAAATATATCAAGTGGATTAATTGATTTCATCAAGGATTAAACTAAAACAATTTAGAAACAAAGTGATTCAAATCACTTAAAACAAACAAATATCAATCAAGCTTCTTGGATACACCTTGCACAAGTCCCATGTATCATACTCAGCCATCCCATCTGATCTTATCAACATTATTTGATCAAAAGTTAGTTGAACTAGTGAAAGAAAGAAAGCAAAAAGCTCTCCATCTCATTTTCTTCAAAACTGCCAAGCAAGAACAACAATGAAAGAAAAATTCATATCTCCCCATCTAGAGCTTCTAAAATCACCAAATTTTAACCATAGCTTCTCAACTCCATGTATAAGGTTCGTTCAAAATTTCATTGCCAACAAAGGAGTATAGCCTAGTCAAATCCCTCCTCCAAGTTGGAGAATCAAATCTGCCCAGTTTCTGTCCAGTGGGAAAAACGGGATCAAAAACCATAGCTAGGAAGCTTTGTTTTTGGTGATCTATAGCTCAAATCAAAGCTTATGAAGAGGCCAAGATGTGGTAAATAGTTGAGAGCCAAACTCTTATTTTTTGATTTGTTATGAATTTTACAAGATTGATGATGAATAGTGAATCTTAGAAACTAACTTTAGTTTTCTCGGTTCTTTGAAAGATCTAAGCTATACTAAGGTGATACAAAGACCAAACAAGGTTTATTAAGGCTTTTACAAGATCAAGGAAGGTATAAACATTCTTACTCTTTTGAGTTTATGATGGATTATGGTTGGTTTTTAGATTAAACTTGTATAAAGCATGAAATCATGGTAGTATAAGTGTTTATAAGTGTTTGGTTGATTATGGAAGTGTTTGGTGCTTGTAACCATGGCTGCTATGATGACCACATGGTGTAGAGATGGGTATATGTGTTGGATGTTGGATTTGGAGGAATTATAAAATGGAAAGTATGAAAATATAGCCGTTATAATGTCCGATTTTCGTTAAACCAAAAAGATACCCTGTTTTTGGCACCCATACTCGTACGGTAGGGTTCTGTCCAGAGCACCAACTGACCATGAAAGGATAGAGCTTGGTTCATAGATCACTTTGATATAAAATACGTCAAAATCTGATGAATGGTTTAGGAGAAAAGTGAGTTTTAGTGAAAGACGTTCGAAAACCGAGAAAACGTAGTTGTGATAACTTTGAGGCTACAATTACCATACTTAAACATTTTAAAATATTAAGAAATTTTGGGATATTGTAGTAGGGTGGTCAGAGAGATATTACCAGTTAACCTTGGGTCAAAATTCGAAATTTATATTTTATAAGAATTTTCACAGTCGAGAGTGGTTGTTAATAAAATGGTGTAAATCGCTAAAACTTTGATTGAGTCTAAAAATGGTTAAGTTCTTGGAACTTTTGGTACATAAAGGCTATGCTAAACATATATTATGTGTCAAGGGTATTATTATATAAAGGTTAGGAGGTTAAGAGGAATATATTCTAACGATGATCCTTTTCGTATTTATAGAAACTCAGGGCGAACCACAAGCCATACCGCTGAGATATAGAGATCGAGGCAAGATTTCTTTTATCCTTATTTTGATAAACTGTATATGTTCAAAGGAAATGGTTTTGGTGGATAATATATGAATCTCATATGATGAGATGATTAGGGATATATTCCCTGTTTACTGAGATTTTTGAATATGGATTATGGATATGGATACGAATATGGATAGAGCGAATATACTTTATGTTTTAAAGGGATATGAAAGAAAGGTATCAGTTGTTATCTAGAGTTATATGTTTATAATATTATGTTAAAAATATTCTTTTTAAATAATTGTGATTTAATAAATATTATTTGATTATTATTTAATACTTTTAAAATAGATGGAACATTTTATGTATATAAGAGCGTATTTGATTTAATTGAATATAGAGGAGATGTCTGAGTCATAATCAAAGTATTATGACATATATATTTTTAAAGGTGATGATAAATGGAAATGGAAATGATATATGTGAATGGAAATGTGAATGGAAATGTGAATGGAAATGGAAACGGAAAAATGGAAATTATGGAATGGTGTTTTATAAATGGAATAATGATTTTTCAAAAAGGGGGATTGCAACAGAAAGCGTAAGAGGCTGTGTGCGATACAGTCCAACACTCATTATTTTATTCCTGCCCATGTGTTGCCGATGGAGGATGTAGTGGAGAACCTTCCTCCAGGAGGATGTAGTGGAGAACCTTCCTCCAGGGATGTTTGACATTCTTTCTACTAGTAGTAAACAAGGAGCATGTACGATTAGGCGACTGATCATCGTCCTAACGTATCTGGCGCTAGCGGATTTCCCCAAAACTTTTAAAAGAAGAATTGATAATGGTTACAGTTTTATATATTGAAAAAGGGAAAAATGGTATGAAATTATGGAATTGTTTTTATGGATGGAAGAGAAACTGATTTTATATTATTTTGATATAATTATTGTATAAAAGGAAATGGAAAGATTATATTGAGAGATTTATTTCAAATGTTATATTATATTGAGATATTATACTGAGATGATGTATTGATTATTATCTTGTTATAGAAGAGAAACTGATATTATATTATATTAGAAGAGAAACTGATATTATATTGTTCTATATTTCTTTTCTTATAAAGAAAAATGGATGGTGTATTTAATAAGTAAGAATAAATTCTTTTCTTAAGGATTATGATGGGTTTTCTGTTTATTAATATATATATATATATATATACTTTCATTGATGCTAGTTTACAAAAAAAATTATCTTGCTGAGCTATTATAGCTCACTCTTGTATATAACAGCTAGGTCAAATGCCGATTCTCCGCACTACACCCCCCAAGAGGGTAAGGGAAAGACGACCTTTTGAGAGAGTGCTGGCGCCTATCCCTGAGGTAGCTGATAGATAGATGGGTGTTGGTAGACTTATGTGTATTAAGTGTGTAAGTTGAGAAATAAACTTTTGGTTGTTGAAATGCTTCCTGTAGAAGCATTATTCAACAATGTTCTTAAGTAAGATTCTGGGTTGTAATAACTGCTTAACTTTAAACTTATGATATTGTGGATGTTGTTCTATAAGCATATGACTGGTGTGTAATATTATTAAGTGTGGGGTCTATTGTGTGAGTTTCATTACGCATTTATATTTCAACTACCCAGAGTATAGTGTTATTAAATGGAAATTGGTCCGTGACGACCTGGATTCATGACCCCGGATTTGGGGCTATCACAGTTTGGTATCAGAGCTAAGAGTCATAATGCTCAGGAGCAATAGTGATAATAATATACACATATAGATATATATGTAATGATATAAAATATGAACTCACATCGAGTTCAAGGGTGGTTTATCGAATGAAGCGTTTATTCTAAGTAGTGATTATAAATTTATAGATTATTACTAATAAAAGTTTATGTTTTAGTATAAGGAGAGGAGATTGGTGAGCCAAAGTTAAGGGTATTTAAAGTCTTCTTGTGTTTAAGGGAGTTTGAAGAAATATTGTAAGTGGATTGGTGAACAGACACTGATTGTTTCAATTTATTGTGGAGATGAAATTGTGAAACTGAGATTTGTCGGTAAAGCCAAGATATACCTTAAGGACCAAGACAGACTGAGAAATTCTGAGATTGACTTAAATGAAAAGGTTATTATGTTAAAAGTGTTAAACTTATGTAGCACACGGGATTGATATGAGAAAGGGAATATTTGATGTATCGGGAAGTGTGTGTTAGACAATCTCGTGAGTATAAGTGGTATGTTAGAATATACAATTATAAAGTATAGTTTTAAAAGGGTCCTTGATACTGGAGCATTGTCAGGATAAGACGATCAACATTACGTATGTATATCGATTAGAAGGTTGTGTTCTATTATGGATAAAGACAGAGAGTATCGAGCCAAGTCACGACTAGGTAAATGAAGATAATTGGTGTTAACTCGAATAACTTGTAGAAGGGGGGGTTGAATACAAGTTATATAATCGTGTCTGATTTTTACTTGGTTATATGAACAAGAATAAACGAATGAATCAAATTCTGTTTGTATTAAAAAGATCAAATACAAACTCTACCAAAGGTGTACAAATACCTTTAGCAGCTGCTGACAAAATAAAACTCTCTCTCTGTTTGTTTCGAACTCTCGAATACAAACCTTATACAGAGCTACGCACTTTCGCACATGAACTCACGACTCCAACGAACTCTCTTTACAATGACATAGAGAGAATATTTATAATGCTACCTATCAACTAATTACAGAAAGATAATCTATACATGACAATGTTCTGCCTTTCAGTTGATAGTTTCCATCAATAGAAAATTCTTTCCTTTATGAAATCTTCTTGCTTGTTCTTCAAACAACGATCCTGTTTTATAGCACTTGCCAGTTTCTGTAGCATCTATAATGACATCAATAGTAACATGACTGATATCAGGATTCCCTCTTGCATCAGGATCTGACCATCCTATCAGTACTTGATCAGTATTTGACTTGACATATCAGGATTCGATCTCAGTTCCTGACATGTAGTACTTGATGCACTGTTCATTCCTGACTAAACTTTACAGATAACTGTCCAATACATATTTCCTATATAAAGTGCTAAATCCTTTATAAATCAGGATATACAAGAAGTATAAGTAAAATTCTATTCTTAACATCACAACTCATGAATTATTCCTAACAATCTCCCCTATTTATGCTTTAAAATCTAAAGCATAAATCTGAGTTGTTGATGTCAAAACATATAACAATACAATCAGAATAAAATTTATGAATTCAAAAATCATGAAGTTAAGTACCTCCTCTTTCAGATATAGACATAGTATCCAGTACTTAGAAGAAAGAATTCAACTATTTGATGCTTCTTTTCCTTTACCACTTCCCTGATAAGATTCACCTATGTCACTGTCTTTATCTCCCCTACCAGTTCTTCTTTTATCTCCCTTAGTCTGTTGTTGTTGTTGTCTTTGAATTGTCTTTATCTCCCCCTTTTTGACATCAGCAACATTAATTCCAAGAGATTCAATAACAGAACAAATGAGATTCATCAGAACTGCTTGATTTTCCATAATAGTGACTTGGTTATCTTCAAGTATTTGAAGTCTTGATTGAATTTCATCTTGAGATTTCTGAATATCTTGTAGAACTTCGGAATTAACTTCAATGTTGGAAGTGTTTGGAATATCTTCAGATGGGGTCATATTGAAAATAGTAGTGATCTACTAAGATCTCCAATCAAATTAATTTTTTATTTTCTGAAACTTTGGGAATATCATTACATTAGATATATATTGACATCCGTATGGTTGGATCGTTCAAAAATATTTTTAAAAAAATAGAAACAATAATCCGTAACAAAGCACTAGTTACGGGTCATATTGAAAATAGTTGTGATCTACTAAGATCTCCAATCAAAATAATTTTTTATTTTCTGAAACTTTGGGAATATCATTACATTAGATATATATTGACATCCGTACGGTTGGATCGTTCAAAAATATTTTTAAAAAAATGGAAACAATAATCCGTAACAAAGCACTAGTTACGGGTCATATTGAAAATAGTTGTGATCTACTAAGATCTCCAATCAAATTAATTTTTTATTTTCTAAAACTTTGGGAATATCATTACATTAGATATATATTGATATCCGTACGGTTTGATCGTTCAAAAATATTTTTTAAAAAATAGAAACAATAATCCGTAACAAAGCACTAGTTACGAGTCATATTGAAAATAGTAGTGATCTACTAAGATCTCCAATAAACTAGACTTTCTTTTTAACTAATATTGTCCAAAATGCATTTTAATTTTATTTTTCAGTTTAAAATTTGGTAAAAAAATTTTTCGACGTTCCAATCGTACGGATGTCGAGATATAACGATTTTAGTGAAGTGGTAAATTTTCAAAAAATATGCATTATGCATCTTCTGAGAATTTTATAAAAATCATAAAATCATTTGTAATATTACCTTTATATATTTACTTATTTTTTAAAATTATTGGGAGAATTATTTTCTGTATTTAAAAATTTTAAAATGATTTTATGATTTATATTGCATTTAAAAGATCAAAACTTGTAAAATTCATATTTAATTCGTTTTTGATCCTAAAATCATTTTAAAAATATGGGGAGACAGCTAATTTAAATATAAAAGTTTTAAAAATTGAATATATAAAATAAAGAAATATTTTTTTCAATAATTTTAATATGAAAATTATAAAAAAAATATAATATTTATTTATATATGTTTGTGTGAAGTGCACAGACCAGACCGATGGCTGAGCGGGAGATGAAAAATCAAAAGGACCGCTCAAGTTTTTTAACCCGCACAAAATCCCTCTCGGTCTCTTTTTCTCTCCCTCTTTATCTCTCTTAACCCGCTCCTATCAAAAACACTCTCTATCTCAAGATCCATAATACGCAAGATGAAAACCTAATTAGGGTTTCAGCTTCAGTTTGGGTTTCAATCGAGTTCAAGCTTTGATTTGAGTTCAACGATTTGGGTGATTTAGAGATTCGTTCTTTGATTTTCAGGTAATATTCTCTCTCTCTTTCTCTCCAACTAAACATCGCTCCTAACTCATACCTCTCGCTCCTAACTCATACCTCTCTCTCTCACAACAACACCTACGAATTGGTAAGTAAGTACATATTTTCTTGATCTTATTTTTTACTCTACACTCATTGTTTGATTTTTTTTTTATTTTGCAGGTGAATTTAGTACTTTCAATTTGGGGCTTTCAATTTGGTACTCTATCTAATTTGGGTTCTGGTCTAGGATATTACATATGACTAATTAGAGATCTAATTTATGTTTTGGATTTTGTGTTTTGGTCTAATTTACAGGCGGAGAGTTATAGATGGAGATAGAGAAGGAAGGGGAGACAGAAGTACAAAGAAATTGGTAGGTTTTTATGCAAAAAGGCAACTTATATTACAGATTCCGGGTGAGCCAAATATATTGTATAAATCACTAAGCCAACTTTGTACCTGAATCACAAGGCAGTGAAACTTGAATGAATATCTGTTTGATATGTACCATGGATAGTTCACATTGTATTGTTATTTACTTGATGAACAAATCTGGTGTCATCCAACGCAAATAAACAATAACAAAGGCTCTTTTATTTAAGGTAGAGAGGTCTTCATTTGATCGTCTTCGTCAACAGGTTGGTGTGGTAACCATTACAAATTTACAGTGTACTTCAAGTTTGGTGTGTTAACTATTACAATGTACTTAAAAGTGATGTATGGTATATTTTCTCTCTCACCTATCCGGCACCATATCTGCTGTGTGCAGATATGCAGTCTAGAAATGGAACAAAAGAGATTAGAGGAGGATGTATCTGTATATAACTGGCTGCAAAAACAGCTGAAGCTCTCACAAGCGTTTACGAGGGTATGCTTTCATTCTTTTCTAATTTATCTTTGTATTATATGACAACATTGTTAAGTAAGAGCTTTTACTGGTTCAAGTGATCAATCATAATTTATTTAGGGAACAAGATCTTTAGAAAAAATATTTGGTTTTCCTTTTCATTCGTGTTGTTACTTTGTCCCTTGTAATTTTTTCTCATCTTTGTGATGGGTGTACTAATGATAAAATTACAGAACTACAGTTTGATGTCTTGCTCTGCTTACTGCCTACAGTAGTACAGTGGTGTTTTTTATACTTTTTTATAGATATAATTTATTGAAAAGAATAGATGTTTTTCCATCAACTTGATGCTTGCTAATTTTCTGAATTTGGTATCTGTATATCTTCTTACCTGTGTTTGCACGTTATCTACAAATTGACTTTTTTATGATCAAATTAACCCAACTTTAAATAAAATTACATATTATCTTTTCATAATTTTAAAAATCTGTAAATTATAACATCATATTATCTTTGTTATGTGATAATTATACCACTGAACACAGGGCAGAAGCCAAACATATATATCAAAAGTTTAGTTTCTTGTAGTAGGCACAAAAATTACAGCTAGTCCTTGTGAATGGTGTTGCAAAATTTTTGGTGTATATTTTTGCATTCTGCTGTATAAGATTTGTTGATTAGATAACATTCCCAGTCAGAACAATTTGTCAAATTATTTTATTACTATATAAAGTTATTGGAAGGTAATGGAGCCAGGAGTGAAAATTCTGCATGAATACCTTTAGTGCCAAATAAGATTTCATTTTACAAGTATTTCTGCTTCCTATTATGCAAAGTCTGTACTTGCGTTCTGTTTCCTACATATGGCTGTAAAAGCCTGTGCGTATGTTTTTTTTGCTCCCCCATAATTTGGCAATCAGAAGAAAATATATAGACCTTGACAATGCTTCAGACTCGAACATTGTTAATTTATTGAATTCCTTTCATGCGGAAGAGTATATGTTTTCTGCTTCATAGTTACCACACTTGGCCTCGTCTTCAAAAACCAATGCGTTGTTTTTGCTCCTTCCTTTCCTCCTCTTCTGTCTTCAAGTTTTTTATAATTTACTTAGTAGATATGTACATGCATGAAAGAAGCTATAATTAACCCGCAAATGTATGAGCTGAAACATCAAGCATGTGAAAGAATTTTGTTCTCTTTTAAGTTTTAACACAATAATGTATGTATATCAGGTCAACCAAAAAAGCACCTGTTGACAACAGGTTGGAGCGTCTTTGTCAGCTCTAAAAGACTCTTTGCTAGTGATTCTGTTCTATTTATATGGTACGAGAAAGGTGTTTACTGCAGTTCTTCTCTGGTTCTACTTAGTCCTACTACTTTTTTTGAGTGTACATATTTGCTTGTAGAGATGAAAAGTCACAACTTCTCTTGGGTATAAGGCGTGTTAATCGACAGCAGCCTGCTCTCATCATCCGTTATATCCAGTGACAGCATGCACATCGGGATTCTGGCTGCAGCTGCTCATGCTGCTGCTAATAACAGCCCATTCACTATATTTTACAATCCAAGGTACTGCAGATGTTGATACTTTCTATTATGACATTGGAATTTTCGAAATATCAAATACTTACTGTAGTAAATTTACACAGGGCTAGCCCAGCTGAGTTTGTGATTCCTTTAGCCAAGTATAACAAAGCAATGTATGCTCAAGTTTCACTTGGAATGAGGTTTAGAATGATGTTTGAGACAGAAGAGTCAGGAGTGCGCAGATACATGGGTACCATCACATGCATCAGTGATCTGGATGCCACTCGTTGGAAAAGTTCGCAATGGCGCAATCTTGAGGTATGGAGCATGCTACTTTGGGCAGCTTTTTATGTATGGATCAGGATGTCTTGTCCTTGCAGTGGGCATGGCTGGAGAGTACTGGCAAATATATTAATGCCTTTGTGCACATTAATTTAGACTTAATCTTATGTGCTTGTTGGTTTAGAATTATGTTGGATTCTTTTTGGATGTATTAGTAATGGTTTTATATTAGGTATTAGTATGATGTTGGTGTGGATGATTATAACTATTTGGTGGCTGGTTGAATGTTTGGGATGGCTTTGAATGGCTTTGAATGTATTTTGTTGGGTTTCTTTATGTAAGAAACAGAATATTGTAGAAATTTTAATAAAAGCGTTGCATTTGATCTTTCCAGTGTTGCATTAGATATTTTAGTGTTGCCTTTGGGTAAATATAGTGTTGTCTTTGATCAGATACTAGTGTTTTAAAAAGCAAAAAAAGTGTTGCATTACATAGCTGTGGGCCGTAGTGCTGACGTGGCACGTGGGACCCACTGTTGACGTGACACGTGGGACCCTTGTACTGACATTGCACGTGGGACCCATTGCTGACGTGGCATGGCAGGCGCCATCACTGACATGGCACGTGGGCCCCACATGATGACATGGCAAGTAGGCCCCCACATGCTGACGTGCACTACACCATAAAAGGCCTATGACCACATTTAGAACCTATGTTGCCTTTGGATATGTTGCCTTTGCCATGCATGTTTTTGGCTATTACAACATTATCATTTTTATGTTGCCTTAGATAGAAAAATTATGTTGCTATAGAATAAAAGTGTTTGCATGTTGCCGTATGTATCAAATTGTGTTGGCATAATTTTATAATGAACAAAATTTTACATTTTCTACTAAAAATAAAAGTTTTAACCTTTTTTCACATGAAAATTAATTTATTTAGATAAAAATAATCAAGAAGCTTTTTAAAAGTCAAGAATATTCTAGTAGAAGTGAAAATTTCATTAAAAATGTTAAAATATTTTAAGATGAATATTTTTATTTTTATGTTCATTAAATATTATTAAATTCAATTTTTAAAATGAATTGTTTTTCTAAATAAATATTTCATTAAAATAAAAATATTTTCGTATATGATTAAAAATATTTGAATGCATGATTTCAAATTATGTAAAAAGAATTGAAAACTTAATTAAATATTAAAGTGTTTTTCCAAATAAATAAAAAAATGAAAAGATAAATTCTTTTTTTCCTTGTAAGTTGTAAGAGATGTAAGAGATAAAAAGAAGATTAGCAAGAAAAAAGAGATAAAAAGATGAAAATTTGGATTAAGTTGGATGAGCGGCAAAAATACCGCCTCATCCAAAATTTTAGGACACGGTCAAAATATACCGCCTCAGCGCCTCTCCTTTTCAATTTTTTCATTTTTCTCTCTTCGTCTTTCTCTCCCATTCTCACAAGCACTAGTCTCTCTCTTTCTCTCTCCCACTCTCACAAGCACACATTCTTCGATTTCCTTCTAATATCCATACATACATACATACATATAATATACACTCTTCAGTTTCCTTCTATTTGTATGCTTCTTTAATTTAGAACTTTTTCAATTTAGGACTATTATCTATACATATATACATATTATCTATACATACATATGTTTTTTTAATTTAGGACTGATTTCGATTTGTATTTTTGATGTCTCAGGGTTGATATTGAAATTTGGGCTTCAACAGAGTTTAATCGGTCGCGTTCAATTGGGTTTAGTTTGGATATTCAAAATTAGGGTTTCAATCGGGTTCAATTTGGGGCTTTGAGCTTAAGCTATTTTTATCTTTTGTGTTATATATATTGAATGTATTATTTGTTTTGTGAGTTTGATCTTATTATGTAGCTTCAGTTAGGGCTTAAACGATTTTGTTTTGTGTTAATATTGAGTTGATTTTTTGTGTTAATATGTTCGATTTTGTTTTATGTTAATATGTTCGATTTTGTTTTGTGTTAAACAGTCCGAACCGGGAGCTTTTTGTTGATTTCTCAACTAATCAAGCGAAGTATATTGTTCTTTCTGATGGCATGATACGGGTAATTTATAAGTGTAATACTACTTATTTAAATTTCTTTATACAAAAAATAATTGGAATGATAATACTGAAAATGATCATTTTGATTTTTACTGCTTGATGGTTGTGAATGAAATATATATATTCTCTTATCTTTTGCTTTGGTATCTAACTTTGACATGACAACTCTATGCAGCTTCCTTGGGTGGAAAGGTCAAGGTCTCCACAGTGCATCCAATGGCGGTGTTGGGTAATTCTGGTCCACCATCGTCGGGAAGTTTTAAGTTTGGATATAGTGATACATTGAGAGCATTGTTGCAGTTCCAGAGAGCAACTGGTTCCCCTTTTATGATAAACCCGTACCCCTTTTTCGCATACAAAAGTGATCCAAGGCCAGAAACACTTGCATTTTGCCTATTTCAACCCAATGCATGGCGAGTGGATTCTGCAAGTGGTATCAAGTACATGAACATGTTTGATGCTCAGGTAATTCAACCTAGTTATATTATCTATGATTTCCTCTGTCACAAATTAGATGTACATTTCTGAAACCACATTCTCGGTTATGCATTTCACATTTCAAATAGACTCCTAAAGTTGGCTACAGTCCATTACAAGTATTAAGATAGTATCACATCTGCCTAGTAGAAGTAATGTCATATTAGGAACTTTAATCTACTTGATATTTATAACCAGAAATGTGTTTAATATTCTAGACAAGACTTGAAACAGTTGAAACAGGTAGTCTTATCTCTGATACTAGAATAATGGTAGTGTTTAGGCGCACTGGCCAAGTGTTCATTTAGTAAATGTTTGATAGTGGCCTATCTATATGTTTTCCTATGGATCATTATCAATCAGTAAGAAAAAGAATAGTAAGCTGAAATAGATGTTAGAGATTAATCAACCATATTAGTTGTACCTTAAATCAACCATATATGTTCAGCAATTAGGGTTCCTTGGATTCATTGTGCTCCATTGTTGGATGTCATGGTTGCAATTACGTTCCTCCTGCTTTTGGGAGAATGCAAACATAGTTCTGCAACTAGGGTTCCTTGGATTCATTGTGCTCCATTATTGGATTTTCTTACAAGTTTTACCTAGTTTGCTCCATATATCTTTGTTCGGAGAACAATTAATAAACATTTTACTCCTACCACAAAGTAGAAGTGGGTTAGAATGCGGCGCCAAAAACTTGATATGTCAAATTATACCTAACCGCAAGCGCACGGTATCTATTGTAGTAGATATTAGCAAATATGGGTCGAATCCTCAAGGAGACAGTTTCAATTTCAATTCAATTGCTATCAATTGTTTCTAGTCACAACGATTGTTTGAGAATTTTATTAACTACTAAAACAAATTTAACAAAGGTTTTAAATCAATTAATTAAGGGATCTAGGGCAATTCAGGTTCACCATGTTTACACCAAACAAATCACAAAAGTATAGCTTTTCAATGGGATTAAGTAATTAAAGCAATCGTCAATCTTTCTCAAGCATTAACAGTTAATCTTTTTCAAGCATTAACGCTCTCAGAATATCTAATGATGTTCTCACACTCACCTTCAATTCTGCTAATTGTATGTAAGCCTCTAGTAGTAAAATCTCTCGATCTATTACTCCTATTGCAATCGATTAATCCGTGATATTGCGCAATTACACAAATTAAGAATTAGAACATATCAATCAGAATTACTCTTTAGCCATCAATCTACTAATCAAATTAAGCCCAAATCATGGTGCAAACATGGCTCCCCTTAATACCCTAGAATTAAACTACTCACTCATGGTAGAATAAAAACTAATAAGAATAATCAAGAAAGCCATAATAAACATGTAATAATAAACAAGATGAGATAAAGAGTACCTTAAACCTTTGAATAACGAAGAACAATGAAGATCCAAATTAAACTAAGTGCTTACAAAAGAAGAGATGAAGAGAGAAAAACCAAAACCCTAACCTATGTAAAAAAAAATACGTCCCCCTTCTCTATCCCTCTTTTCACGTTTTTATAATAAAATCCCCCAATAAAATCTGATCTCTATCTTCTAATAAAAGTATTTTTAATATCCTAATCAATTTACAAAAAGATATCCATAATTAAATAGGATTTTCTTGTAAAATTCGTCACTAATTTTGCTCCTTTGTTTCTGGGCTCTTCCAATTGGATTTTGCTTATTGGACCACCTCTGAATTAAAGATAATTCCCTAAGCTTCGCGTGGACAGTAAGATCGTCAAATTCTGACTTCTGGAACTCAAGATATGGCCCAAACAGTGCAGGTAGCCCGTATAGCCCAATATTACGAATTTTCTCCTATTTTATCTCCAAAATAGCTCTTTTTGCTCCAAATCCCAAAAACTTGATATGTCAAATTATACCTAACCGCAAGCGCACGGTATCTATTGTAGTAGATATTAGCAAATACGGGTCGAATCCTCAAGGAGACAGTTTCAATTTCAATTCAATTGCTATCAATTGTTTCTAGTCACAACGATTGTTTGAGAATTTTATTAACTACTAAAACAAATTTAACAAAGGTTTTAAATCAATTAATTAAGGGATCTAGGGCAATTCAGGTTCACCATGTTTACACCAAACAAATCACAAAAGTATAGGGTTAATTGGCAAATTCATAACTGAACTCATACTCAACTTGCAGTTGGATAATTGAACTCAAAAAACTTGCATTAACATCAGCAGACTAATTAAACCTTGCAATCTCATAATTAAACTATTAAAAGTTTGCACGACCGTTAACTTTTGTTGACTTCTAACGGAAGTCCGTTAACTCTGTACACATAAGCTGCCACATAAAATTTTCTCTTTCCTTATATTTGACAAATCAGCTGCCACATAGACTCATTCATTCATTTCATTAATAAATTATTATCTTTTACAAATTAAAAGATAATTACAATTTACAATTTACAAATACATAAATTCATTTCATATTCAATTCCTAACTTTCATCAACCTAATTCCACCCATATTCATCCCCTTAGACCGCAACCACCGTTCACCTTTCTACTCCGACCAGCCCCTCTTCACCTTTCACGGGTTCACCTCTTCACCTTCGCCCTTACTCCGCCTCGACCTCTTCTCCGCCTGCAAAACCACCATGGCCCTCAGGCGCTGTTCACCTCCCTCCGCCTATATACACATAATCTATACACACATTTACATTTCTGCATTCACACAACTCTATCTCTATAATTCAATCGATATCTAATACTTACACAAATGGCTCCACCATTTAACACCTGTCCCTCCCTCAACAATCACCACCATCTCCACCAAACCTCCACCCTTTACTCTGCCTGCAACACCCTTCACCTATTCCCCTCTTCTTCACCATCGGCCATCATCCTTTTCCCTCACCATCTCCACCAAACCTCCACCACCATTTTTTTTCTCCTCCGCCTCCTCACAACTGCCGCCCTTCTCCCCCACACCACCACAGTGCCTCATTCCTCCACCCCTTTTGTCAACAGCCGGCCAGTCTACCATCTCTCCCATCCACTTCTTAAACAAATTAAACCAAGAATTCAAAACCCCCAATTTTTAAAAATCTGCAGAATTGAAATTATTGGTATGGGGTTATAAAGAATTGAAAATTAAACGATTTGAATACTAAAGCTACGAATTTAAATGACAAAATCATAATGAACAAAGGTTTTAATTGTTCAAAGGAAAAAAAAAAAAAAGAACAGAGGGGAGAGAGAGATTACAGGAGAAGGGATATGAAAGATTGTGATTAAAAAGAAAAGAAATAAAAATATAAGAGTTTTTAAGAGTTTAAGAGTTTTAAAATAATTAAGAGTTTTTAAAATAATTAGTTTTAAATTATTTAACACATCAGCATACCAGGTGTATAATTTTTAACACATCAGCACACCATGTCAATTTTCCGTCATGGACGTTACATTGAGTTAACGGCGATTACCCAACTGCAAGTTTTAATTACTTTGATGAGTTGACTGCAAGCTTTTTGAGTTCGATTACCCAACTGCAAATTGAGTATGAGTTCAGTTATGAATTTGCCAATTAACCCCAAAAGTATAGCTTTTCAATGGGATTAAGTAATTAAAGCAATGGTTAATCTTTCTCAAGCATTAACAGTTAATCTTTTTCAAGCATTAACGCTCTCAGAATATCTAATGATGTTCTCACACTCACCTTCAATTCTGCTAATTGTATGTAAGCCTCTAGTAGTAAAATCTCTCGATCTATTACTCCTATTGCAATCGATTAATCCGTGATATTGCGCAATTACACAAATTAAGAATTAGAACATATCAATCAGAATTACTCTTTACCCATCAATCTACTAATCAAATTAAGCCCAAATCATGGTGCAAACATGGCTCCCCTTAATACCCTAGAATTAAACTACTCACTCATGGTAGAATAAAAACTAATAAGAATAATCAAGAAAGCCATAATAAACATGTAATAATAAACAAGATGAGATAAAGAGTACATTAAACCTTTGAATAATGAAGAACAATGAAGATCCAAATTAAACTAAGTGCTTACAAAAGAAGAGATGAAGAGAGAAAAACCAAAACCCTAACCTATGTAAAAAAAATACGTCCCCCTTCTCTATCCCTCTTTTCACGTTTTTATAATAAAATCCCCCAATAAAATCTGATCTCTATCTTCTAATAAAAGTATTTTTAATATCCTAATCAATTTACAAAAAGATATCCATAATTAAATAGGATTTTCTTGTAAAATTCGTCACTAATTTTGCTCCTCTGTTTCTGGGCTCTTCCAATTGGATTTTGCTTATTGGACCACCTCTGAATTAAAGATAATTCCCTAAGCTTCGCGTGGACAGTAAGATCGTCAAATTCTGACTTCTGGAACTCAAGATATGGCCCAAACAGTGCAGGTAGCCCGTATAGCCCAATATTACGAATTTTCTCCTATTTTATCTCCAAAATAGCTCTTTTTGCTCCAAATCCTTCCAAGTTATGAATTCTTTATTTCCTACAATAAAACAATAAAATCTATTAAATAAAAATCTAAATCAATGCAAAACACAATAAATATGAGAATAAAATCATCTAGAATATATATAAAAATATACTCTATCACCAGGTCCTTACCTCAGGGATCACGCAAGTAATATCATGTGCCATTACATTGATTGCACTATACAAAGTGCTGAAAGATAAGTGCAGCAAGTACCCTTTTGTTCTGAGAATCTGGTGGTTTTACATATTATCGTACCTGGAATTGATAGCACGAATGTAGCTAATTGTTTATAATATTATTCCCTTATAGTTTGTATTGCTCATTTGAATAATATATTCCTAATTAACATCCAGCTTATGAACATATAAATTATAAGTTGGAGCATATGAATTGAGTAGGTACATGTACATTATGAAGATATCCAGGATATATTAGAGAAAAAGAGAAAGCAGAACAAAATCCTTATTTTATTTGAACTTACCAATGACTTTCTTGAAAGTATATTTACAACTTTCCAGGTAAAAAAATTCATATATTAGGTGAGGGTAGATTGCATTTAGAATCGTGATTGATTGTATCAAATCAGTATTTTACAATTCTATGATAAATATCACATGTTCGATTTCCCTCTTCTCCTTTTCGGATCGTAATGTTCTTGCAAGTCATTACTAGTACATAGAACAATCAGAAATAACAGCCTTTGACCATGAATTAACATTGGTGTGGCCGCGTGGACCAGGGAAAGGTAAATATCTTGTGATTGCTACCAATCCATAAAAAATGAAGTTAATTATTCATGCATATAGCACTGGTCTTCTGTTCAGTTAGCTGGCTGGTAATTACATTGTTACTTTGTTAATGGGGGAGGAGTACTCTTCGTCTCGTGAACCAAGCCAATTAGTGTGATTAATTAACATAGTCAACTTTCAACCAATGTAAACCAAATTTTGGTTATTCACACATATATATAGTCTATTATTGCACCACATATATCATCACTAAACACCAACAGTGATCAGGTGGTTATAAATTTTTGTACTTTATCATATTTCAAAGTCATAATTATGTAAATCACTTCATTTTATTTGTTTGATGTTTTAATTGAGGATAATATTCTGAAATTATATGCATGTCAACTGTTGTTGCGTGATACTTGATAATGTGTTCAATATTATTAGATTAACTTTTACTGTTTCTAGTTTTGCAGTTGACGTTCTGGCTTTTGCATGATTCACATAAAAGAAGGAACTTGAGGGTTGGGGAAGTACAAGTTAATTCTATAATTTTAATATAGGATAACAAATTGCAATCAAGTATAGATTCAGGATAGTTATAAGAAGCCAACAGATAGTATTGTTCTCATTCATAGTACAGCCGCATAAAGAGTTCCGGAATGTCTTGGCTTTTGACATTACTCATTTTGAGTTTAGGTTTTAGTAGTCATCCTTCAGAAGCAAGGAGTGCTACTGGCAAGAGAAGAAGACATCCATCTGCACTTGTTGTGGGCACTGTCTACTGTGACACATGTCTCCGAGGAAAATTCTTCCAGTCTAGTCACTTCATTTCAGGTTCGTCTAAAATTATTCCATGTTCTTTTTATTCAAGTTATAGTAACGATAAAAAAAGTCTGCAAAGTTGAGTTGAATTTTAGTGCAACTTCACTTTCACTTACAAACTTATTTTGCTATACATTTCAGATAAATGTACGTGAAGTCGTGAAGCGCCAATGAATATCTTGGGGAGCTTTGTGCGACCATTTCGAGTGACAATGAAGATGGTACTCCAGTGATTGGTGGCATTAGCTCTTAATTTAGTCATTGCATATGTTTTAGGCCATATTTTAGTCTTATGTACTTAGTAAAATTTTGTGCGTTAACTAGTTTGGGTTGTTGGCTGTGATTGTATTGAATCTGGTATGGATCATAACGATTGTAAAGTTGGTTGTGTTGATTTGGTTATTAAGGGAATGAATATTTTCATATTTATGAATTTTTGTTTAAAATAGAAAAGTGTTGCCATTGAGGCTATAAAGTGTTGGCAAAAAAGAAAAATTATGTTAAGAAATGTTGTTAAAAATGTTGCTATAGGCAAAAATTTGTGTTGCCATTAAAGTGGTCCCCACAATGGGCCCAAAAGTGGGCCCCAGTGTGGGTCCCAAAAGTGGGTTCCACTAGTGGGGCCCACTATTTTTAAAAAAAATGTTACACAAAGGCAACATAATATTATGTTGCTAAAGACAAATAATAATGTTGCTATAATAAGTCTATGCCAACATTAAAACTGATGTTGGCATAGAGAATAAGAATGTTGCCATTGTCACCAAAGGCAACGGCAAAAATAGCAACATCAGCAAAATGTTGCCTTAGGGGTTTTTTGGCCCTACAACAACATATTTCGGGCCTACGACAACACTTTTTCGGTGTTGTTGTAGGCCTTTTATGGCGTAGTGGTGGCATGCCAGCTGGATTATTGCTGACGTGGCATGCCAGCTGGACCCATTGATGACGTGGCATGCCAGCTGGACCCATTGATGACATGGCAAGCTAGTGGGATCCACTTAGTGACGTGGAATTGTAATTTTATCTAATGTCAAATGCAACGCCCTTTTGGTGTTGCATTTGAATGCTCTGGTGTTGCGTTATATGTCAGATGCAACGCTTATTGATGTTGCTTTAGATGCCATAAAGCGTTGCCTTAGGGGGTCTAACAGGACGGTGGCGGATGCAACGCCCCCTGGTGTTGCATTTGGTCTAACGCAATGCTTTTTTGGCCTAAAGCAACAGTAAACATGGCGTTGCATTTGGGCGTTTATGGCGTAGTGGTGATTATAATTTTTATAGATTATTACTAATAAAAGTTTATGTTTTAGTATAGGGAGAGGAGATTGGTGAGCCAAAGTTAAGGGTATTTAAAGTCTTCTTGTGTTTAAGGGAGTTTGAAGAAATATTGTAAGTAGATTGGTGAATAGACACTGATTGTTTGTGGAGATGAAAGGGTAAAACTGAGGTTGGTCGGTAAAGCCAAGATATACCTTAAGGACCAAGACAGACTGAGACATTCCGAGATTAACTTAAATGAAAAGGTTATTATGCTAAAAGTGTTAAGTTTATGTAGCATACGTGATTGATAAGAGAAATAAATGGTATTTAAGGAAAACCTTCCATTATTGGGTTTTGCAATTAGGTAGAGGCTATTAACGGTACCTATTTTTAAAATTTCCTAAAGCCCTGCCAAATTATATTATTGAGTTTCAAATTTTCCTCCACTAGTGGGTAATTATTCATTAAGTGCCGGTATCTTTTAAAAAAACTTTCTGGTAGCTTTGGAATGTATTTCAAATTTTTTTCCGATCTATCTTAGTCAAAATATTTCTCTAAGATTATTTTCGAAAGGTGGTATATATCATCATGATTTAAATTTTCCTTTTTATTTCTTACTCCAACTAAGAGGAACAACTCTATATGTATACACAAGGACGATCTGTCTGTGTGATTGAAAGTCAGGAGGGGACGCCCTCCCTTGTGTGACATACGGGTTCTTCAATAATATTGATTTCACAGATATCCTTTTATTTCAAATAAAAGTTATTTAAAACTCTTAATCTTATGAATTGTTGTGGGACCCTTGCTTGTTTCTGGGTTCGTTTCAAATCAAAGTTTCTTAAATTCTATAAATTGTTTCGAATATAGAAGATTTTAGTAATGGATGGGATAATGGAAGCAAGGTTTAGAGTATACGTGATTATACAAGGAAACTAGAGATTCCAAGGGAAATTTCGTTAAGAAATGATTACAGCTAGAAGCGTTTCAATACAAGAGAGAAAGGAATTTTGTGAAAAGAATTATGGGTGAAAGTTATAGAATTATGGAGAATTGCTTCGTACATGGTGAATACGGGAGAAATAAGAGTAAGGAGATATTAATAAGGGTTAAAACCCTAGATTCAGAATAAAGTGATAATAAGGGGGAATACAATTGTCAGTAATTCCGCAAATTATTTTAATAAAAAGGCAAGAGTTTTTATTAGAGAGTAATAGAGAATTGGATAGCTAGGTGGTGAATATACGCGACCTCTGTTATCGGGTGACCGAACTTGTGGATAAAAGCATGCAAGAATATATTACTAATTGAGAGTGAAATGGTTTGAGTATCCTAAGACTAATACTACCAATGTCAAGTGTGTAAAAGATGACCTTAGGAAACTAGATAGGGCATCCGGAGGTAATTGCAGGTACGTTCTAATTTAAAATTCTTAAGTGTGAATGTTTGGTTAGGGATCGACTAGATCAACGAATGGTGTAAATAGGTTGATAAATTAGATAATAATTATCTATCACTTAGGAAGTAAGTTATGATGTTCTAAGAAAAGAAGTTATTCCCATGTCATCCAAATCAATATCTGTTAAGGGTTAGAGGATTTTATAAAAAGGAGATTAAGGGAAGGAGCGAGAACATTGTTCAAGGATAAAGGAAGAGTATCTGCTTGTATCAGTACGAACAGGAAATATATATTAAAAATAATATTTTCTTACAATTGTTTCAAGGAATAGTTTATAGCCTATTTTCTGGAAAATTTTACAGATATATATATATATATATATATATATATAAAGATTGGAGTATTAATATTTTATGTCATGATAGAGATCAAAACATAGTTAAACAATAGTGAGATACACTACCATTTAGGGAAGGCCAATGTGGTGGCCGATACCCTTAGTAAAAAGAGAAAGGAGAGATGAGATAATATAGAATGACGAAATGCAGGAGAAGGTTAATAAGGAAATATAATGAAAGTGCTGCTACTGATAAGCTAAATGGCATGTTGATGAATGAGAAGCAAGTTTATGTTGGTGTATTTTTGTACAAACAAGATAGAGATGTTTATGGAAGAACTAAAAGATGGAGGAAGTAATGTGAGAATTTGAAGGTGTTATGTGGGAAAGGTAATTATCGATATTTTCAACGTGATTCCGGGACGAAATCGATCCTTTTAAGGGAGGAAGACTGTAATAACCCTAACTTTTAGAATGCTACAGTGCCTAAATGAACAGTAATTTTGAGGATTTAGGGAAATGGTATGTAAGTACCCTAGATTTAAAATGGAAAACGAATAATCAGGAACCATATTAGTGTTGTACTATGAAAATGAGTGACTCAAAATGATAATGGATTTCAGACTGGCATACTGAAAAAGGAAAAATGGTATGAAATTATGGAATTGTTTTTATGGATTGAAGAGAAACTGATTTTATATTATTTTTATATAATTGTTGTATAAAAGTAAATGGAAAGATTATATTGAGAGATTTATTTCAAATGTTATATTATCTTGAGATATTATACTGAGATGATGTATGGATTATTATCTTGTTATAGAAGAGAAACTGATATTATATTGTTCTATATTTCTTTTCTTATAAAGAAAAATTGATGGTGTATTTGATAAGTAAGAATTAATTCTTTTCTTAAGGATTATGATGGGTTTTCTGTTTATTATTATTATATATATATATATATACTTTCATTGATGCTAGTTTACAAAAATTTATCTTGCTGAGCTATTATAGCTCACTCTTGCTACTTATGTATATAACAGCTAGGTCAAATGCCGATACTCCGCACTACACCCCGCAAGAGGGTAAGGGAAAGACGACCTTTTGAGAGATTGCTAGCGCCTATCCCTAAGGTAGCTGATAGAGAGATGGGTGTTGGTAGACTTATGTGTATTAAGTGTGTAAGTTGAGAAATAAACTTTTGGTTGTTGAAATGCTTCCTGTAGAAGCATTATTCAACAACGTTCTTAAGTAAGATTCTGGGTTGTAATAACTGCTTAACTTTAAATTTATGATATTGTGGATGTTGTTCTCTGAGCATATGACTGGTGTGTAATATTATTAAGTGTGGGGTCTATTGTGTGAGTTTCATTGCGCATTTATATTTCAACTGCCAAGAGTGTAGTGTTATTAAATGGAAATTGGTCCGTGACAGCCTGGATTCCTGACCCCAGATTTGGGGCTGTCATAGTAACCTTGATCGCTCAATCCCGAGGGATTCAATTCTGAGATCCGCTTCGCCTAAAATTCCCAAAGGATGACCAACCCCACAGATCGGAGGGGATCCCCCAGTCCGGATGAGAAACACCGAACTTTTTAATGAAATCACTTATATGAGGGACACTGTTGTTCAGATGGGATCTAGGATGGATGCGATGAAGAGGGAAAAATAGTTCCGTACTATGTCTCGCTCGAATCATGATGAATGTCGTTCACCACTTGGGGAGAAGGAGGATTTGAGGGAGAGTCATCATAACTGAGAGAGGAGTTATCGAACACCTGGAGGAAATCAACATGCCGAAAGAGGGTCTGCTATAAACCAATAGTTATCATGGAGATTCCTCTCTAAAGAGACATCCAGGTTATACTTTCTGCCTTTGTTATACTTTCTCTTAATTTATTTTCGTGAAAGTCTTAGGGGTAGTGTATGTACCCCTCCTTAGCCAGGATTTATATTTATGAACAAAACATTCTTGTTTTAATCTCTTGTGATGCTTGGAATGCTATACTGAATATGTCCTTCTTTGGTGAGGGCACCAAAACATATAATGAGTATGTCCTTCTATGAGGAGGGTACTCATGTAAGAATACGTCCTTCTTTGAGGAGGGTATTCGCCAAAACACATACTAAGTATGTCCTTCTTTGAGGAGGATACTCGGATATGTCATTCTCTAAGGAGGGTATCCCGATAATTCAAGTCCTTGCAAAAACTGTACTTCCGGGGGGATGTCCGTACTTCCGGCGCCTCATCAAGGCACGATCTTCGGAAAATCCACCTGTGAGGAGGGATATTTCTGGAATGGGGAACGACCTCCTTTGAGGAGGGTATCCCGAATTATTAAAGTCCTTGCAAAAACCGTACTTCCGGGGGGGATGTCCGTACTTCCGGCACCTCATCAAGGCACGATCTTCGGAAAAATGACCTCCCGAGAGGAGGGTATTTCTGGAAAGGGGAACGACCTCCCGAGAGGAGGGTATCCCGATTTACTGAAGATCCTCAAGATATATGTTTTATGAACTTCGGAAAAATGACCTCCCGAGAGGAGGGTATTTTTGGAATGGGGAACGACCTCCCGAGAGTAGGGCATCCCGAGTTATTGAAGATCCTCAAGATATATGTTTTTCTTATGAGAAGTCACTTTCGAAGACATTTTTAACTATGAATAATTCAAGAAATATTGGAACAAGCGAGGCTGTTCACCAAGGGCGATCCCCTGTGGTAACCCTCGAAAAATGTTAGCAAAGAGGGCGATGCCCAGAACAACAAGGGGGACGCGCTTTCCTTTAAATTGTAGCAGTGGAGACATAGTTATCAAGGTAAATAAATCGAGCAGCTAAATCGAAGAGATTATAAATATTCTGGCGAGGCCATTACAGGAAGGCCCGCACTCCGATAGTTTTGGTAATAATAAGCTCATACAGTCTGCTAGCAGTAGCTTGAGAAGGCGAGATCGTTGCAGACCGCTGCAGTATTCTTGTCCCCGACATTTTCTTTCTTTCTCGCCTCAGAATCCTCAGCAACCTTTAGTTTTGACTCTATACGGAGATCTTCTCTAGCCGCCTCGATAGCCTCTGCATTATCAATCTACTGCCCTTTGTAGTAAATGACAGAGCTCTTCATGTTGCTGTATGACTTCTCCAGCTTGGTGACCTCGCCCTCGAGATGGTTTAAATATAGTTCACACCTCGCCTAAAACTTGTTTGAAACAGAAGCTAGCTCCTCTGTTCGGTCTCGACTACACCAAGCTTTGACCGTCTCCTCGGTGAAATTCTCTGCAGCAATCTCACCAAACAGACCGGCCACGCCTGCTGAAGGTCCATCTGCGAAAGGGATGGCTTGGTTAGCGACAGTTAATGATGTAGGTTGTATATGTGATGGAGGCGCCTTCTCTGTAGCCGCCTCATCAGCAAAGGGATTTTTTCCGAAAGGGAGTTCAGCCATTTTACCTGTAAAAGGCTAGTCATAACGCCCAAGAAGACCTCGCCCTACTTGGAAGGATGAAGACTTTTTTATGCAGGGTGATAGACGACATTGTTTTATGTTAGGCGATGTCTTCTCAAAGGACTACACTTTTGAAGAATAAGGCTCCAATAGGAAATACCTCTTGCGTAATATCATTTAGAAGGCCCTTGGGGGTAATTTTTCTTAGAAGACCCTCATGGGGAGATTCTGGTTTGAAGGCCCTCGGGGGATGATGCTATTTTGAAAGTTGTCCTACGTCAAAATAAAATTGAAGAATTATCAACGGTCAATTTGAGATTCTGAAGAATAATAGATATTGAAGATGGTGTACGCACTCTTCTGGAGCGACCTCGCCCTTTTATGGCCTAGTCCAAAATGTGTGTTAGAATTGATATTTGAAGAATACAATGAGATATTAAAGATGATGGCTCTTGCCTCTTTGTCAACTAAAGGTCTCTCCCATTTTCAAACGACGTCTCCCATTACAAAGACGTCGCCTACGTGTAACCAAGGTCAAGAAATCAACATTGGAAGATTCATTGTTTGGGCAAGACTATATCTCTAGCAGCGTCGCCTGTTGGTGGCATCGCCATCGCCCTCTCGAGTCAGGACCGTGAAGACTATCAACACATGAAGGAATCTTATTGTGTCAGGCTCACCTTATTGCATGAATCACTCACTACCTAAGGACTCTCTTAGGTGGTATCTTATAAAATGATGACCAAGACACAAGAATAATGTGGTAGTTTCTCATCCGTATCAGCATCGTCCTCACAAAAGGCCTCGCCTACATCTACCTCAACATTGGGAAGTTCCTGAATAACTTTGAAGAAAACGTGAGGAGAAGAAACAAACAACGCCTACTTAGTAACTCAAGAACATGTTCAAATAGACATGGCCCTTGCCAACCTGAGAGGACAATGTCTTTTGACAAAGAACGGAAGGAGGATACTGACAATTTTTTGAAAGAGCCACCAGAAAAAGCTTGAAGATCAACTGAAACTCTAGATGAAATATTTATTTTGGAGCAACAACAACACCGATTCACTATGGAGTGTAATTGAGAAGGAATAGAACGCGAGCCGTTGTCTCAAGATTTAGCATTTAAGGAGAGCATACAGCCAAGGAGAAAATACATCAGTAGCAGGAAGTGAAACCCTAGGTCAAGGCTCGCCTTGGGATGTTTCTGAAGATCGGGACTTAGTTTCTTTTACAAACAAATTGTTGCAAGAAACTGGGGGGTAGTTGTTACGCCACAAAATCCGCCTCGCCTTACCCGGAGGCGTCGCCCTTTAGTTGGACCAGAGAAGAATGACCCGACTTATGGGCCATAATAGGAAGAAAGAAAACGGACATTGAGCCTGGCCTATTGTCTACATAAAATGACAAATTTTCAGAAGATCTCGCCCATGGATAAAAAGGGATTGCCCTACAACTGGAATGTCAATCAGAATGGGGATCTCGCCTTCAGAAAGGACCTCGCCCTCGCACGACTGGAAAAGGGAATCTCCCCTAATAACCTTATAAGAAGATAAAGGGTCTTGCCCTCTGTTGATGAAAGGGGGATCTCCCCCAGGAAACGATAAATGAAGATATGGCTTTGTCTAGGCTATCAGGAATTTACCCATTGAGGAGTCGCCCCTTAGTGATCTCGAGGGCTAGCCCTATAACTAGTTATTCTCCCTTGGTGGCTCAAGGTGGGCATTGACTCCGACAATCTCGGGTCAATGACTTAACCGCCACGCTCCGAGAAAATAGTTGGGCTAGAAAGCCCATAATGATTCCACTAATGGCGGTGGCCCAATCCAAGGGACTTCCCTAAACAAGGAAACCTAGCCCATGTCGATGACTTGTTCCCCAAGAACTACATTTGGCTTGATTCCTATAAATAGGATACGTAGGCACGTTGTATGTCATGATGCAACCCTTGCGAAAAAGAAAGAATTCAACATTCGATCTAAATTGCAATAACTCTCACATACGTAGGCACGTTTTACATTTTTCATTTTTTGGTTTCGTATTAAAATTTGAACGTCTTATTTTGGTATAAGCCAAAAATCGTAAAAAAATATAATGGAAAATTATGTTATTTTAAGGTTCAAAAATGACAAAAAAAATCACAATTTCTTTATTTAGAAATTTGTTTATATAGGCATTTTCATGGGCCCAAAAATTATTTTTTACATGATTTTTTTTATTTTTTATATTTGCATATAAATTTGAACGTCCTATTTTGATGTAAGCCAAAAAATAACGAAAAAAACTAATAGCTAAAATATGTTATTTTAAGCATCGAAAATGAGGAAAAAAGCACAATTTCTAGAAAAAAGCACAATTCCTGAAAAACTTGTTCCTACATGCATTTTCACAGCTAAATATTACTCCCTTCGTCCCATTCATTTCTTTGCAGTTTCTATTTTGGGACGTACCTCTCATTTCTTTACATACCATAAATAGTAACTTTTAACAATAAAATATATTATTACATCTACTATTTCACTCCACTTTTTCAATACTTTACAATATTACACCAACTACTTCACTTATTGTAACAATAGAATCATTATTACACCCACTACTTCACTTATTTTAACAATAAAATCACTATTACACCTACTACTCACTTATTTTAATCGTAATCCTTGGTCTCCGTGAAAAAACCCAACGTAAACTATTACGAGGGACGGAGGGAGTATATTTTTACCTAATTTTTCTATTTGTATTTTGAACGTCCTACTTTAATGCAAACCAAAAATTCCAAAAAAATTAATTAAAAATTATTTTATTTAAAGGTCCGAAAATGATAAATACATTTAGTAAAAATGCGAACACTAAATTGATTCATCTATTATATATCTAATACACCAACAAGGGGTTTCCCTGAGCAAATTTATTCATAGGCTCGGACCCTCCGAACCTCACTCCAAACCTAACTCTAAATATTTGTAAAAAAAATGTTATTCAAAGGATTCGAACCCATGACCTTGCATAACTAATGCAACACCTTAACCAGTTGAGCTATGTGAACATTTGAGCTTATATTCAAAATCATTATCTACATACATAAACACATATATACATACATACTTAATTATTAATTATACTACACATACATAAATAAATATACATGTATACGTACATACACACATACATACATACATACATACATACATACATACACTACATACATAATTATTAATTATACATACATAAACATAAATAATTATACATGCATATGTACATACACACATACATACATACATACATACATCCATACATACATAATTATTAATTATACATGCATAAGTACTATATACATACATACATACATACATTTATGTTGTATAATCTATTAATATTTCATTATTTGTAATATATTAATTGTTGTATAATTAATATGCATATTTATATATACAAACACATGTACAAACATAAATACATACATATATAAATTTATGTGGATATATATATAATAATATACTATAATATTATATACATACATACATGCATACATACTATATAACATACATACATACATACATACATGCATGCATGCATACATACATACATACATACATTTATATTGTATAATCTATTAATATTTCATTATTTGTAATCTATTAATTGTTGTATAATTAATATGCATATTTATACATACATACACATGTACAAACATAAATACATACATATATAAATTTTTGTGGATATATAACAATGTACTATAATATTATATACATACACATACTACATATTTTTGTTTATATGTATTAATTTTTAGATAAATCTCAGTTGGCTTAACTCAGATAATGTATAATTATTAATTAGAATGTATATTTGTAGATAATTATTAATTATACATGCATACGTACGTACATACATACATACATAACTATTAATTATACATGCATACGTACATGCATACATACATATATACATATATACATACATACATACATAGTTACATACATACATGCATACATACATATATACATACATACATACATACATACATATATGCATGCATAGTTATGTTGTATGTATATATGTATGTATGTATATAAGCATACATACATATATACATACAACATAACTATTAATTATACATGCATACGTACATGCATGCATACATACATACATACATATAATATATACATACATTTATGTTGTATAATCTATTAATATTTCATTATTTGTAATCTATTAATTGTTGTATAATTAATATGCATATTTATACATACATACACATGTACAAACATAAATACATACATATATAAATTTATGTGCATATATAATAATCTACTATAATATTATATACATATATACATACATACTATATAGCATACATACATACATACATACATACATTTATGTTGTACAAACATAAATACATATATAAATTTATGTGGATATGTTATAATGTACTATAATATTCACTAACATATACCATATCTTATTAATCATTTTAGATCTACTTTAATTATTTACGATTTAAATATTACAAAAAATATCCCAATACAAAAAAACCTTCATGCCTATGTAAGTATAATACAAACTTGTATTAACATTAACTATCGTAAAACTCATCAATCACATCTTTAATACGTAAACGCATAAAACAATATAACAAATATATATATATATATATATATATATATATAAATATATGTAATAGAGCAAATGGGGGGGGTTCCATGAGAAAATTTATTCATATAAAAAGTTATATTTACCTCTACTAATTATATCTATGTTATATTTCCGGGGGCTATTTAGGTATTGCAACACTAACATATTTATTACATATATAATAATAACTGATATGAACTAATATGCATTTATTATTATGTAATTAATACTTGAATTTATCTCTGTATCCATCCATGTTAACTCTATATATTTATATTTCGAAGTACGGTTTTGATCTTAACATTGACCAATTTATTACATATCGTTCAAGTTTATTTTAACAAAACAAAACATAGCGTAAAATATAAAATAGATTTAATTTAACCAGAATTATAATTTGCATGTCACGATCGGGTATTGCATAAATTCTATTTACTCAGAACAATTGCTACAAAGATATGAACAATCAAAGATATCAACAAATCAATCCTACGTGATTACGAATAATTCATAAATTTGTAATCTAGAGCATGCCCGTGTCTTGCACGGGCTACAAAGCTAGTTGACAATAAAATTGCAAACACTACAATATAAACATTACCTGGACAATAAGCGTACCTAGCATACATATTTTTATTTAAACTTAATAAAAATATTAAATAAAAAATCCATAAATAAGTAAAGGTTTATAAATATCCATCTTTCAATGGCCAAAGTTGATGTTACTAAGTAATGTTATAATAAAATGGGAATTACTTCATTATCCCTCATTGGATATGCTAAAATATAATTTTGAATTGATTTGAATAGAAATATGGTCAAAATGTATATAGTATATATTTAAGAAATACAAAGATACCTTTATTTCACTACAAGAAATACAGGGATTTCCGACAGACTTTTTGGCCTGTTTTTTGTCGGAAGAATGCTTCCTTCCGACAGAATTATTCCGTCAGAAAATTCCTTGTCAAATGTTCGTATTTGCGTCGGAACTTATCAATTGCGTCGGAAGATAACGAGGGACCCACTTGCTCTTTATTATATTATTAAACTAAACATCCGACAACAAAATTTGTCAAAAGTTTGATTTTTGATTATTATCTATAAACATACTAAATAATATTAAATTATTCATTTTTTAAAAAATTAAATAATTAAAATATTCATATATTATGTTCCAACAAAACTTCTGTCAGAAGTAAAAATTTAAAAAAAAGGAAAATTATATAAATACGTTTTTTTAATGTTTCTAAAATACAAATTTTCTGACGGATAAAGTTGTCGCATATTCAAAACTTCCAACAGATATACTAATGCAAGTCAGAAATTCCATCTTCCAACAACCTCCATGTTGTCAGAAGTGCATATTTCGGATGGCCTCAGTGTTGTCGGAAGTAATGACTTTTGACAGCCTTCATGTTGTCGGAAGTACTTCTGACAGATTGTTGGAAGTGCTGCTAAATTGCACTTTTCCCACAAATTTTTGACAAGCATGTTGTCAGAAATTTATCTCACCGACAACATGCTTGCCCTATTTTTTTCATTTCCCAGCCATTTCGGCTTCTAAACATACAAAATCCAGCCAATTTGGCTTCTAACCAACACACAATCTTCCTACCTAGTACATATTTCATAAGCTACTAAATTGTAATACCATTTTATGCATTATATGCAAAACTTTAAATTAGCAAAAACTACTACAATTACAATATCATAACAAATAGCAACCATCCATACACAAAACTACAATACCACAAATAGCAACCATCCATACACAAAACAAGCGAAGAGTAGCATAAGTCACCATGGACAACCTACTTAATACAATACCAAATAGACCTTACATAACATAAAAACAAAGTAAACTACCCCACGATTCTAAGGGTGCCATCTGACATTAGACGGGAACCACCACCACCATCGTCATTGTCATCAGCATCCCGATCACCATGATCATGATCGGCACCATCTGTGACACCCCCAGATCCAGGGTCAGGGATCTGGTCGTTACGGTCTCACTATCCAACCACAAAACCAACATAATTTAAATTACAACCTTGTGACCCAAAACAACAACATAAAACACACCCGTTATAGTCCCGGAGATGAAATCAGAGTAACCAACAATATTATTATTCACAAGTTTGAGTTCTTACAACCCAAAGAATTACAATTGTACAATTACATACTCTTTGCCATCCATTAAAAGATACCATAATATAAATACATTTGAGGCTCAATTGCTAACAACTAGCCTACCAGTAGTTGCATCCTCAACAAAGGTAGCCAAGACCTTAGCGGTAAACCTCTGACGGTTGACACCTGCTTACGCTGTGTGCGCCTTGCGCGGCCATCTGATCTAGCTGTTGTTGTGATATAAATAAATAAAGCAAGGGTGAGCAATAGCCCACCAGAAATATATTTGAACAGTGATAATATATAACAGTCCAAAATATCTTTGAAACCATATGCCATGCATTAACGATGTAGTACCAATATAAGGTATGAGATGAAGTTACAAGGTAACTCAAAAATATATTTGTTTTGAATAAATATCTGCTATGCAAAAGATAAGCAAGATATTCTCAATTATCATAAAAGAGGAACTTGCAGGAAAAATATTGCAATTCCGGTTTCAACACTTTTTCACCTTGCCAACACCAACAGTGTTGCAGAAATTTCTCAGTTTTAGAAGATGAACTAATACGGGAGCATTGCCGCGCCAGATGCCCTGACGTTTACGATGATCAGTCGTATGTCATGCATCTCATCAGTCGTTCTCTACATGTAGAAGGTAGCTCCGACGAAATTAATTGTCTACCGCCCTCTGGAACTCCTCAGCCAATGGTTGGGCTATTGCTGGACCGGCGCCACTCGACCACTTACGCGTCTCCTAGTTCGAATATCATCCATGACTCTGAAACGTAAAGTTCGTTCCCCTTTTCCCCAAGTATAACACTTGTTGATAGGACTCCACAAAGTAGTCGTATCTAATTGGAAAGGAAAATTCACCAATATTTCCCAAGCTGATGCTTGTTAATGGATATAAACTTGTTCCATCAATCTTACCCCTCGAGCTTTGAGGAGGTAACCGAAAGACTCATATCGATGTTTAAACGAATCAAGATGTGAGTGACAAGATAGTTTTAGCAAGTGTATGACCGGGCAATCAAATAAATAACAGCTCTCAAGTGAGGTCCCCTTATATGTTTTTGGAAGTTTGGGCGAGTATTTAAATCTTCTTTTAAGATAGATTTAAATAAAATAGAGTTTTAGGAACCTCCCCTTGATAAAATAGTCATAAAAGACTCTGAAATATTTTACACCATATCTGAAGGTAAAAGATAATCTTTGTATGATATAAATCATTATAAAGAGAATTTAAAAGAATTTACATAAATATTCCAAGAATATTTATTAAATCAATAATAATTAAGGACTATTTTTAAATCATAATATTACTCGTAAGTAATCCTCGAATGAATATATAAAATTATTTATTAATAAATCTCTTCTTAAATGAATATTCAAAATAATATTCATTAAATAAATAAAACTTCCAATGAATATTCAAGATGATATTCGATAAATAGATAAACTCAAATAAATATTTAAAATAATGATCATTAAGTAAATCAAACCTTAAATGAATATTTGAAAATAATATTCATTAAATAAATAGTGTTCTAAATGAATATCCAATTAATATTCATTTAGTAATCAAAACTTTAAAGAAATATTCAAAACAATATTCCATAAGTAATTAGAACTTCAACTGAATATTTTAAAATAATATTCATTAAGTAAATAAAACTTTAAATGAATATCCAAATAATATTCATTTAATAAATACTATTCTAAATGAATATCCAAATAATATTCATTTAATAAATACTATTCTAAATGAATATCCAAATAATATTCATTTAATAAATACTATTCTAAATGAATATCCAAATAATATTCATTTAGTAATCAATACTCTCAAGGAATATTTGAAATAATGTTCCTTAAGTAATTAGAATTTCAAAGGAATATCTTAAAGTAATATTCATTGAATAGATAAAACCTTAAATGAATATTCGAAAGTAATATTCATTTAATAAACAATATTCTAAATGAATCTTGAAATAATATTCATGAAATAATCAAACTCTAAATGAATATTCGAAATAATATTCATTTAATATTTCTCGACTGAGATAATACTCCAATAACATTTCTCGAAAGATTTCCAAGTAATTAATACTTTATGGAAATATAATTAAGGTTTAATAATAACATTCCTCAAAAGGAATACTAATCTGTCGTTGGAATCCCTCCGTGTTTCCAAGACTACGTCTATATCTCAAAATACCGACTCCCGGTCTACATTTAAAGAATGAATATCACATGCCCTTTACTAAGGGTCTTAACCAAAAATCCGGCTTATACTGATATATCGTATCTAGTCTATAAGCCAATATCAATTCAGGGAACAAGTATTGCAATATAACTTGAAAGTAGGCATGCATGCTATGACATATGTATACAACAATCATCATATATATATTATCACAACAACAGTTCCAAGTATTGGAAACTTGCCTGAGAATCGAGTGCGGGTAGGGGTAATGTGTCTCGGGTCAGCTCGACAATCTATAAACAATCAGAATATTTAAGATTAACCACTTAACGCTTATTAAAAGGCTAAGTATAAACTCCACTTAAATCGAAACATGTTTTCGAGTTATCTCGTTACGTCTCTTTTAGTGTAACTCTTTTTATCACCGATACGATCCGACATTCGTTCGTTATCAAGACAGGTCATCATGCTTATACTTGGTATATACTTAAGTCGTATAAGTTCTAAGGTTGGTCATTTACGAATCAAGATTATACCTCGAGTGTTATCGCCCGTTTTCTAAGTTATAACCAAAGTCATACCTTTAAGGGGTTCGTTCGCGTTTAACCTCGATTCAAACATTTTTATAAAATCGGAAAACGATCCATTCGACATGTGGTTTTCTCCCACACCTTCCTTTTTACCTCTAATATTTAATTAATAAGATTCGCCACTGATTAAACGACATTTAAGGGAATCAATTTCAATTACGAACTTTCGTTTATGATTTCGAACCACTTTTACGAATTTAATCATAACTCCTAAACCGTAAGTCCATTTCATGCGATCTTTATATCAAAACGAAGCTTGTAACATAATCTAGCTTATCATGGAAGAAATCGAAGCTGGACAGTGAGTTTTGGCTACTGTCAAACATGGTTTCTTAAGGTTAACAAAAATTCGGCATTACGACGGCTATATATCGAACGTTCCAAAATTCATATCAATCAACCCAAGCCACACCGGGCATCTAAACAACTTATACACATGTTCATCATCTCAAAAAGTTCAGAAGCTACTGATCTTAGCATCAAAATCATCATGCTTCTTAAATCAACTGAACCGCTTAACTAATCATGCTTATAACATTATCATGAACATACTACTCTAAAATCATCAAGAACAAGCATAATCTCAAATAAAGCTTAGGGTTTCAAATGATTTATACCTTCCTTAGAGAGTAGTATAGCCTTCCTAAGCCTTGATCTATCCTTGAATGGTCCTAAGCTAGCTAAATCCATCATGAAAAACAAGAAAAAGCAAGATTAGTTCATAGAATCACTATTCACCCTCCTCTTGGATGAATTCTTTGAAAATGGAAACAAAGGTGTTTGGCTTTGAAATTTTTAGGAGATCACTTTTATGAATTATGGAACTCACCATAAAAGTTTGGAGATCAAATGATGGTTACAAGTTGAATTTCTCTCTTTGAATTAAGTTATAGCCGAATGTATGAAAAAAGAGAGAGAGTTGGTGTTTTTACTTGGTTAATTTGACAATAATACATAAAGTGGTTTGATTTGGATAATATCTCATCTAAAACACCTTTATTAAAGTTGTGAAGTGTTGGATGAGGAAACACCATGACAAGTGTTGAGTTTATGGTGGTTTAGAGCTTAACTAGGTAGTTGCTTGCTAAGTACTTAGTTGCATTCTCTAAGATGCTAGTTCCTTGATTCTAGTTTGGTTACTAGATATTTTCTAGTAGCTTGCACAAGACTCTTGCTCCCTCTGCTTGTTTCTTTGTTCGTTTATTGCTTAATTCGTTGATCGTTCGAGGGAATAACTCATTCGTTTCTAGTTAGGGTTTTACCGAAAACCTTCTTAATAATTCTAATACTATTCTTCATCTTTCTTAATACTTCTCGAATTTAAATTCCTTAATTCCCTTTTATAAATCCTTAAGTCTTGCAGTGTCTAGGGAAATCTTGGAGAAAATAAAAGTGCTCTTTTTCTGAATCCGACAGCTTTTACATACACTTATTTTCCTCCTGGATCACTAATACGAACTCAGAAATCCGTTCCGAATACCGGGTATAACATTATTATAATAATATTCCAAATTCCACCAAAATCACTATTCATCACTTATTTTTATTTAATTCCTATAATTAGGAAAATGAACCTGGTTCACTCTCGAGTGCTTCTTACCCTTTTTACGGAACCGCTGGACTTATAATAGATATTGATTTGGATGACACAAGAATAATCTTACTTGAAGTAATATACTTATATCCTTAGGAGATAGATCATTCTTATCTATGTTGTCAACCAAAGGTATTCTGCATGACATATAATAATTGAATTCAAATCCATTCCATTCATTAAATAGACAGTCGTTACATCGCAGTCATAACCACTATTCATTCCCATACTATTACATAATAAAAAGTTTTAATTCTACCCAAAAATCTGGGTTCTTACAGTCTCCCCTCCTTAAAAGGATTCCGTCCCGGAATCAGGTAGAAGACAATTGGGTACTTGTTGGTTATTTCGCTTTCCAATTCTCTGGTCGATCCTTACACATTCCAATCTTTCTAAAGCACATCGTACTGGTGTTACAATACACCCTTTATCCGTTCTACCAATTCTTTGATACTTTCGCATGACACATTATCCGGTATACGCTCTTGTCCGGTCTTATACTATTAACCTTATTGGTACGCGCAGTGACTTCGGTATCACTAAGGCGCTACGAATTCCGGAGATAACCTCACTCGTAATTTTTGCAATTTCCTGATCGCTTTAATCTTCGCAATCTCGATGTATATATATTTAGGTGAAAAAATTTTATCGAGAGATCACTGTGATCAATGAACATTTGTTATATTGCATAGTTAGTACAAAAGGGGGCCAGCCTTTAGTACTTGACAAGCAATTAAACAATTAATGGCATTCCACTTAGACTCCTATCACACAGACAGAGAGTCACGTAGTATTACCTCCCCTCCTTAAAGGGTTGTTCTTCTCAATTTAGAAGAAGATATATAAGGGAGAAGAAAAGGAAAGAATTTCAAAGAATTGTATAAGAAAACTTTCAAGATTGTCAAAAATATCATACTTAAAATTTACCTCCGAACTATAGAGGTTTATTAGAGAAGAAAATAATCATATTCGTATCAAATTCCACTTTTTCGTAATCTCACATATCACATGTCCCTGCTATTCTGTCCATCATTCTATGGACCTATACTCTTGCTTGATATTAGCACCACTTACTTTTTGGAAAATCCTTCAACCTCTCAGGTTAAATCTTGGATTTCCCGCTTGACATTATTATTACTCACATTTCACGCCCCGACACTGGCTCTTTCATACTCATAATTCTAACACTATCAGGTTGTCATTCTGAGTGCTCGTTAGGAAAAACCCATTAATCAATCCATTCATAATATTTCTTGCTCCACATTCCATAATTACTTCCCATTCTTTTCTTTATCAATCACATCCATCTTATCATCTAGTTCTCATTCACTTCTGTTATTGAACTCCACCGTCACCTTATTAGGGAAACGCGTGTTACCTTTATTCAATATACGTGGCACGTTTGTGGTCAAACTTTCCTTTGTTCAACCATCTAGATTTCACTTTCTCATTCCATGAGTATCTTTTATTACTCAATCAAACTATTCCATATTTCCTCGGATTTTCCAAATTTAAAAGGAGTCAATTTGTATGTCATTCATGCTCCTAATTCCAACTTTCCGTTTTGGCCAATACCCTTACCTTGCCAATTCCATACTCTTCTCGCTTCATTACTGGAGCTTCTCATGAGTCTGCCTATCTGACTCTCTTATTAATTCCCAATTCTATTTCCATCTCTATCAGTCTCTTGTCTTTATTTCTACTATAATCATTTTATGAACCATCATAACCTAATTCTTCATTTCAAATATCCCGTCGTTCCAGAAATTACACCATCCGAAATAAACCTGGATGATTTCTCTAACTTAGATTCACTTCGACATTTCCACAGTCGTTACCACCTAATTTCTCAGAAGGATCACCATCGTTTATCGTTTACGCAGTGCTTTAATAACTAAGCATCATAATTGTCAATTCAAGATCCTCTAGGAAAACAAAATAATCACTATTTCCTATCCATAAGGAACGCTTCCGGAACTTGACGTAGATATTATATGAAGCAGATAAAATTGCAGGAAAGCTTCCAGCATCGCAGCTGGAACAGGCTGGTGAGATTATTAATCATATATCTCCGGTAGAAGACTAAAAGCTTAGCGGTTTGCTTAATCGCTTGCCAATCTCATAATTCTCTATCTTGTTTGCACAGAAATACACCAACATAAACTTGCTTGTCATTCATCATCGTGCCATTTGGCTTATCAGTATTTGCACACTCTCTATTTCTGGTCATTTACTACCAATTCATTGTTACTTAACCTCCCCTCTCTCTTTCCAAAGAAAAGGCGAGTCTCTTGGGGAATTTAGTCTGGTCTGTCGTAGAGCCTCCTAATGTCGGTAATGTGCTACTGGCAACATCAGGAATTGAATCTTTACTTAAACTATTCTTATAGTCGATCCTGGCAAAATCATTAGACGGAATGTAACTTCCTCTAACACATTATGACCATCAAGGTCCTTACATCATCATTCTATTTCTTTGGTCTGAGCATTTATACTTACTCCCCTATACTTAAAGTGTCGGCCACCTCGTTGGCCTTTCCCGAATATAATATTTTCTTGAAATCAATATTTTCTGGATCTATTCCAACTCAGGGTGGAAGCATTCTCCCTTAAATTCTGCTGAATGAGAGAAAACATCTATCAGTCTTTTCCAAAAGTCATTGCTTCCACCTTTCTAGTGTGAACTTTACTACCAGTACTCCCAATCATACCTAGGATATTTCCTTACTTAAATCCCTTCTTGGTTTAGGATAATCTCAACCTTATTGGTTCAATCCATACTTTCTCATGGTTTCACACCTACTTCCTCTGGCCGTATTGTTACTATGTCATACATTCCTTACCAAACTTCCCTTTCTGAAGTTCAGAACATTACCTCTTCCCTTTCATTCCTCCTATATCTTCTGGGTACAGGGTATATCAACATCATTAACCAATTCTATAACGATTCTGTCTATGTACTTTTCGAGACTCCTTTCCACAAATCCTTACAGGTTATTGATACTTTGGTCGATTCAACTTATATCGTTTGAATTCACAATGTCTTTGTTAGGGGTGATGCTATCCTTTGTGCATCCCCCAGGGTTCGTATTAATCTATGGACATTCTATCCTCAATTCCATTTTCGAGGAATACTTACATCCTGTACTTGGCAATTTTAATCATATATCCATAATAAGGGTCTCTTTTCAATCATTCCAATCTTGATAATCTATAGGTAGCTTATTGTTACCTCTCCTTTCAAACGAATGTTAGTCTATATGACTTTCCAAAAGACAACATATGTCTATCTGTCTTTCTTACAGAACTTGGTAATGGTAGCAAGGATGTTCTGGAAGATATTGGTCGTGATCAACGTGAATTTCTTAGTGCCTAATACATCTAGGGTATTTATAAACTCCATTATCATGTATCTCAATTCATTTTATATCAAAAGTCCTTGCGGTTGGCGCTTGATTAGAAGCAACCCCGATATATCCTTTCATTGCTGGTCTAGTTAATTGTTAATCCTTTGTGACTTGGCCTCAACTTGCCATACTAAAACATGTGAGTTAGGGGTCGGCTAATAGCATTACTTTTCTAGCAATTGCTGGCATAGTGCCTTCTACTTTAATACCTTTTGATCTTTTCAAAACTTCACTCCATAAGTCTCAATCGACTTCTCGGTACCATCTCCGTCACCTTTCCTTTTCTTTTATTCTTCCAGTTAATCTTATCAATTCCCTGTACCACAAAAGCTTAACACTTCTGGCATAACAACCTTTTTATTTAAGTCAATCCCAGAATTTCTCCGTCCGGATTGTTTCTTAATTACATTTCCTTTTTTTTTTCTTCAAATCTCAACTTCATAATTTTATCCCTATAATCAGTCATAATAATCGGGGTCTGTCTACCAGCCTGCATAGCGGCTATCCTACCCAATCCATAGGGTTCGCTCCAGTTTCCATTCTCTTCGGTGACGTATTCAGATAATCAGAAAGACAAGGTTTGCCAGAATTCGTCGAATTCCTTTCCAGGATTAGGGAAATTTCAGTTAATCTATTCACCCACTAGTAACATGCCACATCTTCCTGATACATATTCATCCTATTAGTCGATACTACCAAATACCAGTCTTCTTAACAACTAGTCTCAGAAGGAACACTACCGTCGGGGTTAGTCGTTCCTCAACATTGGCACTACCAAGGCCATCCGAATCCGATGAACTGCGCTGTCTAAATGTATTCGAAATTACGCTGTCGTGCTGCATAAGCGCAGACCTATACCTGTATGAGTTGCATCATAATATCTCCCAAAGTTTCCTTCTTCCATTAGGCAACGCCAACCCTGGTCATCACCAACTTTACCTTTAGCTCCAGGAAGATCTTCACACGTTTATCTTGTCCATTCAAACTTTTATTCTTATAATAAATCGGGTTACGGGACTACACTTTCTGTAAAGTCCTGAGCAAATCTTTGGTAATACCTTGTCAATTTTATGAAATTTCTCACCTTTGCCAGTGTGGTTGGCCAATCTTCATTTGAAACTGTCTTTAATTTGGTAGGGCCGACCAACACTACTCTTATTGATCGTGTGTCCTATTGCTGGACTTCATTTTGCCAAAACTCTTATTTCGAGAACATGTCCTACACCTGTTCTATCAGGTTGCACCTAGAAGCATTCTCAATTACATCTCGACCACTGCTCGCCTTGCCTAATCCATTTATGATTCAGTGTCAGAATAAACTTAAGGTAACTACCATAATCCATTCAAGGAAAAGAAAGAATTTAATATTCTTCTGAATCACATGCAACTAATGTTTCTGGTTCATCATTTCGCTGAATTGAACTGAACTTATACTTGGTTTCTTGACGATAGCCTCATTACTAGTTTATCATAGACTCACTGGTCTTTTAGTCTTGTAGGTTCTGAGATCATTGTCTTGCTTACTATTTCCTTATATACTTTATTCAATCATGCCATCACCTTTCAATGTCTTTATTTTCTAAGTTGATCCATTCATAAAATGGACATTTCCTTGAATCCAACCACCTTATCAATCTAAGTTTGACTTTACAAATTATCACTTATGAAATCTGTCTTCTCATGGCGAATTATCCTTAACAACATTCACACTAATTCATTTATCACATGATATGGCATTTGCTGCCTCTATCTTAACTACTCCTGGAGACTCTGCTCCTTGTCCTCTATTGTTGTCTTTGATAATCATGTACCACTATAGCTCTTTCCTTATTAATATAAAGGTCTCTAAGGATTTTGGTTTTTATCTATCCCCATATAAGATCTCAAGTAATTCCCCAAATCCATCTTACCTGCTGGTACTTTATCTAGCAGTCCCGCTATGAATCCAATACGCATCTTTAATTCTATTAATAATATCTCAGCTCTTTATGCTCACTTTTCTGAGCACTATACCTTAACTCCTATAGTTTCTTTGGCTGTAGCCCTCATTTCCTTAAGGGTAAAGTCCTTATACTTATCAATATTCTCCTCCTCTGATGGGACCTCTTCCGGGTCCTCAGTAGAGTACTCTTTCGAATCCACCATCCGATCTTCAACATTAAAACAAGCATCATTGTGATACTGCTCGTAATCCCCAAGGTCTGTCGCCTTACTAGTCGATACAAGAACGAGCTAAGTTACTATCATGATACTTTAGGGTTCCCATAAGGGTTTTATATGTCAATACTACATTATGTAGTCTGACTATGAACTTGGCAAGAGTTCTTATTATCTTAATGAATTTATTGTTTTAACGTCGCGTCATCTCTGGGATTTATAACGCTCTCTCTGATACCATTTCTGTGACACCCCCAGATCCAGGGTCAGGGATCTGGTCCTTACGGTCTCACTATCCAACCACAAAACCAACATAATTTAAATTACAACCTTGTGACCCAAAACAACAACATAAAACACACCCGTTATAGTCCCGGAGATGAAATCAGAGTAACCAACAATATTATTATTCACAAGTTTGAGTTCTTACAACCCAAAGAATTACAATTGTACAATTACATACTCTTTGCCATCCATTAAAAGATACCATAATATAAATACATTTGAGGCTCAATTGCTAACAACTAGCCTACCAGTAGTTGCATCCTCAACAAAGGTAGCCAAGACCTTAGCGGTAAACCTCTGACGGTTGACACCTGCTTACGCTGTGTGCGCCTTGCGCGACCATCTGATCTAGCTGTTGTTGTGATATAAATAAATAAAGCAAGGGTGAGCAATAGCCCACCAGAAATATATTTGAACAGTGATAATATATAACAGTCCAAAATATCTTTGAAACCATATGCCATGCATTAACGATGTAGTACCAATATAAGGTATGAGATGAAGTTACAAGGTAACTCAAAAATATATTTGTTTTGAATAAATATCTGCTATGCAAAAGATAAGCAAGATATTCTCAATTATCATAAAAGAGGAACTTGCAGGAAAAATATTGCAATTCCGGTTTCAACACTTTTTCACCTTGCCAACACCAACAGTGTTGCAGAAATTTCTCAGTTTTAGAAGATGAACTAATACGGGAGCATTGCCGCGCCAGATGCCCTGACGTTTACGATGATCAGTCGTATGTCATGCATCTCATCAGTCGTTCTCTACATGTAGAAGGTAGCTCCGACGGAATTACTTGTCTACCGCCCTCTGGAACTCCTCAGCCAATGGTTGGGCTATTGCTGGACCGGCGCCACTCGGCCACTTACGCGTCTCCTAGTTCGAATATCATCCATGACTCTGAAACGTAAAGTTCGTTCCCCTTTTCCCCAAGTATAACACTTGTTGATAGGACTCCACAAAGTAGTCGTATCTAATTGGAAAGGAAAATTCACCAATATTTCCCAAGCTGATGCTTGTTAATGGATATAAACTTGTTCCATCAATCTTACCCCTCGAGCTTTGAGGAGGTAACCGAAAGACTCATATCGATGTTTAAACGAATCAAGATGTGAGTGACAAGATAGTTTTAGCAAGTATATGACCGGGCAGTCAAATAAATAACAGCTCTCAAGTGAGGTCCCCTTATATGTTTTTGGAAGTTTGGGCGAGTATTTAAATCTTCTTTTAAGATAGATTTAAATAAAATAGAGTTTTAGGAACCTCCCCTTGATAAAATAGTCATAAAAGACTCTGAAATATTTTACACCATATCTGAAGGTAAAAGATAATCTTTGTATGATATAAATCATTATAAAGAGAATTTAAAAGAATTTACATAAATATTCCAAGAATATTTATTAAATCAATAATAATTAAGGACTATTTTTAAATCATAATATTACTCGTAAGTAATCCTCGAATGAATATATAAAATTATTTATTAATAAATCTCTTCTTAAATGAATATTCAAAATAATATTCATTAAATAAATAAAACTTCCAATGAATATTCAAGATGATATTCGATAAATAGATAAACTCAAATAAATATTTAAAATAATGATCATTAAGTAAATCAAACCTTAAATGAATATTTGAAAATAATATTCATTAAATAAATAGTGTTCTAAATGAATATCCAATTAATATTCATTTAGTAATCAAAACTTTAAATAAATATTCAAAACAATATTCCATAAGTAATTAGAACTTCAACTGAATATTTTAAAATAATATTCATTAAGTAAATAAAACCTTAAATGAATATCCAAATAATATTCATTTAATAAATACTATTCTAAATGAATATCCAAATAATATTCATTTAATAAATACTATTCTAAATGAATATCCAAATAATATTCATTTAATAAATACTATTCTAAATGAATATCCAAATAATATTCATTTAGTAATCAATACTCTCAAGGAATATTTGAAATAATGTTCCTTAAGTAATTAGAATTTCAAAGGAATATCTTAAAGTAATATTCATTGAATAGATAAAACCTTAAATGAATATTCGAAAGTAATATTCATTTAATAAACAATATTCTAAATGAATCTTGAAATAATATTCATGAAATAATCAAACTCTAAATGAATATTCGAAATAATATTCATTTAATATTTCTCGACTGAGATAATACTCCAATAACATTTCTCGAAAGATTTCCAAGTAATTAATACTTTATGGAAATATAATTAAGGTTTAATAATAACATTCCTCAAAAGGAATACTAATCTGTCGTTGGAATCCCTCCGGGTTTCCAAGACTACGTCTATATCTCAAAATACCGACTCCCGGTCTACATTTAAAGAATGAATATCACATGCCCTTTACTAAGGGTCTTAACCAAAAATCCGGCTTATACTGATATATCGTATCTAGTCTATAAGCCAATATCAATTCAGGGAACAAGTATTGCAATATAACTTGAAAGTAGGCATGCATGCTATGGCATATGTATACAACAATCATCATATATATATTATCACAACAACAGTTCCAAGTATTGGAAACTTGCCTGAGAATCGAGTGCGGGTAGGGGTAATGTGTCCCGGGTCAGCTCGACAATCTATAAACAATCAGAATATTTAAGATTAACCACTTAACGCTTATTAAAAGGCTAAGTATAAACTCCACTTAAATCGAAACATGTTTTCGAGTTATCTCGTTACGTCTCTTTTAGTGTAACTCTTTTTATCACCGATACGATCCGACATTCGTTCGTTATCAAGACAGGTCATCATGCTTATACTTGGTATATACTTAAGTCGTATAAGTTCTAAGGTTGGTCGTTTACGAATCAAGATTATACCTCGAGTGTTATCGCCCGTTTTCTAAGTTATAACCAAAGTCATACCTTTAAGGGGTTCGTTCGCGTTTAACCTCGATTCAAACATTTTTATAAAATCGGAAAACGATCCATTCGACATGTGGTTTTCTCCCACACCTTCCTTTTTACCTCTAATATTTAATTAATAAGATTCGCCACTGATTAAACGACATTTAAGGGAATCAATTTCAATTACGAACTTTCGTTTATGATTTCGAACCACTTTTACGAATTTAATCATAACTCCTAAACCGTAAGTCCATTTCATGCGATCTTTATATCAAAACGAAGCTTGTAACATAATCTAGCTTATCATGGAAGAAATCGAAGCTGGACAGTGAGTTTTGGCTACTGTCAAACATGGTTTCTTAAGGTTAACAAAAATTCGGCATTACGACGGCTATATATCGAACGTTCCAAAATTCATATCAATCAACCCAAGCCACACCGGGCATCTAAACAACTTATACACATGTTCATCATCTCAAAAAGTCCAGAAGCTACTGATCTTAGCATCAAAATCATCATGCTTCTTAAATCAACTAAACCGCTTAACTAATCATGCTTATAACATTATCATGAACATACTACTCTAAAATCATCAAGAACAAGCATAATCTCAAATAAAGCTTAGGGTTTCAAATGATTTATACCTTCCTTAGAGAGTAGTATAGCCTTCCTAAGCCTTGATCTATCCTTGAATGGTCCTAAGCTAGCTAAATCCATCATGAAAAACAAGAAAAAGCAAGATTAGTTCATAGAATCACTATTCACCCTCCTCTTGGATGAATTCTTTGAAAATGGAAACAAAGGTGTTTGGCTTTGAAATTTTTAGGAGATCACTTTTATGAATTATGGAACTCACCATAAAAGTTTGGAGATCAAATGATGGTTGCAAGTTGAATTTCTCTCTTTGAATTAAGCTATAGCCGAATGTATGAAAAAAGAGAGAGAGTTGGTGTTTTTACTTGGTTAATTTGACAATAATACATAAAGTGGTTTGATTTGGATAATATCTCATCTAAAACACCTTTATTAAAGTTGTGAAGTGTTGGATGAGGAAACACCATGACAAGTGTTGAGTTTATGGTGGTTTAGAGCTTAACTAGGTAGTTGCTTGCTAAGTACTTAGTTGCATTCTCTAAGATGCTAGTTCCTTGATTCTAGTTTGGTTACTAGATATTTTCTAGTAGCTTGCACAAGACTCTTGCTCCCTCTGCTTGTTTCTTTGTCCGTTTATTGCTTAATTCGTTGATCGTTCGAGGGAATAACTCATTCGTTTCTAGTTAGGGTTTTACCGAAAACCTTCTTAATAATTCTAATACTATTCTTCATCTTTCTTAATACTTCTCGAATTTAAATTCCTTAATTCCCTTTTATAAATCCTTAAGTCTTGCAGTGTCTAGGGAAATCTTGGAGAAAATAAAAGTGCTCTTTTTCTGAATCCGACAGCTTTTACATACACTTATTTTCCTCCTGGGTCACTAATACGAACTCAGAAATCCGTTCCGAATACCGGGTATAACATTATTATAATAATATTCCAAATTCCACCAAAATCACTATTCATCACTTATTTTTATTTAATTCCTATAATTAGGAAAATGAACCTGGTTCACTCTCGAGTGCTTCTTACCCTTTTTACGGAACCGCTGGACTTATAATAGATATTGATTTGGATGACACAAGAATAATCTTACTTGAAGTAATATACTTATATCCTTAGGAGATAGATCATTCTTATCTATGTTGTCAACCAAAGGTATTCTGGATGACATATAATAATTGAATTCAAATCCATTCCATTCATTAAATAGACAGTCGTTACATCGCAGTCATAACCACTATTCATTCCCATACTATTACATAATAAAAAGTTTTAATTCTACCCAAAAATCTGGGTTCTTACACCATCATCCTCCACATGCGCCTTACCCTACAACATTCACACAGGAATCAAGTGAGAACAATTCCTTTGAATAATTGCACTTAACTACACACATACAAGATATCTGCCAAGCTTTATACAACCATAGTTTCTAACCCATTATTCTAGTCTCCCTAGCAACAACAATTAAATTTACCTTCGCTTTACCAGGACCGTGCGCCTTGTACAGATGATTAAGCACATCAATCATCACTTGAATAATATTTTGTCGAGTCTCTTGCGCAATGGGATGATCTGCAGGCAGATCAGACTCTCCGTCCAGGAATTCCTGTGCTAGAAGTCGAATCTGATCAAGAGTGAGCTGGTAATCTTCAGGATGAGACAGAGCATGGGCAAGGGTCTGATCAACTACACGAATGAGTAGATCATCGCGCATACGAGTGAGACTAGATCGTCCTGATCCTCCCTCACCTTTTCGAGTCGAAGCACGTGCCTTAGAACCTATTCAAAAATGAAAATGATATATGTTACAAACATCAGAATGATAGCAACTAAAACTGACAACTAATGTATGACAAAAAAACTAAATACTTAAGTATACCTATAACATCAGACACAAGAAGCATAGGAAATCCAAGAATTTTATTCTTCTTTGAGCCGACTGCATCTATCCAACTATGAATTTGAGTTTTTTTAGGACCGATGCCCTTATCAACACATATCTCCAAGTAACGCTTCTGCAAAACAATACCAAGTAGACCTTACATACCAGTATTTATGTCTTTCATACCAGTATTTAATATTCACAAAGTCTGTAAAGAACGAACATCAACATATTTTACTTCCATTTACAAAAAAATGATATTTGAATCCTGAAGATCACGACTAGATGCTAGCTGGGCTTCTAGAATATCAAAGTCAGAATATACAGCATACACCTTATAATCAGGGCCTCTCATAGAAGAAACGGGATTGATGGTTGTATATATATTAGGAAATATTCTAGGTCTATTCTGATCTGAACAATTGTAAAATGTATAGTCATTAAGGAAGCCTCTGTAGTTCCTATCGTAGAAACCAAAAAGTTTATTGGTCGATTGAGTTGTAGTTATTGTAAAAGGTTTGAAAGGTTTGAATGTCAAATCTTGTTATGGCATTTCGTGTTTCAATATAGGTAGGAGTAATTTCAATTAGCTAATAAAACTTACAATGATAGCATCAATGGCAGCTTGAGAAATCTGGTCACTCTGTTTCTTTTTACGCAATGTATGTGTATCCTTAAAGTGCTCAATAATATCTTGCTCCACACCGTGTTTACGCTTGTAGTCCTGTACAATAATACAATAAAAAGGTAGAATGTGTAAGAGCCAGAGGTAAGAGCCAGAGGTGTGTAAATTATAATAACAGTTCATACCCGGCGGCGACGTTCAAATGTGTAAGAGCCAGAGGTGTGGGGGGTCCTAACACGCCCTCTAGCAGCCTTAGCAAAAGCAGACCTCCTCTGAAAGTCATCACTCTTCCAATACTCGCAGAATTTTTCCCAAACTCTCGGTTTTATATAGGTAGGCCTGTGGTCCACATAATCGCCTCCATTTTTCTGTATATTCTTGTCAGCCCGTGTCTTTTCTTCGCTCAGAATCTTCCGCATGTCGTCCCGCATATGTTCTGTAATAGAAGCACGGGCTTCATCTTCAGTGGCATATTGAGGATCAAAAGTGTAGTAGTTCTGTAAACAAATAAAATAAAAATACACATATGTTAAACTTACTTGAAAATCAGATTACCAATAACGTTTTACCTCATGCATCTAATTGTTATATTTCGTAAAATTTATAGACAAAAAATATAGCAACTTTTGAGATGTAAGAGTATAAATGTGACTTACAAAGAACTCGTCAATAATAGTATCCCACCAATCAGGTCTAACCCTGTCAACATCGGACTGATGAATAACATCCTCTGGCCAGTGTAGTCGCATAATCGCAAGTAAGTTGCGCAAGGCCTGAGCACTCTCTATCCTGAAAGATTAAGCCAAACAAGTATAGTCACATTGATTATACTAGACCAAGACTAACAGCTCAATCATTGAAACATGTAAATATCCAAATAAAAACGTACTCGTTATTAGCAATGCGGATCTTGATTGCCTCAGAAGGGAAGGTACCAAATCCCCCATATGAGTAACCGCGCTGACTATAAAAGCGTGGATCATTCTCCTGCACTCCAGTCACTATAATATTCCTACGCCTACCCCTTCCCCTACCCCCGCTATTATCTATGTGGGTAGCGAAGGAGTCCTCACCATCTCCACCCTCGCCTCTACCACCAATTGCACAACTGCCATGTTGATTATCACCTGCTCCTGATGCACCTACACCACTACCCTGCGCGCTACCATTACTCGGCTGGCTACCACTGGCCTGCTCACCTTCACTGCCTGGCTGGCTACCACTACCCAGCTCAATCCTACCACTTGTCTGGCTACCAGTACCTTGTTCAGCCCCATCGTCTGGCTGGCTACCACTGCCCCGCTGGCCACCACCACTCGGCTGGCTACCGCCACCTTGTGATCTACCTATGCCTCTACCCTGTTGGTTACGACCACCTCGCAACCCACCTATGCCTCTACCCTGTTGGCTACCACCACCATGGGATCCACCAGAACCTCCACCCTGCTGGCTACCACCACCTCGTGATCCAGCAGCACCGTTTCGACCTCCAGTAGGATCACTCCCCCGTCGACCAGCCATCATCATAAACACACTGCATTCACAAAAAAGATTTAACAAATAACTGAAAAGTGTGGGTTTATGTATATGCATGACATGTAATGAAGTGTATATGAACAATAATCAAAAGAACCCAACTCAATAACCATTGTATACATGTATTACATATCCTAGAAGAGTTGTATATTTGCAGTAGCATATATGTATGCATGTGGATATAATATACAAAGATAATACATTTAATGCTTAAAAACCCTAATAATTCAATTAATTTAGGAATACCTTGAAAGCACGCCTAAGATTGTGAGCATAGAGAAGATAGCCATGTTTATTGATGTTCAAATACTTTGATAGCACTATAAACCCTAAAGCTTGTGACAGAGAGCGCAGTAAGGAAGATTAGAAAAGGGAGAAGGTCTTTAATAATCGAAAAAGTGAGTCTATAAAGGTAAACAAAAGTAATTATAAGATAAAATAAAATGTTCCATGGGTCCGTCAAATGTTAGATGGGAGGTAAAATAAAATTCATTTTCCCGCCCAGACAAAAGGGCATATCGATCCCCGTTGCTCGGATGGATTATTCCTCGAGATGCCAATAGAGCTGGAAATTTGGTACACGACACGAAAACACGACACGGAAACGAAACAAAAATTACGGGTTTGGGTTGACCTTTGCGGTACACGAACACGAAAGTACACGAACACGAAATTACACGGATGAATTTAGTGTCGGTTTTGGGTTTACCCTTGGGTACACGACACGAAACGAAAATACACGAAATAAATAAATATGTAAACAATTTTATTAAAATTATATGAATACATATTTTAAAATAATATTATATATACAATTTTTACATAAAATAAATACAAAATAGTTTCAAGTTTTAGTTTTACAAGACTTGAGCACACTTGATTATTTATGACATAGTGACTTAAACTCGACTAGTAAAAATTTAATATTTAAATTTTTTATTTTTATTCATACTGTTACACGAAACACGACACGAAATAAAGGTACACGAACATGAAACGAAACGAATCCTAAACGGGTCGGTTTTGGATTTGACATTCCGTACACGAAACACGAAAATACACGACACGAAAGTACACGAAACGAACGAATTGCCAGGTCTAGATGCCAAGTGCCAATTAATAACACCAATGTAAGAGTTGACAAAAAAATTTGAAAAATCCGATATCCGTTCGAAATATATGTATTCGTATTAGGAAAAAAGCGGATAATATTCTCAAATACGGATGTTAAGATATATCTAATTTAGTGATATTCTCAAATTTTTTTAAAAAAAAATTAATTTGGCTGGAGATCTTAGTAGATCACTAATATTCTAACTAGTACTAGTAACTAGTGTTTTGTCACGCATTATTGTTTCTATTTTTTAAAAAATATTTCTCGACGATCCAACCGTACGGATGTCAATATATATCTAATTTAGTGATATTACCAAATTTTCAAAAAATAAAAAATTAATTTGGTTGGTGTGACGCCCCCAAATCTGAGGTCAGAGATTCAGGTCGTCACATCATCATCCAACCATATTATACCTGTATTAACTTTACAACTCAACAATACATCCATCCAGACCTCAATCTTACGCACATACGAGTTAGAGCCTCAGAAACGATAACCAAAAGTAACACTAAATATTACAATTCATCTGTACAATCCAGAGTCTTACGCAATTCCACTTATACAACTACACTTGAAGACAAGTCTTACTATTACAGTTGAAAACCTATCAGACTACTCTGTAGTATTTATCAGGGACTAAATCGTCTCCGGGTAATTCTTCTACTCCTCTTCTGCTGGTGCGGAGTTAATCGGCCAAATTCTTCCCTTTCTGAAAAGTTTTTATAAAGCAAGAATGAGCTACATAATGCTCAGCAAGTTCACCATTTTGGAAAATAATAAAGTGGTTTATTTTGAAAATGTTCCCAACTGTATGGGTGTATATCTCAGATTACAAAACATAACTCGACAATATATATGTCCGAGTTTGTATAAAACATTTATACTCACTAAGGAGCTTTAAGAATAACATATGAATCCCTTACAAGGTTCTCATTTCAATATATCTCAAGTTTGAAAATATATATATATAAGCATATCATTTTCGGCAAAACACTCTACGGTTATCATACTGTACAGGGAATACGTTATTGCAAAACTTCTTTCCTTCCATTAGCTTAGGAGGTTTCTCATTCAAAAACATTTCATTCTTTGAAATAATTGCAAGAGTGCACTAACACGTGCCAATCTTTATAGAAAATCTTGCAGTTCTAGGTACTGCACAATATCAATATTTTCTCATCAAAAACCACACTATCGGCAACTTGGCACTTAGGCCCAAGAAGCAGTGTTTGAGTATTTTTCCAAAGTGGAGGATGGGACTGGAAGAAAACATGAAAACCTGACAAGGATTGACGATGATCAGTCGCCACATCCAAGTCCAATAATCCGCGGGTCTTCTCTACCGGTAGAAGGATAGAAACTACATCCGTAACTATCCTCGGGTGAAAACTACATCCGTAATCACCCTCGATGAAAACTACATCCGTAATCATCCTTCGGCAACACCTGGGCCGGAATAATAATTGATGGACCGCCTGGCTCACGGCCGCTTACACATCCCGGGAATCGTTCGTCAACGATTCCCACACCTGCCAGAGTCCCCTTTTTCTTTTCTTTTCAAAAATCATTTTGATAGAAAATTCGAGTAGTTGAAGTTCGACCTCAGTCGACCGATAATTCTTGAAAAACGTACAAGAAGCAAAACCTGACCGGGGGTTTTCGAAAATGTTTTGGGTGGGAAAGAGTTCGAGTTTGAAAACGCTAAAGGTATCTTGGATTAGTTTTGTCTTTAAAATAATGACGATAATTAATAAATAATATTTTGAGATTTTAATATAAACAATTAATAAAATAATTATTTAATTAAAATAAGCTTTTAATCCAAGATAGATATTTTTGAGTATTTTTAACAACGTAAAAATAATAATTACTTAGGTATACGATACTTCCCGAATGACTCTTCGGGTTTTCGCAATTTAATCACGATACAACAATATACCGCTCCCCGGTCAATAGTATATTTGGACGGCTACGACCTCTATTGCTAGAGTCGTTGTCCGAAGAAAACACTTTCATTCTAAGTTCAAGGGTGTACAAACACATATACATATATCCCAAATTTTAACATAATCTCGTAAAGCATAAGCATAGAATACGTTTGGAAGCTATAAACACAACAGTGAAAATCCTTATATATAAGTTTTGAAAAGTAAACTTACATAGGTGAAATCAAGAATATAATCTTTGAAAATAAATACTTAGGGTTGGAAAACTTGCCTTGGTTGGGTTGGGGTGGTCGAGCGTGCGAATTCGAACGATCTATACATAAACAATAATCGTTCGTTAGTACCTTAACAATTGCTTTCTAATTACGGGGTTTTAAGGGGATACGAGATTAACTTAACGACTTCGTCTTATGACTCCCTAGCCTCACTATAGGTCCATGACATCACTCGTTTACGCTCGTCACTTACTCGACTTAATTTAGTTACCATGTTTGAACCATAACCATTACTCCTAGAATTATGCTCCACTAACGACTTTTTCCCTTGCGCGAAATTTACTCGAGCATTTTTATAAAATCCAAAAATTCATATTTTAATCCAATTCATTTTGGGTAGCCTTCAACACTGTATTTCCTAGCTTCTCAAATTTTTCCATGATCCCAAATATTTTTTAAGGTGTTTAAACAAGGTTCACAAGGGGGTCACTTTATGCAGTCCATAGTCCAGAAACAAAAATCACTTCTCCGGCCATAACTAAAAATCCACACATCACCTAGCTATGAATCTTACATATCCAGAAACTACATTCAATTATCTTTCCAACAATATAAGGTAGGACATCAGGGGACATCATTTGGGTGTTCAAAATCGTGTCACAACACAGGTCATTGCTCCTGGAAAAACTCAGCATGAACATACCACTTACATCAATCATTTTTCACAATTCCACCATACAACCAACACTTAATACACTCAAATCATGGTTCATAACACTCATGATGATATATATACTATCCATAGTCATAAAAGTCATAATCTCAACATCAAAATTCAAGATCCATGCTATCCATCACATATACAACCAAGATTAGCTCTTAAACACATGGATCTACTACCAATCCTTATAAATATTACATAACCAAGAGGGTTTGTGATTTTATACCTTCTTGAGCTCCTAGTGGCCTTGGGTAAGCTTCTCACAACACAACAACACCTTAGATGATCTCCTACAACACTTATAATCCAAGATCTAAAAGAAAATCAAACATGGTTACTATTCACCCAATCTTTAACAATTTATAACTTGGAATTGGATGGATGAAATGAAGTGAAATTGCTAGCATACCTTGATTAGATGATGTAGATGACCTAGGAATTATGGTATGAATTTAGAGTGATGGGAAGTGGGAGAAAGAATTTTTCTTTCCTTCTCCACTTGTCTTGGCCGAGAGCTATAATAAAAGGGGGGGGGAGAGAGTTTTTGTGTTTGATTTTGGTGTTGGGTGAATGAGTGGTATTGGATGAGGTTGATATGTATTATTGTGTGCATTAGTATGGTACAAGCTAGACATGGCTATAGGTATGGCCATTGGTACTTGTTGTCTCCACCTTTTAAAAAGCAAGCCAACTAGTTACTATTCCCCTTGCTATTTGGTTCATCTAGTTTGCTTTTCTAACTACTTAGTTGCATGAGCTTGCATGCAATACTACTCCTTGTATTATTATTCTCCCACCAATGCTTATTATCCAATCTTTAATTCGTATCGTATCATAATTAATCTCTCGTAATAATATTTTGTCGCGTAGGGATTTCCCCTATAATTCCTTAAGTACTAATTGTGTAAATTCCTCGAATGTCCATAATTCCTTGTCATGATCCTTAATAAATCTTTTAACACTCTAATCATTCTCAAATCCCAAGTTTTATAAATCTTACTAACAATAAGACTCTTGCCTTCACAATCTCCCTTTTTACCTTACATAGGGAATACAACAACACAGTTTCTCAGACAATCAATTCTATTAATCACAGGGATGACCAAAAAGGTTCCATATTGACATTGCCACAAGATATTAAATAAAATAAAATATTACCAAAAATTAGGGTTCTTACAGCCTCCCCTCCTTAAAAGGATTCCGTCCCGGAATCAGGTTGAAAACAGTTGGGGGTGCTTTTCACGCATTGCACTTTCTAGTTCCCATGTTGATTCTTCGACATTCTGGTTCCTCCACAAGACTCTCACTAGTTTGACAACCTTATTCCTCAGCACCTGTTCTTTTCTATCCATAATTTCTACGGGTTGCTCCACATATGTTAAGTCTGGTTGCAGATCCACTTGATCATGTTCTATCACATGTCGGAAGTCGGTATGGTAGGGTCGTAGCATGGACACATGAAACACATTATGTACTTGCTGCAAGCTCGGAGGTAAAGCCAATTCATAGGCTAACTTTCCAACTCGTTTCAGGATCTCAAAAGGTCCAATAAATCTCGGGCTTAGTTTCCCTTTCTTACCAAATCTCATCAATCCCTTCCACGGTGATACTTTTAACATCACAAACTCTCCTACCTCATATTCTTTATCCTTGCGGGACTAGTCCGCATACTTCTTCTGTCTGTCTTGGGCCGCTACCAGCCGTCCTCTTATGAGTTCGATAGTTCCTCTTGTCTGGATGGTTCTCTCGCTCTGTCCGTCTGATTGGGGGTGGTATGCAGTACTCATGTCTAACTTGGTCCCCACACGATCCTGAAAACTCCTCCAGAACCTGGAGTTGAACCTTGGGTCTCTACCATATACACTGCTCACAGGAACCCCATGCCTTACCACGATCTCCTTAGATATCCCATGAAATTTGACCATTCGAAATGATGGGTTTCATAAAATAACTAATGACTTTTACATACACTCGTCTGCACCGTAAAGGCGTAATATCAATTCGAAATCTTCATTTAATAATTCTTACATATCGTGATTGCAAAAATTTCTCATCCACCCATAAAAATTAATTTTCATCCAGGTTTGAATATTCACGAAAATTAGGGCTATTGCAGTCTCACCAATGCTTTAATGTTGCTTCTCAACGCATGCTCTCCTCGACCTGTATTTCTTATCGGTTGTTCTGTGAATGAAAATTTCTATCCCACTACTCATACGTTCCTCTTCTACCTTGTTCATAGTATCCGTGTTGAGTCCTTGTATCGTTGGGCCGTGAATACTTTGTGGTCGTGTTCTATAACTTGAGACGACGTCAATACGCACGGTATTCCTCATTTTCCTTGGCTTGATTAGCACGCACGTGTTGCCTCCCGTCAGTCGTTACCACTTGCTATGGATACTATATAGTCTTCGGTATACGTCGAACCAGTTCAGCTACTATATCCCTCGTTCATTGACTTCTTCGTAACGCAAGAAAAGCGAAACTTCTTCTTTCGTAGTACGCTTTACAAGAGACGGACTTGCGTTCGCATGGTGACGATCGTGATAACAACATTCATTTCATGGATAAGTTTCTATTCTTGACTACCCCGTGAAACTAAAGGCACGACACTAATTATAAATTCGATCGTCTGGACAATTCTTCTTCCCTGTCCGTCAGCCACAGATCAAATTAGTATATACGCTCAATCTCTTTATTAATTATACTTGAAAGCACCTTCAATATTCGAAGTTTAACCTTAAGTCTTTATCTGACGTAATCATTGCAGATGTTTTATATTGCACCACCATCTCTTCCGTATATAAATCGATAATCTTCTAAATGGAAAATCTCTCGTAGGTAAATCACTTGGTCCAACAATTATAAATTAACTAGGGCCATCTCTTGGCTCGGTCTTCGGCGACCTACTCATGAAATTCATTATAATTCTGCCCACGTTCAAGATTTTCTACGGGCGGAATTGATCCACTAGATCCCTATCATTCCGCCTTTGACATGTCGCGTTTGTACTTAATAGTTTGCCAATACCATTTTCCACCTCCGTTTGCCAAACATTCTCTTAATTCTCTATACATCTTTGTCCTTCCCCATAATTTACTCATTTTCCTCTAACATTAATCTTTATTGTATATACTCTATTTTCTTGGTCAATACTGACCGAATTCCAATTTCGAATAATCCCTTCTATAGGTATCGGTCACCACACTGGCCTTTCCTGGGAAATAACAAATTTCTCCATTATACTCCCTGTTCCCTTTCGTCACCTTCTATTTCTTATGTTTAGTTCTAATATGAAGATATACTTATGGCACTTGTGGAAAACTTTCACACTTTTCTCATAAAGTTAACGTCTCAGTTTTATGCGTGAACGCTATCATGACTAATCCCCGACTCACGGTTAGTATATCCTATCCCGTAACCTTTATGTTGTTTAGAAGTATAGGCTATCATCCCCTTTCTACTGCATCAGCACACCTCTTAAACTCTTGAAAGGCGCATCATCGTGACTCTTAAAGTCCTCTTTTTTTTTTATCATCAAGTATAGCTAACAACGAGGTTGTTGCTAATATCTCATTTCATTCCAAAACTTTGTTCATTAATCCATAAAGGCTTCTAACTCATTAGTCAATCCACATGATACTACCAGAATTTATAGTGTTTACATTAATGTGAAATGCCGACTTTGGTGCAGTACAGAGGTCGATCTGGAGTTGGTGAAACCTTCTCTTTAACCTTATCTTTGAAAAACAACTACGCACTTTAACTAGTCAACAATTCCTCCATTTCCGATAAGGGTTTCAGTTCTCGATGGTATAGGTAAGATGTCATGCGCTCGTCCTTTTTCACAACTGGCGCCAATCAGCCTGAGGCCTGTATGCTGCTGCGATTCCCAATAAACTTGATTAGGTGGTAATCTCGAAGGATCATTGGGATATATCCATGCATCCATTTGCTATTAAGGGCCTTTTAAACTTTATGTCTCTCTATGTGCATCAATCCCTTTAAGCTAAGTAAAGCTTCACATTCTTGCCACAATATTTCTTCCTTTCTTGTCCATCTCACTTCCATGTTAGTTTCCTCTAAGGATATGTCTTACATCACAATCGATTTGAATTTCTTGGATCAGGAAAAGGCTTGGTAACTCCAGAATTCATTACTATAACATCCTGACAACGGTTGGTAGGAACGGACTCCCAACCAACTCATTATTTCCTATAACTTTCCTCACACTCATATTAAAGGTCTTGTGGTATGCCCCGACATGTTATTTCTACTTTAATAATTACTCGGCATAACGCTCTGGCTGCACAATTACAACATTTGGTTTTTGATCTCATATTGGTGCAACGGTTCACAATTGTACCTCCCGTTCACCTTAGAGTAATCACTTTTGAAAGGAATGGTTTTAAAATAATAAGGTCCAATAGATAATTTCAATAAGAATTCCACATTGGATGTTCCAAGAATGTTGATGGTTCCAAATATTTGGAGTCTCGATTTTCGGAGATGTAAGGATGGACAAAAGAATACAACAAGGTTTATTCCTTCATGTCCTGATAATCTTGTAATGTGATATCATAGAGAATGTTGCACGAGGGCAATGATTGTTGGATACAAAAGTCATAAAGACGGTCTTTATACAATTCTTACATCTGGTTAATACTTTTCCTCTTGAAAAATAAGAGGAAATCTAAAGTCGCATTGATGAAGGTCAGCCAATAGAAAGAAATTCTACTCCATGACAATTAAAGATTGAAGTAGTTTGTCATTCAAGTAATCAATGGTTTCAAATGAATTCTCGTTGTATGAATGAAAGAATAAAATATTCAAGTGATATAAAGTCTGATACGAAGATGGGTAAGAGTTCAAGTTGAGTGGGCGACCTCACTAGGTCTCAATCAAGTTATTCGTCAAAACTTTCATCATCATACTTTACCACCTGCAAAATGCATTGCGGAATTGCTGAATGAATTAAATTGGGAGTTGGACCAGTGAAACAACAACTAGTCCTTTTCAAGAAACACTAGCAACTAGCGAGACAAAATTTGCTAGTTCACCCGTTTGAGAAATCACCACCAGCTAGGACAATTAGCTAGGTGTTCTTCACAACATTACAATTTTGAGTAGTTGGAACAATCAACTAGTCATTCATATTGACATAACGACTAGCCAGTTTCAATTGGATAGAACGGAATTTCAACATCGTAGCCATTGAAGAAACTTTAGGCTACTCGGACAACGAATGGAAATAAGAAGTAAATTCGGAATACCAATATCAAAATGATATCCTTACTATGATTTCAGTGTACGACGCACAATCTCATTTTGAAAAATGAGATTCATGAGGAATATCTGGATGTTAGATCATCCCTGTTCTCAACTAGTTGATAAATATTTGTGGGCTCGACTGAAGAGTGCAAGTATGAAAGAAGTAGTCAAATATCAATATTCATTTAGGAATATTCATTGATTAATTAAGGAAACAATTTTTCAACATTCCTTGGATAATTGAAAGGAAGTGTAAATAGTCCTGAGCAGAACGAAGTAATTATAAACTTCAAATAGAATACTCGAGGATCAAATAAGATACTTTGGATGAGTCCCGGTTTAGAGAAAGTATATCATTGGTGGTTATTCCACAAGTTTGAAGTAGAAGGATAGAAGGATTACCTGATATAAACTAATCGAGGTAACATGTTTAATAAAAAGTTTAAAATGAAGTAGTGCACCAGTCGGTATTCACCAAAATAGGTTAATAATCATTCCTGCATCTCATTATCACCCCTATGAGGGTAACTCCATCTCTTCGTCTTCGTAATACAAGATACCAACTAGTGTGTCTCTCAATCATCATCTTAAGGTCATTTATCGAGTTGGGGTTTCACAAACATATCTGTCATTTCCGTGCTTTATCTTGAAGACCAGACTTTACATCATTTCGGGGACACCTGCTAAGTCCATAGGGTCCTACTTCATGCCTTCCGACATGAATCACAAGTGGCCAGTTCCCCCTGGGAACAGATCAAAGAGATCTCTCAGGGATCTCAATGCAGTCCATAGGTTCAGTGGCGGTGTGTGTGCACGTGAACATACGTTACCAGCAATATATAGGTTTACAAGTATATATGCGTAGTCTCTGCTAAAATTTCTATCAAATAATTCCAGTATGGACTCACTGGTCTCTTCCTTTGGTAGACTCTGAGATCACTGTATCGCTCGTTGCAACCATATTCAACTTCACTAGAGTCGCTTTGTTAATTCTGCTTGTTTGTTCTCTAAGTTGAACTACCATGCTCTAGCGTCCGAATCATGCGTGGAATTATCTAACACGCTCGTCTTATGATAACATTCTCGTATAACACATGTAAAATTCGCCATCAAGGGTAATGGAATCCACAACGACATAGTGACCAACCTTCAAGGAAACCCGTTACTTATCGAAAATCGGATCTTATAACCAAAGTAAAAGACTTTCATTAATCCAAGTACTAAGTACTCCTAATTATGTAGGGAAGTCCAAACTTCTTGATTCTTAAAATGCCGCCTCCTAAACTGTGGAGGAATATGGGCCACAAAATTTATGCCAGCCTAGTCATCTGATCATATTTGCAATATCGCCTCTACCTCAGCTGCTCTCGAGATTTCGCTCTGCTTCCTATATCATTACCTATGATAGGTCATGTACGACTCTCAAATCTCTATTCATCATTCTGCAGATCTCTAGGGATTCTATCGACCTTAGTATAATACCTTCAGTAACACTCCAGTCCATTCTACTCACCGGTACCTCTTCCGGTAGTCCAATCATAAGTTTACTACGATCTCTTATGTCATTCCCCTACTTAGACTTAACTTCTCAACACTTTCGTTTCTGAGTACCGTAACTTATCTCTCTGATACCATTTCTGTGACGCCCCCAAATCTGAGGTCAGAGATTCAGGTCGTCACATCATCATCCAACCATATTATACCTGTATTAACTTTACAACTCAACAATACATCCATCCAGACCTCAATCTTACGCACATACGAGTTAGAGCCTCAGAAACGATAACCAAAAGTAACACTAAATATTACAATTCATCTGTACAATCCAGAGTCTTACGCAATTCCACTTATACAACTACACTTGAAGACAAGTCTTACTATTACAGTTGAAAACCTATCAGACTACTCTGTAGTATTTATCAGGGACTAAATCGTCTCCGGGTAATTCTTCTACTCCTCTTCTGCTGGTGCGGAGTTAATCGGCCAAATTCTTCCCTTTCTGAAAAGTTTTTATAAAGCAAGAATGAGCTACATAATGCTCAGCAAGTTCACCATTTTGGAAAATAATAAAGTGGTTTATTTTGAAAATGTTCCCAACTGTATGGGTGTATATCTCAGATTACAAAACATAACTCGACAATATATATGTCCGAGTTTGTATAAAACATTTATACTCACTAAGGAGCTTTAAGAATAACATATGAATCCCTTACAAGGTTCTCATTTCAATATATCTCAAGTTTGAAAATATATATATATAAGCATATCATTTTCGGCAAAACACTCTACGGTTATCATACTGTACAGGGAATACGTTATTGCAAAACTTCTTTCCTTCCATTAGCTTAGGAGGTTTCTCATTCAAAAACATTTCATTCTTTGAAATAATTGCAAGAGTGCACTAACACGTGCCAATCTTTATAGAAAATCTTGCAGTTCTAGGTACTGCACAATATCAATATTTTCTCATCAAAAACCACACTATCGGCAACTTGGCACTTAGGCCCAAGAAGCAGTGTTTGAGTATTTTTCCAAAGTGGAGGATGGGACTGGAAGAAAACATGAAAACCTGACAAGGATTGACGATGATCAGTCGCCACATCCAAGTCCAATAATCCGCGGGTCTTCTCTACCGGTAGAAGGATAGAAACTACATCCGTAACTATCCTCGGGTGAAAACTACATCCGTAATCACCCTCGATGAAAACTACATCCGTAATCATCCTTCGGCAACACCTGGGCCGGAATAATAATTGATGGACCGCCTGGCTCACGGCCGCTTACACATCCCGGGAATCGTTCGTCAACGATTCCCACACCTGCCAGAGTCCCCTTTTTCTTTTCTTTTCAAAAATCATTTTGATAGAAAATTCGAGTAGTTGAAGTTCGACCTCAGTCGACCGATAATTCTTGAAAAACGTACAAGAAGCAAAACCTGACCGGGGGTTTTCGAAAATGTTTTGGGTGGGAAAGAGTTCGAGTTTGAAAACGCTAAAGGTATCTTGGATTAGTTTTGTCTTTAAAATAATGACGATAATTAATAAATAATATTTTGAGATTTTAATATAAACAATTAATAAAATAATTATTTAATTAAAATAAGCTTTTAATCCAAGATAGATATTTTTGAGTATTTTTAACAACGTAAAAATAATAATTACTTAGGTATACGATACTTCCCGAATGACTCTTCGGGTTTTCGCAATTTAATCACGATACAACAATATACCGCTCCCCGGTCAATAGTATATTTGGACGGCTACGACCTCTATTGCTAGAGTCGTTGTCCGAAGAAAACACTTTCATTCTAAGTTCAAGGGTGTACAAACACATATACATATATCCCAAATTTTAACATAATCTCGTAAAGCATAAGCATAGAATACGTTTGGAAGCTATAAACACAACAGTGAAAATCCTTATATATAAGTTTTGAAAAGTAAACTTACATAGGTGAAATCAAGAATATAATCTTTGAAAATAAATACTTAGGGTTGGAAAACTTGCCTTGGTTGGGTTGGGGTGGTCGAGCGTGCGAATTCGAACGATCTATACATAAACAATAATCGTTCGTTAGTACCTTAACAATTGCTTTCTAATTACGGGGTTTTAAGGGGATACGAGATTAACTTAACGACTTCGTCTTATGACTCCCTAGCCTCACTATAGGTCCATGACATCACTCGTTTACGCTCGTCACTTACTCGACTTAATTTAGTTACCATGTTTGAACCATAACCATTACTCCTAGAATTATGCTCCACTAACGACTTTTTCCCTTGCGCGAAATTTACTCGAGCATTTTTATAAAATCCAAAAATTCATATTTTAATCCAATTCTTTTTGGGTAGCCTTCAACACTGTATTTCCTAGCTTCTCAAATTTTTCCATGATCCCAAATATTTTTTAAGGTGTTTAAACAAGGTTCACAAGGGGGTCACTTTATGCAGTCCATAGTCCAGAAACAAAAATCACTTCTCCGGCCATAACTAAAAATCCACACATCACCTAGCTATGAATCTTACATATCCAGAAACTACATTCAATTATCTTTCCAACAATATAAGGTAGGACATCAGGGGACATCATTTGGGTGTTCAAAATCGTGTCACAACACAGGTCATTGCTCCTGGAAAAACTCAGCATGAACATACCACTTACATCAATCATTTTTCACAATTCCACCATACAACCAACACTTAATACACTCAAATCATGGTTCATAACACTCATGGTGATATATATACTATCCATAGTCATAAAAGTCATAATCTCAACATCAAAATTCAAGATCCATGCTATCCATCACATATACAACCAAGATTAGCTCTTAAACACATGGATCTACTACCAATCCTTATAAATATTACATAACCAAGAGGGTTTGTGATTTTATACCTTCTTGAGCTCCTAGTGGCCTTGGGTAAGCTTCTCACAACACAACAACACCTTAGATGATCTCCTACAACACTTATAATCCAAGATCTAAAAGAAAATCAAACATGGTTACTATTCACCCAATCTTTAACAATTTATAACTTGGAATTGGATGGATGAAATGAAGTGAAATTGCTAGCATACCTTGATTAGATGATGTAGATGACCTAGGAATTATGGTATGAATTTAGAGTGATGGGAAGTGGGAGAAAGAATTTTTCTTTCCTTCTCCACTTGTCTTGGCCGAGAGCTATAATAAAAGGGGGGGGGGAGAGAGTTTTTGTGTTTGATTTTGGTGTTGGGTGAATGAGTGGTATTGGATGAGGTTGATATGTATTATTGTGTGCATTAGTATGGTACAAGCTAGACATGGCTATAGGTATGGCCATTGGTACTTGTTGTCTCCACCTTTTAAAAAGCAAGCCAACTAGTTACTATTCCCCTTGCTATTTGGTTCATCTAGTTTGCTTTTCTAACTACTTAGTTGCATGAGCTTGCATGCAATACTACTCCTTGTATTATTATTCTCCCACCAATGCTTATTATCCAATCTTTAATTCGTATCGTATCATAATTAATCTCTCGTAATAATATTTTGTCGCGTAGGGATTTCCCCTATAATTCCTTAAGTACTAATTGTGTAAATTCCTCGAATGTCCATAATTCCTTGTCATGATCCTTAATAAATCTTTTAACACTCTAATCATTCTCAAATCCCAAGTTTTATAAATCTTACTAACAATAAGACTCTTGCCTTCACAATCTCCCTTTTTACCTTACATAGGGAATACAACAACACAGTTTCTCAGACAATCAATTCTATTAATCACAGGGATGACCAAAAAGGTTCCATATTGACATTGCCACAAGATATTAAATAAAATAAAATATTACCAAAAATTAGGGTTCTTACAGTTGGAGATCTTAGTAGATCAATAATATTCTAATTAGTACTAGTAACTAGTGATTTGTCACGCATTGTTGTTTCTATTTTTTAAAAAATATTTGTCGTTGATCCAACCGTACGGATGTTAAGATATATCTAATTTAGTTATATTCCCAAATTTTCAAAAAAAAAATTAATTTGGCTGGAGATCTTAGTAGATCACTAATATTCTAACTAGTACTAGTAACTAGTGTTTTGTCACGCATTGTTGTTTCTATTTTTTAAAAAATATTTCTCGACGATCCAACCGTACGGATGTCAAGATATATCTAATTTAGTGATATTCCCAAATTTTCAAAAAATAAAAAATTAATTTGGTTGGAGATCTTAGTAGATCACTAATATTCTAATTAGTACTAGTAACTAGTGATTTGTCACGCATTGTTGTTTCTATTTTTTAAAAAATATTTCTCGACGATCCAACCGTACGGATGTTAAGATATATCTAATTTAGTGATATTCCCAAATTTTCAAAAAATAAAAAATTAATTTGGTTGGAGATCTTAGTAGATCACTAAGTAGCTAATGTATGGTCAGAACAATGGAAAACTAAATATTTCTACATGACATTCTAAGTAGCTATTCTACATAATATAATATATATATTATATATGTTGACAAGGTTTCAAAAGAATGTAAACTAAATATTGGGATTTCATCTAATCTCATCATCAAAGAAGCTATGGTCAGCAATTTCGTTGCCAACAAACTGTAATCGACATGTCAGTACGTAACTATGGGCAGCCTATGATACCTGCTGTTCCACGAAATGATTGCAATATTCGTTAAACAATTCACTTTTTGTTGTTCCCCGCGACAAACCAGGGAGCCAACTTATCTTCCCCTCTAATCCTATTATCATAATCCTATTATCATACTTGACCTGCTAGTATCTGAAAAATAAATATATTTAACGTTGTCAATAATTAAATTAAAATTATTTATTATACCTTTTGTTGCAACCAGTTGACCAGGTTAGACTTTAACACGACATCCATCTCAGCATCGCTCATTGGATTAGGACTGTGGTTGCGAACCACTTGTTCAAAAATCCTGAAAATATGACCATCTGATATTAGAAAAAAAAAACAAATGAAACATGTGGTTAAAGTATGGATTAAAGTATCAGAATCCTTACGTAATATATGGTGCTACTTCAACTATGTTAGTGAGAACATAATGTGTTGCTGTGAGATATGAATCTTCATCTAAGTGGTAAATTGTGTATGCTCCCTAGAGTTTCACAGGATATGTGAACTCCTCTAGTTTCTTCGGATCGCGGAAGTTATCATCCACTTCATTACGGCCTAGCCTGTTATGAGCGGTCTGAATGCTAGACTCGAAGTACATTGAACAAAAATGTGAAAGTTCTTCTTGTACATAACGCTCTGCAATAAAACCTTCAATGCGTGCTTTGTTCCCTACTTTTTGTTTCAATCGGCGTTGTAGTCTTTCTAGTCCATATTGCCAACGAGTGTTACAAGGGCCACCGAGTCTACACTCCTCGACGAGATGAACGAGAAGATGCTCCATTGGATCAAAGAAACTAGGAGTAAAAATAGTCTCCAATGTACAAACAATTCCAACTATATTTTTTTCCATTTTCTTCAAATCAGATTCAAGTAGTGTAGTTGAGCATAAATCTCTGAAAAAATTTGATAAGTCGCAAATTGCTTTAAACACATCATCTGGAAGAAGTTCACGGAATGCAGAAGGTATGAACTTTTGCATAAATACATGACAATCGTGTGACTTCATGCCATGGAACTTCAACTCTGGGACTTTAACACATCTCTTGATGTTTGAAGAACAACCGTCTGGCAGCTGCACTTTTCTCACCCAATTACATAAGAGTTTCAGTTGCTCTCGTGTAAGACAATATTTAGCCCGAGGCTTACGATTGCCTTGAAGCCATAGAGATTTCATGATTCCCAGAGCTTCCAAATCTTGTCTCGCAAATGTAGTATCCTTCGTCTTGGCACTATTAATTATGGTGTGGAAGATGTTGTCAAAAACATTTTTCTCGGTGTGCATCACATCAATACAATGGCGTAAACGTAGCGAATCCCAGTATGGCAAGTCAAAAAAGCTAGTGACATGTGTCCAATTATGTGAAACCCCAAATCCATCTGCCCTTTCCTTGGAATGAGGTTTCCCAGGAGGAGGGAAAACTATTCCTGCTAACATACTACGCACAGCAAACCCCGTTCTGCGTTTCTTTCGATGTTTGTCTAGAAACCCTTTGTGCAATCCATAAAAACTACACTTCCTGCTAAAAGGTAGTTGTTTAGCTCTGACATTCCCCATGCAAACATGACAACACATCTTCCCGTGGGTTGACCACCCGCTCACCATGCCTAATCCAGGAAAGTCGCTCATTGTCCATAACAATGTTGCCCTCAAAGTAAAATTAGTCTTTGTAAAAGCATCATAAGTATGGACACCTACTTGCCACAATTGAATCAACTCATCAATTAAGGGTCTGAGATAGACATTAAGATTCTTACCAGGATCATTCGGCCCGGGCACGAGTAATGTCATGAACATGTATGGATCCTTCATGCACATGGAAGGAGGGAGATTATATAAAATTGCTACAACAGGCCAAACCGAATACTGGGATGAAGTACCATTGTTGTATGGGGGAAAACCATCAGTTGCAAGACCAATTCTTATATTACGAATCTCCTGTGCAAAATCAGGATAATTCCTATCAAATTCTTTCCACTCTTCTCCATCTGCAGGGTGAGTAATAACCCCTTCAGTAACAACTCTATTCTTGTACCACCTCATCTGTTTAGCAGTACGCCCAGACATATACAATCTTTGTAGACGATCAGTGAGACGAAAGTATCTTAGGATCTTCCTCGGAATTGTTCGGCTTCCCCCCGGCTTGGCATCTTTATATCGGCTCAATTCACAGTACTTGCAATGCTTTCTATGACTGTCTTCACCATAAAACAACATGCAATCATTTTCACAAGCATGTATCTTATCGTATCCCAAGTTCAACTTCTTAACCATTGTGACGCCCCCAAATCCGAGGTCAAAGATTAAGGTCGTCACATCACCATCCAACCATATCATACCTGTATTAACTTTACAACTCAACAATACATCCATCCAGACCTCAATCTTACGCACATACAAGTTAGAGCCTCAGAAACGATAACCAAAAGTAACACTAAATATTACAATTCATCTGTACATTCTAGAATCTTGCGCACTTCCACTTATACAACTACACTTGAAGACGAGTCTTACTATTACAGTTGAAAACCTATCAGACTACTCTGTAGTATTTATCAGGGACTAAGTCATCTCCGGGTAATTCTTCTACTCCTCTCCTGCTGGTGCGGAGTTAATCGACCAAATTCTTCCCTTTCTGAAAAGTTTTTATAAAGCAAGAATGAGCTACATAATACTCAGCAAGTTCACTATTTTGTAAAATAATAATGTGGTTTATTTCGAAAATATTCCCAACTATATGGGTATATATTTCAGATTTCAAAACATAATTGGACAATGTATGTGCCCGGGTTTGAATAAAACATCTATACTCACTAAGGAGCTTTAGGATAACATATGAACCCCTTATAAGGTTCCCATTTCAATATATCTCAAGTTTGAAAATATATACATATGAGTATATCATTTTCGGTAAAACACTCTACGATTAACATACTGTACAGAGAATACATCATTGCAAACCTCTTTCCTTCCATTAGCTTAGAAGGTTTCTCATACAAAAACATTTCATTCTTAGAAACAATTGCAAGAGTGCACTAACACGTGCCAATCTTTATAGAAAATCTTGCAGTTCTAGATACTGCACGATGTCAATATTTTCTCATCAAAAACCACATTATCGGCAACTTGGCACTTAGGCCCAAGAAGCAGTGTTTGAGTATTTTTCCAAAGTGGAGGATGGGACTGGAAGAAAACATAAAAACCTGACAAGGATTGACGATGATCAGTCGCCACATCCAAGTCCAATAATCCGCGGGTCTTCTCTACTAGTAGAAGGATAGAAACTACATCTGTAACTACCCTTGGGTGAAAACTACATCCGTAATCACCCTCGATGAAAACTACATCCGTAATCATCCTTCGGCAACACCTGGGCCGGAATAATAATTGATGGACCGCCTGGCTCACGGCCGCTTACACATCCCGGGAATCGTTCGTCAACGATTCCCACACCTGCCAGAGTCCCCTTTTTCTTTTCTTTTCAAAAATCATTTTGATAGAAAATTCGAGTAGTTGAAGTTCGACCTCAGTCGACCGATAATTCTTGAAAAAAAAACGTACAAGAAACACAACCTGACCGGGGGTTTTCGAAAATGTTTTGGGTTCGAAAGAGTTCGAGTTTGAAAACGATAAAGGTATCTTGGATTAGTTTTGTCTTTGAAATAATGAACGATAATTAATAAATAATATTTTGAGATTTAATATAAACAATTAATAAAATAATTATTTAATTAAAATAAGCTTTTAATCCAAGATAGATATTTTGAGTATTTACGAAGATATAAAAATAATTACTTGAGTATACGATACTCCCCGAATGACCTTTCGGGTTTTCGCAATTTAATTACGATATAATAATATACCGCTCCCCGGTCAATAGTATATACGGGCCGCTACGACCTCTATTGCTAGAGTCGTTGTCCGAAGAAAACATTTCATTCTAAGTTCAAGGGGTGCAAACATATATGTACTTATACATCTCAATTGCATTAATACTTCGATAAACATAGCATTTGATATAATTGAAAACTACAAACACAACAGTGAAAGTCCTTGTATATGGATAAGTTTTGAAAAGTAAACTTGCCTTGGTTTGGTTGGGGTGGTCGAGCGTGCGGAGTGGAACGATCTATACATAAGCAATAACCGCTCGTTAGTACCTTAACAATATCTCTTTAATTACGAGGTTTTAGGGGGTACGAAATTAACTTAATGACTTCGTCTTATGACACTCTAGCCCCTCTATAGGTTCATGTCATCACTCGATTACGCTCGTCACTTATTCGACTTAATTTAGTTACCACATTCGAACCATAACCATTACTCCTAGAATTATGCTCCACTAACGACTTTTTCCCTTGCGCGAAATTTACTCTAGCATTTTTATAAAATTCAAAAATTCATATTTTAATCCAATTCTTTTTGGGTAGCCTTCACCACTGTATTTCCTAGCTTCTCTAATTTTTCCATGATCCCACATAAATTTTTAGGGGTTTAAACAAAGCTCACAAGGGGGTCAATTAGTGCAGTCCATAGTCCAGAAACACAATTCACTCCTCCGGCCATAACTTAAAATCTACACATCACCTAGCCATGAACCTTACATTTCCAGAAACTACATGCAATTATCGTTCCAACAATATAAGGTAGGACATCAGGGGACAATATTTGAGGGTTCAAAACCGTGTTACAATACAGGTCATTGCTCCTGGAAAAACTCAGCATGCACATACTACTTAGATCAATCATTTTCCACAATTCCACCATACAACCAACACTTAATACACTCAAATCATGGTTCATCACACTCATGGTGATATATATACTATCCATAGTCATAAAAGTCATAATCTCAACATCAAAATTCAAGATCCATGCTATCCAACACATATACAACCAAGATTAGCTCATAAATACATGGATCTACTACCAAACCTTATAAATACTACATAACCAAGAGGGTTTGTGATTTTTATACCTTCTTGAGCACCTAGGAGCCTTGGATAAGCTTTACACAACTTAATAACACCTTGAATGGTCTCCTACAACCCTTACAATCCAAGATCTAAAAGAAAATCAAACATGGTTACTATTCACCCAATCTTTAACAATTTGTAACTTGAATTTGGGTGGATGAAATGGCTTGAAATTACTAACATACCTTGTCTAGATGATGTAGAGTGCCTAGGAATTATGCCTTGAATTGTGAGTGAAGAGAAGTGGAAGAAAGAAAATTTTCTTCCTTGTTTCTTGTTTAGGCCGAGAGTTTGCAAGAGGGAGAGAGAGAGTTTGTTTTGTTGCTTGGTTTGAATTGTGAGATGTAGTAATGTGATATGTGTAGATATGTATAAGTCACATGCATCCAAGCCTAGTAGCTAGCCCCTAGGTCAAGCCATACCCTCTTGTCCCTTAAAGCATGGTGCATGTACTTTCCACTATTCATCTAGTTACTTTATGCTTTATGCTTTTTGCTTTCTAGTTCATTTCCTAACTAGCTAGTTACATGACACTTGCATGCAATATCCTTCCTTGTATTATTATTTCTCCACCAATGGTTGTCACTTAATCCTCAATTCATATCGTATCATAATTAATCTCTCGTAATAATATTTTGTCGCGTAGAGATTTCCCCTATAATTCCTTAAGTACTAATTGTGTAAATTCCTCGAATGTCCATAATTCCTTGTCATAATCCTTAATAAATCTTTTAACACTCTAATCATTCTCAAATCCCAAGTTTTATAAATCTTACTAACAATACGACTCTTGCCTTCACAATCTCCCTTTTTATCTTACATAGTGAATACAACAACACAGTTTCTCAGACAATCAATTCTATTAATCAACAGGGATGACCAGAAAGGTTCCACATTGTCATTGCCACAAGATATTAAATAAAATAAAATATTACCAAAAATTAGGGTTCTTACAGCCTCCCCTCCTTAAAAGGATTCCGTCCCGGAATCAGGTTGAAAACAGTTGGAGGTGCTTTTCACGCATTGCACTTTCTAGTTCCCATGTTGATTCTTCGACATTCTGGTTCCTCCACAAGACTCTCACTAGTTTGACAACCTTGTTCCTCAGCACCTGTTCTTTTCTATCCATGATTTCTACAGGTTGCTCCACATATGTTAAGTCTGGTTGTAGGTCCACTTGGTCGTACTCTATCACATGCCGATGGTCGGTGTGGTAGGGTCGTAACATAGACACATGAAACGCATTATGAATTTGCTGCAAGCTTGGGGGCAAGGCTAACTCGTAGGCTAACTTCCCCATACGCCTCAAAATCTCAAAAGGTCCAATAAACCTCAGACTTAGCTTCCCTTTCTTACCAAACCGCATCAATCCTTCTCAGGGGGATACCTTTAGCATCATGAAGTCTCCCACCTCATACTCCTTTGATATCTCATAAAATTTGACCATTCGAAATAATGGGTTTCGTAAAAACTAAGGACTTTTACATACACTCGTCTGCACCGTAAAGGCGTAATATCAATTCGAAATCTTTATTTAATAATTCGTACATATCGTGATTGCAAAAATTTCTCATCCACCCATAAAATTAATTTTCATCCAGGTTCGAATATTCATGAAAATTAGGGCTATTGCAGTCTCACCAACGCTTTAATGTTGCTTCTCAACGCATGCTCTCCTCGACCTGTATTCCTTATCGGTTGTTCTATGAATGAAAATTGCTATCCCACTACTTATACGTTACACTTCTACCTTGTTCATAGTATCCGTGTTGAGTCCTTGTATCGTTGGGCCGTGAATACTTTGTGGTCGTATTCTATAATCTGAGACAACGTCATTACGCACGGTATTCCTCATTTTCCTTGGCTTGATTAGCACGCATGTGTTGCCTCCCGTCGGTCGTTACCACTTGCTATGGATACTATATAGTCTTCGGTATACGTCGAACCAGTTCAGCTACTATATCCCTCGTTCATTGACTTCTTCGTAACGCAAGAAAAGCGAAACTTCTTCTTTCGTAGTACGATTTACAAGAGACGTCCTTACGTCCACATGGTGCCGATCGTGATAACAACATTCGTTTCATGGGTAAGTTTTTATTCTCGACTGCCCCGTGAAATCTAAGGCACGACACTAATTATAAATTCGAACGTCTGGACAATTCTTCTTCCATGTCCGTCAGCCACAGATCAAATTAGTACATACGCTCAATCTCTTTATTAATTATACTTGAAAGCACCTTCAATATTCGAAGTCTAACCTTAAGTCTCTATCTGACGTAATCACTGCAGAAGTTTTATATTGCACCACCATCTCTTCCGTATATAAATCGATAATCTTCTAAATGGAAAGTCTCTCGTAGGTAAATCACTTGGTCCAGCAATTATAAATCAACTAGGGCCATCTCTTGGCTCGGTCTTCGGCGACCTACTCATGAAATTAATTATAATTCTGCCCACGTTCAAGATTTTCTACGGGCGGAATTGATCCTCTAGATCTCTATCATTCTGCTTTTGACATGTCGCGTTTGTACTTAATAGTTTGCCAATACCATTTTCCACATCCGTTTGCCAAACATTCTCTTAATTCTCTATACATCTTTGTCCTTCCCCATAATTTACTCATTTTCCTCTAACATTAATCTTTATTGTATATACTCTATTTTCTTGGTCAATACTGACCGAATTCCAATTTCGAATAATCCCTTCTATAGGTATCGGTCACCACACTGGCCTTCCCTGGGTAATAACAAATTTCTCCATTATACTCCCTGCTCCCTTTCGTCACCTTCTCCTTCTCATGTTTAGTTCTAATATGAAGATATACTTATGGCACTTGTGGGAAAAAAGAATCACACTTTTCTCATAAGGTTAACGTCTCAGTTTTATGCGTGAACGCTATCATGACTAATCCCCGACTCACGGTTAGTATATCCTATCCCGTAACCTTTATGTTGTTTAGAAGTATAGGCTATCATCCCATTTCTATTGCATCAGCACACCTCTTAAACTCTTGAAAGACGCATCATCGTGACTCTCAAAGTCCTCTTTTCATCATCAAGTATAGCTAACAACAAGGTTGTGGCTAATATCTCATTTCATTCCAAAACTTTGTTCATTAATCCATAAAGGCTTCTGACTCATTAGTCCACTCAAACGATACTACCACAATTTTATAACGTTTATATTAGTGTGAAATGCCAACTTTGGCACAGTATAGAGGTCGATCTTGAGTTGGTGAATCCCGCCTTACAACCTTATCTTTGAAAAACAACTACGCGTTCTAACTGGTCAACAATTCCTACATCTCCGGCTAGGGATATCGATTCTCAATGGTATATGTAAGATGTCATACGCTCGTCCTCTTTCACAACTGGCTCCAATCAGCCTGAGGCCTGCATGCTGCTGCGATTCCCAATAAACTTGATTAGGTGGTAATCTCGAAGGATCATTGGCATATATCCATGCATCCATTTGCTATTAGGGGCCTTTTAAACTTTATGTCTCTCTATGTGCATCAATCCCTTTAAGCTAAGTAAAGTTTCACATTCTTGCCACAATATTTCTTCCTTTCTTGTCCATCTCACTTCCATGTTAGTTTCCTCTAAGGATATGTCTTACATCGTAGTCGATTTGCATTTCTTGGATCAGGAAAAGGCTTGGTAACTCCAGAATTCATTAATATAGCATCCTGACGACGGTTGGTAGGGGCGTGCTCCCAACCACCTCATCATTTCTTATAACCTTCCTCACACTAATATTAAAGGTCCTTGTGGTATGCCCCGACATGTTATTCCTACTTTAAATAATCACTCGGCATAACGCTCTGGCTGCACAATTACAACATTTGGTTTTTGATCTCAAATTGGTGCAACGGTTCACAATTGTACCTCCCGTTCACCTTAGAGTAATCGCTTTTGAAAGGAATGGTTTCAAAATAACAAGGTCCAATAGATAATTTCAATAAAAATTCCACATTGGATGTTCCAAGAATGTTGATGGTTCAAAATACTAGGAGTCTCGATTTTCGGAGATGTAAGGATGGACAAAAAGAATACAACAAGGTTTATTCCTTCATGTCCTGATAATCTTGTAATGTGATATCATAGAGAATGTTGCACGAGGGCAATGATTGTTGGATACAAAAGTCATAAAGACGGTCTTTATACAATTCTTACATCTGGTTAATACTTTTCCTCTTGAAAAATAAGAGGAAATCTAAAGTCGCATTGATGAAGGTCAACCAATAGAAAGCAATTCTACTCCATGACAATTAAAGAATGAAGTAGTTTGTCATTCAAGTAATCAATGGTTTCAAATGAATTCTCATTGTATGAATGAAAGAATAAAATATTCAAGTGATATAAAGTCTGATACGAAGATGGGTAAGAGTTCAAGTCGAGTGGGCGACCTCACTAGGTCTCAATCAAGTTATTCGTCAAAACTTTCATCATCATACTTTACCACATGCAAAATGCATTGCGGAATGAATTAAATTGGGAGTTGGACCAGTGAAACAATAACTAGTCCTTTTCAAGAAACACTAGCAACTAGCTAGACAAAATTTGCTAGTTCACTTGTTTGAGGCATCACCACTAGCTAGGACAATTAGCTAGGTGTTCTTCACAACATTACAATTTTGACTAGTTAGAACAATCCACTAGTCATTCATATTGACAAATCGACTAGCCAGTTTCAATTGGCTAGAACAGAATTTCAACATCGTGGCCACTGAAGAAACTTTAGGCTACTCGGACAACGAATGGAAATAAGAAGTTATTAAGTTTGAAAAAAGAAAACTATAAAATCTGAAGAGAATGTTCTAGGTATCGGAACAATCGATAACCTCTCATCAAAAATTACCTACCAGTGAAACGGTCCACCCAAGGGTGCCTCCGTACACATGCTTTATCAGATCCTACAGTAGAATTAAATTCAGAATACCAATATCAAAATGATATCCTTACTATGATTTCAATGTACGATGTACAGTCTCATCTTGAATAGAAGAAAAGAATTCATGAAGGATGTCTGGATGTTAGATCATCCCTGTTCTCAACAAATTGATAAATATTTATGGGCTCGACTGAAGAGTGCAAGTATGAAAGAAGTAGTCAAACATCAATATTCGTTTAGGAATATTCATTGATTAATTTAGGAAACAATTGTTGAACATTCCTTGGATAATTGAAAGAAGGTGTAAATAGGCCTGAGCAGAACGAAATAATTATAAACTTCAAATAAAATACTCGGGGATCAAATAAGATGCTTTGGATGAGTCCCGGTTTAGAGAAAGTATATCACTGGTGGTTATTCCACAAGTTTGAAGTAGGAAGCTAGAAGGATTACCTGATATAAACTAATCGAGGTAACATGGTTAATGAAAAGTTTAAAATGAAGTAGTGCACCAGCCGGTAGTTACCAAAATGAGTTAATAATCATTCGTGCATCTCATTATCACCACTATGAGGGTAACTCCATCTCTTCGTCTTCATAATACAAGACACCAACTAGTGCGTCTCTCAATCTTCATCTTAGAGTCACTTATCGAGTTAGGGTTTCACAAATATATCTATCATCTTCGTGCTTTATCTTAAAGACCAAGCTTCACATCATTCCGGGGACACCTGCTAAGTCCATAGGGTCCTACTTCATGCATTCCGACATGAATCACAAGTGGCCAGTTCCCCCTTGGGAACAGATCAAAGAGATCTCTCAGGGATCTCAGTGCAGTCCATAGGTTCAGTGGCGGGTGTGTGCATGTGAACATATACCAAAAATATTGAGGTCTACAATACATATATACGTAGTCCCTGATAACATCTCTATCAAAGGATCCCACTCTAGACCCACTGGTCTTTTCTTTTGATAGACTCTGAGATCACTGTATCGCCCGTTGTAACCCTATTCAACTTCACTTGAGTCCCTTTGTTAATTCTACTTGTTTGTTCTCTAAGTTGAACTACCATGCTCTAGCGTCCGAATCATGCGTGGAATTATCTAGCACGCTCGTCTTATGATAACATTCTCGTATAACACATGTAAAATTCGCCATCAAGGGTAATGGAATCCACAACGACATAGTGACCAACCTTCAAGGAAACCCGTTACTTATCGAAAATTGGATCTTATAACCAAAGTAAAAGACTTTCATTAATCCAAGTACTAAGTACTCCTAATTATGTAGGGAAGTCCAAACTTCTTGATTCTTAAAATTCCGCCTCCTAAACTGTGGAGGAATATGGGCCACAAAATTTATGCCAGCCTAGTCATCCGATCATATCGGCAATATCGCCTCTTCCTCAACTACTCTTGAGGTTTCACTCTGCTTCCTACATCGTTACATCTGATAAGTCAGGTACGACTCCCAACTCTCATCTCATTATTCTGAAGGCCTCTAAGGATTCTATCGACCCCAGTATAATACCTCCAGTAAACACTCCAGTCCATTCTACTTATCGGTACCTCTTCCGGTAGTCCGATAATAAGTTTACTACGATCTCTTATGTCATTCTCCTACTTAGACTTAACTCTCAACACTCTCGTTTCTGAGTACTGTAACTTATCTCTCTGATACCATTTCTGTGACGCCCCCAAATCCGAGGTCAAAGATTAAGGTTGTCACATCACCATCCAACCATATCATACCTGTATTAACTTTACAACTCAACAATACATCAATCCAGACCTCAATCTTACGCACATACAAGTTAGAGCCTCAGAAACGATAACCAAAAGTAACACTAAATATTACAATTCATCTGTACATTCTAGAATCTTGCGCACTTCCACTTATACAACTACACTTGAAGACGAGTCTTACTATTACAGTTGAAAACCTATCAGACTACTCTGTAGTATTTATCAGGGACTAAGTCATCTCCGGGTAATTCTTCTACTCCTCTTCTGCTGGTGCGGAGTTAATCGACCAAATTCTTCCCTTTCTGAAAAGTTTTTATAAAGCAAGAATGAGCTACATAATGCTCAGCAAGTTCACTATTTTGTAAAATAATAATGTGGTTTATTTCGAAAATATTCCCAACTATATGGGTATATATTTCAGATTTCAAAACATAATTGGACAATGTATGTGCCCGGGTTTGAATAAAACATCTATACTCACTAAGGAGCTTTAGGATAACATATGAACCCCTTATAAGGTTCCCATTTCAATATATCTCAAGTTTGAAAATATATACATATGAGTATATCATTTTCGGTAAAACACTCTACGATTAACATACTGTACAGAGAATACATCATTGCAAACCTCTTTCCTTCCATTAGCTTAGAAGGTTTCTCATACAAAAACATTTCATTCTTAGAAACAATTGCAAGAGTGCACTAACACGTGCCAATCTTTATAGAAAATCTTGCAGTTCTAGATACTGCACGATGTCAATATTTTCTCATCAAAAACCACACTATCGGCAACTTGGCACTTAGGCCCAAGAAGCAGTGTTTGAGTATTTTTCCAAAGTGGAGGATGGGACTGGAAGAAAACATAAAAACCTGACAAGGATTGACGATGATCAGTCGCCACATCCAAGTCCAATAATCCGCGGGTCTTCTCTACTAGTAGAAGGATAGAAACTACATCCGTAACTACCCTTGGGTGAAAACTACATCCGTAATCACCCTCGATGAAAACTACATCCGTAATCATCCTTCGGCAACACCTGGGCCGGAATAATAATTGATGGACCGCCTGGCTCACGGCCGCTTACACATCCCGGGAATCGTTCGTCAACGATTCCCACACCTGCCAGAGTCCCCTTTTTCTTTTCTTTTCAAAAATCATTTTGATAGAAAATTCGAGTAGTTGAAGTTCGACCTCAGTCGACCGATAATTCTTGAAAAAAAAACGTACAAGAAACACAACCTGACCGGGGGTTTTCGAAAATGTTTTGGGTTCGAAAGAGTTCGAGTTTGAAAACGATAAAGGTATCTTGGATTAGTTTTGTCTTTGAAATAATGAACGATAATTAATAAATAATATTTTGAGATTTAATATAAACAATTAATAAAATAATTATTTAATTAAAATAAGCTTTTAATCCAAGATAGATATTTTGAGTATTTACGAAGATATAAAAATAATTACTTGAGTATACGATACTCCCCGAATGACCTTTCGGGTTTTCGCAATTTAATTACGATATAATAATATACCGCTCCCCGGTCAATAGTATATACGGGCCGCTACGACCTCTATTGCTAGAGTCGTTGTCCGAAGAAAACATTTCATTCTAAGTTCAAGGGGTGCAAACATATATGTACTTATACATCTCAATTGCATTAATACTTCGATAAACATAGCATTTGATATAATTGAAAACTACAAACACAACAGTGAAAGTCCTTGTATATGGATAAGTTTTGAAAAGTAAACTTGCCTTGGTTTGGTTGGGGTGGTCGAGCGTGCGGAGTGGAACGATCTATACATAAGCAATAACCGCTCGTTAGTACCTTAACAATATCTCTTTAATTACGAGGTTTTAGGGGGTACGAAATTAACTTAATGACTTCGTCTTATGACACTCTAGCTCCTCTATAGGTTCATGTCATCACTCGATTACACTCGTCACTTATTCGACTTAATTTAGTTACCACATTCGAACCATAACCATTACTCCTAGAATTATGCTCCACTAACGACTTTTTCCCTTGCGCGAAATTTACTCTAGCATTTTTATAAAATTCAAAAATTCATATTTTAATCCAATTCTTTTTGGGTAGCCTTCACCACTGTATTTCCTAGCTTCTCTAATTTTCCATGATCCCACATAAATTTTTAGGGGTTTAAACAAAGCTCACAAGGGGGTCAATTAGTGCAGTCCATAGTCCAGAAACACAATTCACTCCTCCGGCCATAACTTAAAATCTACATATCACCTAGCCATGAACCTTACATTTCCAGAAACTACATGCAATTATCTTTCCAACAATATAAGGTAGGACATAAGGGGACAACATTTGGGGGTTAAAAACCGTGTTACAATACAGGTCATTGCTCCTGGAAAAACTCAGCATGCACATACTACATAGATCAATCATTTTCCACAATTCCACCATACAACCAACACTTAATACACTCAAATCATGGTTCATCACACTCATGGTGATATATATACTATCCATAGTCATAAAAGTCATAATCTCAACATCAAAATTCAAGATCCATGCTATCCAACACATATACAACCAAGATTAGCTCATAAATACATGGATCTACTACCAAACCTTATAAATACTACATAACCAAGAGGGTTTGTGATTTTTATACCTTCTTGAGCACCTAGGAGCCTTGGATAAGCTTTACACAACTTAATAACACCTTGAATGGTCTCCTACAACCCTTACAATCCAAGATCTAAAAGAAAATCAAACATGGTTACTATTCACCCAATCTTTAACAATTTGTAACTTGAATTTGGGTGGATGAAATGGCTTGAAATTACTAACATACCTTGTCTAGATGATGTAGAGTGCCTAGGAATTATGCCTTGAATTGTGAGTGAAGAGAAGTGGAAGAAAGAAAATTTTCTTCCTTGTTTCTTGTTTAGGCCGAGAGTTTGCAAGAGGGAGAGAGAGAGTTTGTTTTGTTGCTTGGTTTGAATTGTGAGATGTAGTAATGTGATATGTGTAGATATGTATAAGTCACATGCATCCAAGCCTAGTAGCTAGCCCCTAGGTCAAGCCATACCCTCTTGTCCCTTAAAGCATGGTGCATGTACTTTCCACTATTCATCTAGTTACTTTATGCTTTATGCTTTTTGCTTTCTAGTTCATTTCCTAACTAGCTAGTTACATGACACTTGCATGCAATATCCTTCCTTGTATTATTATTTCTCCACCAATGGTTGTCACTTAATCCTCAATTCATATCGTATCATAATTAATCTCTCGTAATAATATTTTGTCGCGTAGAGATTTCCCCTATAATTCCTTAAGTACTAATTGTGTAAATTCCTCGAATGTCCATAATTCCTTGTCATAATCCCAAGTTTTATAAATCTTACTAACAATACGACTCTTGCCTTCACAATCTCCCTTTTTATCTTACATAGTGAATACAACAACACAGTTTCTCAGACAATCAATTCTATTAATAAACAGGGATGACCAGAAAGGTTCCACATTGTCATTGCCACAAGATATTAAATAAAATAAAATATTACCAAAAATTAGGGTTCTTACAACCATCTTCTTACAATCATCATAATTCTCGGGGAGTTTATGATCCGCCGGGAACACATCACCAATTAGACAAAGTAACTCATTAAAGCCCTTTTCACTACACACATGCCGATTTTTAAAATGCAATAATTTCATGACAAAAGTCAGCTGCGTGTACCTTATATTGCCTGGATATATTGGGGCCCCATAACCATTCACATTGTTTAAAAATTCAGTCGCTTGCGGGTTTGGCTCTTCTTCGTGGTTAGTATAATCCTCCCCAAAAGCATCCCTTAACATTTCTGTTTGATCAAACACATCTCCATATTGGATATTCCTTCGTTGATTACTCGAACCACCACCAATAACTTCCCCGTGGTAATACCATACATTATAACTCTCGAGAAATCCAATTGCAATCAGATCATACTTAACATCAAACACACTTTTTAAATGCAAATTTTTACATACTTTACATGGACATAGGATAAGACCATTCGGTTCCGTGCAATTTCTTTCTGCAAATGCTACAAATTCATCCACACCATCACAATACTCTTCTGTAAATCCATAACCATCGGGGTTGGATCTTCGACGAATCCAACTACGGTCTACAGCCATCTATAAAATATAAAAATGACATATAAATTAATTACATGTAAAATTAACTTTAATTTTGAATTAACAACATATGGATAAAAGATGAACAAGATATAAGTAAGTACTCACATTGATGAAAAGAAGATGTTAACTTAGAGTGCTGCAGCCGATTTTCATCAAATACTCATTTTAATGGAGGTTGCCAGAGACAGGTTATCAAAGAATTTAAGAGTGAAATGAAGGAAATGGAATCTAAATTTGACACAAGCACCATTAGGATGCTAAATGACAGAAACCAAACAATAGTGCAATACAAATTTGAATATCTAGTCTGTTGAAAAACTCGTTGTATCACTGTTTTGTACTGAATTTATGCCTTTTAATTGCAGGTGAAGGAGTTAAATAGATTTGTGGGTCTAAAAAAGCAGTAAGCCTTATTGCAATTTTCTGTTCTGCAATCTAAAGAACTAATGAAGTCTAGAAGAAAGCAAAGAACATGAAATTCAAGTAACTGAAAATCTGAGATTACATAAAGTCATACACAATTTAAACCAACTAAATTGAGATTAGTAGATTACTACTGGAGGTTGAGATTCAATTGCTTCTTTTTCGAAAGCCCCTTGATTATCAGATGGTCCGTCCTCCATTGCAAGCCCCTTGATTATCAGATGGTCCGTCCTCCATTGCAAGCCTTCAATTGAGAGTATAGTATGAGTCCGCCAGTTTGGGGATTAGGTTTTGCTCTCTGACTTTGTTACTCGTATTGTTACTATGAGGATTATTAATATGTATTTGTGTGACTCTGTTCAGTGGCAATTCAGCGAGCCCAACTGCATTTTTATTTTTTATTTTTTTGCTCAGCCAACTGCATTACTTTTAGTTTCAAAATTTATATGTAGTGTGAATAATCAATGTAATTTTTTTTAAAAAAATATTGTTATAAAATATTTATTTATTTATTTTAAATTTTCGGATCGGATCCGACTGCAGTTCCGTCAGATGGTGTAAAATGATACTTCCGACTACACATATCCGTCAGAATATTGCCATTTTTTTAATACTTAATAATTGTCTATGGATTTTTGGCAAAAACAAATAATTTTTTCTGGATTTAAATTACTTTTTTGTTAAAAAAATTCATAACTTCTGACAGAGGGATCAATTTCATCAAAAGGTCGTTTTTGTGGGAAAATTTTAAGCCCAAAAATTTGTAAGCGCCAGAATATATTATTAAAATATTTAGCTTTTGACAAACTTTTACCTTTCGTCGGATGTTCAGCAAACATTTGACCGATTTTTCGTGTTCGTCAGAAATTGAGCACTAAGAACAGATCCGTCAGAAGATTGCTGTCGGAAAAGTCCACATTCCTTGTAGTGTTTTAAAATAAAAAATTTATGTATCCTTTCGCTCAAACTTTGACCAATGTCTTAACAATCTATATTTCATGTACATGCAGAATATTGAAATTAATATGTTATGGGCAATTGAAGTACCTTAGTGTACCTGAGCTAGACTATATACAGTTAAACCTCGATAAATGAATACGTTTGGAATTGCAAAATTTTATTCATTAATCGAGCTTATTAATTTATCGAGGTTAAAAATACACTATATCTATTATATCGAGACCAGAAAAATTTATTTATTTGATGAGTTTATTCATTTATCGAATATTTATTTATGAAGGCTAAGATGTAATCATCCCAACATTTGACACCACGTATGTAAAGTTAAAGTACCTAGTATATCTATTCAATTCAATAAGACATAAAATGTGATTGACAAAAGAAAGAAAAGGGAGCCTATTATCTTCAACACCAACAAAAAATTTATCTTCATTACACGAAAAATGGTTAAATTTGATCCTTATTTTCTTATAATGCTTTATGTCAATTTTTTTTTTTTTGAAAGAGCATTATGTCAAATTTTGATTTCGTTGTTAAAGTCAAAGTAATATAATGAAATGATATTGTATTAAACAGTCCGCTAATTGAGCTGGGCTTAATTTTGTCAGAATGCTGATCGTGAGTTCAGTGGGGAGACCGGGAGAGTGTCCCTGCTGAAGTTTCTTGTATCATGTTGAGCAATTTACTTTAAGTTTATGAAAGCAATTTGCTTTAAGTTAATGAATTATTTAAAACTAGCTTCAATTTCCGTGCAAGGCACGGGATTGCTCTATTTTGTACTGTAATTGTTATTTTTTTTTCGTTATGTTTTAATATTAATATTAGCAATTGATATTGTGATGTCTAAAATTCTTTTCAGTTTATCTAATTTTTTTTAACCAACATTAATTTTGTCCCCTTTTCAAGATCTCCCATTTTGATTAAAACATTCAGATGTGCTTTTTATTTTTCCAAAGTGCTTAAATCATGCATATGTTGTATTTGATATTACAGATTGTCAAGTAATGCACCGGAGCCAAGAAAGCATAAAAAAAAGATTGTATTAGACACATTTCTATAAAGTAAAAATACTAAATTACAGTACACAAAATTAATTTATTCTTAATTTATTATGTAAATTGTATAGCAAAAATATATATGATGTTAGCAATCTGAAATTAATGTTCCAATATTATTTCTTCAATAATGTTAGATCACTTATAATGAGTTGTAAGGCTCTTTACTCTTGCGACACACAAATTTCTTCGAATGGTTAGTTAATTGCAACATAACAAAAGTGTTATAATTAAGTAGATAGTATTAAATGATGTATAATAATGAATATACATATTAAATACGAATTTTAATTGATGTGCATTAATGAATGCAGAGGGTCAAAATAGTAATTTAAGTTGGATTAAAATGGTACATGTTGTGGCATTATATATATAATAGAGGGTCATTAATATTATTTTATTAAATCGAATAATTTCAAAATATCTAGTTTCACTAAATACCATATATCACTCATTTATACTAAACTATAACATAATAAAATATAAATATGTAAATGTAAAACGAAGAAAAATGATTAAAATATCTTAGAAATCAAAATACCAAAGATTCTTCATTCATCACCCAACATACATAGCATATTTTATGACTTATAACACATGTGATGTGTTAGCCTAGTGGTAAGGTGATGTGCAAATAAACCTAAAGACCTAGGTTCGATTCTCATGAGCAACAATTTTTTGAAAAAAATTTAATCCATAGAGGGTCAAAATAGTAATTTAAGTTGGATTAAAATGGTACATGTTGTGGCATTATATATATAATAATAGATTAGTTTCAGTTAAGTATTTAATTTCAGTTATTTTAAAGTTTAGAGCACAAGTTTTTAATAGCTGATCTAACAAAAGAATTATCTATTTACTATTATTATGGATAATGGTAAAAAAATGTCATTTTTAAAAAAATTTATTATACAAAGGCCGATTTTAATTTTTTTAGTCAAAAAAACCAGCATATTACGCATTTCCAAAATGGATAATGCTATTACGCATTTGAGCAATGGATATCATGTAAGAATTTTTTTTAAAAAAATGAAAAAAATTAAATAATGGTGATACGCATTCTGAAAATGCGTATCACTTCTTTTGAAGGTGATACGCATTTCCGGAATGCGTAACACAGTCAAACTTCTTTTTTTTATATTTTATTTTATATGTAATATCATTTGACAAATGCGTAATAGTATTAACCATTTTGAAAATGTGTAATACACTGGTATTTTTGGTCAAAAAATTCGGAAGTGATATTTTTGTCAAAAAGTTAAGAAAAGGGTATTTTTATCATTTTCTTCATTTTTAATTATCTTTGATATATTTATATTGAAACTAATTAAAATAAAATAAATAAATAACATTGTTTCAAAAGAAATTAAATAACAAGATATGATATACTTCAATTTGTATCAATGCTAAATCGAAGCCAGAAAAAGAGAGGAGAGACATAACTGAAATTACTGGTGGGATTCATGTGCTTGAAGGGCATTGTCTGCTTATATTTTTTTATCAAGAATCAGAAACTTGTCATTGATTAACAAACCACAACTACGTAGAACCAGAGACAAAGAATATTTTTGATATATCAATACTGAAAAATTAACTAAAACTTGCGTACTTATTCGCACCAAAAACCCAACTCTCTACCTTGCAAATTTGAAATCTCTGAACCAATCAATTCGAATTGGTACAAAAAAATTACTCAGTCTGTAAATAAAAAACAGAAAAAAATATAAATATTTGTTTGGGGAATGGTCCGGATCATTGGAAATCCGGAAACTCTTTCAAACCTTCCAATGTTGAAGAAGATGAGATAGAGTTCCTCATAGGTGGCATATAAAACAAGGGATCATGATAGCTATAATAAGGTTGAGTTGAGCACAATAAATCATAGGAGTACGATATTAAAACCAGGATTCGGTGGGTCAAAAATTGGAGGAACAAAACAAGAATTAACCTGGCCATCTCCCATTGAATTGCTCCCATTCTCATCTGTAATAACTGATGTTGATTCATTATCGTCATTAATAGTAATACCTTTTTTAGAGCTTGTATGACGATCACCCTCCTTTTCGTTGCCTGGCTCCATTTTCGTAGCTACTTGATCCTCCTTGGACTTTGAAAGACCAGTAAGCTTTTGAACCAATGCCATGAAGTCACGCGGATGCGTGTGAATGACTTTTGGCGAATGCGTGTAGATGATCACCGGATATCGCTGCTGTGGCTTTGTAGCGCAGTTTGCCATTGTAGATGATGAGGTTGATGATGTAGAAGGTGATTTTCTTATGAAATGAGAATCTTTGTTGATCTTTAAGGGAGATAATGGGCACAAATTACCGTAATAACTCGTCTCCTTCTTTGCATGATTGTTACTAAATGTCACAGGACTCATTATGTACTAAAACAAAAAAAAACCCCAAAAAAAGGCAAGACAATTAGGGTTAAGAGTGTTCGATATGTATCTTCTTTTTTGCATAGAAAGCATGGGAATTTGGATGGGATCAAACGACAAGACATGAAATGATGAACTAGGAGTGGTATGAATGGATTTATATATATCGGTCGATATGGACAATGTTATATTTAATGTAGACCTGGCAATTTGGTACACGACACGTGAACACGACACGAAACGACACGAAAAAATACGGATATGGGTTTTGATTTTTAGTACACGAAACACGAAAGTACACGAACACGAAATTACACGATAGATTTAGTGTCGGATATGGGTTTTCATTTTGGGTACACGAAAGTACACGAAAGTACACGAAATAAAGATGTTAATAATTTACTACTTATAGATTTTATGTATATATTAATATTTTTTTTATAAGGATATATATTTTACACAAAAATATACATATTTACAAATTTTTATAGAGTTGTATTTATATTTATATATGGAAATGTAAAATATTTAATGTATATTTCATATGAATATAATATTTACTAATAAATTTTAACTAAATTTTATTTTTATTTTTATATAATATATACACGAAACACGACACGAAAGTACACGAATTCATTTCGGGTGGATACGGGTTTCATATTCAAGTACACGAATCCTGTTTCGGGTGGATACGGGTTTCACCTTCAAGTACACGAAACACGAAAGTACACGACACGAAAGTACACGACACGATCCGATTGCCCGCTCTAATTTAATGCATGAAGTTTCAATAATTGAAAACTTGGTTGGCCAATGGTTTACTTACACGAGTACAAGGAGAGGGTATTTTAAGGTTATTATTGGAGTATTGTCGATTTGTCGTATAGATATGGTGATAAGTGATAAGTGATAATGATAAGATGAGAAAAACTGCAAAGAAATGTATATGGCGTTCGAAGAAGATAGTTTAGCGGACGATTAGTTGGTGGAGATTTACATGTGCGAACTCTGGAGTAATTGTTGGGAACATGGGGTCTAGCTTCCCAGAGGAGTTAAATGTTGCTTTAAATATTAATTTTTATTATACACATATTAGAAAATAATTGTGTGAAGCATGAATCCGAAAAATTTATATTTAAATTTATCATTAATTTGTTACTTTGACTGATCTTATATATTATATTTATGTTATAATATTATTGGCTTATATATATTTTAGATATATATTATATTTTTGTATGTAATTAATAATTAAGTTCTTTCGAATTCATCATCAAGTGAAACATATCCGTGTATCCAAAATATAAGTTATTATTTTATTTATCTGCAATGTAATAAATTTTGGAAAAAATTTCCTACATATCAACATGATCATGCTTGCGAAATATTTAAATATATTTATTATTGTTGGAACATGCAGTATATTTTGAACAACGCATAGATAATATTTGTCAACGTTATATTATTCATTATATTACTATCTTATATCCCGTGTAATGCACAATTTTTTTAATTTATTCTATTTTATTAGTTTTTACAATTTTTTCTTGTTTTTATCTAAAAAGATTTTCAATTTTGTTTATTATCATTTGTAAATATTAATACATTAATCACATTAACTGGTTGCTTGTATGTTATTTGTGTAAAAATATTTTATATTATTGATATTCATATCCTGAATTACTAAAATTTTGTCATTTTAGTAGTACATTGCTAATATCTCTATTATTTTTATTATCTTATTTTATTCATTATATGATTGAATTTTTGTCAGAATATGCAGAGTTATAAAATAAATTTTAATGGATTGTTAATAGATACTCCCTCTGTCCCCCTTGGTTCTTTACCTTGGGGGACGTAATTCTGGCACGGATTTTAAGGTGCAATTTGCGGATAGTTTCATAACTTATTTTTTAAATTTTCTTTTTTTGTACAAAAATAGAATTGTTCTATTTTTATACAAAAAAAGAAAATTTAAAAAATAAGTTATGGAACTATACTTTTTAGGAGCCTTAAAATGCGTGTCGAGTAGTGAAAAAGAAATGTAAAGAAATGGGAGGGACAGAGGGAGTATCAAATATTTCATCCGGGTAGAACATGGTAATATATTTTTTACTCCTATTATATATTCCCTCACTTCTTGCCAATTTTTGAGATTTTTCATTTTGGAAAGTTCTTTCAATTCTTTACATTTCAAAATTTTTCAAAAATATTAAAATTATAATAATATAAAATCTAAAATGGGCCGGGTGAACTACTTCCTAGCCTACTACTTCGCTCTACCTTTCGAATCTATCATTTAAATATATATTGATTGGACACACCATTTATCTACTTTCTAGTCACTTTTCATTAATTTTCTTTATATTTTTTAACCTTCGCGCCCAATTCAATTATAAATAATTGAGAGAAACGGAAGGAATAAATTGTATCACTTTCACTAAAATAAATTGTTAATAATTATTTTCATTAAAAGGTGTCAAATATAACCATAGCTTTTTATCCAATGGTTGGTAATCCCTCTCTCTTATAAGAGGTTTGCTCGTACTGGTTTTCATACTTATACGATGGTGCATAAATTAGATCGTTTAGGTCTATTATCAAAAAATTGATGTGCATGTGGCACCCTCTTATATGAAAAATTAAATGATGATATTTATATTGGTTTTGTTAATCGTTATTAGCCATCTCTTATGAGATATGTGTAGCTTTGTTTTTGCCTAATTGATCGGATTTGATGGTTAATTATTGTACAACTTAATTAAAAAAAAGTATTTAGCATAATTAGCACAAAGAGATTTGCTTGAATTAAATTATTAGTTTTTTTATATAAAAATTTTGCGATCGGCCCAATGCCCAGTAATGATCTACCAAACTACGACCTATTATGAGCTTTAGTATCATGGAAAAGGCCGTCCTTCGTGCTTGAGTACCTGCACTGACTTTCCTTTTTACTGCAACGGAAAGTGTAATCTATCGATCTATTTCTTTCAAACATTACACATTGCTTACCAGTGAGATCAGATTTTAATAAATTACTTTTAAGGTTGTTTATAGTGCGTAAATTGAAAATAAGGCACTAATAATGAGGCAGAATATGAAGCTCTAATAGTCGAACTTATGGGTCAAGAACCTTAAAGTTTGTGAAGAATCGAGGTTGGTGATCGCACAAGTCAATGAATAGTTTGAAGCAAAAGTTGAAACCATGGTCAAGTATTTAAGCCTCGTGAAGGCTAATGCCTTATTTTAGTTCGCCTCCTCTGAAGTAGAGAATTATTCCGGAAGCATCTACTTCCAGGTTCTGAAAGCCCTACCACTGATTCAAAGCTGATGGCACCTATCGGAGAGGGAATTCTGGATGGAACCTATCAAAGCACACCTCGAAACTGGATGGCTCCCAAACAATGCCTTGGATGTCGAGAAATTATCTATAAGGGCACTAAGATACGCTTTGATAGAAGGGATCCTCTACAAGTCCTTTGTAATCCCATACTTAAAGTGCCTAAGGCTGGAAGAAGTTGAGCTAGCTCTTGAAGAGGTCCACGAGGGAATCTGTGGGCAGCACTTGGGGGCAGAGCCCTAGCTCACAAGATAGTTAGATTTGGATTTTACTGGCCCGAGATGATGGTTGATGCTAAAGACTATGTGAAGAAATGTGCCTAGTTCCAGAAGCATGCACCGGTGGTTAGGTAACCACATGAGATGTTGACACCCTATTCCATTTGCGATGTGGGGAATGGAAATACTTGGCCCATTTCCTGTAGCCGCGGCTCAAAGGAAGTTTTTGATAGTTGTCATCGACTATTTCACTAAATGGATTGAAGCCAAGACTTTGGCTAAGTTCATAACCAAGCAAGTTGCACAATTCCTATGGGAGAATGTCATGTGCAGATACAGGATTCCACGAATCCTAGTTACGGATAATGGGTAACAATTCAATAATGAGGAAATCTAAAAGTACTATGATGAGAATGATATCGAGCTTCGTTTTACCTCGATTGCCCATCCTCAATCCAATGGGCAACCTGAGGTTGCTAATCGAATTATCCTTGATGGACTAAAGAAGAGGATGGAACGCTCTGGAAACACCTGGGTGGATAAACTGTTGCCATACTGTGGGCGTATCGTACTACCTGTAAAGTGAGAACCAGCTGGATAGGTCTACAACTTTTGTTAGTCTGCGTTATTTATAGATACGACTTTTGTAAGGCTATATTCAAAGATAGACGATTAGCCACTGATGTTACTTCACTTAGAAGCTTCATCTGTAGTTTATACAATAACTATTTGGGTTGTAATAACTGATATTTATATTTTGTTATTATTATGTAGTTTATCATTTCTGAGACTCTAACCTGTGTAGTGTATATATGGTGGGGTCAACAGCATGTGAGTATATTATTGTGAGTAAGACAGGTACATCATGCAATAAATGGATTGTGGCAACCTAGATCACTGACCCCGGGTCTAGGGGTGTCACACAGGCTCTGTTGCTTTGCCTCGGGGATGAGCACCCCTCTTCGCCTTTTCATTCGGGCAGTCTCCTCTTTTTCAGGCTGTGTAGCTTGCATAATCTTTTCCGCAGCTGCAAACAAAAGGAGAAGTTGGTATAAGTCAAGTAGGAAATCAGAAAATCATAAAAGGCAAGGGAATTACCTTGGTCCGAAACTTTGGAAAGGTCAATGGCCTTCAAAGACTCCTCATTTATGTGGTTCCAGCTTAAAGTCTTGTCATTATCCTGGATGAGGCCGTCATAGGCAGCCTGCTCCGCCGGACTCAGAGCAATTTAGTTGAGGTTGTTGTCAACAACCTTTCCAAAAGATTTTATGAAGAGGGTGCCCCATTCACCCCATTCCCACACTAAAAACATGAAGTACTCCTCCTTCCACTTGGGTTATTATCCACAATCGAATGACCATTGAAGATGTGAGGATTTTTGGGGCATTCTCTAATATAGAACCTACCCCGGTTGAGTAGAAGAACTATTTTAGAATTGAAAGATTTTTCTAAATAAAGAAAGAGAAAGTGGGAAATTATTCCTAAAGTAGAGGACAATGAAACAAAGAATGACCCTCCAAGCATTTGGTCATAACTAGCATGGGCTGATTTGGACATCGACTAATAAATGAGGAATAAAATCATTAAAAAAACCTAAGCCCGTCAAGAAGGGCATCTCAAAAATAAATAAGGCATTGGGCCTCCAATGACAAGGTTTGTCACCGGGTAAGGTGAGGTCTCTTGTGCAAGGTGGTAGGGCAACATCCATTAATGACTTTCCAATAACAAAAAAGACAAGGTATGGATCTAGTAGGATCATATAGGAGGCCTAGTTACTTTCAATCAACTGAAAAAAATGAGGAAAAAAAACCTACTGACAGTAGCAAGTGCACTCCATCTTAAATATATAGAGTATCCACTCCAAAATTCAAACTAATACAAGGAACATCAAGTTGAAGGAATTAGGATATACCATTCTAATGGACATAGCTAATGCATCCAGCTGCTTCCACTCAGACTCGCTCTGCGCTACACCAGCAATTTCCTACAAAGTGCAGACAATATAAATTGTTAATCAGAACTATCCACACAAGTTCATAACATGACCGATTTGATAAAGCATTTGTTATATATAAACTCTGATCTCATACTTGATAGCATTACCCGAGCTATCTCTAGCTTCTTGAGTTGTATAGCTAGCTCAAACCTGTAGTCGGAGTCTGTGGCACCTGTTGAGCCTGAGATTTATGCATTATAACATCAAACTGACAACGAACTAATTGAACATAACCAATAGCACGACTAGCCACCCTCCCTGCTATTCTTGAAACACATGGGAAATCCTTTGGCCCTAATACAGTAGTTGATTTAACATCCACTTCGATCCTCTTCATTCATCCTAACAATTAACATTAAATATGTTAATTCAGGGATCGACGACTATACTCCACTAATTATATATTATAAGTGTTGTGGAATAAAAACTAGGTTATTAGATTGCGGCTAGGGTTTGATGTATTTAATGCTAGGGTGTATGAGCTTCGTGCTTTAATGGCTGCTTCTGCGTTCGAGACTTAAACGGTCCTCACAGAATGCCTACGTATCTCTGTATTAAGAGAATCAAGCCAATAAAACGTAGTTCTGAGATGAGGGGTCAGACCCTTTATATAGGCTGAGAAGCCCTAAAATCGTAGTAGGGTTAGGTGACTTGGTGGGCAAGTCACCGCCTCTAGGAAGGTTCCGGATCCATTCCTTGTAGGAGTCTGTTTCCTTGTATGACTGTGTGGCTTGGAGGCTACTCTTTGTAGAGATGATGTCCTTATTGACTTGTATCTCCCAGCTGTTAATTATCCCTAAACATTAATTACGAAATTAATATTATAACTGGGGTTTGGGCCCATCTGGTGGGCCCCACGTTTGGACCATTCTAGGTCTAATCAATGCCACATTAAATGTGTCTTTAGGGCTTACTTTTAGCCCATATCATTTGCCCCCCAACTTCTAGGAAAACTGATCAGGTTTTCCTTGAAGTTATAACGGCCTTACATGAGACTTGGGTCAGGGTTTATTGCTCTTACATGAGTATTTTCAACTTATCATCTTAATGTAAAGCGTGGAGCGACCGACGCAATTTACGACGATGTTGAACGACACTAAGCGGTGTTAAATGGCACTAGACAGCGCTAATCAGCCTTAAACAATGTTTAAACAGTGTTAAACAATGTTAAATGGCATAAAATGGCACTAACGGCACTAATCGGCGCTAAACGGTGCTATACCGGCACTAAACGGTGCTAATCGGCACTAATCAGTGCTAACAGGCACTAATATGTGCTAATCGGCATTAAATGGTGCTTAATCGGCACTAAACGGTGCTAGCGGGGGTCCGGGGGCGGCAGCCCCCGGGCGGGGTCCAAGGGGCGGCAGCCCCTGGCGGGGTCCAAGGGGCAGAGCCCCTGGCTGGGGTCGAGCTATTCAGAAATTATCGTTTATTTCTGAAGACTAGTACTATTCAGAAATTATTTCTGAAGACTAGTACTATTCAGAAATTATCGTTTCGACTTATTTTTCTAAAATTTTATCACTAATTTTGCTTCCAAAATTGCATGTTTTTTTTTTTTTTTTTTTTTTTTTTTTTTTTTTTTTTTTTTTTAGCTCAATTTCGAGCTCAGTTTCGAGCTCAATTTTCGAGCTCAAACTGTCCCAGGTCGTGGCTTTTTTCGAGCTCGTTTAGTTCATTTTCGACCTGAGCTTTTCGAGCTCAACCAGTACAAATTCGAGCTCAAATAACGAGCTCAAATAGGGCCAGGTCGTGGCTTTTTTCGTAGAAAGCCAGTGTTTTTTCGATCTCAAATTTACGAGCTCAAATCTAGAGAATATCGACCTCACTTAGGTTCCAGGTCGTGAGCTTCGAGCTCAATTTACAGTTGATTTTCGACCTCAAATTTAAGAAGAAACAATCTTTAAAATGGTTCCAGGTCGCGCCTTTTTTGTAGGTTTTCCAGTTCTTTTTCGACCTGGAATTCACGACCTTGATTTAATGTAATCTCGACCTCGAATAAATCCCAGGTCATATGGATATCCCATTTTTCTCAGTTCAATTTCGACCTGGAATTAACGATCTCAAATGAAGAAAAAACGACCTCAAAAGGGTCCTAGGTCGTGTGGATTTTCTTGAATTCCTAGTACAAATTCGACCTAGAATTTGCGATTTCAAACTGTGTTGTAACGACCTCAAAATTAGAGGCTACTCACGACCTCAAACTGAGTTTTCCAGGTCGTTTAGTCAAGCTCGTACTTACACTGAAAATTGAGGTCAAATGCTACGACCTCGTGCCCCCTTTTAATTTTTTGTCCAAGTTTTGTTAGACTTTAATGGGCCATGCCTTTTAATTTCCATGGGCCTTGGTCTTCAAACCATTTGGGCCTATCCTAATTATGTATTTGGGCTCTTCTTCTTGAAGCCCCATCTTGACTTCGACTTGGGCTTTAACAGGCCTGGTGCTGTTTGGCCTTTTTAAAGTCCACTTTGTGTTGATGGCCCACAAAGGTTTCCAATAGGCTACAGCCGGTTGACCTTCTCCCTCTTCTTTCGGGTCTTTCCTTGGTTTGTAGGACCTTGCCTTGGTTTGAATTTAGCCACTAGTTCCTGATTTTTAGGCCTTCAATTCAAACAACCAGCTTAATTTGAGGCAAACGGCCTTGTTGGCCATCAAGGCGAATGCGTATCTCAATGCTCTCACTGACAGTTTCGTGCCTCCAAGGCATTATCATAGAGCCAACCAGTCTCAAGATGAGCTTTGATGGGGGTCTGTCTAGCAACTTCCAACGTCGATGGGCGCCAACAATTTGCGCTCTATAGTGGGGTCTCCAAGACCTGATAGTAAACACTTCTAGTGTAATTCTCGATTTCAGACGAGGCGAATTTGGACAAGGCATCGGTGGTTATACAAGTTGGTATTCCTCGAATCATACCATACCAACTGTGATTTTACAATTTTCAGATATTTCAACATCGTTTCATCTTTGGCTTTTAGAGCTCTACTCACTTGGGCTATCACCAGCCTTGAGTCTCCATAGACTTTAAGATTTTTGGCCCTCATGGCTAAAGACGAGCCTAGTCCGGCCTTCAAGGCTTTATACTCTGCCTCGTTATTGTTTGTCGAAATATATTCAACTTCAAGGCACATTCAATCACGAAGCCATCAGGGCTCTGTAGGACTATACAAGCACCACTTGATTTTGTTTTTGATGCCCTATCAAAATAGAGCACCCAATGTTTCTTCTAAACTTTATAAGTTCTCTCCCTCTTGGGGTGTCTCATCTTGCCCTTACTATAAGTTCTCTCCCTCTTGGGGTGTCTCATCTTGCCCTTACTGGGGTGTTGTGCCTTCCTGCCCCCGACTTCTTGGTTGTCAATGGTATATTCAACTAAGAAGTCAACGAGTACCTGTGCTTTAATTGCAATTCGAGGATTGTACGCGATATCAAATTATCTGAGTTCTATCGCCCACTTAGCTAGCCTTCGGGTTATGCAATATGTTTCTCAGTTGCTGGTCCGTCAGGATTTCAATCTTATGTGCCTGGAAGTACGATCGTAGCTTCCTCGAGGCTGTTACCAATGCCAAAGCACACTTCTTAATGGGAGAATAATTTAACTCAGCTGCATGCAACATCTTGCTCACATAGTAGATAGGCTTCTGAACCTTGTTATCCTTTCGAATGAGGATGGCACTCAATGCTTATTCAGATATTTCAATGTTGGCATTCTGGATTGAGGGTCCAAAATTTCATATTGGTTTTCAAGCTTTGACTTGAAGTTTCAATCATTGGATCCTATCTGGAGGTTCACGACCCCTTCAAGTTTGGCCTTCATAGCTATCCCATGGCCTTCATGGCTAATAACTCGTGTTCCTTATCCTAGGATTCGAGGTTGACGTTTACATGTTCATCGTTGGTGTTCATATGTCGACTACCAAGTATTCACGACCTTTCTTTTGGATTGATGTCAAACTAAAGGTCTTTTGGATCCCTTACTTGACTTCATGTCTTTCACGGCTTGTCTCGAATCTTAGTTCTGATTTCAGGGTTTTCAAACCTATCTTTGCTTCTTGTTTTTTATCCGGGGTCTTTCAAGGACTTAAACTCTTAGTAACTCTCGACCTTTCAGGGTTTTTATTTATGCGTTTGTTTGTTTCCATTCGTGTATTTTTTTATTTTCGGTACTTGGTCATCTTTGACTTACACACATCAGGTGTTAGGTACATAAATAAAATCACATAATCAATGAATGGAAAACAAACTTGCATTAATAACTTGAGATGGGTTCAACCCTTACATAGAATACTACTGTCCTACTCGGAGCAACATGCTCTGCGATGGTTTCATCGAACCTTATTTCTACTTCTACTAGATAAAATATGAAGCTAAAAACTACTAGGATAATTTGAACCCATCGGGGCTTTGCAAGACTAGGCTTGCACCACTTGATTTTATTTTTGATGCTCCAATAAAATAGAGCACTCACTACTCCTTCTGGTTACCTCATTCTTATTCTGAAGTTCACTTACAGCTTGGGGTACAATCTCCTGCCCCTCGATTTCTTGGTTGCCAATGATGCATTCAACCACGAAGTCAGTTGACGCCTTAGCCTTAATGGCTGTCCGAGGTTTATGTGTGATGTCCTCTGCTGGCCTTTCTTTATGTTCCTTATCACTACAAACGTCCATGTCTTCAATCGGAAGAACCTGCCCCCCGACTCCATCAGGCCTTAACGCGGCTACATAACAGCTCCTAGCCATTTTCTGGTCACCTTTTTGTTCTCCTACACCATTCCTGGTTGGAAACTTGATCTTCATGTGATAGGTTGAGGCCACAGCCTTAAAAGCATGGAGTCCAGTCCTCCCGAGGATGGCATTGTAGGTGGAAGACGCTTTGATAACCAAAAAGTTCAGCATCTGAGTGGCCTCTGTTGGCTTCTGTCCGATGGTGACGGGCAACAGAATAGTTCCCTCAACTTTAGACTCTACTCCGCTGAATCCATATATAGGCATGTTAGATAGGGTCAACTGAGAGTCGTTGTATCCCATTTTCACGAATGCATCATAGAACAAAATGTCCACTGAAGCTCCATTGTCTATCAAGACTCGCTTCACCTCTGAATTCCCAATCATGGGTGTTATGACCAGCGGGTCATCGTGGGGGAACTTCACCCCTTCAAGATCTGAATCCTCAAATCCGATCGTTAACTCGGTTCTTGCACGTTTCGGTGCTTCTTCGACAATGTGCACCACCTCTCTTGCATAAGCCTTCCGAGAGTTCTTGGTTGTCCCAGCCGCTGTCGGGCCTCCCGAGATCATGTTGATTACTGGCCCTCGGGGATGTGGGTTTCGATCTCGATCATCATCGCTCCTATCATGATTTCTTCTTTGACCACCACGATCTTCACCCTTAGTGAAGTGGCTCAGTTTTCCTCTACGGATTAAAAACTCGATCTCATCTTTGAGTTGTTTGCAGTCATCAGTGTCATGCCCCACGTCTTTGTGGAATCTGCAATACTGATTTTTGTTCCTCTTTGTGGGATCACCCCTGAGTGGCTTCGGCCATCGGAAATCCTTATCCTTCTCAATGTCCAATAGGATTCGACTCCTGGGAGTGTTCAACCTTGCATACTCAGTGAACCTTGGTCCTTGGCTCTTCTTAGGGGCAGAGTCGGAGTCCTCACTAGTTCGGGGATACTTGTCCCTAGCATCATATTCCTGGTCATCATACTCCTGGTCTTGCCTTCGCTTCTTGGAGTTCCCGTTGCCTCCATTGTGTATCACGACATCCTTCATGGTGCTGTCCTCGGCCTTGATATACTTATCAGCCCTTCGTTGGAGCTCAGCCATATTCTCGGGTGGGTGCTTTGCCAATGACCTTTTAAAGTAAAGATCAGTGGTGCCGTGCTCCAGGGCTACCATGGCCACCTTGTTCTCTAAATCAGTAATATTTAATGTCTCCTTGGTGAACCTCTTAAGATAATCTCTCAGATTCTCATTCTTCCCTTGTACCACATACATGAGAGATGCAGAACTTTTTTCATGAACTCTCCCGCTGATAAATTGACTAACAAAAGCAGCACTTAACTCCTTAAAGGAGCCAATTGAGTTTGCAGGGAGTCGGCTATACCATCTTTGAGCCATGCCCGACAAGGTTTGAGGGAACGCCCTACACTTCAAGGCGTCACTTGCAGGCTGTAGTAATAGTGCGTTCGAGAACGTCCTAACATGATTTGCGGGATCACCCGTTCCATCGTAAGCCTTAATTGTCGGCATCTTGAACTTCCTTGATATGTGGGCATTCATCACCTCCTCGGTGAATGGGGGCGTGGGATCATCAGGATCCCCAAGCGGCATCAGGTCCTTGGGGTTGCTCTTAGGGGTTTCCACCCTTGTAGTTCTTCCAGTTGGGGCGGTAGCCCTTCTTTGCCTTCTTGAAGGCCTCTCCAGATCTATAAAGGGAATCGGTCCTGACGTGGGAGGTGGCAAAGTCTGATTTGATCTGGCTTGCTCCCTGGCCATATCTTCCTTTAATCTCAAGATCTCGGCTTCATAAGCCTTAATCCTCTCAGCAGCTGTTGAAGGGAGTCCATCATGGATAGTTCGAGTTCTCCCCATAGGCTCTTTACTTGCACGTCGCCTCCTCGGAGCTTCATCACGCTCGTAATCATCGCCAGAAGATGATTCATCTGTATAAGGACCAGAAAAATCGCGATAATCTCGATCTCGAATATATAGGGCATGACCACTCGGTCCAGCTCCGTAATTGGACATCCCATACATTGGATTGGTGTTTATGGGGAGATCCGTGGTGTGGATCTGAACCCCTCGTGTAGGGTTGTTGGGGTCTACAATCAGGGAAGAAATCCCCGGGTTAGTCCCTGGAATTGTGTGGACGATCGGAGGTAGCGTACTCTCAACATGGGTAGTCGTCCCTAGGGGTTGAGAAACTTGATATGGAACGATAGTCCCGGTTGTTGGAGGTACTTGCTCAGATGTCGGTAGCACTTGTTCAGTAAGGGGCGGAGCAGAGCTAAGAGGTAGAGCCTCGGTAGTGATTGGCTCCGTAGTGCTTGGTGCAGTTCTTCGTGTTTGAACCATGGTTGATGTCTTCTTCCCACAGACGGCGCCAAATGTTGTGGAATAAAAACTAGGTTATTAGATTGCGGCTAGGGTTTGATGTATTTAATGCTAGGGTGTATGAGCTTCGTGCTTTAATGGCTGCTTCTGCGTTCGAGACTTAAACGGTCCTCACAGAATGCCTACGTATCTCTGTATTAAGAGAATCAAGCCAATAAAACGTAGTTCTGAGATGAGGGGTCAGACCCTTTATATAGGCTGAGAAGCCCTAAAATCGTAGTAGGGTTAGGTGACTTGGTGGGCAAGTCACCGCCTCTAGGAAGGTTCCGGATCCATTCCTTGTAGGAGTCTGTTTCCTTGTATGACTGTGTGGCTTGGAGGCTACTCTTTGTAGAGATGATGTCCTTATTGACTTGTATCTCCCAGCTGTTAATTATCCCTAAACATTAATTACGAAATTAATATTATAACTGGGGTTTGGGCCCATCTGGTGGGCCCCACGTTTGGACCATTCTAGGTCTAATCAATGCCACATTAAATGTGTCTTTAGGGCTTACTTTTAGCCCATATCAATAAGTATAGTATTTTCGATTCTCACTAATTATATATCTTATAGACTCTTTATTGTATCATATTACCATGACGAGATTCCACATTGACTTTCGATCCTACAGTATGCAATCGAATTAGTTTGTTATTAACTCGCTCTAGTAATCCATATTAATGAACATTCCCCTAATATGATATTCATGTCAACTGTGTTCATTAAAAAAATTTGATCGAAATATATCCACGGAAATTTAATGTAAGAACCCTGATTTTTGTACTATCGTAAACGACAGGAATGAATAGTAATTTCATTACTTAAAGGAAATGATTCCAAACACCACTTAGTATGGTGAATATTTAAGATTTCGAGTTGATATTACATCTTTACGATGCAAATGAGTGTATGTAAAAATCGTTAGTTTTTTATGAAACCCATTATTTTGAATGGCCATATTTTACGAGATATTAAGGGGTACAAGGATTATATTATGAAGGGGGAAAATTATGGAATTCGAATTCCACCATTAAATAAATTACAAGTGTTTGCGATGGTAAGAAATTACGATAAAAAAAAAATTGTATCGCGAAACGCTTCGGATATTCATCGCAATTGTGAAAACAATTATGTAACAAGTGTTAAGTTGGAAAGTAAGTATCCCATGCATGCTATGTGCCATGCAAATTAGATACATAGGATTCCAACCAACCTAGTTGGATACCAATCTAGAATAGTTCAAGAGACAAATTCCATATTTCATGGAAAAGGTGCTAGATTGGCAAATGCTAAGAAAAGAAAAAAAAAAGAATCAATCAAGCAAACTATTAAATCTTAGCTTTTTGACAAAGAAACTCAGCTGATGTATTGATATATATCACACCAAAATAATTCATTCTCTTCACTTTATCATTTACCAAAAGATAGCAAAAGCTCTCCCCCTCCATTTTCTCTATTTTCGGCCAAAAATAGAGCAGCCACTTCAACCTGCCATAACTCCCTCATTTATCAATGAACTTTTGTGTTCAATAGCTTTTTGGAAAGGTATTGAGATTCTCTACAACTCCTCTTTAGAAGCCTTGTCCAGAAAATCAAGGTAAGACCCTCGTTTTTCCAGTTCTTTCAAGAGTGGTAATGCTGACTCCGAAAATTTTAAACTTGGTTGTTTAGATCTTGAAGATTGAAGGTTGTTAAAGCTATCTAAGGTGTTTTTATAGAAAGTCAAGCTTGGTTAAGGTTGTTAAGACTCCAAGGAAGGTAAAACACTCACACCCACCTTAAACTTCATGAGTTATAAGTTGATTTGAAAGGTTGATGCAAGTATGTACATGTTTAAGGGGATTGTGATGTTTTTAAGTTTTATAAGTATGGGTAAAGTTTTGGATACACTACACCATAAAAGGCCTACGACCACATTTAGAGCCTATGTTGCCTTTGGATATGTTGCCTTTGCCATGCCTGTTTTTGGCTAATACAACATTATCATTTTCATGTTGCCTTAGGCAGCAAAAATATGTTGGCATAGACTACAAATGTTTACATGTTGCCGTAGGTATGAAATTGTGTTGCCATAATTTTGCAATGAACAAAATTTTATATTTTCTACTAAAAATAAAAATTTTAACCTTTTCTCACATGAAAATTAATTTTTTTGGATAAAAATAATAAAATCATTTTTATAAAAATCTAGAATATTCCATTAGATAGTGAATATTTCACTAAAAATGTTAAAACATTTTAAGATGTGTAATTTTATTTTTATATTTATTAAATATTATTAAATAAAAATTTTAAAATAATTTTTTAATATATTTTAATATATCAAGAAATAAAAAAATATTTTGTTTATTATCAGTTGCAAATTAAAAATATTTAAAAATATTTAAATATTTTATAAAAGTTATAATAGAATTTAACCTATTTCTTAAAATTTTAATAAAAAATATATTTTAATAAAAATATATAAAAATTAAATATATTTAACCTATTTTTTCTAAATATATTTTAGTATATCATTAAAATAAAAAATATATTATTTCAGATTATGTAAAATGAATTAAATAAATAACGAAAATTAAATTATTTTTTAAATAAATAAAAGAATGAAAAATTAAATTGTTTTTTTCCTTTTGTTCTAACAGGCAAATGATGAAAATTTTTGTGAAATTGTTGAGCGGCAAAAAGCCCGCTCTTTTGACTAGTAAAATGATCGGCCGCTCTTTTCACTTTCTATTTTTTTCGCACTTAGCTACTACTCTCTCGGTCTCCCCTCTCTCTCCTTGCTAAAACTCTTCGTTGCTTTGCTGCTTGCACACATACACAGTTACACACATATATACACTCCCCCTCTCTCTCACACATTCTCTACACTCTCTATATGCACATCTCTCGCTGCTTCAATGGTTCAATTTTGGTTCAATCGGTTTAATTTCTGCCTTTAGTTTAGTAATTGTTTCCACTAATTTGGGCCTTTTTTCTGTCTCAGTGTTTTTTGCGAATTAGGACTTCAATCAGATCGGATCAATTTGGGGCTTCAATCGGGTCGGGTCAATTTGAGATTTCAATCGGGTTCAATTTAGGATTTTGTGTTTAAGGTTTTCCTCCTTTCAATTTTTCGTATCGGAACTAGACTGTAATTGTTTATATATCTTTTTGTTGTTTGTTTAGCATATATTGTACAAATGCAAAATCTGAATAGATCAAGAACACAGTCGAGGGCTAATCGGTCTCTGTCTTTAGGAGGTAAATGCGTTTTTTTGGTTAACAATGAGTCAGGATGATTGAGCAATTGATGCTTTTATATGTGTTTTTAATGCTTTGTTCCTGTATGTTGTATGTTTGAAACAGAGGATTCCGGTAAAAGCAAGTAAAGATGGTTACCTAGTAACACTATCATTAGCATATAGTTTTTAACACTCTTAATTTGTTATCTAATATGTAGTACACGATTTGCAGGGTATACCACCAGTAAGCAAAATCTTAGACCGTCCCGATGCTTGGGTTTCTGCACTGTGTAGGAAACTGTCCGAGTGGTGGCCATGGGTAAGTTTCTTCTTTGCCTTGTTTACTACCTTACAGTCTATAGTTACTTATTATGTATAACACAATATTTTATGTTCCTTCTTTTTTTCCAGGTTGCTGACGGGGATCTTCCTCTCACTGTAAACAAAGGGTACTGAGATTATGTAAATTTAATTCGAATATCATTATTGGCAATATATAGGCTAACACATTTGTTCTGCTATGATTTACTTTATTGAAGGAAGGAGATATCAGAATACAAAGAACTGGAACCAACGACTCGTCTACTTGTACTCAAAGCGCTGTGTGAAATCAGACTCATAGTACTGTGCCTAACTCTCTCATTTTTTTAAAAAAATTCTAGTATGCTAGTCATGTATATTATATCAAAACAGTCTGGTAGATCTATCTTGACGAGGTACTGTAGCTCAATAGTTATTAATATTAACCTTATGTTGCATTTTTTTGAGCTTGTAACAACATTTGATTTTCTAATGGGGAAATGTTACATGAATTCCTCATGAAGTCTAACAAATTTAAGGTCTCTCCCTTTGGCGTACTCAAACTGATTCCTTGTATATGGCTGAAGTAGTTTTATAATGGTTAATATTTCAAAGTGATAATCAGCCAGACAGATACGCTCTATTGAAGGCACTGGTTGAAATTTTTTTTTTTAAAAAGGCACTGGTTAAATGAACCTGAATGAAATTTTTAGTAGTTATTTATTTTATGCTCAAAAGAGTCATACTACTAATCTATATATTCTTTTACAGATTTTTAAAACCCTGTAGTCTTGCTGAAGGTCTCGAATCTCTTAACAAACCAGTATCTGCTCTAGGTACATGTAAGTTAACTCCATTGTAGAACTTAACTTTGTGGAGCTACTCAACCTTTTCCTTTTCCATATTTCTCCTTTTATTTTATTATCAATTTATAAACTATTTTTATGTTGCAGGCGTAGAGGCTTCTGTCACAACTACAGACATAGCTAATTCAATATCTGTGAAAAATACCAAGATAGTACAGGAGTCTCAAGCTGATGACATCTTAAAAGTTAGCTTTCAAATTTAATTATCTATCTGAATCGTTTTCTAGGTGATGACACATATCTAGTTGAGTTAGTTTGGTGGTTGTAAAAGTTGGCTTACTAGTCTAATTAATTACTAGTGGATATTGCAATTTTTTTTTGTTTGTCATAAAGAGAAATTTCATCTTAGTTCCAATCTGTATTGTCACCACATCACATGCATGTTTCTGTATTATTTAGGGCCTATTCATTATAGTTGCCTGCACTCTTATCTTGGTTTGTAGCATGTCATCAAGATCTACATCGACACTTACTTGCTAATAAATGCTCCTCATAGACTGATGAAAATCTCTCCTTGACTGATAAATTGTTGCACTCCTGTAGAGCAACATCAAGTACACACTGTGTACTTGATGCATTCAGCTAAGAGTTGATGTGCTAGGGGAGGACACACAGATAATGTTTGATAAGGTTCTGGCAAATTTGGCACGTACAACACCACCAATATAACTAAAGTTGAAAACTGTTTTCTCACTTCCATTTGTATGATGGCAAAATCCTTCGATTTTGTTACCTAAATGCTTACATAGGTATATTAATTTGTCAATATAGGAGTATTATTAGTTACCTCAATTTGTTACAACCCTAATCTTCGTTTCTGATTCTAGTTCGATATAATTTGACATGCAGAAACTGAGGCATGGTTTATTGATTCTCTTGAGGAATGGCGCAAATCTGTGAAGCTTAGCAGCTTCATTTTGCTTGGACATTCATTTGGAGGCTATGTAGCAGCTAAATACGCTCTGAAGGTTATTACATTTTTGTGTTAAAGGTAAAGACTGAAAATTAACACCTGTGCTAAAGGTCCTTTAATGTAACTAACATCAATTTCTACCTTATAAAAATTTGTAGGTGATGGTGCCTTCCAGATGAATTGTTTCTCGATGATTTATTTTATCTGGTGGAATCAGGGGATATACCAGTGCTGTTGAAAGAATCCTGAGAGTCAAATTTGTTGCTGGACTATTTGAAAAAATTATATGTAATCAGGGATGTAATAAGGATTATGAACTATTATAATTGTATTGCTTAGGTTATTTTGGAAATGCATATATTCAAATTGTGTATTTTTGTTGTAAATAAAAAAGTGTTGTCATTGATGCTATAAAGTGTTGGTAAAAAGGATAATTAATGTTAAAAAAGGTGCCAAAAAATGTTGTAGTAGACAAAAATTGTGTTGGCATAGCCATAATTGGGCCCCACATGTGGGTCCCAAAAAGTGGGCCCCATTGGTGGGGCCCACTTTTTTGTAAAATGTTTAACCCAAAGGCAACATAATATCATGTTGCTAAAAACTGATAATATTGTTGACATAGCTAGTCTACGCCAACAGAAAACTGATGTTGCCATAGAGAAGTAGAATGTTGCCTTTGACCCCAAAGGCAACGGCAAAAATAGCAACACAAGCAAAATGTTGCCTTTGGGGTTTTTTGGCCCTAAGGCAACATATTTCGGGCCTACGACAACATTTTTTTGGTGTTGCCGTAGGCCTTTTATGGTGTAGTGATAATGATAAATGGATGTTACCACTGGTCTTATAGACCCTTGATGATGTTTATATGATCTTGATGGTGTGTGGTTGAATTGAGTGGTTAGATGGAGTTCATGGAATTTGGAAATGTTCGGATTATAGCCGTTATAATGTCAAAATTTCATTAAGTTAATTGTGTAGATAATGCCGAATTAAACAAGTGTTTTCTTGGAAAGGTTTTGGCCATAAACCAGTAGGACTTGTTTTGTAGTTTGTTTTGACACCAAGATCATGTGATTACGATTTACGGTTTATGAGATATGCTCGTTTTAGTGAAACTGGTTAAAACGGACGAATCGTTAAGATGGACTGACTTTACCAAGTCAAACGAGCCCTTTAAAAATGGTTTGTGATTATGAAATTTTTACAGAGGGTAACTTAGTCAGTTGTTAACTTAGTCAGTTTTTATAGAAATGTTTAAGTCAAGAATTCGCATGAGAAACCACTGCAGAAAGAAGCTATATTTAGAGCAACAATTGAGCTAGCAAAAAGATGTTCTTAATTATGAAATTTGGATGAAAAATCCTCTGGACAGTTAAGAAGAAGTGAGAAAAAGAATTTCATGAAAAAGTTTATTTTTCAATTTTATAGAATTTTTCGAATCATAGTTGCGCAAGTGAAAAACCCTTTTAGGGGACGAATTAAGACGAACTTTAGTTTCGTTGAAAATGACATTTAACGAAAGTCGTTATAAGACCATTAATTATCAAAAGTGGTTAAAGGATATCATGGGCTTATAATAAGCCAAACGTGTAGTGTAATAACCCGAATTTTCAGAAAATGATTTTAGTATTATTTTAAGAATATTAATGTTTTCCTAAAATGAGGAGGAAATTTTTATTTTATTTTATTGTTCATTATCTAGTTCAAGGAATTTCAAAAGCGAATTATTTAATTATTGTCTGGTTCAGTGTAATTATGAACTATATTATGTGATTATTGTTGGAAGGTGGAATGTATGTGAAGTTGTGTTTATGTGTTTATATGATGATTTGTGTGAGTTGTGAAGGCTGATGTATTTTATTTATATTTTTGAGGATTTAAATATATTTAAATCATGCATTTTGATCCTCTGTTAATTTTATAAAATTATCGGAGGAATTAAAAAATCATGAAATCTCTTGAAATATTATCTTTATATATATATTTTGAGTTTTAAAATTATTGGGAGAATTAATTTGGGTGTTTTGGTATTTTAAAATGATTTTAAGAGTTATGTTGCAATTAAAGGATCAAAACTTGCAAAATTCATATTTAATTCATTTTTTATCCGAAAAATATTCTAAAAATATGTGGGTGTTCATAATTTTATACACTTCATTTTAAAAATGAAAAGCTTAATTTTCCCAATTTTCTATTTAATTTCGATTTATAAAAGATGTTTATTAGTTTTAAAAGCGAATAAGTAGTGTTATATTTTGGGCCGGAATGTATTATAGTAGTTATTTGTTAGTATTGGGCCAAGCCCAATAAGAGATATCAGTAGAGCGTTCCAGAGAGTTCAGGAGAGCAGATCGAAAAGAAAAAAAAAAAAAGAAGAGAGAACAAGAGAGAGAGAGAGAGAGAGAGAGAGAGAGAGAGAGAGAGAGAGAGAGAGATAGAGAGAGAGAAGGAGATGATGTAGGAGGATCATCCTCCCCATTATACACTTCAAAATCAGCCATGGGAGAGCAAGAGGGGAAGGAAATCAAGATAGGATTTGAAAAAGAAATTGGGGGAAAGTTGATGGGAGATTGGGATAAACTTGGTGGAGCTTGATGTTGAACAAAGAGGTATAATATTCTTGTCTTAAGCTTTGATTTTGTATATTTATCCATGAGCATATATATTTTTAATTAGCAAATCTTGAGTGATGTATTATTGTTTGATGGGTATTGTAATAATGGGTTGAGGATATTAATGTATGATAATCATTGTGTAAGAACTAGAAGGTAGTTTTGAGCTTGTAATCTGCCCTGTTTTGCGTGATGAACTGGTATTCGTGGGTACTGATCTGGGCAGTGGTGTCTTCATGAAACTTGTTCTATTCGGAGTCTAGTTTGTGTAGGAGAAAACGGTGCGTCGTTTGGGTTAACGAGTAAGGAGAAAATTGCGTTTTAGTGAAACCTGCGCAGTACACCCGAACCTCTCGGGATTCGCACTTTGGAACTATGTTTCACCTAGTTAAAATCTGTAAATTGGATTGAAACTTTTATTTAGGATAAAGGAAGGAATTATAAAGATTTCAGAAAAAGATTTGGGTAAAAATATTGAATTTTCAATTTATTAAAAATGTTTGAATGTCACTGTGTTGGAAGAAACTGCTCTGTTCTTGAGTTGTATTTGGATGGGTAATTGTCCTAGATGAACTATGTTTTTCAGACTAATATTTTTATGGTGTGAAGATATTATCTTCAGTTTTGGAATCCTAGAGGTCTTGTAGGCAAAGATTAAGTTTTCAATTTATGAGAATTTTTAGAATACAAGTTGCGCAGATTTAATGAACAGTTTATGTGTTGAGTTTGGATTAGTGATTCACCTAGTTAGAAAATGGTATTGAATGGGAAACTTTTATGAGATCTTTATTTGGTATTCAGAAAGAAGCCTATAAAATTTGGTGATTTATGAATAATTTTTGGATTTATTAAAAATGTTGGAGTAAAGTATGCGCGGTAGCATTTTATGTTTTTGAATTGTTTTATGGTAGAATTACTAAGGTGTTATAGTTAAAAATGAAAGATGAATTGTGGTTGGAGATTGTGTTGGATATTGATTGATGTTGTTGGATTGTGAATTGAAAAACAGGGTTGAATTGCATCTGAGGGGCTGTGCCCATAGTCCGATAAACGAGTACCTCATGCCGAAATTTTCTAAAAATCCCCTGCATTTTAATTTATTTAACTTATTTGATTTCAATGGTTTAAATGTATGATTTGGGTGTTAACTGTTTATGTGTATATGTGTTAAGTGAATTAATTCGAGGGAAATTGTTGTCTCGAGGATTTATGTGCTAAGTGATTTAATTCAAGGATTTATGTGTTTCGGGGATTAAATGCGTTTTGAGGATTATGTATAAACTTAGTTTTTGTCATAGAATGACACTAGGATTATAATTGTATATGTTAAGTGAAGTTGACTAAATGGGTTGTGTGCATTACGTGGTATTAGAGTAATCAACCATGAGGAGAACACCGATATATAGTTTGACTTTATGTGACTTAGTGGTAATTCCGAGTGATGTCTACTCGAGATACGAGGGGGGACTGACACGTACTCGTAACAACTACAGTACCATTAGGGCGTGATCAAGTGGAGCAACGTGTATCAAAAAGGAAGGATCGAGGCGTCGTGTAAAGTTCATGGAACTGCTTGGGCGAAACGCCAAGGATTTATGTGCGGTGTTCCGTTTGGTGCTAAGGACCAGAGGCAAGTTTATTTATACATACTCTATCGTTCAGAGTATATTTATTTTGAAATATATGAAATGTGTGTAATAAGACTTCAGTCCATATTTGCAAGATTTTCTTCTATCTTTATCTTGATAAATTGTTTACTTTTAAGTAAAATGGTTTGATTGGAAATATATGTGATATGGAGAGAGTGATATACTATAAGGAGTAAAGTGATATGGGGAGGAATGGTATCAGTTGTTATTATGGTTATTTTTATGATATTATGGTATCAGTTGTTATCTAAAGTTATTTTATAATATTACAGTTATGTGTAAATTGAGGATCTTTGAGTTCTAAACTCTGTCAGACGTTATTAATAAATATTTTGTTATATAAGGGGACAAGGGTTGAGGTTTACAGATTTTCTTAAAAAGGGATTTACATGTAAAGTATTTTAGTTGGTGTAATTTAAATGTATGGATATATGAATGGAAAAGTGGAAGGGGTTATCTTGAAATGTATATTTTCGAAAACCCGGACAAAGTTTTTAGAAAGAATTTCGCAATAATTAACCTAATGGCAACATCACCAACAAACTAGTGTTTATTTAACTATTAGATACCTCTTGAAGCATCTACTAATTAAATAAACCTTATTCGTCTAATTAAATTTATTTAATTAGATGAATATTACATTTTTTTAAAATGTTTTCTTAAAATCGCTTTGTTCCGGAATAATAATAAAGATATTTCGATGGTTATAAATGAGACATTTTTGGTTAAAAATGTCTGGAATGATAATGATAAATGTTATTTTAATGGTTATTTAATTCAATGAATATTAATTATAATATTCATTTAAAAGGGATTATTGAATAGTTATTCTTTAGATATTCTAAGTGTTCTAAGGGTGAGGATATATTGTTAAAAGGTTGTTTAAGGAATTTCATAGTGAAATGAATGTATGTCTTGAATTGATATACCTGTATAAATGTTTTCAAATGATTATAATACGGATATGAAAATGGAAAGGTGAAACAGAAATGTGAAATGTGGAAAGGTGAAATGAAAATGGAAATGAAAATGATATATGTGAATGGAAATGCGAATGGAAACGGGAAAGTGGAAAAATGTGAAATGGTATTTGATAATCGTAAAATGATTTGAAAAAGGGGGATTGCATCAGTAAGCGTAAGAGGCTGTGTGGGAGTGGCACAGTCCAGCATTCAATATTTTCTTACGGCACGAAGATGCCAAGGGAGGATGTAGCAGGTAGCCTTCCTCCAGGGTTGATTACCAGGTAGGGATCATCCCTTCTACTAGTAGTAAACAGAGAGCGGATACGGTCAGGCGACTGATCATCGTCCTACGTATCTGGTGCCAGCAGATATCCCCAAAACTTGAAAGAAAGAATTGAAAATGGTTTTCAGATTTCTATAACTGAAAACAGAAAAGTGAGATGAAATGATGGAATTATTGTTAAAAACGAAGAGAAACTGATTTTATATTACTTTTATACACAATTGTTGTATAAAAGGAAATGGAAAGATTATATTGAGAGCTTGATTTTAAATGTTATATTACCTTGAGATATTATACTAAGATGATGTATTGATTATTATCTTGTTATAGAAGAGAACTGATATTATATTATCAATAAGTAAGTGATTTCATATTGTATAATCAGCAAGCTTATGTTGGTGTATTACTGCGCAAACAAGATGCGGCTATTTAATTCTATTTAATTACCTTGTAACGACATCGTTTATATTATATTAGTATATTGTTCAGTTGATATTAATTTCAAACATTATACTTTCCCTATAGAATTTCGTGGTTATGAATGTTTCAAGAATGATATTAAGTATCAGTTGAATGTGGAAACCCATGCATATGATGGGATATTTTGTTAAACTCTAGTAATAACTTGCTGAGCAATTCTTTCGCTCATACTTGCTTGTTTTCAAATATTAACTTTTCAGTGGAAGGTAGCCGGACAAGGTTATCTGCATGGCTTAGATGAAGCGGGCAGCGTGCCCTTATGAAGACGATATGATCTAGAAAGTTTATAGTTGGAGTAAGTTATATGTAAGTATATTGAGGTGTAATATATATATGTTACTTTGCATAATATAGTACTAGTTGCTGGTGTACTTCTCAACGAAGTTACACTAGTAGTAAGGAGTTGATTCTTGTTTCTAGCCCTATAACCTAAAAGATGCTTGGTGGTTGGGGTCTCAAATGTTGTAACTTAATTATTAATGACTACAGATGGTTTAATGTGGTTAAGCAGGTGATTTGTTATTAAGGATTTCCGCGTGACGACCAAATCCCTGACCCCGGATTTGGGGGCGTTACATGTAGTAAGGAGGTATCGTTACGAAGTTGTGCCTTTATATGAATAGTTGGTTCGACGGGATAGTTTAATGAACTAACCGAACCTTATTGGTTGTTATAGATCATCACACTAGAGACAGAGCCCAGACTATTCCGACACTATCAGGCAAGTTTTCGAAACTTGTATTTCAAGTATTTTCAAACTGTTGTTGTTGTGGTATAAATGTTATGAACTGCTTGATAGTATTTTTGCGAATTAGCATATGATGTATGGTTATTTACGTGGATTTATAAACCTGTTAAGTATGTATGTATGCACAGACTCTTATATATATGTATATGATGATGTGTTACAAGTTCCCAGTAGAGTATGATAATACCTTTTCTTAGTAAGGGAGTCGGAGATAGTTCGTCCGGATAAGGACATAAAAACCCGGAAGTCTCCGGAGATGATATATGACGTATAGTTAGTTTTAAAGAAATAATCCAATAAATATAAATTGGATATTTTCGGATTAAAAATTCCTTTGATGATATTAATAAATATTATTTGAATATTTATTAATAAGTTGAATATTATTTTCAATTGAGGATTGTGAGTGATTATTTATTTAATAAATATTATTTAAATATTTATTAAATATTCTAAGCTGATTATTTATTTAATAAATATTATTTGAATATTTATTAAATATTCCAGGATGATTTACAAATCATATTATTTATTTCAAAAGTTATTTAAAATTTTAAAAATTATTTTAAATATTTTCTGATCGTCAGAAAAGTATTTAAAAATAGAACGGGTTCCCATTTTCTTCACTGACTATAGCTTCACTCATCGAAAAGTATCGCTACCTCGCTCAAACTTATCAAAATTCGGGAACCCAAGGTTTTGGGAGCTAGTATTAATTATTTTCTCCCTTCGCTAACAACAAGAAATACACCCTACCTAATAAGGAGGGGCTCAGGTTTGACTAAACACTCAAAACTCCGACCAACTCCCAAGTTATGTTTGATGAAGCGATTCTTAGTAATCGAAATCTGTTGACTAAAGTCAACCCACACATCAAAGTTACTTTCTCAATTACTCATGGAAGTAAAGTTAGTAATGATTATCAAACCAGTCGTCAAGCTTTGTGCTTGAGGGAAACTGAATTAAATTTTGTTCCTATGATGCATAGAATTCTATAAGGGATTGGAGGAAGAGGGGACATCGCCTTCGAGCGTTAGTCCAAATAATAAGGCCCATATGCGGTCAGGGTGCAACCCGATAAGGGAACGTCGTCCTTCTACTAGTAGAGAAGCAAAGGCACGGTATATTGGCTGATCACCAGATATCGTGGAAGAGACTCCAGCATAATCCCATTCTTCCAATTGGAATTGTATTGCAACACTGTAATGAAAGCCTAGGTGCTCAGTTACCGATAGTGTTGATAGAATGATGAACTATTCAAAGTACCTCAGAAATTCTTCGTTATATTTCTGGATAAAGAATGAAAATGTTTAATGATGAAACAATATCAGTATACGATATGTCATATGGTTTACGTTAACAAAAGTACTTTGAAAACTATTATTATACGGCTGAGCTATATTGCTCACTCTTGCTTTTCTTTTATATATACTACCACACAACAACAGATAAGCATGGCAAGAACAAGGCAGACCCCCGCAAAAGAGTGCTAAACGGTCAGCAGTATAGGAGACTATTTACGAGGCAGGTGCCGAGGCCGCACCCAGTAGCATTACCACAGGTGTGCAGACTAAGTTGGATAGGTTTACAGCTTAGGTTGGTTAGGTTTATTTACAAGCATGACTTGTGTAAGCTTCTAAAAACCAAACCGTATTGTGGCTGTAGATGCCGCCTTAGATGGTAATCCTGTTAAGTTGAACTTTTAAGATTATGACAATTTGGGTTTGTAATATCTATTTCAAGATGGTTTTAATAACTTAGTAATGTTTTAATTTCGTCTCTGAGCCTATAATCTGTAAATGTTATGTTTGACTGAGGGGTCACAGCATGCAAAAAGGAAGATTGAGAGTAATGTTTATTAAAATGGGAATTAAAGATATAGTGACAACCTGGATCTCTGACCCCGGATCTAGGGGTGTTACAGAAATGGTATCAGAGAATTAGGTTATAATCTCAGAGACGATAGGAAGGTTTAAGGACTCAAACCCTTACCGAAACATGGTCGGGCTAGTAGACATAGCCATATCAACCTTAAGCAATAAGGGAACTACTTATCAGAAACTCAAGGATAATAACATTTTTTTTAACACCCGAGGATGTAGAGCTACCTGAGAGTTCCGAGCAGCGATTTGATGATGCTCTTCTGAGAGCTGTAGAGGAGCCTGATGCTGAGACAGAGATTGACCCTCAGTAGGAGGGTAAGAGAGAGATAGTCCAGGAGGAGGATCCCGAGGAGGATCCCAGAGCTGATGACCCTATGCCTGTAGAGGACCCAATGGACTCAGATGAGCCAGAGAGTGATCTAGAGGAGGATCCCGAGGAGGACCCATGGACGATGTTCCAGCTGACCTCACACCCGGAGAGGAGCCTGAGGATGTGGAGGTGGTGTGGACTGATATCCCTATGCATTCCCCTTCCCTCATAGAGGATTCATCCCCTAGTGGATATCATTGGGACACAGATTTAAAGGATGACTCTGAGGAGCCTATACCAGAGGATGCCGAGACTGAGGTTGTCCCGGAGAGCGAGCCAGTTAGTCCTCCCATACAGGTTATTAGGACCAATGAGTACGACTGGATGGTGACCCGTATGACCACCGATCTGGTGGCAGCGGAGGCTCGAGTAGCTGAGCTGAGGTTCCAACTAGCTGAGGAGAGACGAGTGAGACTATACTCCCAAGGGAGAGACGCGAGAGCTAGACAGATGAGGCGGGCAGTACTGGGGATTGAGAGGAGGACTCTCACCCGACTCAGAACACTTCCACGTTCCCACCGCGGTAGGAGGATCCGCAGGAGTGATGCCGAGAGAGTCCTTTCGAGGACTATGTGCCGAGTTAGGGAGGCGATATGCTTTCACACAGATTGATGGATGGTTGACCAGTTCAGTCTTCTAGTACATGGGGATTTTGTAGTAGTTTTACTTTTTTAGTGATGTCGGTCACGTAGAACTTTCCCTCGGATAGGAAGACATAAAAATGCCACCAAGAAGAAACACAAGAACTCACCCTGCCGAGTCTGCCACTCATGGTAGTAACCAACACAGGGAAGAGGAACGCCGTCATCCAGAACCGGATGATGAGGAAGAAGAGTATAATGAGTTTGATGATGAAGATTATGAGGAAGAGGAAGAGGACCCTATGGAACAATTTATGCGTCTGATGAGGCAAAATCTGGAACGCCAGCCACGGCCACAACCACCACCCCGCGGCCCCAATAATGCAGTAGCAAATGCCTTTAAGGCATTTAAGCCACTTAAATCCCCAGAATTTCATGGGACTGCAGACCCCGTTGAGGCCAGGGCCTGGTTGAAGGAGATGGAGAAGGCCTTTGAGATTATGGGCACTGAGGAAGCCCAAAAAAACCATCTTTGCTACATACCTGCTTAAAGGAGAAGCCAACTACTGGTGGGAGGCCAAGAAAAATATGAAACCAGCTGGAGTGGTTACATGGGACAGATTCACAGAGTTATTCTTGGAAAAGTACTTTCCGAGGTTTATGGAGACCCAGATGGAACTCAAGTTTCTAGAGCTTAAGCAAGACAATATGACTGTAGCTGAATATGAGGCTAGGTTCACTAGGTTGTCAAGGTTCATTCCAGATTATGTGAACACTGAAATTAAGAAGATAAGGAGGTTTCAACAAGGATTGAAACAGTGGATTCAGAACCGCATCGCGGTGTTAGAAATTACGGATTACCCCACTCTAGTATAGAAGGCGTCAATTGTAGAGGCATGAAGTGAGCAGTCTCAGAAGGACAAGATCATGAAGAAAAGGAAGTTTGAAAGTCGAAGTGGTGGTGCTACAAGTGGGAATTTCTCCAGCAAGTTTGTTAGGGGAACGGTGTCTCAGCCATCCAAAAGCATAGGGTTTAACAGAGCAGAAAGCAAGAGTGTGGGCCAAGGAGGTGGATCAAACAGGGCACCCATATCAGGATAGTCGCGCCCTCCCCTACCTAACTGTAAGACTTGTGGAAAGAAACATTCAGGGGTATGCCTTCAGGGTACGACGACATGTTTTAAATGTGGACAGATTGGACACTATTCCAACAATTACCCCCAGAGGAATGCGCTCATGAAATGTTACCAGTGTGGAGGTACAGACCACTGGAAGAAAGATTGCCCTAAATTGAAATCGACAGGATCAAGGATGAGCGGTACTGCATCCAACCGACCACCCACCGCTAGGCCTTTCAATATGACAGTGCAGGATGCAGTAAGGGATGAGGATGTCATCGCAGGTACCCTTTCCCTTAACACCTTGAGTGCAAATACTTTGTTTGATTCTGGAGCTACCAAATCTTTTATATCGCAAGATTTTGCATGTAAACTGAACTTGAAACCAGAAATGTTAAAGGAACGGCTAATTGTAGAGATAGCTAACCACGAAGTGGTTCCTGTAAGCCAGATATATCATAACTGCGATATAGTAATAGGAGGTCACCCCTTTCGGGCAAACCTAATTCCGTTTAAGTTAGGCGGATTCGATATCATCTTAGGAATGGATTGGTTGGCAAGTAATGGTGCCTAGATTGATTGCAAGAGTAAGAAAGTTAGGATAAAGGTGTCTGGAAAGAAAGAGGTCATATTCAAAGGACAGCGACAGACTCAAAAATTCTTGACTATTGCTCAAGCCAAAAAGTTAGTACGAAAGGGCAGCGAGGCCTACTTAGCTTATGTACTAGACACGAAGCAAAGAACCCCTGAACTGAAGGATATTCCAGTTGTCAGGGAATTTGAAGATGTGTTTCCAGAAGACCTTCCTGGGTTACCACCCGATAGGGAAATCGAGTTTGCGATAGAATTAGCACCAGGAACCACACCAGTTTCTAAAGCCCCCTATCGATTGGCCCCTGTTGAAATGAAAGAACTGGCCACTCAGTTGCAAGAACTGTTGGACAAGGGCATGATAAGACCAAGTGTGTCCCCGTGGGGTGCCCCAGTGTTGTTTGTAAAGAAAAAGGATGGTAGTATGAGGCTATGTATAGACTACAGAGAGCTGAATAAGTTAACCATTAAGAACAAGTACCCCTTGCCTAGGATTGACGACCTTTTTGACCAACTCAAGGGAGCAGTTCACTTTTTGAAGATAGACCTGAGAACGGGGTACCATCAGTTAAAGATCAAACCGGAAGATATACCCAAGACTACTTTTCGCACTAGGTACGACCATTATGAGTTTCTAGTGATGTCCTTTGGATTGGCTAACGCCCCCGCGGCATTCATGGACTTGATGAACCGAGTATTCAAACAGTACCTGGACAAGTGCGTCATAGTTTTCATTGACGATATCTTGATTTATTCTAAAACTGAGGAAGAACATGCAGAACACTTGAGGATAGTCCTAGGAATCTTGAGGGAAGAAAAGTTGTATGCCAAATTTTCGAAATGCGAATTTTGGCTGAAAGAAGTGCAATTCTTAGGTCATGAGGTTAGTAGTGAAAGAGTACTAGTTGGCCCTGCCAAAATAGAGGCAATATCAAAATGGGAAAGACCGACCACCCCGATCGAAGTAAGAAGTTTCGTGGGACTAGCCGGGTATTATAGGAGGTTTGTGCAAGACTTTGCCAAACTGGCAGCCCCATTGACCCAACTCACCAGAAAGACTGAAAAGTTTGTATGGAATGAGAAATGTGACGAGAGCTTTCAAGAGCTAAAGAAAAGATTAATGACCGCTCCAGTGCTAGCACTGCCAGATGATAAGGGGGACTTTGTGATCTATAGTGATGCATCACATAAAGGACTAGGTTGCGTGCTCATGCAGCACGGTAAGGTGATTGCATATGCTTCCCGACAGTTAAAGGAGTATGAAGTAAGATACCCTACCCATGATTTAGAGCTAGCCGCGATAGTCTTCGCCTTAAAGATATGGAGGCATTACCTATATGGAGAAAAGTGTGAAATTTACACAGATCATAAAAGCCTCAAGTACATCTTTACCCAGAAAGAATTGAATATGAGACAGAGAAGATGGCTAGAGTTAATCAAGGATAATGATTGTGAGATTCGTTATCATCTAGGAAAGGCCAATGTGGTGGCCGATGCCCTTAGCAGGAAGGAAAGGCTCAAGATGATGACTTCGGCAGAAGAATTGATAAAGGAAATGGAGAAGCTAAAAATCGAAGTTAAGACATCGAGGAGTAGCCAAGAAGTGTTAATGGGAATTCAAATCCAGCCTCCGTTATTGGAAAAGATTCGAATGTGCCAAGAGCAAAAGATGGAAGAGGAAAAGAACTCGGAGGAAGAGATATTGACTAGGGAGGAAATTAAGTGCGAAAGAGATGCAGGAGGAATCATGAGATATGCAACGAGAATTTGGGTCCCAAATGTTCAGGAACTAAAGGATGAAATCCTATATGAAGGACATAACTCAAGGTACTCTGTGCACCCAGGTACACAAAGATGTATAGAGATTTGAAAGAATACTATTGGTGGCCCAACATGAAGAAGGATGTGACAGAATGGGTGAATAGATGTTTGACCTGCCAATGAGTAAAGGCAGAACATCAGTGACCTAGTGGGTTATTGCAACCCCTAGAGATTCCAGAATGGAAGTGGGAGCACCTAGCCATGGATTTTGTAGTAGGACTCCCAAAGACCAAGACTAACCACGATGTGATATGGGTAATCGTCGATAGGTTGACTAAGTTCGCCCACTTTCTCCAAATCAATGAGAGGTACACTGTCGATAAATTAGTAGACATCTATATAGAAGAAATTGTGGTACGACATGGAGTTCCCTTGACCATTGTGTCCGATAGAGACCCAAGGTTTAACTCTAGGTTCTGGAGGAGCTTTCAAGACTGTGTGGGAACCAAGCTAAATATGAGTACTGCATACCACCCCCAGACTGACGGACAAAGTGAAAGAACAATTCAGACTTTAGAGGACATGCTGAGAGTGTGTGTTATGGATTTCAAGGGAAGTTGGGAAGAGCACTTACCATTGATTGAGTTTGCTTATAATAACAGTTATCACTCAAGTATCGGAATGCCCCCATATGAAGCCCTCTATGGCCAGAAATTTCGTTCTCCCTTATGTTGGGAAGAAGTTGGTGAGAGGAAGATATTAGGACCTGAATTGGTACAACAGACAAGAGATGTGATAGTTCTAATCAGGGGAAGACTGGCAGCAGCCCAAGACAGACAACGTAAGTATGCCGACTTAGCTCGGAAAGATAGATAATATGAAGTAGGAGATATGGTGCTGCTAAAGGTATCTCCCTGGAAAGGACTGATGAGATTTGGAAAGAAATGAAAGTTGAGCCCGAGGTATATCGGACCCTTCGAGATTTTAAGGCGGATTGGAAAGGTGGCTTACGAGTTAGCCTTACCTCCAAGTCTGCAACAAGTACATAACGTGTTCCACATATCTGTGTTGAGAAAATACAACCCCGACGCCAAACATGTGGTGGAATATGAGCATGTAGATCTACAGCCAGACTTGTCCTATATAGAGCAACCGGTGGAAATCATGGACCACAAGGAGCAAGTACTCGGGAATAAGGTGGTCAGATTAAGTAGAGTTTTGTGGCAGAATCATAACATAGAGGAATCCACCTGGGAGCTGGAAAGTGCAATGCAAGAGAAGTACCCCCCATTTATTTTCAACCTGATTCCGGGACGGAATCCTTTTAAGGGGGGAAGGTTGTAAGAACCCTAATTTTTGTACTATCGTAAACGACAGGAATGAATAGTAATTTCATTACTTAAAGGAAATGATTCCAAACACCACTTAGTATGGTGAATATTTAAGATTTCGAGTTGATATTACATCTTTACGATGCAAATGAGTGTATGTAAAAATCGTTAGTTTTTTATGAAACCCATTATTTTGAATGGCCATATTTTACGAGATATTAAGGGGTACAAGGATTATATTATGAAGGGGGAAAATTATGGAATTCGAATTCCACCATTAAATAAATTAAAAGTGTTTGCGATGGTAAGAAATTACGATAAAAAAAAATTGTATCGCGAAACGCTTCGGATATTCATCGCAATTGTGAAAACAATTATGTAACAAGTGTTAAGTTGGAAAGTAAGTATCACATGCATTCTATTTGCCATGCAAATTAGATACATAGGATTCCAACCAACCTAGTTGGATACCAATCTAGAATAGTTCAAGAGACAAATTCCATATTTCATGGAAAAGGTGCTAGATTGGCAAATGCTAAGAAAAGAAAAAAAAAGAATCAATCAAGCAAACTATTAAATCTTAGCTTTTTGACAAAGAAACTCAGATGATGTATTGATATATATCACACCAAAATAATTCATTCTCTTCACTTTATCATTTACCAAAAGATAGCAAAAGCTCTCCCCCTCCATTTTCTATATTTTCGGCCAAAAATAGAGCAGCCACTTCAACCTGCCATAACTCCCTCATTTATCAATGAACTTTTGTGTTCAATAGCTTTTTGGAAAGGTATTGAGATTCTCTACAACTCCTCTTTAGAAGCCTTGTCCAGAAAATCAAGGTAAGACCCTCGTTTTTCCAGTTCTTTCAAGAGTGGTAATGCTGACTCCGAAAATTTTAAACTTGGTTGTTTAGATCTTGAAGATTGAAGGTTGTTAAAGCTATCTAAGGTATTTTTATAGAAAGTCAAGCTTGGTTAAGGTTGTTAAGACTCCAAGGAAGGTAAAACACTCACACCCACCTTAAACTTCATGAGTTATAAGTTGATTTGAAAGGTTGATGCAAGTATGTACATGTTTAAGGGGATTGTGATGTTTTTAAGTTTTATAAGTATGGGTAAAGTTTTGGATAGTGATAAATGGATGTTACCACTGATCTTATAGACCCTTGATGATGTTTATATGATCTTGATGGTGTGTGGTTGAATTGAGTGGTTAGATGGAGTTCATGGAATTTGGAAATGTTCGGATTATAGCCGTTATAATGTCAAAATTTCATTAAGTTAATTGTGTAGATAATGCCGAATTAAACAAGTGTTTTCTTGGAAAGGTTTTGGCCATAAACCAGTAGGACTTGTTTTGTAGTTTGTTTTGACACCAAGATCATGTGATTACGATTTACGGTTTATGATATATGCTCGTTTTAGTGAAACTGGTTAAAACGGACGAATCGTTAAGATGGACTGACTTTACCAAGTCAAACGAGCCCTTTAAAAATGGTCTGTGATTATGAAATTTTTACAGAGGGTAACTTAGTCAGTTGTTAACTTAGTCAGTTTTTATAGAAATGTTTAAGTCAAGAATTCGCATGAGAAACCACTGCAGAAAGAAGCTATATTTAGAGCAACAATTGAGCTAGCAAAAAGATGTTCTTAATTATGAAATTTGGATGAAAAATCCTCTGGACAGTTAAGAAGAAGTGAGAAAAAGAATTTCATGAAAAAGTTTATTTTTCAATTTTATAGAATTTTTCGAATTATAGTTGCGCAAGTGAAAAACCCTTTTAGGGGACGAATTAAGACGAACTTTAGTTTCGTTGAAAATGACATTTAACGAAAGTCGTTATAAGACCATTAATTATCAAAAGTGGTTAAAGGATATCATGGGCTTATAATAAGCCAAACGTGTAGTAAGGAGGTATCGTTACGAAGTTGTGCCTTTATATGAATAGTTGGTTCGACGGGATAGTTTAATGAACTAACCGAACCTTATTGGTTGTTATAGATCATCACACTAGAGACAGAGCCCAGACTATTCCGACACTATCAGGCAAGTTTTCGAAACTTGTATTTCAAGTATTTTCAAACTGTTGTTGTTGTGGTATAAATGTTATGAACTGCTTGATAGTATTTTTGCGAATTAGCATATGATGTATGGTTATTTACGTGGATTTATAAACCTGTTAAGTATGTATGTATGCACAGACTCTTATATATATGTATATGATGATGTGTTACAAGTTCCCAGTAGAGTATGATAATACCTTTTCTTAGTAAGGGAGTCGGAGATAGTTCGTCCGGATAAGGACATAAAAACCCGGAAGTCTCCGGAGATGATATATGACGTATAGTTAGTTTTAAAGAAATAATCCAATAAATATAAATTGGATAATTTCGGATTAAAAATTCCTTTGATGATATTAATAAATATTATTTGAATATTTATTAATAAGTTGAATATTATTTTCAATTGAGGATTGTGAGTGATTATTTATTTAATAAATATTATTTAAATATTTATTAAATATTCTAAGCTGATTATTTATTTAATAAATATTATTTGAATATTTATTAAATATTCCAGGATGATTTACAAATCATATTATTTATTTCAAAAGTTATTTAAAATTTTAAAAATTATTTTAAATATTTTCTGATCGTCAGAAAAGTAATTAAAAATAGAACGGGTTCCCATTTTCTTCACTGACTATAGCTTCACTCATCGAAAAGTATCGCTACCTCGCTCAAACTTATCAAAATTCGGGAACCCAAGGTTTTGGGAGCTAGTATTAATTATTTTCTCCCTTCGCTACCAACAAGAAATACATCCTACCTAATAAGGAGGGGCTCAGGTTTGACTAAACACTCAAAACTCCGACCAACTCCCAAGTTATGTTTGATGAAGCGATTCTTAGTAATCGAAATCTGTTGACTAAAGTCAACCCACACATCAAAGTTACTTTCTCAATTACTCATGGAAGTAAAGTTAGTAATGATTATCAAACCAGTCGTCAAGCTTTGTGCTTGAGGGAAACTGAATTAAATTTTGTTCCTACGATGCATAGAATTCTATAAGGGATTGGAGGAAGAGGGGACATCGCCTTCGAGCGTTAGTCCAAATAATAAGGCCCATATGCGGTCAGGGTGCAACCCGATAAGGGAACGTCGTCCTTCTACTAGTAGAGAAGCTGAGGCACGGTATATTGGCTGATCACCAGATATCGTTGAAGAGGCTCCAGCATAATCCCATTCTTCCAATTGGAATTGTATTGCAACACTGTAATGAAAGCCTAGGTGCTCAGTTACCGATAGTGTTGATAGAATGATGAACTATTCAAAGTACCTCAGAAATTCTTCGTTATATTTCTGGATAAAGAATGAAAATGTTTAATGATGATACAATATCAGTATACGATATGTCATATGGTTTACGTTAACAAAAGTACTTTGAAAACTATTATTATACGGCTGAGCTATATTTCTCACTCTTGCTTTTCTTTTATATATACTACCACACAACAACAGATAAGCATGGCAAGAACAAGGCAGACCCCCGCAAAAGAGTGCTAAACGGTCAGCAGTATAGGAGACTATTTACGAGGCAGGTGCCGAGGCCGCACCCAGTAGCATTACCACAGGTGTGCAGACTAAGTTGGATAGGTTTACAGCTTAGGTTGGTTAGGTTTATTTACAAGCATGACTTGTGTAAGCTTCTGAAAGCCAAACCGTATTGTGGCTCTAGATGCCGCCTTAGATGGTAATCCTGTTAAGTTGAACTTTTAAGATTTTGACAATTTGGGTTTGTAATATCTATTTCAAGATGGTTGTAATAACTTAGTAATGTTTTAATTTCGTCTCTGAGCCTATAATCTGTAAATGTTATGTTTGACTGAGGGGTCACAGCATGCAAAAAGGAAGATTGAGAGTAATGTTTATTAAAATGGGAATTAAAGATATAGTGACAACCTGGATCTCTGACCCCGGATCTAGGGTTGTTACATTTAACTTGCATGAATATGTTTTACTCACGAGATTATAGACAAGCCCTTTTTCCTTTAAAAATTAAAACACTCATTCGGCTTCTTTTTGTTCTAAACTTTATACACATTTTACACACATATACAAGTTTATTCAGACCAAATTCTGCCTTCTAACCATTCCAACTCAGTCCAGATGATTTTTCGAACCTAGTTACACACGCATTTTATTTTTCTAACATTTCTGACAGCTCCAACCTGCCCTATTCCAGGACCTCTAAATTCTGTTGGGTTTACTGTATTTACTTGATTCCTTTTTCTGAGTAAACTAGACATTCAAGACTATCCGAAATTTTCTATATAATATGAATTTTTAAATTTATGACGTATGTTCAAAGTTTGCCATTTTTTGCTGCATAAATATAGCGCAAATAGGTCTTTATCAATCAGCTCTAACTCAAGCTCTACATATCTGGTGACCACAACATTTTGCAGACATATACTATGTACTTTGTGAAGGGTTTCGAGGCAACAAACGCAGCAGAAAGCAATAATTAAAACTATAAAATCGAAACCCAATCGCAGGATCCATGCAAAATAAGACGTTTAATTCGTAGTTATGAACGTTTACCTTAAAACGAAGCTTTAACAGTTGATGACAGATGGAGGTCCAAAGCAATCACCACGCAGCCCTCTTCGAGATCTACGTTGCCAAAGTAGTCCACACGAACTCTTGATCGTCCAACGATCACCGGAGCCGGTACTAGCCGAATAACCTGCCCCTCTCTCTATAGCCTCTCACACGTTTTAGCGAATTGCAAAAAGTATGTCCCTAAATAATACATCCTTATGTATTTATAGGGAAGAGAGATTGGGCTAAAACCCTAAATCGAATTGGGCTTCTCCAAACCCATTCTGATGCGGTTTCTAACATTTATTTCGCAGTAAATAAAGACATAGTAAATCAACATAAAAATAATCTATGGAACCTAATCATTAAATAACAAAATAGTCTTTCCTAGAAGCACAACTACATTGTCTCTAGGGCACTAACACTATCACTTTGACCTACAACTTCTATGCTTTGAACTTCAAATAATTAAGTGCTTATGGTCCTCAAATACATAACTAATATCAAACATTAATCCTGAATATTGTAGATTCCACAAGTCTACGTCCATTATAGGTCAAAGTTTTTTCAATTTAGCTTCAAAAATTACCAAACTTCATAGAACTCAAACTCAAGGGATTGCGAACATTTTCCTCTTTCATCTATAGCTAATTAGTTCATTAAACCTCCTAAACCCTGAGCTCAAAGCAGGGCAGTGTTGCTGGAAACAAGATTTTGTAGAAAAAGCAATCGGTGATCATCATAATTAACTCTTTATACTTATTTTCAAATCGCACACAAATTTGCAGACATGTTATTAAAACATTTATACACAAGTTTTATCTTTTACACTTGATCAAAATTTGTTTTTAAGTGCTCAGAAACTGTTGTGTAAACACAGACCAGATTTTCAAGTTCTCGATTTTATTCATTACTGATTAACTTCTCCTAACCTCATGTGTATATACGATACAAAATACTAATCAAAAAGTTCTTAAACGTACATACACAACCCACATATAATAATATACATGGAAAATCATACCTTTTCAAAGAATGATACAGGAGAGTAGGATAGAATATTTCATAACCAACATCGAAAATATAGAGAACCAACTGATGTATAAGTAAGCAAGCCATGTCCCAATTGACTTAGGTCTTTTGCTATTATCTCCATATACCAAAATTTCGTAGCTTTTGTTCGTATTCAGCTTACCAATTAACGCCAACAGCAACTTAGCAAAAAGCATATCAGAGAAGGATGAATAACCTAGACTGCTTATAGACTCTCCTTCTTATTCTTTACCATCGTGATAACGTTTTGTCGCTGATAGACCAGTTTTTTGTAGTACCTTATTAATTCATTCAGACACCCAAAATCAAAAAAAAAAAAAACAAGGACCTCATTTGATAAAATCAAATAAATCAATTAAAACAACATATTTTACACAGAGACATAGAGAGAATAAATTAAAACCAAGAACATGCAAAAACAAATCAAGAAACATAACAAAAATCAAACAAATATAAAATCAAGAAGCATTCGAGACATACAGACATTGTTGTAGGTATAGATGAATATAGTTATATGTAAAGCAATCTGGTGAAGAAAAAAAATCAATTAATTAAAACTGATATGGGCTAAAAGTAAGCCCTGAAGACACATTTAATGTGGCATTAATTAGACCCGGAATGGTTCAAATGTGGGGCCCACCAGATGGGCCAAACCCTATTTATAATATTAATTTCGTAATTAATATTAAACAGCTCAGCAAATAAGAGTCAAACAAGGATATTACTCTTGCCTGACTTAGCCTCCAAGATACATATTTCAACATGGAAACTGGTTCCTACATACTAGGTTCTGGAACCTTCTTCTAGGCGGTGACTTGCCCACCAAGTCACCTAATCCTACTAAGATTCTAAGGCTTCTCAGCCTATATAAAGGGTCTGACCCCTCATTCTCAGAACTACGTTGGCTTAATCCTCGATTAAGGACATACAAGCCACTACGTCCTAGGTGAGCCCTCGCCGCCATAGCCCCGATGGCACCATCACCTAGAACTACGTTTTGGCTTGATTCTCAATACGAGATACGTAGGCACTCTGTGAAGACCGATTAGTCTCGAACACAGAAACAGCCATTAAAGCACGAAGCTCCCGAACCCTAGCATTAAATACAGATTCATAACCTAATTTTTATTCCACAACAAAAACCCAATTGACAACATTAGTAGAGTGAAGCAATCGAGTGATATGTAGATACTGAGTTGCTTACAGTTGGGGAATCGAGTGTCATGGAAATACTGAGCAGTTAGGATCCGTAGCATACTTGTAACAATAAAACCCTAGAATAATAATTGAGTTGGACAGCTGAGACTTTGTGTGTAATGAAGGGGAAAGGTAATACATTAAAAACTTTAATTTTAGGACAAGTCTTTAGGAGGCGGGTGTTTCAGCTTTTAAATGATAGTAGTAGTAAAAAAATGTAGGCAGGATTAAAAAAATTATGTATTGCTCAAAATTCGAATGTTATAATTTCATTTTTGATAAATTATTTTAGTTTATTTTTAAAAAATTTCATAATGTACAATTTAAAAAAATACCATGTGCAAAATTAAACAAATATCATATATTTATTCAAAAGAGTTATTTGCAATTTGCACCCCCAAACTATTGTTCAAAATCAAATCTGTACCAGGATTTTGAGATAAACAATCTGCACCCCTTAACTTTCAATCTTGATTGCAATGTGCACCCCTTGACCATTTTCTTTGATTTTATGAAGGGTAAAATAGATATTTCAGTATAAAATTTAAGTAATATAAATTTCAAATTTTCAAAATTATTTTTAAAATCGAAATCTTTTTTTAAAATTAAAAAATAATAATTTTTAATATCCAAATCATACTAATAATTAGAATTACATTTCTTATGACAAAATATTAATTCCAAAATTTATGTTTTACTAATATTAAATTTTTAATAAATTTAACGTTAACTTGAATTATACATTAAATTTAAATACAAAATTTGCTTTACAAATTTTTATTTGAAGTTGTTATCAATGTAGCAGGAAAATTATAATTTAATACAAATATTTATTATAAAATAATTTATTAGTATAATTTTTTAAACTTATTTGAAATTCTAAATATAAATGTCATTAAAAATTGTTACGAAAGTTCCGATTTTACCCCTCATTAATTTAACAATAAAGGTTAATAATAATAAAAAATTATTAAAGGGGTGCACATTGCAATCAAGATTGAAAGTTAAGGGGTGCAGATTGTTTATCTCAAAATCCTGGTACAGAATTGATTTTGAACAATAGTTTGAGGGTGCAAATTGCAAATAACTCTTATTCAAAAAGGGAAAATTATTCATGGAATCTGGCACGTGCCCCGTTACCTTAAGGAGGAAGCACTACTGTTACTACATTTCTATTATGATGCGGCACAACTGGAGCTTTTATTTTTTGATTATTTTTTCCCAATACAAGAATTAGTACCTATTAACATCCGTATGGTTAGATTGTCGAATAAATCATTTTAAAAAAATCATTCAGTGACTTTGGCACGTGTCCCGTTACCAAAAGCAGTATTGTTACAATGTTTCTGTTAAGATACGACATAATCGGGCCTTTTAGTTTTTTGATTATTTTTTTGCCAAAACTAGAATGAGTACCTATTAACATCCGTACGGTTCGGTCGTCGCAAAAATCATTAAAAAAATTTCAATGAATCTCGTACGCGCCCCGTTACTGGAAGCAATACTGTAACAACGTTTCTGTTAAGATGCGGCACAACCGTGCCTTTGTATTTTTAGATTATTTTTTCCTAATGAGTACTCCCTCTGTCCCTCTCATTTCTTTACAGTTACTATTTTGGGGTGTCCCTCTCATTTCTTTACATTCCAAAAATAGTAAGTTTCTCCCACTATTACACCCACTATCTCATATATTTAACAATATAAAACACTATTACACCCACTACTTTCCTCCACTATCTCAAATCTATAATTAAATATTAATAGGTCTCACCACTTTACCCACTTTTTATCTAACTTTACTTATTTTTTACACATTTTCTTGGTCTCCGTGTCCATCCCTCATGTAAACAACCATGAGGGACGGAGGGAGTACATTTTAACATCTGTATGGTTGGATGATCGAATAAATCATTTAAAAAAAAATTATAAAGTGAATCTCGTACGCACCCCGTTATTGGAAGCAATATTGTTACAACGTTTCTGTTAAGATGCGGCATAATCACGCCTTTGTATTTTTAAATTATTCTTTCCTAATGAGTACATATTAACTTTCGTACGCTTGGATGATCGAAGAAATCATTTAAAAAATTATAATCCGTTACAATATTTCTGTTATGATGCGGCACAATCGGGCCTTCAATTTTTTGATTATTTTTTCCTAACACTAGAATTAGTACCTATCGACATCTGTACAGTATGATTGTCGAAGAAATCAGTTAAAAAAATTATAAAGTGAATCTCGCATGCGCCCCATTACCTGAAACAACACTGTTACAACGTTTATGTTATGATGCGGCACAACCGGGATTTTTTATTTTTTGATTATTATTTCCAACACTAGAGTGAGTACCTATTGACATCCGTACAGTTTGATAGGGCGAAGAAATAATTTAAAAAAATCATTCAGTGAATGTAGCACGCGCCCCGTTATTGGAATCTATACTATTACAGCGTTTCTGTTAAAATGCGGCACAACCGGGCCTTTTCATTTTTTGAGTATTTTTTTCCTGTACAAGAATGAGTACCTATTGACATCCGTACAGTTTGAATGTCGAAGAAATCATTTAAAAAATCATTCAATGAATCTAGCACGCCCCCCGTTACCGGAATCTATACTATTAAAATGTTTTTGTTAAGATGTGGCACAACCGTGCCTTTTTATTTTTTTCCCCAACACTAGAATGAGTGCCAATTAACATCTGTACAGTTGGATCGTTGAAGAAATCATTTAAAAAAATCATTCAGCAAATCTGGCACGCGTCCTGTTACTGGAATCTATACTACTACAACATTTTTGTTAAAATGCAACGCTTAGTTGATAAAGCAACACAATGATTGTTTTGCAACAGTACCTACTCTACTCCAACAGCAAGTTCACGTGTAACGTAACACGGCCTCAGAAGTGTTGCAGTAGTTCGAAAATAATAAGTCTATTGTAACACAAAGTGGGTGTTACAATAGAAAAATATTGCATTCGCCCATAAATGGCGTAGTGATGATTCTTTAACTTTTAAAATGTTGGCGAGAAAGCTGAGCGTGAAGAACAAAATGAAAGGAGCCGAACAAAATGACATGTTTGAGAAACAAAATGTTTGAAAAGTACGTAAGGTGGTAGTTAGGCATTTAGTTTCATGACTAATATTAGCAACGGAATGGTAGTAGATATATTTTTACCGATCTAGTTTTACAACGGATTAGTAACTGAATACATCTAACCGAGAGTAAACTTCAAAGTGGTGGCCAGATTTTACACTCATTTTCAAAAATTAAAGTGGCCAGACTTTCAATTTTGCAAAATGGTGGCCAGATTTGCCTTTTTCCTTTCAAAAAGGTGGCTGCAGGCGATTTTCAACTTTTTGGCAGGGATAAAATGGGAAAAAAATGCTAGATATCCGAAAAATTGTCCACAAAAATTACCAAATTAATATGTGTCAACATATGAGTGGTTATATTCGTAATAATAATAATGCCCCCCATGTATGCACATCAATTCACCAAAAAAATCCACAAATATGAGTTGTCTAGATTTAATTAGTCAATTTATGTGCATGCATGGGGTTACATTATTATTATTATTATTACAAATATAACCAATCATATGGTGACACATATTAATTTGGGGATTTTTTGGTTAATTTTTGGGGGTTTTAGCATTTTTTTTAGTAAAATAACATATTTTCCCATTTTACCCCTGCCAAATAAGCTGAAAATTATCTCCAGCCACTTTTTTGAAAGGAAAAAGGCAAGTATGACCACCATTTTACAAAATTGAAAGTCTGGCCATTTTTTTGGAAATGAGTGTAAAATCTGGCCACTTTTTTGCAATTAACTCTCTAACCAATCTAAAATTGTAACCGATAACTAGTGGAAAAGAAATTGCAAATTCCATTGGTATGGGTTAGCAATCCGTTACTAAACTATTATTATGTTGACATTTTTGGCACTCATTTTACCAACGGAATATTCGTTAGTGATTCGTTAGGTGTCGGTTAGTATGTGATTGGTTTTTCAAACTTTCTTGATCCATTAGCAATCCGTTGATAACTACCATCATATTAATTTCCATTGCTAAATTCCATTGGAATAATGCCTTATTCTTGTAGTGTTTTATTCTATTCCGCATAAGAGAGATTGGGGATTGATGTGTGTCAAAACAAACCAAAGATATGAACTGCCTTCAAAATACTGCACTTTTTTTAAATAGATAGTTGGTACATATTTTGTTAATGTAGATATAATATCAAGTAACATGAGCAGCTCACACAGTTATTTTACCACAAAAGAAGTTGCTTCTGTGGTATGAGCCCTACCCACAGCATTCGAATTACAACTGATAAACGGGAGTGTTAGGTCAGGACCCTAAATATGAATAATCATATGAGCACTTTGCTCACCAAACGGAGTCCAAATTAAATGGTTGCTCCTGGTGCTGCACAGAATCATCTAAAGCCCTACTGGTAGAAGTAGAAGCTGCCAAATTAGGGGAGAAAAGATGCTCATTTCCATAAGCAGGCATTAATCCTTGTGGCATAAATGCTGTAATATTGTCCATGCTAGTACTCTTAATACTTTCTCTTGGCTGATAACTTCTTAATTGTAATGCCTTAAGAAGCAATGAGTTCATTGATAGGTTTGAGTTTAACAAACTCGAAGGCCACGACAGTGATGGAAGCAAGCTACTAGCTGCTTCGCATGCTGCATTCCACGAGGTGATATTGGTAATGTTGGTAAAGTCAGTGTTGTAGAGAGTGTTGTTATTGCTGCTGTTCATAAGTTGAGTTGAGGAATTTGCAGCATTGTTTAGGTTGGGCATGTGATCAAAATCTCCGAATTCGTTCATGATTATGTTGGTATCACAATTGGGTGAATCTAAAGATTGTGGTGAAGATGCTGTTGGTTGTGGTTTCTTCACTGCTGAGGTCTTTTGAAAGATCCTACACACCACCCATTCTTCCTGAGGAAAATAGATAAAAAGAAAAAAAAAGCCTAAAATATCAATTTGATAGAAAGAAAAACAACATTATATAGTCTTTTTTCAAAAAATTCATTAAGTTAGTTCAAAAAGAATCGAAACATACATATAAGAAGATTAAATTAGCAAATAGAATTAGGAAAAGCCTACATAATAATACATATTATAGGCTACATATTTTTGTTAAATAGTTACCTTGGTGGGTTTAAAAGCCTGCTTGTTTTCGAGTCTGTATTCATGCATCACCCAATTGGTTTTCTCGCCCTTTGGAGCTCTTCCCCTGTAGAACACCAGAGTTTTCTTCATGCCAACCAACACTTGTGAACCTCCATGATATATCTCCTTGTCCTTCCCTGTTGTTTTCCAGTATCCAGCCTCAGTAGCCCGATTAGTTCGCAGCCCAGTCGGGTACTTTCTATCCCTTAAGCTGAAGAAATACCATTCCTTTTCTCCCATTGAAGCTTTGGCTACAATTTTCAAAAAAATAACAAATTGGGTTACATTTATAGATGACATTGTATGTGTATGTTTATGCAAATAGTTCTTCATAATTGTAATTAAACTGTAATCACAAAGATAGAGTGCACATGTGGTATTCCATACAAAGTTGCAGGTATTTATAACATTTATGATTTATCATATCTGATTTTCGAAAGAAGAAAAAAATTTAGAACAGAGGGGAATACATATGTAAATATATTACAATATATAAAATCTCAGTAAATGCATATTCGATAATGAATAATATCATTGAATCGGTAAATTTTTTGGATCCCGGCATTAAGAGATGCAATGTACTTTTATGTTGCAAGGATATTTATTCATGATTTAACTGTTCTTCATAGAGATATGGCTTTATAAATTTAGAAAAATTACATATCTATATAATGGCATCTTATAAGTGACAAAAAGCAAGTAAAAAATATAGCATAGTTGTTTAGCCAGTCGTAATCTTCTTTAGACATAGAATGATCAGCATTAGCCAGGGATCGGCTAACAAATTATCTTTAAATAAAATCTGCAGTTATTATTTCTTTGTTGAAAGTAAACAAGTAAAATTGGAAGAGAAGGCATATATATTAGCTTAACTAAATTCGGTAAAACACACTACTTATATAATTTAAATACATCAATCTTTACATAAAAGAGATAAAATTTACATGAAAACATGCATGCTGAAGACTATTATAAATAAGTGAGGAAATACATGAATGAAGAGTTTCTGTGAACAAATATATATGAACCCGTAATATAAGTTGGAGCTATTATCGTACACGTAGGTGTGTGTGTTTTGTATAGAGCAATTAATTAAACTCAGCTAGCTAGCTACCTGGAAGATCCCAAGGTTCAGACTTGTTGAGATCAACATCAGTAATTGCTCTTGAAGTAAAACCGAAATCCGAAACCTTCTGACCTAAATAATAAGTAATGAGTTCTTCATCTGTTGGATGAAACCTGAACCCCGGAGGTAGATTCTCCTCCATATTAATCTTCTTCGGTTCTTTTTTCTATATATGCAGAGCAAAAAAAAAAAAGCCAAAGAGATCGAAAGAGAATCGATTCGGTCTAAGTACGGAAGGAATGAAGCAATTTATATATCAATGGCTGGTATATCTAAACATCAAACTTGAAGAAGAAGCAGACGACATATGTTACTAGTTAGTCTTTGTTTTTATCTTGAGAATTGTAGCTAACACTTTGACAAAGATGGTTGATAAGACTTTTCATTTTTTTGCCTTGATTATCTACTTACTATGTTTTGAGTTGTTACCAATCTGATGCCTGATATTGATTGATTTTGTCAAGTAGATGTGAAGTTCAATGCCGATTTGGCTTGATTAATTTGTACTGATTTTGTCGCATGTTAAAACAACAGTTCCGTTCGGTTCTTCTTTCCCTGCTTCTGTGTATTACTCGGTAAATTGTAGATACTAAATAAAAATACAGGTATATTAGGGTTAAGTACTTAAGTTCATTTACAAAATTAAAACTACTTTGCATTTTGCATGTAAAAAAAATTTCAACAGCAAGTCTCAAATTATGCAATAATTATCTTAATCAAAAAACTTACATTTTATGGTCATTTCTCTTTCTGATAACACATATCTATACTATTATATAAAAGTCGAAACATTAAAAGTTTGGTTCAACGGTACCTATTGAATTTACCTAATTACCCTTACTCAATTACAGATCTATTAACTAATCAATTTCCTTTTTCAGGTTACGCATATTATCTTTTCTATTTTCAAGAACTAAATAATTTCCTTTTCCAAGTAAAATACAATATCTTTTATATTTTATCTAACTAAAAATTTCTCATTAATTAATCAATTTCCTTTTTCAGTTTAAACATATAACCTTTTCTATTTTTCAATAACTAAATAATTTCCTTTTTCATTTAAAATAGAATATCTTTTACATTTTATCTAACTAAAATTTCTCCTTTTTAAAAACAGTACGAGCAATTTTGTTTTAAAAAAATAACTTATTTATATATAATTGCTATTAACTAATCAATTACCTTTTTCAGTCAAAACACGTTACCTTTTCTCTTTTCTCTAACTAAAATCTCTCTTTTTCCAATTATATTATGGATGGTTACCTTTTTCAGCAAAACACATTACCTTTTTTCTTTCTTCTTACTAAAACCACCATTTTTCTAATTATATTACATGCGTTTCTATTTAATAAAAAAAATAATAATATTATAATACTAATAATTAACCAATTACCATTTCAGCTAAAAAATAACATAATTATATATAATTATTATTAACTAATCAGTTACCTTTTTTAGTCAAGACACGTTACCTTTTCTCTTTTCTCTAACTAAAATCTCTCTTTTTCCAATTATATCATGGACGATTACCTTTTTTCAGCAAAACACGTTACCTTTTTTCTTTCTTCTTACTAAAACCTCCATTTTTCTAATTATATTATAGGCGTTTCTATTTAATACAAATAAAATAATAATATTATAATACTAATAATTAACCGATTACCTTTTCATCTAAAATATATCATCTTTTCTATTTTTTCTAATTACATTCCCTTTTTTTTCTAGAAATATAACGGGTAGCGTTAATTTCTCATTTTCTAAAAACTATGAACAATTTTATTTCATAAAATAACATAATTAAATTATAATTACTATAAACTAAACAATTACTTTTTCCACATAAATCATGCACGTTACCTTTCTATTTTTTCTAACTAATTTTTTTTAATTATATCACAGACGGTTCCATTTAATAAAATAAACTAATAATATTATAATATTTTTAATTAACCGATTACCTTTTTCAGCTAAAACATATCATCTTTTCTATTTTTTCTAACTAAAATCCCTTTTATAATAGAAATACCACGGACAATATTATTTTCTCATTTTCTAAAAACATTACGAGCAATTGTATTTAGTAAAATAACGTAATTCAATTATAATTACTATAAACTAATCAATTACCTTTTTCACCTAGAACATATAATCTTTTTAATTTTCACTAATTAAATTCTCTATTTTTCTAATCATACCACGGACATTCTATTTAATAATAGAAATATCACGAATAACATTTATATAATTATTATCAAATCATCTCATATAAAAAAGTAAGCCTCCAAAATTCATGTTTTTAAAAAATTAATTTTAATTAATGAATTTTTTTATATAATATAAAAAAAATCCGTGCATCGCACGGGTTTTAGGCTAGTATTCATATAAGGTCCTTTCATGTATACCTAGTCGGTCCGTTTTAAATATGTAATTCTTATTTTGCAAATTACCATATATATATAGACAATGATTCTAATGACCCTAGTGATCACAGTATTCACCTATATTCAAAGAATTAATTATCTTAGATGGGCAAATGTCAGAATTTTATAAACTTTCCAGAACAGTTTGGATGTATCAAAGGAATTAATTAATTAGAATTAAAACTTAAAATCATGAATGAATTAAAATGTAAGAAAAGGGAATGGATCGGAGGTTAATGATAATAAAGAATGAAATTAAATCAGTTAGTATGATGGTTTCGATTTATTCTCCTAGAATGAATTGGATTCTTATTCTACAGAATTAACTTATGCTACAGGTATCAAAATGAGATACCAAAAAATTGTTACCAAATGATGTGTTATTTTTTGATTGTTTATAGTTGCAATGGGCCCGGTAGAGTCATCCAATAAAAATATTTCAAAATGACAACTAACTAGTGATTTTTTGATTGTTTATAGTTGCAATGGGCCCGGTAGGGTCATCCAATAAAAATATTTCAAAATGACAACTAACTAGTGTCATGTCATTTGGTATCTAATTTTGTTACCTAATTTAGTACCTGTAGCACTATTGAATTAAGTTGTAAAATTGGTTTTTCCATTTTTCCATTGATTTTGAATCTAATATAAAACCATGCAGAAAAATTAGCAATTTGCAGATACTGCATATAGCTAATCAACTAGTCCAACTACCTTCAACCAATTTTACCCACCGAATCGATTGGTTTACCTCATTCCTCTCCAATGAGAACATACACTCGATCAACTATCATTATCATTATCAGCTAACAGCAGCACTATTAGTACCAAAAAAAACAAAAATGAACTATCCTAGCCATAGCTTGTACTCATATTTGTTTATGATTTCACAGCTCTAAATGCGTCTGTGCCAATACTTTGCGACGTTGTACAAATGAAAATGTAAGTCCCGTACGTTGTGACACTTGTAGCTGCATGTACTTGTCATGTTATAGGTCTAACAAATATACATCAATCCTGCATATGTAATCAAATGGGCCGGGGTGATCATATATGCAATTCATTTTTCAAATCGTTAGTTTAACAAAGAATACGTACACATATTATTTAACAGTTTTTTTTTTTTGCTAATTTATATATTATTTAACAGTTAATAATATCACATTGTCGAAAATTTGTATTCTCCGAAATTGTAATTTATATTGTCGAAAATATAAACAATATTCGACAATATATTTAGATCCAAGAGGTGACATAATTAATTAAAATGAAGTCAGATAAATTGAAAAACTGTATACCTAGGACCTTTCTTAGGAGGTGTTTTGGGGAACTTTTTTCCAGAATAAGTCAATTTATTTTAAGACAAAGTTAGAGATTCCTAACTTTCCAACTTATTTTTGCAACTTATTAATCTCAAGCATACATTGAATACTTGTATAAAAAAAATTTGTCAAAATATAAATTTTTTACCCGAAAATAAGTCAATAATTCCTTAATAAAAGCTAAGCCAAACAGGCCCTTAATCTGGACAACTGAAAATTACAATCTGGCTTGGAGTAGTTATGGTAGCCACCAACCCACACGACTGTATCTTAATTTAAAAGCTTATTTTTGATATTTATCTGTTCATCTCCCTCATTTGTGCTTGAAGCCTCAAGCTTTTCAATCCTACCAGCAACTTTTTTGTGCTTCATGGAGAACATACCTTTGTGCTGTAGATAATTAATACATATTCTATTGGGGTTTCTAGAACAAGAATATTTACACACACTCACTAATTTTATGCTTAAACTAGAGTTGTGATTTATTGGCAAATTTCCTAGTTACGATCGAGACCACACATTGGACTGTCTATTTCCATAATCTTTGAGTACTACTCTGCTTGCGTCTGAACCAGATTAAGTAAGGCCCATTTTGCTTCCTGCACAGGGCTACCAAATTCTATATAGTCCAACGCAATAAGGTTGGGTTCACGATGCATAATAGAAGGGATAGGAATGGAACGTTGAATGAAATACTGGAGTATGAATGGAATGGTGAATGAAATATACAGTATCCCATTCACTTGTTTGTTTACATATAATTCAATTCCAATGGAAATGGAATGAAAATAATAAATAATTTACTGACATTTTAATTTTATCAAATTCAAATCTCGAAAAAAAATCTATGACAAACTTTCCCAAAAATATTTTACTAGGTAAAACAAATTCTCGAAAATACATTTCTCGGAAAAGGATTCCTAAAAAAATTTCCGGAAATGAATTTTTCGAGAACATTTTTCTCGATCCGAAAAAAGATTCCTGGAAAAATTCAGGAAATAAATTCCTCGAGAAAATTTTTCTCAAAAAAAAAATTTCTCGGGAACAAATTTCTTCAAAAAACTTTTCTCAACAGAATATTCCACAAAAAAAATTCCCTAAAAATAAATTTACCCGAAACTAAATTTCTCCGAAATTTTTTTTCTCAAAATAATTTCCCAAAAACGTATTTCTCGAAAACAATTGGGTGAAAAAATTTAATATATCTCCCTTCGCATTTTCATGGGTGAAATTCAACGATTCTGATGGAAATGAATGGATATGAAAATGGTGAAATTCATTCCTTTATCCAAGTTAATAACCTGGAATTCTGGAATGATCATTTATTTCATTTCGTTCCTGCCAAGTGAACGGGGAGCCTAAGGTTGTGTTTGGTTGGAGAGAATGTAATAGAATGAATAGAAATTAATGGAATACAATGAATAGAAGATGTGTGATTTAAAAGAAAAATCAGTGGGTGCAAATTTTGTATGTAGAATTTGGGAGGAAAATAGGTTGGAGGGAGAATGGATCATTACTTTTCAAAATGTTGTGTTTAAATTCACTAGTACAAAATTGACCTATTACGTCGCCTCTTTTACGTCGCACATAAAGAAATGCGACGTATATAATACTTTATACGTCGCATTTTTTAGAAGTGCGACGTATATAACCCATTTGAGACGATTTTTTACGTCGGTTCAGGTTAAAGGCGTCGTATATTATCAACATATACGTCGGTCCTTTTTTGACCGACGTAAAAAATGACATTTTACGTCGGTATTTTCTACCCACCATATAAAGTCATAGCACATTTACATCGCCTTTCTAACTATCCGACGTATAAACCATATATATACGACGCCATTCTTATAACCGACGTATATACTTGCATAAAAAAATTATGAAAAATAATAAATTCAGTTTTCTCTCGCCTCAGTTTTCTCTCTCGCCTCTTTTCTCTCTCGCCTCCCCTACCGGCGATTTTGATTTTCCAATCACACACTTCATCGTTCACAAAAATGGATGCCATTTTCGTGTTCTTCTCATCAAAATACGTCGAATTCATCCCTTAGTTTTCGATTTCTTGTCCCAAATTTCTCAAACTCGAAACCCTAGAAATCACCTCTCCGAGAACTTCATCAATTCGACACTTTTCAACTCAATTCCTTATCGATTTGTTCTCGTAATGATGTTTATACATCATATAATGAAAAGCCCCTTGGATTGGCTGCAAATTTTGGATTGTATGACTGGGGAGAGATCGATAGAGTTCTGAAGAAGGTTCAAGAAGGCGTTGATGTTTTCGATAGCATTTGGAATAAGGTATGTTAATTGGGTTTATTGATTTTGAAATGGAGTATATGGTGGTATGTTAATTGGGTGGGTGGGTCTGTGACTGGTGTCTCTACTGTAGCATTTGTCTATTTCATTGGTTAGGTAGCTTTTAATAATGGCTGTTCTTCTGATTCTTTTCTTGTAGCTTGATTCCTGCATATCTGGGACGTATTATGTTTATTATACCGTTAGATGTCATGGCTTATTGCACTGTTATGATAAATTACTGTTATGAACTAGTTCAATTTGATTTGTTTGCTTTGGTCCTTCGTCAGTTTTTTTTAGCCTTTGTTTAGGGAAAAAGATGTAATTTGATTTGTTTACTATATGCTTATGGTTTGTAGTTATGTGTTCTGGAGGATTTTCTTGTTATTGTCCAAATGGTTCATCAATATGGAATTATCTTTGCTCCTTTGTATTTTTACCATTATACTCTGCATAAACGACTCTGTATATCAGTGTTATTATAATTTGGACATGTATCATAGCGGAATGAATGGAAGTGACACACGTGTTATTCTATCAGCATGGAGCTTTTAACATATGACATTTTTGTTATCCCACTTTCACATAGATTTATTTCTGAGATTTTGATACAATGCATTGAGGATAAGTAAGCAATTTAGACCACAAAGTTATCAAAAAACATGTGTGATGGTAAACAAGCTATTGTGCTTAGATTTGAGATAGAGTTCAATAGAACGTATTGATATCCTTCCCGGCTGTTTTGTTAATATTGCATATCTGCCTATCCTATGAATTTATGCAGTGGCTTATACAAGAAAAATGCAGGGAGCTTATTCACATTGAGTTTGACAAATCATTATATGTTAAGATAATGTAGGTCAATGCTAATCCAACTAAAAAAGAACTATAAAATGGAATCTACTAGTTCCTGTTGAATTGGTTTGATTTGTTCTGCAAAATAAACCAATTTTACATAAGTTATTAGAATTAGTTTGACCGTGTCTAATTAAAATATATTGTTATCGGTAATATTTTTTATGCACCACTCTTTGGAAGCTTTCTTGATTTACAGAAAATTTGGGTATACAGCTGTAGCATCAATGGAAGAATCGGTGGCACAGAGACAATTTACAATTCATTAAAGTGGGGTTATACATCCTGGCATAACACCAAACACCTTTAACAGCTATGTATGGTATTGAGTACATACAAACATAAGACTTTTATTTTTATTATGTTAATTTAGTGGCCTTTAATAAATCTATGATTTGCATTCTGCTGTGTTAAGTAATGTTTTGTGTAGCTTACGGTACTAGTTGTGGTCTTTGTCTACATGTTCATTTGCTTTGTTTGTTAATAATCATTTCCTGGCTCTGTTTAGTTTCATTTGTTAGCTTTAAATTAATTATCTGAGTTATATGCTATTTGTGCCCATTTTCAATTTTAATTAGATTGTGTAATTTCTTGCCCGTATTCGCGATCTAGTCCACTCACTTGGTATAACTTTTAACATAGTGTTAGAATTAGTCGTATTAATTAGAGTTCATTAAATTGCCATTAATATTAAGTGGTATAGTATTAAATAGTATAATTAAATTTCCAGTTTATTAGTACTACTTGCTTAGTACTACTTGCTTGCGTGTTAAGAAGTTTATTTGATTAAGTTTGTTTACTTAACTCCTTGTCCAAACTTGTTAGCACCCCATTGCTAGCTCCTGGATAAATCGGCCCAAGTTAATATATTAAGCCCATCCTCTTGTTTCTAGTCTACCCTATTTTAGTTTCATGGTTTTCTGTTTAAATTGTTTTTTTCCTACGTGTATGCAAGTCTTGATTATGTTCACTTTTTATTATTTAGATAAATTGATTAATTCGTAAAAGCAAATTATCTCAAAATTAATTGTTCTAATTCGCCTAAATTAGAAATTAAGGTCTCGCGAAAAATTTATAGTCTCTGTGGAACGAATCATAAATATTAAGACGACGATCGTGCGCTTTCGATATAAATGTTAATTTTTTAGCACATCATAAAGTAATACTTCAGTGTTTGTAATGATGCAGGTTGTTGGGAATGAACACGGGGTATAACTGCATTTCAGATGGATATAAAGGTTGTATGTAGTCTGCTATTTTTATAAAAATATTAAGACAATTGATTATAAAGGTTGTTGATGGATATAAAATATATTTTTTTATGTACAACTAATTTTTTGGAAATACCCTAATATATATTAGTATCTTGCATAATTAAAGAAAGAAATTTTTCTGTCTACTTGCCTTCTAATTCCCTAATATATATTCTCTTCATAATTAGTATAATTTCATTGTTTCCATCCTAATCATTTGTAGGTTGATTCACTGGAGAAGAAATTGCCTTGGCTGAAGTATGATATGAAGAAGGCGAGTACATAGAAGCTAAAGAGAAGGAGAAAGATGCTAAGAAAAAGTTTGACGAGCTTCCTAAAGCTACGAATGAACTACAAGGACCAATAGAGTAGGCTATTTTGAAAATTTAAAGCAAGTGTAGTGCTAATTCTAAATTGGAGAAATTTGTATAATTAAACATGGAGATGTATTTTCAAGCATGTAATTATTATTTTAATTTAATTAGTCACTTTGTTGAGAAATTTGGGTTGCAAGTTTTTTTTTTTTTTTTTTGGGTTTGTAAAAAAAGGAATTTTGATGTATATATAAATATAAATAGGGTAAAAATTGTCATTTTTCAATAGACATATACGTCGCCCTTTTTGATCTTATACGTCGCCCTTTTTGGTCTTATACGTCGCCCTTTTTATGACATTATACGTCGCGCTTTTTGATCTTATACGTCGCCCTTTTTATGACATTATACGTCGCCCTTTTTGATCTTATACGTCGCCCTTTTATGACATTATACGTCGCCCTTTTGATCTTATACGTCGTCTTTTAACCGACGTATATGATGCTTTATACGTCGCCTTTTTAACCGACGTAAAAGATGGTGACTTTATACGACGCCCCTGTATACGTCGCCAAAAGTGCGACGTAAAAGACCAAAAAAGGCGACGTAATAGGCCAGTTTTGTACTAGTAATTTTAGCTTAGATGATTATGAATGGAATGATGTAATGAATGAAATGTTTAAACAATTAACTATATTATTGTTCAAATTTCATTTTATTCCCTCCAATAAGTCTATGTCGTGATTCCATCCATGAAGACTAAAAGTTAAAGAGTAAAATGCACTTTGTGTATCTGAAGTTTGGCGAATACACCACTTGAAATACCACCTTTCTAAAAGTACCACGGGCAATACCAAGTAATGAATTCACTTAAAAATTTGTGTACCGCCGTCTAGCTGATGCAAACGGCGTTAGATTGTCAAGGGCATAACAGTCATTTCCATAGGCAAGCTTTGCGCGGGCTTTGTTCTGGCGCCTTTTCACTGGTATATGTACACCACAAACACAGCACACTAACATTACATATACTCAATTGTATAAACCCTAATTAAACTTCTCCCCAAACAGCAAAATGGCGAGCAGAGCCTTACGGATGATGAAATCGATGTTATCTTGGAACTTGCTTGCTACTGTGATCGGATGAGTGTAATGAAGACTCAATGGTTTGGGCCTAATGCGGGTAGGAGATATAGGGCATGTCCAAACAACACTTGTGGCTTCCAGGAATGGATTGATGAGGAACTTGGGGGCTCGTACTCTAGAGATAATCCAGGAGTTGCAGGCAAAGCACATGGAGAGGGAGGAGAAGCATAGGCGCAGGCTGGTTCGTGTGAGAGAGAGGCATCAAGCTGAGATAAATCAATTGAAGGCTAAGCAAAAGTTTGTAGCTATTGTTGGATTGCATGTGCTTGTTAATTTGGTGATGAACACAAACAGGAATGACACTGGATTTGAGGACGATGACTCTGATTCTCTTGATGAGTGAAGCCTTGTTTAGTTTGATGTAGGACTATTATGGCTGTTTAAGTTATAAGCAAAATGCTTGTATTGTTGTTGGCATGTATTGACTGTTTGGTCATGTTTTGTACTGTCTCTTTTGCTATGAATTAATGTCAGTTGTCAATCATCTCTACAATGCCTCTTTGGTTATCTAATTGACCATGAATTAAGGTTAAAAGAACAAAAGCTTCGTAAATAAAAAGCATTGGTAAATAAAAACCATTCCATTACAGCAAATTAGTTAAATTCAAGGTTCATCCAACTTGCATTTTCTAGACAAATGCATATTCTAGGCATACATACCAAAGTGCATTATACAGACCAAAAGCAATTAACATTCATCAACATAATTTATCACTTCCAAACAGGCTTTTGCTTAAGCCTACTTTCCCTTTTCCTCCTAGCCAGTTCCAGCTTCCTTGCAGTAGTAACTGTGGGTTTTCCTTTAGTTGCAGTGCCAATTGGTTCTATGCCATGAGGAGTGTTTGTTGGTTGCATCAGATTTGAGTTGGTGAACACCCCTCCTTGACTACCTTCTCCAATTGTTGTTGTCTTTGAATGGCCACTCTGGCTGCCTTCTCCACCAGTTGGGGCATTTGATGCACTTCCCTTTTTGCCACTTTCAACCTCTCCCTTTTTTGGCTTCTTAGCTTTGACATTCAGTTTTTTCTCACAACCATTGGCTCTGTCATGTGCCTACAAAGAGGACAAAAAAGACTTATGAAGAGGTTGAAAGTTTGTCATGCATAAAACATTATAGTGTTATGAACAAGAAAAAAAATAAAATACCCTAGCTGGGCAAGTCCTAATGTTGTGAGAAGCTTCAGTACAGTAGCTGCACTTCACTTTGGAATTAACTCTCATCAACCTTGTTGCATCAGGGGCAGGTGTATCATTAGTCTTCTTCCTTGCTTTTTTGGACCTTCCTGTTTGCACCTTCAAGAATTGTGGTAGTGGCTTAGGGTAATCTGTTCCATCCCAGTCTTCTTCACCACAAATAGGCTCAAGAATGTGGTTGTAGGTGGCAAGGAAGGTATCCTTTGAGTAGCAACCATGGATGTAGTCCTCATATTTTTTTTTGGACCATGCAATGCAAGCACAGGCATGGTAACATGGTATAACTGATAGCTCCCACTTCCTGCATGCACATTTTTTTGCCTCTAAGTCCACGACCATTTGATAACCCCCATCAATCATTGTAACCAAATACTTGGCACCTCCAGACCATATCACATGACAACCCTTCATTTGATCAACAACCCTACCATATTACACCAACACAATCAGTCATGCATATTAAGAAATGAAAATTGCAAAAAATCAGAATTGACTTACTTATTTAGCCTTCTCATGGCATTAGGGCAAACAGGGTTCAAGGCATAACTGTTAAGCATTATGTCCCTTCTTTTCTGTATTCTTTTCATGACATCAATGTGGATACTTTGAAGCATTGACAAAATAGGGAGGTCCCTATACTTTCCAATTGTGTTGTTGAAGACCTCACACTGATTGTTAACAAACTGGTCTGACTTAGGAATCATTCTAAAGGCACTTCTGGTCCATTGAGTCCTTGGTTTCTCATTTAACCAATCATGGCATTTCTTTGAAAGCTGGAAAAAAAATGTTTATTACTATAAAGCTATAATACTATAAAGTAATGAAGCACTAATAAAGATAGCACTAATAAAGATAAAGGAAGTTGTAATAAAAAAGAAGATACCTTTTGCAGCTCCTCCATGTGCTTCTTAAATGTATACTCAGTGGTTGCCCTGGCTGCCTTCCACCGGAGCATCCTAACACCAATACCTTTGTGCTCTTTGTACATGTTTCTATACAAGTGCATAACACAGAACCTATGTTCTGCATTAGGCACAATGTTTTCCAAGGCATTAATCAACCCTTTCTGCCTGTCAGATATAAAGGTCCAGCTCCCATCATTCTGAATATTCAAGTCTTCAACTACTAGCTTTAAAAACCAATTCCAGCTGTCACTGTTTTCTGCTTCTACAACTACCCATGCCAAGGGATACATCTCATCATTAGCATCTGTTCCAATAGCAGATAATAGTTGGCCACCATAAGGGCCCTTCAAGTGGTACTCATCTAGCCCTATTAATGGCCTGCAACCATCTTTGAACCCTTTTTTTATTGCTTCAAAGCAAGTGTAGAATCTTTTAAATCTCTTCTTCCCTAAATTTGCAGCATCATCTGCATCTTCAGTCATGACCAGGACATTGCTGCCAGGCAATTCTTTTAGTAGAGCATTAGCATAGTCCCAAACTTTGGAGTACTGGACCACATGGTTCCCATTTATTTTCTGCAATGCCATTTTCTTTGCCCTAGAAATTGCATATATGCTGACATGGCAGCCCCAATCATTCACAACCTTCTTTAAGAAAGCAGCCAAAGGTCATGTGGGGTTCATCCTTATGTCATTATCATAGTAATTTGCAATCCATCTTGAGTTGATTTGCTTCTGATCAAATGTTTGAATGCAGGTATGCTTTGGATTATACACTCTCACTTGGAAACTATCAGAATTATTGATAAGTGGATTTTATATCCACTTGGAACATTCTATATCGGCTTAAATTGATTGTTTTGGACTCAAGTTTGTGTAGTTTTGATGTGTTTTGTGTAGTTGTGCAGGTTTGCAAGAATATCTAAGCTTTTGTCGTTTTTGGAGATTTAATTGATTAAAATTCGGATTTTCCGGGAAGGCTGCGCAGCTTATACTGTTTTGGCCATATCTAGAGTTCTAGAAGTTCGTTTTCAGCGATCTTACTGCCCGCGCGAAGCTTGAGAGATTTTCTACAACCTGGGATAGGAAACAAGTGCAAGGGACGTGCTGAATGAAGTCGCGCACGTGTTCTTATAAAAGAAGGCCATGAATTTACTGTTTTGCCCTTTTTCTAATTCTAATTGTATTCTGGGCAATTTTGGGTACCTTCTTTAAATTCTAATTGTAATAGAAGGCAATTTCTTGCTGGGCAAGACTTGGAGTATCTATATAAACACATCTAGAGAGGAGAAAAACACTATTCTATAGATACAACTTTGTACGCAGCTTTTAGGGATTTTTCTGGAGAACTATTATTTTCTTTGAAGATTGAAGATTAAAGGTTTTTCTATATTCTTATAATTATGAGTTCTTCTATTAATACATGTATTTTGTTTTCTTCTTTAATTATGTGTAACTAAATCTCTAATCTGAGGATTGGGTAGTATTCCTTGGTATTCATGTATGTTTAATTATCTGTGATTTTCTTGCTTTGCTGATCTGTTATTGAGAGCTTAACACAATTAGGGGAGTCATGAACCTTTGATTGGATTTTAGGGATTGTAATAACTTGGAAGAGGAGTTGCGATTTTAGTACACGATTTAACAGACATAACTCGAATATTTGATTGGAAGATTAATAGGAGAGTTGTGAGACTTATAATTCTTGGTGCGTAATAGTTTATGATTGTACTTTGATTGTATCACGGAAGTGACAATTAGGGTGTAGTTGTAGACACTATATTGTATCTTGGAAGAGAACATTATAACCTTAGAAGAATTGTTTTCAGCAGAGTAAGAACATAGATGTCACATAGATATTGAAAGTGCATTGAAACCAAGTGAAGAACCCCAGTTCTTGGATTGTTTTCCTCATATATTTTATTCTTGATTGATAATTAGTTTAATTTAATTTATAAACAACCCAAACATTCTTCTACAATTCTAAATTGTGAGAGATAAGAAACTTGAACTTGATATTACATTCAGTCCTTCCCTGCGAACGAACACATAAAAATACTACTAACAAATTGGCGCCGCTGCCGGGGAAGGCAGTATACTTGAGTTTAGGTTAATTGTTTCTTATTTTTTTTTTGGATTTTAATTGGTTCCACAAGTTGTTTTGTTGGTGATTTTCAGGTGTATGCGACGTGCATCTTGCGTGAGAAAATTGGAATTTGACCCTGAAATCGAGCGTACTTTGAGAAAGATCAGAAAAGAGAAAGCTAAGATGGGAGAGCCGGCAGCTCAAGCTGTTGTTAATGATAATGTTGATGAGACTTCTATTTGGGACCATGAGACACCAAATCCTGCTAATTGCATGTACAAAACTCCAGAGATTGGTGCAACCCAATTCAACATTAATCCAAGCTTAATTCAGATGATCAGCAATCAAGCTTTTGAAGGAGACATTGAACTAGAGGATCCACACAGACATCTAGAGCGTTTCGTGCAGATGTGTGGCTCATTCAGAATCAATGGTGTTACGAGTGACAAGATTCGTCTCCATATGTTTCCCTACTCTATTAAGGGAAGAGCTTTGGAATGGTTTCAACAACTTCCAAATACTACGGTTGCTACATGGGATGGTCTTTCTACTGCATTCTTGTCCAAATATTATCCTTCTGACAAGACGCAACAATTAAGGACTATGATTATGAGTTTTAAAGCACAACCGGGTGAAGGTCTATATCAGGCATGGGAGAGATTCAAGGCACTATTGAGGAAGTGTCCACATCACGGCTTAGAAGATTGGCAGATCATTAGTACTTTTTATGGGGCCATGAATGCAGATATTCGTTTGAGTTTGGATGTTGCTGCTGGTGGAAATTTCAAGAAGGCACCAACTACACAGGCTAAAGCACTCCTTGAGGAATTGGCATCTAATAATTATTCATGGGCACCTAGTGGGATGAGCTCAGCAAAAGCAGCACAAGAATCTGAGATGATCAACATGCTGGCTCAAAAATTGGATACTCTAACTCAGGAGGTATGAGGACAAAGGGCAAATGTGAATGCTATTTCTTCACCTATGGAATGGTATAATGATTATGGTGCTAGTCAGAACTCCTATGTGCAACAATTTCCAGAAGAAGCATCTTTTATTCAGGGAAGACAGCCGTGGCCTGTTCAGAATAATTCCTACTACAATCCAAATCAAAGGCCAAACAACAATCTTTCTTACAGTAATAATCATGCGGCTAATCCTTCTTATTCATTTCCAAGGTAGAATCAACCTCCTGGTTTTCAGTCACGACCACCGTATCAAGCACAGCCGCAGTATCAACCTCCGCCAAAGAAAGAACCAGCTGATTGGGAGGTTGCACTAAATAAGATTATGCAAGGAACCTCTGGGGCATTGGCTAATATGGAATCAAGAATAGAGCAGATGGCATCATCTCAAAAGATGCTGGAAACACAGATTGGACAGATTGCCTCCAAGATGGGTGTTCGTGAGCAAGGATCACTTCCTAGTCATCCCGACCAGACTGGTAAGGAACAATGCAAAGCAATTACTTTGAGGAGCGGAAAAGAGTTGCCCGAGGTTGAGGTTCTTGAGCCTAAAGAGAAGGATGCTGAAAAAGAAAGTGAGATATTAGAGATCGATGCAGAAAAGTCAGAAAAAGTAGATGAAGAGAAGAAGGAAGAAGAACCAGAAAAGCCGTATGTTCCTCCACCACCTTATGTTCCTCCTATTCCATTTCCACAGAGACTTCACAATAGGCAGTTAGAAAAGCAGTACGAGAAGTTCTTGACTATGTTCCGGCAGTTGCATGTCAATATTCCTTTGGCTGAAGCTTTGAATCAAATGCCACTTTATGCTAAATTTCTTAAGGAGATGTTGACAAAGAAGAGGAAATTTGAGGATGCAGAAACCATTACTCTTAATGCGGAATGCAGTGCAGTTATCCAAAAGGCCATTCCTCAGAAATTGAAAGATCCGGGAAGTTTTTCTTTGCCTTGCACTATTGGGAAGATGGAGAACATGAAAGCCTTGTGTGATTTAGGGGCTAGTGTGAGTTTGATGCCATATTCAATCTGCAAACGACTTGGTCTTGGAGAGATTAAAAAGACACGGATTTCACTTCAGTTGGCGGATCGTTCTGTTAATTATCCATTGGGGGTCATTGAAGATGTGGTTGTCAAAGTGGATAAATTTGTCATACCTTGTGATTTTGTGGTGTTAGAGATGGATGAAGATGTCGAGATACCCATTATCTTGGGAAGGCCATTCTTGGCTATTGCAGGCACTACAATCGATGTTAAAGCTGGAAAATTGACATTGAATGTTGGCGAGGACAAAGTGAAATTTGATCTGAACAAAGCAATGAAGATGCCTCCTTTTGGAGCAACTTGTTTTACTGTTGACAGAGTTGATGAAATTGTGCAGCTAGAAAATGAACACTTCGTAGGAGTAGAACGGGTGTTAGATGATGTAGTAGAAGAAGAAGCACTTGTTGTTCGAGACACAGAAGTTGAGATGGTTTTTACACTTTCAGAGGCACCACAGGTTGAACTTAAACCTCTACCTGCTAATTTGAGGTATGCCTTTCTTGGTCCTAATGATACATATCCTGTGGTAGTTTCTGCTTTGCTTAGTGATGATGAGCTGGAAAAATTATTACATGTTCTTCGGCAATATAAATCAGCTATTGGTTGGACAATTCAAGATATCAAGGGAATTAGCCCTGCTCTTTGCATGCATAGAATTGCTTTAGAAGATAATCATAAGCCTGTGATTGAGGGACAAAGAAGATTGAATCCGAATTTACAAGAGGTAGTGAAGAAAGAAATCACTAAGTTGCTGGATGCTGGTATCATATATTCGGTTCCACATAGTAAATGGGTTAGTCCTATTCATGTGGTGCCTAAGAAAGGTGGGATGACTGTTGTACATAATGAGAAGAATGAATTAATTCCCATGAGAACAGTAACAGGTTGGAGAGTTTGCATTGATTATAGGAAGTTGAATAATGCTACTCGCAAAGATCACTTTCCCCTCCTATTCATTGATCAAATGCTCGAAAGGTTGGCGGGTAATGAGTATTATAACTTTCTGGGTGGATTCTCGGGCTACTTTCAGATTCCAATTGCACCCGAAGATCAAGAGAAGACCACCTTTACTTGTCCTTATGGTACTTTTGCTTATCGGAGGCTTCCTTTTGGTTTGTGTAATGGCCCTTCGACGTTTCAACGGCTTATGAACCACATATTCTCAGATTTTATAGGGAAAGACATGGAGGTCTTCATGGATGACTTCACAGTGTATGGTTCTTCCTTTGAATCTTGTTTAGCCAGTTTGTCGAAGGTGTTGCAAAGATGTACTGAAACTAATCTTGTTCTTAATTGGGAGAAATGTCACTTTATGGTGAAGGAACGCATTGTGCTTGGGCATAAAATCTCTAATAAAGGCATTGAGGTCGATAGAGCAAAAATTGAGGATATTGAAAAATTGCCACCACCTTCATCTGTGAAAGGTATTCGAAGCTTTCTTGGTCATGCTAGTTTTTATCGATGATTCATCAAGGATTTCTCCAAGTTAGCTCGGCCTCTCTGTAATCTTCTCGAAAAGGATCGTGTTTTTGACTTTGATGAAAGTTGTCTTGTTGCGTTTAACAAGCTGAAGAAGGAACTTACTTCTACACCCATAGTTACATCTCCTGATTGGAGCTTGCCATTTGAGCTTATGTGTGATGCTAGTGACTATGCTGTGGGTGTTGTTCTTGGGCAAAAAAAGGATAAGCGTATGCATGTGATAGCTTATGCAAGCAAGACTCTTGATGATGCGCAAATCAACTATTCCACTACGGAGAAAGAGCTACTTGCAGTGGTGTTTGCACTTGATAAATTCAGATCCTATCTTGTTGGGTCTAAGGTGATTGTCTATTCAGATCATGCTGCGATTCGTTTCTTGATGACAAAGAAGGATGCCAAGCCTCATCTAGTTCGTTGGATTCTCTTACTCCAGGAATTTGATCTTGAGATTCGAGATAAGAAGGGGTCCGAGAACTTGGTAGCTGATCATTTATCTAGGTTGGATCAAGGAGATGGAGAGGTAGGAGGTGAAAAACCTATCAATGATAAATTTCCGGAAGAGCAGCTTCTAGGTGTGTCCTTGTCTACACCATGGTATGCAGATTTTGTGAACTACATTGTGGGAGGAGTTGTGCCGGATAATCTCTCTTATAACCAAAAGAAGAAATTCTTTTATGATGTGAAGCACTACTATTGGGAGGAACCATTACTTTACAGGGAGTGTGCTGATGGAATGTTTCGTAGATGCGTACCTCATGATGAAGTTCCTCATATTTTCAGGCATTGTCATTCTCTAGAGTGTGGAGGTCATAACAGTAGTATGAAGACAGTGGCGAAAGTTTTGCAGTAAGGATTTTATTGGCCAACCATGCATCAGGATGCTAGAGACTTTGTGGCAAAGTGTGATAGATGTCAGCGAGTTGGAAATATTTCGAGGAGGAACGAGATGCCTTTACAATCTATTCTTGAAGTGGAGATTTTTGATGTGTGGGGGATGGACTTCATGGGTCCATTTCCATCTTCTTATGGGAACCAGTATATTTTGGTGGGAGTTGATTATGTCTCTAAATGGGTTGAAGCTATTGCATCTCCTACTAATGATGCTAGAGTGGTGAAGAAGTTCCTAAAGAAGTATGTGTTCACTAGATTTGGAGTGCCAAGGGCTATTATCAATGATGGAGGTGCACACTTTTGCAATAAACAAGTGGCTGATCTCTTGAAAAAGTATGGTGTGACACAAAAGGTGGCAACTCCTTATCATCCGCAAACAAGTGGACAAGTTGAGATTTCGAATCGTGAGTTGAAGTCAATTTTGGAGAAGACAGTGACAATGTCAAGAAAGGATTGGTCAATAAAGCTTGATGATGCACTTTGGGCATATAGGACGGCATTTAAAACACCAATTGGAATGTCTCCATATAGGTTGATCTTTGGGAAGCCATGTCATTTGCCGGTGGAACTTCAGCATAAGGCATTTTGGGCGACAAGAGAGTTGAATTTTAATCTTAAATCAGCAGGAGAGAAGCGGTTACTTCAACTTGGAGAGCTTGAGGAGATTAGGCTCCAATCTTATGAAAATGCTAGTATCTACAAGGAAAAGACCAAATTGTGGCATGACAAGCACATTCAGAAGAAGGAATTTGAGGTTGGGCAACATGTTCTATTGTTTAATTCAAGACTCCGTTTATTTCCTGGAAAGCTTAGATCAAGATGGTCCGGACCTTTTGAGATTGTGAAGGTTTATCCTAATGGGGTTTGTGAGATTACTAGAGAAGGGTCGGATGTATTCAAGGTGAACGGGCAGAGACTGAAGCCATACTTGCTTGGAGAAACAATGGAGAGAGGAATGAGCATTCTTCGTCTCCAAGAACCTATCATGAGTTGAGGAAGTAACGTCAAGCTATTGATGTTAAAGGAGCGCTTCTTGGGAGGCAACCCAAGCTTTGTTGTATACGTTATTACTTTCTTCTTCAAAAAAAAAAAAAAATCGAATTTTGAGCAATTTGCAGGTCTGTAACGCAATTTGCCCCTGCGTTACTGACCTTGGCGCCATTTGCCCCCTTGTTGCGCAAGTTGCGTCTGCGCAACTGACCTCCAGGCAAATTGCGGCCCTGATGCGCAATTTGCTCCGCCGCATCTGGACTTGAGGCAGGTTGCCTCACACGCGCGCAACGTGCGCTTGTTCCAGGAGATTTCAGAAAAAAAAAATTTTGTTGCTCACCTATTCTGTCCGTGTGTAGGCTGTTGTGTTTATATATATATAAAAAAAAAATCTTTCACCCCAAATCTATTCATACTCTCATCTTTCCCCAAAATCTTTTCCTATTTTAATTCCAAAACCCCTCATCTCTCCTAAAAAATTCAAATTCCTATTTCTTTTCCAATTCTTTTTCTTTTATTCATTAAATAATTTTTCTATCCTATATCAAATTCCAAATTCCACCCAAATTTTTTCCTTTTCACATTAAAATTCTTATATTCATCCTATCACTCCATGGCCTATATATACCCATACATACACACCCAATTCATTCTATTCCTCTTCTACATCTCTTAAAAATTCAAGTTTGGGGGAAAATTAGTACAAGTTCACCTCTTTGATTCGTAGTGGGATTTCTTTTCTCTATTTTATTTTATTACGAATTTGTGTTCTTGTAAATTGGGGGTTTTGTATTATTCTTGTTACTTGGGTATTTTTGGTGTGATTTTGCTTGGTGGTTTTTGGTGGGATATTTCTTGGTGGTTGTTGGTGGTGTTATTGTTATGTGGGGTTTTGGTTATCATGGCGCCTAAGTGAATGAGGGGTGGTTCTATTAGGGTGGAGAGATTTTCTTCTCCGGATGCGGAGGTTGAGTATAATCGGTTGTTGTCAAGGTCGGTGGCAAAAGAAAGGGGGTTTTTGCCAACTCATCATTATGGGTTGGTTGATGTGATTAGTGAGTTACGTTGGGGAGAGATTTGTAAGGCACCTGCTCCGGTTCCGGTGAATGTTGTTAGGGAGTTTTATGCTAATGCTAAAGGTGAGCCGGATGAGGTATGTGTGGTTCGAGGTAAACAAGTGGATTATAGTGTTGATGCAATTCGTGCAATTTTGGGACAACCACCTAAGCTTGTGGGAGATGAAGATTGGGCAAGGAAGACTAGTAAGGATGTGGATTTGGAGGCAATTGTTCATGAGTTATGTGTTCCTGGTACAGTTTGGAAGTATAAATTGGGAACCACTGAGCCGGTTAATTTTCTGTCTTCTGCTATGAATAAATTTGCACGTGCATGGTATGCATTTCTTTGTGCGAATATTATGCCTACTTCTCATATAGGTGAGGTCACAGTTGATAGAGTGATTCTTCTTTGGGGCATTCTAAAGGGGAAGTACATTGATGTAGCCTATATTGTTCATCAGAATATTCTACGATTTTTAAAGTCTAATGCACTTTCATCGATGCCCCATGCTTCTGTTATAGCTGGTTTATGTCAAGATAGTGGTGTTACCTGGGGTGCGGATGAGGAGTTAAAGTCACCTTTGGCTTCCATTACTGATGTGTCTATTGATCGAATGCCTGACTGGCAAGGTGGGGTTCCACATCCGAGGGGGCTTGGTTATGTTGTTAGTGATGCTGGTGCTGGTGGTCATGGAGCGGGCGCTCAGCCACGGGGTTCGAGAGTACCGAGAGTTTTGGATGCCCACTTTAAGCGTTTGTACAGGCGGATGGATGCTATACATGCTTGTAACCGGGAGTATGCTCAGGATATGGCTACAGCTTTGAGAAATGCGGGTATTCAGTCAAGGTGGCCAGTCTATGGAGCTCGTACGCGGTATCCACCGCCAGATTCTGATTCCTCCGAGGAGGAGGACGAGTAGGTATGTTTTCTGCTATCCCTTGTATTTACTTCCATTCAATGCGAACATTGAATATTTTAAGTTTGGGGGTGGTTTGAGGGATTAGTAGTTGTTGTATTATGTGTTCATGTAGGATTTCATGCTGTGCATATTAGTAGTAGCAAATTATGCATTTATGTTTGTGTTTATCTACGTTTGTTTCATATAGGACATTCTGTTTTTATTTTTTTTGTATTCATGTGAGTTCATAGTAGTTTGCATTTGCACCCATGCTTGATAGAAATTTTGTGTTGTTGACGCTTTTGATTGAGAAGTGATATGCTTGTTCTTGTGCACACACATACACTAGTAAGTTGAAGCTAGTAGACTTAGTGAATGTTGTAAGTGATTAGAAGGACATGAATATGTGCAAGTTGATTTAGTTTGCATGCTTTGAATACAAGTCGGTGTGTTAGAGAGATTTTTGCTTGGGATTGAGTATGTTTTTTTTCTACCAAGTGAGTTTTTGAGCCTTATTGCATATTTGCAATTTATTCGTTTGCTTGAGTGTCCACGGATTTTTTGCATTGTTAGCAGTTGTTTGAGGTCTTTCTTGAAACGCATGACATTATTTGACGATTAAAATGATAAAGGCAATTAGGAATAACCGCATATTTTCCCATATTACCACACCATATTAACATGATCAATTAGTTACCCGTTGAGCTTAATCCTATTTTTCGGTGACATACCACATTACTTGCCTAGACCTTTTTCTTGTATTGGCCTTACATTAATTTGAACCCACATTGTCAAAGGCTAGTAAAGTGCTTAAGGGAGTAATAAGGTGTGCAAGGAGGGGTTTATTATTGGTCATACTTTTGGGGAAAATATTGAGATTGGGTTTGGTTGTTTACTTGATAGTCGGCATATGTAATAAATTCATGGGATCATTGTTATTGTTTATATTATTGTTTTATCTAGCTCTCAGAAAAAAAAACAGAAAAAAATATGAAAAAAAAAACAAAAAAAGAAAAATATATATTATGAGAGCTTGTTTGTGTTTGTTGTGATCCTATTTCAGTCGACTAGTCGAGTGTTCTTAGTAAAATTTATGTGGGGGGAAAAATAGGGTGTTGTGTATGATTTATTATGGTGCTTACTAGCTTTTGACACTTCACCTGATTTGGCTTATTTGACATACCTTGTCCCTAGCCCCGTTACAACCCAATTAAAGACCTTTTGATTATCGTCATTGATGTATGTTGTGTTAAGAGTTAGATTGATACCACATGTCAAGCATGTTTATGATTTTGTTGGAATTGAGTGATACACTTACCCTTGTTCTTGAGTGAATATTCTTTTGTGAGTGGATTGTGAGTGTTTGCTTGTTCTTGCGTATGAGATCCCGAGTGTTGTCTCAAAGATGTGCTCTTGTAGGCTTAGCATGTTTACTAACTTATTCTTACACTTGACATGGGCTTGTGAGAACTTATGCATGTTCATTGAGTAGACTATGTGAATACTTGCACTTTCGACACCAAGACATTGCGTATTTACTTTGATTCTTAAGTTGATATGGCATGAGAGGATTTGAAGGTATGGTAGGATATTAGTACTAGATTAATTGCATTTTCATTTAGTTGCATTCATGCATTGCATTGCATTGGATTTTGTGGGTACATTCGCTATAGGCCCTCACGAGACCTTACTCGTCCACTAGGGCTGCCTAGGGGTTTAAAGGGCTTGTTGCATATGCCAAATGCAACCGTGATCACCTACGGAAGTGGTACTAGTTAGTTAGTTAGTTATAATTGTTTATGCTTGAGGACAAGCATCGGTTTAAGTTTGGGGGTGTTTGATAAGTGGATTTTATATCCACTTGGAACATTCTATATCGGCTTAAATTGATTGTTTTGGACTCAAGTTTGTGTAGTTTTGATGTGTTTTGTGTAGTTGTGCAGGTTTGCAAGAATATCTAAGCTTTTGTCGTTTTTGGAGATTTAATTGATTAAAATTCGGATTTTCCGGGAAGGCTGCGCAGCTTATACTGTTTTGGCCATATCTGGAGTTCTAGAAGTTCGTTTTCAGCGATCTTACTGCCCACGCGAAGCTTGAGAGATTTTCTACAACCTGGGATAGGAAACAAGTGCAAGGGACGTGCTGAATGAAGTCGCGCACGTGTTCTTATAAAAGAAGGCCATGAATTTACTGTTTTGCCCTTTTTCTAATTCTAATTGTATTCTGGGCAATTTTGGGTACATTCTTTAAATTCTAATTGTAATAGAAGGCAATTTCTTGCTGGGCAAGACTTGGAGTATCTATATAAACACATCTAGAGAGGAGAAAAACATTATTCTATAGATACAACTTTGTACGCAGCTTTTAGGGATTTTTCTGGAGAACTATTATTTTCTTTGAAGATTGAAGATTAAAGGTTTTTCTATATTCTTATAATTATGAGTTCTTCTATTAATAAATGTGTTTTGTTTTCTTCTTTAATTATGTGTAACTAAATCTCTAATCTGAGGATTGGGTAGTATTCCTTGGTATTCATGTGTGTTTAATTATCTGTGATTTTCTTGCTTTGCTGATCTGTTATTGAGAGCTTAACACAATTAGGGGAGTCATGAACCTTTGATTGGATTTTAGGGATTGTAATTACTTGGAAGAGGAGTTGCGATTTTAGTACACGATTTAACAGACATAACTCGAATATTTGATTGGAAGATTAATAGGAGAGTTGTGAGACTTATAATTCTTGGTGCGTAATAGTTTATGATTGTACTTTGATTGTATCACGGAAGTGACAATTAGGGTGTAGTTGTAGACACTATATTGTATCTTGGAAGAGAACATTATAACCTTAGAAGAATTGTTTTCAGCAGAGTAAGAACATAGATGTCACATAGATATTGAAAGTGCATTGAAACCAAGTGAAGAACCCCAGTTCTTGGATTGTTTTCCTCATATATTTTATTCTTGATTGATAATTAGTTTAATTTAGTTTATAAACAACCCAAACATTCTTCTACACTTCTAAATTGTGAGAGATAAGAAACTTGAACTTGATATTACATTCAGTCCTTCCCTGCGAACGAACACATAAAAATACTACTAACAATTATGCATTTTTGTTGCATAAATATTCCACTCACATCCTCCATGGCAAACAAACTTAACTCTTCAACCATAATTTCTCTTTTGAATGATTCCTCTTCTATCCTTTATAGCTTGCTTCTTCACAGCATCTCTAAACACCTTAGATGTAGGGAACAACATTCCTAATTCAAACTTTGGGTTGCCCATCTCAGATTTTTCATCAAACACTGGCCAATTGATCTCATCTTCATCAGTGGAGTTGGCAGCCATCCTCTCCTCTTCACTGTCTATGTAGTGTGAAGAGTCACTAGAATAATGCACATTTCCCTCTACACTCCCATTTGTAGTTCCCTCTGCCCCCATTTGATGTTGTTGTTTCTCTGTATTTTTGTCAACTTCTTTCTGTTTCCCTTTGTCAGTAGCAGCTTTTCCATCATCCTTAGCATTTTCTGCACTCTTATTGGCTTTGGCACTCTCCTTAGCTACCTTTTTTTTTGCTCTCTCAGTCTTATAGTTTGCCACATCTTCATCTGTACTGTCCTCATTTGAAGAGTCAGAATGGAATGAATCATCACTCCAATCATCATTCCATTCATCTTGTTCTACCACATAGTCCTCATCTTCATTATCCTCACTGTCCCCATTATCCTCAATGTCCCCAAATCCCCCATTATCCTCATTGTGACCATGGTCCCCATTCTCAGTCTCATGCAATTCTCCATTCTCACCATAGAGGTCTTCCATTTCCCTAAACACTCTATCATTCTCAGTCTCAACATACTCCAGGTTTGGATCTTGTGATGGGTTGTAGTCTTGAGTCACATTTTCTTCAGGGGTCAACGTCACTATTGGGTCCATTGCAACAGCAAAAACTAAGACTAATCTAGATGGTGGCAGTAGTTCACACATCTCCATAACATCACTATCACTATCCAAGTTCCAAACTCCTCTAACCCAATCAGTTTTAGGATATTTATAGAACATTATTTGCATTCCTAAAACCCCAACCTCCTTCAACATACTAGATATTTCTAACATACACATCATGTCCACACTACACAGGTCCACATAATCGACATTACCACCAACATACTGTCGTGGATTTTCAGACATTACCCCACCATGATGCAATTTTATAGTGAACAAATCAGGCACTGACATATAACAAAAGGAAAAAGCAACAGTAAAAAAAATAGTACAAATTCAAGTTGAGAATAAACAATAAAATTGGGACCACAAGGTATATAAAACCCTAATTGCACATATATCACTGCATTTAAAAACAGTAAAAGTTCACCAATCATTTGCAAAACGAATAACCCTAATTGTTACTAACAAACCCTTCAATTTTAATAACAAAACCCTAACTACTTGGTCCCAATTGTCAGAATCGATGCTTACCTGTATATTGTGGGCATTCGTTTGGAGAGTATATGTCTTTGTCTTCCCTTCGTCGAACAACCCAACTCATGATCGATGTTTCTTTGACGGATTACAGTGTCCGTAATGATGGATTTAGCCCTAATTTGTAGTTTAAGAGTTTTACTTGATTCAATTAAAGAATGGTAAAGTGAAGAATGTAAAAAAGGGGTATTGATAAGACACGCCTCAAAAGCCCGCGAAAGTGTGCCTATGGAAATGACTGTTATGCCCCTGACAATCTAACGCCGTTTGCATCAGATAGACGGTGGTACACAAATTTTAAGTGAATCCATTACTTGGTATTACTCGTGGTACTTTTAAAAAGGTGGTATTTCAAGTGGTGTATTCGCCAAAATTTAGGTACACAAAGTGCATTTTACTCAAAGTTAAATAGTCGACAGCAAAAATCATATATCTCCCTTCGCATTTTCAGTCTGCTGATCGAGTTATGTTTTCTTGGTTTTATTCATGATTGACAATGAAAAATAAATGATATGTAAATCTTCTAGTAACGTTAACATGTACATCTTGTATTTACGTAATGCTTCTCTAATTGTGTATCCCCGAAATCTGTTACATCTACTGTTTAAGAAGACCTTACACTACAAGAAAAACTCAATCCAACAACAGTTTTTCACCGTTGTGTGACTACCTTTTTTTTCGTTGTCTATCCGGCAGTTGTCTGTTTAAAATGAGACAACTGTTTTTTACCCGATGTATAGAAGAAGGTAACGCAACAGTTTTAAATCGTTGTTAAAATTTACGTTTTAATAAGAACCGTTACTGGAAACACCATAATGCAATGGTTTTCTAACTAACAGACAACATGTAATAGATGTTATCCAAGAGTTCTCAATTTTGCCAGAGTAGATATTCAAACAACAGCTATTGTAAACTTCTGTTGTGTGAAAAGCAAACCATAACAGTTTTATAGAAACACTTTTATCTTAGTTGATGTTAGACAACAGTTTAGACAAGCACTCTTGTAATGAAGGCCTTCAAACACAACGGTTTTATTTCTTTTAATGTGTTGTATTTGTTTTATTTACACAACTAGGACATGAGGAAATACTTTATAGTGTGTGTTGTGTTTCTCTATATTAGACAATAGTTTTATGTACACAAAAAATTATTTTAAATAATGCCCCCAACCAATTAAATAATGAATCAATAAATTTATCAATACAAAAATTTCTAATTGATCTACAATTTCTATGTAAAAATTACATACATATATAGTATCAATTGGTGCTGCTCTTGTTCATGATCATGCCATTCTTCTACTTGATGAACCAACATCGGGATTGGACTCTGCAGCAGCTCTTCAGGAGATGTTTTGACACATGAATTGGCAAAAGAAGAGTAGAATCACGAACAAAAAGCACTGGTCCAAGCTGAAGAAGGAAGACAGAGGAATCCCCATTTCCTGAAGTAGAATTTCCATGTGATGCTTCTACCCTCCACAGATCTCCTCTTGCAACCAAAGAACTTTTCAGGCCATGTCATCTACTGTTATATGTTGATGTAATATTTACGATTCCCTGCAATCAAACACTTGCCATTATAATCTAAAAGATCAAAGATAGCAATTTTTTTTTGCTAAGCAAATGGTGCAGTTTTAAACATGCCTTAATAATCTATATATTAGCAAATGGGACAACTTACAACTAAGAACCAGGAACTCAATTATCACAGTACAGATGCATACAAGTATTGTATAGGGATTTAAACAAATAAATATACCTTATAAAGAGAACAGAATCTCCAGAAACAAGCTAACATCAAGAAAGATTAAAGATCGCACAAACTAACATCTTCTTACAAATATCAGTTCAAAAATAAAACTGCTCTGGACCTTGATTTACATATAAAATGGCAAAACGAAGATTCCTGAAGTACTCACCATAGAAAACCTTTGCAGCAAAGAAGCACATTCCTCCTCAGTCGCAATCTGAAGATGAAGAACTCCCTGCATCTTAACATCAACAACATCACACTCTGCATCCGCACCCCTTAATGCAACTAGGACATATAAAAGGAAGTTCCCATAGATTTCGTCTCCAACATGACTAATTGTAGTGCAGTTAAGGTCTAATCTTGCTGCAGCTATAGCCATATTACAATTACCACCAGCTTCCCAGTATAGCTATATGAAAATTAAACAAGAACCGCTAAAAGGTAACTATGACTTACAATCATAATGTACTGAAAACAAGTTAACTATGAAAACAATTGCTCCTTGCTTCTCAAGCATTTCAACAAGCTGCAAAAAAATAAGGGTTAAGAAAGAATCAAACAATCTGATTATATGTCATGGGCTCCACAAAGTGTGTATGTCTAGGCGTAAGACAGGGAGCAAAAATTACATTTTCTTCTTGGACAACTGTATGGGGAAAGCCATCAAGAATGAAACCTTTCTGACATGAAGGCTTCTTCATTGCTACGTCGATTTTACCAACCACCAAGTCATCAGAAACGAGCTCTCCCTTGAAAAAACAAAAAATAATTTAAGCTTATGCACTTTGATACATAATAAAAAGAAGCAGAAAAATGTAGAGTTGTTGGTGTCACTAATACCAAACAACAAGAAAACACAGCACAATGTATAAGCAAGTGGTTACCTTGTTCATGGCTTCCTTAGCCTTAACACCAAGTGGAGTTTTAGCTGCAATAGTTGCTCTCAGCATATCACCAGTACCCTGATAACTAAACCAATGCAAATCTTTGTGTTCAAATTCATAAGCAGCCTCTCCATAACATCCAGCTTTTAAGAGAGAGATTGATTGAGGGAAAGAAGGAGAGAGAGACCACAAACCCCATCTTAACCTCCATCTCCTTAACCTTCCTCTCCGACCTTTCTAACACCGCCTCCAAACCATCAACCAAACTCTGCAAATCCCTAATCTTCATAACCTTCTCCTCAATTGAGGGGTGAGGTGTTTGAGGCAATTGATTATATAAGTAATTAATTGAGGGGTTTAATACAGGAAGGAGAAGAATCATATAACAAAATTGAATAACAATAGAGAAAAGGCTAAGAGAAAACCAATTGAAATTGAGAGAGTTCATGAGCTGGGTTAGTGAAATGAGAGAGGGATGGAAAAGATTGGGCGGCTGGGCTAGGTTAATGAAAAGAGAAATGGAAATTGGGGGGAAATGAAATATTGACAAGGGGGGAAACATTTACAAGCCGGGAAATGAATCAAAGGAGGGAAGTGAAATATGGATAATTTTTTGTACAAAATCAATCGAAATAGATAAAATTCATATAACATAAATTTGAAATTTTTTGCAATTTTTAAATTATTTTAATTAATTACTTTTAAAAATGACTATTAAACATACAAGATAATTTTAAATATTTTTTTTGTGCATCACTAAAATCAATATATAACATCATCCGTATGGTTGGATCAACCAAAAAAGAATTTAAAAAAATAGATTACGTTCAATCGGGATGAGACTAGTTAGAAGAAGTAGTATTTTTTGTGAGTTTTTATTATAAACTCATACAAGAATAATTTTAAATATTTTAATATTTTTTGCACATCAATATATTCAATATAGATTATCATTCGTAAGGTTGGATAGTCGAAAAAAGAATTTAATACGGAGTTATTCCAAAATTTAGACTAGTTTGACCAAATAGTACTTTTGATAGTTGACCATTAAAATATCAAACAAGAATAATTTGATATTTTCTAAAAAAAAATTCACATCACTATATTCAATAAATAATATCATCCGTACGGTTGGATCATCGAAAAAAGATTTTAAAAAAATAGAGTACGTTCAATCGGGACGAGACTAGTTAGAAGGAGTAGTACTTTTGGAGGATTTATATTATAAACTCATACGAGAATAATTTTAAATATTTTAATTTTTTTTGTACATCACTAAAATCAATATACAACATCATCCGTATGGTTGGATCATCCAAAAAAGATTTTAAAAAAATAGATTACGTTCAATCGGGATGAGACTAGTTAGAAGAAGTATAACTTTTGGTGAGTTTTTATTATAAAATCATACAAGAATAAATTTAAATATTTTAATTTTTTTTGCACATCAATATATTCATTATAGATTATCATCCGTACGGTTGGATTGTCGAAAAAAGAATTTAATACGGTGTTATTCCAAAATTTAGACTAGTTTGACCAAATAGTACTTTTGATAGTTGACCATTAAAATATCAAACAAGAATAATTTGATATTTTATAAAAAAAATTTCCACATCACTATATTCAATATATAATATCATACGTAAGGTTGGATCATCGAAAAAAGATTTTAAAAAAATAGAGTACGTTCAATCGGGACGAGACTCGTTAGAAGGAGTAGTACTTTTGGAGGATTTATATTATAAACTCATACGAGAATAATTTGAAATATTTTATTTTTTTGTACATCACTAAAATCAATATATAACATCATTCGTATGGTTGGATCATCTAGAAAAAAATTAAAAAAAAAGATTACGTTCAATCGGGATGAGACTAGTTAGAAGAAGTTGTATTTTTGGTTAGTTTTTATTATAAACTCATACAAGAATAATTTTAAATATTTTAATTTTTTTTGCTCATCAATATATTCAATATAGATTATCATTCGTAAGGTTGGATAGTCGAAAAAAGAATTTAATACGGAGTTATTCCAAAATTTAGAGTAGTTTGACCAAATAGTACTTTTGATAGTTGACCATTAAAATATCAAACAAGAATAATTTGATATTTTCTAATTTTTTTTTCGCATCACTATATTCAATATATAATATCATCCGTACGGTTGGATCATCGAAAAAAGATTTTAAAAAAATAGAGTACGTTCAATCGGGACGAGACTAGTTAGAAGGAGTAGTACTTTTGGAGGATTTATATTAGAAACTCATACGAGAATAATTTTAAATATTTTAATTTTTTTTGTACATCACTAAAATTAAAATACAACATCATCCGTATGGTTGGATCATCCAAAAAAGATTTTAAAAAAATAGATTACGTTCAATCGGGATGAGACTAGTTAGAAGAAGTATAACTTTTGGTGAGTTTTTATTATAAAATCATACAAGAATAAATTTAAATATTTTAATTTTTTTTGCACATCAATATATTCATTATAGATTATCATCCGTACGGTTGGATTGTCGAAAAAAGAATTTAATACGGTGTTATTCCAAAATTTAGACTAGTTTGACCAAATAGTACTTTTGATAGTTGACCATTAAAATATCAAACAAGAATAATTTGATATTTTATAAAAAAAATTTCCACATCACTATATTCAATATATAATATCATACGTAAGGTTGGATCATCGAAAAAAGATTTTAAAAAAATAGAGTACGTTCAATCGGGACGAGACTAGTTAGAAGGAGTAGTACTTTTGGAGGATTTATCTCATAAACTCATACGAGAATAATTTGAAATATTTTATTTTTTTGTACATCACTAAAATCAATATATAACATCATTCGTATGGTTGGATCATCCAGAAAAAAAATTAAAAAAAAAAGATTACATTCAATCGGGATGAGACTAGTTAGAAGAAGTTGTATTTTTGGTTTGTTTTTATTATAAACTCATACAAGAATAATTTTAAATATTTTAATTTTTTTTCCTCATCAATATATTCAATATAGATTATCATTCGTAAGGTTGGATAGTCGAAAAAAGAATTTAATACGGAGTTATTCCAAAATTTAGAGTAGTTTGACCAAATAGTACTTTTGATAGTTGACCATTTAAATATCAAATAAGAATAATTTGATATTTTCTAATTTTTTTTTCGCATCACTATATTCAATATATAATATCATCCGTACGGTTGGATCATCGAAAAAAGATTTTAAAAAAATAGAGTACGTTCAATCGGGACGAGACTAGTTAGAAGGAGTAGTACTTTTGGAGGATTTATATTATAAACTCATACGAGAATAATTTTAAATATTATAATTTTTTTTGTACATCACTAAAATCAATATATAACATCATTCGTATGGTTGGATCATCCAGAAAAAAAATTAAAAAAATAGATTACGTTCTAGTTAGAAGGAGTAGTACTTTTGGAGTCTTTATATTATAAACTCATACGAGAATAATTTTAAATGTTTTTTTTTTTGCACATCAATATATTCAATATATAACATCATCCGTACGGTTGGATCATAGAAAAAAGATTTTTAAAAAATAGATTACGTTCAATCGGGATGAGACTAGTTAGAAGAAGTAGTACTTTTGGTGAGCTTTTTTTTTAAACTCATACAAGAATAATTTTAAATATTTTAATTTTTTTTGCACATCAATATATTCAATATAGATTATCATCCGTATGGTTGGATCGTCGAAAAAAAAATTAATACGGGGTTATTCCAAAATTAGACTACTTTGACCAAATAGTACTTTTTGATAGTTGACCATTAAAATATCAAACGAGAATATTTTGATATTTTCTAAAAAAAATTTCATATCACTATATTCAATATATAATATCATCCGTACGGTTGGATCATCGAAAAAAGATTTTAAAAAAATAGAGTACGTTCAATCAAGAGGAGACTATTCAGAAGGAGTAGTACTTTTGGAGTATTTATATTATAAACTCATACGAGAATAATTTTAAATGTTTTATTTTTTTTGCACATCAATATATTCAATATATAACATCATCCGTACGGTTGGATCATAGAAAAAAGATTTTTAAAAAATAGATTACGTTCAATCGGGATGAGACTAGTTAGAAGAAGTAGTACTTTTGGTGAGTTTTTTTTATAAACTCATACAAGAATAATTAAAAATATTTTAATTTTTTTTGCACATCAATATTTTCAATATATATTATCATCCGTATGGTTGGATCGTCGAAAAAAAAAGTTATACGGAGTTATTCCAAAATTAGACTAGTTTGACCAAATAGTACTTTTGAATTTTGATAGTTAATAGATAATAGTTAAATAATTATTTTACCTAGATAGTTATAAATTTATAATTCTTTTTATCAATAAAATTAGTAGTTTAAAATTGGATTGAGCGATAATATTTTTACTAAAGTAGAGTAATTTTTAATAATTTTAAAATCAACAAAGTAAAAAATGTAATAAATATTTAATAAAAAATATAGAATGAATACCACTAAAAGAACTTTTTTATGAAAATATAGAATTTTTTTTTATAACCAAATTGTGAAAATGAATGTTTAAAAAAATTAAATATTTATTAAAAACAGTATATTTTTTAAATAATTTATAAAAAAAATAAAAAAAAATGATAAATTTTCAATATACATGTGACTCGTGAATAGCGATCAGTAGTGTACATTAAATTGGGTGAAAATAACTAGCGGCAAAAATACCGGGTGAAGTGCCAAAATAGCACAATTTTGGGGGGAAATGCCCAAAATGGCACTTTCTGGGAAGTGTACCCGTCACTGGCACTTACATAACGCATTTACAGAATGCGTTAGGGGGGTAACGCATGTCTCACATGCGTTACTTGTGTATTTTGCAGTCGTCCCAACTGATTTCAAGCAAAAAACGCCAACAACATATGCGTTTTGAGGGTAACGCAACTGCGTCATGCGTTATGGGGGTAACGCATCACGAACTTGCGTTACCCTCAAAACGCATATGTTTTTTGCGTTTTTGTTGTTTTTTCAGGTGGGGACTGTAACAAAAACACGAGTAACGCATGTTCATCATGCGTTACCCCCTAACGCATACTATACCTGCGTTATGTAAGTGTCAGGCGCGGGTAGTGTTTCCCAGGAGTGCTATTTTGGACATCCAACCCCCATTTTTGTGCCATTTTGGGCATTTTCTCAAAAATACCGCCTTCGCCCAAATTTTTCAATGACTAAGGCTTTCCCCACTTAAAATTTTCAATTTATCCCTCTTAAACACTTTGCTTCTCTCTCATATCTCATATCCGGTGTTATAGATCGATTTAGGTATTCAATTTTAGGGATAGATTTAGGGATTTAAGCTTTTAGTTTAGGGATTGATTTAGGGGTTCAAGCTTCGATTTAAGGATTCTCTCATATCCTTCTCTGATTTAGGGCTCTAGCTACACCATTTTTTCTTATACGGATGCTCAAAGTGAAGTTAAGAGTCTGGATGAATGGATTTCTTATAGTCTTCCGTTTATTGTTAATGTAGTAACATGCTTTCAATTGATTGTGTACATTTCTATTGGATAGATGTGAAGGAAATTCGAGGGATGGGCTTGTTTTTGTGTCCACCACCAACAGAGATCGATAGCAGAAGGAGGTCGTGAAAAAAGTATATCTAATGTTTTGGTTTCAATTTATCTTCCTCTTATGTAATTTTTACTGCTGAGTAATTTCCTCTCATGTTTTGGTTTCAATTTATCTTCCTCTTATGTAATTATGTAATTTTTGCTGCTGAATCAATCTAGGTGTCAGGGTCATCTTTAAGGTTATAGATGTGTTGTTTGCACCTCTAATTTGCTTGCGACTGCCGAGATTATGCCACTCTTTTTACGTCTACAAGATGCTGGTAGACAATGTGTCTGTATAGTCTATATTGCATAGGTGGAAATTAATTTTAGAACCTTGTGTATTGCAAGCTATTTGGTGTCCAGGGATCCTCCTTGTCCCTTTTGCTGGTAGTCTTAAGTGGAAAATGGTAAATCTTAAGTACAGTTCTAAAATCTCTTTGTTATCGCAAGCTATTAACTGTTAAAATGTGATTTGATTTTTCTTCCAGGTTTTAGATTTAAAGAATCAAAATGCCTCTACTGGTAGTCCAGCAACAAGACATTTAATAGTTTTGTTGTAGACTAGCTGCTCCTGCTTGATTGATCACATTCATATGCCTTAATCTATTATTGAAAGGATTGTAGTCATATTAGTCTGCTATTGTGATGTTGCCTGTTGGCCTTTTGTAGTTGTAACTGGTAAGTAGCTCAATTTTGCCATATATTTGTAATTCATGAATATGAATAAGTTGCCTTTTATTAGTCTATAGAACTTCAAGAAAGTTTGATTTGCATATCAGAGTGCAAAAGTATAAGTACGAGATATAAGTTTGATTTGCAGATCAGAGTGCAAAAACTTTCAGTAAGTACGACGAAAGTAGCATTGAAGATTTTGTGGGAACTATAAGCGATGAAATGCTTGAGAAAATGCACTACCTGCATGCGGCTTTGACAGAGACCTTGAGTCTGCACCCTGCAGTGCCTGTGGTAATTGTCCAAAGAACCTCAGGAAAATAATGTTAATTCTATATTAAACTACCTTTAATATATTGGTATAAAGCAGAAACTCTACAACTAACAACATATTGTTTGATATTTAAGGATGGAAGGTGTGCTGAAGAAGATGATATTGTTCCTGATGGTTATAAGTTGAAAAAAGGGGATGGCGTTTATTACCTGTCATACGCAATGGGAAGGATGCCTCACATACGGGGAGATGATGCGGAGGATTTTCAACCGGAAAGATGGCTTAACAGCGATGGGGTTTTCGTTACTGAATCGCCATTTAAATTTGTAGTTTTTTTATGTATGTCAAGTCTTTTGGCTATAACAGAACTGTTACATGAATAGCAAAAATATCTAACATTTTTAGCTCAAATTGTGATGATTTTGTAGGCTGGACCTCGAATTTGTTTAGGAAAAGATTTTGCTTATCGTCAAATGAAGATAGTATCGATTGCTCTGCTTCGATTTATTCGTTTGAAACTAGCTGATGAGAAAAAAAATGTGACCTATAGGACCATGTTCACACTTCACATTAATGGAGGTCACATATATCTCTGTTTAGACCAATTTGTGTTTCTACAACATAGAGACAAAAGTATGTACTCGTCTAGTTACGACAGACGGCAATTATCATATCATAATACATAAACACCGGATGCAAATGCAACTAATACATATATAAACTATAAAGAGAAAGTGAGGATCAATACATATATTAAGTTATGACAAGTGAGGATCAATACATATATTAAGTTATGACAGAGTAGTCAATTTTTTTTTTCTATCCTTAGTAAACAGACAACAGTTATTCTGGCAATGTGTACAACCGTCTTCTAAAATACGATGTTCAACAACGGTATTCGCTCTGTTGTATGAAACCCATTCATCTCACAATGTTAATAACCATTGTCTATCAACTTTCCTTCTAACAACGGTATTTAAAACACATTGTCTGATGTTCCATACAACAACACTTCCAATAAACTATTGTCTAACTTACACCACGGCTTTGTCCAAAAGCGTTGTCTGAAGATAATATGAAGTTGTCTACATACAACAGTTCTACACACTTGTATGAAAAGGTTCACACAACACATATATTCTAGAACTGTTGTCTGATTTTATCAGAGCATACCGCTCAGACAATGGTTGCAAAACTGTTGTCATAGAAAGACTCCGACAACAGTTTTACGAGGACAAAACTTTCACCGTTGTTTATTTTTTCGGGACAACGGATTTTTGTTTAACTGTTGTGTGAAAGGTGTTGTGTGATTGAGTTTTTCTTGTAGTGTTATAATTTACCTCTAATCTCTCTCATATGTAAAAAGGGAGGTAAACGCATTTTGTGTGTCTGAAGTATGTATATTATGCATTTTGTATACCTGAACTATCAATTATGCATTTTATGTACTTAAATTTTATAAAAACAATCAATTTGTGTACCTAACCTTTATTTATGCATTTTGTGTAACTGAATTTTACAAGAATATTTGATTTGTGTACTCGAACTTTATATGCATGTGCAAACTTTTACATTTTTTGTTAAAATTCAGAAAAATTTAATTAAAAACTTAAAGTAAAATATTAATATATTAGATATTATCAGTGTTGCATATTTCGAAAATTGGAACTATTCGGTTGAGGTACCAATTTACGATTTATCTGTTGATTCGGTTGAACAATCGACGATTTATTGGCAATTTTTGCAAAATCGATCGAATCGGTTTCAAAATTTTGACCGATTTTTGGTCGATTTATCCGCAATTTTTCAGAAATCGGTCGATTTCAATAACAGAAAATATTATATATAAAGTAAGAAAAAAAAAGGAGACCATATTGTTAGTTTTTCTGCAACCTCAAGCAAAATATTACCATATTAGATATTATATATAAATTATTAGTTCTTCTCAACCTCAAGCAAAAAGGAGATCATGTTTTCTCTTTCTCTGTAATTAATGACCCGGAGTTCAAGTAATATTAGGTTAAGTTATCAGTTTTACAAAAATTTCAAGGTGTTACAGAGATGGCCAAATTCGATCATTTTATATAAAAAAGGATATTTTCTATGACAGCATCATACTATTGATTTTTACCATTGGTGCCGTTACCTTTTTGATTCTTACTTGTGATACCCTTATACTTTTTATTTTCGGTCAATGGTATCCTTCTATTAGTAAAATGTTAGAAAAACGATAAAAAGTATCAAAATGATCTTTATTTTACATTTAACTTAAATTTTTTATCATTTTTTCTTATTCAACTATATATTTTCACCCAATATATAAAAAACGTTACTATTTACAAACATTTGTGAATAATTAACAAAACATTATGCATAATGATGAGAAATCTATTATTGTTGCGAGTTATTTTAATTTTTATTGATTTTTAAAATATCGAGCCCAAGAGAAACATGTAAGAGATATGTGAAAATCGTGATATATTTTAGTAATGTTTTAAAATGTATTTAAGTGGTTGATCGACCTTCCAAAAACTTTATACAATCAAGTACTCCCTCTTCCCCTCAATTATTTACATTGGAGGGGGACACGGAAACCAAGACAATGCATAAAAAATAAGTAAATTTAGATGAAAACTGGGTGTAATAATAGATTTGAGATAGCGGAGGAAAGTAGTGGGTGTAATAGTATTTTTTATTATTAAATGTGAGATAGTGGGGAAAAGTAGTGAATGTAATAGTGGGGGAAATTTAATATTTATGGCAACGTAAAGAAATGAGAGCGACATCCCAAAATAGTACTCCCTATGTCCCAATCAATTGTTTACACTTTTCTTTTTGGAACGTCCCAACCAATTCTTTACGTTTCCTAAAATAGTAAGTTTTAACACCATTACATCCACTACTTCACTTATTTTAACAATACTTTACACTATTACACCCACTACTTCACTTATTTTAACAATAAAATTACTATTACACCCACTACTTCACTTATTTTAACAATAAATTACTATTACACCCATTAATTCACTTATTTTAATCATAATCCTTGGTATCCTTATCTGTGCAAAAAACAAACGTAAACAATCTGTCGGGACGGAGGGAGTAACTGTAAAGAAATGAGAGGGATGGATGGAGTATTTAAGTATCCAGAATTGGTGATGGATTTTTTGACAGTTTAGTTGATAATTATTTATGTTAGTGAAGCAACTTAAAATAGTGTTTATTACGGTTTGAAAGCTTATGAAAAATGAAACAAATATTTTATTTCGACATATATTTTTTACTATTTTCTACAATACCCCTCTACTAATGGTTTTTACCGCTGGTACCACTATATTTTTTACTTATTTGTGATATCCTTGTATATTTAACGTTTTTCTAACATTTTGCTAACGGAAGAATACCATAAATTGAAAATCTGAAATTCAAGGATACCATAAGTAGAATTAAAAAAAAAGTGATAGTACCAATAGTAAAAGTCAATATTATCATGATATCATTGAGAATATCCTATAATAAAAGTTACATTAAGAAATTTTTTACTAGATATCTCTATTGGTCCGAGTTTTAGTGGATTATATCTCTATTTTTTTTTATAAGAGGTGAAAATTCAATACATAAAAGCCATACGGCATCTACAAGAATGATCGAATCGATCAAACATAGAACAGGATGACATGCTCGTCTCCATAATCAAAATGAGACAAATAAGCAGATGTCTGAATAAAATGATATATCTATAAATACTTGTTCTACGTTCAATATCTTCTCCAAAATCCGTTTGAGCTGACGACCACAAATGAAGTTCCGGTGGATCCCAAGTGTATAAGTAACTGTTATCTGATTTTACTTGCAAGTACAACAGTTTTCAATTTATATTGAATACACACAAAGCATCAAATTAGATCACCAACTTACCAAGGACCTCTTGATACAACAATGAGGGTGTTTGGCTTAACTTAAAAATTGTTACTTATCACTTAAAGTGCTACTTACTCACTTTAAGTGAAAAGTGATATTTTTCACTTAAAGTTAGGTGTATCTGTTTGGCTAATTCCACTTAAAGTAAATTTATTTTTAAAAAATTAATTAAAAAAAAAAGAAATTTATATTTTTTTGAAAGTATAAAATACAAATATATGCAAAGAATACAATACAAGTTAAAAGGTGACTCAAATACATAAAAATTGATATGAGAAAAAAAATAAGTGGAAAAAAAGTACCTCCAAGGTACTTTTTTTTTTTGAACTAAAACTAACTTTAAGTGGAAAAATTTAAGGTTAGACAAACAGCACGAAATCACTTTAAGTAGATAAAAAAAAAATTTAAGGGGGGCCAAACGGGCTCAATATCTCACTCGCTGCCTTTATTATGTGAGGTACGGATTCAGATATCTATTATATATATAATAGGCCAACACAAGAAGAAAATGTGAGATTTTTTAATGCACATGAAAATACCAATTTGCCCTCATGTTTAATATTTATTAAAAAAATGTGTTTTTCATGGGAATCGAACTTGAGTCTATCAAATAACTTAGGCATGCTCTTACCACTATGCTACAATGTCACATGTGTTTTCAAACCATACACATTATAAGTCAATGTCATTTAAGAGTAATACATTTGTAAATAACTATGGAGCTAAATTAAACTTAGCTAAAACACCAAAACATTTTTATTAAAAAAAGTGTTGTTCATGGGAATCTATCAAGTAACTTATGCATGCTCTTGCCACTACGCCACAATGTCACATGTGTTTATAAATAATACACGTAATATGTGAATGTCTAAATAGTAATACATTTGTAAATAAATTTGGAGCTAAATTAAACTTTAAAATAATAATAATAATAATAATAATAATAATAATAATAATAATAGTAATAATAATAATAATAATAATAATAATAATAATAATAATAATAATAATAATAATAATAATAATAATAATAATCAACATAATAACAATTCTTGGCTATATTTTATTTTTACATTTATTGATTCAGATTATAGTATATTATGTTATATCATTTATTAATATTATTCTCTATCGATGTCAATATATAGAACTATACAAATTATTTATTTGACGAATTTATTGATTTATCAAATATTTATTTACCAAGACACAATTGATTAAAGGTAAAAATTTTGAATTTTTTTAAATAATTAAAATATTAATTAAAAAATTATAATAAATTTTAGAAAATAAGTAAAGCTAGCTAGAGGCTCGTAATTCGCTAAGAGAAACAACAAACTCATTCAAGTCTTTGGTCTATCTGTTCACTCCAATTAGGATCTTTGGATGAAACTGTATTTGAAAAAAGAAATGATTAATTCATTGTTAAAGCACGAACATAAGGCATATGAGCAACTTTAACTTATGATGATAAAAGTACGAAAAAATATTCTAGAGTGTGATAAGCTTGTAGTTACACAAGATATATTTATTCAGTCAATTAGAATTATCTGGTGTTTTACAAGTCTAGCGGACAGAGGAATAGTAAAGGACAAAGGATGCTTAAAATGAAGAAATTAGAAGAAAATAGATGAAAGAGTTGGAAAGATAGTTTTAAGTGAAAGCGCAAGGCCTGAGTAGAATATTTGAAGATTCACGAAGTTTTTGATTAATATCAAGAGTAAAACCTACATTCGCATAATGCAATATCTTGAAGCCTATTTAGTTTGTATCTTGAATATTATTGAAGATCGAACTAAATGGATGTATCATTTTCAAAGAAGTGGAAGAATAGTTTAGTATTGTAAGTGTTCTGAAAAATCCTGTTAATTAGACGATGCCTATAAAACACTCGAATTCTATTATATGACTCATAATTAACATGACTACTATCAATATTACTCATATTAATTTTCAGATTACAAACTTGAACATACTTAAATAAGTACACAATAATCGCATATGTGCCATTAACAAGCAAAATTCCATTAATTAATCACATGAAGTACTTTGAAAAACATTGATCATGCATAATTTAATTTAAAAATACAATTTAAAATAACGACCCGTGCCTCGCACGGGTTTTTATGCTAGTTGTGGTCAATAAGCCAACCACAAAGTAATCAAATTAGCTCTAGTCGAAACCACAAAACAATTAAACTTGTCATGTGGGTATTTAAGTATTCTTAACTACAATTTATACTGATCATATGAAAACATTTATCTTAGATTAATAATCACACAATGGTTCTTAACTACAATTTATACTGATCATATGAAAACATTTATCTTAGATTAATAATCACACAATGGTCATATTATATTAAGTTACCGGTTCTTCTAAAACTAGCTCTACTAAAACTTCAAGATGTTACAGAAGCGGGTTTACCAGGATTATATCACATATTCAACATCCCCCTTCACTCGAAGGCGATCAAAGAGTACATCACTGTTCGTGCCTTTTTGTTCTTAACATCCGATCTGATTTTGGGGATATCATCTCTTTTTGTGCCCACCATAACACACAAATTCAGTATTTCAATAAATGAGAATATTGAAGGTAGGAAGGACTCGAATCTGAGACATCCCCTCTCTAATACCATGTTAAATTAACAATTCTCCTAAAACATCAAGGTGTTAGAGAAGTGGATTTAAGGGATCATATCACATATTGAACAATACAATAAACAATAAGACTCTTAAAACTCCATCAGAGACAATAGGATGCCCGTAACGGAGCTTCACAAACTTCATTAACAGTCGCATTCAATCCACTTTAGAAATTAGTTTGCACTGTTTTCAGATTTCTTTAAATCAAGCACCTTGTTTGCTTATTTCACCAAAGGGAAGAGGGGACAAGTTCAGAACTCAGTTCTCTTTCCATTGAATTAGAACATGTCTTAATTACATCACCGTAGTAATATCGACCTCATACCCCTATAACTTAAACTGAAATAAGAACTGGATTTTAATTTATGCCACGCCGTTTCAATGTTTGAATTAAGATGAGAATTTCACTTGTCTCTCGGCCTTCATTTTCCAGCTACAAATTTCTTTCACTTGCCTCTCCGCGTTCATTTTTCTGCTATTCAGTGATGGGCTTTGAAGTTATCACAAGCTGATCTGGGGACACATTACTTGTACCTTCACTCCCAAACCACATTTTCTGTAATCTCTGGGGTGGTGATAAAGGCGGGTTTGGTGGAAAGGGCCTCACAGGAACCTCAAGTTCTGGCGACACATTACTTGTACCCTCACTTTCAAACCACAATTTCCGTAATCTTGGTGGTGGCATTAAAGGTGGATTTGGTGGCAAGGTTTCTGCAGGAATCCCAAGCTCTGGCGACAAGTTACTTGTTCTTTCACTTTTAAACCACATTTTTGCTAATCTTGGGGTTGGCAGTAAAGGTGGATTTAGTGGAAAATCTACACTCTCATCCTCATCTGGATTCAGGGCATATCCTGCATTTCGTTGAGGTATTGGAAATTTGACAGAAGACTCTTGTGTAGGTGTTCTTGATGTTGAAGTGGATGCTACTGAAGGACACCGGGAGATTGGTTGCGATATAGAAGCAGAGCGGGAAGATGTAATTTCTGAGTTTAAGCTATGGCTTCTAAAATTCTCAGCTCCAGTGACACTACAGGAGCTTGAAAGTTCGGGGTTTGGACTACCGGAAACACTGAGGGGAGAGAAGAATTCTTCATCTTGGTAGTTACTTTCATAAGCACTGTTATAGTAGCTTTGTTGGTCGATGGGATTTTGTTTTGGCAACGGAGGTAGAGGGCGAAGATCTGGCGAGTTATAAGATAATGACGTGGTGTCAGAGGCTGGAGCATTGGGAGGAAAGAGACGAACACTATCTGACTTTTCTATTTTAGCCCCCGGATTACGTTGTAAGTGGCGGCGTGTGTGTTGTATTAACAAGACAGAAGCATAGGCGATTACAGCTACAGAGAAGAGAGTGCTTGAGATGATTATGATAATTAGTTTAGTTGAGGATTTGGATGAATGTTTTTGGAGAGGGGTGAGGTAGGAGATGTTGGGTGGAAAAAGAAGGGTGTCTGGTGACGGAGATGGGGCTGGGGGAAAGAAGAGATGACCGTGTTTATGTCTATTGTGTCTTCTTGAATGATGATGATGAGGCGAATTAGAAGGAGAAGGCGAAGGTGGATGAAAAGGAGCAGGAGAAGGCAATTGAGATTTGTTTTGTGGTAGTAGTGGTTTGGGTAGAGTTGTGAATGTTGATGGTGTTTCCGAAGAGTTGATAGTATGAACTTGGAGAATGGAGGTTATGAAGAAGATGTAGTAGCACTTGATGATGATGGACATTATGGAAGTTTTGGAGTTGATACTTGGCGGCAGAATTATATATAGCAATGATATTGTGAGACCCTTAGGGCCTGTTTGGATTGAGGGTTGTGAAGGGATGGGTTGGGTTGGGTTGGGTTAGAATGGGATGGGTTAGGTTGGGAAGGGATGGGTTGGGTTGAACCCTTATCATGTTTGGATGTAAGGGTTGAGTAATGAAGGGTTCAACCCTTACCTTATTTGGATGGAGGATTAGGTTGAGAAGGGTTATAATATAATTAATTATTATTTTTTTGGGAAAAAATATTTTCAAATCAATATTTTCGAAAAAAATATTTCGGAATCAATATTTCGGAGAAAAAAATTTCCGAACCAATATTTCGGAAAAAAATATTTTCGAACCAATATTTCGGAAAAAAATATTTCTGGATCAGTATTTTAGGAAAAAATATTACCGAACAAATATTTCTGAACGAATATTTTGGAAAAAATATTTCCGAAAAAAATATTTCGGAAATATTGGTTCGGAAAAAATATTTCGGAAATATTGGTTCGGAAAAAAATATTTCGGAAATATTGGTTCGGAAATATTTTTTCCCGAAATATTGGTTCGGAAAAAAATATTTCGGAAATATTAGTTCCGAAAAAAATATTTCCGAAATATTGGTTCCGGAAAAAATATTTCGGAAATATTGGTTTCGAAAAAAATATTTCCGAAATATTGGTTCGGAAAAAAATATTTCGGAAATATTGGTTCCGAAAAAAATATTTCCGAAATATTGGTTCGGAAAAAAATATTTCCGAACTATTGGTTCGGAAATATTGGTTCCGAAAAAATATTTCCGAAATATTGGTTCGGAAAAAAATATTTCCGAAATATTGGTTCGGAAAAAAATATTTCCGAAATATTGGTTCGGAAAAAAATATTTCCGAAATATTGGTTCGGAAAAAAATATTTCGGAAATATTTGTTCCGAAAAAATATTTCCGAAATATTGGTTCGGAAAAAAATATTTCCGAAATATTGGTTCGGAAAAAAATAATTCGGAAATATTCGTTCCGAAAAAAATATTTCCGAAATATTGGTTCAGAAATATTTTTTCCCGAAATATTGGTTCGGAAAAAAATATTTCCGAAATATTGGTTCGGAAAAAAATATTTCCGAAATATTGGTTCGGAAATATTTTTTTCTGAAATATTGGTTCGGAAATATTTTTTTCCGAAATATTGGTTCGGAAATATTTTTTTCCGAAATATTGGTTCGGAAATATTTTTTCCCAAAATATTGGTTCGGAAAAAAATATTTCCGAAATATTGTTTCGGAAATATTTTTTACCTAAATATTGGTTCAGAAATATTTTTTCCTGAAATACTGATCCAGAAATATTTGTTTATTGTTGTTATTTATTAGGAAATATTTTTTTTATTATTGAAATATTTTTTCAACCATGTCCAACACCCCAAATCGGGGTGTTGAAATACTCCCTCATTTACATTATATTAGAACCCTCTTCTAACCCCTCACCAACCACTATAAACCCAACCCTCCATTTTAAATTTATATCCAAACAAGGGTTGTCAAATTTGAACCCTTCCCAACCCAACCCAACCCAACCCATCCCTCCCCAACCCCCGATCCAAACAGGCCCTTAGGATCTGATGAAGTGGAGGGACAGATCGAATGTAAGAATCTGAGAAGCAGCAGAGCTCTGTATTATCTTTTATGGTACGTAATGGATTGCATTGCACGCCTTTCTGCATGGAACAAACCTTCTAATGCCAAGAAAAGCCGAGAAGAAATGGTGGGAGTGAAGTAGGAAGCCAGCTTAATGTGGAGTACTTGAACACATGACTTATATGTTCTGTTCATCAAACAGGACAGCATAGCATAGATGTACCAATTGGAAACTAGTCTTACATTCCCTTGGGGCATGCACGGTTCATCTTGTTTAAATGTACATTAAGACGAAAGGGAATGTTAAATATACTTGCATTAAAATTTGCAAATTTAATTTCATAAATAAAAAAACCGAATGCTACATAAACAAAAAACTGTACGTGATGTATTAGCATTTACAATTTCTTGAAACAATTAATTGTATAAATATTCAAGAATTTGTAGTACCACCTAAGTAATCTCGTATGAATTTAATATTGTATGAATTTGCTAGGTTCATAAAAATGATTTCAATTCTAATATAATTATGGAAAATGCTAGAGTTACATAAAGTTTCACAAAAACTTTCACAAAATGATAAGTGTCTTAATTTAATTGGTTATAACATAATGGGCCCCCTGCATTCACATTAGTATCCACCAATAAAAACATATATAAGTGGAATCCACCTCATTCTGTGCAAATTTTCTGTGCACCTAGCACTACTCTATAATTATTGAAAGGAGCACAACTACCAAATTTAATATCTATAATCATGACCAAGTCGAACAAGGTGGACGAAAATGTGTAAATTGAATTTTCGTATGGGGAGACATGTTAGCCACGTTTTTGGTGTAGGATGATATTTCTTAGTCGGATTGCAAAATCAAATGGGACCAAAATGGTTAGAAGTGGATTTTGTAATTGGTGGACGACACATGTATAATTAATTCTTTGGTATAGTACTCTCATCCTATCATAATTTATAGAGTAATTGTTGATGAGTGGATTTCGTAATCAACTTATGTGAGGTTTACAGGTAGTTGTATAGGCTAGCGATCAACTGTTCTATGAAAAGGTTTGGGTTGTGTTTGTGAGGGTTGAGCTGAGCTCGAGGGTATCTCCAATAATCTCAAGTGCCTTTAGAGAAAATTAGAGAACTTAATGCGTCGTACCCTGAGGTGCCTACGTACCCTTGTATTTATAGGGATCAAGCTCACGTAGTTCTAATATGATTCTGTCTCTTACTGGAATAGCTGCATTCGGTCATCTAATTCGTGTTGGACTCAGGTTCCTTTAGAGCCTTTCACGAACTAGTTTGGCTAAGTGGAGTAGAACTCGAGTTCGTACCCCACTTATGATTCTCTCATTGGTTAGAGTTATTCTAGGATCATCTGCGCCCTAGAATTATACTCAGATACCAATTCGTTTATCTGTTCTAGATGACTTCTAGAACTTTCTGTTGGCAACTCGTAGGAACCTCGTGCTCAGGAACCTACATTTCAGGAGCCTGTTTCTCAGGAACCTCCTTATTTCGGGACATATCGCTTAGGGACCTCCCTTTAGGTGTCAGTACCTGCACAAATAACAAACTGGTTAGACTGGATAACTCTTCGCATGCTTTTATCACCTCTATGACTGTTGCTATGCTAACTCGAACTCTTCTGCTGGGAGGAACCTGGTCTTCTAGTGCTCAGCTCAGCTTCCTGACCATTGGGAACCTCCTGATACTCGTACTTCCTTAGTCATTTCTTCTATTTGATCTTCATGACTCATACTGGATCAATCTTCTGGCTCGTATGGATCAAACCCTATAGCTTAATGGGCCTAAATCTAGCCCATGGAGATTTTGGGCACAACAAGTACCCCCCGGTTCCTTGAAATCATGTAATGTGAAAGGAACCTATTCCAATTCTACGATCAAAAGTTCAATGCTAAACCATTCTAGTAACAATACCTCGCTTCAACATTTTATATCCAAGCCTACATGAGTTAACTCGGCGTAGGAAACAGGACATAAAATATTTTCAACTTAATATAATCTTGAGTAAGCTTCCTTTGTATTAAGGAACCTGTTATCTTGCTATTTTCTTCTTCAGATAGCTGCTCTCGAAGTCAACTCGATGCTTGCATTTAGCTCCTCTGGGAATCTAATTCGTCACTCAACTCCACGTCTCTTTAAATTTAATAATTTAAGAATCTATAGGAAGAGATAATGGTTGGCAGCTGGAGATAACTCAAAGTTCGAATTGAACTTATCACTTACCAAAGCTGTAGTTAATGCATGAGTTCCCAAGGTTCACACGCCTTTCACACATATACCTCTTCGTTTTTACCGCTCCACTAATGCTCTGACACGTGTACGGAACTGTCTTGATTATATAAACACACTTCTAACTCCAAGTCTAGTTTTTTACCTTTACCAAATATCTTCCAAAACCCTTAGAGAGAGAAGAAGAAAAAGAAGTCCGACGGTCACTTATTCAATCCAAACTCTCCGTCGCCGCTTTCTTCTAATTAAGGTATGACTTGTTTTCTTTCTGCTCTTTTGACTTCATTTCGTACTGTCTGCACTTTCGTGTCTTGCATGTCGATGTTCTTCGTTTCTAATCTTTGTATGTATACATTTGTATCTATTCCATGCTTCTCACACAGTCTTTTACTATACCCTGTTTGTTTGATCATCAATTTACGGTCTTGTGACCCCGACTTCTTCTGGGACTCAATATTGTTTATTCATATTCTGTACACACATGTTTTCGACTTATACTGTAGTTGATATGAGTCGTTTTAATGGTGCGTAGCTTCTGTGTAATTCACCGATTACCTCGTGTCTCATAGTTATGTCTGTCCAAGAACTTTAGAACCACTATTTCTCTTTTAGAAGACTCAAAACCTGATTTTTCTCCGTCTGTCTTTTGCAGATGTCCTCTGATTCTACACATTCTGATCACTTATCTTCAATTCAACCTTCTATGATGCCAATAGGGGAAAGAACTAGGTCTAGGGTTGTTGTTCCAGACATTGACGAACCTGGAAATATCCTTCTCAAACCTTCGACCTTACCCTCTACAAATCTTCCTACCCCTTCCTTTGTAGACTTGGGGGATGATTGGCCCTCTGACGGAGAAGAAGTGTCTAAGCCTGATCATAGTTTGATCCCAGATCCTGATTTTGATAACGAAGTGTCCGTTGAAAGAGAGCTGTATAAGCAAGAAATTGTACCTTTCTGTGAACAAATGGATTCTCTTATGACCTCGACTAGGTTAGAGAAATTGTACGAGGAATGTTTTCGTCCATCCTGCTCCATTGTTCTCCCTAAGCCAGGTGAGAGGGCTCACAAGTTTGATACCAAGATACCTGACCGAGGTATTCCAAATGTTGTAACCTCTGCTGCCTTCTTCAAAGTTGGTGTGTACTTCCCTCTACATCCTTTCCTGAGAGAGGTTCTTGACTTCTATGGCTTGGCCCCTCTCCAATTGACACCTAACTCATATAGGTTAGCCATTAGTACCTACATTCTGTACACTAGCATGTTCACAACCCCACTATCTGCACATGAATTAGGTTACTTCTTCAGATTGAAGGACACTGGGAAGGGTTCCGGTTGTTTCTATCTGACTGCCTGGCCTAGTCATCAAGGCCGATGTATAAAAGGTGTTAAACAGAACTTTGATCAATGGCAAGAGCAGTTCATTTACTGCTTCGATTGCCCCTCTATCCGCTTTGAATTCAATTGTCGCCCATTAATTCCAAAACAGACTGTTCTTACTGGAGCTTGTTTAATGAGAGCTGAAGAGGCTTTGAAGCACTCTTCGGCCATAAGAGATTGTATGATCCTATTGACCCCTGATAATTTATCTGCCCTAGGTTTTATACCCTCAGCTTCTGGTATGAGTTTCCCTGTTGTTTTCCTTTCTTTTCTATTGTTATACATCTGTACTTTTACCTGCTTATTCTGTATATAAATCTCTGATACTTTCTTGTATTTTCTTTCGCAGATATGGCTCCAAAAGCCCCATCGTTTATCAAAAGGTCCAAGAACGTGGATGAGATTTTCAAGACTGAAACTAAGGAGGTTCCGCTGAATGCAACTCCTATTAATCAAATTCCTGGCACTCCTGCTTCCCAAACTACTCATTCTGGTTCTTCAAAGAGGAAGTTTGCTCAGACAACTCTTGACCTCTCAGCAGCTCCCCAGACTCGCTCGTCAAGGAAGAGCAAAGCAGTGAAAACCGACCCTGATCAATCCTCCAACTTGTTCAAGGACATGATTGACACCCATGTTCCTACAGAGACGATAGCTGCCTGGAGTAAGATGAGTTCTACTGAAGCCATGCATGCCATGAGATTTGCTACTGCTCAATCTGCTTTCTTTGCTCTTAGATACTGCGATGAGTTTGCTGTAAAGACCCAATATGACATCCAACTTCAAGGAGAGATTCGCAAACTCAAAACAGAACTAGCTGCTAGTGAGGATAAGGCAAACATTGCCACTGCGGCTGTCAGAAATGCAAAGATTGTGGAGACCTCTTTAAGAGATAAGACAATCGAACTTCAAGGTCAGGTCAAGATCCTTAAGGACGAGAAACTGTCGATGTTGGAAAGAACCAATGAACTGGAAGCTCAGGTGGACGCCTTGAATGCTGCTGCTGAAGTTGTGAAGTCATCCATACTTATCAAGGAAAAAGCCAGATATGATGAAGGCTATGATGAAGGTATTAATGACTACATACGTTCCACATGGGAGAAGATGCCCAATATAGACTGGTCCCTCCTGGGTGAAGACGTAGTAGGGATGATCAAAGATTTCGAGGAGAAAGCTGCTGCTGCAACCTCTGTACCTCCCGTGAAAACGGTTGAGAGGTCTCCAGGTGCCAACCTTGAGACTGCAGAGGTTCCTGCTCCTGACGTTGTTCAGCCTATCCTTCCAACTCCTCCTGTTGCTACCAAGGGTTCCAATGAAGTCCCTCCTTCGTAATTTCAACAAGATTCTTAAAAACTTTTGATAACTTTTGATGAGGTCGCGGGCTCCTCGTAATGCCTCGCAAAATGTAATTTTAAATTTGGTTTCCATGGCCTTCGTGCCAATAACTTTTATGCTGGTTTTCTGGGTCTCTGTACCCATAACTTTCTTCATGGTTTATGATATTTGCTTTTGCTACATATCTCTTGTCCAGGGTAGGCTTACACATATTTCTTTGTTCGAATCTTAACTTTCTATATACTTTTCTTCAAAACCTCATGAAACACTTCACTGTTATGCATTAGAGAATAATTCAGCTTCCTTACTCATATGTTCAAGCTTACGTGGGCTAACCCATTGTAAGAAACAGAACACATGCATATTTCCACTTGTCTATTCTCAAAATAAATGCAACAAACTACAGCTGAATTGTAAAACCTGGAACCTCTGTGTTTATATTTTGTATCGATAATCTAAACCGTAGCCTTCTTTAATAATTTCTTCTTCATCAAGACCAGGTTCCTCGAGTATTAATCCTGCAAAATAAACATAAAACAAAAAACAATTAACGTTAGTAAAATCTTTCTCTTGTTTAATTCGGGTCATCTCTTGGAAAGGTTGCCTGCTTGGCTCCCAATCCTAATCTCTAGGTCCCAACATGCCTCGAGGCCCGTTGGTTCCTTTTTTCTCTTGGAAAGGTAACCTGCTTGGTTCCCAATCCTATTCTCTAGGTCCCAACATGCCTCGAGGCATGTTGGTTCCTTTTTGTGCCTCGAGGCGATTCTAGGAACCTGTGTGCCGTTCTGGGAGTCCACACAGATTCCTCTTCTCCATGTGTCAGGCTAGACATCTTATGAAGGTAAATGCTAAGGATTTTACCCCTTCTTCCCATGTGCCAAAGGCGGTTCCACATGAGGGAGAGCTTATTAGGCTTCTCTTTAAGGTGCCTTTTGTCAGGACTTTAGATGCCTTTTGTCAGGACTTTAATTCACATGCTCAAGAAACTTGAGGCTTTTCGATCACATTTGCTCAGGAAGCTACCCGAGGCTTTTCTCGATGCCCAGGAAGCTACCTGGGACTTTACTCAATGCCCAGGAAGCTACCTGGGACTTTACTCAATGCCCAAGAAGCTACCTGGGACTTTTCTCAATGCCCAAGAAGCTACCTGGGACTTTTCTCAATGCCCAGGAAGCTACCTGGAACTTTTCTCAATGCTTGCTCGGGAAGCTGCCCAAGGCTTAATACTTTGCTCAACACAATCTGTCTACAAGCTAATTCTGATCAATCAATCGTAGTCTGCACATTCTGTCAATTCATATTCATACTTCACACATACTGTCAATGCTACAGGAACCTGTCAGCTTAGGTAACCTGCAAAATGCAACACAATGCTACAGGAACCTGTTAATCTAGGTAACCTGTTTCAAAAATTTCAAATTGGCATATGAAATGTCATAGCATGTGCAATACTGTCTAAGTAGGAATACTACCCCCCAGTTCTTTTGGGTAATGATTATTACGTAAAAGAACTATTAAGGAGCTATAGCTGCAAATAATGCACTCAAAATATTCAACGTAGAGCTATACATCGCTCAATACTTAAAAAAGAATCGTCTTGCAAGTAGGGAGGTTCACATCAAGTACCCCCCGAGTACATGCATAATCAAATACTGAAATCAAAATGCTGGTCAGCTATAACTAATAAGCTGCCTTTATTCTTGGGCTGAAAGAGCCTTACTTTTCCTAAGAAAAACATATAAAAGAGTTACTGATAATACTTCTTGAGATGCTCTGCATTCCAAGCTCTTGGAATGAGGTTCCCATCCATATCCATCAAGTGGTAGGTTCCTTCCCAAATTGCTGACTTTATCTGGTAAGGTCCTTCCCAATTTGCTCCAAAAGCTCCATGTGCCAGAACCCTGGTATTTGGCATGACTTTTCTCAGAACTAGGTCTCCAACTTTAAAAGGTCTTGCCTTCACCTTTTTGTTGTAATACCTTCGGACTCTCTGTTGATATGCTGCTAACTTTACTTGCGAATCTGCTCTCAACTCTTCGACCATGTCCAAATATAGTCTATGATTGACCTCATTGCTCTCGGGATCAAAATACTTTCTTCTCAAGGAACCTGTTCCAACTTCCACAGGTACCGTAGCTTCACAACCATAAGTTAGGGAAAAAGGAGACTCACCAGTTGTAGTTCTAGGCGTGGTGTTATACGACCACAAGACTCCAGGAAGCTCCTCTGGCCAGCTTCCTTTCTTATCTTCAAGCCTTGTCTTCAAAGTATGCTTGATAATCTTATTCACTGCTTCAGTCTGTCCATTACTCTGCGGATAATACACTGCTGAAAATGCTTTTTGGATTCCAAACTGCTCACATAATCCTCTAAGCTCTCTACTATCGAACTGCTTCCCATTGTCAGAAATCAGTTTCTGTGGAATGCCAAACCTGCATACGATGGCTCGAAACACAAACTCAGTCAATTTTGACGCTGTAATCTTTGCAAGTGGTTCTGCTTCTGCCCACTTTGTGAAGTAATCGACTGCAACCACTGCGTATTTCACTCCTCCTTTTCCTTTCGGGAGCTCTCCAATGAGGTCTATTCCCCAAACAGCGAATGGCCAAGGGCTAACAATCGATTTAATAGGAGCTACAGGACGACTATCAAAATTTGCAAACTTCTGACAATTACTGCATGCCTGCACAAACTTTGTAGCATCTGCTTTGATGGTTGGCCAATAATATCCTTGTCGAAGAACTTTCATGGCTAAGGAATTACCCCCCGAGTGATTTCCACATACTCCTTCATGAATTTCCTCGAGGATATACTTGCATTGTTCTCCAGCTACACACTTGAGCAAAGGCTGATTGAATCCTCGTTTATACAGAATTCCATCATAAATTACATACCTGGCTGCGTGATACCTCAGCTTCCTGATATCACTTTGATTGGGAGGTAGCTCCCCTTTATCCAGGTAACGATGTATTGGGGTCATCCAGGAATCCTCAACTGGGAATTCAATGTCCATTACCTCTTCCTTGAAAACACTAGGTTGCTCCTGGATTTGAAGTGGAATTACCCCCAATAACGTGGATTCTCTCTGTGACCCTAGCTTGGCCAATGCATCCGCTTTGGTATTCTTTCCTCGAGGTACTTGATCCAGCTTCACCTCTCTGAACCTTGCGATCAACTCCTGGGAATATCTCAAATATAAGTCTGTTCTTGGCCCTCTCGCCTGAAAACCACCACGAATCTGCCAAACTACTAACATCGAATCACTAAACACTCTGATATTCTCTACTTTCATCTCCAAAGCCAACTTGAGGCCTGCAATCAATGCCTCATATTCTGCATCATTGTTCGTGGCTTTAAAAGCAAAATGAATCGAGCTATAGAGTTGATGCCCTTCTGGACTAACTAGTTCTATGCCTGCACCTGCTCCACCACTGTTAGCAGCTCCATCTACATATAGTGTCCACCAAGGTGCACAGTTGTCATTGTCTGTCTGTTTTTCCACCACCTCTTTTGGCCCCTCTTGGCCAGTAACCTCTACATGAGGTGGAAACTCGATTAAGAAATCTGCTAAAGCTTGAGCTTTGATTGCTGTCTTTGGCTTATACTCTATGTCGAACTGTCCTAGCTCCACAGCCCACTTTAACATTCTTCCAGAAGTTTCTGGCCTATGCATCACTTGCTTAAGTGGATATGAGGTTCTCACCTCAATCTTATGAGCTTGGAAATAAGGTCGCAGCTTCCTGGAAGCCAGAATCAATGCGAAAACTAGCTTCTCCATTCCCGTGTACCTCGTTTCTGCATCAAGTAATCTTTTACTAACATAGTAAACTGGGCTCTGCTGTCCATTCTCTTCTCGAACCAGAACTGCACTAATGGAATACTCTGATACAGCCAAATAAAGTACCAATGTTTCTCCATCCACAGGTTTAGCTAACAGTGGGGGGCTCCCCAAATGCTCCTTTAACTTTCCAAACGCTATCTCACATTCTGGAGTCCACTCAAATTTGCTTCCTTTCTTTATAGCTTTAAAGAACTCCTGACACTTATCAGTGGACTTCGAAATGAATCTATTCAAGGCTGCAACCCTTCCTGTAAGAGACTGAACCTCTCTCACAGTTCTCGGAGACCTCATATCAATCAATGCTTTAATCTTGGCTGGGTTGGCTTCGATACCCCTGTGGTTTACCATGAAACCCAGAAACTTTCCTGATTCTACCCCAAACACACATTTTTGAGGGTTCAGCTTCATTCTGTACTTCCGCAAGATTCCAAACATTTCTTCTAAATGCTTCACATGGTCAACAGCTTCCTTAGACTTAACTAGCATATCATCCACATATACTTCCATAGTATGGCCAATTTGGTCTTTAAACATCATATTCACTAACCGTTGATATGTGGCTCCAGCATTAATCAATCCAAATGGCATGCATACATAGCAATAAAGACCTCTATCCGTAATAAAAGAAGTATGCTCTTGGTCAGGTTCATACATAGGGATTTGATTGTAACCTGAATATGCATCCATGAAGCTAAGGAGGGCATGTCCAGCTGTTGCATCCACTAACTGATCAATCCGTGGTAGTGGGAAACTGTCCTTCGGGCATGCTTTGTTGAGATCTGTGAAGTCCACGCAGGTTCTCCATTTTCCATTAGGTTTCTTTACCAAAACAGGATTTGCCAACCATACTGGGTAAAAAGATTCTTTAACTAATCCTGCATCCAATAATCTGTCGACCTCTACTTTCAATGCCTGAGCTCTTTCTCCACTAACTGGTCTTCGCTTCTGTCTCACTCCTTTCTTTTCTGGATCAATATTCAACTTATGACACATGACCCTTGGATCTATCCCTTCCATATCTGCATGACACCATGCGAACACATCCAGGTTCTTGCCCAAAAAGGTAATGAGAAATTCCTTTAAGGCTGGATCGAGTTGAGCTCCAATCTTCAACACCTTTGTACCATCTTTGTCATTGATTTTCACATCTAGAGTTTCACCAGCTGGTCCAGCCTTGACCATGGTTTCTGGCATTCGAGGATCTAAGTCTACCTCCATCTCTGTGGTTGAGTCCTCTTGAGGTTCCTGGATGGTAGACGATTCCTGCTCTTCGTACATGACATTCCTTCTCTTTAATGCTGGCTGACTGTCTTCATTGCTTCCATTATGTTTCAGTTTTCGGGATTTTTCTTCATCCAATCCTTCTACCATACACACGTCACCATCCTTGTCCGTAGGGGGTGCACTTTCTATCAGTAAGTAGGGGGTATCTGGTCCCCGAAAAACTGGAATCTCAGCATGAGGTTCCTCTTCTATGATCTCTTCAATTCTTATAGCTCTACAGGATGCTGACACAAAACCTTCCAAAGGCGAACCGCGCAGGTCGACCGTTATTTTGTCTGGGTTCTTTCCTGGAAAACTATCAGGAACCTCGTCCATAGGTTCAGGCAATTTAGCAGCTCTAGCAGCATGTTGCAAAGCTTTGGTGTAACACTCTCTAGACTCATACTGACATCCTCGAACTATACCAACTCCATTTGGTGTCGGGAACTTCATAGTGAGTTGGTAAATGGAGGTTATTACCCTCATCTCTTTCAAAATGGGTCTTCCCAAAATAGCATTATAATTCATATTCTCTTCTATAACGATGAATTCAGCCAACTGTGTAATGCAACATGGTTTATCACCTAAAGTTACTGGCAAACGAATCTTACCTTTGATAGGAACCTGATTATTAGTGAATCCGTACAAGGTATCGTTTGTTGGAGTTAAATTTTTATCCAGAAAATGCATCTTCTTGAAAGCTGAGTAAGACAGCAAGTTTACGGAGCTTCCATTATCAACTAGCACTCGATGAACCTCATAAGATCCAATTCCTGCCTCAACAACCAAAGCATCAGTATGGGGATGATGTACCCAGGAAGCATCTTCTTCAGTGAAAGTAATATCTGCATCCTCTCCTTCAAACAACCTTGGGGACCTCTGTGACAGATTGTATATACTGGTTAAAGGACGTTCCTTAGCTTCACGAGTATACCTCTCCATGGCATTCCTGCTGCTTCCTCCAATGTGGGGACCTCCTATAATTGTGCGTATGCACCCAGCCTTAGGTGGTCCTTCCATCACGACAGGTTCCTGTGTCTGTGTCTTCTGAGTCTTCTCATCTCTATACTTTTTTCCTTCCTGAGCCACCCACTCACTCAATTGCCCTTGTCTGATTAGAGTTTCAATTAGATCTCTGAGGTGACGGCAATCTGCAGTATTATACCCATTATTATCATGGAAGTCACAGTAGGGGCGCTCATTCTTATTCCCTGGGGGACCGGTTCTGAAAGGCTTCTTAAACCATGAGGACTTCTCATTCACTGCGTAAATATGATCAATCGGAGCTACCAAAGGGGTGAAAGTTTCATAGACAGGTCTCTCATGTTTATTGTTGTTATAGGAAGCTGGTGGCGGTACCTGACTCATGACAGGTTTAGTAGGATTCACAGCTTCAGGCTTCACCTGGGATGTGCGACTAACCACCTTTTTATTGTCACGACCATTGGGGCTTCTTTGTCTCGACCTCTTGCTTCCACTTTGCCTTACAAAATCTGGATCCTTTCGTAATTCAGCTAGAGACTCTTCCACCAGACGAAAGGGTTCTGCCTGGGCATAAAAATCTGCCAACGTCTCTGGTTCTTTTCCCTGCAGTGCTTTCCAAAAATCTGAGCCTCCTTTGACCCCAGCAATTAAGAAATTCTTTATTGTTTCCTCAGATGCTTTCCTAACTTTAGGAACCTCCGCATTAAACCTCTTGAAATATTCTGTCAATGTCTCACTAGGTCTTTGCTTGATATTGGCTAAGGTATTGGTTGGTGGTGCGAATGCAACAGATGCTCTAAATTGAGTGACAAAGAGCTTCCCCATACTTGCCCAAGAACCAATCGAATCTGCAGGTAACCTTTTGAACCATTGATGGGCTCCGCCCTGTAGAGTCGCAGCCAGTAACCTGCACCTGGTGGCTTCCTTCACTTGATAAACATCCATCTCTGTGTCAAAACGACTAAGGTATTCAATGGGATCAGTAGTCCCATCGAATTTCAATTCATTCGAAGGCCTGTAAGACCTAGGCAGAGCCGAATTTCGAACCTTCTTGGTGAAAGGAGAAGCTGTTATAGGGTTCACAGCAAGATTCTTCTCGTCCTTGAGTTGAGCCAAAATTTTCTTGACATCCTCTGCTGTCACCTCCCCAGTAGCTTCCGCCTTTGTCTTCTTACTCGTTCCTTCTTCCTCTTGTGACTCTGCAGCACTTGATTCTTCAGTATCCTCATCTGATTCCGTGCTTTCTCCTTCAATTATCTCGACAGATGGGTCTTTATCTTTCTTCTTTTTCTTTGAGGAACCTCCAGTCTTGGTTTTCTTCTTTTCCTTGGACCCTGTATGGCCCTTGCTACCAGTTTTACTCTTCTCAGGATTCTCCATATCTTCCTCACCATTATCTTGCTTCGGTTCTCCACCATCGTCTGGAACCTCCTCTCCATTCTCAGATTCTTCAAAATTCAACTGTTTCGGAGTAACCTTCGGCTTCTTGCTTTTCTTTGCCTTCTTTTTCTTCTTTTTGCTTGAAGCCTGCTCCAAAGTCGACAAACGTTCTCCCACAGTCTTTAAGATTTCCATCATGGCCGCTTTAGTAACCTTCGGTGCTCTGGGAGGAGATGTATTCCCCTCATGAATCTGTCGTTCAGAACGGGTTGCTTCGCTATCCGAGTTGCCTGACATCTTTTCCACTCTTAAGATATTAACTAGCCCCTCCTTCTAGCGCCAATGTTGATGAGTGGATTTCGTAATCAACTTATGTGAGGTTTACAGGTAGTTGTATAGGCTAGCGATCAACTGTTCTATGAAAAGGTTTGGGTTGTGTTTGTGAGGGTTGAGCTGAGCTCGAGGGTATCTCCAATAATCTCAAGTGCCTTTAGAGAAAATTAGAGAACTTAATGCGTCGTACCCTGAGGTGCCTACGTACCCTTGTATTTATAGGGATCAAGCTCACGTAGTTCTAATATGATTCTGTCTCTTACTGGAATAGTTGCATTCGGTCATCTAATTCGTGTTGGACTCAGGTTCCTTTAGAGCCTTTCACGAACTAGTTTGGCTAAGTGGAGTAGAACTCGAGTTCGTACCCCACTTATGATTCTCTCATTGGTTAGAGTTATTCTAGGATCATCTGCGCCCTAGAATTATACTCAGATACCAATTCGTTTATCTGTTCTAGATGACTTCTAGAACTTTCTGTTGGCAACTCGTAGGAACCTCGTGCTCAGGAACCTACATTTCAGGAGCCTGTTTCTCAGGAACCTCCTTATTTCGGGACATATCGCTTAGGGACCTCCCTTTAGGTGTCAGTACCTGCACAAATAACAAACTGGTTAGACTGGATAACTCTTCGCATGCTTTTATCACCTCTATGACTGTTGTTATGCTAACTCGAACTCTTCTGCTGGGAGGAACCTGGTCTTCTAGTGCTCAGCTCAGCTTCCTGACCATTGGGAACCTCCTGATACTCGTACTTCCTTAGTCATTTCTTCTATTTGATCTTCATGACTCATACTGGATCAATCTTCTGGCTCGTATGGATCAAACCCTATAGCTTAATGGGCCTAAATCTAGCCCATGGAGATTTTGGGCACAACAGTAATGTTAGATATACAGAAAATATATATAAAAAAGTTTACATAATGAGTTGAATTTTACTAATAAATACTAGCCTATAATCCGTGCGATGCACGGTTGCTTGTAAATTTTTTAATTATATTTTATTATTAAAGTTTTAAGTTGTATATATATTTTTATTAATAAAATAATTTATAACTTTATAATCCCATGTATATAAATATTATTAAAATTATTTATTTTGAATTATTATAGTTGTATTTTGAATTATTATATTTGTGTATGCGGTGCATATTAATATTAATATATATTATTTAGGATATGTGTGTTTTTTTTTAATTTTATTAATAATAGAGATTTAACCAAACCAAAGAGTGACAAAAAAAGAGTACAAAAAAAGAGTGACAAAAAAAAGAGTACCAAACCAAATATACCCTGTTTTGCTTATATTTTGAATTATTATAGTTGTATTTTGAATTATTATATTTGTGTATGTGGTGCATATTAATATTAATACATATTATTTAGGCTATGTGTGTTTTTTTTTTGAATTTTATTAATAATAGAGATTTAACCAAACCAAAGAGTGACCAAAAAAAGAGTACCAAAAAAGAGTGACCAAAAAAAGAGTACCAAACCAAATATACCCTGTTTTGCTTATAATAGTATAGTATAGATATGTTTTCATTGGTTGATGTTAACTTGAATGCAAGAAGTCCATTAATTTATAACTAATGAAGTTGAGATACTTACCATTTTCAAATTCATAATGTAAGTAAGTCTAAGAGAAAAGGTTTTAGCAAGGGATTCTTTTACAGAAACAAACAAAGAGATTAGCTAGGAAAACAATGATTTCTGCTAATATATTTTAGATCGAAAACCGATGTGGGAGACTAAAGAACACCATCGGAGAACTGTTGGAAACAGATTCACTACAAGAATTTTTGAATCAGACAACACTTCGACAAAAAAGCGTTCGCTAAAATTTTTGCACAACGGTTTTTTTTTCAAGCATTTCGGTGTATTGTCTGATCACGAACTTAACGACAATTTTCAAAAGTGTTGTCTAGAAGATCAAAATAGACATCCGTTTTACAATGATTTTTGAAAGTGCTGTTATTTAAAATGTTGTCTTACAATGGTTCTCAAAAGCGTTGTAAAACTTAGGCAACTGTTTTTTTCAGATGTTGCTTCAAAAGTATTCACACAACGATGACTAAATACCATTGTCTGATTTTAACAACGGTTTTTGAAAGCATTGTCTGAAGTTTTTTCAGACAATGCTTTCAACAATGCTTTTAAAAAACGTTGTTAAAATCAGACAAGTGTTTTGATAGACGTTGTATAAAATGTAATCAGATAATGGTTTGTTAATACTGTTGTCTGACTTGCATGCAACACACAATGGTTTTGTACTATAAGATCTTTAGCTCTCACACAAGCGTTTGGTAGTTAAAAACCGTTGTCTGATTTTACAATAGGAAAAAAAACTGGAATTGGGCACCACTGCCAAAAAATACCAAACATCAAAGGCAATACAATGCCATACCAAACAAACATCAATCCCAACAAAACATCAATCAAGAACTGTTATGTTCAAAGTAGCAAACACAGATCATTTTACAAAGCTTTTGTAATTAAAAGTACACAAGAATTATATTACATCAAGAAAGTTGAATTGTTTCATCTACATCTAGCATGTAGCTATGTTCCTCTTCCTCAAGTAAATCAGCATCGGGTAAATTGGGCACAAAACAGTCATTCTCAAGTTCTACTTCCACGGATCCCTCATTTTCATCATCATTATCTTTATAGTACTTTTTCTCGGGTAGTTTCAACACCACGGACCATAATTTATCAAGAGGATCGTCGATGAAACAAACTTGCTTAACATGTTTTGCTAACACAAATGGATCGTTTGAAAACCCCAACCTATTCAAATTAACCAATATATACCCCAAGTCATCTTCCTTGACCCCTTTGTTTATATCTACCCACTTGCACCGAAAAATAGGGACCCTAAAGTAGTTATAGTCCAACTCCCATATACTTGTTATAACTCCATAATATGTATGTGATGTGTGCTCAATATTTTGATCCTTACCCTTCACTATCATTGTATCAGCTTCAACGCACACACCACTACATTGAACTTGACGTGTATCATCACGATCATTGGTAGCAAAGGTAACTTCGTCCATTTTGTAGCCGCTGAACGTAGCCACAGCCTTGTTAGGCTCATCTGCGATCCATCTTATCTCCTGCGATATCTCTTTTTCATCAACCAAATCTGAAGCAATCTTTAAAAAAAAATACAAGTTACAAAATGATTAATATGAGCAGTAGTTTGTAAAACATGTAGAAAACTATTACTAAATACACATAATACCTTTTCTTTAAACCATTTTGGGAATTGCTCATCTTGTTTGTTCTTCAGCCACATTTCATCATTTTCATGTTCCGGATATTTGGTCATTAAAAATGCCATGTGTTCACTGCATTTAAGTAAAAGAGACTACGTAAATAATGAAATAATGACATAAAATATGGACTAGATTTTTCTAGTTAAAAGAGTGCAGAAAATGGTAAATGTAATGAAAGTAATTTTACTTACTCAAAATATGGCCTAATAGCAGTAGTATTTTGTAGAACACATAAATGTGCTACGTACAAATCAGTGTTGTTCGGGGTTATCACAGTTGCACCGGATAATGGCCTGCAAATGCCATCCTTGGTATGTCTACTATTTTTAGGTACCCCAATAGTTGCTTCTTCATGGTCCACCAAACATTCAACCGCCTCTTCCACAATATAGGACTCAGCAATGCAACCTTCTACACGAGCCCGATTCCTTATATATCCCTTAAATGTCTTCATGTATCTCTCAAAAGGATACATCCACCTATGGAAAATTGGTCCACTGATATGGGTTAAAAGTAAGCCCTAAAGACACATTTAATGTGGTATTAATTAGACCTAGAATGGTCCAAACGTGGGGCCCACCAGATGGGCCCAAACTCCAATTATAATATTAATTTCGTAATTAATATTTAGGGATAATTAACAGCTGGGAGATACAAGTCAGATAAGGACATTATCTTTACAAAGAGTAGCCTCCAAGCCACACAGTCATACAAGGAAACTGACTCCTACAAGGAAGGAGTCTAGAACCTTCCTCAAGGCTGACTTGCCCACCAAGTCTCCTAACCCTACCCTAATTCTGAGGCTTCTCAGCCTATATAAAGGGTCAGACCCTTCAACTCAGAACTACGTTTTATTGGCTTGATTCTCTTAATACAGAGATACGTAGGCATTCTGTAAGGACCGTTTAAGTCTCGAACGCAGAAGCAGCCATTAAAGCACGAAGCTCACACACCCTAGCATTAAATACATCAAACCCTAGCCGCAATCTAATAACCTAGTTTTTATTCCACAACATTTGGCGCCGTCTGTGGGAAGAAGACATCAACCATGGTTCAAACACGAAGAACTGCACCAGGCACTACGGAGCCAATTGCTACCGAAGCCCTACCTCTTAGCTCTGCTCCGCCCCTTACTGAACAAGTGCTACCGACATCTGAGCAAGTACCTCCAACATCCGGGACTATCGTTCCATATCAAGTTTCTCAACCCCTAGGGACGACTACCCATGTTGAGAGTACGCTACCTCCGATCGTCCACACCATTCCAGGGACTAACCCGGGGATTTCTTCCCTGATTGTAGACCCCAACAACCCTACACGAGGGGTTCAGATCCACACCACGGGTCTCCCCATAAGCACCAATCCAATGTATGGGATGCCCAATTACGGAGCTGGACCGAGTGGTCATGCCCTATATATTCGAGATCGAGATTATCGCGATTTTTCTGGTCCTTATTCAGATGAATCATCTTCTGGCGATGATTACGAGCGTGATGAAGCTCCGAGGAGGCGACGTGCAAGTAAAGAGCCTATGGGGAGAACTCGAACTATCCATGATGGACTCTCTTCAACAGCTGCTGAGAGGATTAAGGCTTATGAAGCCGAGATCTTAAAGTTAAAAGAAGATATGGCCAGGGAGCAAGCCAGATCAAATCAGACTTTGCCACCTCCCACGTCAGGACCGATTCCCTTCATAGATCTGGAGAGGCCTCCAAGGAGGCAAAGAAGGACTACCGTCCCACCTGAAAGAACTACAAGGGTGGAAACCCCTAAAAGCAACCCCAAGGATCTGATGCCACTTGGGGACCCTGATGATCCCACACCTCCGTTTACTGAGGACGTGATGAATGCTCGTATCTCAAAGAAGTTTAAAATGCCAACGATCAAAGCTTATGATGGAATGGGTGATCCTGCAAACCACGTTAGAACGTTCTCAAACGCACTGCTGTTGCAGCCTGCAAGCGACGCTTTGAAGTGTAGGGCTTTCCCTCAAACTTTATCAGGCATGGCTCAAAGATGGTATAGTCGGCTTCCGGCAAACTCGATTGGTTCCTTTAAGGAATTGAGTGCTGCTTTTATTAGTCAGTTTATCAGCGGAAGAACGCATGAGAAAAGCTCTGCATCTCTTATGTATGTGGTACAAGGGAAGAACGAAAGTCTGAGAGACTATCTTAAGAGGTTCACCAAGGAGACTCTGAATATCACTGATCTGGACAATAAGGTTGCAATGGTAGCCTTGGAGCATGGTACCACCGACCTATACTTTAAGAGATCATTGGCAAAGCATCCCCCGGAGAACATGGCTGATCTCCAACGAAGGGCTGATAAGTACATCAAGGCCGAGGATAGCACGAAGAAGGAAGTCACAGTAGGCAATGGTCAGGGGAACAATGATACAAAAAAGCGCAAGCAAGGGCAGGAGTACGATGCTAGGGACAAGTATCCCCGAACTAGAAAAGACTCTGATTCGCCACCAAAAAAGAGCTTGGGACCAAGGTTCTCTGACTATGCAAGGTTGAATGCCCCTAGAAGTCAAATCTTGTTGGAAATTGAGAAGGATAAGGACTTCCGATGGCCCAAGCCACTCAGGGGAGACCCCGCAAAGAGGAACAAGGATCAATACTGTAGATTCCACCGAGATGTAGGACATGACACGGATGATTGCAGACAGTTGAAGGACGAGATTGAATTCTTGATCCGTAAAGGAAAGCTGAACAATTTCACAAAGGGTGGAGATCAAGAAACCCAAAGAGGGGATTACAACAGGAGAAACAATGACAGAAGGGATAATGATCGTGATCGTAGCACGCAGCCCCGAGGGCCAGTTATCAACATGATCTGGGGAGGCCCGACAGCGGCCGGTTCAACTCGAAACTCTCGAAAGGCATACGCAAGAGAAGTGATGCATATTGTGGGAGAGGCCCCAAAGCGTGCTAAAACTGAGATGGTAATTGGTTTTGATGATACAGACTTGGAAGGGGTAAAGTTCCCCCATGATGACCCGCTGGTCATAACTCCTGTGATTGGAAATTCAGAAGTAAAACGAGTCTTGATAGACAATGGAGCTTCTGTGGATATTTTGTTTCACGATGCGTTTGTGAAGATGGGGTACAACGACTCTCAGTTGACCCCTACAAACATGCCTATATATGGATTTAATGGAGTGGAGTCCAGTGTTGAAGGGACTATTCAGTTACCCGTAACTATTGGACAGGAGCCTAAGGAGACGACTCAGATGTTGAATTTCTTGGTAATTAAGGCAGCTTCAACATACAACGCAATCCTTGGAAGGACTGGATTACATGTGTTTAAGGCTGTGGCCTCTTCTTATCATATGAAGGTTAAGTTTCCAACACGGAATGGTGTCGGAGAACAGAAGGGTGATCAGAAGATGGCAAGAAGTTGCTATGTAGCCGCTCTGAGGGCCGATGGAGTCGGGGGGCAGGTCCTTCCAATTGAAGACATGGATGTCCGTGATGATGAAGAGCATAGAGGGAAGCCAGCAGAGGATTTGATTCCCATACCCCTAGAGCCTAACGATCCTGAAAAAGTTACTTATGTTGGAGCATCTCTGAAAGAACCCTTGAAGGGCAAGTTGATAGAATTCTTACAAAAGAATAGCGACGTGTTCGCTTGGACAGCAGCTGATATGCCAGGGATTGAACCCCAACTTATAACCCATAAGTTGAATGTTGATCCCAAGAGAAAGACAATAAAGCAGAAGAAAAGAAACTTTGCTCCGGAGAGGCAAGAGGCAAGTGCTGAGGCACCATAAGATGATGTTGAATCCCGCTAAGTGTGCCTTTGGCGTTGGATCTGGAAAGTTTTTAGGGCTGATGGTTTCAAAGAGAGGCATTGAGGCCAATCCTGACAAGATCAAGGCGATTTTAGACATGGAGCCACCACGTTCTATAAGAGATGTGCAAAAGTTGACAGGCCGAGTAGCAGCCCTAGGGAGGTTTATCTCCAAGTCTGGTGATAAGTGCTTACCTTTCTTTCAGACATTAAAGAAGGTAAAGAATTTTGAATGGACACCTGAAAGCCAAGAGGCCTTTGAACAATTGAAGAAATACATGGTCGAAGCCCCGCTGTTGGCTAAGCCTAACATTGGAGAGACTCTTTATCTATACCTGGCGGTATCCGAGCAAGCATTGAGTGCCGTCCTCATAAAGGAAGAGAATAAGATTCAAAAACCCATCTACTACGTAAGTAAGGTGTTACATGGAGCTGAGTTGAACTATTCTACCATAGAGAAGTTTGCTTTAGCATTGGTAACAGCTTCAAGGAAACTACGACCTTATTTTCAGTCACACAAGATTGAAGTCCTGACGGACCAGCAGTTGAGAAGTATCTTGCACAGCCCTAAGGTCAGTGGAAGGCTAATTAAGTGGGCAATCGAACTCGGAGAATTTGACATTGCATATAAGCCTCGGACAGCCATTAAGGCTCAGGCATTAGCTGACTTCTTGGTGGAATGTACCATTGGCAACCAAGAAGTCGGGGGGCAGGAGATAGTAACCACCCCTGGAGTTGAGAGTAAGGATGAAGAACTTGTACCTGATCAGAAAGAGTATTGGGTGCTCTATTTTGATGGAGCATCAAAAACAAAATCTAGTGGTGCAGGTTTGGTTTTGCAAAGCCCCGATGGGTTCACAGTTGAATACGCTTTGAAGTTGGACTTTCCTACAACCAACAATGAAGCTGAATATGAAGCATTAATAGCTGGATTGGGATTGGCCAGAGTCATGAGGGTCAAGAACCTCAAAGTGTGTGGAGATTCAAGACTGGTAGTCTCGCAAGTAAATGGTGAGTTTGAGGCCAAGGATGAAACTATGGCAAAATACCTCAGAGTCGTGAAAGCTGTTATGACTCAGTTTGAGGAGTGCTACCTGGAGCACATTCCTAGGGAAGAGAACGTTAAGGCCGATGCCCTCTCTAAGTTCGCTTCTTCTGAGATAGAGAATTATGCAGGCAGTGTTTACTTCCAGGTTTTGAAGGCCCCGACTATCAACTCTAAGTTGGTAGCACCTATCGATGTTGGAAGCTGTTGGATAGATCCTATTAAAGCTCATCTAGAAACCGGATGGCTCCCTAACAATGCCTTGGAGGCACGGAAATTGTCAGTGAGAGCATTGAGATATGCCTTGATTGAAGGCATCTTATACAAGAGGTCGTTTGTCATCCCCTACTTGAAGTGCCTAAGGCCCCTAGAGGCAAGAGAAGCATTGGAAGAAGTTCATGAAGGGATCTGTGGGCAGCACTTGGGGGGCAGAGCCCTAGCTCACAAGATTACCCGCCTGGGATTCTATTGGCCGGAGATGTTAGCAGATGCCCAGGATTATGTCAAGAAGTGTGACAGATGTCAGAAACACGCCCCTGTTGTAAGGCAGCCGCCTGAGAGGTTAACCTCAATCAGCTCTCCCATTCCGTTTGCAATGTGGGGAATGGACATTCTTGGTCCTTTCCCCATGGCTTCAGCACAAAGGAAATTTCTGATTGTCGCCATCGATTACTTCACTAAGTTGATTGAAGCTAAGCCATTAGCAAAGATAACCACCAAGCAAGTTTCCCAGTTCTTTTGGGAGAACATAATCTGCAGGTATGGAATTCCCCGAATCCTTGTGACAGATAATGGGACACAATTCAACAATGAAGAGTTCAGGAAGTACTGCGAGGAAAATGCTATCGAGCTTCGTTTTACTTCAGTAGCTCACCCGCAAGCTAATGGACAGGCTGAGGTAGCTAATCGGATTATTCTTGATGGACTTAAGAAGAGGGTCGAACGATCGAGAAATACTTGGGTGGATGAATTACTGCCTATACTTTGGGCATATCGTACTACTTGCAGGGTAACAACTGGGGAAACTCCTTTCCTACTGGCTTATGGAGCCGAGGCAGTTGTACCACTAGAAGTCATGCATGCATCACCTAGAATTGAGGCATTCGAACCAGAGACTAATGAAGAAGGCATGAGGCTCGCCCTAGATTTGATTGATGAAGTCAGGGACGAGGCAAATGCCAGAAATGCGGAGCATCAAAAGAAAGCATCTTTCTACTACAACCACAGGGTTAAGGAGAGGTTCTTTCAGCAAGGTGACTTGGTTCTTAGGAAGATCGAGGCTTCTGGAGTTGGTCAGAAGGGAAAGCTAGCCCCAAACTGGGAAGGGCCGTATCGAGTCAAGAAGACACTAGGACGAGGATCCTACAAACTGGAAACCTTGGACGGGGTTGAGGTGCCCCGGACTTGGCATGCATTGAACCTCAAGGTTTACTATGTTTAAGCTCTCCTGAAAAGGACCTAGCTTTTTGCCTATGTAATAGAAGTAGAAATAAGGTCGATGAAACAATTCCAAGTTTTTAAAACTTGAGATATTGGAAATAGAGTATCTATGTAAGGGCTGTGCCCATTTCTTCATATTAATAAGACTATCCTACATTTTCGCATAAGTTATGAACCTTACTTATTAATATATATGCACAAAATGCTAGACTACACATGCGAATATGGATAAGTTGAGAAGCATCAAGGACAATGAATTGCGAATTTAAAAGTTATGCCCGAAGGCAGAATACATAAACGATTATCTCAAAATAAGTTAACAAGAGTGCAAAGTCATGCCCAAAGGCAGAGTACATAAATAGATGGATAAAGATATCAACTACTAAGCATCTCCAGTATGCTCATCCTCTCCTCCTGGTCCTCCTCCTGGGTGTCCTGCACTGTCAAGGCCATAGGAGCATGGGGGCTAGGAAAGTCCGAAACATTGAGGGTACCAGGAAATCTCCTAGTAACCTCGGCAAGAGCTCCGTCCCATCCCTGAGTAAACTGGTAAGGGAACAGAGAGTCGTCATGCTTCTCCATGAAGCCCACATACTCCTGGGAGGAGAGGTAGTCATCAATCAGGTCGTCCTTGTCCTTCCTGAGAGTGACATTTTCAGCCTGAGACTCTAGAAGCTCCTTCTCCCTCCTCGCTAAGGTAGCCTTGACAGAGCCCAGTTCATCCTGGGAGTCATCATACTTAGCCTTGTAAGTCTCATAGTTGGAACGCCAAGTCTTAGCCTGGAATATGGCCCCCTGGAAGTTGGCATTAGCCTACAAAAGACAAAGTTAAAACCACGGTTCAAGTGACAAAACAAGTACATAAAAGAGTGGATAGTAAGAAGCTTACAGCTGCAAAGGCCTGAGCTCCAGCACTCTCAGCTCCTTCAAGAGTGGAGCCAGATACATAGTCCTTGAAGTCACCAGGGGTTATGGAGTGATAGGACCAATCCATAGCATGCATGCAGTCTCCAACAATGGAGTCCTTCTTCCTAATACCCCAGTTAGGACGCCAAGCACTCTTGGAAGAGCCATCTACCTCCTCAACATCAGCTACATGGGGCCTCAAGTAGGCATCCGTGGCTGTTGGGGCTCGAGGATCTTTCCCTGAACGAGCCCTTTTCAGCCTAGCAGTGTCGCCATCTTCTGGCTCATTAGTCTTGTTGATAAAAGTTGCAGCTGCAATTACAAAACAAAAGACAAATAATGGGTATGAGACAATCATATTCAAATAAAGGAATGCAAAAAGAAAGAAAATTACCCTTATTGCCCACTCGGGAAAGTCCCAAAGTTTTAAGCTGGAACTCATTCAGGAGATCCCAAGCCATAGTAGAATAATTATCCTTGATGAGCTCCTGGTAGGCATAGGCCTCTTCCTCATTCAGCTCAATATCATTGGCACTGCCATCTACGACCTTACCAAAGGTACTACGAAAAACATTGCCCCAATCTCCACCTTCCCATATCAAGTACATGAACTCCTTCTTCCACTTTGGGTTGGAGTCAGGAATAGATTGGGGGTGAAAGATTGGAGGAGTAGAAGAACGGTGACTAATGTAAACCCAACCCGGGGTAGATTCAGCAGAATTTTTAAATTGAAAAATTTTCCTAAAAAGAACTACAGAAAGAGGGAATTTGTTTTTAAGGCAAAGGACCAGAAAACAGTTGATCACCCTCCAAGAATTGGGAGGAAGTTGACAAGGGTTAACTCCTACATCTGCTAAAAGCCTAGGGATAAACTCATGAAAAGGGAATCGAACCCCTGCAACAATGGCACCCCTGTAAATACAAAGTGCATTGGGGCGCCAATGGCAAGATCGATCCCCAGGCTCAGCTGGGATAAGCCTATAGGGTGATTCTATTTTATACATCCTATTATAGTCAGTGATTTTTTCTATATCATGGAAAATGTTGCTATGATTATAGGAATCAAGGTGTGACAGGGATGGAAAATCTTCTTTACGATTTAAAATCATATCCTGTAAACTCATGAGGGAAGAACGAATGATGATACCTCTTTTTGAGGCCACTTGCAGTTTCTGGAAACGTTGAGTAGCACGATCTTCAGCCATTTCTTCAAATCTTTAAAGAAAAATTTTGATGATCAAACGAAATCTGCAAAGAACGAAGGAATTTTTAGAACAATCTTCAAATCTTCAAAGGAATTGAAGAAAAAAACCCAGAAAAAGGGTACTCTTCAAACTATAAAAACTAGAAATTCTGGGAAGTACCTTGAGTGTTCTTCGAATCTTCAATAGCAACTGGAAAATTTCTAGAAAAATTCCCAGAAATTCTTGAGCAATCTTCAAATCTTCAAAGATTGGAAGAAAAATCGCCAGGAAACTTGAAGGAGGCCTTTGAATCTTCAAAGAAAGAGGATCAAACTCAGAGAAAATTTCTTAAAGAAATTTGGAACTTTTGAGAGAGTTTTTGTTTTGGAAACTTTTATGATGAAGTGAAAGTGAAAACTTTGGCCTTTATATAAGCAAAAAGTTAGGGGATTTCAACCGGTTAAAATGAATATCAACCGGTTGTAGCCTGTTCAACACTCTTATGGGCTGTTAACACATGTTGAGCTCTAAAAAGCCCAAGAAACGCCAGGCCAGTAAAGCCCAAGTCGAAGTCAAGATGGGGCTTCAAGAAGAAGAGCCCAAATACATAATTAGGATAGGCCCAAATGGTTTGAAGACCAAGGCCCATGGAAATTAAAAGGCATGGCCCATTAAAGTCCAACAAAACTTGGACAAAAAATTAAAAGGGGGCACGAGGTCGTAGCATTTGACCTCGATTTTTAGTGTAAGTACGAGCTTGACTAAACGACCTGAAAAACTCATTTTGAGGTCGTGAGTAGCCTCTAATTTTGAGGTCGTTATAACACGGTTTGAAATCGTAAATTCCAGGTCGAATTTGTACTAGGAATTCAAGAAAATCCATACGACCTGGGACTTATTCGAGGTCGAGTTTACATTCAATCAAGGTCGTGAATTCCAGGTCGAAAAAGAACTGGAAAACCTACAAAAAAGGCGCGACCTGGAACCATTTTAAAGATTGTTTCTTCTTCAATTGAGGTCGCAGATTCCAGGTCGAAAATCAACTGCAAATTGAGCTCGAAGCTCACGACCTGGAACCTAAGTGAGGTCGATATTCTCTAGATTTGAGCTCGTAAATTTGAGGTCGAAAATAAGCTAAATGAGCTCGAAAAAAGCCACGACCTGGCCCTATTTGAGCTCGTTTTTTGAGCTCGAATTTGTACTGGTTGAGCTCGAAAAGCTCCAGGTCGAAAATAAGCTAAATGAGCTCGAAAAAAGCCCCGACCTGGGACAGTTTGAGCTCGAAGTTTGAGCTCGAAAATGAGCTGAAAAAAAAAAAAGCTTAAAAAAATTCCAGAAACTTGGAAAAATTTTACATTTAAGCACCGTTTAGTGCCATTAAACATCGTTTAGTGTCGTTTTATGCCAGTTAACATTTTTTAACATTGTTTAAACATTGTTTAAGGCTGGTTAGCGCTGTCTAGTGCCGTTTAACATCATCGTAAATGCGTCGGTCGCTCCACGCTTTGCATTAAGATGATATTGTTGAAAATACTCGCGTACGAGCAATAAACCCTGACCCAAGTCTCGAAAAAGACCGTTATAACTTCAAGGAAAACCTGATCAGTTTCCCTAGAAGTTGGGGGGCAAATGATATGGGTTAAAAGTAAGCCCTAAAGACACATTTAATGTGGTATTAATTAGACCTAGAATGGTCCAAACGTGGGGCCCACCAGATGGGCCCAAACTCCAATTATAATATTAATTTCGTAATTAATATTTAGGGATAATTAACAGCTGGGAGATACAAGTCAGATAAGGACATTATCTTTACAAAGAGTAGCCTCCAAGCCACACAGTCATACAAGGAAACTGACTCCTACAAGGAAGGAGTCTAGAACCTTCCTCAAGGCTGACTTGCCCACCAAGTCTCCTAACCCTACCCTAATTCTGAGGCTTCTCAGCCTATATAAAGGGTCAGACCCTTCAACTCAGAACTACGTTTTATTGGCTTGATTCTCTTAATACAGAGATACGTAGGCATTCTGTGAGGACCGTTTAAGTCTCGAACGCAGAAGCAGCCATTAAAGCACGAAGCTCACACACCCTAGCATTAAATACATCAAACCCTAGCCGCAATCTAATAACCTAGTTTTTATTCCACAACATCCACAAAGCTCAACTTCTCTTACAAGATGAACCAAGATATGAAACATTAAATCAAACAAGGAAGCGGGGAAGTATTTTTCAAGCTGGCACAAAATTTCTACCAGTTGCGACTGCATTTTCTCCAACTTATCAACCTCAATGACTTTACTGCAAATTGCCTTAAAGAAGAGGCAAAACCTGATAATAGTGTTCCTGACCTGTTTTTGCAGTGACGATCGAATCATAATTGGAAGCAAGTGATGCAGAATCATATGACAGTCATGAGATTTCATTCCTGTAAGTCGAAGATTTTCCATTGAAACTAGACTTCGAATATTTGAACAAAAACCATCAGGCAACTTCATGCCAAGAAAGAATGAGCAAACAGCTTTTTTTTCAGAATGAGTTAAATTCCAAGATGCCAATGGTAACTTCTCTTTTTTTCCAGGAGTTTTTTGCCTTAGTTCTGTTCTTATTCCCATTTCGGCCATGTCAAGACGGACTGATTCCTTGTCTTTTGTCTTCCTGTATTCTTTGGTATATTAAGCATGGTACAAAGTAAAGCTTCGCATATGTTTTTCTCGATATGCATCACATCGAGAACATGTCTCACCGGCAAAAAACTTCCAATACTCAAGCTCAAAGAATTTATAAACATTCTTCCAAACTGGTCGAGCATCACCTTTCTTCAATCGAGGTTGGCTTTGTGTCTTACCGTAGACATGACCCTTTAAATGTTGTACTCTTTCAAGCACCTGCTCTTTCAACCCTTTAAGTATTTGGTGAAAGATTGTGGGAAAGCACCTTAAGTAGAAGAAGAAGAGTATGTGTTGGAGTTCGGTCCTGATTACCCGCCTCTTGTGAAGCGTTTGTGGCTTTGGGCCAAAACTGCCTTGAAAGACGGTCGTGTAACTTCTTTCAGCTATGCCAACAAGCCTTTGGATCAACCGGTAAAAAGGCTCTATTTTTATCAGATGTGTATGCTTTGTGCTCTGGGGGTGAAATATCGGTGTCAGTTATTTGTATGTTTGCTAAGTAAGTATCGCAGTTTATAATTTTATTTGGCTTTACAAATACTTGAATAAAACTTTTAGTTTGTTGTAATGACTGTATACTTTTTATGCAGTTCACTCCAGGATTACTTGAAAAAACAGAAGATGTCTGACATGGTAACATTTGTTGATCCAGCGACGATAGGCGCCCTCGGTTGTGGAACTGTAGGACAGAGGTCGCAAGCCCTATCTAACAGATTCAAGAACTTTAAGTCAAACCAATTATTTTTGCTCCCATATAATCATGCGTTAGTACTTATTTTTATGCCTATATATATGTGCTTAATGTCATCTCTGTTGCATGTGATGTCATGATATAGTTTAAGGAGCCTGTATATAAATTTATAGTTTGTGAATCTAGGCCTTGTAACTAAAATCAATGTGGCCCTTATAAATAAAATCTTTATATATCCTCTAATAAAGATACATGTTCACATTTGTGCTGTTCATGAAATAATAGCAACCATTGGGCGTTGACGGCTGTAAATCCGGATACACAAATAGTTTACCATATGGATCCTTTAAAGCGGAGACTTGCAAGTGAAGAATGGACAGAAGTTGTTGACAAGTTAGTACCACATAAGAAATATATTTCATTTGGAATCACATCTATATTTATTAAGAAAAGTATCTTAAACTTGATTTATGTTATATTGCCGTAGTGTCATCAAACTGTACAAGGACAAAGCAAAGAAGTTTCTGAAGAAGAAAATAATGTGGGAGAATCTTGCGGTAATATCTTTTTCTTAGTGCATATCTTCTATGTTTCTCTTTTACAAAACATAGTTTGGTCGTATATATAATTTTATTTAATTTTATTTAATGTTTCTTCAGGGCGTTCCTCTCCAAATGGGGAGTAAAGATTGTGGTCTATTTGTGATGCGCTATATGAAAGAAATATGTCTAGACAAGGAACTCCAATTTTCTATAAAGGTGTGATTCCAAATTTCTGAATTCTTTCTTAATCCTACTACTTCATGGTGAAGCCTGTTTGTAACTTGGTCTATTGTTTCATTATATAGTGGCTACGCAGAAACAACCAAAATTGTTATGGCCTGCATGACCTCAATGAAGTAAGGACTGATTTCGCGAAGTATTTCATGAAGAACCACGCCTCTTAAACTTAATCGTATAGCTGGGTATTTTGGGTTGAACATATCTTAAACTTTTGGGAGCTTCACTGTCTAGTTTATGGTAAATACAGCTTTTAAGCTTTAAGTGAATATTTTAGTCCATCTCTTTTGTTGGTATGTTCGCCTGAAAATATTTAATCTTGTGGTTGGATTTGGTTGATCGTATTTGTGAAGTGAATGGTGAATTGATTGTGGATGTTAGTTGTAATGGTTGGTCGTTTGGAGAATATTGGTTGTAATGGTTGGTCGTTTGGAGAATATTGGTTGTATGGAATGAATGGAATGATGGTTTTTGATTTTGGCATGTTTATTTTACACTACACTGCTTTTGATTGTATATACAAAAACCGTTGTCTACTTTCCTTTTAGCCAATTAGAATATTGTTTGGAATACTTGTTATTCTATCTAACAGACAATGATTTTTAATACCCAAGGTTTATAACGAAACCATCGTGTGCTTTATAACCAGACCATGCTTTAACAACTAGACCGTTGTATAAAGAAAAGTCACACAACAACATAACAAATGCATCAATTGTCTATAACAAAACATAACAATGTTTTTAGCAAAATGAAAGCGTAGTGTCCTACATATTCAGACTACTTCTTAGTAAGCACAAAAGTGTGGTGTACCTAAACCACATACAACATAATAACGAAAAGAAAACGTTGTAGGTTAAACACTTACACAATGCTTTTGCAAAACTAAGAACGTAGTGTCTTATACATTCAGACGACATGTAGTAAGCACAACAAGTGTGGTGTACTACACATTTACACAATGTTTTTACAAAAATAAAACGTAGTGTCTTATACTTTCAGACAACATGTAGTAAACAACGAAAGTGTGGTGTACTTGTAACACATACAACATACTAATCAAACTAAACTACTGTCTAACTACATTTCATACAACACTTCTTTTACAAAAAACCAATGTCTATACCATAAACAAACAATAGATTATATTTTATAAAACATGGACGTAGGTGAAATTAGACAATAGTTCGAGTCCAAGAAACACTTAGAGCTACGTAACTATTGTCTATATCAACTTTCATACAACAGTTTTGAAACTACGTCTGTTATCTTTCTGCAACAGAGATAACGGTTATGCTGCTGTTGTCTGATACGCGTAACTGACGGTATTCCAATAGACAAAGGAAAATCAGGCCTTCACACGACGGTAAAAAACCTTTGTCTGATCGATTTTTCTTGTAGTGATTAATTGTTTAATAAGAAAGCTTGAAGAGAAAAGTTATAATGCTGTGCAGGTCACATAAGCACCAGGGATTCGACGCAATAGTACTACTCTATATGTGTTTGTACATGCATACATATTGATGATTCTGAGCCTTAATGGACAGATAATCCTACTGCAACTTTAGAAATTAAAGACCCAGAGTGGTTAGAGAAGATCACAAGGAAATGAAAAACATGTTAAACATATTATAAAGAGGGTAAGCGCACATGCAAGCTCATGGAGTTGGTGAAATTCCTCTGTATGTATGTATGAAGGAAACGATTTATACAAGAACATAAAAAAAATTCAGTTTACTTGATATCGTATACCATTTTCATTCAATTTCCTTAATATTGTATAACAATTTCATTCCAAATTATGGGTCCTCTAAACTTTTTAAATATTTTTAATTAACCAATTTTTCATTAAAAATTAGAAATAGAATATTACAACTAATTTTAAAGTAGTGTTTACAATTTCTTTCATCATATGAAATATGTGACTTCTAGTCAAATTTGGATGAGTTTGATAGTGAAAAAAATCATATTAATTTAAGACGAAAAAAATACTTAATTAGTTTAAATATTATATCAGAAAGTTGTATTCCTAACTCTGAGTCAACAACAGAGTAAACGTTATGGAAATTGTTAGAGTTACATAAACTTTTACAAAAAAAATTATAAAAGATAATTGTCTTAATTTGATTGGTTATTATTCAATATACCTCTGCATTCACATTAATATCGACCAATAAAAACCGTGATTAGTGAAATCCAATTCATTTTATACAAAAATTATGTAACCAATTTTGTGCAACTAGCATTACTCAAATGTTACTCCCTCCATCCCAAAATACATGTCCCTTTTCTAAAACAAATTTGTCCCAAATTACATGTCCCTTTTCTCCTTTCAATGTAAATTTAAGTGTAGTTTTACAAAACTATCCCTACATTTATTGTATCAAAAAATTGACTTTTTTAAACTTAACTCTATTCTCATTTTCCAATGTATTAAATAAGGGTATTAGTTGGAAAAATTTATTCAACTAACTTTATCTTAATATGTATGCTTTTTAGAAAAGGGATATGTAAATTGGGACGGAGGGAGTATTATACAGTAGGTGCATGTTAGGTTTTTCTTTTTTCTTTTTCAAATGGCCCTGCAGATGAGAAATGCTCCTTGGTACTGCTAGCTATTCGTGCACTGGTACAGTTTAAATATACTCATAAATTATTGTGCACAATCTATCTTAATGAGATTTCTCAATTAAATTTGTGTTATATGTAATAAATGATTTCCACTCATGAAACATAATTAGTGTAATAAATAGGTCATTCAATAATTGATTTCTTGGTCATATGTGCTGTCAATTACTGATTAAAGTTTTGTGTTTAGGACACGAAACTTGAATTTTTGTTTGAGTCTTTTGTAGAAAAAATGGTTTGAATATATAAAACATTTTCTTGTGTATAAACGTTTAGGTGATATTCATAAAAGTAACAATTTTTTCAACAGATTTATCATAAAAGTGATTTAACTCGACCAAAAATTAAAAAAAGATAGCCTTAAATTGGTTAAGAGCAGGGTAGGATTAATGTTAATCAGTGTCCGGATCCTCAGTCCCCTTCCTCCGTGTCCCCCTCGTGTCCTCTGCTTTTTTTAGTACAAAAAGAGTGCCCCTGCGGGGCCCATTTTAATAAATAATAAAAATGGGCTCCACAAGAGCATTTTTTTGTATTAAAAATAACAGGGGACACAAAGGAGACACGGAGGAAGGGGACAGAGGATCCCAGCTCATCAGTCCGGCATCTGAAAGTGTTAGATTCACCCCATTCCCGGGGACCTGTCACAACTCGAATTCTAGGGTTCTAAATCTAAGAAACTGTAAGGAAAACTTGTAAAGGAAGAAGACAGTATAGACAGAAAACTAAAGAAAATAAACATTCATTTTTCATTACTTCCCAAATAACTGAAATGCCAATCATATAGTATCTCAACCCACTACTCATCCCTTGCCAGGTGGCACAACTACAACCAACGACTTAATCATAAGGTTATAATAGTAAATACAACATTATTTATACTAAAACGATGTCGCTTAAACCATTGACAATACGCGCTTAATAAAGTAAATCCCACAGCCAATCAGAATCCATGCTCAGAACGTGACAACTCCCTCCTTCTTAAAAGAACCCTTGTCCTCAAGGTTGAAAATCTGGAAAGCGTTTAGTTAGCTCTTCCCACAGCTCCCATGTGGCATCTTCAGGTGTTCCATTACTCCACTGTACCAGAACCATAGTGGATGGTCTGTTGCCTTTCTTGATCAGCTTACGGTCCAAGACTGTAGTTGGTATTGCTGTGGGATCATTGGTATCCAACAACTCAGGGAGTACAGTCTGAACCACATGCTTATTCCCAATTTTCCTCTTCAACTGTGACACATGAAAGGTGTGATGAATCTTTGACCCCAGTGGTAATGCCAACTGGTATGCCACCTTGCCCACCCTTTTTACTATCTTGTAAGGGCCAAAGTATCTTGGAGAGAGTTTATGATTAGGCCTTACTTGCACTGATGTCTGCTTATAAGGTTGAAGTTTAAGATAAACCTCTTCACCCACTTGGAATTCACTGTCAGTTCTATGCTTGTTAGCATACCACTCCATTCTTTCCTGTGCCTTGACCAAATTCTCCTTGATTAACCTCTGCACCTCTACTCTTTCCCTCAAAAACTGATCTACAGTTGGCACCCTTGTTGCAGGACTTTGAAAGTTAATAGATGGGGGGTTTTGATTATACAAAGCCTTGTAAGGACTCACTCTAATGGCTGAATAGAAGGTGGTGTTATACCACCATTCAGCCATTGCTAGCCACTTGGTCCATTGTTTGGGCTTATGCCCTGTGACACACCTCAGATACATTTCAATACACTGATTCACCCTCTCTGTCTGGCCATCAGTTTGAGGGTGATATGCAGTACTTAACTTGATCTTTGTTCCCATAGCATTGAACAATTCCCCCCAGAATTTACTAACAAACACTGGATCCCTATCTGAAATAATTGCAGATGGTACCCCATGCAACTTCACCACATTATCAAGAACACTCTGAGCCACAGTTGCTGCACTATATGGGTGTGACAAGGGTATCAAATGGCAATACTTGGTGAACTTATCCACAATTACCAGTATACTGTCTTTCCCATTGGATTTAGGTAAGCCCTCCACAAAATCCATAGAAATAGTTTGCCATGCTGCAGCAGGAATAGGGAGTGGCTGTAGCAATCCAGGAGTAGGCACATGCTCATTCTTATTCTTTTGACAAGTATCACACTCTTGCACCCATGTGGCCACGTCTTGTTTAAGTTTTGGCCAAAAGAATTGGTTGTCAATTCTTTTAAAAGTAGTTAGCATGCCAGAGTGGCCACCTTCTGTCCCATTATGCAAGGCTTGAAGAATCTTGTGTCTCATATTAGCACCAATACCAACATAGTACTTTCCTTTGTATAACAGTAAATCATCCCTTAAGGAATAATCCGTAGGTAATTGTCTTGTAACTGCTAGTTGGGCCATCATTTCCTGAACAGCAGTATCACCCTCCAAGCTTGTCTTCAATTCCTCCTTCCACCCCAAAGAGTTAAGGTGCATTGCAGCACATTCTGCCTCCTTGTCATGCAATCTTGAAAGGGCATCGGCCACTACATTCTCCTTTCCCTTTTTATAGGAAATGACATAATCAAATCCAAGCATTTTGGAGAGCCACTTTTGCTGCAAGATTGTGGTCAGTTTTTGCTCAATAAAATGCTTTAAGGCTTCATGGTCTGTCTTAATGATAAACTTCTGGCCCAACAAATAAGTCCTCCACTTCTGAGTGGCCATGATCACTGCTAGTAACTCTTTCTCATAAGTTGACAAACCCAAATGTTTGGGGCTGAGGGCCTTACTGAGGAATGCCAGTGGTTGACCATCTTGCATTAAAACAGCTCCTATGCCTGTGTAACAAGCATCAGTTTCCACAGTAAATGGTTTATTGAAATCTGGCATAGCCAACACAGGAGTAGTAGACATTGCTTTTTTGAGTTGACTGAATGCTACATCAGATTCATGACCCCATTTAAAATCACCCTTCTTAAGCAACTGAGTTAGTGGTTTAGCAATCTGTCCATAACCTCTCACAAACCTCCTGTAATAACCAGTGAGGCCGAAAAATCCCCTCAGAGCTCTTGGGTTTGTAGGAGTTTGCCACTGCATCATTGCTTGTATCTTCTTATCATCTGCAGCTACTCCATCTTTTGATACCACATGGCCCAAATACTCTACTGATTCAGCTGCAAAGGAACATTTCTTCTTCCTTATGAACAACTGATTGTCTCTTAAAGCCTCAAAAACCAACTTCAGATGCTGCACATGCTTCTCAAGATTAGGGCTGTATATTAGGATATCATCAAAAAATACCAAAACAAACTTCCTAATGTATTCAGTAAATACATCATTCATTAAAGCTTGAAAAGAAGCAGGAGCATTGGTGAGCCCAAAGGGCATCACCATGAATTCATAATGCCCCTCATGAGTTTTGAAGGCTGTCTTATGGATGTCATTGGGATGAACCCTGATTTGGTGATAGCCACTTCTAAGATCAAGTTTGGAGTAAACTAAACTGCCTTTAAGTTCCCCCAGCAGCTCTTCAATGATTGGTATAGGGAATCTATTCTTCACAATCATAGTATTCAAGGCCCTGTAATCAACACACATCCTCCAGCTTAAGTCTTTTTTTCTAACCAAGAGCACTGGTGAAGCAAAAGGTGAGGTGCTGTGCCTAATTATTCCACTTGCCAACATCTCTTTTACAATCTTCTCTATCTCATTTTTCTGCACATAGGGACACCTATAAGGATTAGAGTTGACAGGGTTGCTGCCTTCTTTTAGAGGAATAAAGTGATCATGGGCCCTTTGGGGTGGTAGCCCTTTGGGTTCTGCAAATAAATCACTATATTGCTGCAACAGTGTGCCCACTTCTGATGGGACCTCCTCTGTTGAATCTTTTTCTTTCTCAATAGCAGCAATCTGGCATAGGAAATAGGCATCTTCACTATTAAATCCAGTAATTGCATTGCTAGTAATCACCCTACCAGGAGGCTTGGTCCATATCATCTTTTAAATCCACCTTCTCTCCCTTCCAATTGATAGTTATGATGCCATGAGTAAAGTCAAATACTACTGGGCTTACTAACTTCATCCAATTCACCCCTAGAATCAAATCATACCCCCCAATAGGTATGACATTCAAGTTTGAAATGAATGTCTTGCCAGACATGTTCCATCTCACACCAATTGCTACTTGGTTGCACAGTAATTTGTTTCCATCTGCTACTACTACATTGACCTCATTGCAGGTGCTAGTCTTAAGCTTCAACTGCTTGACTAGCGACTGAGATAGGAAGGAATGGATTGACCCTGTATCAATTAAGATACTTATCCTCTGGCCCTTAATAAACCCCTGTAACCTCAAGGTGTGCAAGCCTTGAGTGCCTGTTAGAGCATGCAGTGACAATTCATTTTCTGCCTCCACATTGTCTACTACATTGGTAGTACCCCACGGGTTACAGTCATCCTCCACTTCCCAGCATATCAGTGGCTCCTTTAGATCACTGTCCAGTACCTCCTCCTCTTCAGTAGTAATCATGAATATTTGTTTATTCTTGCAAACATGACCAGCACTAAATTTCTCATCACAGTTAAAGCATTACCCCTTGCTTCTTCTCTCCATCATTTCTGTATAGCTGAGCTTTTTCACCCCGGTTGGCAGAGGCTTAGTAGTGCTATTAAGGTCTTTGGCAGGAGAAGAGCTCAATCTCCTTGGTGGTAGTGTAGTTTTGGAATTACTGGTCACACCACTGTTTTTATTAAAGTTCCTTCCCCTCCTATCCATAACTTCAATAAAACTTTCTTGTCCCCTGGCCTTATCCCTTGCGTCTGCCAATGTTAGTGGCTTATTCAGATACAATGCTGAAGAGATTTCCTCTTTTAACCCACTTAGGAAACTATCAACATAGTAACTCTCATTGTGAGTGCCATCAATTGAAACTACATACTTACGGAGTTCTTCAAACTGGTTGATATATTCCTCCACCCTACCCTTTTGAGTTAACTTGTTGAACTGTCCTATAATATTCTCATATCCCACCTTAGAGAATCTGTGGTAGACCAACTCCACAAAGTGCTCCCATGTCAACCCAGGCTGTTCCCCTTGTATAGTCTGCACCCAAATATCAGCTTCTCCTTCACAATGAAGCGCAGCAAATATCACCTTGGTCTTGGAATCCATATATGGGTTTATTTGGAAGAATTTCTCACATTTATTCACCCACCCCCTAGGGTCCTTCCCGTCAAATTTAGGAAAATCAAATTTAGGTACCCTTAACTGTCCAAACCCATATTGTGGCCTTCCTTGAACAGTATCATTCATATTACTCCACCCTGAGTACACGGGTTGTGTTAGGTTGTTTGGACCATATTGAGGGTTTGTATTAGGCAAGGGTTGAGGACCAGTTGTGTTATGGAAGTATTGGGGTTGTGGGTTTGAGGTGTACGGCACCCCAGTTTGGTAGGTCTGATGGTATGAGGGTGGTGGTTTTGCCGGTATAGTGGGTGGTTGTTGGTACCCATAATTTGGATAGCCCACAGATGGATTATATGGTGAGGTTTGGTTGACATAAGACACTGGGCTATGAGGGTTCATCACCCAAGTCTGGGTACTAGTTCCCAGTCCCTTAATGCTAGATTGAGCCAGAGTAATAGGTTCATTAGGACTAGGTTGTCGAACACTACCTTGCTCCTCAATGTGTGCAGTATTGTGATTAGCAAAATGAGTAGGAGTTTGCTGCTCTTTACCTTGTATAAGCACAGATCCATCCTTCTCCAGATCTACATCCTTGTTGATGTACTTCATGAGCTCTCCCACCCCTAACTTCAGATCCTCAGCTGCCTTAGTCAACATTTCCACCTGAACCCCCAGTGTTTCGATCTTACTGTTGGTCTGGCTTTGATACTCCGCCACTGTCTGACTAATCTGTTCAATCTTTCCCTCCAGAGTAGTAATGGACTTCTCATGTTTTTGTATGGTGGGTTTATCAGCCATCTGCCCAGGAGGTGCTCTGATACCAAGATGTCACAACTCGAATTCTAGGGTTCTAAATCTAAGAAACTGTAAGGAAAACTTGTAAAGGAAGAAGACAGTAAAGACAGAAAACTAAAGAAAATAAACATTCATTTTTCATTACTTCCCAAATAACTGAAATGCCAATCATATAGTATCTCAACCCACTACTCATCCCTTGCCAGGTGGCACAACTACAACCAACGACTTAATCATAAGGTTATAATAGTAACTACAACATTATTTATACTAAAACGATGTCGCTTAAGCCATTGACAATACGCGCTTAATAAAGTAAATCCCACAGCCAATCAGAATCCATGCTCAGAACGTGACAGGACCCCGTGGAGAATTGGGAAATAGTTTGGCTTACAGGCATCTCCTTGAATTTCTACACACAATAAAGCAAATTTTAGAAGGTGCAAGTGTAGCAATATCAGTAGAACTCTCCTTGGACTAATAAGACTGAGAGGCTTCACTGTATAATTTCATGAGTTCTAGTAGCGTTCCTCCCAAAGGGATAGTTCCTTCTATCCATAATCCAGAACCACAGTTCTACCACTGCGTTTACTGTTAACCCAATTTTTGGAATATCAGACATGGGATTATGTCGATGCTTAAAACTTTCAAATGCATAACTCTCTTTTCTTTTTGTAAAGCATCTTAGTATCATATTAAATTGATAATAAAACAGAAATCCATAACAGAAACCTGGTTCCGAGAGGAGAAAGTTCACGCTTACATATTAGGAATGTTATCATAGGTCACCACAAATTACAAACGAAACTGAATAAGTCTTAACACTTGAAAGAAACAGAGATTAACATAAACCGGTTATAACATAACCACAGGGGCCGGGCATCACTTCCAGGCTTCCAGCTTGTTGTCGTGCTGGAACCTTCCTCTTTGTCACAGCTTGCCTCCCTTCTCCCATCCCAAAGCCCTGCTTGGAGATGCCAACCATCTTGAGCTTGTGATTTCCTTTCTCAACCAGCTTTCCCCTGGGTTTCTGACAGATTCCACTAGATTGGCTTGCATCAACAGAGCCGACCTTCCTGGACAAACCATTGTTACATCTGCCCCAGCTTCCACCACCAATGCTCCTCTGCTTCCTTGGACTCTAGCTTTGGATTTGGAGCAGGCTCCGGATTCCTGCATCAATTCCACCAGCAACAGGTCCCCGAATAGGTCCAACAGTGACCATCCTTACTCTACTTAATTGATCTCCCAACCCTGTTTCAACAGAACTCTTTTGGATTATAGGTAAATGTGACTTATACTTTCCCATGCATAGTTAAACTGCTTGTTCATCAACCAATCAAAATGTAGGGTTACCTCATAAAGAAATTATTGAAATTATCAAGTCAAATAGAGATCACAGCTGTCATTCCTTGCTAACTCAGTTGCTTGCCACATCATCACAGTTAGTTAGAGAAAGTTTGTTACGATTGAATGTATATAAGACAAGACACATTTCATTATGTTCTTTAACCTTTTGTAATATACACTTCCTCTATTCTAGAATCTTCTCTGTGTACTATCTTTGTTCTTGCTTCATCTTGTCTTCTCTGTAAAAACAAGATGATGAATCTTAAGCATTCTGTTAATTGCTCTTGTTAAGCTGTTACTTTTATTATGGTATCAGAGCGAAAAGATCAATTCTTCCGCATTTTTACGTGATTCGTTCAATCTTTTACATCTCAAGTTTTTGTCCGTACAACAATGGCGATTTGTTAGTTTATCATCTGAAGCCTTACAGTTTCTCAGGTGAAATGTTTCATTACACGTGCTGAAACTTCTTTTTGCGTATAATCTCTGAATCTGTTCTTAAAGCTCATCGTTATTGTGAAATTTTCATGGCGATTTGCGTTGTCTTTTGTGAAGTTGTGAAGTTGTGTTCATATTCATTGTTTTGATCATTGTTTTTGATCTATTTTTCTGTTCGATTCGTGAGAATCTCTTTCGATTGACATTATCTCTCTCGATCTCTCTCGATTTTCATTTTTGCTTCTACAAGTCTGTAGTCATGGTTGATGGAACTAGTAATACAAATCCTTGGAGTAGAACAACTTTAGTTACTCCTGCTTCACAACATGTGACTAGTGTTTACTACATTCATCCGTCTGATGCAAACACTTCACAGTTAGTTTCCGTAAAATTTAATGGAAATGGATATAGCAATTGGAAACGTTCAATCATGCTTAGTCTCTCTGCAAAGAATAAATTAGGTTTTGTTGATGGTTCAATTACAAAATCTGTTGTTAATTCTACTGATTTTAAAGCTTGGGAGAGATGCAACGATTTGGTTTGTTCTTGGTTATTGTGTAATCTAGATGAGACTATTTCAAGAAGTGTTTTGTTCCTTAAGACTGCAAGAGAGATATGGCTTGATCTTCAAGAGAGATTCGGATATGCTTCTATGACTCAGATTTTCTCTATTGAGCAACAGTTAGCTGAGCTTAATCAAGGTTCAAAATCTGTTTCTGATTTCTTTACTGAAATTAAGACTCTATGGGATGGAATAGCTGATATAAAACCTTTACCTTGTTGCACTTGCAACAAGTGTACATGTAATGTAACTCAGAAGGTTTTATAAATGGAACAAGATCATCGTTTACTGCAATTCATGATGAAACTTAATGATAAGTTTGCTACTCTGAGAGGAAACATTTTAATGCAGCAGCCTCTTCCTACTTTATCTAATGCTTTCAGAGTTTTTACTCAAGAAGAAAGACATCAAGAGTTATCACACATCTCTCAACAAACAGAGAATTTAGCATTTGTGGCTGATAATAAGAAAGGTTACATAGGAGGTTCTAACAGTTTCAAGTCGAATGTTAATTCTGGTAAAGGAGTTACAAGATCTGCAGGCTTTACAGGATCTAAGAAAGGCACTTATTTTTGCACACATTGCAAAATTTCTGGTCACACTGTTGATAGGTGTTTCAAACTTCATGGGTATCCCCCTAATCTCAAAGGAGGATTTAAAGACAGAAAACTTGCTGCAATGTCCTGTAACAATGCTAATGTTGCTGATGGTGTTTCTTCTGTAAATGACAATGATAACACTACTCCTATTTCTGTTGCACAATATCAGCAACTTATGGAGCTTCTTAACAAGCAATCTGGTTCTGGTGCTAACTCAGATCACTCAGAACATGCTTTACTGGCTGGTAAGATGTGTCTACTATCTAATAATCCAAAATTTGGTTGGTTAGTTGAAAGTGGTGTAACTGATCATATTTGTTCTGATTTAAGTCTTTTTCTCACTTACAAACCAGTCAATGAACTAAATGAGTTCATAGTTGTGCCTGATGGTAGACAAGTTCCTATTCTACATATTGGAACTGTAAAACTCTTTGATGATATGATTTTACATGATGTTCTTCATATACCTCATTTTCAGAATAATTTGGTATCAGTTCAAAAGCTTTGCAAAGATATGCAATGTTCTGTAAATTTTACTGCTACTGACTGTATGATACAGGACCCTTTGCAGAAAAGGAAACCAATTCTTCTTGGTAAGTTGCAGGGTGGATTGTACAATACTTCAAGTATCTCTTCATCTATGTCTTTCAAAAAGAGTTTTACCAGCATCAAGGAGGATCTTAGTGTTTGGAATCTACGACCTGGACACATTCCTTTTAACAGATTGAAGCTTATTCCTTCTTTGTCTGGTTTAAAGGATTCTGTAGCAACTCAACTTATCTGTCAAATCTGTCCTTTAGCAAAGCAGACTAGAGCTTCTTTTCCACATAGTAGTATTAAAACAACTTTGCCTTTTGAATTGATTCATTTAGACATATGGGGGCCTTACAAGATTAGGTCACATACTGGATGTAATCAGTTTCTTACTATTGTTGATGATTTTAGCCGTTTTACTTGGGTCCGTATGTTGAAAAACAAGACTGATTCAGTCCAAGTAATGGAAAATTTCTTTGCTCATGTTGAAAATCAATACAAGTCTAAAGTCTCTGTAGTTAGATCTGATAATGCTTTGGAACTCTGTCAAGCTGCTATGAAAGATTTATTTTTGAAGAGAGGTATATTACATCAGACCAGTTGCAGTCATACTCCATAACAAAATGGTGTTGTGGAGCGTAAACATAGACATTTACTCGAGACATCTAGATCTTTGTTCTTTCAGTCAAATATTCCCCAGAAATTTTGGAGTGAAAGTGTACTATGTGCTACTTATCTTATCAATAGGACACCATTGCAAAGTATTAATAATGACACACCTTACTACAGGTTGACTAAATCTCATCCTTCTTTAGATCATTTAAAGGTGTTTGGCAGTCTGTGTTTTGCATTTACTATTGCTGATCATCGAAGCAAATTTGATCACAGGGCTAAGGCATGTGTTTTTCTGGGTTATTCTTGTACTCAGAAAGGATATAAGGTTCTGGATTTAGCTACAGACAAGTGGTTCATTACTCGAGATGTAGTCTTCCATGAATCTCATTTTCCTTATTAGTCTCATACCAATCCTACTTTGTTTGCTTCAGCAATTTATTTACCGTCTGTTAATTTTTCTTGTTTTACAGAAGATTTATCTGGGCTTGTACCTTCTAGTGTGGAATCTCTTTCTCAGGATTCTACACAATCTGACTTTAATGAACCTGAAATTGGTAATGAAGGATCCTTAGTTTATGATCTTAGTACAACACTATCTTCTGACAATGATATGTTTACATCAGATGTTAATAGTCAATCTGTGATTTCAGACACTTCAAATTGTTTAAGAAGGTCAACTAGGGTTCATAAAGCCCCTTCTTATCTCTCTTCTTACAGATGTAATGCTATTGTTCCTGCCTCTACTCACTGGTGTAACTTGGTGCAAACTTCTGCTATGGCACCTAAGTGTACTATTTCTGAACCACAGTCATAATTGGAAGCTTCTCAAGACCCTTTATGGGTGGCTATGGAAGCTGAATTACAGGCATTACATGCTAATAATACTTGGGAATTAGTTCCCCTTCCAACTGGTAAGAAAGCTATTGGTTCAAGGTGGGTATTCAAAGTTAAGCTCAAGTCTGATGGTAGTTTAGAGAGATGCAAAGCACGATTAGTTGCTAAGGGTTACAATCAAAAGCATGGGATTGATTATGAGGAAACTTTTTCTCCAGTGGTCAAGATGAGCACATTTCGTTTATTGATAGCTTTAGCTGCTAAAAGAAATTGGGAGTTACATCAACTTGATGTAAACAATGCATTTTTGCATGGAACACTTAAAGAGGAAGTCTATATGTCTGTTCCAAAAGGGGTTCCTAATCCACATAATCTGGTATGTTTACTTCGAAAATCGATTTATGGTTTAAAACAAGCATCTAGGGAGTGGCATGCTAAATTAGTTGAAGAACTTCTTTGTCAAGGTTATAATCAGTCAAAGAATGACTACAGTTTATTCATTAAGAAGCAGAATGGTCGAATTTGCATAGTAGCGGTCTATGTTGATGATGTTATTGTCACAGGAGATGATGTTCTTGCCATCAAAAGTTTGAAATCTCATCTTGATACTCAATTTGGAATCAAAGACTTGGGGTTTCTGCATTATTTTTTAGCTATTGAAGTTACACGTTCACCAACTGGTATTGTACTTTGTCAATAAAAGTTTGCTAAAGAGTTGCTGGCACATTCTGGTATTGATGTTTCTCACCCCACAAGTACTCCATTACCTGTTCATATTAAACTTTCTCAAACAGATGGACATTTGTTATCACAACCTGAGATTTATAGGTCCATTGTTGGTAAACTAAACTATCTTACAAATACACGTCCTGATCTTTCCTATACTGTGCAAACTTTAAGCCAATTCATGCATGCTCCTCGTACTAGTCATATGTCTGCTTTACATCATACATTGCGTTACTTAGCTGGTACAGTTACACAAGGTATTTTATGTTAGGAATAATTAATGAGTTGTGATGTTAAGAATAGAATGTTACTTATATTTCTTGTATATCCTGATCTTAAAAAGGATTTAGCACTTTGTATAGGATATATGTGTTAGACAGTAGTCTGTAGAATTTAAGTCAGGAATGAACAGTGCATCGAGTACTACATGTCAGGAACTGAGATTGAATCCTGATATGTCAAGTCAAATACTGATCGAGTACTGATGGGATGGTCAGATCCTGATGCAAGAAGGAATCCTGATATCAGTCGTGTTACTAATGATGTCATTATGGATGCTACAGAAAATGGCAAGTGCTATAAAACAGGATCTATGTTTGAGGAATAAGCAAGAAGATTTTATGAAGGAAAGAATTTTCTACTGATGGAAACTATCAACTGGACGGCAGAACATTGTCATGTATAGATTATCTTTCTGTGATTAGTTGATAGGTAGCATTATAAATACTCTCTCTATATCATTGTAAAAAGAGGACGTGAGAGGAATCGTGATTTTGTATGCGTAGCTCTGTATAAGGTTTGTATTCGAGAGTTCGAAACAAACAGAGAGAGATTTATTTTGTCAGCAGCTGCTAAAGGTATTGTACACCTTTGGTAGAGTTTGTATTTGATTTTATTAATACAAACAGTTTGATTCATTCATTTATTCTTGTTTATCTAATCAAGCAAAAATCAGACACGATTATATAACTTGTATTCAACCCCCCCTTCTACAAGTTATTCGAGTTATCAATTGGTATCAGAGCATGTTGATTTCGAATAATCATAAAGATCTGCAATCATGTCTGGTTACAAGGATGGGAATACTAAGATTCATATGCTCAAGAGAAACAAATATACTCTATGGGAAGTAAAGATGTTGCATCATCTGGAAGCAACAGATCCTGATTATCTTAACAGAATCAGAGATGGACCTTTTATCCCAAAAAAAGGTTGTTGGACAAGCAACTGTTGATGGTCAAGTTGTTCCAGAACATACGCAGAGAAGCCAAAATCTGAGTGGTCAGATAAGGACAAGGAGAATGTTCTTAAAGATGCTAAAGTGAGAAACATATTATTCAACAGTCTTGATTCTGTTCTCACTAACTATGTTCTCTCTTGTAAAACTGCTAAGGATATATGGGACAATCTTAATGTTCACTGTGAAGGAACTAAGCCTGTCAGGAAGAATATGAGAACACTACTTATACAACAGTATGAGTACTTTGAATCCAAGTCTGGTGAGTCACTTACTGATACCTTTGATAGGTTTACAAAACTCATCAATGAGATGGCCATGCATGGTAAATATTATGACTTGGAGGATATTAATACTAAGTTCATGAAAGCCTTGCCTGATTTCTACAATGAGAAGATATCTGCAATTGAGGAAGCTAATGATCTTGATGAGATATCATTAGAGGTAGTGTATGGAAAACTGAGAGCTTATGAACTTGACAAGCAGCAGAAGAAGAGCAGGAGTGAAGGAAAGATGAAGACTGTTGCATTTACTGCTCAATCTGAATTAAAGAAGCTTCCAGAAGAACAGCATGAAGAGTCTGCTGTAAAGAACTCAAGGAAGAAGAAAAGCAAAGAAAATTATGAGTCAAAGACTACTGATATAGACTCTGACAACAGTGATTCTGAATCAGAGATGCAGGAACTCTTTGCTATGTTTGCTAAAGCTTTCAAGAAAGGAAGATTCAACAGGAGACGGTTTAGCAAAGGACCTTTTCAAAAGAAGGAGGAGAAGAAGAGTGACAAAGGCAAAAGTACAATTGTCAAGCTTGATAAGGCCAAGATCAAGTGCTTTAACTACAGCGAGCTTGGACACTTTGCTAGTGAGTGTAAGAAGCATAGGAATTCAGGAAAGGGTAATGCACTTATGGTCACACAGAAGGATTGGACTGATTCCAGTGATTCTGAAGATGAATTGGATTATGACAACATTGCACTGATGGCAAATGTTTCAGACAAACCTGGATCTCCAAAGAAAACTTCTCCATCCTCTGTTAAGGTATCACTTCACTCTCTTGATTCATTTGATAGCTTAAATTCTGATGAAATTAGATCTATCCATGCTGAGTTTAAGAATCTTATGACTAATTTTAGAATTCTTACTTGTGAAAGAGATGAACTTAAGGTTAAGAATGATAAATTAGTTGATAGAAATAATTTTCTTGAATCTGAGTTAATTCAAATGGAAGAATACAAGTTAAGTTCTGATAAAGCTAAGCATGATTATAGTGTTATATTTTGAGGCTTATGACTATGTCAGAAAAGAACTAGAGGAAGAGAGAGATGTGATTAAAACCATTAACAATTCTGGTAAAAAGACTCTAGAAATCTTTGAAAGTGGAATTCGTGGTAAGGTTAATCTAGACAAGAAGGAAAAGTAGCTATTGTCAACGATGATAGTAGAGTAGAAGCTAGCACATCTAAATCTGAAGGTAAGAAAATTGTTTTTGAACCTAATCATGTTAATTTTGTTGATTCAAAAGGTACCCCTGTTGTACACAGAAGGATTAACAATAGTAATTCAGATGAGAAAGTGTTAGAGAAACCTAAGAATGTAAACATAGGGTTTCTGTCTAAGTCTCAGTTGAAACAGAGATTAGATGGTCTTTCAGAGTCTAGCAAGATCAAAAGAAATAGGAATGGAAAAGAAGGTATTAACAAAGAGAATAATTACAAGAATGTACCTGATGCACCTAGGAAAAAATGCTATAAGTGTGGAAATCATAATCATTTGGCCCTAGACTGCAATCAAAAACCTTCTTGGAAAACTGAGTCCAGATTCCCCAAGACTCAGAAAATTCAATACCAACCACAGAAAGCTTGTTATCATTGTGGTAGTTTACTTCATTCCATTTATATGTGTAGAGAATATCATGAACTGTATTATGAATATTATTCTTTGAAATCTGAAACTCCTAGTCACAAACAGTTTGTGAAATCAGAGTCTAAGATTGACTCTGCAACAGGTAAAGTAAAAGCAAAATCTTCAAAGCATGTTGTTTCTAAATCTAGTAAGAAAGGATCCAATCAAAGTTGGGTCCTAAAAAATTCTAACTAGTTACTTTTTGTTTGCAGGGCACAGGAAAGAAGCATTCAATCATCTTGGACAGTGGATGCTCTGGACATATGACTGGAAAGAAGTCCCTGCTTACAAAGTTTGAGAGGAAAGCTGGCCCAGTAATATCTTTTGGAGATGGCAACAAATGAGAAACTCTGGGATATGGCTCAATTGTTTTGGGGAATGTCATCATAGAAAATGTAGCACTGGTTGAAGGCTTGAAACATACTCTTTTAAGCATAAGTCAACTGGGTGATAAAGGTTACAAATCAATCTTTGACAGAGAAGGATGCAAAATCTTGAATATGCACAATGGAGACATTGTTCTAACTGGTCAAAGACATGGTAACATATATGAAGCCAGCTTAAGTGATACATCTAAAGGAATTGTTAGATGTCTCTACAGCAAAGCAACAAGTGATGAAAGCTGGAATTGGCACAAGAAACTCTCACATCTCAACTTCAAGAAGCTTAATCAACTTGTTAAGCACAATTTAGTAAGAGGCCTACCTCAGGCAAATTTTGTGCAAAATGGACTTTGTGATGCCTGTCAGCTTGGAAAACAAAGAAGAACCACTTTCAAGAGCAAGACTGCAAATTCAATTACTGAACCATTTCACATGCTACATCTTGATCTGTTTGGTCCAGTAAACATTATGTCTATCAGCAAGAAAAGATATGCTCTAGTGATAGTGGATGATTTCACAAGGTTTACATGGGTGTTCTTTCTACACAAGAAGGATGAAGCTCCTCAGCAAATCATTGAACTTGTCAAGATTATTCAGAATAACTCTGAGTACAAAGTCAAAGTACTTAGGAGTGACAATGGTACAGAATTCAAGAATTCTACAATGGAGGATTTTTGTGCAGACAATGGAATCACTCAACAGTTTTCTGCACCTAGTACACCTCAGCAAAATGGTGTAGTGGAAAGAAAGAACAGGACTCTCATAGAGGCAGCAAGAACCATGCTTGTAGATGCAAAACTTCCAACCTATTTTTGGGCAGAAGCTATTAACACTGCATGTTTCACTCAAAACTGTACCTTGGTAAATAGTCATGGAAAAACTCCCTATGATATGATCAAAGGAAAGAAACCAAGTGTGAAATACTTTCACATCTTTGGATGCAAATGCTATGTCCTAAAAGTTCATCCAGAACAACTTGGAAAATTTGAAGCCAAATCGGATGAAGCAATCTTCCTAGGATATTCAGCATCTAAGGCCTTCAAGGTTTATAATCTCAGAACTCACATTGTTATGGAATCAATTCATGTTGCATTTGATGACAAGAAATTTGAAATTTTGCAAACTGATGAAAGCCATGACAAATTGGAATTTGAAAATCTGAAGAATTCTGAGATACTCTCCAGTGATGATGAAGGTTCTCCAGAAGGAATTTCTATTGCTTCTCAAAGGAATGCTACTGTTGAGGGGGAGCAAATGAATCAAGGAGAACACAGTGATCATCAGGAGCAGACTAGCTATTCAGAGTCTATTCCATCAAGAACTGATCTTTCAGAGTCTACTGAGGAAAGATCAGTAACTAGCAGCAGAGTGGAATTTACTGATTCTACGGATCAAGGGGGAGTTTTTGAAAGTAGAGAGATTTCTTTTACAAGAGATACCACTAACTTAGGGAGAATCTAGCAGAGGCAATCTACCACCTGTTAGAAAATGGACAAAGGATCATACTGAAGATTTGATTATTGGTGATCCAAATAGTGGTGTTCGAACTAGAAGATCAATTCAAAATGAATGCTTGTATAGTTACTTTCTCTCAAAGATTGAACCTAAGAAGGTTGAAGAAGCCTTAAAGGATCCTGATTGGGTAATTGCAGTGCAGGAAGAATTAAATGAGTTTGAGAGAAACAAAGTCTGGAAACTGGTACCAATACCCAAAGATAGATCAATTGTTGGTGCAAAATGGGTTTTCAGAAACAAGCTAGATGAATCTGGTATGATTGTAAGAAACAAAAACAAGACTGGTGGCCAAGGGCTACTCTCAGGAAGAAGGCATTGACTATAATGAGACCTTTGCACCTATAGCAAGATTGGAAGCAATCAGAATGTTTCTTGCATTTGCAGCTCATTCAAAATTCAAGGTATACCAGATGGATGTAAAGAGTGCTTTTCTAAATGGCAATCTTGATGAGGAAGTATATGTGGAGCAACCACCTGGATTTGTTGATCCAAAGTTTCCAAATCATGTCTACAAACTTGACAAGGCACTCTATGGACTAAAGCAGGCACCAAGAGCATGGTATGAGACTTTGTCTAAATTTCTTCTTGAAAATGGATTCACAAGAGGTACAATTGACAAAACTCTATTCTTTAGAAAAATAAAAGGTGAATTGTTTTTAGTTCAAGTTTATGTTGATGATATCATATTTGGGTCTACTAATGAAAAGTTGTGTGCTAAGTTTACACTACGCCACATATGGCCTACGGCTACGCCCAAAAAAGTGTGATTATAGGGCCAAAAGTGTTGGTAAAAGAGCCTAAAACCACCTACGGCTACACTTTTCCCAAATTTGGGAGTGTTACAAAAACGGGTGCTAGCGTAGGGGTCTATGCTAACACTTTTTCGATTTTTGGTAACATGGGAGAAAAGTGTAGGCGTAGATCCCTATGCCAACACCTTCCTGATCTGTGGCTACACCTTATAAGTTGTTGGTATAGATCTATGCCTACACCATTATCTTTCTACTAACACTATTAAATATGTTGGTGTAGACCTATGCCAACACCTTCTTTAGTACCACTATGCCTACACTTTTTTATTAAACATTTTTGTAAGCTCTATACCAACATTTTAAATAAAGAAAGACAACATATGAAATTGAAAAATAAAGATTTCCATTCAAAATATTGTCAAACATTCCAATACATAAAGGCTATCCAAAAGCCATTTCAATACATAAAAACCCATCCAAAATTACATATAACAAAAATTTCTAAAGTTACTTAGCATAACATAAAATGATCTAACATTGTCATCTCCGTGGGACATTGTCATAAAAGATATCTCATGGTCAACATAGTGCAGATGTAAAAAAATAGCTTTCCTCAACAACAAGGATGGACTTCTTGCAGGAGCAGCTTGTCGCAGACCTGAGGAAAGAGATAAGCAGTTATAAAAAAAATCGATAGCTTTCGACAAACAATCAAGAATACTATCAAGAATAGCAGACATCTAAAATTTACAAACAATGGCAATCTAATATGCAGGTAATAACATCAAAGACGGATGGCAGAACTTTGTTCAAAAAATGTACGACAAATATGTAACTGATTGAATGGGCTATAATACAAAGCACAATTTTACAAATTTAGAATTTAAATCCACTCCTTTTAAAACATGGACGTGCTTTTAATCTAAAATTATTAGCAAAAAATAAGAAGAATAGACATGTACCTAAAATATGCAGGAATTTAGTAAGATCGTGTATATATTGATTGTAATATTAAGTTATTCTACAACAGGCACCCTTTGATAACGTAAGTACTTATTATGCATTTTATAAACAGGCCAGTTGTAAGTATTTGAGAACCGATGGTAGATAGATATAGTATAGCTCAGATGGGAAAGATCCATCCACGTATTATTACTGGAAACTGTTCTGTTGGGCTGTATCCAAATAAGTTTTACAACTGAGAACTTGAGAGTAAGAATATTAAACATTTGAACTCATGATCTATTTGATTATGGAGTTGGATTTGTTGTCACGTAGGTGTTCATTAGTATTTAAATAGGGTCATCTGGTCCTTTAATTAGTTACCCTGCAGTACATCCCCTGTTACTTTGATTAAAAAATCTGCAGTCAACCTAGTCATGTTGCCTGTTAAGTACAGACATTGGCAGTGTCATGTTAGATCACAAATACTGGTGCAAACCTTTTTGGTCATGTTTTTCTGTTATGACCATGTGAAGATAATATCAAAACAGTATAAAAGGATCAATGTTCGAAAATTTTTAAATAAACGGAATCAGAGATTGTGAGATACTAACATGCGCTCCAATTTCCCGCGGTTAACAAAAAAACCATCATGCTTTATTGCTGAGTTATCGACCTGGAAGTAATCGTCCTGCATCATTAATAATATATGCTTATTAGTACAAACTTAAAAAAAATTGGCATTCTATGTCATGCCAAACTGTTTCTAAACTTTACAAAGAATAACTAGGCAAACATATATATCAGACAATAACAAATAGCAAGGCAGGGATAGAAGTACAGTTAGCTGAAATAGCATTTGAGGGCATATCATGATATAGAAAGCATTGCTCAGGTATTGTGCTTATATACTCATGCTGATTAAATATGCCGAAAATAGCATATACAGTAGGACAAAAAACACAGAATAACATACGCCATACCATGTATAACCGCTCAATCTTCTCAATTACAGCACTGAACCTACTTGCAAGGGGTGCATCATTGCCATCATCTTGAGGGGGCTGTCCCTGCAAAACCAAATTTAAGTAACAATGAAGTTTTTCGCAGTACAGCATATATTCGACAACATTTTGTCACATATAGACACTTGTAGAAAATGGGAATTTATCATTTAGCAAAAAAAATGGGATTTTAATATTACACAAAAGATATGAGGGAGAAGGAGGATCACTGTAGCATTTGCCCTTTGTTTTGACAGGTTGAATTTTGTTTAAAGTTTCACGAATGATGCGTTCCCATTTTGGAATAGGGCGACCATCCTCAATACCAAAGATATTTCCAGCATTTAATGATATGATCTCTTGTAAACTGCAGGAAAAGGAAGGCGTTTAACTAGTTTGTTTTCGGTATATATATTGCACACTTATGACACTTTTGATTATAAAATTGAAGGCTTAGTAACGCAAGTCTATACAATTTGAAGATTAATAAGAGGTACATGTGAAGATTATAATAGAAGTGCCCAAGGCCCTGGCATATTGGCACTTGACCTTGTCTACGACAACAGCTTTAGCATTAATTTTGCAATATAACAAGCTAAATCTGACTGTCCATTACTGGAAAGGAAATTTAATCACAAATCAGAAAATAAAATCCAACAACAGTGATCCTTTTAATTTATGCTCACTTCAAATATATAACGAAGCTTTTTAAACTGCAAACCTAATGGTACCTGGAGCAGTGATAAGCGCTTGGACTCCAAATAAATAGCCTGCAATATCGACAGCAGAAGTGTTATCAACTTGACTTGGCTCGCAAGGGCAACAAAAGTTGCATCTCTACAAGTACTTAATATATCGACACACACACAGACATATACCATCACATGCCAATATACCAATCACAATCACAGAGTTTGTTTTCTGCTTGGTTTTATAAGTTGAGTCCTGAATTCACCAATATACAAAGATATACAAAATCAGTTTCAAATGCCAAAAACCAAAACTACAACACAACTAAGTTTCCTTTTTCTCCACAAATATTTAAAAAACAAAAATCGGACATATAAACTAATAGTACAAATCTTACACAATATCATCGGAAATAATCAATAAAAGAAAGACCACCACACAACCAAACACACGGCACCACACACACACAGACAAACACATGTACAAAACTCTAGATATGAAATGACAATAAAAAGGAGAGAGGGAGAGAGAGAGAGAGAGAGAGAGAGAGAGGATGAGGGAGGGAGGGAAAGTATTGCTAAGCAATTAAACAAGCAATTAAGCAAATAATTATGAATCGAGGCCCCAAACAAGCAAATAAACATGTTATACACAAACAAGAAGATGGCAGTAAGAATATAAAGAAGAATACATGAAGAAGACAATTAAACAAGAAGACAATTAGGCAATAGAGAATTAATCGAACAAGAAGAACCATGAGACAACCCAATTGAAGCTGAATCGAACCCTAACCCGTATTCGAAGCCCTAATTGAACCGAAGAGAACTCTAATCTACATGCCCTGATTGTAGAGAACCCGTAGAGAGAGAACCTGTGAAGAATCCATAGAGAGAAAGCCTTAATTGAAATTGAGAGAGAGAGAGAGAGAGAAAGAGAGCAGCGAGAGAGAGAGAGAGAGAGAGAGAGAGAGAGAGAGAGAGTGAGAAAGAGAGAGTGAGCGAGAGAGAGAGGGCTGAGATAATTGAGACAGAGGGAAATTTTGAAATAGAATGAAATTGACCCGGTAAACTGAAATTTTAGACAAAGATTGAGCCCGCCTATTAATTAAGTTAATTTAATTGAATATTTTTTACAAAGATTGAGCTACGGTTACACTTTTTTTTAAGACCTACGCCTACACTGATTTCCATGTTACGATAGATGTTGTCTGAACTCTACGGTAACACTAATTTATAGAAATTGTAACATTAAAAAAATGTGTAGGCATAGACCAATTTTAAGGCATATATGCCTACACTTTTGCTCGTAACACTGAAAAAAGCGTTGTTAAAGCCCATTTGTGGTGTAGTGTTAGCAAGCTTATGCAGTCTAAGTATCAGATGAGCATGATGGGTGAATTAAATTATTTCTTAGGGTTGCAGGTCAAACAGACTGAGACTGGTATTTTCATTAATCAGTCAAAGTATATCAAAGATCTTTTAAGAAGATTTGACTTTCAAGACTGTGCAGTTGCAAAAACACCCATGGCAACAGCCACTAAACTAGACTCTGATCCTAAGGGAAAGAGTGTGGATAATACTAGTTATAGAGGCATGATAGGCTCATTGTTATATTTAACTGCAAGTAGACCAGATATAATGTTTTCTACCTGTTTATGTGCTAGATTCCAAAGTGATCCTAAGGAATCTCATTTAATTGCTGTAAAGAGAATTTTTAGATATCTCAAAGGAACTCCAAATCTTGGTTTGTGGTATCCTAGAGAATCTGATTTCTTCCTAATTGGCTATTCAGACTCTGATTATGCAGGGTGTAAAATAGACAGGAAAAGCACTACAGGTACATGTCAATTCTTAGGAAACAGATTGATTTCTTGGGCAAGCAAGAAGCAACAATCTGTCTCAACCTCAACTGCAGAAGCTGAGTACATAGCAGCAGGCAGTTGTTGTGCACAACTCCTTTGGATAAGAAATCAGTTGATGGATTATGGTATGACACTTAGTAATATTCCTATGTTTTGTGATAATACTAGTGCTATCAAAATTGCAGAAAATCCAGTTCAACATTCAAGGACTAAGCACATTGATGTCAGGTATCATTTTATTAGAGAACATATTGAGAATGGTACTGTGGAACTTCATTTTGTTCCTACTGACAAACAGCTTGCAGATATTCTAACTAAACCACTTGATGAGACTACATTCAGTAGATTAGTAAGTGAGTTAGGAATGTTAAATTTCTAGATCTTTAACATCTGCAAAAGTAGCAAGGTATGTTGTTTTCAGCTTATAGACTTGATATTCTTGTCAGGATCTATATTTGATTGTTAAATGCTTAAGTTATAACACTTTGCCTTGATAAATTTCAGTATGATAGACTTGTTAATAATCATCAGGATTAGAATTGTTATCAGGATGCTGACGTCATCAGTATTGTGTCAGTATCAGGATTGTGAAAATTGTTTCAGATCCTGACGTTTACTTTGTGTAGTAATCTAATTCTGAGTTTTGTTAAGTCTATGCCAGCAAGTTTTAATATGTGCATACTGATAATTTATACCATTAGTCAGATCATTCGATAAACAGGGAACAATAGACAAGTAGATAATAAGAAATTGTATTTTCATTAATTGAAAGCATTACATACATGGAAATGAAATACAAATATCTTTTTGTCTAATTTCTACTTATAATTCTATTCTTGTCTAAAGTTGTTGTTGTTCTTAGTCTTCAAAGATCTACTACAGGACAAGGAGCATCTCAAGAGTCACTTTAATGATTACTCCTGGATTCCTTGTCTAGGCGACTTGAATGAGAGTAGCTGACTTGAATGTATAGCATCTCCATCAAGATCAACCTCAGACTCTCGGCCAAATTCTTCATCCTCAAATTTTGAGGAGGTTAGAGGGTGATTGTATCCAACAGATGGATGTTCTAAGTGAAGGTTCTGGACATTATATGGATCTACTCCAACCATGTCTAAAACGATGAGAAAAGTCATCTCTTCAAAGAGACGAATATTGAATCTTTGGTGTTCATCATCTGTGAGAAATCGGAAGATTGGGTTGAAGGTCATTATGTTTTGTGGAAGCTCTGTGTTTACAGAGAGGTTTTGTGTGTTTTTGGAGTTAAGAAAGGCAAAAGACATCAAGGGTTTATAAAGGAAAGCATGAGAAGCTGAACAGTCATTTTAAATATTCAATGTATCGACGTATATATCTATGCGTATGACTGATTCTTTCATATTTCCAAGATATTTTTGACAATCTAACAAGATTTTTTTTGTTTAGATTATTGATGTTCTTTTCAGGTTAAATTCTAAAATTGCCACGTAGAACTCCATTTAATCGTTGAAATCAGGATGATAGTGATCAGGAAAACGAAAGTGATTTCATCAGGATTGATGATTATTTTTATTATTTTTAATCACATTCAGAGTTGTGATTATCTTGGTGAAAAAGATCACATCAGAAAATGAAGCTGATCAGTATTGATTTTAATTTTTATTTTACCCTGATTTATTTAATTGAAATCAATTTTGGATTTTATTTTCCAAAATTCGTGGGTAAACTGCATTTTTTTTAGGGACTAACACCTGTCAACCTACGTGTCAACGTGGGTTAGTGGGTCTGAAGGATTTTTGAGACTCAGATTGTTTATTGCTAACTTCTAATTCGTATTTCCTAAGGCAAAAACAATCATTCAAGTTCTCAAAATCGCTAATCAATTTCAAGATTTCTCAAGTTCATTTTAGATAAAAAATGGCAGCACAAAGAAGTCTACCTAAATCAGTAGCTTTCAAGTTTGGTGACTTTGATTTTATGATGAATAATCATGTAGCAGCAATCACCAGCAAGAAAGGAGTATCAGCTGATTTTCATCCTGTGATGGATTTTATGGCTATTGGACCTTTGCATTATGCATTGTCAGCATCTCCAGAAATAAATCAAGCTGCTATTTCATAAGCTTGGGAAAATGCTGAGGTAATTGATTCTACTCAGAGTCAATCAGGTAAGATTGTTCTACACTTAGGACAAGATACTTATGACATTACTGAATCTATTGTTAATTCAGTACTTCGTTTACCTGTTACTGATAATTATGCAAGTGAACCATCTGATGATGATGTAAGAACTATGTTGTCTGCATTAGGTTATAGTGGACCTCTAGATAACATGAGCCAGTTAAATAGGTCTTTTCTTAGGAAGGAATGGTCTTTCTTCTTTGATCAAATTGCTAAATGTTTTACTGGCAAATGTAGTTCTTTTCAGCAAATTACTTCTGTTACTTCACATATTGCTTACAGTTTGCTTTATGATAGAGTAATTAACATTGGTCACATTATCTTAAGTCATATGTGTATTAAACTTGGGTCAAGAGATCAAAACAGGAAAATGGTTTATTATCATAGATTTATGCAAATGTTTATTAACCATTTTATTCCTAATGTTGAAGCTAGATTTGGTAGAGAACATTGTGTTTCTTCTTATGTACAACAGAAGAGAATTTTCTCTGACATTACAAAGAAGGACAATGAAACGAATCTAGATGAAATACCTGTAATTCATTATCCACATCATGTACAGGTAATTCTTAAAACTCATCTTCCTACTCTCTACAATTCTTCTTTCTTTTGTGGTGAAATGGCTCAGGAATCTCATTTGGAGGAGAACCCACCTGTGTCTACCCAAGTAGCCCAAAACATTATAGTCTCTGAAACAATTCAAGAACAAAGTTTTAATCCACAGCCTGTTGTTTCAAAGAAACCATCCTATGGTGTTTCTCAAAAGACATCAGTTGTAAGGAAGAGAAGATTTGTTATGTCAAGTAGTAGTAGTTCTAGTGAAGATGATGATAATATATCTCTTGCTGAGAGAGAAGAATTGAAGGCTACAATTCAACTTTTTAAGCTAGGACAAAGAGATGAAGCACCTAGTCACAGCCAGGCTGCAGTCTCTCAAAAGGATGTAGTACTTAAAAAGGGAAAATAGTTACTAAATACTGTCTCTCAACAGACTGTGTCTATTGAAAAACGATCTCATCCCAAGATCATTTATGTGTCTACACCTCTTGAGTCTTCTCAGGATAAATCTTTTGCTCACTATACTAGGAGAACAAGGAGAAAGATTCATTTGTCACCTACACACACAGAGTCTAGTCCAATTAATATCATGCAGGTCTCTACAAATGAAGCTACAATCAAGTCAGCAAATGACTATAGAGATCTGGATATTGATTCTTTATGGGAAACTACATTATCATACAGACTGGCTATGGGAGTTATCTCTATCAAAGTGAAGCTATCCAAGGCTGTTCTAGATTTTCTGGGTGAAAGAGTACCAAAACTTTTATTTCCAGAAGAATATGGACTTCCACATCAAAGACTTGACTTAATGAAGATGTATTTCTATATATCTGTCAGAAGACAATTAGTCAAGAAATTTGGACTCTCGAAGCATGTTGCACTTCAATCACTTCATGCATATTTATTTGACAAGGATGTCATTATTGAAGATGCTTCAACTCAAGGAGAACAACAGGAGGAAGTAGATAGAGGAATGCAGTCAACAGAAGATACTATTGCACCAGTGGTGGATAGTAGGACAGATCATATCACAGTCACTGCAACACAAGAACCATCTAGTCAGAGGTTGGATGACTCAGAGCAACACAAGAACCATCTAGTCAGAGGTTGGATGACTCAGGAGCTGTGATAGCTGATGCTGAAAGGTCTTCTGTGATGACTGAAATTGCAAGTGAGAAACCCTATGATATGGGAGGAATAACTTTGACTGATTCTCTTGAAGATCAAACAAACATTGTTCAGTCAGAGTCTATCCACTTTGAGGGTGTGTCTCAACAAACAATACTTAAAGACTGTGACATACTACCTAGGGTGTCTAATGAAGTATTACTGAAGACATCAGAGTCTAGTTGAGAACCTGAAAGTGGTATACTTGAGCCTGTAGTCTCTGAAAGGAAAGAAGATGATTGTAAGGGTTCAGAGACTATAGCAGCTCACTCCTTGGAGAAAACCTCAAGCCCCTTACCATATGAGGAACCCTCTCTCCATGTGAGTTCATGTATAAAAACTTCTTCTAAACTCTATTTTTCTGTAGGTCATGAGAGCACTTATCCAAATTTGAGTGATACACTTGAAAAGATGGATATTGATCCACAATCAGAGAGGCTGGCTCCTGACCAGGCAAAAGGAGAGGTAGAAAGAGTGTTGACTTTAGATAGTCAAAGTGAGAATGAGGGTATGGATGATCAACTCCATAGTGAGGGAGAGAAAATTAGGAAACCACCATCGTTTGATTTCTAGGATCAGGTTTTTCCTGAATCTTGGTCTAACAATCTTGGCATGGATGCTGGTACTTATTCTTTTATTAAGATGTATGAGAAGATTGACTTAGCAAAGCACAATGCAAAGCCAGAAGTTAAAGCTCAGAAGCAGAGAGAGAGGCTTGCAGGAATTATAAACAGAAGAGGTGAAAGGCTAAGACAAACTTCTACACCATCAGTACCAGAAGATATTCCTAATGATCCTAGTATTCCTTTGTTTGTACTACCAATATCAGCAAGAATTGAGACATCAACAATATCTAATCAATCTAAGGAGGAGTCAAGATTTGTAGATGTTAGTACACAGAATACTGGTAAAGGACAAGATGATCATATTGCAGCTTCAGATTAGAAAGATGAAGATGCTTGTAACTCTAATCGAGTTTTATTACTTGAATATCATTCTACACAGGCAACTTCTTCTACAAGACTTGAATATGAAGATATTCCAAAAACTTCCAACATTGAAGTCAATTCTGATGTTTTACAAGACATTCAGAAATCTCAAGTTGAAATTAAATCAAGACTTCAAACACTTGAAGATAACCAAGTCACTATTATGGAAAATCAAGCAGTTCTGATGAATCTCATTTGTTCTGTTACTACATCTCTTGGACTTAATGTTGCTGATGTCAAAAAGGGGGAGATACAAACAGTTCAAAGGCAACAGACTGGGGGAGGAGATAAGCAGACTGGGAGAGATAAAAGAAGAACTAAGGATGACAGAGGTGAATCTTATCAGGGAAGTGGTAAAGGAAAAGAAGCATCAAATAGTTGAATTCTTTCTTCTAAGTACTGGATACTATGTCTATATCTGAAGAGGGAGGTACTTAACTTCATGATTTTTGAATTCATAAATTCTATTCTGATTGTATTGTTATATGTTTTGACATCAACAACTCAGATTTATGCTTCAGGTTTTAAAGCATAAATAGGGGGAGATTGTTAGGAATAATCAATGAGTTGTGATGTTAAGAATAGAATTTTACTTATATTTCTTGTATATCCTGATCTTATAAAGGATTTAGCACTTTGTATAGGATATATGTGTTAGACAGTAGTCTATAGAATTTAAGTCAGGAATGAACAGTGCATCGAGTACTACATGTTAGGAACTGAGATTGAATCCTGATATGTCAAGTCAAATACTGATCGAGTACTGATGGGATGGTCAGATCCTGATGCAAGAAGGAATCCTAATATCAGTCGTGTTACTGATGATGTCATTATGGATGCTACAGAAACTGGCAAGTGCTATAAAACAGGATATTTGTTTGAGGAACAAGCAAGAAGATTTTATGAAGGAAAGAATTTTCTATTGATGGAAACTATCAACTGGATGGCAGAACATTATCATGTATAGATTATCTTTCTGTGATTAGTTGATAGGTAGCATTATAAATACTCTCTCTATATCATTGTAAAAAGAGGACGTGAGAGGAATCGTGATTTTGTATGCGTAGCTCTATATAAGGTTTGTATTCGAGAGTTCGAAACAAACAGAGAGAGAGAGAGAGATTTATTTTGTCAGCAGCTGCTAAAGGTATTGTACACCTTTGGTAGAGTTTGTATTTGATCTTATTAATACAAACAGTTTGATTCATTCATTTATTCTTGTTTATCTAATCAAGCAAAAATCAGACACGATTATATAACTTGTATTCAACCCCCCCTTCTACAAGTTATTCGAGTTAACATTTTATTGAATGCTAGTGATAAACTGAAGTTGCAAGCTTTTTCTGATGCTGATTGGGGCTCATATGTTGATACCAGACGATCTGTTACTGGTTACATATTGTTATTTGGTAATTCTCCTGTGAGTTGGAAATCGAAGAAATAAGGCACAGTTTCAAAATCATCCGCAGAAGCTGAATACCGTGCGATGGCTTCTGCAGCTGCTGAAGTAACCTGGGTAGTGCGTTTACTAGCAGAACTAGAAGTTACAAATCTTATGCCAGTTGAATTACACTGTGATAATCAGTCTGCAATTCATATTGCACGCAATCCTGTTTTTCACGAACGAACAAAACATATCGAACTTGATTGTCATTTCACTCGTGATAAAGTCTTGGAAGGTTTGATTCAACTTACATATCTTCCTACACGATCTTAACTTGCAGACATTCTTACTAAAGTCTCACCATCACCTCAGTTTAATTCACTTATTTTCAAGTTGGGTATGTTTACTCCATCTCCAACTTGAGGGTGGCTATTGAAATTATCAAGTCAAATAGAGATCACAACTGTCATTCCTTGCCAACTCAGTTGCTTGCCACATCATCATAGTTAGTTAGAGAAAGTTTGTTACGATTGAATGTATATAAGACAAGACACATTTCATTCTGTTCTTTAACCTTTTGTAATATACAATTTCTCTATTCTAGAATCTTCTCTGTGTACTATCTTTGTTCTTGCTTCATCTTGTCTTCTATGTAAAAACAAGATGATGAATCTTAAGCATTCTGTTAATTGCTCTTGTTAAGCTGTTACTTTTATTAGAAATAACATATACAATAGTTATTCGAATCAAATTTAGAGGTTATTGATTTGTCATGATCTTGACAGTTAGATCTTCAGAATTAAGCTACTAAACAAAGAAAAGTGCAGGAAAATAAATGCAGGGAAATAAAAGGTAAAAGTTAAAAGTTAAACATTCATTCTCATTGATAATCTCGAAAAGAAATGAATTACAATATATAGTACACCCAACTATAGCAAACCCGTGACTATTCTTGGGCCTAATTGTAGACTCTTGACCCAACTTAAGCTCAGGCCCAATTATAAGTTCCGGCCCTACTAGCATCTGGCCCATTCGTGACATACGCTCATTCTTCAAAGCATCCTTGTCCTCAAGGATAAAGACTTGAAACACATGTAGCCAGACTCTTCCTCTTTTTACATATAGTTTCCAGGATCCTTTTTTGTTGTAAGCATACTCTCCGGTCACCGAGTAGCATGATAAGTCCAAAGTCCCGTGAGAAACCACAACCTTAACATTTCTATAACAAAAAATCTCCTTGCTGATCTTGTGCAGATTACTTAATGACTTCTTTTTCAATTCCCTTATGTACTTCTCTTCTTCCTCTTCCTTTTCGAGTTTGTCCTTTGTATCCAGCTTCTTGTCATCATATTCCTTTAGGGATTCAACATTGAACTTACAAACTGAATTTACCATGAAAAGAACCACATAACATGTCTTCAACTTCTCTAAGAAAGGAAAACTCCTAACGGCATTCTTGCTTTCTCCAGCTACATCAGAAATGTCATTATGACCTTCCTTGAATAGATTTAAATCGGCTCTACTATAACATTCATCAATGAATGAACTTTTACAAAGCTCAGACTCCTTGCAGCCACCTTCATTTATGCACGACAATTTATTGGAAGCTTTCCGTGGAGATATGTAGTATAAATTTGAAACTGCGACATGAGTTTTCAGGAACTTAATCAACTCCTTGTTATTTGCGTGTAGATGAACAGAGGTCGCTAGTGCCAAATAAACCCGCATGAACTCCACAGAATCTTCATATTTCCAAGAATATATCTCTGTTAGCTCCATCCTGACTTCCATTAGCAAGAAGATGAACCCTTCTCTTGTGCGGTATCATTTGCCCATTACTACCAACAAGAGGCATGCTACTACCAAATTGAATAAAGTGTTGCTTATGCACGTACTTCCTTGAAGCTGAGTGTGGAAGAAAATACCTATAAACACCAGCAAACTTTGTATTAATATTAGTTGACTTGTTGAGCCGAAGCACACATTCAAAATCATCCAATGACATGACATTATGTGTCAAAATTGGCAAGTAGAAGTAAGCATTTGTGCATCTGAACTCCCAATGGCATTCGATCAACCAAGATGTATAACAATGTTTAGAAAACGTCAAAGTCGAGGCACTCTTCATGGTGCTTCTAAAAAGACTCAATGTTCGATTATTATCAAGAACAAGGAGTAACTCAAGATAGGCATCCTCGACCAATCCTACACATCTTATAGTTTGGTCATGCTCCTTTCTGTCAGCCAAAGAACTTGATATGTGAATGTAGCAAGACTTTTTTAAGGCCACACCATCCTTCCGAGTCACATCCAATATAGAAATTTCCTCATGGAGCTCAAACTCAATACTAAGCAATAACTCTTTCGCTAAGACATTGTCATCTGCACCTAGTCTAGCAGATTCTTTACCTTCCAGGCCACTAATAGGATTGGTTGTCACTTTCATTTCCAGATTACCCAGCTTAATGCATGGTGCTTTAATTTTATTAGCTTCTTTACCAGATTGTCCAGCTAAGACGTCTTCTGGATCCACATTGTTATCACCTTGGTGTGTTTTTTCATCTTTTGGGTTTTTCTCTACACTTTTATCAACTTCAATAAGCATGGAATCAGCCTCTTCCAACTGAGAATCATGTCCACCGCCGTCAACATCATTCGAATACAAGAATTTGTAAAATAAAATACCATTTTGCCACTTCTGAAGAGCTAGACCAAGACTTTTTATGGCAACTACAACATCCAATTCTACACTATTTCCAGTACTTAAACCTACTAATTGTTCAACCATGTCATTGTGAGATCCATCTTCAACATTATAAAAACTCTCGTTTATGTTCTCTTGAGGGTCCGTACTAGACATACCTTGACTGTCACTAATCTCCATATCCATTTCAGTACCGCAAAAAATTTCCTTCTTTGATTCAGAAGTCTGCCATTGAGCACCTTCCCTTTCACCACTTCCATTTAACTCCCCAACCTTGCTATGCAACCGCGGTTCCTGCTTACTAAAAGACCCTAAAATCACTAGTTGACATGTTTTTCGATTGTCAGAAGAAGTAAAGCTAATTTCAGAACCTTTGATGACCATAGTACAATCTTCAGACTCTGATATAGATGCTTCAACTGGATCAGACACCATCTGCACACCATATGTTTTGTTATCCACAACTCCATCAGTTGATCTCCTCACAATCTGAACATTCCCATCCCTATCTGCTTCCTCATCAACCCCTAGTTTAGCATCAATACTCAAATCTCCTTTTGCATTTCTTCTTGTCGTTGCACTTGAAGCATGAGTTTTAGCAAACATGTAGTGTAAGGTGCCCAAAATTTCATATTCAAACTCAGCTGCTTCAAATAACAATATCTCTTGAATTCGGTGCTCTTGAAACTTTGACCAGTTAACTGCCCCCTGCAACGTTTTAAGTGACCACAAATCGTTTGTCTCCCGAATTTTTTCTTTGAGACCATTTACAAAATTATGAGCAAGTATCTCCTCCGTAAACACAAAATCGTAGACATATTCGGCTATTTCTTTTGTTTCTAAAAATTCAATCTCATACTCTTTAACCGAACCTTTTTGTTGGATAGTCAATGGATTTACCAGATTACACATATCCACCTCATAATCATCAAAACGGACTAATAGATCATGTAAAAACATTTTCCAGTCCACTTTCTCATTTCTTTTTTTTATAAAACCACCTATACCACGTATGAGCTCTGCCTTCAAAATGAAGTCCGGGTAACTTTATCTTATCCGCATCCACTTCATTTTTAAATTCAAAATAATTCCGAGCCTTCAATATCCACTTCCTCGGATCATTACCATCGAAAATTGGTAACACAAAGACATAAGAATTCTCTTCACAAATTTTGTCAAACATATGAGGGACATATATTGCAGGTTGTGATACATTTAACTATTTCATATCCTCACTGCCATCATTAACTATTTTCTCAACTTTACATAAATCAGCCAGACTATCAACAACCAAAACAGGAGTAGGTGTATTAGAAGACTGATTTACCTGATTTATGGACAACTCCTTTGATTGAGAATCCTATCCACCCTCTCTATCAACATCCCCAACCCACTTTTTCTCAACTAGCTTTGGTAAATCTGTGTAGATCTTCTCCATCTTCTCAAGCGTATGAAGCATTTCAGTGAGTTTATCTTCTATCTTATGCCTATTATCAATGATGGCATTAGAAATAGACATATGGGAATCTGGATTTTCATCAACCATTTGAGGCGCGTATGTGTTTGGTTGCGGTGGTGGTTGAGGTGAGTGGTAGGTATAGGGAGGTGCTGGAGTAGTTAGATACTGGTAAGAAGGATAATACTCAGGGTTTGGAAAGGGTGTGTATGGGTACTGGTAGAATGATAGAAATTAGGGGTTTGAGGTGGATGTAAAGTGAGATGAACGGTACCCATTTCCGAGGAAACGTCGGCTCTGATACCACTTGTCATAATCTTGACATTTAGATCTTCAGAATTAAGCTACTAAACAAAGAAAAGTGCAGGAAAGTAAATGCAGGGAAATAAAAGGTAAAAGTTAAACATTCATTCTCATTGATAATCTCGAAAATGAAATGAATTACAATATATAGTACACCCAACTATAGTAAACCGGTGACTATTCTTGGGCCTAATTGTAGACTCTTGACCCAACTTCAAGCTCAGGCCCAATTATAAGTTCCGGCCCTACTAGCATCTGACCCATTCGTGACATGATTTTCCAAATTAAAGTTGGCCTAACAAAGATAGTACCAGAGACACAGGAGAATCTACTTGTACATTGAAGGTCAGTAACAAGAGTATTAATTTCTGGTTATCACATCGCTCCAGGCGCGAGCTTTTGAGGTATCCTTGTGACCATCAATTTGGGGTGCCTCTACACATTTGTGTTTTAGGAGAGTGAGACGTCTAATCCTGACAATCTAGGTTTTCAAGTTAAGTTTTATGGATACCTATATTTCATTGGAAATATTGGAGTCCATATAACTACTACAAATAAAACATAGCAAAACATAATTTTTTATAAATTATGTTTTACGAAAATTAGTATTTCATTAAAAAATTTGAAATTCATGTATATCTTACTAGCAAAATATTGTAAAAAAAAAATTTGTGTAAAACATTTTCGAGTTGTAGAACATTATGTTCTACTTCCAAAATATACCTCATATATTTAAGATTTTCAATGAAATAGTTATGTTTCATATAACACATTTTGCAAAACAATAAATTTTAGGTTAAATGATCTGTTTCATCACTGTACAATAGCAAGACTTTCAGTTGGGTTACCAGCCAAATAAAATTTTCAAACACATCACTGTACAATAAAAATATTTCAAACAGGTCACTGTCGTTACTGCCGTTTAGTTGACTAACGGAAAGGTGACGTGGCGGGATGACGTGGCGCAATAAAATTTTCAGTTATATCACTGTACAATAATTTTTTTTCAAACAGGTCACTCCAACTAAAATTGAAACTTTTTCTTAAATTTTTTTACTTAAATTCATATAAGTAAAAATTCAGAAAAATTTCTTAAATTAATTTCAAAATTTTAAATTTCGTAAAAATTTAAGAAAAAATCATATTTTTTCTGAATAAAAAATCTTATAAGAAAATTTTAAATTCTTATTTTTTCTTATATTAATTTTTTTTTCTTAAATTTAAATTACTTATAATGAAAAAATTTCTTAAAAATTAAGAAAAATTTCGTAATTTTTTTTTTGAATTTTTCGAACAACTTGTTTGATTGCTAAACAAAATCAAACAACTTGTTTGATACAAATTTTTTTAAATATTTTGAAACGATTAGAATTTAATTAAATTTTAAAATGAACATACCCATTCAATTTATATGCGTATAAATAGATACATGCGAACAAATATTTTAAGATATCACGTTTTTACAATCAATAGTGAATTTTTATTTATTTTTTTCGGATGATTAGAATTTAATTTAAAAATGAACATTCTCATTCGAATGAATTTTTTTCGAATTTAAAAATGAAGATATTCATTCAGTTTAATGCGTATAAATTTGTTCGACTTAAAAAAATTCAAAAAATTTCAAGATATGTGTATAAATTTTTTCGAATATTTGTAAAATATGTGTATAAATTTTTTTGAATTAAAAAATTTCAAATTAAAAAAGTTTTACCAAAATTTTCTGATTTTTTTACTTAATCTTTACTTAAATTCATATAATAGAAAGTTTTATGGATTTTTTTCTTAAATTCTTAAAGCTTTTCTGAAATTTTAATTTTTTTTAACGTTCAGTGACCTAATTGAAAGTTAATTTTCAGTTTAACGTTTTCCGTCAAACTTTAACGATCGTGAAATTTTTTAAATGTACAATGACCTGTTTGAAATATTTTTATTGTACAGTTATGTGTTTGAAAACTTTTTTGGGTTGTTAACCCAACTGAAACTTTCGGTATTGTATAGTGATGAAACAGATCATTTACCCATAAATTTTATAATATTTTAAATAAATAACGTATATGCGTTTGACGGTCTTTGTTGTGGAATAAAAACTAGGTTACGAATCTGTATTTAATGCTAGGGTTCGGGAGCTTCGTGCTTTAATGGATGTTTCCGTGTTCGAGACTAATCGGTCCTCACAGAGTGCCTACGTATCTCGTATCGAGAATCAAGACAAAACGTAGTTCTGAGAATGAGGGGTCAGGCCCTTTATATAGGCTGAGAAGCCTTAGAATTATGGTAGGAGTCAGAGACTTGGTGGGCAAGCCACCGCCTTGAGGAAGGTTCTAGACCCCTTCCTTGTAGCAATCAGTTTCCATGTTGAAGTATATATCTTGGAGTCTAAGTCAGGCAAGAGTAATATCCTTGTTTGACTTTTATTTGCTGAGTTGCTTATTGCCTTCAATATTAATTACGAAATTAATATATAAAAATAGGGTTTGGGCCTACCTGGTGGGCCCTACGTTTGGACCATTCTGGGTCTAATTAATGCCACATTAAATGTGTCTTTAGGGCTTACTTTTAGCCCATATCATTTGCCCCCAACTTCTAGGAAAACTGATCAGGTTTTCCTTGAAGTTTTATTGGCCTTTTCCGAGACTCAGGTTAGGGTTTATCGTTGTACAACAGTATCTTTATGAGTACCATCTTGATGTAAAGCGTGGAGCGACCGACGCGTTTACGACGATCTGAAATGATGCTAAACGGCGTTAAACGATGTTAAACAGCCTTAAACGACGTTGAAACGATGTTAAACGACGCTAAACGGCGTTAAACGGCACTAAACGGCGCTAAACAGCACTAAACGGTGCTAAATAGCCTTAAACGACGTTTAAACGATGTTAAACGACGGTAAACGGTGTTAAATGGCACTAAATGGCGCTAAATGGAACTAAACGGTGCTAAACATTGACCTCGTTTCAGTGCTAAAAATCATCCAAGATTCGCTAAAAAATTCGAGTTCTGGGACCACAAACTACCCGTGATCGGCCGGATCAACGGGTAGCTCATGGTCGGCTAGCCCGTGGTCGGCCGAAGGGCCTCAATTCACCGTGGTCGGCCAGCTGGTGGTCGGCTGCTTCGTGGTCGGTTGCGGCCCTCCAGGTGTCGTGGTCGGTCACCTCGTGGTTGGCTAGGAAACCCGGACCCGAAACCATTCGTGGTTTTTAAAAAGAATCATGGATATAGGATCTAAAATCATCCGTGATCTTAAAGATCAAGGATTTTGATCTTGATCTCAAGTTACTATCATGGATCTAGGATCTAAAATCATCCGTGATCTCAAAAAGTCCCGTGGTCGGCCAATCGGTGGTCAGTCGAAGCCCCTTGAATCATGGTGGTCGGCCAGCTGGTGGTTGGAGCTATGGAACCCGGACCTAAAATCATCCGTGGTCTTAGAAAGTTATGGATCCCAGACCTAAAATCATCCGTGGTCTTAAAATTTTGGATCTCGGACCTAAAATCATCCGTGGTTTTAGAATTTTGGATCTCGGACCTAAAATCATCCGTGGTCTTAGAATTTTGGATCTCGGACCAAAAATCATCCGTGGTCTTAGAATTTTAGATCTCGGACCTAAAATCATCCGTGATCGGTTGGATCTATGGGCAAGTCATGACCGGCCAGTCGGAGGTCGGTCGAAGCCCCTTGAAATGTCGTGGTCGGCTGATCGGTGGTCGGCCGTTGCTCCTTCGGGCGCGGTGTTGCTAGCGGTGCTAAATTTTAATTTCGTCTTCGTTCGTGCCTTGGCTAAGGATTGAAAATCAGTCTTGGTATGTTGATGGAGGTGTTTGCTATGCCTTGAAGGATTTTGTGAACCTTGAACTCAAACGACTTGTTTCTTAATCCTCGTGACCTTCCGGGCTTTAACTTGTTTGCTGAATCCTTGGTCTTAAGGCTATCATCAACCCTTGACTCTCATCCTTGTGATGTAGTTCTTTAGTTCTTGCCTCCTCCTTGTTTCTCATGGAGGAGGTCTTCCTTCCCGGTTGATCGTTCAGGTAGTTCACTTGCTCCTTAGCGCTTGACCTTAGGCCTGGTGTGCCTTTGTTGGTTTTCAACCCTTTAGCTTGATTCTAGGTTTCCAACCTTCTTCTTATGCTCATATAACCTTTCTTAGGTCTCAACTTTACTGACGACTCTTGATTCGAGTCTTTAAACTCAAACGACAAGCTCGATTGGAGGCAGACAGCCTTGTTTGCCATCAAGGCTTAAATTTTGTGTCGGGATTTGAGATTCAAGATTTTAAGTATGGAATGACAAAGGACCTCTTATCTCAACATTCTCATTAATAGTTTTTGTGCTTTCAAGGCATTATCAAGGAGCCAACTAGTCTCAAGATGAGCTACGAGAGGGTCTATCCTTCAGCTTACATCAACTGGTGCTACCAATTTCGAATCGATGGTGGGGTCTTCAGGACCTGGAAGTAAAAACTCTCCGCATAATTTTCTATCTCAGAAGATGCGAACTTAAATAGGGCATCATAGTTTCATCCTTAGCTTCAAATTCATCATTCACTTGTGAGACTACCAGTCTTGAATCTCAAAAAACTTTGAGGTTCTTGAACTTCAGTATTCTGGCCAAGCCCAATCCGGCTATCAAGGCTTCATATTCAACTTCAAAGCATACTCAACTGTGAACCCATCGGGGCTTTGCAAAACCAAACCTGCACCACTAGATTTTGTTTTTGATGCTCCATCAAAATAGAGCACCCAATATTCCTTCTGATCAGGTACAAGCTCTTCATCTTTATCCTCTCCTCCAGGGGTGGTCATTATCTCCTGCCCCCTGACTTCTTGGTTGCTAATGGTATATTCAACCACAAAGTCAGCTAATGCCTGAGCCTTGATGGCTGTTCGAGGCTTATACGTGATGTCAAATTCTCCAAGTTCGATTGCCCACTTAATCAGCCTTCCACTGACCTTTGGGCTGTGTAAAATATTTCTCAACTGCTGGTCCATCAGGACTTCGATCTTGTGTGACTGAAAGTATGGTCGTAGCTTCCTCGAAGCTGTTATCAATGCCAAAGCAAACTTCTCGATGGGAGAGTAATTTAACTCAGCCCCGTGCAATTCCTTGCTCACATAATAGATGGGTTTTTAAACCTTGCTTTCTTCTCGAATAAGGACATCACTCAATGCTTGTTCAGATACCGCCAGGTATAGATAGAGAGTCTCTCCGGGACTAGGCTTGGCCAACAACGGGGCTTCAGACATGTACTTCTTCAGCTGTTCGATGGCCACTTAGCTCTCAGGAGTCCACTCAAAATTTTTCACCTTCTTCAGTGCTTGAAAGAAAGGCAAACACTTGTCACCAGACTTGGAGATGAATCTTCCTAACGCTGCTACTCGGCCCATTAACTTCTGCACATCTCTTATTGAGAGTGGGGGCTCCATATCTAAAATTGCTTTGATCTTATCGGGGTTGGCTTCTATTCCTCTCTTTGAAACCATTAGACCCAAAAACTTTCCTGATCCAACGCCACTTGGCTGGATTCAACATCATCTTATAGTGCCTCAGCACTTCGAATGCCTCTCTGAGGTGCTTAATGTGATTTGTCGTGAATAGGCTCTTGACTAACATATCATCAACATAGACCTCTATGGTTTTTCCAATTAGATGGGCAAATATCTTATTCACCAATCGTTGGTAATTAGCTCCTGCATTCTTTAGACCAAAAGCCATAAAACATCAAAGTCAGTTATGAAATATACCTTTGGGATTTCATCCTTGTGCATCTTAATATGATTGTAGCCACTAAACCCGTCCATGAAGCTCAACATCTCATGTCCAGCTGTGGCATCTATCAACGTATCCATTCTTGGCAGAGGAAAACAATCCTTAGGACATGCATCATTTAAGTCAGTGAAGTCTATACACATCCTCCACTTCCCATTTGCCTTCTTGACCATCACAGGGTTAGCCAACCATCCAGGGAACTCAATTTCTTCAATAAAACCAGCTTCCAAGAGCTTGTCAACTTCTTGCTTAACGGCCTCTTGCCTTTCAGGAGCAAAGTTCCTCTTCTTCTGCTTTATTGTCTTTCATTTAGGATTGACATTCAATTTATGAGTTATGAGTTGGGGATCAATCCCTGGCATATTAGTTGCTGTCCAAGCAAACACATCACTGTTCTCTTGAAAATATGCTGTCAACTTGCCCTTCAAGAGGTTCCTTCAATTGGCTTTCAGGCTATGCAATATGTTTCTTCAACGGGTGGTCCATCAGGACTTCAACGTTTGTCTTGGTTCCATCTTTGTTTCTTATTTTTCTTGATTCTAGGTCAAGGATTCAAGGTTGATTCCTCGATTTAGATTTCAAATAAGACAATCATGTGGGCTTCTTGCCTTTTAAACTCTTTAAGACGAGAGTTTGCTTGAACTTCTTGAACTTCTTGATCCTTGTTTAAGGTTCTCTATTGGTCTTCTACCTTAGATTCTCCATCCAAGTCATTTTTGAAAACATTGAAAAGTGGCTTGTCTTTAACCTCCACAACCTTGCATGGCTTTGATTGCCAGATGTCTTTTATCCCGGGTCCTTCAAGGACTTGAAACACTTATTTGGTTGTGCTGTAACCTAACTCTCGACCCTTTAGATCTTTATTTATGCGTTTGTTTCCATTCGTATATTCTTTTATTTTTGGTACTTGGTCATCTTTGACTTACACACATCAGGTGCTTGGTACATAACTAGAATCATAGAACGAAAAGCAAACTTGCATTAATAACATAAATGGGTTCAACCCGTACTACTGTCCTACTCGGAGGGACATGCTCTGCATGGTTTCATCGAACCTTGTTTCTACTTCTACTAGATAAATATGAAGCTAAGTCTAACTTTGCAAGACTAGGACTGCATGGCTTGATTTTGTTTTTGATGCTCCATCAAAATAGAGCACTCACCACTCCTTCTGATCTCCTCATTCTTATTCTGAAGTTCTTTTCCTTCTTGGGGTACTATCTCCTGCCCCCCGACTTCTTGGTTGTCAATGGTACATTCACCCACGAAGTTAGTTGACGCCTTAGCCTTAATGGCTGTCCGAGGCTTATGTGTGATGTCCTCTGCTGGCCTTTCTTGGTGTTCCTTATCACTGCGGACATCCATGTCTTCAATCGGAAGGACCTGCCCCCGGACTTCTTCAGGCCTTAACGAGGCTACATAACAACTTTGTGCCATCTTTTGATCACCTTTATGTTCTTCAACACCATTCCTGGTTGGGAACTTGATCTTCGTATGATAAGTTGAGGCAACAACCTTGAATGCATGAAGTCCAGTCCTCCCGAGGATAGCGTTGTACGTTGAAACCGCCTTGATTACCAGGAAGTTCAACATCTGGGTGGCCTCCTTTCCTTGGGCTCCTGTCCAATAGTTACAGGCAACTGAATAATCCCTTCAACTTTGGATTCTACTCCATTAAATCCATATATAGGCATGTTATTGGGGGTCAATTGAGAATCATTGTACCCCATCATGAAACAGAATGTCAACGGAAGCTCCATTATCTATCAAGACTCGCTTCACCTTTGAGTTTCCAATCACAAGAGCTATGACCAATGGGTCGTCATGGGGGAACTTCACCCCTTCCAAGTCTGAGTCGTCAAAATTAACCAACCACTACTTTAATTTTTGCACGCTTCGGGGCCTCTCCCATGATGTGCATCACTTCTCTGGCATAAGCCTTCCGAGAATTCCTTGTTGTGCCGGCCGCAGTCGGGCCTCCTGAGATCATGTTGATTACTAGCCCTCGGGGCTGTGGGTTGCAATCTTGATCGTCATCCCTTTTATAATCTCTAATTTGATCGTCTTGCTTTCGCTTTCTCGAGTCGTTGTTACCCCCCTCCATTACCTACTGCGGCCTCTTTCTTCATGCTATCCTCAGCTTCAATATACTTATCAGACCTTCGTTGGAGCTCAGCCATGTTCTCAAGGGGATGCTTCGCTAATGACCTTTTAAAGAAGAGGTCAGTGGTGTCATGCTCCAGGGCTACCATGGCCACATTATTTTCCAAGTCAAAAATATTTAGTGTCTCCTTAGTGAATCGCTTGAGGTAATCCCTCAGATTTTCATTCTTCGATCCCTTGTACCACATACATAAGAGATGCAGAGCTTTTCTCATGAACTCTTCCGCTAAAGAATTGGCTGATAAAAGCAGCACTCAACTCCTTAAAAGAGTCAATTGAATTTGCAGGTAATCGGCTGTACCATCTTTGAGCCATACCAGACAGGGTTTGAGGGAATGCCCTACACTTGAGAGCATCACTAGCAGGCTGCAATAGCAGTGCGTTCGAGAATGTTCTCACATGGTTTGCGGGGTCACCCGTTCCATCATAAACCTTTATAGTAGGCTGTTAGGTCGATTACACAATAAATAATCAAGAACTGTATAAATAAGTAACAAGAACACACGTTTTAACTCTTTAAAACTGTTTGGAATTAATAATTCCTCTCTCGGTGATGTAAAGTATCACAGAGAGCTGCTTAGGTTACAAGAATGATATTCGTTCACGATGGATACCCTTCTAGGGTTAACCTAACTGTATTTATAAGATATACAGCTACGTACAATCGTAAATTGATTCTCCTAAAATTAAGCTATACAATTGATATCAATTACGATTGCTACACGTCTTCTAAGTCAACTCGATCTCTTTGAGAGCTATCCAATCTTCAAAGATATCGCTTCCATATTAATATTAAATTAATCTTCAAACTCTGTTGACTTGTAGACGCTCCCAGTAGACAGACTTTAGCAAACTCTGTTCTCTCCACGCTAACAGTGTTTGCGCTTCCATGTATTCAGCTATCAGTGTTTACGCTTTCCTCTGTCAGCGTTTGCGCTTCCAGCAATCAGCGTATACTCAAACTCTGTTTACAACTGCTTTCAATAACAAGTTAAACTCTCTTTACCTGTAACACTTAAACACTGACATTAAATCACATCAATTATATCTAACAATCTCCCCCAACTTATTCATTAGACAAATGTACAAGTTCTCAATAATTGATGATGTCAAAACGAACAAATAAAAAAATAGTGTTTAACATACAATCAGAGTTTAAACTTGACTTAGCAAAATTTACAGAAAATACGAATTACTTACAAATTCTGTCTACCTAACTTCCTCAAGATCTGGAGTTGTTCTGAGATAATCAATCAACAATCTCCTTTCAGCATTTTCAAGTTCAATTTCCATAGCTTGCTTGATCTCTCTTAACTCTGGATCATTCTCATCAGTTTGAAAAATAGCAGCCCTGAGATCATAGATCTTGTTTCTTCTCATTTCATTTCCCAATCTGATGTACTTTAATTCTTCAGACTTTACATTGAAATCCAGAACTGTAATTCCAAGATCAGTCTTCAGCCTTGTAGTACCCTTCTGCATTTCAATCAGATTTCCATTCCAGTCTCTGTATTTTGGAACATACTTTTCAGCAGACTTTGTTCCTGTAGCAACTTTAGCTTTCAGCATATACTCCCTTATAGAATTAGCAATAAGCTGTGTTCTTTGATTTCTAACTCTGAAGATATGCAAGACATACTGAAGTTCCTCAAACAATTTTAGCTTGATTGCTTCTTCATTCACTCTATATACTGACCCATCTGCCATAAAGTATAGTAGAAAGTGAATGTCTAAGCTCCTTTGATGAACTACCTGAACTGACTCCAACTTGTCTAGATTTTCTTGAGTTATACCAGAACCAAGAGATACAAGTGCAGAGGGATCTCTTGGACTGTTACCAACTCTCAAATCTCTTCTTGATCCTAAACCAGAAGTATTCCTGCCTGGTGGCTTTCCTGAACAGGCAACATTATGCTGATATCCACCAGTCACTCCTGCTCCTTCTTCCACTGGAATCTTTGCCCTTGAAAAACCAGGTAAAAGTTTACTTTGAGTCTGTACAACTTGTGTAGCAACAGAGGTTGTAACTATCATTTTGTCCTTGCTCTCTTCATCAACTTTCCCTTTTAACTTCAACTTAGCATCAAGAGAAGATTTTCTAACCAGCTTTCCAGTATTTTCTTCTTCTTCTTGAATACCAGATAGTTTTTCTTTGATTACTATTCCTTTCGTCACAGGCCTTGCAGACTTTGAAACTTTAACAACTTTCTTCACTTTCTTGGACTTCACAGCTTTTAAATGTTCTTTCTGCAACAGCTTTTCTTCAGCTTGAATATCCTCAAGTGTAGCTTCAGCATTCTCTTCTCGAAAAAGTTTAGCAGCCAATTCTTCATCTGTTTGTGGATTGTTAGAGAATGACAAATCCCTTGGCTTTGAACCAGAAGTACTCTGAGTATTTGAATCTAACACCAAATTCGGCTTTGACCTTGAAGACCTTCCATGTCCTTGTCTGAGATTTTCATTTCTTAAGCCCTTATCAGCATTGGTGCCTTCATCATCAAGATGATCTTTCTTTGACAGAGTTTGATCTTTTCTGCACTTAGTTTTAGAAACTCTCTCCCCCTTTTTGACATCATCACTATCTTGAATCAGTATTGAGGTGATTAACTCAAGAGAATTTGCTATAGAATCAACTTTCTCAGCCAGTAAAGTCTGATTCTTTTCAACTGTACTCAGTCTGTCATTAAGATTAGATTGAGCTTTGGCAAACTGTTGAAAGAGTTTAGCATTAGCTAGTTGAGCTTTCTCCTCATGAGTGGCAACTTCTTTGCGAAGATCAACGATAGATTTCTGAGTGTCATCAAATCTATTATGCAAAGTTTTGATTTGAATCACTGTGCCCTGTAAACAAGTGAAAATTTCTGGATTTTTAATCTTCTTAGAATTGACCTCAAGAAACATTGCAGCCCTGCCAGGTGGAAAAATACACTCTGATTTATACCATTCAGCAGTTTGCTTGGCCAAATAACCATCATCAATTTCATTAACAGAAGGCCCAGCAAAATCTGGTTTTGCTCCTGTTTTCTGACCATCAGGCTGATGTTGTGGTTGGTCAACTCCTGTACTATTAGCTTCAACAGAATCACTCATCGATTCACTAGTAGAGGCAACAGAAGGACTAGGTTCTTGAGCAGCAATTGGTTCTTGAACAACAATAGGTTCTTGAGCAACCTGTTTTCCTTTATCAACTGGAATTTGCTCTGAAGAAAGAACCTTCTCTGGTTTATCAACCTCCTCACCATGAGCAGAAACATGATTGGCATCAGAGTTCAACTCAGTGTGTGATGCAACCACAGTGTCTTCAAGAACAACAGTAGGCCCATCAGCAACACCAGTATCAATAGACAGTGTAACCTCCATGAGTGGTGGAGTAGATGCTTCATGATTAAAAGACATTGGAGTTTCGGCAAACTCTTCCATTGGAGACAAAACATCTCTAACAGCTTCATTTTCTTGAACCTTATCAACTTCTGGTTCAGAAAGCTTGACTTCAGACTCTGGGATTATAGGTTCTATGATAACCTCTGGCTCACCAGTAGGAATATCAAATGAGATTTTCTCTTGAGCCTCCTCCACATGCTCATCATCAGAATCAGTCAAAATAAGCCTCCTCCTCTTAGCATGAGGCACTTCAACCTGTTCTGCATCTTCACTGGAACTTTCACTTGAACTTTCCTCAACCAATGGTGGTGAAGGTCTATTTGCCCTTTGTATGAATCTTCTAGAATAAACAGCCTTTGGAGTTGACTGTTTAGCCTTAGCACGTTCAGTGTTGATTGCAGTATGTTTCTTCCTTTTTGGCTTTGGTGGTGGTTGTGAATGAGTAGTAGAGACAGGGTTTGTTTGTTCAGTGTTCATTTGGTCAGGTTGTGTTTGAGGTTCTGTTTGTGTTGGAGGTGATATGGGTTGTTCAGTGGTTGTTGGTGTGGGCTCAGATGTTTGAGTAGGTTGAGATGGTATGTTTTCTGTACGATCAGTGGCTAAAGGTTCAGGCATAGGCTGTGGTTCTGGTTGTTGTGGTTGATGTGTATCAGTGTCTTGTGGCTGATTGACAAAATTTTGCAAAGCAAGCGGCAATGCTAAAGGAGGCAAGTCTTTTCCAACATCTTTGTTAGTCATATCAGTAAATATTCTCTTAGTGACTCTAAAAGGTTGAATTTCATCAGCTTCATCAACAGTTAATCCAGGAACACATGCATTGAACAGAAGTTGACAAAATCTAGCAAAGTAAACTGTAGTAGACTCTGACAACTTATCACCCAAATTCATTAAAACATATCTACCAAAATCAAAATTACTACCATAAAGCAGAGAATACCCAATTTGTAGACTGTCCATTGGAATAGCATCCCAGTTGGTGACCTTCTTCTGGAATGTCCTGGTAATACAATCAAAGAAAAAATTCCACTCTTTTCTCAAGTTTGGCCGCCTCACACTGCCCAGCTTGGAAAGTGATTCCATGTAACCAATCTCTGTGAGCATTTCCCTCAGATTTTGCTCAGAGACAACAGCATACGAAGTATGTGTGTCAAAGTCCATGACGTCGCGAACAGTTTGTGGAGTGATCACAAACTCTTGTTCTTCATGCGAGAAGATGATAGACGGAGTTCCATTCTCTCCTCCTTCTATATATCTTGAATTTTGCCAGAAATTAACGACTTGGGAAGCAGATAGAGTAGCCGGTTCAACCAGCGCTTTCCCAATCTCAGAATCTCGAAGAAAGTTTTGCATAATATGAAACGGCTCTGGTGCCCGGTCATTCTCAAGTAAAGCTGCATAGTTGTTAGGCACAAAACGTAGACCAAAGACAGTGAAAGGTTTAGTTGCCATTGAATCAAGAAATAAGTAAGATTCAACTGTGAAAATGTTTTGCAAGAAAAGTGTTTGTGAAAATGCCAAAGTGAAAAACAAAGATGTTCTCTGTTTTGGTAAAGTGAATACGTGTGGGTAATAGTGATTGTGGCAAAAAGTAATTTGAGTTGTAGTTAAAAACTAAACTCAAACGATTTTACTTGAAAACACGCAACTGTTCCCTTGAAAAGTGTAAAAGGGAGACATAATGATGAGTGAGTGGGACACGTGTCACACATGCAACGGTTCACTTAAAACATGCGCAGTAAAAGCCATTATTACCGCTGTCGTTCCGTTTATCAAGACACATTACCACTAATGACACTAATTAACAGTTGTCAACTACTCCATTTACTCCAAAATTTGCAAATTATCTTAATGAAAATATACCTTAGAGTACATAGCACAATCAATCAGTGTTTATCAAATTTTCAATCTTTATCACAAAAACCCTTTCATAAACGCACAGTCGTGATTTTCGTGTGTGAGTAGCAGAGTTTACCAAATCAATTTTTATAGCATCTAATATTTCATAAAATCCATAAATCAAAAACAATAAACACTGAATGCACAAACTCTCATATTAAACACAGAGTATATGATGAATGCTAAACTCTGTAGTTCCTTAATTACAGAAATCTGAATATCCCTGTTCCAGTTTATGATCATGATTATCCACGTAAGCACACAGTCATTAAAGACAAAAAGATCAGGAGATAAACATCAAAGCATCATTCAGTGAGTTACATGTCAAGGATTGTCTCACAAACTCTCACATCACACAAGTGTTTAGGTGAAGTGTTTACTCTCAGATTCAATCAGTAAAAGCAGATACTACCATAAGCTTGAATGTCCACCAAATCTACACCACTTCGATTACATATATGCACAAATCAAAAGGACTTTGTTCAAGGTTTTCATTGAGTGATATCAAACAGATGAGAAGAGATGTTTTTCGAATGAGAATTTCGAACTGAACAATTTATTTTATCAAAATGTTCAGTCAAATGGTTAGTACATTTTTGTACAAGATGATCAGTATATATACATTTTTTTTTTTTTTTTTTTTATTGACATATATATATATATACTGAGTAAGATATAGTATGAGAGATACTCACCTGCTTGAATCAGATTTAACAAAAGAATATAACTGCTCTTAATACTTCAGTATTCAAGAAAATGAGCAGTTAATTAGGCTCAAAAGGGTTTACTACGGGTCATGTTTATGAACAGAGTTTATGAGCAGTGTTCAAAAAATATTTTGAACAGTGTTTGAAGAAATGGTCAAAAATTGGTTAATCCTAATTGCCTTTATCATCTTCATGCACACATATATCATGTAGTTCCAAAATGGTGTAATGCAAGTTCTAGAGCAACATACTCACTGATGAATTCCACACAACAATAAACTCTGATTGATATAAAATGTATCAATCACTGATTCGGCTCAAAATCTCACAGGTTTCAGACATGAACTGTTTCTCACCAAACTAAACAATGACATATCTCCAGTTTTAAAATTTTCACAAGTGCAAACACAGAATCATCAAGAATCAAGTATGACTTGAAAACAGAGTGTCACTAATCAGAGTTTAGAGTTCATCAATATCAGTATTATTCATGAGAGGCAATGCATACAGTATTCATAGATTCAGAGTTTAGGATCAAATAAACTAAGAGATGCTCTAAATATGAAACAGTATCATGCTGTGTTAACTTACTGTGCAATTTCTGATTAGATTACAGTGACTCAAAAAGAATCTTGATTTTTCACTGAAAATCATGCTTTTTACATTTTTCTTCATCGGTATTTTCAATCAGACAAAAATCAACTCAGAATTCACAGAGTTTAACAAACATATTAACAGTGTATGATCCACAATCATGCTAACAGAGTTTAACTAATAAGGTTCACATAGCACTTTAACAATTTACAGAGATATGAGCAACACATTTTATTTGAAAGAGTTTGAGTCTAACCAACATGTTTAGTCAAAACCAGATACCATCCCTAGTTCATTGACCAGTCTTGTAAATGTTGCTTCACTTAGAGGCTTTGTGAAAACATCTGCAAGTTGTTGATCTGTAGGAACAAAGTGAAGCTCAATATTGCCTTCCTCTACATGCTCTCTGATAAAGTGATATCTTATGCTGATGTGCTTGGTCATTGAGTGTTGTACTGGATTACCTGTCATTGCAATAGCACTTTGATTATCACAGAAAATAGGTATCTTGGTATACCTTAATCCATAATCCAGCAGTTGATTCTTCATCCATAGAATCTGTGCACAGCAACTACCAGCAGCAATATACTCTGCTTCAGCTGTAGATGTAGATATTGACTTCTGTTTCTTGCTGTACCAAGACACTAGTCTGTCACCAAGAAATTGACAACTTCCACTTGTGCTCTTTCTGTCAATCTTACAGCCAGCAAAATCTGCATCAGAGTAACCAAGTAGCTTAAAATCTGATTCTCTTGGGTACCACAGTCCTAAGGTTACAGTGCCCTTGAGATACTTGAAAATCCTCTTCACAGCTGTTAAATGTGGTTCTCTTGGATCTGCCTGAAATCTTGCACACAGACAGGTGGCTTACATGATATCAGGTCTACTAGCTGTTAAATAAAGTAGAGAACCAATCATCCCTCTGTAGCTTGTCATTTCCACTGATGAACCTGTATCTTTGTCCAGTTTTGTTGCAGTTGCCATGGGAGTAGTTGCAGATGAACAGTCAAGCATGCCAAATTTCTTAAGTAGATTTCTGGTATATTTTGCTTGATTAATGAAAATTCCATCATCTGTTTGCTTCACCTGTAAGCCTAGAAAATAGCTTAACTCTCCCATCATACTCATTTGATATCTAGACTGCATGAGCTTGGCAAATTTCTTACAGAGTTTATCATTAGTAGATCCAAAAATGATATCATCTACATATATCTGTACTAAGAGCAGGTCATTACCAGATTGAAAGTAAAACAGAGTTTTGTCAATAGTACCTCTGTGAAACCCACTTTCTAGCAGAAATTTAGCAAGTGTTTCATACCATGCCCTTGGTGCCTGTTTAAGTCCATAGAGTGCCTTGTCTAACCTGTAGACATGGTCTGGATATTTTGGATCTACAAAACCAGGTGGTTGTTCGACAAATACTTCTTCTTCAAGTTTTCCATTCAGAAAAGCACTTTTCACATCCATTTGAAAAACCTTGAATTTCTTGTGAGAAGCATAGGCAAGAAACATCCTTATTGCCTCCAACCTGGCAACTGGTGCAAAAGTCTCATCATAATCTATTCCTTCCTGCTGTGAATAGCCTTTAGCTACCAGTCTTGCTTTGTTCCTTGTGATCACACCATCACTGTCAGTTTTATTTCTGAAAACCCATTTAGTACCAACAATAGATCTGTTCTTTGGCCTTGGTACAAGGGTCCACACCTCATTTCTCTCAAATTCATTTAGCTCTTCTTGCATTGCTGTTATCCAGTCAGCATCTTTCAGAGCTTCTTCTACTTTCTTTGGCTCAGTTTGTGACAAGAATGCATGAAACAGACATTCATTTGTTGTTGCACTTCTTGTCCTAACTCTTGCATCTGGATCACCAATAATTAAATCAGGTGTATGTGACTTAGTCCATTTTCTTGCAGAAGGCAGATTGCTTCTGTCATCATGTGATCCTCCCCCTTGATCCATGCTCTCCTGATTTTCTTGGTGCCTTTCTTCATTTTCAGATGCTCCCCCTGAATGTGACTGCTCAGAATTTGAATGATCAGAGTTTGAATCAACAGTGTTTGATTCAGAGTTATCAATTGAGTCACTATCAGTGTTTGAATTCTCACTTTGATGTGATTCTTCATGCTCCCCCTCAACTGGTTCTTCCCTTGTTTCTGATTGAAAAGTTTCTTCAGTGTTTACCAGTAGAGGTTCAGAATTGACTTCAACAGTGTTTGTCAGATCTGTATCATCCGAGTTTAATAAATCTTCATTCTCAAAGTGCAGTTGATCATGCTCAGTAACATCTTCAAGTCCAGTTATTTTCTTGTCATCAAATGACACATGAATAGACTCCATGATCACTCTGGTTCTCAGATTAAAAACTCTGAATGCCTTTGTTGACAGTGGATAGCCAACAAAAATTCCTTCATCTGCCTTTAGGTCAAATTTGGTCAACTGTTCAGGATGAGTCTTCAACACAAAGCACTTGCATCCAAAAATATGAAAATATTTTAGATTTGGCTTCTTCTTCTTCACCATTTCATATGGTGTTTTACCATGCTTGTTGATCAGAGTTGCATTTTGAGTAAAACAAGCAGTTTGAACTGCCTCTGCCCAGAAATATGTTGGCAATTTTGCTTCATCTAGCATGGTTCTGGCAGCTTCTATCAAAGTTCTGTTCTTTCTCTCCACAACACCATTTTGTTGTGGAGTGCCAGGTGCAGAAAACTCTTGTTTGATCCCTTTACTCTTGCAAAATTCTTCCATAGATGAATTCCTGAATTCAGTTCCATTGTCACTTCTGATTATCTTCACTTGATGCTCTGACCCTTTGTCCAGTTGGATTATATGATCTGTCAGTGTTAAAGCTGTTTCATCCTTCTTTGCAAGAAAATATACCCATGTGAATCTGGTATATTCATCAACAATGACTAATGCATATTTCTTCTTTCCAAGAGACATCACATTTACTGGACCAAAAAGATCAACATGTAGTAGATGATAAGGATCAGCAATTGAAGACTCAGATTTGCTTTTGAAAGAGGTTTTTCTCTGTTTGGCCTTTTGACAAGAATCACACAGGCCTTCTACATTCAACAATGACTTTGGTAATCCTCTTGCAAGATCATTCTTTATGAGCTCATTGATATTGTTCAGATTCAAATGAGAGAGTTTCTTGTGCCATTTCCAACTCTCTTCACTGGACATTCTTGTTGACAGACACACAGCTTTGCCATCCGAGTTTGTTGACAATTTTATTTCATAGATGTTGTTGTGTCTGTTTCCAACTAGAGCAACTTTCCCTGTAGATTTACTGATCACTTGGCAATATTCAGGCTGAAAATCTACATGATATCCTCTGTCACAGATTTGACTCACAGATAGCAAATCATGCTTGAGTCCTGGAACTAGAGCTACATTTGTGATGATGACATTTCCAAGATTAATATTGCCATATCCCAGTGTATGTCCTATGTTGCCATCTCCATAGGAAACTTCTGGGCCAGCCTTCTCCTCATACTCTGATAGCAGGGCTTTATTTCCAGTCATGTGTCCTGAACATCCACTGTCCACGACTAGGGTACTGACCCTGGTGCCCTGCAATCACAAACAATCACTAATTATTAGTTTTAAGGATCCAGACTTGCTTGGATCCTTTGGCTTTCTTAATTCTGTTAGCTTTTGCAGCGGAATTCATATTAACAGAGTTTAAGCTAACTTTTTCAGTGTTTACATTTGCAGAATTTACTTTAACCCATTTCAAATTTGGCTTGGGTTCATAGTAATTATAGTAAATAGCATGATAATCTCTGCAAGTGTAAATAGAATGCCAAGTACTTCCACAGTGTTTGCATAAAGTCTGTGGTCTAGTTCTCACATAATCACTCTTTACTGCAGTTTTAGAAAGCAAAGAATTAATGTTCTTATTCTTACTGCAGAAACTAGCAAGATGATTAGTGCTACCACAATTAAAGCATGTTTTCCTGGGAGCTAATGAAGCAAGCATTGGCTTAATTCCTGAGGTTATGCCTACTTTTCCATTTCTGTTCTTCTTAGGCATTCTCTGTTTGTTGACAGACTTTATCTCCTTAAGCTTATGCTTGAGTTGTTTATCTGTCATTAAGCCAATGTTAGCCTCTTTAACAAAAGTTTTAGCATATGACTCTTTAACAGCCTTTTTCTGTGCTTCAGTCTTAGGTCCACCTGTTCCCATGACATTACCTTCAGATGAACAATGTGGTCTAACCTTTACCTGATTTTCAAATCTAAGTTCATCTCCTACAGAGTAACCTAGACCTACTGTATCTGACTGAAACACTTCTTGAGTGTTTTTACCAGAGTGTGTCCAAGTCTTAATGATGTGTTTAGTATCCTCCAATTCTGATTCTAGTTGCTTATACTTATCTAGCAACTCCTGTTCAATAAATACTGCATCATCTCTCTCTTTTTGAATTTTATTCATGTTCTCTAGTTGTTCCTCAACAAATTTATTTCTTTCTTTGAGTTGAGAACACTCAGACTTTATCCTCTCATTTTCTAAAGTCTGATCCCTATAACTGATATGCAATGCTTTAAGATAAATTCTCAATTCAGTTATATTATCAGTGTTATAAGCATAGGTTGTTGGAGGTACCTTGAGATCATCATTTTCAGTCTGAGTAGTAGCCATGAGAGCATAATTGACTTCCTCATCTGAATCTGAAGTGTCTGCCCAATCTCTGCCTTTGGTGTAGAGTGCCTTTTCAGTTTTACCCTTCTTGCACTCAGGAGCATAGTGACCCATCTCCTTACACTTGTAGCATTGAATTTCAGACTTATCTTTCTTTCCAGATTTGAAGTCCTTTCCCTCAGATTTCTTGAAATTCTTCTTATCGAACTTTGAGTAGTCCTTGGAGAATCTCTTTCCCTTCTTGAAGTTCTTGTATCCCATCTTCTTGAAGGTCTTTACCATCAATGCAGCCATTTGCATCATATCTTCATCATCTTCAGAATCAGATGAATCATCTGTGTTTGATTCAACATCAGTGTTTGATGACTCATTCTCTGAATGGATGACTAAAGCTTTTCCTTTTGCCTTTCTCCTTGATGCTTCCTTCTTTGATGGTTTCTCCTCAACCTTAAGAGCAACAGACTTTGACTTTCTACTGGATCTTTTGTTTCTCTGCTCCAATTCCAATTCATGGGTTTTGAGCAGTCCATAGATTTCATCAATCTCTGTTTCACCAAGTTCATAATTATCTCTTATAGTGGTTGTCTTCACATCCCACTTTTCAGGTAGAGAGAGAAGAAACTTGAGATTTGAATCTTCTAAATCATACTCTTTGTTCACCAATGACAAATCATTGAGCAGTTTACAGAATCTGTCAAATGTTTCTGTCATGGTTTCATCAGATTTTGCCTCAAAATGTTCATACTCCTGTGTGAGTATGTTCCTTCTGTTCTTCTTAATTGCAGGTGTTCCTTGACATCTAACCTCAAGTGCATCCCATATCTCCTTTGCAGTTGTGCAGTTTATCACTTTATTAGACATAACATTGTCTAATGCACTGTGAAGTAAATGCCTTACTTTCGCATCCTTTGCAATAGATGAAAGATCCTCAGTAGATAGATCTTTCTTCTCTTTTGGAATTACTTTTGGTTCCTCACCAGCAGCAGCAGCAGATAACTTTGTAGGTTTGTGAGGACCTTCATAAATTCTGTCCAGATATTCTGGATCTGTAGCCTCCAGAAACATGGTCATCTTCACCTTCCAAATTGCATACTCTAATGGCCTCAGGATAGGAACCCTAATTGTTTCATACCTACTAACAGTAGTAGGTGCTTTCTCAGATGATGGAGGTATCTCTGCCATTGATTACTATTGTGTTTGGATCTTTAACTGTAATAAAGTAACAGATTTGGCTCTGATACCACTTGTTAGGTCGATTACACAATAAATAATCAAGAACTGTATAAATAAGTAACAAGAACACACGTTTTAACTCTTTAAAACTGTTTGGAATTAATAATTCCTCTCTCGGTGATGTAAAGTATCACAGAGAGCTGCTTAGGTTACAAGAATGATATTCGTTCACGATGGATACCCTTCTAGGGTTAACCTAACTGTATTTATAAGATATACAGCTACGTACAATCGTAAATTGATTCTCCTAAAATTAAGCTATACAATTGATATCAATTACGATTGCTACACGTCTTCTAAGTCAACTCGATCTCTTTGACAGCTATCCAATCTTCAAAGATATCGCTTCCATATTAATATTAAATTAATCTTCAAACTCTGTTGACTTGTAGACGCTCCCAGTAGACAGACTTTAGCAAACTCTGTTCTCTCCACGCTAACAGTGTTTGCGCTTCCATGTATTCAGCTATCAGTGTTTACGCTTTCCTCTGTCAGCGTTTGCGCTTCCAGCAATCAGCGTATACTCAAACTCTGTTTACAACTGCTTTCAATAACAAGTTAAACTCTCTTTACCTGTAACACTTAAACACTGACATTAAATCACATCAATTATATCTAACATAGGCAACTTAAACTTCCTAGAAATGTGAGCATTCATCACCTCCTCGGTGAATGGTGGTGTAGGATCATCATGATCTTCTAGCTGCATCAACTCTTTGGGGTTACCCTTGGGGGCCTCTACCCTAGTTGCTCTTCCCATTGGGGCATCAGCCCTTCTCTACCTCGTTGGAGGCCTTTCCGAATCAAACAAAAACGAATATCACTTGTATTTGGGGGAGGTCGATTATGATTTTGACCCTGGTTCTATCTTTGCTTCTCCCTTTCTATATCGTCCTTTAGCTTTTGGATCTGGGCTTCATAAGCCTTGATTCTCTCAGTGGCTGTCATAGGGGGTCCATCATGGATTCGTCGAGTACGCCTTATAGGCTCCTTTCTTGGATGTCGCCTCCTCGGGGCTTGATCACGATCGTTATCCTCAGATGAAGAATCATCAGTATAAGGACAAGAGTAGTCATAATTTCCTTGATCAGGACCCAAGCCTCTAATGTAAGGAGGGTGATACGTTTCATGTATCTGCAGGGCATGACCACTTGGCCCAGCACCTCGAGTATTCGGAGGGTAGTTAGGCAACCCGTATGTTGCATTCGTACTTCTAGGGAGATCTATAGTAGTGATCTGCACCCCCGGAGGTAGTGCATACCCTTGTTCAGTGATGACGGGTGGAACAGTGGTGACGGTGGTAGCCTCGGTTGAGACTGGTGTCCTTCGTGTTTGAACCATGGTTGATGTTGTCTTCCTATAGACGGCGCCAAATGTTGTGGAATAAAAACTAGGTTACGAATCTGTATTTAATGCTAGGGTTCGGGAGCTTCGTGCTTTAATGGATGTTTCCGTGTTCGAGACTAATCGGTCCTCACAGAGTGCCTACGTATCTCGTATCGAGAATCAAGCCAAAACGTAATTCTGAGATTGAGGGGTCAGACCCTTTATATAGGCTGAGAAGCCTTAGAATTATCGTAGGAGTCAGAGACTTGGGTAGTGTTTGGGAGTGCTGTTCCAAAAAGCTACAGCAGCTTTTAGCACAAAAGCAGGTAAAATGGTGTTTGGTAAAAAACAAAAGCTGCTTTTAGGGAAAGTGATTTTTTTATAAAAGCTGCTTTTTTTAAAAGCAGGTAAGAGATGCTTTTTAAAAAAGCTGCTTCTAAAAATTAAGCGGACAGTAGCTAATAAAACCTGCCATCAAACCCCAGCTCCTGCATCTTTTTTTAAAACAATTTATATATAAATATAAAATCAATCTTCACTATATATATATAAATATAAACTCGTGTATTCAGATCAAAATAGGGTTTATAGGTAGCAGGTTCAAGCCTTGGTTCAACCTCGATTAGTGGTACTCTTTTCCCTCTTTTACATGATCTTCTATATGCTTTTATTGTCAATTTTCATATTTGTCATGAATGAATTAGTAGTGCTTTTAGTAGTGATCTGGACGTTAATATAGAATTTATGTCAAAAGTTCACAAAAAGGAGTCCCATAATCGTATCTTCATATGTTCATGACGTTTAAACCCTATGGTCCACTCCAATCTTCATGTTCGAAATCAAAGCATCAGTTGAAAAATCAGAGCTCTGCCACAAAAAACCTTTATTGTTATTTTCTGCATGCAGCAAAGAATTTCCTTTATTGTTATTAGGAGTCCCATACGATAGCATCGGGCTTTTGGCTATCAAATAAAACGAGATTTCCAGTCTTGTGTAGTGATAAAACATCGGATGTATTTGTGATAGGATTATGATCACCTCTTTGTCTGTTGTGTGGATTGTAAAGCTGCACGGTGGTTGGCTAGAATTTAACTTTAGAATAATTGATATTGATTGATCAAACAATATTTGTATTGGTCAGTTGATTAGCTTTAATGGTTTACAATTAGATGACTATTCTCCACCGGTATTTACAGTATAGTATACTTAATATTGAGAAATAGTGTTCCTGTTTTTGTGAAACATGGTTGTTTCTTGTTCAACTCATGATTTTCATGCCTAAATGGAAGCCCCCTTGAGTATGTAGACTTGAAGTTTTGATCAACATGTCTTGTACTGAAGACATTGAGTGGGCAGAGTTGCTCCTATCTCTTTATTGTACCAAATTCCAACATATCTCCTGCTACTATTAGCAGGGCTAAAAAATCCAAGTGCAAAATTTTGTTTGGCAGATACCAATATATGGTTGGCAGATACCAATATATGGCCGTCACTGAGAGGTTTATGAGAAAATACCCAAAATGGCACAATTTTTGAATTGAATGTCCAAAATAGCACTCCCTAAAAAGTGAGCCCTCCCATGGCACAAACATAACTAATCTAACAGATGCGTTCATGATAACGCACATGTCACTTGCGTTCATGCTATTAACTAATATAGCAGTTGCGTTTTCCTTCCTCTTTTTTTTTAAAGTAGTTTTTGTGTTAAAAAAAAAAGAAAAAAAAAGCACAACACGTGAACAGTACTTGCGTTCTCGCAGAAACGCATTCATAAGCTGCGTTTTAATCCTGTAACGCATTCTCTAAATGCGTGTCACCCCCTGTAACGCATACCATAAATACATTACACACCTTTAACGCATGTTACAGATGCGTTTTATGAAAACGCGCACTGTAGCAGCGTTCAGAAAGTGCTAGTGCAGGGCAGTGTTTTCAGAAAGTGCTATTTTGGACATTTTGATCAAAATTTGTGCTATTTTGGCACTTCACCCGAGGTTTATTCAGGGTGATGGTACTGGTTGAAGTACAAGATCTGAGAAGTAGTATAAAAAGAAACTTAGGGCGCTTTTGTCGGGAAACATTGTCCGTAAAATGTTAGACGTTTAAACCCTGTTTTATGTAAAATTGAGTTGAATTGGAATCAGTTTCTGGGCCATGCGAACATTGTCATGACAACCATGTTCACGGATACATTGTACACAATAATTAATTAAAGTTTCTATGAAGGGACAGAGTGTTGAGTTTGTTTTCATTTTTAATGCATTGGTGTCTAATTACTTGGCACTGTGCCTGTCTCTGATCTAACTCCCCTCTTGATACAAATCATGTTAATTTCTAGTTAGGATGCAGAGGAAATCTGCTGAACTTGGAATATAATTTATTTGAACACTATTTATCTCATCTATCTACCCCAACCTAGTTCAAATAGCTGTACCAAAACTAGATGATAGTTACTAGTTACAAATTGGGTCTGTTCTGAATGAGTAATGGTTTCTATTGACTTTCTCAGTGCAAGGTTTAGTATGCATGCATGTTTTTGCTTGTCTTCAACAAGAGGATATATTACTGAACTTAGTTGTAGTACAAGTTCTTTGCATACCTTCTACACCCTGGTCCACGGTCTTATACCAACACCGGTGGTAGATCTTAGCATCCTAATTCATTTCAATTATTTAATTTACTTTGCTTTGCTGAACTGAATATGAGAATTATTATGGTTACATTAATTTTATTAAAGTGTTCATTTTTATATTTTTAATTGTACTAGCTAGTTTGTCCTGTAAAGATATTGTTAAATAACAAATTATTAAAAATTATTTACCAAACGCTTATTTATCAGTTTTTCATTCAACAGCAGATTTATTATGAATTTTATCAAACAGTCAACAACTTTTTCTGACAGCAGCTTTTTCTGACAGTGCTTTTTCCCACAGCTACAGCAGTTTTTAACAGCAATCCCAAACAGAGCCTTGGTGGGCAAGCCACCGCCTTGAGGAAGGTTCTAGACCCCTTCCTTATAGGAATCAGTTTCCATGTTAAAGTATGTATCTTGGAGTCTAAGTCAGGCAAGAGTAATATCCTTGTTTTACTTTTATTTGCTGAGCTGCTTATTGCCTTCAATATTAATTACGAAATTAATATATAAAAATAGGGTTTGGTCCTACCTGGTGGGCCCTATGTTTAGACCATTCTGGATCTAATTAATTCTACATTAAATGTGTCTTTAGGGCTTACTTTTAGCCAATATCAGTCTTCGATCTGCAATAAAATGATGGTCTTAATAGACTTTTCTCTTGAATTTTCTGAATTAATCTTAAACACCAAAAGTTACAAACAATAGGGAAATATCAGAAAAGTAGTAATATAAGTTAAACATCGGTTCTCATCCCAGTCATCCATAATTAAAAAAGAGTACACTGCTAAGCTATTTACACTTAAAACCTCTATCATAACAATCGGTGATTAATCCTACTAATCGGCCCAATAATCATTAGATAAGTGGATTCCGTCTCGATTAAACGTAAAAGTGTAAAACTGGACAAAGAACTATTTATTGAAAAAAAGATCAAGAATTAATCGACCGAGCCAATAATTAATTAACTAAAATGTTCAAAAATAAAATAAAAAAAAAATTTTGTCAATTTCAAAAAAAAAAAATCATCAAAGTAAAGTATATGGCCATAAATCTCTAACTTTAACAACTCCCCCAATTTTAATATCAAACTCATTTTAAGTCATAAATTTGGAGAAAATTAAGTAGTATGTGAAATGTAGAACTTTTCAGTGTTACAAATTTCGTATATAAATTTCATATTTAATTTATTACTAACATTCTACCCGTGCTACGCATCGATCAATAAATTATATTAATTAATTAATATAAATATATTACTTCAATTATTATTTAGGAAAAAAAATTATTGGAATGATAATTAACTTAAGTATAAAATTATTTATCCGTGAATTCATACCAATTGAATTAATATTAATATCATGAACCAATATCATCAAAACAAATACAATCCCGCGGTCAGAAATTTCAAAACCCCTCTTTGTTGTTTTCTTTTTTTTTTTAAATTTAGCTTTCATTTTATTTTTCTCTTTGTTAGTGAATATTTCTACGTATCATGTTAACAAAATTTTCACCCACATTCTGAGAATTCGGTATATTTATTCAATATCAGATCTTTAAAATGTTTATTATATTAATTCATTGAAAATATTTGTATGTCCATGATTAATTTTTCGATTACATATTAAAAATGTATAGACACTTAATTCTCACGACTCTAATAAACCATTAGACAGTCTATCAAAAAAAGGTCACATGTTTCAGCGACACGAGAAAGGCAAGATACATTAAACGAACATAGTTATAATAACAGAAACTTTCATTTAATCTAGTTTGCTATGTGATCGTTCAATATCACTTTTATCACTTTTACAATTATATGTCCCTTTAGGCTTAATGACCTTTTGGCCCTTCAAGTTAGGACCGTAATACCCATAAACCCTTAAAGTTTAAAAGCGTTCATTTTAGTCCCTCGGGTATCAGAAATGTTCTTTTTAACACAAAATCGTCATCTTTTTGACACAAAACTGTCGCCTTTTAAATCCAAAGACGACGGTTTATGTCAAAAAAGGAACATTTCTGATAACCGAGGGACGAAAGGGAACGCTTTTAAACTTAAAGGGTTTATGGGTATAACGCGATCCAAACTTGAAGGCTGGTAGTTGCATATTTTTATCCATATTTTATTTCTTGTTTTCGCATTTTTAATTAGTTAATTGTCTTATTTCAGGAAATTGTAAGGAAATAAAGAAATAAAGAAAGGAGGAGAAAAGATTATTAAAAGGAGCAAAAAGGGGTAAATGAGGAAGCAAAGGAAAAAGAAGGAAGAAGAAAAGGTAAAAATAAAAGAAAATGAAGATTACACTTCTATCCCTAAAACCCTAACTTGTGTGTATTTAAACATCTTATTCTCACGCTTGGCCCCCAACTTAGTCTACACCTTAGTTTATTTTAATTTACCCTAGTTTATATAGTAACCTCCTCTTCATTTTCAATGTCTTAGCTTACTTTATCTTTTCATTGTATTATCTTTCTAAATCTTGAAAACACCCTTTTTATATATCAATTCAAGCTTTTTCTATTTTCTTACATCTTGTTCCTTCCTTTACATTTTGGGTATGAAATCTTTCTTTATTACAATATAGTTTTTACTATTTGTATGAAAGGAGCCCTAAGAATTTTTTTTTTTTTGACGAAAAAGGAGCCCTTAGATTTAATTTTTATTGTTGAATGTAAATGTTTTAGATTTATCCTTCAACTGTGTTAAATTTGGTTCTTTAAATATTTTTTAGGTTTACTTCTCTTATTTTGTATTCCGACGCTCTCTTGCGTTGCCGATGAAAGTTCACTTCTTCACCGACTTGTTTGGTGTTGGGGGTGTTGTTTTCGTTTTGTTCATTAATTACAATTAGTCATTTTGTAATTTTGTTGCTTGTTTGTACGTGTTCCTGTCCAATATATGCTTGTTTGATATTTTCTGGTGAGAAGATAACTTCGGCTCAAATAGTCATTCGCTAGTTTTATACTCCCTCCGTCCCATTTATTTTGTCCATCAATCAAAATTCACGTTTTTATCAATTTATTATATTTTTTGTTTAGTTTCCATAACTAAGCTTAAATATTACTATATTTACAAATTTTAACATATTTAGAGTTTTATTTACCTTTATTAAGGAAAATGGACAAACATTGTGGGACACCAAAAATTGGAAATGTGGCAAAAATAAATGGGATAGAGAGAGTAATATTTTTTCTTTGCTTCCTTCTTCGCGCTGTTTATAATCTGTACAAGTACTTTTAGTTTTGTTTGATTTGGCATAATTAGCTACTTTTACTTTTGTCTTTAATTTAAGGGTAAGGCTAAACATAGTCCTAAGGACTATGGTTAAGCATTAATGTAAGTGGATAAATGCATTTAAAATGTCAAATTTGCACTTAATACATCAAGTTTGCACGAATTTCAATATAATTATTTAGCAATTTGGGATTTTTTTATTAGTGGAAATTAATGTGAATACAGGGGGGTCCACTATTATTACTTGGAAAATTGAATTGATGTTATAAAAGAACATTGAAAAACTAAAAAATAATTAAATAACTAAAATCAATGCTGAAAAGATGAGAATATTTAATGCTTAACCATAGCCCTTAGGGCTATTGTTAGCATTTCCCTTAATTTAATATGCCCACCAATGTCATCTTTGCCATTTAATTGCGTAAGTGTGTAGATTTCTATTTACTATTTTTCTAGTGTGTGCCTAAGGACACATGCTAAGAATATGTGCTAGTTTAGTTGTCAAATTTTGATTGGTGGAGATTTCATTAATAATGATGGACCCCCTGCATTCACATAAATATCCACCAATCAAAATTTGACAACTCATCAACCACGGATTCTTAGCATGTGCCCTTGGCCACACACTAGACAAACCCTTCTATTTATTACTTTTGTCATTAACGAATTATTAGTATTAATTGGCATGAATTAAAATTGACATTAATATGAACAAAGTGTTGGTAGCATTTATTGATGTTTATTGAATTTTCTAGTTTAGAAGTAGTACTTACGTTTGCTAAGTGTGGTTCCCATATTTGATCTACTTGTTTGCTTGGGTCCAACTCAATTTCAAGCCTAAAATGTATCTGGCCCACTAAATTTTGCTAGCCCATTTTCTAGTCTAAATGTTTAGTTACCTCTTGTATCAGTGTTGTAAAAAGCGGAAAGCGGTTCTAAGCGGTGGGATGACCTTGTAGCGCCTAGGCGGGTTAGGCGGGCGCCTAGGCGGATTTCTAAGCGGGACGTTAAGCGGATTGTGAATATATACATATATATTTTTTAATTATTTAATTATATATTTAGAGGTTATGAATTATACAAGTTTAAATTTTAATACATATATTCATTTATAATATGAAATTTAAAAAATAATTAAAGAAAAAATAAATAAATAAAAATATTTAAAATATATATATTTTTAAGGTTCAAAATTTGGTCAACCCGCCTAATTCCGGTCAAACCCGCTTAATTCCGCTTAATCCCCGCTTAATTACAAAAAACGCTTAAAAATCCGATTAGTAGAAAATCGAATCGGTTAGCCCGCTTTTTCTGCATAGGCGGCAGCCTAGGCGGCCGCTTAGCCGGCCGCTTAGCCCGCTTTTTAGAACAGAGCTTGTACCTGATTGTGATTCTATGTCAATGTCCTGCATTTCTTGTTATAATCACTATTTTTTGTTTTGGCTATGCTGCTCACGTTACTGTCCTTTAAGCTTAGGATAAATTAGTTGTCTCCGTTCAAATGTTAAAGATTTTGTACTCATATTTTATTTTTATTTATTTACTTACTTTTATCTTAGTTGTTAAATAGAAAAAAATTAAATTATCTCAAAATTAAATTGTCTAGTTTGCCTAAATTAAAAATTAGGGAATTGCGAAAAATATATAGTCTCTGTGGATCGAATCCGAAATATTAAAACGATGATCGTGCGCTTGCGATATTTAAATGTTAATCTTTTAGCACATCAAAGGCCCAAAAGGTCATTAAGCCTTTTATTAATGAATTGATTTAATATAGGAAATAAATTTTATAAACTAACCAAACAAATTCAATATATCGCGCTCTTGGAGTAACGTATGATTGTTAGAGTTTATGGTAATTGCCTTAGCTTACTTGTAAAGACGACTTAAAATGTGCATTTTCAATTTAGAAGTTTGTATGTTGGATTTTTTTATTTTTTTCTAATAAAACATGGTATAATAAATTTTAGTTTTCTTTTACTCTTAAAATAAGACATATTAAAATGAGAATCGCCTATTTTTTTTTTATTTGATCTAACTTGTGAAAATAAGCTACTATCCATAAAGCTGAAATTAAGTGTGTAATATATAAACACATAATCACATTGTTATATATATGTGTCCTTGTAATTTTGATATTGGGTTAAATAACATGAAATTCATTTACTTTAACAATAAGTATATTTTTCTGACATATATAAGAATAAATAGCTTATGTAGACCAGACAAATCGTTTTGTACATTCATGTCGTGTACTTTAGGATCTTGAACGAAAATGACATGATATTAAATCGTGTACCCGAAATTAGAACATAAAATGACACTAAACTACACGAATTTTTTCGTGTACACGAAATGAAATGAAATGAAATACGTGAATAGAAAAGTATGACAGTTGCTTAAAATATTATTCTGTTTCCAAGTTATGCAAATATGTAATATGTGTCTTAAAACAACATTGAGATGTTAATTACAAAACAAAACTAAGAGTAGTATGCACGGTGTAAAGTCTCCCAAACAAAATGAAACTCTCCTCTTTATTTTTTTCTTAATGTTGTTTCTGGTTAACAAATATCCCTCTTTGTGTAGAATCTTTCTACCAAGTTATTGAGTTTTCTTACCCATATTTTATGCTTTGTTGATATTAAAATAAAAATTATAATCAACCAACCAAGTAAATTCAATATATGCTCTTAGGTTAATATATGGGAATTGATTACTATTACTTTATTGAAGAATACAAAATTCTAAAAGGTGCCCTTTTATTAAAAATAATATATAATTTTAAGTGTATCAACCTTTTTATTTATCAGTATTAATAATTTTTATAACAAAGATAGTAGCTGATGCGCTCTCTCTCTCTCCACCCTTCCCAAAAAATGCAAAAGTAAAGTTTAGGCTGATATCAACTTTTTAGTTTTTTAAATTTTTTTATAATTTTTTCTTGATCGTTCTTTATTTTTCAATAAATATATCTCTTTATTGAGAGTCTAGAACCCCATTGCTCGTTGGTGGATTTTATCTACCAAAATATTAAATTTTGTACTATCTCCTTGTGAATGATAAGCCTCATATTCTTTTCCTTGATTTTACTTTGGCTTTCAATAAATTTCTCTCTTTATTGAGAGCCTAATATCCCGTTCATGGATTTTGTCTACCCATATATTAGATTTTATTATATTAGTTCATTGGTTTGGATAGCACAAAATCACAGTTCTGATCGGTTGTTTGAATACATTCTAACAAATCAAATATACGTATTCCTCACGTTTAAAACAAATTTTTAGATTATATCGTCGGAAAGACTGTATAATTTAGTGATATAAGTGAGGAATGTACCATAATTGAAAATTTGTTCAATGATTGGATAAAGAAAATTAATGATCTATTTTACTATGTGTTTGTTCAATTTTAATTGTTTTTGTAGATGTTGTATGCCCTTTTATTGATGATTTTTTCAAGTTTGATTTTTTTTGTGGATGTGAAAGGCATATGACACACAGTCTATTTGTAATACGAGGATCCCACTCAACATAAATTAGATTATAATAAGTTAATAATATTAACTGTCATAGGAATCTCAAATAGTATTATCTGTCAGAAGAAAGAAGAAGGTCAATCTATAGTTTTGATGTTTTACACAGGAAGAAGTTCACACATCTGATCAAGGCTCAGTGAAATATTCCACAATAAGTGGATTTATTTAAAAGACAGAGATTTTTCAAAGTGACAGTTGAAGAACAATCAGAGTACAAAACAATTGAAGGGAGGAGAGAAAAAGAAAAGGAATCACAATTTTAAAGTAAAAAAATAAAAAATATCATTGGAGTTAGTCGCTCATGAACCAGACAGTACATCGAGCGTCAACATAAAGTTCAGTGGTACTTCTTTATTAATTTCAGTGATTTAAAAAGTATTAAGACATTTAAAGGATTTTTAATTATTCTCCTTTAATTAATTAAATCAAATAGTTGATTTAATTAATAAATTAATTCTGTTGGAATATGGATTCGATTATAATTTGAATTCATTCGGTAAAATCAATTCCGTTTTTACTACGGATTTTTTGCCACCTCCTTAACATAATTAATTAACAAGGTTAATTAATTAAGGAAATTGCCACCGATTTAATTGATTAGCGCGGCTAATTAATTAAGGCAATTGTGTTAAGGAAATTGCCACCGATTTAATTGATTAGCGCGGCTAATTAATTAAGGCAATTGTGTAGCGCACAAGTTTTCCTATCCTATAAATACTCATATAGAGCCTTAGGATTATTCACTCGAAAACACACATCCTCATATCTTATACAGCCTCTTCTTTTCTTCTAGTGATAGTTCTTGCTCGTCTCAAGCTCGCTGAGAGTGACGCTCATCTGTAGCCTCACTGTAATCCGTTTTATCCTGGGAGGCGTTTCGCTCGCACATACGGTGGGGGGCTAATACGCTTTAAGGAGACAGTCACGCACTGGACTCGGGTTTTTCGTTCCTTGTCTCCTCTTTTGTCTATTTTAATTATACACATAATTGTTACTCACACAAGCACAAATATTATACTATTTGTATTTATCGCAGATTGTCCAACAATCTTAAAGCGTAGTACAATTATATCTGTGATCTATACCTACGTAATTATTTGTTTGTTTGAGTGACAGATTCTTAAAGCAGTTCATCTTATTATAATTGGTTCGATAATGATGCTTGTTATTTTGTTTGCCGGCCATGCCTGGTAATAGACGAGAGTGGTGTTCAAGTTATGACACGAGACCATGCAATCGATGACTTGTATTATTGGGGCTAATTCACATCTCAGATAGATATGGATTAATAATTTATTGATTATATGTGATGTGTTCTGTTTGCATGTTTGCAGTGGATAAATTGATATTAGCTTGATTTGATGTTTAGCCATTTAAATTTATTTGTTTATTTGGTTTGATTGGTAGGACATGAATTTGCTTAACATGTTTATATGTTCACAGTACGTTATCTACCATGATAGAATAATTATCCAGAATGACATATGAATAAATAATTTGATTTTATTGATTGCATTGTGGACTTGATAGTTCATATAATAGCATTATTATAATTGATTAAATCGTATCAATTATTTAATTATCCACGAAAGCCAAAGACTATATGTTATATTATGTTCATGTTCATGGACAGTGACCAATTTATGACTTTGAATTTTGTTGGCCTGCTAATAGTCTTCATTATTAGACTCACAAGTGTTGGTGACTTGATTATTTTTTGTCAGGGTGATTTGATTATTTGACATTTATTAATGTAATGTCATAACATATTCTCTTTTATTTATGTGCGTGAATGGTAATTCTAGTTGTGGATAATAATTAGAGTGATCATTATACATAATAATTTGGTATAGTAAACGAGCCATGTGATTTTCCTAGAAATTTGATATTTCCGTTCGTGTCCAGCTATAAAATGGTAGAGATGCGGCCAAAGCTTCAATCTGTACCACTGAGCTTGTAAATTTTGTCCTATTAATAACCTCCTGATTGATTAATTGGTTGATTGTTTTGGTTATTAATATTGTTTGAAATTTATTTAGTTGTAAAATTTCTATTCTGATTTTTACAATTTAACTAAATAAAGTTGATTGATATATCTTTGATTGGGACAGTAAAAAAAGAGTTCTTGAACCTAGCTAATCCTTTTTTGGATGATCGGAACGTTAAAAACCTAATAGACCTGGTACATATAGAGTACAGGTTTTGGGTCGGCATGAGATTTATATTTTCAGTTGGACTTGTTCCTTTGGATATATAATATAATCTCGTGTTGGTGTCGGTCTGCTGCGGCAGTGACACACGAGCCTAATATGGCGATCCATGTGATACCTAATATGGCATTGCGATCAGCTTTGTATGCTGAAATTTGGATAAATCCATATTGCTGTTAACCCTAACGCATCAATTGATCAAGGATCACTGAATGTGGGTTTATTGGAAGTTTATATTCTTCCTCGGGCCTCTTCTGGTTGTACCAGTGATGAGCCAGAAAATTAGAAAATTAGGTTCTCCTGTGAACCAAATTGAAATTTGAGAGAAATTAAATAGTTGAATTTTTCAGTGACAAGAACAGGAAAGTTCTTTGAACATGATATTAAAACTTGAGATGTTTTAATGAACGACGTGAAACCTGCTCTAGTGAGAGGTGGTAACAAGTTGTGTGATTACTTTATTGTAATATATTGATTGTGTGTACTCGTCAAAGAGTAAATATGAAGCTTTATAGAGAGGAATATACTCTATAAGCTCAAGACTGAAAACCAACTTAAGACGAAATTAAGAGGGTAAGGAATGACTTTGATACTGAATAACCACTGGTTGATTTTGTTCACAATGTGGATATATTCATGAGGTCAGTGCACATTACTCACATTAATTTAATGGAGTAGGTGCATGTTAAATTGCTCTCTAATGGAGATGCAAAAGCGATGTTCATCAATTCAGAATATCACTGAATATGGGGATGTTAGTCATGTAGAGAATAATTATTTTTAAACATGTCAAGATACCATGATAGGAAATGATTGAATTTCCTGATATTACAGGAATGTAGTGAAACATTCTTAGAAATATTAAAATGTGGGGGTATCTTGAAGGGAAAATAAGAGAATTTTTCTTTGGATGAACTCTAGAATGTAACGAAGCATTCCTAGAAATAATTGAATTGTGGGGGTATCTTGGAGATATCTTGATACTTATACCTATAAAGGCTAAAAGTGATCCAAAATAATCTAGGTATTTTGGATGGATATAGACAACGATTGTGTCTAATGATATCCTATACATGAATCTAAATAATGGGATTCTAATTTGTATGCAACTACGGAATCTGGGAATGTTTATTTATTTATTAAGCTAAGTAGTTCCACACAGATCCGTAAGTGATCCAAATGAACTCCTAAGTTATTGGATTAATGTGAGAATGAACTATTGTTGGAAAAACTTAGTTTTTTAGACTAAGTTGTAGATCATTTTGAGACTCAATTTGAGTGATAAACACTATGTGTTAGTGTTGTGTGTTGGTTGTATTATATTTTACTCTGCGAGAGGATTCCAACGCATATTTATATGCTAAAAATGGATAAAAGGGTGAATGAGAACTGATGTTCCAAAGTACGACCCTTTAAAGTGGTATTTTAGAAGTGTACCACATCAAGATACACTTCATCGAGATGTCTTAACGATTGGCTTAGTGGTGAACCTCAAAGCTTGAAAAAGCTAAGCGTTCCTCTAATAATTCTTGATGAAAGAAGATATTAAGAGGGAAATTGGCCAAAGTTAAGAAGTCAACGAGTCAAGATTTTCTAACATGTGTGCTAGAAAATGGACTACAGTGTTATAAGAACTCTCCATATCCCTTGTGGGGGAAAAGGATATTAAGGAATAGAGAGAGTGGTTCTATTAAGGAGAATCATGTTTGAAATTATATGGATCTTCTTGCGAGATAGATACCATTACGACCTAAATGGATTTTTCAAATTGAAAAAATAAAAAGTATAAGGTCAGACTGACAATTAGAAATTACAGTCAAAGTGAAGACCTAACTTACTCTATGTTATATTCTTGAGTTACAAGAATATGGTTCATTAAGATGATACTTAAAATTACCGTGTTGCGGAATTGAGAAGTATATCAAATGAACATTGAGATAGTCTTTCTAAATAGATATTTAAAAGAATTCTACGTAAGATAACCTGAGGGTTTGTTGCTAAGGCAAGCGTAGAAAGACTATAACCAGGTGAAACATTTTGTGAATCAAAATAGACATCAAAATAGTGGCATATAAAATTTGATATTGCTATGATAAGCAATGGCTTCAAAATTAATGACTCAGTTTTTCATTTTGAGGACGCTCAAACGTGAAAATTGTAAAATGCGTATTGCCAGTTTAGGGACGCTTAAACTTGGTAATAAGTTTAATTGAAATTGCTAATTTTTGGGACGCTAAAATTGGTAATGTCAATATGACGAATTGAAGCCTTAGCTGATGATTGGTAAAGTTAATTACCAAAATGTGACATATGCCAATGTTGAGATGTCAAATTGATAGAAAAACAGTGAATTGACAAGTGTATATATGTTATTTACACATGAGATGATAAAATTATTGTAATTGCACGTGAGTGATCTGATCATTACGAGAAGTAATGACAAGATGATCATCTCTAGCAATTTGGATGAGGCTTAAAGTTTTGATTTTGGAGATTAAAATCTTAATAACTTAAAAGACCTAAAGGATACATGTCACACGTTAGTGATGTGAATTTTGAAGAGATCAATGTAACTAAATCTAGTATATCTAGAATGAATATATATGATGTATCTATCTAAGGATAGATGAACAAGGATCTCTCAAGAATGATTGAAAGTCTATTGTACATTTCAAAATGGTACAAAATTAGACATAGGCTACACAGTTGGTAAGCTGAGTTGATGCACGAGTCAAATCAAAATTGGTCTCTTGAAAGTGATTGCAATGAGACTAAGGTGTTTGAAATATACTCGTCAGTTTGGGCTGCATTGCATTGTAAATGATATCTAATTGTACTATGTGGATATAGTATGGATGTTAGATGTTTGACTTTAGGAACTTAAAAGTCATTAGTGAATTTAGTTCACATTAACGTAAGCAGCCATGTCATGGAAATCCTATATAGACGATTAAACATAGCTCGATTCATGATGGAATACGAGTCTTTTGCATAATGTATGTGCATGTGTAAGAGGGTGAAGTGGTAGTCACTTTGTAAAGGACATTCCTAAATGACAAGAAAATGCATGTGTCTTCAATATGCATATTTTATGTGAATAATTTGCAAATTGGGAGATTACATTGTTGTGTGTGTAATGGTATGTCTCGCCTCTATGACGAAGACATAATATCATTAAACAACTACTCTCAATGAGAATTATCATGATTGACTCTGTAAAGTCAAATGATAATGTTGTGGATCCACTAACCAGATGGTTAAACTTTGTTAATCTGGTTAAACCAAGAGAATCTGGTTATACTAAGAGATAGTTGCAAAATCATCGAGAGGGATGGGCCTTAAGCCTATTGCTTAACGGCGTCATGGTGGACACCCAACCATTGCTGACTCGAGGTCCCAAGAACTTGGTTCAATGGGCCAACTAAATCATGATGACAAAATCACTGTGGGGGTAACCCCTGGCCTGTTCCTATGATGAGAAACAGTGAGACCCGTAAGGTACGAGGGTAAGCTTTCGAGCTTTTAATGATCTTTCGGTGAATACATGGAGTTCAAGTTTAGAATGAATGGAATTCAGTTGAGTAGACGCGGGTTACTCTTTAAGTATAAAGATCACCTATGTGGGAGAGAAGTGGGGCCGCTTCAAAGGAGAATTGCGAGGCACAATTCTTTAGAAACTCCTGCAGAACCAGGACGATGTTCCATGGCCAAAATGGACATAATCATGAGAGCTGAACGAGTTAGAAAGGATATAGTGATAAGTATATCATTGCTTACACAAACGGTCGAACAGTTCAAAGAGCAAACCTCCACTGTCTACCAGTAAGGTCAGTATGCTTACTCAAGCGAAGGTTCAAGGAGCAAACCTCTACCTATCGTATGCTATGTCTGATCGAAGAATCTATCACCAAATCAAATTCTGTGTCTGTCTGGTGTGTGCTACTACGATATCAATCTCATCCATGTGGGGGATTGTTGGAATATGGATTCGATTATAATTTGAATTCATTCGGTAAAATCAATTCCGTTTTTACTACGGATTTTTTGCCACCTCCTTAACATAATTAATTAACAAGGTTAATTAATTAAGGAAATTGCCACCGATTTAATTGATTAGCGCGGCTAATTAATTAAGGCAATTGTGTTAAGGAAATTGCCACCGATTTAATTGATTAGCGCGGCTAATTAATTAAGGCAATTGTGTAGCGCACAAGTTTTCCTATCCTATAAATACTCATATAGAGCCTTAGGATTATTCACTCGAAAACACACATCCTCATCTCTTATACAGCCTCTTCTTTTCTTCTGGTGATAGTTCTTGCTCGTTTCAAGCTCCCTGAGAGTGACGCTCATCTGTAGCCTCACTGTAATCCATTTTATCCTGGGAGGCATTTCGCTCGCACATACGGTGGGGGGCTAATATGCTTTAAGGAGACAGTCACGCACTGGACTCGGGTTTTTCGTTCCTTGTCTCCTCTTTTGTCTATTTTAATTATACACATAATTGTTACTCACACAAGCACAAATATTATACTATTTGTATTTATCGCAGATTGTCCAACAAATTCATTAGGAGTTAATTTGTTTATTAAATTAATTAAACCAGAATAATTAATTAAGTAAAATTAATTCAATTTGTTAAATGATTAATCAAAATCATTTAATTCTAAAGAATTAAATTGACAAGACATTCCTTTTATGTCATACTGAATGTCTGGTTAGAAGAAAACAGAATGTCATGTCATGATAGAGTTAAAAGTTGAACTATCAAGACAAGAGAAGTCTTGTCGAATGTCTTGACAATTCAATGCTGACAAGACTGAGTTGGTGAATGTCTTGGTAAATAGTATCTTAATAGTGTTAACAAGACAAAGATGTTTTACCAGATGTCTTGTTGAAGACACCAGGTCTTGATGAAAGTCTTACTAGTACAGTTCAATGTTAAAAGAGGCAGTAGCTTTTATTTAAGTGCACAAACGGCCAGAAAGATCAACACATAACATAATATTTCTGAACACAAAAGACAGCAACTTTCTTCTCTCTCTCTCTCTCTCATATTCAAGAAGAACCTGCAAAAGCTTTTAATTCTCATAAATTCTCAAGATCCTTGTTTGTAATATTGTATCTGTTGGAACTTGACTATTTATCGTTCTTGTACTAAGTAACGAGTTTTTCATCTTAGTTTATATCTTGATTTATACTAACAAATTAAGAAAAGTGTTAGTGTAGGTGTCCTATAGGCAATATATTATTTCTTTTAATAAACTTTTATGTCATTTGGTTATTCAATAAATATATTTATTATGGGGTGATGGTCCTAAATACCCACCACAAGAAATGGAAGGCCCGAAATACCCATAGGCACTGGGCGCGACCCTTTCTGTCTACTGTACACGCATGTGTGACATGCGTGTAGGTTGTTTACACAGAACACGCATGTCACACATGCGTGTACTTTTTTTTTCATAAAGCACCCACACATGTGTGATATGCGTATCCCATGAATGAAAAACATAACACACGCATGTCACATATTCGTGTTCTTTGTAAGTAGTCTACACGCATGTCACACATGCGTGTACAGTGGACAGAAAGGGCCGCGCCCATCGCCTATGGGTATTTCGGGCCATCCATCCTTCCTGGTAGGCATTTTGGTCATTCTTTCTTTATTATGACTTTAATTACTGCGATATATTTGTTAGCATAATAAATGTTCTTAGAATCATGATACGCATTGTATAGTTTAAGTACATGACTTGAACTTGAGATTATATAATATATCATACTCTTAAAAGGTCCCTAGTCGAGTATTATTATATAGGACAATAATAATACATAAATAGACTAGTATGTTGTTTGACAGATAACCACATCTCTTTGGTTATAAGTATGGAGATACTAAAGTCAATACATAGGTACATGTAGGAGTACATGGTAGTGGACAGACCCACAGTGAGATTCTTCATGTTTAATAAAGTCATGAGAAAGACTCATAGTGATAATGGTGTAATGATCCTTTGACTTGAGATCATTATATTTCTATACGAGGATTAATATACTTTGACTACAGTAAAAGTTACCTTTGACCGGGTGATGATAAAAGTGGACATCGGCTATATCATGAGTCGTATGAGAAATATGAATGATAGATAAAGGATTTAACCCTCTTATAATTAGGAGAAATATTATTGGCCTCTTGATTGAGTGAGACTATGAAATGCATGGACGTGCTCAAATAATGATTTGTTTATAATAGTCTACTCATGGATCAAGTAAACCCGGATTAAATGTTGAAGAGGATGACTAAATACATGCCTCGAGTTTAATCTATAATATTTGGTTAAAGAGATTATATTACATGGAAACATTAATCACGAAAGGTTTAATTGGATCACCAATTATTATTATTACTTGGGTAGCAATGATGTATTACTAGATGCCACTCATTGTTTATAATTTTATTATTGGATATTAAAATTATTGTCAACGTAATAATAACCTAAAGGGTTACACAATAAGTACGTTTTAAAAGGAGTTTTAATTTAAATATCATATTTAAATTAAATAGTTAAAATTCAAAATTGATTATGGAATCAGATTTCGTTTTTTTAATTAAATGATTATAAATTCGAAATTGGTTAATTAATTAATTGAGTTGGACTTAGTTAATTAAATTGTATTTAGAATTTAATTCATTAAAAACCCAAATCAGAATGGTTTAGTTGAAGCCCAAGCTGATTAGGGTTAGGCCCAATCTCTTTGCCCTATATATACATAATGATGTGTTGTTTTAGGGTTGGTGATCAGAACTCGTTTTTGAGAAAAACCCTAGCTGCTCTAATATCAAAGAGAGGCTAGAGAGAGAGAAAAGGCAGTTTTATTTGGCTAGTACCTGCTCCTTGGATCGTTGGACGATCGGACATTCGTGTTGACGATTTAGGGACACAGATCTTGACGCAAAGGCTGTATGGTGATTACAAGCTAGGATCTCCGTTGAGTTCGTGAAAGTAAAGCTTTTAAGGGTATGATTCTGTTTCACCATAATCTGTCTAATATTATACATGGATCCTGCGTTTGGGTTTCGAAAGTTTTGTTATATTTACGTTTTTCCGCTGCGTTTTATGCCTCGGAACCCAATAATGGCATCAGAACTACGTGTATAAGGGGCTGATTTGGTTACGTGTTTACTGTATTTTTACGAGTATGCATGTTTGATGAATCTGCCATGATACAATTATGTTATATGATTGATATAATGAATCTGTCTAATCTGACATGATGATATTAGTATGTTTAGAATCTGCCATGACTCATCTGTATGCGATCTGTTATGACATGTATGATGTTTGGTTTGTATGATGATATAAACTATCGGATGGATGCAAATGGATACGATCTGGTTTACTGGGATTAGGGTTACGTGTATGCTGATACATGTTTCTGGTAACTAGAATCAAGGTCGCATGTATATTGATATATGCTTCTGGAATTGTATTCTGATACATGATTTGCATGTATTTTGATACGTGATTTTGCAAATTTTTCCGCGGAGGTCGATCCGCGGGTTAGGGCTTCATTTTAATTTCTGCTTGTGACATATGATTTAATGGTTACTTGAGCATGGTGCATGGTTATGGCTTATTGACCCTAGTGTAACAGTTTATTCTTTTAGTTTGTAATAAATACGACTTACATGTCGTTTTCTATTTTTAAATGGTTTATCTCGAATGTAACTCGAGTTATTTTGTAAGTTCATTAGTACAGTTATTAATGTAACAACAAAGAAGGACAAAAGAACAAGGAAGCATTCCATGGAGGCTAAGGAGTCAATGGAAACAATAGAGAAGACATATGTAATAGTTATTATTACACCATAGATTGACCTTGATCTTTTCATTAGCTTGAAAAGATCACATAGGATTGGGCCATAACCATTGCACGTTTACTTTACGCACTTTACATATGATGTATGGAATGAATGTGTAGAGTAGAAGATGCATGCTTTAATTAGATTAATGATGAATGCATGTATTAGATACGTCACCCATGCCATGCTTGCCATGCTAAACAAGATAAAATCTGTAACGATTCAAGATTTTAAAATGAACAAACGATCATGAGATTCTTGTGTTTATGAAATATGGATTTTTAAAACATGGAATTAAATATGGATTTTTTATATCGAAAATTGGGATTTTCTGACAAAAGCGGATATTCGTAAGGTTAATGGGTATTAAGTGTGACCAATGGGATCCTCCATCTACCTGGGAAATGAACAATTTAAGATGTCAATTTGAAATATTTGGTTCAAGGAAAAATTGAGGATCTCTTTATGATGTGATCATGATCGTTATAAAATTTCTAAACCCCTTAACAAAATATTAAGTTTTAATCAGATGATTTCAAATGAATGAACACTCATTGAATCCTAGATCGATAAGGGGAAGGGTTGCTAGTGGCAGGGGACTCCTGTCTATCTTGGTGAGATGCGACGAATATAAACGGTTATATTTGGCCGTTGTATCATTGGGTTTAACTTAACTGTGTCGTCATAATAAGGTGAAAATAAATGGTTATATTCAACTATTATGAACTTAGAAGCATAGAGTTTGGTCAAAATCTATTAGATAGATAAGATTAATTGTTGTTCACCAAACTATCCAACAATTATATATGATATAATTGACAACTGTTGTCTACCTAAATAATCACGTTTTAAGGAATACCAGTGGTTGACTTAGGACATGATGAAAATATGGATCTTGGTTCACTAGAAAGATTTATGGGATAATCTTTCCGAATTAATAGTAAGGGTTATCAATTTGATAAAAATAGTGGGAGATATATTATGAATATATCATAATCATTTGAACATAATAATTTAAAACTCAGACAATCTAATGTTTATTTTGTGCTTTTATCATTGTAGATACTAAGTAATGGCAAACAACACAAACACACTATCCGTACGATCAGTCCTTGAGAAGGACAAGCTGACAGGAGGAAACAACTTCCTAGACTGGAAAAGGAATTTGAGGATTGTCCTCAGGCAGGAGCGCAAGCTTCATTGCATTGATATCCCTCCGCCAGGCCCCCTTCCTGAGGGCGCTACTGCTGAGCAAATAGCGGCCCGCACAAGGGATGAGAATGACGCAAATGATGTTGCATGTCTTATGTTGGCAAGTATGAGTGCTGAGCTTCAAAGACAGCATGTGCATATGGATGCATATACTATTAATGAGCACTTGCAAAGCATGTTTGCAAGCCAAACTCGTCAAGAAAGGATCAACACGAGTAAGTTACTCTTTAATTGCAAACAAGGGGCAAGTGAACCAGTTGGCCCACATGTTCTGAATATGATTGGTTACATTGAGTACCTTGCTACTTTGGGTTTCCCGATTGCTGCGGAAACTGGTATTGACCTAATCATGAATTCTTTGAACAACAAATTCACTCAGTTTGTCGTGAACTATAATATGAATGAATTTGACAAAACACCTACTGAATTGTTGGCTATGTTGAGAACATTTGAGACCAACATGAAAACAGCTGAACCTGCTCCCATACTGATGGTGGGCGATAAAGGTAAGGCCAAAGGGAAAGGCAAGTGGAAGGGTAAGAAGAAGACTGGATCTGATTCTACACCCAAGCCAAAGTCAGGTCCCAAAAGGGCTTTAAAGCCTAAAGGTGGGGTTGATAAGGGTGAATGTCACTACTGTAAGAAAACTTGTCACTGGAAGAGAAACTGTCCAGTTTACATGGAGGATCTGAAGAAGAAGAAGAAGGCTGTGCAAGCTTCTACTTCAGGTATTTATGTTATAGAAGTCAATCTGTCTATTTCTACATCTTGGGTATTGGATATTGGATGTGTGATAAGTGGATTTTATATCCACTTGGAGCGTTCCATATCGGCTTAAATTGATTGTCTTGGACTCAAGTTTGTTGTATTTTTTATGTGTTTTGTGTAGTTGTGCAGGGTTGTAGCTATCGGTTAGTGTTGGTGTTTCTAATCGATATTAGAGTGGAATTAAGCATTGGAACGAAGATTGGATACTTGTATTGTGCTATCAAGGAGTTACATGTGTCATGGTATTGAAGATGTTAGCTAATGCAAAAGAAACGGAGGAGAAAGGAGCAATTTGTGTAAAATTCGGATTTTCTGGGTAGGTTGCGCAGTCTTCACTGTTTTGGCCATATCTGGAGTTCTAGAAGTCCGTTTTCAGCGATCTTACAGCTCACGCGAAGCCTGGGAGATTTTCTACAATCTTGGGTAGATTTGGCTCCAGGCCGCGGCCTCAGAACTCCAGGATGCAGCCTCGAGGGTATTCTGGAAATTCCGGAAATTGTCCTAAAAATCATGATTCACTGTTTGGGCCATATCTTGAGTTCTACAAGTCTGTTTTGGACGATCTTACTGTCCACGCGAAGCTAACGAGATTCTCTATCATTAAAAAGTGGTCCAGATGTCCAATTACAAATGGAACGGCCCAGAAATATTGAAGAAAATTCAGCTACGAATTTTCCTTAAAAACAGAATCAGTTTAGGAAACGTATTTTGTGCCGAACTGCAGAAATTCAACTTTGACAAGGAAATTGCTATAATTCCTACTTCTAATAAGTATGGTAATTGCTTTGGACGGCTAGAACATTCCAGAATCAGATCTACACATGGAACTTGCAATTCTTACTTCTATTCAAGCTTGGAAACTTGTCATCTTCTATTCCAACTCTAAGAAGGCAATTGCTTAGAGGCTAAATCAAGAGGCTATATAAACACATCTTGGGACACATTATGAGAGATGGAATATTAGATCAGATAATATAGTTTAGAGTAGATTAGTATTATTAGTGGGAGATGTAGAGAAACACCATGACTATTCTTTTGGGTGACAACATTGAAGTTTGAAGGTTTTATTCTCTTAATCTTTTCTTTGTTCTTATTAGTTTAATTATGTTTTCTTGTTTTACTAGTTGTTTTACTTGTTTAATTATTAGCGAGTAGTTATTTCTAGGGCTTAAAGGGAAGCCATGTTTGCACTAATATTGGCATGATTTTCATAGTGATTTGATTGGTTATGGTTAATTCTGATTGATATGTTTTAATCGTTAATTTGTGTAATCGGCCGATATCATGGATTAATTATATGCAAATAGGGGTATGGATCGAGAGATTTACCTACTAGAGGCACACATACAATTAGCAGAATTGAATTTGAGTGCGGAAGCATCATTGGATTTCTGAGAGCGTTAATGCCTGGAAGAGATTAACTTGACTCTAATTACCTGATTGATTGAATTACTAAAAGTGGTTAATTGTGTTGAATGTTTCGAGAGTGTTAATGCTTGAAGAGATTAACATACTCTAGTTATAGGATCACATTGATTGCTTTAGCTTAAGAGCAAATTGTGTAAGCATGGTTTATGCTTGAGGACAAGCATCGGTTTAAGTTTGGGGGTGTGATAAGTGGATTTTATATCCACTTGGAGCGTTCCATATCGGCTTAAATTGATTGTCTTGGACTCAAGTTTGTTGTATTTTTGATGTGTTTTGTGTAGTTGTGCAGGGTTGTAGCTATCGGTTAGTGTTGGTGTTTCTAATCGATATTAGAGTGGAATTAAGCATTGGAACGAAGATTGGATACTTGTGTTGTGCTATCAAGGAGTTACATGTGTCATGGTATTGAAGATGTTAGCTAATGCAAAAGAAACGGAGGAGAAAGGAGCAATTTGTGTAAAATTCGGATTTCTGGGTAGGTTGCGCAGTCTTCACTGTTTTGGCCATATCTGGAGTTCTAGAAGTCCGTTTTCAGTGATCTTACAGCTCACGCGAAGCCTGGGAGATTTTCTACAATCTTGGGCAGATTTGGCTCCAGGCCGCGGCCTCAGAACTCCAGGATGCAGCCTCGAGGGTATTCTGGAAATTCCGGAAATTGTCCTAAAAATCCTGATTCACTGTTTTGGGCCATATCTTGAGTTCTACAAGTCTGTTTTGGACGATCTTACTGTCCACGCGAAGCTAACGAGATTCTCTATCATTCTAAAGTAGTCCAGATGTCCAATTACAAATGGAACGGCCCAGAAATATTGAAGAAAAGTCAGCTACGAATTTTCCTTAAAAACAGAATCAGTTAAGGAAACGTATTTTGTGCCGAACTGCAGAAATTCAACTTTGACAAGGAAATTGCTATAATTCCTACTTCTAATAAGTATGGTAATTGCTTTGGGCAGCTAGAACATTCCAGAATCAGATCTACACATGGAACTTGCAATTCTTACTTCTATTCAAGCTTGGAAACTTGCCATCTTCTATTCCATCTCTAAGAAGGCAATTGCTTAGAGGCTAAATCAAGAGGCTATATAAACACATCTTGGGACACATTATGAGAGATGGAATATTAGATCAGATAATATAGTTTAGAGTAGATTAGTATTATTAGTGGGAGATGTAGAGAAACACCATGACTCTTCTTTTGGGTGACAACATTGAAGTTTGAAGGTTTTGTTCTCTTAATCTTTTCTTTGTTCTTATTAGTTTAATTATGTTTTCTTGTTTTACTAGTTGTTTTACTTGTTTAATTATTAGCGAGTAGTTATTTCTAGGGCTTAAAGGGAAGCCATGTTTGCACTAATATTGGCATGATTTTCATAGTGATTTGATTGGTTATGGTTAATTCTGATTGATATGTTTTAATCGTTAATTTGTGTAATCGGCCGATATCATGGATTAATTATATGCAAATAGGGGTATGGATCGAGAGATTTACCTACTAGAGGCACACATACAATTAGAAGAATTGAATTTGAGTGCGGAAGCATCATTGGATTTCTGAGAGCGTTAATGCCTGGAAGAGATTAACTTGACTCTAATTACCTGATTGATGGAATTACTAAAAGTGGTTAATTGTGTTGAATGTTTCGAGAGTGTTAATGCTTGGAAGAGATTAACAAACTCTAGGATCACATTGATTGCTTTAGCTTAAGAGCCAATTGTGTAAGCATGGTTTATGTTTGAGGACAAGCATCGGTTTAAGTTTGGGGGTGTGATAAGTGGATTTTATATCCACTTGGAGCGTTCCATATCGGCTTAAATTGATTGTCTTGGACTCAAGTTTGTTGTATTTTTGATGTGTTTTGTGTAGTTGTGCAGGGTTGTAGTTATCGGTTAGTGTTGGTATTTCTAATCGATATTAGAGTGGAATTAAGCATTGGAACGAAGATTGGATACTTGTGTTGTGCTATCAAGGAGTTACATGTGTCATGGTATTGAAGATGTTAGCTAATGCAAAAGAAACGGAGGAGAAAGGAGCAATTTGTGTAAAAATCGGATTTTCTGGGTAGGTTGCGCAGTCTTCATTGTTTTGGCCATATCTGGAGTTCTAGAAGTCCGTTTCCAGCGATCTTACAGCTCACGCGAAGCCTGGGAGATTTTCTACAATCTTGGGCAGATTTGGCTCCAGGCCGCGGCCTCAGAACTCCAGGATGCAGCCTCGAGGGTATTCTGGAAATTCCGGAAATTGTCCTAAAAATCCTGATTCACTGTTTGGGCCATATCTTGAGTTCTACAAGTCTGTTTTGGACGATCTTACTGTCCACACGAAGCTAACGAGATTCTCTATCATTCTAAAGTGGTCCAGATGTCCAATTACAAATGTAACGGCCCAGAAATATTGAAGAAAAGTTAGCTACGAATTTTCCTTAAAAACAGAATCAGTTTAGGAAACGTATTTTGTGCCGAACTGCAGAAATTCAACTTTGACAAGGAAATTGCTATAATTCCTACTTCTAATAAGTATGGTAATTGCTTTGGACGGCTAGAACATTCCAGAATCAGATCTACACATGGAACTTGCAATTCTTACTTCTATTCAAGCTTGGAAACTTGTCATCTTCTATTCCAACTCTAAGAAGGCAATTGCTTAGAGGCTAAATCAAGAGGCTATATAAACACATCTTGGGACACATTATGAGAGATGGAATATTAGATCAGATAATATAGTTTAGAGTAGATTAGTATTATTAGTGGGAGATGTAGAGAAACACCATGACTATTCTTTTGGGTGACAACATTGAAGTTTGAAGGTTTTATTCTCTTAATCTTTTCTTTGTTCTTATTAGTTTAATTATGTTTTCTTGTTTTACTAGTTGTTTTACTTGTTTAATTATTAGCGAGTAGTTATTTCTAGGGCTTAAAGGGAAGCCATGTTTGCACTAATATTGGCATGATTTTCATAGTGATTTGATTGGTTATGGTTAATTCTGATTGATATATTTTAATCGTTAATTTGTGTAATCGGCCGATATCATGGATTAATTATATGCAAACAGGGGTATGGATCAAGAGATTTACATACTAGAGGCACACATACAATTAGCAGAATTGAATTTGAGTGCGGAAGCATCATTGGATTTCTGAGAGCGTTAATGCCTGGAAGAGATTAACTTGACTCTAATTACCTAATTGATTGAATTACTAAAAGTGGTTAATTGTGTTGAATGTTTCGAGAGTGTTAATGCTTGGAAGATATTAACATACTCTAGTTATAGGATCACATTGATTGCTTTAGCTTAAGAGCCAATTGTGTAAGCATGGTGGACCTGATTGCCCTAGGTTTTAAATAATTTATTTATCATCTGTTTAATTAGTGTTAATCTTGTTTAATTAGTTAATTAATATTCTTCAATAATCGTTTGTCCCTGAAACAATTAGCGATAACTGAAAAGAAATTAGTAGAACCTGTCTCCTTGTGGATTCGACCCGCTTGCCATATGTACTAGAAATAGACACCGTGCGCTTTCGGTTAGGTATAATTTGACACATCAATGTACTTCTCACATTTGTATAAATGTGCAGGAACTGCAGAGAAGTAGGACTTTGGCTAAGGGAGAAGTGGACCTAAGAGTAGGCAATGGAGCAAGAGTTGCTGCTTTAGCTGTAGGAACTTATTATTTATCTTTGCCCTCTGGGCTTGTTTTAGAACTAGAAGACTATTTTTACGTGCCTGCGATTCGCAGAAACATTATTTCTGTTTCTTGTTTGGACAAGAAAGGTTTTTCGTTTACAATAAAGAACAACAGTTGCTCTTTGGTTTGAATGATTTAACCTATGGTGTTGCGCGTTTGTTTAATGGTTTATATGTTCTTGATTTAGATAATCCTGTAACATAGAAAACAAACGACTTAAAGTTAATGACTCAAATCAAACATACCTCTGGCATTGTCGTCTAGGCCATATAAATTGGAAACGCATATCCAAATTACATAATGATGGATACTTGGATAAGTTTGATTTTGATTCATACCAAGAATGCGAATCTTGTTTGCTTGGTAAGATGACTAAAGCCCCTTTCACTGGTAAAGGTCAAAGGGCCACTGAACGTCTAGAGTTAATACATAGTGATGTATGTGGCCAAATGTGTGTGATGGCTAGAGGAGGCAACTACTACTTCATAACATTTACTGATGATTTCAGTAGATATGGATATGTATATATTATGAAGAATAAATCCGATTCCTTTGAAAAGTTCAAAAAATACAAGGTTGAAGTAGAGAAGCAAATAGGCGGAGGTGCAAGTATTAAGATCTTACGATCCGATCATGGGGGTGAATACTTAAGCACCGAATTTAAAGAGTATTTAAAAGAGTGTGGTATTGTATCACAACTCAGTCCACCAGGCACACCTCAATGGAATGGAGTTTCAGAGAGGAGAAATCGCACCCTGTTGGACATGGTACGATCGATGATGAGTCATGTAGATCTTCCAATTAGTTTCTGGGGTTACGCTCTAGAAACAGCGGCTTTCACACTTAACCGTGTTCCTACTAAGAAGGTTCAAAAGACTCCATACGAGATATGGATGGAGAAACGATCAGGCATGAGCTTTATGAAAGTTTGGGGATGCAAGGCATTTGTGAAACGTCAAGTATCTGACAAGCTTGGACCTAAATCCAAAGAATGAAATTTTGTGGGATACCCTACTGAAAGAAAGGCGTATTATTTTTATAGTCCTTCTGAGCAAAAAGTGTTTATTGCTCGAGATGCTATCTTCTTGGAAAGAGATTTTGTTTCCAAAAGAAATAGTGGGAGAACTATAGATCTCGATGAAGATCGAGAACCACAAAATAGCATTGAACCTGAAGTGGAACAAGAGCAGGATAATGATAATGCTCAAGAAACAAAGGTTGTTCGTAGATCTGGTAGAATTTGCCATGATCCAGAGAGATATGGATTTTTGACTCAATGTGGTGATTTGATGCTCATAGATGAAGATGAGCCTCTCACATATCAAGATGCTATGAACAGTCCAGACTCTAAGAGATGGCTTGAAGCCATGAAATCCGAGATGGATTCCATGTACGAAAACCAAGTATGGAATTTAGTTGATCCACCTGAAGGGGTAAAACCCGTAGGGTGCAAATGTGTTTTCAAGAAGAAAACTGACATGGATGGAAATGTTCAGACCTATAAAGCAAGACTGGTTGCGAAAGGTTTCAAACAAATTCATGGTATTGACTATGATGAAACTTTCTCACCAGTTGCCATGGTCAAGTCTATAAGGATTTTGCTTGCAATTGCAGCATTCCATGATTATGAAATCTGGCAAATGGATGTCAAAACAGCCTTCCTTAATGGAAGCCTTGAAAAGGATGTGTACATGACACAACCTGAAGGTTTTGTCGATCCATTTATGGATTGAAGCAAGCCTCTAGGAAGTGGAATATCCGTTTTGATGAAACAGTCAAAGAGTATGCCTTTGTTCAAAACGAAGATGAACCTTGTGTTTACAAGAAGGTTAGTGGGAGTCATGTGGCATTCATAGTACTATATGTTGATGATATACTACTAATGGGGAATGACATACCTTCTCTAAAGGCTGTTAAGACTTGGTTAGTGAGCAACTTCTCTATGAAAGACTTAGGAGAGGCAACCTACATTCTAGGAATGAGGATCTATAGAGATAGATCTAGAAGGATGATCGGTCTAAGTCAGAGTACATACATTGATGAGGTTTTGCATCGTTTTGGTATGCAAAATGCAAAAAGGGGATATGTCCCCGTGTCTCAAGGGATAACGATCTCTAAAGACCAGTGTCCAAAATCATTAGATGATAAGGACCACATGAGTAAGGTTCTATATGCATCAGCAATTGGATCTATCATGTATGCAATGGTATGTACTCGCCCAGATGTTTCATATGCCTTGAGCATGACGAGCAGATACCAGTCTAATCCAGGTGAAGGTCACTGGACGGCAGTCAAGAATATTCTAAAGTACCTGAAAAGGACTAAAGATTCATTCTTGGTGTATGGAGGAGAGGAGAAACTGGTTGTAAAAGGTTACACAGATGCAAGTTTCCAAATAGATAGGGATGATACTGTATCACATTCTGGTTTTTTGTTTTGTCTAAACGGAGGTGCTGTAAGCTGGAAGAGTTCAAAGCAATAAACAGTAGCTGATTCTACAATGGAGGCTGAGTACGTTGCAGCTTGTGAAGCGGCTAAGGAGGCTGTTTGGATTTGGAAATTCATTACCGATTTGGGAGTGGTTCCATCGATCGCAGATCCCATTGATCTATATTGCGATAATAATAAAGCCATTATATACACAGGCTAAAGAACCTAGATCACACTCCCGATCCAAACACATACTCAGGAGATTTCACCTTATTCGAGAGATTAATGAAATGGGTGACATACACATATGTAAAGTGCACATAAATGATAACATTGCAGATCCACTGACCAAAGGCTTGTCGCAGCAGAAGCACGATGGTCACACTAGTTCCATGGGTATTAGATACATGGGTGATTGGCTCTAGTGCAAGTGGGAGATTGTTAGTGTAGGTGCCCTAGAGGCAATACATTGTTTCTTTTAATAAACTTTTATGTCATTTGGTTATTCAATAAATGTATTTATTATGACTTTAATTACTGCGATATATTTGTTAGCATAATAAAATGTCCTTAAAATCATGATACGCATTGTATAGTTTAAGTACATTACTTGAACTTGAGATTATATAATATATCATATTCTTAAAAGGTCCCTAGTCGAGTATTATTATATAGGACAATAATAATACATAAATAGACTAGTATGTTGTTTGACAGATAACCACATCTCATTGGTTATAAGTATGGAGATACTAAAGTCAATACATAGGTACATGTAGGAGTACATGGTATTGGACAGACCCACAGTGAGATTCTTCATGTTTAATAAAGTCATAGGAAAGACTCACAATGATAATGGTGTAATGATCCTTTGACTTGAGATCATTATATTTTTATACGAGGATTAATATACTTTGACTACATTAAAAGTTACCTTTGACCGGGTGATGATAAAAGTGGACATCGGGTATATGATGAGTCGTATGAGAAATATGAATGATAGATAAAGGATTTAACCCTCCTATAATTAGGAGAGATATTATTGGCCTCTTGATTGAGTGAGACTATAAAATGCAGTGTTCTAAAAATCGGCCAACTCGGCCGAGTACTCGGACGAGTACTCGGACTCGGACTCATTTCCTAGCTGATTTTGCATTACTCGGATGGTAACTCGGTTTTGAGCCTAACTCGGGTTAACTCGGCATTACTCGGATAAACTCGGTCCAACTCGGATCAAATTCGGTCAAACTCGAATTGTACATTAAAAAATTTATATAAATGAAAAAAAACATAAAAATTAAATCAACATAATAACCTAATCATTTAATAAAAAATCTTCCAAAATTCCCGTATTCATCTCACTATATAGTATATTTATAACCAATTTGTGTACAAAATTGATAATTTTTACCTCTTTGAGTCTGAAACTCATCTTATGTTAAAGTTTAAATCATCGAGTATGAATTGAAATTAATATTTTTTTTATTTATGGAAATATATATAGACAAGAATATGAGTAATATGCATTATTTCAGTTAATTTCAGATTTGCTATAATATGTGATTTATTCTATGATATTATTTATATTAATAATTTTAATTTATAAAATTACTTTTTTAGTACATCCGATTTTTGATCCGATTACTCATTCCGAGTACTATCTAATTAATCCGAGTACTCGTGACTCGGTAGGTTCACCGAGTCGATCCCAGTCACGATTTTTAGAACACTGATAAAATGCATGGCCGTGCTCAAATAATGATTTGTTTATAATAGTCTACTGATGGATCAAGTAAACCCGGATTAAATGTTGAAGAGGATGACTAAATACATGGCTCGAGTTTAATCTATAATATTTGGTTAAAGAGATTATATTACATGGAAACATTAATCACGAAAGGTTTAATTGGATAACCAATTATTATTATTACTTGGGTAGTAATGATGTATTACTAGATGCCACTCATTGTTTATAATTTTATTATTGGATATTAAAATTATTGCCAACGTAATAATAAACTAATGGGTTACACAATCAGAACGTTTTAAAAGGAGTTTTAATTTAAATTTCAGATTTAAATTAAATAATTAAAATTCAAAATTGATTATGGAATAAGATTTCGTTTTTTTAATTAATGATTATAAATTCGAAATTGGTTAATTAATTAATTGAGTAGGACTTAGTTAATTAAATTGTATTTCGAATTTAATTCATTAAAAACCCAAATCAGAATGGTTTAGTTAAAGCCCAAGCTAATTAGGGTTAGGCCCAATCTCTTTGCCCTATATATAGATAATGATGAGTTGTTTTAGGGTTGGTGATCAGAATTCGTTTTTGAGAAAAACCCTAGCTGCTCTAATATCAAAGAGAGGCTAGAGAGAGAGAGAAAAGGCAGTTTTATTTGGCTAGTACCTGCTCCTTGGATCGTTGGACGATCGGACGTTCGTGTGGACGATTTAGGGACACAGATCTTGACGCAAAGGCTATGTGGTGATTACAAGCTAGGATCTCCATTGAGTTCGTGAAAGTAAAGCCTTTAAGGGTATGATTCTGTTTCACCATAATCTGTCTAATATTATACATGGATCCTGCGTTTGGGTTCCGAAATATTTGTTATATTTACGTTTTTCCGCTGCTTTTTATGCCTCGGAACCCAACAAAAAGTTCATGTCGAATTTTAAAATTTGTTTTTATTAACTTGATATTTATTCTGTTCTGTAATTGTAGCAATCCTCAAGTTTAATATAAGTTATATTTAACTTGAGCTATATTTCTTTTTATTCAACTTAATTTTGTTTCGATTAAAATTAAATCTACCGGATAAATTTGAAAATACAGTACTTTTGTATTCAACCCCCCTTCTACAAACATAGTGGACCTAACAGGATGACATATGTCCTTTTTTTGATGAATTAATTATCTACAAAGAAATAGTGATTTATAAGAAAATTTGTGCAAAATTGACCAATTTATTTTGGAAATATTCACTAACAATATTTTCATTGATTCTATAATATTTTTTATTTTTTGATTGATAGTTTATATACCAAATAATATATAGTACTTTTTAGGGTTTAATGGCAGTTAGGTCACTCAACTGATTGAAAACTTTCAGTTGGGTCATCCAACTCAAAACGCTTTCAATCAGGTCACATAACTGATAAAAACTTTCAATCAGATCATTGGGGTTTATGGACGGTAAAAAGAGACGCAAAGATGACTCAGCAGGCTGACATGGCTAGCTTTTATCCGATTGGATAGCTTTCAATCAAGTCACATAACTGATAAAAGCTTTCAATCAGGTCACATAACTGATAAAAGCTTTCAATCAGGTCACATAACTGATAAAAGCTTTCAATGAGGTCACATAACTGATAAAAACTTTCAATCAGGTCACTGGGGTTTTATGGATCTGATTCATTCTGAGTCATCTTTCCGTCTCTTTTTTAGCGTTCGTAAACCCCAGTGACCTGATTGAAAGTTTTTATCAGTTATGTGACCTGATTGAAAGTTTTTTGAGTTGGATGACCCAACTAAAAATTTTCTGTCAGTTGAATCACCCAACTACCATTTAACCCGTACATTTTAGGAGTATATTTAATAGTTTGAATAATTTAAATATATTGTCAGGTCAAATTATTTTTCCATTAATTATTGCATAGTTAAAAAAATTGTAATTATAATGTTAAAAGATGATTGGTTTAGAGTTCATTCTAATATTTTCATTGGTTAATCCTAGCTTTTTTAATGTGGTAAAGATTAATGCTTACAATTTAGTAAGTCGCAGAATTATTGGAGTTTGTCACTGAATATTCTAATTGGAAGTACCTCTGGGAGAATCTGGACTGGGGATGATGATAACCTAAATCGTATTCTTTTTTTTTTTTGATAGAAACGTTTTTCTGTTAATTTTATTGGACAATTAAAACACAAAACATACGATATATATATATAATCAAAATAAAAAGATAATCTATCCAAGTATAGTATGTCACATAATAAAAATATATAAAGTAGTACCGTAACCAAAATTGCTATGATTTAGCCATGAGGAGAATTGATGCATACATTTAGTTTATGAACGTTGGCTACGTCTGATGTGGAATATGGAATAAGCGGCTTAGATTTCCTGTAATGTTTAAATTGTCATAATAAATATATTTTTTAGTTTGTAAGAATTTTATTTTATATAAATTGTTTATTAGTTAATCGTTAAATTAAAAATTAGTAGTTATTATGTTTAGTTAATTGATATGAAAAAATTGAAAATCAATTGTTATTGAGTGTAACTTATGTTGAGTTTTATCTTGGGTTAAACGTCCAATAGTGAAACATGTTATATTAAGTTTAGTTGGTCTAAAATTTTGTAGATTCTGATTGATGTTAAAATAATTCACAATCTTGTGATTGGGTAACTAATACATGGTAGATTCGGGTATCCTTCATTATAACAAAGAATTTTCAAAAACAATTCATAACTAAAAGATCCATAAACATATGTAATATACTGTTTTGTGATTTTATAGAACTAGCTTATAACCTGTGCGATGCACGGATTTTTTTTGATATGTAACAAATTTTATTTTATGTTTCAATTACATTTTTATATAATCATTATTTACAATATTTCATTTTAATTTTAATATTAAAATTTTAATATAAATTTAATTAATGATATGCATGGTTTAAAACTTATATTATAAATTTTTAAAATAAATATATTGTTGATAGAATTCGAACCTTGAAATTTTAGTAAATTGATTTAATTATATAATATAATTAATCATTAGATCTAACGACTCTGATTTTTTACTAAAAATCTAATGGTCATTATTTGTATTATACGGATTTTTATTATATTTTTTTAGTGATTAGAAGATATGATGTGATATTTTTGGTTATATATTAATTATTGCTAGATATGATATGATTGGAAGATATGATATGATTGATATTTTTAGGTGTTCATAAAAGTTAATATCTTTAACTAAAAGTAAATGTGAAAAAGGCAATCGACTAATTAGAATTAATTATATTATGTTATTATTTATTTTAGGTGTTTTAATTGTATAGATATCGTATATATTTTTCTTTATAATAAAGGTTAAATAAGTAAATTCACGAAATTACTAATGTTTCTGTATTATAAACAATATACGGATTTTTAATATATTTTATTAATAATTGAAAAATATGATGTGATATTTTCGGGTAAATATTAATGATTGTAAGATTAGTTTTAAATTAAAAAGGTAACGTGTTTTAATTCGAAAGGAAATATTAATGATTGGAAGATATGATACGATTGATATTTTTAGTTATTTATAAAATGTAATATCTTCAATTAAAAGTAAATGTGGAAAAAGGCAATCGACTACTTACCATTAATTATATTAAGTTATTATTTATTTTAGGAATTTTAATAGTATAGATATCATATATATTTTTCTTTATAATGAAGGGTAAATAAGCAAATTCACCGAGTACCAAAAAACAGGTACCAAAACTTGTAATGTTTCGGCTTTTATATAATAGTATAGATATAGAAATTTTTTAAAATTAAAAACTATATGATATACGAAGTTATTAAATCAAGATATTATTATATTTAAATTTAATTTAACAACGATTAGTAAATTAGAATAAGCATGGTAAATGATAACAATTTTGTATATGATTGATTGATTTAAAGTTTAGAAGATAATTCTAATTAGAACTAAAATATTTTTAATTTTTTGATAGGTATTTTATTTACCAACCAATAATTATACTTTTCTAGAGTATATTTAATATTTAAAGTAATTAAAATATATGTAGTGTTGGTTTATACGAATTTATTAATTATTTTATTAACAATTTATGTATAAATTTATTTTTGAGCCTTTCGAAAGTTCGAGTCTTTGAAGATATGAATTTTATTCAAGCTATTTAAAATTTGATTCAAATCTGATTTTGTAGTGTTGGCTTATCTGTATTTATTAATAAATTTTATTAACAAAGTTATTTAAAATCTGATTTCCAATTTTTCAGATTTCAAGTTGAGTTAGATTATAATTAGGGAAATTCTCGTTGGTACCCTTCTAGAATTGCCTTTTCCAGATGGTGTCATTTCGTGTTTTGGACTTACGACTGGCATCCCTAAAGTAACTGATTATCCTAATTATGTCATTCTGTTAATCAAAACTTTAAGAAACGTTAAAAAAACTATAAAAATAAATGATGATCTATAAGTTTTTAATGTATTACTAGTTAAAAAAATTAAATACTAATTTATAATTATTAATATACCACAAATTGAAAAATATTAAACATTAATCTGTAATAAGTTAACATACCGTTAATCTAAAATATGTGTTCAGTCATTTTCTGACCATAAAATAACATAATTTCATATTTAACTTTTTTTAATTTGTGATTTATATGACATAAAATTTTGTTATGGAATAAATGTTGAAATTTGTTAACGTTTCTTAACGTTTTGATTAACAGAAGGGCATAATTAGGGTAATCAGTTACTTTAAGGGTGCTAGTCGTAAGTCCAAAATACGAAATGACACCATCTGGAAAAGCCAATTCCAGGAGGGCACCAACGAGAATTTCCTTTATAATTATTTAAAATCAATTATAATTGTACAATATATGTATTATGAAGAGCTTAATGATTCTATAATTAACTGTAGGTAATTACCTAAAGTTAAGACATATTATTATAATACAATTCGAAGGCTATTTTTGCACATGCATGGGTGTGAATTTCACTATTACAAAAATGTCATCCACTTTTTATACTCAAAATGCTGATAACTTTAGGTAATTACCTACAAATAACTATAGGAACATCTTTCTCTATTATGAAAATCTATTTATGATGTATGATAATATGATTGTGATTGATTTTATATTAAAAGAGTGGTTGATTATGAATGATTAATTATGGAATTTAATTATATATATATATATATATATATATATATATATATATATATATATATATATATATAATAGTATATCGTGATTGATTTCAAATTAAAATTGCGATTTTCTAGTAAATATTTTTGATTTAAAAATACGTATTTATGGATTTGTTTATTAAAATCATTAATATATTTAAATTAGAAGCGATAACTAAACATGGTTAAAGATGTAGGTTGAAACTGTAAATAAGAAAAAATCTTAATATAACAGGATTGGTCTAAAATTTAGTAACTAAATTTGATTGTTTCTAAAATAATTCATAATTTTCTGATTGTTTAACTGCACATTGGTAGATTCATGTATTATAATAAAGGATTTTATTAATTATTTGTTTTTAAAGTTATTTTTGACAATGGTATATGTTCGCAAAAATGAAGTTGTAATATTTTATTAATTTTATTTTTTTTAAATGAATATTGCAATATGTGAAATCTTATTTAAATTTGTACCAGCTAGTAAATATGTGAATTAATGAAATATGATTTGTTTTATAATATTTTATGATAATTAATTGATAATTCATAAATATATTTATTAAGTTAAATTTTGTTCAATTAATATTCTAATTAATCGTCAATTATTATATTAATCGCTAAAAAATGTTTTTACTGATGGATACGGATTTTGGAATCTATTATTATATATCTAATACACCAACAGAGGATTTTCCTGAGCAACTTAAATCAGAATGACCATTTTACCCTCATTTCTACTATATCTTTTCAGTGTTATTTTGATCTTTTAACATCAATAAATTTAATACATATTATTAAATGCTACAAATTAAATTTTTTTTTTGAAAGAAAATGCTACAAATTAATTATTTATATTAAATGCTCATACATACATACATCAATATGTATATATGTACATACATACATATTATACATACATACATACAGACATACATACATACATTTATGTTGTGTAATCTATTAAATTTTCACTAATTTTAATCTATTAATTATTTTATAATTAATACGCATATTTATGCATTCATACATATATGTGTACATATATACAGATATGTGTACATATATACATTTATGTGGATATATAATAATATATTATAATATTCACTAACATGTAACATGTCTCATTATACTATTATTTAGATCTACTGTGAATATTTATGAATTGAAAATTATAAAAAATATCGCATCAGACAAATTTTTATAGGAATACCAAGCATGCATGTGCATTGTAATCATCCACACCTTCAATACAGCAATGCATATATAACTTCTGTCATACTTTAAATATTATATTTACATGACACAAATAATTTCAAATCAATATAAAAAGGAATCTTCATATGTATTTAAATATAATACAAATTTGTATTAACATGAACAATCGTAAAACTCATCAATCACATCTTTCATACGCAAACACATAAAATAATAAAACAAACATCGAATCTTAGTAGATAAAATAATTACACTTAAACTAGCCAGTACTGGATTATTACTCTCACAACAGCAAATCAACTATCATATTAATTCATTTATCGTACCTACAAATACATCATATATTTTAGAAAAAACTAATAATTTTTTGGTATTTAGAACATGTCCGTGCTTTGAACGGGCTAAAGAGCTAGTTTTAGATAACAGCTTAAAACAAACATAACATCATAACAAAATTCGGCTCAGATTTTCCCGTTGCCGTGTTCGGCCTTGCTCTTCTATGTGATAGTGGCCCAATTTAACGATTCTGTGGTGCAAAAATAACATTCTCTGGCCCATAATTATCCAGCCCAATAAAGTTTAAATCATGTTACTCCCTCCGTCTCATAATATATTTTCTATTTTTTAAAATACGTTTGTCGACGCACACTTTTAATCGTTAATATCTTCAATTTCTTATTAGTATTAAATATAAAAACTTCACTGTATTAAAGTACTCATAAATACGAATCCAACAAGATCACTCATGACTATATTTTATCTTATAAATTATGTGTAAATTAGTAGTCAACCGCTTATAATGAATAGTATAAAAAGTCAAAACAAGAAAGATATACTGAGACGGAGGGAGTAGCTTTTTAGAGCCGTTTAGACACCCTCTAAGAATGGTTTAAAATCTACTTTCAAAAAGAAAAGAAAAAAGAATGGTTTAAAATCCAATTCACCCAACAATAACCTAGGGTTAATTGGCTATTTCATAACTGAACTCGTGCTCAACTTACAATTGGGTAATCGAACTCAAAAAATTTGCATTAACGTCATTAAACTAATTAAACCTTGCAATCTCATAATTAAACTATTAAAAGCTTGCACGATCGTTAACTTTCGTTGACTTTTAACGGAGGTTCGTTAACTTTGTGCAAATTAAGGATAAAATGGCTAATTCATAACTGAACTGACCCTCAACTTGCAACCGGGTAATTGAACTCAAAAAGTTTGCAACTGGATTACTAAAATTACACATTAAAACACACACATATCTAATAAGTATATTGAAATTTTTTTTATACATTATATTTAATAAGTAAAATATATATAAAATTTATATATGATCCAATTATAAAATGAAATGAGATAATCATCACCACTAAATTAGAGCAATATTTTAAAAATACAGAAGGAAAAGTTGTCATATAATACGTCTATATTCAACTTGTGGTGTAGTCGTTATACTTCTTTATATCCAAATTATATTCCAAAAAATAATTATTGCCACAATATAATGATTCTTACAATTTGACGTTGTATTAAATCGTACTTAATTAAAAGTATTATTTTCATAGTAGAAATAAGTTCAAATTTACATAAATTTATTAAATCTAACGAATTGGACAATGATTAGCTTCACAAGATGGATATTACAGATATATTAGATATATTTTTGAAAATCAATAAATAATTGAAATTTGGAGGGTGCACGTTCTTTGCACGGGCTAAAGAGCTAGTTTAATAAATTAGTTGTTTAGAATATTTTTATAACACTAAATATAAGTAAAAAAATATTGTTCCATCATATAATTTTATATATTATTGTTTAGAATATTTTTATAACACTAACTAATGAGTTGATTGCAACTTTTTTGAGTTCAATTACCCAGTTGCAAGTTAATGATCAGTTCAGTTATGAATTAGTCATTTTACCCGTTAAAATTCTTTCCACGTTAGCTTGCCACGTCAGCCTTCCGTCAGTCCCGTTAAATGAGTTGACGGAAGTTATGAGATTGCAAGTTTTAATTAGTATGATGAGTTGACTGCAAGCTTTTTGAGTTCAATTACCCACTTGCAAGTTGAGGTTCATTTCAGTGATTAATTAGCCAATTAACCCCAATAACCTACATCTCAATCCAAATTTGAAATGACAATAACTACCGGGTCAGATTTGAATTAATACCAAAATAACCATTTCAATTTTTACTATTTAGTTTTTTAGATAAAGTTTTGATTTAAAATATTTATACACTACATGTTATAATACTAGAACGCGATTAGATTATTCAAGTGTTAAGAATTAATATTTTGTCATTCTAATTTATAGGTTCGATTCTTTTTCACCCCTAAAACAAATACTCATTTAGTCACTTGTAATATGTAAGCTTATTATTAAATAATAATAATAATAATAATACTTAGAATTTACTCTCTCCATCCCATTTTTTTGTCCATTAATGAAAATTCACCTTATATTCAATCAAATTAATTTGTATGATAATTTCTAAAATATTATTTGAGTTTCAAGACTACCCTTTTTTAAACTAATTTTTTGTCACTAATTTAAATAATAAAGGGTATAATAGAAATGTAACTTAATTAATTTACAATAAATATGATATATGGAAATAATGGATAAGAAAAATGGAATAGAGAGAAATTTATTGTTTATTTCTAATTTGATACTAACAAAATACTAAAACATAATAAAATAAATATGCTTGTATTTTTTTTAAAATTCAAGTTTAAAATACATTCAAACAAAACATTAAATAATCATTGAATTATAAAAAATATTAAGATAACAATAAATAAAACACTACAAATATTATGATGAGACTTCTTCTTTCAGGTGCTTGAGCAATTTGTTCCACCTACCCAAGTGAATTGGTGCATATATTCAACACCAAAATCTTGATCAGTACTAGTAGACAATAGCCCTACGAAAGAATTTGCTTGAAAATGAGGATCCTTTATCCCCACTGCTCTTTAATATTGTTGGAAATTTTTTAAATATTCTGCTAAATGAAGTTACATTTCTAGGTCTCACTGAGGGTGTAAGATTAAATAATGGGCCTTTTATCACTCATCTTCCATTTGCCGATGACACCGTTATTTTTTTTTTAGTAACAAAACTCATTCGTGTAAAGATATTTGGGTGGTGCTCAATTTATTAGAAATCCTTTGTAGACTGAAGATCAATTTTAATAAAAACTTTCTTTACACCTCTAAAGAGGTATGTGGTGTTGGTCAGTCATCAGTGATCTTTTACTTACTTAGGGGCTTCTATTGGTCATTCACCTAATAAGAACAAATTCTGGTTCCCAAAATCAAGAAAGTTAATGACGCAACTGAGCAGGTAGAAATGCAAGTCTCTGAACAAAGCAGGGCGGGCTATTCTTATTAAATCAACGATCAATAGTATTTCTTCCTGACTGGTTTAATTTGTTTCGAGCACCAAAGCAGATTATGTTGCTTATAGGGAAAATAAAGAGGAATTTTATTTGTAATGAATCAGATGAAGGTGAGCAGATAATCAGGAAGTTGCATCTCATCAACTGAAAAATAATGTGTCGTTAATTGGCTATTTCATAACTGAACTCGTGCTCAACTTGCAATTGGATAATCGAACTCAAAAACCTTGCAGTCAACTAATCAAAGCAATTAAAACTTGCAATTGGCCAACTGCCGTTAACTTCATGTAACGTCCGTAACGGAAATCCGACGTGGCATGCTGATGTGTTAAAATTATACACGTGTCTGTTGAGGTGGTTTGGTTTCACTAAAAATAAGACTTTTATTTTCTTTACAGTATTTAAAATCCTTCGTTCTTTTCAATAATTAATTTTTTTTATAACAACCACCTCTACTCCGAGCCTCCGACCACCTTCTTTATCCTCCCCTTCCTACCGCCGCATCCCATTCATGCCTCCGCCCTCCTTTTTCATCCATCAATCGCCACTCCACCCAACACATCACATCGATCACCAACAACCCCCTCCATCCACTCCACCCATTTCCTACAAGTCTACAACCCCCAAGCCTGCAACACAGACATCCAGTTTGTTCATTCCTATACCAAGCAACACCATATGACTATCTTCAAAGACTTTTCTGGCTTGTTTTTATGACCATCACCAGTCAATACAACCTTAAAATACGATTCCTTAATCTTTTGATCTATATTTTCTTTATCATAATAGCCACACAAAATTGGGGAAAAAATAAAAGAAATGAAAATCAAAACAAATCTTGTTTACCAGTAATGATCAAAGGCTACAAAAAGAATTCAGGTCGCACTCAATTGTAATCGACAAATAAAGCACCATATAATTCGAATTTCACCATATAACTATAATCAATCACGACAAAAATCGAGACCCACCAAGAAAATCGAAACCCGTCAAGAAAATCAAAACCAACGATAATAAAGCTTGTAAAGAGATACGGAAATTCAGAGAATCGGAGCTTGAAAAGCTCAGGACCGGAATCAATGGCGGAGAAGAGATCCGGCCGAAAGATTTTTTTTGAAGAGAAGAAAGAGAGCAGTGGGAGAGGGAATAGAGAAAAAGGGAGAGAGGGAGAAGAGATTTTGAGAGAAAGAGATTGAGATTTGGAAGGAGACATATAGAAGAAAGATGAAAGAAAAATAAAAGAAAAATAAGTAAAAATTATTTGGCGTTTATAGATTTTTTATTTAAAGTTTTTTGATTTAATTTTAAGTTAAAATAGTGACAAGGCATCACATATGGCAAAAGTTAACGGAGCACCGTTAAAAGTCAACGCGAGTTAACGGCGCTACAAGTTATTTCGTGTTTAGTGATTTAATTGCAGTGAATTATTAATGTACTTACCTATTTGCAAGTTTTTTGAGTTCAGTTACCCAACTGCAAGTTGGGCACGAGTTCAGTTATGAAATAGCCAATTAACCCCTCCTTAAAGAGTTAGAAGGACTTAGTATAACTGATCTTATTTTTAAATACATAGCTAAGTGGTAGTGGAGATTGTCTCATGAGGAAAAAAGCTCTATGGAAAAAGTATTGTTGGAAAAATATGGTATTGATGCTTATTAGTCAGAAAGCCTAGCTTTGATTTCTGGAATGATCACAGGTGGTCTATAAAAGATGGGTGCACAGCTGATTTCTAGAATGATCACAGGGATTCTTTCTTTTCATTTTAATAGGTTGTTTCATCTAGCTAAAGTCAAAACTTGCACGGCTAAGGAGATGAAAGATAGATGAGATGAGGCAAATGACATGTTCTAAAATTTATGGTCAAAATGTCTCACGTCAAGAAACAGAAAAGCAATAGTCAGACTAAATTTCTTATTAAGTTAATATGCCTCTCTAGAGGGCAAGATGTACTTTTGTGGGTGAGTTCAAAAATAATTACTCCCTCCGTCTTTTTCATTTCTTTACATTTTCTATTTTGGCCGTCCATTCCATTTCTTTACATTATTAAAAATAGTAACTTTTAACAATAAAATACATTATTACATCCACTACTTCATTCCACTTTTTCAACACTTTACACTATTACACCCACTACTTCATTTATTTTAACAATAAAATCACTATTACACCAACTACTTCATTTATTTTAACAATATTACATCCACTATCTTGATCTCCGTGCAAAAAGCAAATGTAAACAACTCCAATGGACGGAGGGAGTAAGTACAACAAAGTGTTACAATGATCTAGTATCTAATGCTGGTATTATTGGACCGTGGTCATTGTAGAAATTGTGAGGGTAGCTCTTCTTGTATGTATATAATAATGTAGAAGAGTTATAAATATTGTATAAGCAATGTGAGCTTGGTGATGATGGTGAAGCTGAACAACAATGTAAGAGAAAGAAACAAACAGACTCTTGTATTGCTATGTAGTATTCAGCTTGATTGTTTACATGAGCAAGAGCCAAATATATAGACTATGTACTGTACCGAAAGTCTTATACTACATTGAATAAAACGTGTGAACTTAACTAGAATTGTGCAACTATCAACAACCCCTGACCACAATAGTCCAACAATAGTTCATACTAGTATGCTGTTTATACATAGTATTTAAACACCCCCCCCCTCAAACTTAAGATGGTTGAAAACCAACTTGAGTTTGTAAACAAAATCAACTTGATTCCTTGAGTAAATAGCTCACTTGAACTTCAAGTCCTTCAAACAAGATTGCTCCCTTGAACTTTAATTCCTTGAAGTTCAACTTCCTGATGAATTCGTTAGTTCCACTTGAACACTAAATTCTTTGAAGTCCAACTTCCGATGAATTCCTAGTTCCCTGAACAAACACTTGTATTCTCGAACAATGAGCCAAGATCCCTTGCCACTTTGGAAATAAGCATATATATATATATATATATATATATATACATATATATATATATACATATATATATTACTGTGATGTGTATATATATGTGTGCTATGTTGTGATACGTTGAAATTACGAGCGAATATATATATATATACCACAATAATATGTATACCACATTTGGATTTTGGGGACTGTAATGCAGAAATTAAAGTCCAGGGGCTGAAGTGTTAGTAACAAAAATTGGAGGTTCAGCATACAAGATCAGCGGAAGATTGGATGTAGGATTGTAATTTGTGCCAATAGATCGTGGATTTATCAATTGGCTCAGGTGGGCTAATTTTGACGTGGCCCAAATATTGTCATTGGACCCAACTAAATAAAACCAATGGGCTCATAAGTTGCCCAGTAGAGGAAATTGATGAAATTAACTGGGCTTTTGAGGTGTACTATTGTACTAGTAGAAAACAAAGATGTAACCGGGCTTAAAAACACACAACCTCAAATGACGCCGTGCTGAATTGTATGCCGTGCTGAATTGTATGCATCTATATATGAATACACGCAAATACCTAGCTCTAATACAAAACAAATTTTATATCAAGGCGGCTGATTTGTGTGTGGTTAAAACGAGATGGTTGACTCAGAGGCTTCCCAGTGATTGTTTTAAAGGAGGTTGTAACCGATTGTAGGTTGTAACCTTATTCGAGATGAGTAACCCACCAAGTGTTTGGTGCAATGACTCAAAGAGAAGGGATGCTTCCCGGAATATATGGTTGTCACCGGAAACAATGGAGGTCGGAATAATGAAGATCGAGGGCTTAAAGTGCAGCGGAGAGTCTGATTTGTGGCTACCAACTGTTTGAGCAATTGTCTCAAAGACAAGTGCAGTTGGGTGACTGAAAATGATGGATTCGGCAAGCTAAAATGGGTGAGTTAATGAATTAACTCGTTACTCAGCTGGGTTTGCCGGGAGTTTGGTAGTTGTGGGTGCAGCGGAAAGAGGAATGAAGCAACAAGATAAGCTGGTGTTTTTTTTTTGACAGAGGCTTGCAAAAAACTGCCAGAGCTTAATCTTGAGGTATGTGGTATATTTTGGTGACAGCAGAAATACCGAAGATCAAGAGCCTAACGCTCTGATACCATGTAGAAATTGTGAGGGTAGCTCTGCTTGTATGTATATAATAACTTAGAAGAGTTATAAATATTGTATAAGCAATGTGAGCTTGGTGATGATGGTGAAGCTGAACAACAATGTAAGAGAAAGAAACAAACAGACTCTTGTATTGCTATATAGTATTCAGCTTGATTGTTTACATGATCAAGAGCCAAATATATAGACTATGTAATGTACAGAAAGTCTTATACTACATTGAATAAAATGTGTGAACTTAACTAGAATTGTGCAACTATCAACAACCCCTGACCACAATAGTCCAACAATAGTTCATACTAGTATGTTGTTTATACATAGTATTTTAACAGTCATCAATATGGTGATTGAGAATTCCTCCCAAGATCAAGCTATTTTTCTGGAAACTTGGTCAGAATTATATTCCCACTCTTACATTCCTTCACCATACACATGTAAGTGATGCATGTCTGGTCCAAAAGATATAAATCATATCTTTTGGCATTGTTCCATAGGAAAAAATGCTTGGCACATATTATCAAGGTGGTGAAACTGTGATGTAAATATGTTTAGCTCATTTGATCTTGATCGGATTCTTAATTATTTCTCTCACAGAGTGATTCCAAATGATGGAGGTATTTGCTTGGTTGTTGGGTTTTGGTTGATTTGACTAGAATTTCAGTGGAACATATGCCCTATTAATATGTTGAAGGCTAATATAAGTTGCATCAAGTGTTAGTTCATCTATTACTGGTTTGGAGTATCTTCTCTAGTGGGCTCTATAAATGAGGCTTGGGCTTCTAATGCAATATGTTTACCTAGCGCTGGCATAGGGGGGTTTTTAATGTTGGACCCCCAGTCTCTTGCCTTTATCTTTTTTAGCCTAACTAGTCAGATGAGTCCATATGATACATTGTTGGAAGCCATGACGTTGCTGCTATCTCAGATTGATGCTAGCAACATCGAAGAAGCTCATATCACAATTTTCTCAGATTCTAATGCGTTGGTTATTGATTTCAATAATTACAGAGCCTATTTAAGTCAATCTATTTTTAGCTTTCTTTCATCTTGTTTAATTCATAACATCAATTTAATTCATATAGATAGATCTTTGAATGTAGAAGTAGATAGACTTGCTAAGGAAGGTATGAGCTGGCCAAAAATTATATCTAGCTGGGTGGTCTAATACTTCTCCTTGTATTAATAGCTCAATCATGATTTCCACTCAGCATTTAAGTATTTAGATAGCACGCTAAGGCACATCAGTTGGAATTCTTCTCCCTCCCATTGGCTTAAGATCAAAATGATGGATTTTTCTTCATTATTTTGCACTGTTCCTACAGTCAAAGATGTTGCATGTAATCTGTAATTAATTTGTAAGCAATCTTCATTAAAGGAAGATATCTCAGTCTCTTTGGTGGTTCATTTGTGTGGGTGGTTGGAATTGATGGCTCTCCTCAACTATTTATACTACCTATGATTCCTCAGCTTGTCTCACCGTCATTTCATTGCTAATGCTCAAATATTAAATCCCTAATTGTTAACTCGAATAACTTGTAGAAGGGGGGGTTGAATACAAGTTATATAATCGTGTCTGATTTTTGCTTGGTTATATGAACAAGAATAAACGAATGAATCAAACTTTGTTTGTATTAAATAAATCAATTACAAACTCTACCAAAGGTGTACAATACCTTTAGCAGCTGCTGACAATATAAATCTCTCTGTTTGTTTCGAACTTTCGAATACAAACCTTATACAGAGCTTCTAACGAACTTACAATTCATTCAATCACAATCGCAAAATCGCTCTTTTACAATGATATAGAGAGAGTATTTATAATGCTTCCTATCAACTAATCACAGAAAGATAATCTATATATGACAATGTTCTGCCGTCCAGTTGATAGTTTCCATCAATAGAAAATTCTTTCCTTCATAAAATCTTCTTGCTTGTTCCTCAAACAAAGATCCTGTTTTATAGCACTTGCCAGTTTCTGTAGCATCCATAATGACATCATCAGTAACACGACTGATATCAGGATTCCATCTTGCATCAGGATCTGACCATCTCATCAGTACTTGATCAGTAGTTAACTTGACATATCAGGATTCAATCTCAGTTCCTGACATGTAGTACTCGATGCACTGTTCATTCATGACTACACTTTACAGATAACTGTCTAACACATATTTCATATACAAAGTGCTAAATCCTTTATAAATCAGGACATACAAGAAGTATAAGTAAAATTCTATTCTTAACATCACAACTCATGAATTATTCCTAACAATCTCCCCCTATTTATGCTTTAAAATCTGAAGCATAAATCTGAGTTGTTGATGTCAAAACATATAACAATACAATCAGAATAGAATTTATGAATTTCAAAAATCATGAAATTAAGTACCTCATCTTTCAGATATAGACATAGTATCCGGTACTTAGAAGAAAGAATTCAACTATTTGATGCTTCTTTTTCTTTACCACTTCCATGATGAGATTCACCTCTGTCACAATCTTTATCTCCCCCAGTTCTTCTTTTATCCCCAGTCTGTTATTGTTGTTGTCTTTGAATTGTCTTTATCTCCCCCTTTTTGACATCAGCAACATTAATTCCAAGAGATTCAGTAACAGAACAAATGAGATTCATCAGAACTGCTTGATTTTCCATAATAGTGACTTGTTTATCTTCAAGTGTTTGAAGTCTTGATTGAATTTCAACTTGAGATTTCTGAATATCTTGTAGAACTTCAGAATTGACTTCAATTTTGGAAGTGTTTGGAATATCTTTAGATTCAAGTCTTGTAGAAGAAGTTGCCTGTGTAGAATGATATTCAAGTAATAAAACTCGATTAGATTTACAAACATCTTCATCTTTCTGATCTGAAGCAGCAATATGATCATCTTGTCCTTCACCAGTATTCTGTATACTAACATCTTCAAAACCTGACTCCTCCTTATATTGATCAGATACTGTTGATGTCTCAATTCTTGCGGATATTGGTAGTACAAACAAAGGAATACTTGGATCATTAGAAATATCTTCTGGTACTGATGGTGTAGAAGTTTTTCTTAGCCTTTCACCTCTTCTGTTTATAATTCCTGCAAGCCTTTCTTTTTGCTTCTGAGCTTTAACTTCTGGCTTTGAGTTGTGCTTTGCTAAGTCATTCTTCTCATACATCTTGATAAAAGAATAAGTACCAGCATCCATACCAAGATTATTAGACCAAGATTCAGGAAAAACCTGATCCCAGAAATCAAACGATGGTGGTTTCCTAATTTTCTCTCCCTCGCTATGGAGTTGATCATCCATACCTTCAATCTCACTTTGACTATCTAAAGTCAACACTCTTTCTACCTCTCCTTTTGCCTGGTCAGGAGCCAGCCGCTCTGATTGTGGATCAATATCCATCTTTTCAAGTGTATCACTCAAATTTGGATAAGTGCTCTCATGACCTATAGAAAAATAGAGTTTAGAAGAAGTTTTTATACCTGAACTCACATGGAGAGAGGGTTCCTCATTTGGCATGGGGCTTGAGGTTTTCTCCAAGGAGTGAGCTGCTATAGTCTCTGAATCCTTACAATCATCTTCTTTCCTTTCAGAAACTACAGGCTCCAGTATACCACTTTCAGGTTCTCTACTAGACTCTGATGTCTTCAGTAATACTTCATTAGACACCATAGTTAGTACATCACCGTCTTTAAGTGTTATTTGCTGAGACTCACCCTCAAGGTGGATAGACTCTGACTGAACAATGTTTGTTTGATCTTCAAGAAAACCAGTCAAAGTTATTCCTCCCATATCATAGGGTTTCTCACTTGCAATTTCAGTCATCACAGAAGACCTTTCAACATCAGCTATCACAGCTCCTGAGTCATCCAACCTCTGACTAGATGGTTCTTGTGTTGCAGTGATTGTGATATGATCTTTCCTACTATCCACCCCTGGTGCAATAGTATCTTCTATTGACTACATTCCTCTATCTACTTCCTCCAGTTGTTCACCTTAAGCTGAAGCATCTTCAATAATGACATCCTTGTCAAATAAATATGCATGAAGTGATTGAAGTGCAACATGCTTCGAGAGTCCAAATTTCTTGACTAATTGTCTTCTGACAGACACATAGAAATACATCTTCATTAAGTCAAGTCTTTGATGTAGAAGTCCATATTCATCTGGAAATAAAAGTTTTGGTAATCTTTCAACTAGAAAATCTTGAACAGGCCTTGACAACTTCACTTTGAGAGAAATTAATCCCATAGCCAGTCTGTATGATAATGTAGTTTCCCATGAAGAATCAATATCCAGATCTCTATGGTCATTTGCTGACTTGATTGTAGGTTCATTTGTAGAGACCTGCATGATATTAGTTGGACTAGACTCTGTGTGTAGGTGACAATTGAATCTTTCTCCTTATTCTCTGGTATAGTGAGCAAAAGATTTATCCTGAGAAGACTCAAGAGGTGTAGACACAGAATTGATCTTGGGATGAGATCCTTTTTCAATAGACACAGTCTTTTGAGAGACAGTATCCAGTAACTGTTTTCCCTTTTTAAGTACTACAGTCTTTTGAGAAACTACAGCCTGGCTGTGACTAGGTGCTTCATCTCTTTGTCCTAGCTTAGAAAGTCGAATTGCAGCCTTCAATTTTTCTCTCTCAGCAAGAGATATATTATCATCATCTTCACTAGAACTACTACTACTTGACATAACAAATCTTCTCTTCCTTACAACTGATGTCTTTTGAGAAACACCAGAGGTTGGTTTCTTTGAAACAATAGGCTGTGGATTAAAACTTTGTTCTTGAATTGTTTCAGAGACTATAATGTTTTGGGCTACTTGGGTAGACACAGGTGGGTTCTCCTCCAAATGAGATTCCTGAGCCATTTCACCACAAAAGAAAGAAGAATTGTAGAGAGTAGGAAGATGAGTTTTAAGAATTGCCTGAACATGATGTGGATAATGAATTACAGGTATTTCATCTAGATTCTTTTCATTGTCCTTCTTTGTAATGTCAGAGAAAATTCTCTTTTGATGTACATAAGAAGAAACACAATGTTCTCTACCAAATCTAGCTTCAACATCAGGAATAAAATGGTTAATAAACATTTGCATAAATCTATGATAATAAACCATTTTCCTGTTTTGATCTCTTAACCCAAGTTTAATACACATATGACTTAAGATAATATGACCAATGTTTATTACTTTGTCATAAAGCAAACTGTAAGCAATATGTGAAGTAACAGAAGTAATTTGATCAAAAGAACTACATTTACCAGTAAAGCATTTAACTAATTGATCAAAGAAGAAAGACCACTCTTTCCTAAGACAAGATCTTCTTAACTGGCTCATGTTATCTAAAGGTCCATTATAACCTAATACAGATAACATAGTTTTTACATCATCATCAGATGGTACATTCTCATAATTCAAATTAACAGGTAAATGAAGTACTGAACTAACAACAAATTCAGTAATATCAAAAGAATCTTATCCTAAGTGTAGAACAATCTTACCTGATTGACTCTGAGTAGAATCAATTACCTCAGCATTCTCCCAAGCTTGTGTAACAGCTGCTTGATTAATCTGTGGAGATGCTGTCAATGCATAACTTAATGGTCCATATGCCAGAAAGTCCATGATTGGATGAAAATCAGTTAATAATCCTTCCTTGTTGGTGATAGCTGCTACATGATTGTTCGTCATAAAATCAAAGTCACCAAACTTGAAGGCTACTGACTTAGGTAATCTTCTTTGAGCTGCCATTTTTGATCTGAAAAGAACTTGAAAAAATTCTTGAAATGGATTATTGATTTTGAAAACTCGAGAGTGTTTTTTGCTTTAGAGAATGTGAAATTAGAGAAAGCAATTACACGATTAGAGTTTCAAAACAAATATATTTCACAAATCTTTTAGACCACTATCCCACGTCGACACGTAGATTGACAGGTGTCAGTCCCTAAAAAGTGCGGTTACCCACGATTTTTGGAAAATAAAATCCAAAATTGATTTTCATGAAATAAATCAGGGTATTATCAAGATAAAAATCAATACTGATCAGCTTTCTTTTCCTGTTGACCTCCCATCAAAATAATCACAAAATGCAATGTGATTTAAAAATAATAATTCTCAAATCCTGATGGTCACACTTGAAATCCTGATCAATATCATCCTGATTCCAGAGACTTAAATGGAGTTTCCACGTGGCATTTTTTTTTATCTGAAAAAGAAATAAACAATTAATCTGAACAAAATCAATTGGTTAGATATATTCGACATTTCTTGAAAATACAAGAAATACAGTCACACGCAATAATTAGCATCTGACTTCATTGATAGTTCCAAGTGACTGTTCAGCTTTTCACGCCTTTCTATAAAAGAAACAGACGCCTTATGCCATTCTTCATAAACCTTTCAATTTCTTTTCTTCTCAACAATGATCCTCAAACCAAAACTCCATTCAAACCCATTCTTTAGGTTTTTCACAGTCGATGAACATCCTGTTATTGATCATCTCTTTGAAAAGACGACTTTTCTCATCGAACTAGTCATGGATGGAGTAGTTTTAGATAATATCCAGAGGTTTCTCCTAGAACATCCATCTGTTGGATACAATCTTCTCCTAACCTCCTCAAAAACTTGAGGATGAAGAATTTGGCCGAGAGTCTGAGGTTGATCTTGATGGAGATGCTATTCATTTAGTTAGCTACTCTCATTCAAGTCACCCAAACAAGGAATCCAAGAGCAGACGAGGCTGTTCAAATCCCCTGATGGATTTCTTGATGCTGCTCCTTGTCCTGTGTCTCAGAATCCATATCATCAGATAAGTACAGGATTATCAGTAGAATTTAGACAAAAAGATATTGTATTTCATTTCCATGTATGTAATGCTTTCAATTAATGAAAATACAATTTCTTATTATCTACTTGTCTTTTGATTATTGAATGATGTATAAATTATCAGTATGCAAACATTAAAACTTGCTGGCATAGACTTAACACATCACAGAATTAGATTACTACACAAAGTAAACGTCAGGATCTGAAACAATTTTCACGATACTGACACAATACTGATGACGTCAGCATCCTGATAACAATTCTAATCCTGATGATTATTAACAAGTCTATCATACTGAAATTTATCAAGGCAAAGTGTTATAGCTAAAGCATTTAACAATCAAATATAGATCCTGACAAGAATATCAAGTCTATAAGCTAGAAACAACATACCTTGCTACTTTTGCAGATGTTAAAGATCTAGAAATTTAACATTCCTAACTCACTTACTAATCTACTGAATGTAGTTTCATCAAGTGGTTTAGTTAGAATATCTGCAAGCTGTTTGTCAGTAGGAACAAAATGAAGTTCCACAGTACCATTCTCAATATGTTCTCTAATAAAATGATACCTGACATCAATGTGCTTAGTCCTTGAATGTTGAACTGGATTTTCTGCAATTTTGATAGCACTAGTATTATCACAAAACATAGGAATATTACTAAGTGTCATACCATAATCCATCAACTGATTTCTTATCCAAAGGAGCTGTGCACAACAACTGCCTGCTGCTATGTACTCAGCTTCTACAGTTGAGGTTGAAACAGATTGTTGCTTCTTGCTTGCCCAAGAAATCAATCTATTTCCCAAGAATTGACATGTACCTGTAGTGCTTTTCCTGTCTATCTTACACCCTGCATAATCAGAGTTTGAATAGCCAATTAGGAAGTAATCAGATTCTCTAGGATACCACAAACCAAGATTTGGAGTTCCTTTGAGATATCTAAAAATTCTCTTCACAGCAATTAAATGAGATTCCTTAGGATCACTTTGGAATCTAGCAAATAAACAGGTAGAAAACATTATATCTGGCCTACTTGCAGTTAGATATAACAATGAGCCTATCATGCCTCTATAACTAGTATTATCCACACTCTTTCCCTTAGGATCAGAGTCTAGTTTAGTGGCTGTTGCCATGGGTGTTTTTGCATCTGCACAGTCTTGAAAGTCAAACCTTCTTAAAAGATCTTTGATATACTTTGACTGATTAATGAAAATACCAGTCTCAGTCTGTTTGACCTGCAAGCCTAAGAAATAATTTAATTCACCCATCATGCTCATCTGATACTTAGACTGCATAAGCTTGCTAAACTTAGAACACAATTTTTCATTAGTAGAGCCAAATATGATATCATCAACATAAACTTGAACTAAAAGCAATTCACCTTTTATCTTTCTAAAGAATAGAGTTTTGTCAATTGTACCTCTTGTGAAGCCATTTTCAAGAAGAAATTTAGACAAAGTCTTATACCATGCTCTTGGTGCCTGCTTTAGTCCATAGAGTGCCTTGTCAAGTTTATAGACATGATTTGGAAACTTTGGATCAACAAATCCAGGTGGCTGTTCCACATACACTTCCTCATCAATTTTGCCATTTAGAAAAGCACTCTTTACATCCATCTGGTATACCTTGAATTTTGAATGAGCTGCAAATGCAAGAAACATTCTGATTGCTTCCAATATTGCTACAGGTGCAAAGGTCTCATAATAATCAATGCCTTCTTCCTGAGAATAACCCTTGGCCACCAGTCTTGCTTTGTTTCTTACAATCATACCAGATTCATCTAGCTTGTTTCTGAAAACCCATCTTGCACCAATAATAGATCTATCTTTAGGTCTTGGTACTAGTTTCCAGACTTTGTTTCTCTCAAACTCATTTAACTCCTCCTGCATTGCAATTACCCAATCAGGATCCTGTAATATAACGCCTTAAAAATTTCTTAATTTTTAAATATAATTATTATTTAATATTAAATATAGATTATGTGGTGTAATTTTTTTTTAGGATAAATATATGTGACTTCAGGTTTACATGATTATATGATGATGTATGTGTGATGTGTAAGTCTGTGTATTTTTATTTGAATGTTTAATGATTAAAACCTATTTAAATTATGCATTATTGATCTTACGCGATTTTTAAAAAATAATTGGAGTTGATAAAAATCATGAAATCTTTTGTAATATTATCATTGTATAATTATTTAGTTTTTAAAATATTGTGAGAATTATTCTTGGTGTTTAAGTATTTTTAAAATGATTTTAAATTTTTTATTACATTTAAAGGATTGTTATTTGTAAAATTCATATTTTATTCGTTATTGATCCTAAAAATACTTTAAGAATATGGGGATGTTGGTAATTTCATAAATTATGTTTTAGAATTTTTAAATTTAAATTTTTATTATTTTCCGATTAATTTTGATTTTAAAGTTGAATTGAAGTGATATTTTTAATTGTTTTCAGCATTATTAAGTTACCAAATTTCCATCCCTAAATTGGCAACTAGATTATCCCCAAATCATTTTAGTTGTGCAGCTGGGTTCTTAAGTCTCTCGAACTCTCTACATCCTCTCTAGAACTCTCTCGAGTTTCTCTTTCAAACCCTCCCTTCTACTCACACGATCTCACTCCCTCTCCCCCTTAATCTCTCTCGCGTGGGTTATTTCCTCCTCGTAAGTCTCTACCTCTACTGGGTTACTCGCTGTTAACTCTCTCCTCTCCCCTCCTCTGTTCTTGAACTGCTGTGGGCGTTTATGTCATTGCAGTGTTGTGTGAGTGATTGGGGCTCTGTAGTGTTCGATTCGAGTGGCTGCAGTGGTGGTGTGACTTCGTTCTTAAGGTGGCTGTGTGTGAGAAGTCGTGTGTGTGTGCTTAATTCGAATAGTGTGTGTGGGTTGTGTAGCGAGAGTATGATGTGGGTCAGACGGTCAGTTGGGTAGAGAGAGTTTGGTGTGTGTGGTGTACAAACTGTGTAAATGTAGTGTGTGTGTCGAGTTAATGAAACCGTGTGTGCGTGTCTTAGTGTGGCTGCGTGCGTGGGCTTAGTGCCGAGTGTGTTGACAGTTTTTCCCCTCCCCTGTCCTGAAAATCGTTGTTGTGTGTTAATGAGCTTGTGTAAGTGGACTTGGTTGGCTGGTTGTGTTCTAGTTTCATCTCCTCTGTTTCGATGCTGCTGCATAGGAGTCTTTGGCGAGTGTTGTGTATACTGTGATTGTGGGTGTGTAATTGATAGTGTGTGTGTGTGTGTTAGCAAATCGTGTGAGTGTGTGACTGATTAAGTGAAGCTTGTGTAGTGTATGGTTAGTTCTGTATCGTGGCCAATCTATTGTGGTACTTCGACTTTCGGGGTTACAATTTGGTATTCTGTTGAATTGTCCTGTGATTTTAAATTTGGTTACAAGATGATGCACTGTATGATTTATTTCCGAAGTATCCGCTGTTAAATTAATCGTATAGTAAATTGTGTAGAGTCTCGTATTACTTATTTCGTATATGTAAGTTCCGAATTGTATATTTGATTGTTATGATTTATTGGAAATATTATGGATTACTCGGATTGAAATAATGTTAATTCTAATTGATTAGTATTTTGACTTGGTGATTGGTTGTAATTTCTAAATGTAATGTGAATATTATTATTGGTTGTCTCGGCTGTGTTCTGACTGGTAGTATACCCGTACAAAAGAGATGTTGTCCAAATTTCGATAGAATTATTTCGTAATTCTTAAAGTAAATTGATAAGAACTATTTAAGTATATGTGTTTTGTGTATTATAAAATATAGAAGTCGGTAGTATGCTAGGTGTTTATGTGGTTTATCGGATTTCATTATTCTATTTTGGAATAAGTGGTCTATATGTGCTATGCTAGTTATGTACTCACTTGGTTTAATTGTTTATAGTAAAGGTACTTTAGAAGTATAACTTTATGTGTCATATATGTTATTGTGGTTACTCGAGTTAGGGGACGTATGGGTAGACTAAAATAGACAGTAAAGTTTGATTGGCATTGTACTGAAGTAGTACTTTACCTTTCTATAGGTGCAAGAAGGAGGCCGACTAAGAGCCAGTGCTGTGTAGATGGAATCTAGAGAAAGGAAGATAATGATCGGAATTGACGAGTGTGCACGTGAGAGACTGACAAGTGGTAAAGGAAGGATGGATGTGTGACCGAATAAAAGTGAGTATATGAAGGAATAGAGACTAATGTAAAGTGAATAATAACGAGTTAGTGTATTGGAATTGGAAACTCCGTATATTGAGGCAAGTATACTATCCCTCACTTATCGTTCAAGTGATGTGAAACTGTTTCTATTATTTATATTTGCGCGTCCTTTCAAATCTTTTCTTCACTACGCCATAGATGGCCTGCAGCAACGCTTTTTTTCGGTGTTGCAATGGAAAACGTTACAGTAGCTCTAAACTTGATGGCCTGCAGCAACGCTTTGTTTTTGTGTTGCTGTATACAAAACATGGTGTTGCCGTAGCTATAAGAAATGTAGCAAGTTGCAACACTTGTGAAGTGTTGCCGTTAATATGATTTAAACACAATTTTTTTTAACAAAAATTGAAATAAATAATTATTGTGAATTAAAATTAATTAATTTAAAAAACAAATAATTTAAATTTTCAAAGTTTGTTATTAGAGTCAATATTATAATTTTTATAAAATAGAACATTTTTTATAATTTGAATATAGACCAAATTATTAAAAAAAACGTAATAAATAGACCAAATTTTTTAATTTTTTAATTTTTAAAAATTAAAATTTACAAATTTTACACAAAATTAATAAAGTTTGATAATAAATATTAAGATTGATGTTAAAAAAATTCTATATTCATTATTGAAGTGAAACATAACATTTTTATAAAAATAACACATTTTCTTATAAAATTTTTAATTGATAAAATTTTAAATAAAAAATGAAAAAATAATGCAGCTGGGCCTCAAACTGTGACACGGTCCGAATTATTGGAATTTCATAGAAGCGGCAATTTTGCCGCCTTGTCAAAACACTACACTAACAACAAAAAAGAGTTATACGGAGTAGATAAAACACCCTCCCTCTACCGCCTCTCTCTTCCACCCACTCAAATCTCACTCAGAAATTAGGGTTCACCGCTCACTCACTCCATAATTTTCAAGGTTTGGGGTTGCTTCAAGCTTGCACGGTTTCGATTTGGGGCTTCAATAAGGGTTTTGATTGGGCTCTGTTTGAATTGGGGATTTAGAGGTCGAATTGAATTAAGGGATTTTGAGGTCCAATTGAATTCGGAATTTTGAATTGCTCAGTTGATCTAATTATTAATTTTGGTATCTTCTTTCTTATCTATTTCAATCACGTTCTGTACTCTTCTTCTTTATATTCTTAACTTGTTTGTCCAATATATTCTTATCTCTGTTGCTCGACATAAAGGTATATATTCTGAATTGCCTCATACAGGTATTAATACAAGAATCGGGAGAGATGTAGATGATGAAAGAAAGAATCCAGATCAACTTGGTGGGATAGGGACTACTGGTTCCGAAGTCGATCCTCAAGGTACTGTATATTCTTAATTAGCTGTTAATTCAAATTAAATTAGTGCTTTTAAAATGTTATTCTCTGCTTGAATATTCTCTTCCGGTGATAAACTAAATTACCATTCTACTACCGTGAAGAAGAAGATCGTGAAGAAGAGAGTCAAGAAGTTCAAGAGGCCATGGAGCGACCGTCTCATCACCGTCAAGGTTCATCCTTCTTATTCACTAATTTTACTCTATTAATTAGTAATTTTTATCTGTTAATTGTGATAAATCTAGGTTTAATTGTTAAATGTGTGTGTTATTTGATGCTTTTTTGAAATGATTGTATGTGTATTCATGTACGTAGATCCTGTATGTATGTATGTTTGACATTTATTATTTTATTAAAATGATATTGAGAATACTTGAATTCATTCATTGGTTTCCTGTGACTTGTAAGTTGGCGATGTGACTTTTTTCCCTGAATTCTGGAGTCAGGACGCAATACTCCACAACTCCATTTATTGATGAGATGTATGATCGTTTGCAAGAGATCCTAAATGATTATGGTATCATCATTAGTCGCTGGCCAGAATATACTTTTGCTTTGGAGAATGTAAGTCATCAGACTTTCTTAACCAAGTCTTTATGCTCCTGTTGCTCAATGTGGTTGTGCGTAGTATTGAAGGAGCATTGGCATGAATTTGCATTTCTTGTTTTGTATCCCTTTCATTCTGTCACACTCTGGTTTTGTACATACTATTCATAGCAATCTAAATATTAGTCATTCAAGAACAATTATCTACTAGGCACCGAGTATAAAATCTAGTAAAAGTTTTGCTGTTTTATGATACTAGCAAGTTTTAACAGAGAGTAAAATAAAGAAGAAAGGAATGTGCTAAAATTTGTTCTTTTACAGATACCTGTATTTAAGTTACAATTTATTAAGGGTAGCATGCAGTTATAACTTTCAATGTGACATTTGTTATCTGCAAAAACAGGCTATTGCTGACATTGAGAAGGCAGTTGTGGAAGCCTTGGACAAACAATATGCAGATGTTGTATCACCATTGAAAGAGAACATGGCTCCCAAGAAATTTGGCCTCAAATATGTGCAGAAGCTAGCTAAGCGATCTGTAGGTCCTTATGTGGTTCCTGAAGAGGTAAATTTACTTCGCCAAAAGCTCACACACCATATATTATGTGTGTTATGCTGTTGTAAGGTAATATAATGATTTGCACTTGAACTTTAGAAGGATGGTAGGTTTCAGACTGGAAGAAGGATGTTGCCATCTACATTCCAGGACAAGATGAAGGAGCAGGTTATAGCACTATTATTGATTAAAGTATACTTCATATGCTTAATGTCGAGTAATCTTGCAAATCTAAATTCAACAGAATGTAGGTTCTAGAGTCTGGTTTCACCATTTGATGGTCATTGAAGTTATGAATTGATTTTATTTCTGTTTTTTGAGTATGTTGTGACAAATGGACTGCTCACTTCTACTAGTTGGATATAGCATCTAAATTTAAATGCGCAATCTATAGAAGGCCTTGAAAAAGAAGCTATATGCAAGGATATAATATGCAAAGTTTCTTGAGGACACAGTGAAAGAGATGGCGAAGGAAATTCAGAATTCCCAAAGTGGTGAAGCTAAGAAGACAACAGAAGATCTTGATGAATTTATGAATAATGTGAGGAACTTCTTGTCCATTTCATCCTTTTTGTTAGTAGTTTCCTCCACTTCTTTTCTCTTTTAACTAGGTTGAAATCTTAACTCAATATTCTTCCAACTTTTTCTATTTAATTTTCTCTTTGCCATGGATTACTTATTGTCCACCAAAGCTATCAATATTTTTTTTTCAACAGACAGAAGATAAATGCTGTGTCCCTATTAGTATTGATGAAAAAGGTAACTTCAACCTTCTACATTCATATTCAGCAAAGCGGATAGACAAATATACAAACTTGTAACATACATTTTGAAAGAGATATTAACGCTACACATACACGTACATATTTTTGGGCTACCCAGACTACATTGAGTTTCTCATTTTGTACTTCACTTTTTTCCTAAGATTTCTGTAATGGAAGAATCAGAAGACACGGAATTGCTCAAAGTAGCATTACAAGTAATTGGTAGTGCTTCCACCAGTGAACAGGTTCACTATATCAGTTCTTACAAAGTGTTTTCTCTCTCATACTTTTACATGGTTGATTTTGATTTTTTGCTAAATGATATGGTTGATTTTAGTATTGATTGTATCTCTGTTTTAATTTGTTCAGGCTATCAGAGGAATCAAGCCCCCTTGAGAATTCAACTTCACTTATTTATAATAAGTCATTGTCATTTTTGGCTTAGTACTTGAGAACGATGAAAGTTTGCTAAAAGATTGGTGGGTCGTATTCTGGCCTCGGCTATACTCCAGAATGACAGAGCAACCAGCTGGAGGGAATCCACAAGCATCTGCACAGCCCACAGGTCTTACGGTCATTTTCATTTAAGAAGATCAAATTATCATAAACATTTAGTTTTCCGATTACAGTGTACTGTTATGTATGCATCTAAGATTAATTGAATTGATTCTCAGCCTTCAATGGGAGAAGCCCAAGAGATGCTATTTTCACTTAAAAGATCCCAGCAGCTACCAATCACTGAAGATCCACCACATGTGAGCAATGTTGTGGGACAACCACCAGAGGTTATGTCGCAGGCTCCTCAAGAAATGAGCCAGCGGAGAGCTGAAAAGCGTCCTATGAATATCGAAACTTCTAGTATTCTAGGCCACTCGGCTTCAAAAGAAAAAGGAAAGGGGCCTCTCGGGTTTCTTCTTGTAAAGTTGCTACCGTCTGAAATCACACCAGTGCCATATACTGGCAATTTTAGGTAGTTTCTGTTTTCATGGTAAAATTTAAAATATATATCACCACTGGTTGTTTGTTAAGTTTACATTCTTTGCTTGAATTGTACATGATTAATGTGAATATATCCAGTGGCACTTACATTTGGTGATTACTCATCCTTTTTGTCTGCATTTGTGTGTCACACAGCCACCTACAAATGCCTGGTACGATTCAGCCTCCTCCAGAAGCTATCGGGGTATGGTTATTACATTATTGAACATCATAACTTCAGAACTGAACGGAGACTAAGACATTATACTTCTATCGCAGGCTTCCGTTTAATTCGAGTCAGCTAATCCAGCAGAACAGGATTCCGTGTATCCACCCCCATCACTTATTGCCGGTTTGTCTGATTCTTTAAGCTATAGTGTCAGGTTATAAATTGCATGTTGAAATTATTGTAGAAAGATTTACTCTGATGGACTTAATCTTATTTTGTATGGTTTATAGTTATATCACATTTTGATTATCTTTTGAGAACTCCAAGTGGTACATATTTGAAAATAAGACCCCTGGTCAGAGTTAATTATTCACTCAGAGTCAATAATATAACTTTGTTGCTGCGCTTTATTAAAATTATTTCATTTTCAGGTGAAAGTTATAGGAAAGACCAAGGATTATTGTCGGGAGTGGGAGTAAATGAAGCAGATGTAAGTGACCACCTAACAAACAAGTTTCATATGTAGCTCTTCTTGCATGTTGTGGTATTAATTCACAACTCTGTATATCTTGGCAGGGACCTTCCCGTGATTCACAACTCTGTATTAATTGGTGTTTTTATTTTAAGTGACTTATACAACGATGCCTATTTACATGTTTTTTCTTTGCAATTTTGGGCTGGCAGAATACATGTGAAAACATTGATGACATTAAAGCAACATTAGCATCATTAGCTACTGAGATAGACATTGGCGTTCTTTATCCAGGCCTTGATCTGAATAATCGGCATTGCAGGCTGGAAGAAAGTTCCATTGAAACAAATTTCTGCTAATACAGTCTAATTAAAAATCTACATAGATATGTAGTATAGTTATCCAGGTATCTTAAATGTAATGATGTAAGTGAAGTCATTCTAGTACTTGTATTGGTATATTTTTGTATTGATGTAATGATACATATTTTAATTTTTGGGAAAGCAAATATATAAAATAGTTTTTGGTAAATTTTCATTTGGAACATGTTGTGGGTGGTTTAATATAATGTTGCCACTAATTGTTGTGGGATCCACAAATGGGACCCGCATGTGGGACCCGCGTGTGGGTCCCAATTTTGCTAAATTTTAACATCTACTGCAACACTAGTTTAGCGTTGCTGTAAGTTATGTTTAACGTTGCCATAGAAGTTTTTGGTAACAAAAGTAGTAGCGTTGTTGTGGTGAACAAAAGCGTTGCCGTAGACACCTATGGCAGCTGTGCCAAATGCAACGCTGAAAAAGCGTTGCCGTTTCGTTTTTTTGCTCTACAGCAACGTTTTTTTGGCTTGCTGCAACATTTTTAAAACGTTGCTGCAAGCCATCTATGGCGTAGTGCTTGTAATCATCTATACCGTTCATTGTCATTTTTAAATAATGTGAACTATTCTTGTCAATTATACGATGTTCTTTCAAATCATTTTCCTAGTGCTTAAACTCTTCATTTTTATTGCCAGTGAAATTCTTCTTCTATTAAATTGCAAACACTCATTTTCAAATTACTATGTCATTGTTTATTTTCCTCACCTATTTTTCAGGTGTTGAATTCTTTTAAATTTAATTTACTTCCATATTCCTCGTCTTTACTAATATTTTTCAAAAAGCATTTTTCTTCAAATTATTGTAAAATAATTCGAGGATTATACAGTTGTTGAGGCATGTGTTGCTCAGTGACTATTAAAACCGAGAATGAATTGAGATCTTCTTAATTATTCAAACTCATTATTGTCATGCCGGTTCTGGCAGCTAAAGCTTATTATTGCTTAGCCGATAGGAGTGAGACCTTGGGTAATTTAGAATTTCTTAAATCTTCATTTTGATCTATTCAAATCTATTCTGGTTGTCCAAACTTTAAAGCGTAATTTCATAAATTGACAATCCTTGAAACAAGTGGTTATATCCAGTGCAGTGACGTAAATCTTCTGTTGAACTTCGAACTTTCTATATTCCCTGCTTTCTTTATAATTGTTGTTCCGTTTCTAGATTCTAAATAATTGCTCAGTTATTTAATTTATCATGTTTCCTTGTTGATATATGATTCTATTTTGCTGAACTATACCCTGCTTAGTTTAATCTTATTGACTTATCGTTTATAAATCCTTATATCACATGCTTCCCCTGAATCTTAACCTTATTGTTGTGGTTCATGATTCTGCATATCAATTGCTTCCCTGACCCACAGTCTTATATAATTGAAAATGAAAATGGTTTAATTAATTAAAGATGTTTTAAAATTCCTTATACTGGGCTGATCTGTTATCAGTGAGTATAAAGGACTTTAAAGGGAAATGTTTTAAAGATTTTATTGTGGGGGATTCCGTCAAAATGTTTTCCACGGATTCCATCAGATTGGAGGCGTAAGAGGCCGGGTGACGCCGATCCAGCATGTTTTATTTTTGTGCTGTAGTTCTGGTGGGACCAGTCCAGCATCTTTTAAAGGCCAATGTGTTGCCTAATTGGGAACCCAATTTATGTCCAGACGGATCGAGTGTCCGGGCTGGGGACTTTACGTGGCTGATCACCCGTATTGTCCGTAGTCGTGAAAAAACTCCAATCAACGAAAATGATTTTAAAAAGAGTTTTATGGAAAGTATGTTTAATGATGGAATGGTTTCAAAGAAAGAAATGTTTTGATAAAGAGTATGGTTTAAAGAAAATGGAAAGTTTTATTGTATGAAGAGTATTGATTTATTCCCTTGAGATAGTTTGATCATTGATATTGTTCATCAATGAAATATTCATAAATTGTTGTTCACTATATTATATACTTGCTGAGCGTTCTTTGGCTCACTCTTGCTTTGTTTTACCTAACCCTTTGCAATTAGGTTTAAGGATGATCTACTACATTTATCCCTGCGAATGAGAGCGATGAGGCACTTTATTCATGATTGATTTCGGAGCTAGAGCCGGTAAGCACAGGTTGGGATTGAGCTACGAATTAGATGGTATAGTAATTTGTATTAGAGCAGAGATAGAAGTTGTAATAAATTGTATAGTTTAGATTCTTGTTTCATACCATAACCTGGAAATCGATCCTCGGTGAGGAATCGTTGGTGTATTAAGTTTTAATTTTATTTGTTAAATTGGAATTTGGTTGAGTTGAATTACAGGTGGATAGTCCGATTTACGAATACTTCATGCCGGAATTTTCTAAAATTCCCCTATATTAAAGTCTATTTTATTATAAAAAGTATATTTTCAATATTTGGAAGTCAGGGCGTTACATGTAAGGCTTCTTCAACCTTCTTAGGTTCATTCTTTGAGAGAAAGCAACTATACAAGCATTCATTTTGAATTGATCTTCTAGTTCGAACACCACTATTTGGATCACCAATAATCAAATCTTCAGTATGATCCTTTGTCCATTTTCTAACAGGTGGTAGATTGACTCTGCTAGTCTCTCCCCCTAAGTTAGTGGTATCTCTTGTAGAAGAATTCTCTCTGCCTTCAATAACTCCCCTTTGATCAATAGAATCAGTAGATTCCATATTGCTGCTAGTTACTGATCTTTCCTCAATAGACTCTGAAAGATCAGTTCCTGATGGAGTAGACTCTGAAAGGCTAGTCTGCTCCTGATGATCACTGTGTTCTTCTTGATTCATTTGCTCCCCCTCAACAGTAGCATTCTTTTGAGAAGCAATAGAAATTTCTTCTGGAGAACCTTCATCATCACTGGAGAGTATCTCAGAATTCTTCAGATTTTCAAATTCCAATTTGTCATGACTCTCATCAGTTTGCAGAATTCCAAATTTCTTATCATCAAATGCAACATGAATTGATTCCATAACAATGTGAGTTCTGAGATTATAAACTTTGAAGGCCTTAGATGCTGAATATCCTAGAAAGATTGCTTCATCCGATTTGGCTTCAAATTTTCCAAGTTGTTCTGGATGAACTTTTAGGACATAGCATTTGCATCCAAAGATGTGAAAGTATTTCACACTTGGTTTCTTTCCTTTGATCATCTCATAGGGAGTTTTTCCATGATTATTTACCAAGGTACAGTTTTGAGTGAAACATGTAGTGTTAATAGCTTCTACCCAAAAATAGGTTGGAAGTTTTGCATCTGCAAGCATGGTTCTTGCTGCCTCTATGAGAGTCCTGTTCTTTCTTTCCACTACACCATTTTGCTGAGGTATACCAGGTGCAGAAAATTGTTGAGTGATTCCATTGTCTGCACAATAATCCTCCATTGTAGAATTCTTGAATTCTGTACCATTGTCACTCCTAAGTACTTTGACTTTGTACTCAGAGTTATTCTGAATATTCTTGACAACTTCAATGATTTATTGAGGAGCTTCATCCTTCTTGTGTAGAAAGAACACCCATGTGAACCTTGTGAAATCATCCACTATCACTAGAGCATATCTTTTCTTGCTGATAGACATAATGTTTACTGGACCAAACAGATCAAGATGTAGCATATGAAATGGTTCAGTAATTGAATTTTCAGCCTTGCTCTTGAAAGTGGTTCTTCTTTGCTTTCCAAGCTGACATGCATCACAAAGTCCATCTTGCACATAATTTGCCTGAGGTAGGCCTCTCACCAGATTATGCTTAACAAGTTGATTAAGCTTCTTGAAGTTGAGATGTGAGAGTTTCTTGTGCCAATTCCAGCTTTCATCACTTGTTGCTTTACTGTAGAGACATCTAACAATTCCTTTAGATGTATCATTTAAGCTGGCTTCATATATGTTACCATGTCTTTGACCAGTTAGAACAATGTCTCCATTCTGCATATTCAAGATTTTGCATCCTTCTCTGTCAAAGATTGATTTGTAACCTTTATCACCCAGTTGACTTATGCTTAAAAGAGTATGTTTCAAGCCTTCAACCAGTGCTACATTTTCTATGATGACATTCCCAAAAACAATTGAGCCATATCCCAGAGTTTCTCCTTTGTTGCCATCTCCAAAAGATATTACTGGGCCAGCTTTCCTCTCAAACTTTGTAAGCAGGGACTTCTTTCCAGTCATATGTCCAGAGCATCCACTCTCCAAGATAATTGAATGCTTCTTTCCTGTGCCCTTAACAGAGGATGGAGAAGTTTTCTTTGGAGATCCAGGTTTGTCTGAAACATTTGCCATCAGTGCAATGTTGTCATAATCCAATTCATCTTCAGAATCACTGGAATCAGCCCAATCCTTCTCTGTGATCATAAGTGCATTACCCTTTCCTGAATTCCTAGGCTTCTTACACTCACTAGCAAAGTGTCCAAGCTCGCTGCAATTAAAGCACTTGATCTTGGCCTTATCAAGCTTGACAATTGTACTTTTGCCTTTGTCACTCTTCTTCTCCTCCTTCTTTTGAAAAGGTCCTTTGCTAAATCTTCTCCTGTTGAATCTTCCTTTCTTGAAAGTTTTAGCAAACATAGCAAAGAGTTCCTGCATCTCAGATTCAGAATCATTGTTGTCAGAGTCCATATCAGTAGTCTCTGACTCAGAACTTTCTTTGCTTTTCTTCTTCCTTGAGTTCTTTACAATAATCTCTTCATGCTGTTCTTCCGGAAGCTTCTTTAATTCAGATTGAGCAGTAAGTGCAACAGTCTTCATCTTTCCTTCACTCCTGCTCTTCTTCTACTGCTTGTCAAGTTCATAAGCTCTCAGTTTTCCATACACTGCTTCTAATGATATCTCATCCAGATCATTAGCTTCCTCAATCGCAGATATCTTCTCATCGTAGAAATCAGGCAAAGCTTTCATGAACTTTGTATTCATATCCTCCAAGTCATAATATTTACCATGCATGGCCATCTCATTGATGAGTTTTGTAAACCTATCAAAGGTATCAGTAAGTGACTCACCAGACTTGGTACTCATACTGTTGTATAAGTAGTGTCCTCATATTCTTCCTGACGGGCTTAGTTCCTTCACAGTGAACCTTAAGATTGTCCCATATATCCTTAGCAGTTTTACAATAGAGAACATAGTTAGTGAGAACATAATCAAGACTGTTGAATAATATGTTTCTCACTTTAGCATCTTTAAGAACATTCTCCTTGTCCTTATCTGACCACTCAGATTTTGGCTTCTCTGCTGTATGTTCTAGAACAACTTGACCATCAACAGTTACTTGTCCAACAACCTTCGTTGGGATAAAAGGTCCATCTCTGATTCTGTCAAGATAATCAGGATTTGTTGCTTCCAGATGATGTAACATCTTTACTTCCCATAGAGTATATTCATTTCTCTTGAGCATAGGAATCTTAGTATTCCCATCCTTGTAACCAGAAATGATTGCAGATCTTTATGATTATTCGAAATCAACCTGCTCTGATACTAATTGTTAACTCGAATAACTTGTAGAAGGGGGGGTTGAATACAAGTTATATAATCGTGTCTGATTTTTGCTTGGTTATATGAACAAGAATAAACGAATGAATCAAACTCTGTTTGTATTAAATAAATCAAATGCAAACTCTACCAAAGGTGTACAATACCTTTAGCAGCTGCTGACAATATAAATCTCTCTGTTTGTTTCGAACTTTCGAATACAAACCTTATACAGATATACAGAGCTTCTAACGAACTTACAATTCGTTCAATCACAATCGCAAAATCGCTCTTTTACAATGATATAGAGAGAGTATTTATAATGCTTCCTATCAACTAATCACAGAAAGATAATATATATATGACAATGTTCTGCCGTCCAGTTGATAGTTTCCATCAATAAAAAATTCTTTCCTTCATAAAATCTTCTTGCTTGTTCCTCAAACAAAGATCCTGTTTTATAGCACTTGCCAGTTTCTGTAGCATCCATAATGACATCATCAGTAACACGACTGATATCAGGATTCCATCTTGCATCATGATCTGACCATCTCATCAGTACTTGATCAGTAGTTAACTTGACATATCAGGATTCAATCTCAGTTCCTGACATGTAGTACTCGATGCACTGTTCATTCCTGACTAAACTTTACAGATAACTGTCTAACACATATTTCCTATACAAAGTGCTAAATCCTTTATAAATCAGGACATACAAGAAGTATAAGTAAAATTCTATTCTTAACATCACAACTCATGAATTATTCCTAACACTAATATAGCTTATATATATTCACTGCTCCTTCGTTCCTTTTCTAGTTCATACCATGGCCTATCACTGGATTCCCCCACCTGCCGGAGGACTTAAGATCAACGTCCATGCAATGCATTCCTCAATCACTCTTGCCAACGGCAACAACACTAGCATTGGAGGTGTGTATAGAGATGTTAATGGCGAGCTGAAACTTCTCACTATTGGGGTTATAGCAGGCATTTTTAGGATTGGAAACCAACTCTGGGCCATTTATATCGCGATGATAAGGGCCTTCAAAGAAGATTTTTGTCATGTCATTCTCAAAACTGACAACTATGAGACATTCAGAATCATCAGAAACTTCAACATTGGTGCACCAACGGAATTTTATGACATCTTTTCCAATCATCTCTACTGGTCTCATTTTCCTGTCAGCACATTTATTCTCTTTTCAACTCCTACAAAACAAACATACATGCATGACAATATACACATACTGTGTAAAATACATATATATTACGTTTTTGTATCTGAAAATACGCGCTTCTACCATTAGTGGATAGTTAGATTTACATCATTGCTTATTCTACATTTTAGAGGGCGATTTACAACTTTTCGGATCATCTCTTCCGATCTTCCTTTCTTGTTCATCACCCTGCCAACATACACTCATTGCTTTACATGCATGAACAATATATCTTCCTATCTTCCTTTCTTATTCATCACCCTGCCAACATACACACATTGCTTTACATGCATGCACTATATATATATATATATATATATTATTGGTAAGAATGCAAGCCAATATAAACAAGAAGACGTGGTAACTCAACACTAGTGTTGAATATTGAACACACGAAAAGAATACAGAGGGGAGGGGGGTGAATGGATTCTTGAACTTTTCTTATTCTTGAATCTATTTGGTGTATGTGGCAAGATATGTGTTATGTGTGTGTAGAACTATAAGTGCGGATAATAACAACACAAGACACAATCTTCACTTTAATCTAATATTTTATTAGATAAAGATTTGCTACAACCTGTGAATACAAATGATAGTATTCTCAGCTTCGTTTTTCTCAGAGAGATGTATGTTCTTGAATGTGTATAAAAAAAACCTATTTTCTAAAGAAGTGAGGTTGTATCGTTATAGAACATGGATACAACCTACTTACTACAAATGAGGTTACAGGATAAATTACTTTTCAGTATGTCTACCCTATTTGAGTAAGCATCCAAACGGCTACAAGTTTGACTTCTTGAAATTCTGTTCAGGTCCACTTCTTTTGCTCTTTGTCTCTTGTACATCTCTCTAAGCTTCTTTGTAGGCTTTCCAAAGTACCTTACAGTTTGTGGTCCATAAAGTGCTTTGGCTTGTTGCAGGTTTCTGACTTGTACGATTTCTCCATTATTTTGTCTCCAATATTGTATTCAATAAGTAATTGAGTAATTGATTCGAGAACCAGAATTGACTTGATCGATAACTCTGAGTTCTTTTCTAACAGCTCTTTTATTTAGGAATCCTTGAGTTGTCGAATAGAACATTTAACTTATCGAATCCCTGAGATATCGAATAGCTTTCTGAGTCTTTGAGATATCGAATGAAACTTTGACTTGTTGACTCTTAGAGAAATCGAACACCACTTTGACTTGTTGACTTCTTGAGTTCCGAATAGAGTATTAGACATATCGAATCTCTGAGTTATCGAATGACGCTTTGACTTGTTGACTTTCAGAGATATCGAATAGTGTCTTTTGAGATATCGAATCCCTGACATCTCGAAGGCTAGACTTCTCGAATATAACAAACATACTTCTTGAATTGGTACTTAGGCAAATATTCATTCTTCTAATTCCAATTATGATTATTTGATAGTCTTTATCTTCAAGCTTCATGCATGATCCTTGGATCTTCTTTCAAGCATTATTCTCTGACTTTTAAGTACAGTTATACAACTAGAATTTGATGCCTATTAAAAGTACTAAACAAGTAGAAACTCTATAACTAGAGGTTCCCTCAGTTAAGAGGTCATGTAAGTAATGCAAAGCATTACAAGCAATTAGGCTTGTTATTAGATGTGCTCAGGCATGCCTCTGTGACTAACAATCTCCCCCAAATTGTGAGTAAGACCCTTAGTCACAATTTCATGTCTGATAACAAGCCTAACAAACATAAAGATAAGACTTGAAAAGTACAAGTATGTAGATTGATTAAGGAAAGTACAGAGAGGTGTCTTACAAGTTATGAGGAAACTACTAGCCATATCCTTTTGGATTTATCTCTTGAGATTTAGCTTGCAGATTCTCATTTTTCCTCTTTTCCTCAGCTTCTTTAGCTTTCTTCTTTGCATTTTCTTCCATTGCAAGAATAATGTCTTCCATTGCAGTGAGTTCTTCAATTAGAGGGGAGCCTGATAAATCCTTGAGTACTTCATTCAGCTGTTCTCAGAGTAGGAACTGATGTAGTCCATTCTAATCTTTACAGTTCTTCTATATTTCTTGTATTCAATGATGTAAGGATTAAATTTGACCCTACACAGACCCATAGCCCTCAATTCATTAGCCTTAGCTTCCATTACTGCAAACTCCTCCTCTCTTTTCTTTAGAAGCTCTTCTCTTCTTTTTCTGTTCTGCCTGGTGATCTCTTTTCATTTTGACAAAATCAATTAACTCCAGTTTCCATACCCTTTCCACTCTATCTTCAGAATCCAACATTGCAATAATCCTTTCTATATCATATAACCTGCCCCAATGCTGACATGTCCCTTGCCTGAATTTCTCCTATCTTCCATCAGTATATTTAATTTCAAGACAATCATCAACAATGGCAACATGATAGATTCTTTGATCCCATAGGAACTGCAGTTGGTCTTTATCATAGATTTCATCTATAGGTGGTAGGTTTAACCCTGGAATGATTGTCAGTGCCCTTGAATTAGATAACTTCACCCTTCTTGCAGCTTGCTTGAATTTAACCTTTTTCACTCCAATGCTTGGCAGAAACTTATGACCTTTGCTTTTAGACCACTGTAGTATACCATTAGCAGTTTGCTTTTGGAAACATACAGATGGTTTCTTTATTTGTATCTTCTTCTCTTCTTGAGGTGACAAAACATATGCAGAGGCCATGGGTGTAGATTTTGGTAGGTCACTACTAATTGTATTCACCCTAGACTTAGAGTCTTGTGTTATGGTGAGATTACAGTTACCAATGCCTAAGGCTTGCTGTTTTCCACTTTTCCTCTCATAGACTTTGCCTTGGTCATCATCACTTTTCTTGTCTTTGATGTCCTTCTTTTTCTTCTTGTCTTCATCATCCTTATCACTCCTGTGATGTCTTCTTCTCCCATCACTCTTGTCTTCATCTTTATCATCCTTATCCCTCCTCTCCTTGGCCATTTCTGGAACAATTCCAGTTGCAATGAAAGTTGTGAGAATATGCAGGGCTTCTAACTCTTCAGCAGTTCTGATTCCTTGCTTTTTAGTTATTCTTTCAATGATGGCAATGATGAGATTTCTATTCTGAGGGATAAGATGCTTGGGAATGATCAACTACTTGATGTCATCGATTCTTATTCCAGATTGATAGAAGATGGTTCTTGGATTTGTAAGCAATTCAGGCAGTCTGGATGGTTGATCATTCCTTAAGTCATCATATAGACTCTTGTTATTTTCATTTGTCCTCTCAATTAGCCTGACCAGTGCATCTACTTCAGAAAATTTGAGAGCCTTCAGAATGGTTTATGTTAGATGCCATATCTTGGAATTAGTCACCATCATTATTTCTTTGAACCATACGTTGTCAACCTTCCTAGGTACAACAGTAAGATAGTCAATCTGATCTCTCAAACTTCTCAGATATTAGATAGCCTGTTCTCTTGAGACTTTCAGAAACTCCAAGAATGCATCATCATGGTAGACATTAGAATTTGCAATTTCTTGTAGCTTGGCCTCAGTAACCACCTATACTTCTATAGGCTTGACACTTTCAATTTTGGAAGATTGAGGTTGATCAGATGGCATGCTTCCTGCAACTACTGTAGAAATGATAGATTGCTTTTGCCCACTAGAAGTAGTGATGTGTACTTCTGGTAGAGTGACAACTGGTAGAGTGGTTGTAGGCTTGATAGGCTTGATAGATTTGGAGGTTTGAGTCTCATTGACATTAGCTTTGCCTTTGCCTTGAACATGAGGAGTTGTTGTAGATGAAGTTAGTTGACCACCCTCAGATATGATAATACCTTTCTCCTTTGGTTTCTCCCCCTTTGATTTTGAGTTCATTATCTTCTCCCCCTTAGGCTTGTTGTCAGGCACAGTAGATTTGGATGGGGCCTTTGGGATGGAAGAGGAGGGTGGTGGTTGAGACGTAGGTTGAGGGATTCCCATGTGCAGCATCATTGCAGAAATCATCTGTTGTTGATTGAGAAGAACATCAGTAGTAGTTGTACTCTGAGTGTCCAATTTGGCATTCAAAAGAGCAACAGAATCTTTGAGCTCTGCATTGAAGACTTTAAGGTCAGAAACTTCCTTCTCCAATCTATTCACAGATTCTTTGAGAGTTTCAGCCCTGAAGGAAGATAGTGATTATTTCTGGAGCCTCTCCACTTCATACTTGCTCATGTTGTGAACAGGTACCTCAGAAATGAGTTTATCACCATATTGATTCTGCCACATGACCTTAAGAAGTGCATTGGCATCCTGGGTGTGAGTTGATAGAGTGGCCATTTCTCTTGTGAGCTTTGTGAGACTATCTTTCAGAGAAGGTAGCTCAAGGTCCACAGATGTGCTGTTTTCTTACATTCCCTTATCTCTCTGAGTGTGGATGCCATGGGAGGAAATTCAGTTGTAAATTTACTTTTGAGCTCACTCACTTCCTTGGTTGTATCTCCTGTAGATATTTTTAAGTTCAGTTTTCATTCCTTTTCTAAGATAGTGAATAGCTTTTAAGCTTCCCTTGTATGACTCATTAATGGCTTCATAGACATCAGTAGGTAAAAGAGTTCGAGCATTGGATCCAAGAGTAGTGATGTATCCTTCTCTCAAGTACTACAGAGCCTCAGTCAGGGTGCATTCTTTGATGGTACTCATCCATGCATCTATATTACCATCTCTCTCAGCCTCATATACTATTTTCTCTTGTTTCTTTTCTACATCTTCTTTATGATAGAGCAAAATAGCTTCATAGTTGGCATTTGGAAGGTTTGCTGTGAGGAGATGTTGAGCAATTTTAGAGATCTCATCAAGCTGGTCCACATTCAAGCAATGAAGTGCTTCATCCGTCAATTGTGGTGGAACAGTTGATGATCCTGAGGCACTGTCATGTTGCACAGGCCTCAGCCATTGAGAAAGGGTGGCCTGAGCCAAGTTAGTGCTAGAGTTAGTCAAGCTAGACTCCTCAGTTACAGATGCGACTTCTGTAATCGGATGGATTGACTTTACTACTGTTGTCTCCACGAAAGTGGGATGAGTTACAACAGTAGTTGACACAGGCACAGAGTCTCTATTGAAAACTAGTGAATCCTCTGTGTTTGTGATGGTGTCATTAGGATATGCCCCAGCTTACATTCCCTCACCATCTAGATGTGGTTCCTGGGTGGTGAGCAAAGTGTCATGCACTAAGTCACTTGAGTCCATTGGCTCACCAAGAGAAGAGAATTCTTGGTGATCAATGCCTTGCTCCTGAATTGCTTAAGTTGCAGGTTTCAAAGAAATTTGAGATGTAGATTCTGGAAGAAAAGTGTCTTGTAGAATAGATTTTGGCAACTCCTCCTGAGAAATAGAGGGAGTGTCAAGAGTGATGTGCTCTCCACTCAGTGTTGTGCCAGCCTTATCACTCCCAGGTGCTGACTCATTACAAGAAGGTGCATTAGGGAGGATGCTTGATTCTATAGATGCACCCTATTGAGAGGATACATCTAGTGAACTGTGTGCCCCTGATTTTACAACTTCAACCATGTGTGTGACTGAAGTGGTGGTTTTAGATTTCTTCTTCTTTGATCTTTTTAAGGGTGACTCAGTTGCCTCACTTTCTAATCATAATTCTACAGCCAATGCTACTTCAGTTAAGATATTCAATGGTTCAGAGGCTATCTCCTTTCTCTTCTTTTTACTAACATCACCCTGTTGAGAGAGTGATGTAGTTGGCTCAGTGTTTGGTATAGTGTTTGGTTGAGGGGGTTGGTTAGCAAGCTCTGGGTTAGCATTTTGTTCAACTTGCTTGTGAAGGAATTTACGGATGAGCGGAAGCGCGGTATAACAATTATTCCTTAAAAACCATGTATCGCACATATAGAAAATCATATAAAACAGAAATAGCGGAGGAATCGAAACCTTACCTTGAAATCGAAGCTTTAGAAAATGGTGTTTTAGCAGTTGCTCCTCAGAGTGTGAAGCACTCTACCGGTATCCACCAAGATTAATTCTTCGACGAAGCTTTTTATAAAACTAAGCTTTTATAAAAAAGGAGGTTTGAGAGAGAGAGAGAGAGAGAGAGATGAAGAAGATGAGGGAGGCAACTAGGTTTTTCACAAAAACCAAAAGTATATAAACTCATTCTCATCTCATTCTATTTATAGGGCTCATGTAGGGTTTTCATAATTAATATATCATTATATATTAATATATAAATCCTACACTTTATCTTATAAAATGTTAAATATAAATTAAAACAATTTTAATCATTATTAAAACAACTTGCTCTCTCAAAATACCTTCATCAATAAATTAATCTTTTTATGGTGTGACCCTGTAGGTTCAATATTAAGCTGGTAGTAGAAATAAATAATAATAAACTTTTTATTTATTATTTATATGAATTCTAAAATTCATTAAATATAATTAACTGATTAATTATATTTATTCTACATCGTGAGTGATGCTTCTCAACATATCGCGACTATCCGGATAATATGAATTCACTGCTTAGAATACCAAGAACCTGTCAGTGACTAGTTACTGTACAATCAATTCCTTCTACCCTACAATATCCCGATTAAATACAAGGCATGGAACTCGTGTCAAGCCTATCAAATTTAATCATATGATTTCTTATTCATAATGCAAAGTTCATATTAATGCAAATTAGAAACTCCTTTCCAATTTCATACACTCTGGCCAGAGATTCCAGAACTAGCATCATAAGAATAGCATAGGATATTCTCTTCCTTTACTGGAAGGGGTAGATCCTTTATTGACCGTTAACTATCTCCATACACAAATCCCTATGCCCAGAATAGACCTAATGGATGTCCCTGATGTTAGAAAATGGAGTTTTTAGAGCATAAGTATTTTATGTTCTTGATGTTAATTCCGGATTTTGACGATTGGAAATTGTTCCTTGTTATGAGGACTTAAATTTTCATATATGGGTCTAAGTAATTTTCTTAGTGGAATCCATAGAGAAATAGAGTTGAAATTGGTAGCTTGAAAGAGCTTGAAAATGAGAATGTGTATTTGTCCCACATTGAAATGAATAAAGGGGGTTGTTGGCTTTATATAGAATCACACACATGGGTAGTGTACAACTACTAAGGTGTATGATGGTGCATGGTGTTACTGTGTGCTCCACGCACACACACACACGCGCGCCGCCGCCGCCCGCCTCGCCACGCCCGCCTCGCCACGCCCCGCCACGTCACGTCTAGTCTCGACTCGGGTCGGGTCGTGTCGTGTCGGCTCGGTCGAAGGGTGATTTGGGCGAATGTCTCGGCGTCTCGCGTACGCGAGGCGACCTGGGTGAGGGATTTTATTTCTATGTTTAAATATATTTTAATTAGAATAAATATATATATATATTGGGATCAATACTTGGAATAGATCAGTAACAGGTCAGACATCTAATACTGATGGACCAAGTCCTGGTCAAATCCTGAAGGTAATACCAGATCCTGATGCTTGATCAAATACTGATGGACCTCAAGTCCTGACAGTACCAGATCCTGATGCTTGATCAAATACTGATGGACCTCAAGTCCTGACAGTATCAGATCCTGATGATCAAATACTGATGGACGGACATCAGTTCCTGATGTTGAATCCTGAACAGAATTTGATAATATATATTCGAATAATTAAAATAAAAACTGATATGTGTGGATAATATATATACGTAACTGTTACGATTTATTTAATATGAAATCAGCTGTTACAGCCATTTTGATTATATTAAATCGACCGTTTCATTCTAATTAATTGGAATGGGAGTTACAATATTAATTGGGTGGCATCAGTTACGTTTGGCCTCTCTTATAAATAGAGAGCTAAGCTGCTGGGTTTCATAGACCACACCATACATTCTCTGTTATTCTCTCTACACACTCTGCTCTCCCTCTATATACAGTTCGTAGGTTTTTCTGGCGACTGAGGTGTTAGTCGAAGTTGAGTTTTTCTGGTTACTGTGACCATCTAAACTCGGAGCTATTTTATCCTGGAAGAATATTGCCAAGTCTTGACACAGTGTAAGTGGGGGCAATTATCTCTTCAAGAGCAGTCAGGCTTTCTAGCAAATCCTGACGACTCAGCTGTTGGTTTTTCTTACTCGTTTAACATATTGATTTTGCTATGGCTACTGGTATGTTTTCTGCCTTCTCTTTGTTCTATCAGTTACTGACATGCATGTGTTTTACCTTCATGTTTTGTTTCGCTAATTCTATGCTTGGCCTGGACTTGTTAAATACGATATATAACTGCCTCTATGTTGCTGTTTTAGTAAATATTTCCAACATTCTTGAAGAGATAATCTGTTATATAGTATTTAGCATAATGGTTAACGAGAGTGAAATTCCTGCTAGTGGTAGTTCGGTTGCATCTGTTGGGGTCATTGATTGGACCACTTACAGTTTTCCACAACCCGTTGAATTAACTGGCTTGCTTGAGAAATTCAATGGGGGCGTTGGCTTTTCTCGTTGGCAGAAAAGGATGAAGTTGTGGTTGACTGTGAAGGGTCTATGGCCTGTTGTGGAATATGAGAAGCCGGTTGTGGATCAAGAGAAGGCTGAATCAGTTAAGAGTTATGCGAAGTGGGCTGAGAAGGATGGGGTTGCTAGGGCAGCAATTCTGGCTGCTCTAACCAACACATTGTTTGATGTGTACTCCTCTGATGCCTACACCGCAAAACTCTTATGGGAGAAGCTGGACCAGACACATAATACTGACTCACAAGGTCTGGAAAAGTATTCTGTGGCTAGGTTCCTTGATTTCAAGCTGGTGGACAATAAGTCCATGACTGAGCAAGTGCATGAGTTCGAGATGATAGTGCATGCTTTGAAGGAGTCTGGAATGGACCTCCCCGAAAAGTTTAAGGTGATGAGTATGATTGAAAAGCTTCCAAAGTCTTGGGAAGAGTTCTCTCTCTCCCTGAAAAGACAGAAAGGAGAGATCACCTGGACCAACCTTATGCTGGACATCTCAGTGCAAGAACAACACAAGTCCAAACAGGGACATGTGATGCCAACTGATCATGGAAGTTCGAAGGTAAATGTAGCAACTGTAGGACAGAAAAGGAAGGCTGTCTCTAAGAAGGGTAATAGTAATAAACCTAAGAATGACAAGGATAAGGCCAAGAAACCAAAGGTAAACAAACCATGTTGGTCTTGTGGGCAGGTTGGGCACTGGAGTAAGGACTGCCCTACAAAGAAAGCAAAGAAAGCCGAGGTTGTAGCTCAAGCGAATGCTGTGCTTGGAACCTCAAGTGGGCCTGTAGCGAACATGGTTGTTGGTGAGGCTTTGGCTTCTGAAACCAACGTAGACCGGTATGTTACCTACAACCCTGTACTATTTTCTATTTATCTGTCAAATGAATGGTTGATTGATATTGGAGCTAATGTGCATATTTGTGCTGACATTAGTTTATTTGTATCTTATCAACAGAGTCATAGCTTGACAGTGACGATGGGGAACGCAAGTGCTGCTCAAGTACATGGAATAGGAAACGTGGACTTGAAGTTTCCTTCGGGTCGTATTCTATCCCTGACGAGAGTGCATCATGTTCCCGACATGCGTAGAAATATAATAAGTGGAAGCTGTTTAGTAGCTAATGGTTTTGAAGTCTCTCTTAAATGTAATAAAGTAGTTCTTATTCATACTGGTACTTTCTTTGGCAAAGGTTACTTGTCAAATGGTTTATTTGTAATAAATGCTGAGCCCGTTTTGGGTGTTTTTAATAAGATTACTCCTTCTGTTAACTATGTTGAATCTTCAGATTTATGGCATGCTAGACTTGGTCACTTAAATTTTGGTGCTCTTAAAAATATGATGAACTTAGAGTTGATTCCAAAACACACTATAGAAAAGAATTCTAAATGTCAAGTATGTGTGTCTGCTAAACAAATAAGGAAACCTTTTCATAATATTGTTAGGGATTCAGACTTGTTAGATTTAGTACACACTGATATTTGTGAATTTGGTGGTGTGTTGACTAAGGACCAGTTTAGATACTTCATTACCTTTATAGATGATAGTAGCAGATACTGTTATGTTTATTTACTTAGACATAAGGATGAAGCACTTAGTAAATTCATTATATATAAAACTGAAGTAGAAAAACAAACTAGCAAGGTGCTTAAGAGGTTGAGATCTGATAGAGGTGGTGAGTATACGAGTAACGCTTTTAATGAATTTTGTGCAAGCAATGGAATAGTTCATGAAGTTACCCCACCATACACACCTGAGTCTAATGGGGTTGCTGAACGAAAGAACAGAACATTTAAAGATATGATTAATAGTATGCTTATTAATTATGGGTTGCCTAAATACATGTGGGGAGAAGCTCTGAATACGGCTTGCTATATTCTGAATAGAGTCCCTCTGAAACACATGGATAAGACACCCTATGAGTTATGGAAGAGCAAGAATATTAGTCTTAAGTATCTTCGTGTGTGGGGGTGCCTTGCTAAGGTACTTGTCCCTGAACACAAGAGAAAGAAACTAGGTCCGAAGACTGTTGATTGTATCTTTCTGGGCTATCTTGAAACCACTACAGCTATGAGATTTTTAGTGTTAAAATCTGACATAGATGGTATAGTGGTAAACACGATAGTTGAATTTCGTGATGCTACATTCTTTGAGGATGTTTACCCTATGAAGACTGGTATGCCTCAAGATACTTCTAATGAAGATCCTACTCACACATCAAGTTGTATTCTTGATCATGTGGAAACGATGACAAATGTGGGGGTGGAACCTAGTAGTAGCTCTACTCCTAAGGAGGTAGAGGAACCACGAAGGAGTAAGCGTGCAAAGGTAGTCAAGGATTTTGGAAGTGATTTTATCACTTACAATGTCGAGGACGAACCTTTAACTTTCCGACAAGCTATGGATTCTTCAGAGTCTAGGCACTGGAAGGGCACTGTAAAGAGTGAAATTGACTCTATTGTTTCTAACGGAACATGGGATTTAGTTGATCTCCCTCCTGGGTGTTCTACTATCGGGTGTAGATGGATTTTTAAAAGGAAGTTGAACCCTGACGGCTCAATAGATAAGTACAAAGCTAGACTGGTAGCTAAGGGTTTTAAGCAAATGGAGGGTATTGATTACTTTGATACATACTCTCCTGTAGCTAGGATGACAACAATCTGAATGCTTGTAGCATTGGCTTCCGTACATGGTCTTATCATCCATCAAATGGATGTAAAGACAGCTTTTCTTCATGGTGAACTTGAAGAAGAGATTTATATGGATCAGCCTGAGGGATTTGTTGCATCTGGTAACGAAAGGAAAGTATGTAAGTTAATCAAATCCATCTATGGCTTAAAACAAGCTCCTAGGGATTGGCATAAAAAGTTTGATAAAACTATATTGCCTTTCAGTTATGATATTAAAGAAAGTGATAAGTGTGTCTACACTAAAGTTAAAGGTAGTGAGTGTGTCATCATGTGCCTATATGTTGATGACATACTATTGTTTGCAACCAATCTTGAGATAATTAACGAGACAAAAGCTTTCTTAAAAAGGCACTTTGAAATGAAGGATATGGGTGAGGCTAGTGTGATTCTTGGTCTCAAGCTGACACAGTCAGCTGAGGGAATAACTTTATCGCAGTCTCATTATATAGAGAAATCTATACTTGAGAAATATGGTTATTCACATTGTAGAATTGCTAGTACACCCTATGATCCTAAAGTTGCCCTTGTTAAGAATACTTCAGGAGTACCTGTGTCTCAGTTAAGGTATTCTCAGATTATAGGGAGTTTGCAGTATCTTGCTAACTGTACTAGACCAGATATTTTATACTCTGTGTCTAAGTTGGCTAGATACACAAGCTGTCCAAACAGAACTCATTGGGATGCTCTTGATAGAGTACTTAGATATCTGAAAGGCACAATGTACCTAAGTTTACACTATAGGAGATTTCCTGGTGTACTTGAGGGGTACTGTGATGCAAGTTGGATAGCTAAGAAATCTGGTTCCAATGGAGTGACTGGATATGTGTTCACTTTAGCCGGTGGAGCAATATCCTGGAAGTCGACAAAACAGACTATAGTAACTCGGTCTACTTTTGAGGCTGAGTTGTGTGCGCTTGATGCCACGGGGACGGAGGCTGAATGGTTACATGGACTTATGTCCGCGATACCTGTAGTAAGCAGACCACTTCCTGCGCTTGCTATTCATTGTGATAGTAAAACAACTATCGACAAGATTAGCAGTAAAAAGTATAATGCTAAAACAAAGAGGCACATCCAAGTTAGACTAAAGTCTATAAGGGGTTTAGTGTCTGATAGGATTATTGCTGTAGAGTTCATAGGAACTCAAAATAATATAGCTGATCCTTTAACTAAAGGACTGGAACCTGCAGTGGTCCTTAAGTCGAGGTTGGGGATGGGGCTGTCAACCCATCAAAGTTCATCATCAGTGGGAACCCAATACACATGAGAGGAGATCCCTTGAAGTGTATTCAATGTGGTAATAATAAGATGTAAGGATGAATTGGTAGTACCTTTTCTACATAGATGATACTGTTGTATCTGAGTCTATCCCCTGTGAACCTAGAAGGTACTGACACTGCTAGTAAGCAAGAGTTATTATAACTCTGAATGGGGTCAAGTCATTTGACGAGATGGTAGCAGTACATCTCTGGAGATCCCCAGCTAAGCGAATGTAATTGTGTGGTCGCAATTAGAGGAAAGGGTTATTCCTTGAAACATTCGACGAACAGGATCGAGACATAACCATTAATGTCTCAAAGCCGTAGATTGGCACCATAGCCTTTGACTTGTCGTCGTCTATGGAACATGGTTACACCAAACGGATTAAGATTCAAGGTGAAACATTCCATCTAAATCCGGTAATCATTGAAGTAGGGGACTTAGGAGGGTTCAAACCCGGAAGGGTACCGACTCTTAAAAAACAAGTCATGATGTAAAACCTGGAGCATTTCTGTATGGATTTGTGGGGGATTGTTAGAAAATGGAGTTTTTAGAGCATAAGTATTTTATGTTCTTGATGTTAATTCCGGATTTTGACGATTGGAAATTGTTCCTTGTTATGAGGACTTAAATTTTCATATATGGGTCTAAGTAATTTTCTTAGTGGAATCCATAGAGAAATAGAGTTGAAATTGGTAGCTTGAAAGAGCTTGAAAATGAGAATGTGTATTTGTCCCACATTGAAATGAATAAAGGGGGTTGTTGGCTTTATATAGAATCACACACATGGGTAGTGTACAACTACTAAGGTGTATGATGGTGCATGGTGTTACTGTGTGCTCCACGCACACACACACACGCGCGCCGCCCGCCTCGCCATGCCTGCCTCGCCACGCCCCGCCACGTCACGTCTCGACTCGGGTCGTGTCGTGTCGGCTCGGTCGAAGGGCGATTTGGGCGAATGTCTCGGCGTCTCGCGTACGCGAGGCGACCTGGGCGAGGGATTTTATTTCTGTGTTTAAATATATTTTAATTAGAATAAATATATATATATATTGGGATCAGTACTTGGAATAGATCAGTAACAGGTCAGACATCTAATATTGATGGACCAAGTCCTGGTGAAATCCTGAAGGTACTACCAGATCCTGATGCTTGATCAAATACTGATGGACCTCAAGTCCTGACAGTACCAGATCCTGATGCTTGATCAAATACTGATGGACCTCAAGTCCTGACAGTATCAGATCCTGATGATCAAATACTGATGGACGGACATCAGTTCCTGATGTTGAATCCTGAACAGAATTTGATAATATATATTCGAATAATTAAAATAAAAACTGATATGTGTGGATAATATATATACGTAACTGTTACGATTTATTTAATATGAAATCAGCTGTTACAGCCATTTTGATTATATTAAATCGACCGTTTCATTCTAATTAATTGGAATGGGAGTTACAATATTAATTGGGTGGCATCAGTTACGTTTGGCCTCTCTTATAAATAGAGAGCTAAGCTGCTGGGTTTCATAGACCACACCATACATTCTCTGTTATTCTCTCTACACACTCTGCTCTCCCTCTATATACAGTTCGTAGGTTTTTCTGGCGACTGAGGTGTTAGTCGAAGTTGAGTTTTTCTGGTTACTGTGACCATCTAAACTCGGAGCTGTTTTATCCTGGAAGAATATTGCCAAGTCCTGACACAGTGTAAGTGGGGGCAATTATCTCTTCAAGAGCAGTCAGGCTTTCTAGCAAATCCTGACGACTCAGCTGTTGGTTTTTCTTACTCGTTTAACATACTGATTTTGCTATGGCTACTGGTATGTTTTCTGCCTTCTCTTTGTTCTATCAGTTACTGACATGCATGTGTTTTACCTTCATGTTTTGTTTCTCTAATTGTATGCTTTCCCTGGACTTGTTAAATACGATATATAACTGCCTCTATGTTGCTGTTTTAGTAAATATTTCCAACACTTGAGACTAAGGACTAAACCAAAGCATAGTTCATTATATACAAGATTACTATAACGATCTCAAGTCTAAGGACACTTGTACAACTATCACTCAGTGAACAACTATCGACACGTGAGTAAACTCCATTAGTTGTTCAACTTATCGAGTCATGTTCAATGAACTTATTCCATAATAAGCACCTACATACTAACTATAGTGTCACCACACAAATGCCTATGAGAACAGACATCCTCCTGAAAGGAGCAAGCATAGTATGTACCAATCTTTGCGGATTCACTAACTTCCGATTAGTTATCCTATGATCAGGAACTGTTTAAGTCTAGAGTTATCATCTTCTAGATCTCACTATTATAATCTCATTATAATTCTAGAAGCTTTACTTTAAACCATGGAATATCTTATTTAAAACACTTTAAATAGATAAGGCCCGTAATAAAAACAAATAAGTCTTTTATTAATATTAATGAAATCAAATAAGTGTACAAGAAAGTTCTTCCTAAATCATCGTACATGATTGGATTTCAGGTCAAACTCTTTCAATCTCCCACTTGTACTAAAGCCAATCACTCTGGTATCTAATACCCATTCACTCATTATGACGATCGAAGTGAATATGAGATAGCGGCTTGGTGAGTGGGTCTGCTATGTTGTTATGTGTGTCAACTCTCTCAATGTTAACATCTCTACTTTCAATGATCTCCCTAATCAAAAGAAAGTGCCACAAAACAGTTTTGCAGCATCACTTATATCTATAAACTCTGCTTCCGCTGTTGAGTTAGCCGTTGTAGGTTGTTTGGAACTCTTCCAACTAATCGCTCCACCCTTCAGAGTAAACACGTACCCTAACTTGGATTTTCTATCATCACTTTCTGATTGATAACTAGAGTCAATATAACCCTCTATTTTCAACTCAGATCCACCAAAAACAAGAAAAATATCCTTAGTCCTTCGCAAGTACTTAAGGATGTTCTTCACTTCTTTCTAGTTGTCTTCACTGGATCCGACTGATATCTGCTCGTCAAACTAATTGAATGAGCAACATCAAGCTTAGTACATAACACTGCGTACATGATAGATCCTATTGCTGAAGCATAAGGAATCTTACTCATACGCTCTCTTTCCTCAGGTGTCTCATGAGACATCTTCTCGGAAAGGGATACTCCACGGCTCATCGGTATGAGACTTATCGTGGAGTTTTCATGCTAAACCTTTTAAGCACTTTCTCGATGTATGTACCCTGGGTAAGACCTATCATTCTTCTAGATCTATCTCTATAGATCTTCATACCGAGAATGTAGGATGCTTCTCCCAAGTCCTTCATAGTGAAGTTCTTCGATAGCCACACTTTGACTGATTGCAGCATCGGTATATCATTTCCTATAAGAAGTATGTCATCCACTTAAAATACAAGAAATGTTATCGCGCTCCCACTAACCTTCTTGTAAACACATGGTTCATCTATGTTTTTGATAAAATCAAACTCTTTGATTGTCTCATCAAAATGGATGTTCCATCTACGAGAAGCTTGCTTCAATCCATATATGGATCGCAAACAAAATCCGAATTGATTTGAGTAGGGCTACATGCAAAAAGTTTCATCAAAGTCAATCCTTTGCCTTTGTCTGAATTATTTTGCCATGAGCCTAGCCTTGTAGGTCTCCACCTAGCCATCTACTTCAATCTTTCTCTTGTATACCCTTTATCACCCAATAAGTCTAACATCCTCAGGTGCTTCAACCAAGGTCCATACTTGGTTGGCATACATAGAATCCATTTCGGATTTCATGGCACTCTGCCATTTCTCTGAGTCAACACTATGTCATATAAGATTGTTTAGTTTGAACAGGAGTTTCCTTTTGAACCGTAGTAGTTTGTGTTTCATGAACTTCTTTGAGTTCCATCTTGCTCCCACTATTCCCTTCAAGGATAAACTATTTTTCTAAGAAGGTAGCATGTCTGGAGACAAACACCCTATGATCGGTGTAAAAGTGATACCCTAAAATCTCTTTAGGATATCCCACAAAACTACATTTTACGGATCGAGATTCCAGCTTATCAGGGTCAACTTTCTTGACATAAGCCGGACATCCCCAAATCTTAACGTGTTTAAGACTCGGTTTCCTTTCTTTCCATATCTCATATGGAGTTTAAGGAACAGATTTGGAAAGCACCTTATTCGGTAAATATGCTGAGGTTTCCAATGCATAACCCCGAAGTGATACTGGAAGATCTGCATAGCTCATCATGAATCGAACCATGTCTAACAAAGTTCGATTTCTCCTTTTATTAGTATGTTCAATTTGTAGTAAATTATGTTCTACGTCACATACATACAGACCATTATTTAAAATACCACTACCATAAAGAACGTTATCTCTTCAGAATTGAACATTTATTATTCTGAATAACAAACGAAAATCCAGCCAAGTCTAACATGGGAATAGAAATAATATTCCTCACAAAAATAACAATTATTTAAAACAATAGTCTTGCCCATAGGCATATGTAAATCAAATGATCCTACAGTTACAGCAGCAACTCTTGCTCCATTTCCCATCCGTAGAATCACCTCCTCTTCCTCAAGAGTCCTACTTCTCCTTAGTCACTGCAACGAATTACAATTGTGAGAACCATAGGTGGTATCCAATACCCAAGTAGAAATTTGATTTAATGACATATTCACTTTAATCATGAACATACCTGAACCAGAAGCGACAGTCTCACTACCCTTCTTCTTATTCAATTCTGCAAGGTAAACCTTGCAGTTCCTCTTCCAGTGCCCCACCTTGTTACAGTGGAAGCAAACAACTTTGCTCTTGGGGTCTTCAGCTTTTGGTGGAACCGGCTTTTCCTCACCTACTTTCTTCTTCTTGGGAGGGTTCCTCTTCTTTTTCTTAGGATTGGAACCTTCACCAATTAGAAGAACAGAACTCTTCTTAGAGGGAAAATTCGATTCTGCAGTCTTCAACATGTTGTGGAGTTCAGCCAGGCTGACGTCCAGCTTGTTCATGTGAAAGGTCACAACAAACTGCGAAAACGAATCTAGGAGCGATTGCAAGACCAAGTCTTGGCTTAGCTCCCCATCCATGACAAAACCAAGTTGTCCAAGACGTTCAATCAAATTGATCATCTTAAGTACATGGTCATTCACAGATGATCCCTCTGGCATCCTACAACGGAATAGCTCCTTCGATATCTCATATCGAGCTGTCCTCCCTGCCACATCATACAACTCTTGTAGATGCGTTAGGATAGTGTGAGCATCCATAAGCTCATGCTGCTTCTGTAGCTCAATGTTCATGGAAGCTAGCATGATACATTGAGCAACATTAGCATCATCTATCCACTTACGATACACAACATGTTCATCATTATGTGCATCGTCAGCAGGTTCAGCAGGCTTAGGTGAGTCAAGCACATATTCCAGCTTCTCAACCCTAAGAACAATTCTCAAGTTTCGAAGCTAGTCAGCAAAATTCGGACCAGTCAATTTGTGAGCATCTAGTATGCTCCGGAGTGATAGTGCAGAAGACATAATGTATATAGTAAATCTGTAAATGATAAACACATAACAACACTTAGCAAATATTCAATTTCATTTTAAAACACTATATGAATCGGGTCTTTATTCATAAGTGGCTCCCACTAGTTTATCTAATTTATACAACCCCCTAAGTGAATAAATAAGCATTCGTAATGCTAGTGGGAATAGGGATCCTACATTCCATCACACAACCTCGGCTGTAGCACGAAACGCCATGTGATGTTCAATAGGCAGACAACTCTTGTCAATTACATCTTATGTTATTCCCTAATAAAACTTTAGCCTCTTGAATAATTGAGTCACAGCTGTAGCACGACAAACTCAATATTCTAAGTCAAGTCTAACCCAACATTTCGTACAATTGAATCAGTCTCCAACAGCCCACGGCTGTAGCACGTAACGACCATTAGATTCTAATTCATTGTACACATCTCTATGTAATAGACAAGTATTTCTAATTTCGAAATCAAAGCCCTCGGCTGTAGCACGAAACGACAATGATTTAAAAATGAGAACTACTTTCTACCATGTTGGAAGGCTATGACCGACACAAGCCCGTTGTGTCATTGGCCAATTACTACTTGATATTATTAAGAGGGATTTTATTATAAGGTTTATAATTATGTATATTTATAGACAAAAATTTCAAATAATTTTTTTCTATAAAGTATCATAATTACTAACCAATTAATTAATAATTAAAAATGTTTTAATCATTTTAATTATTTCTAAACCTTTTAGAAAATAATTTTTCTGTTATTAACTAATAATTAAAACTCTTTTAATCATTAATTCTATTTCTAAACTCTTTAGAAAATTAATCTCTCCCTTAATATAATTTCATAAATTAGTATAATTAATAATATTAAGATCACATCTTAATTATTTTATAATAAATTAAATCTCATTTAATCAATTAATAAAATTGCTAACTAATTATTTATTTCATAAATAAATAATTATCAGTCATTATTAATTAACTAATATTATTTAACAATCATAATCATATTATAAAGAGATTCTTTTCTTCAATTAAATATTTCAAATCAATAATCGATAATCGGATGATTCCCAGATCGGGGGGAGCATTGTCAAGAGGCGTCACTTAATACCCTTTTCTTACAGATCGAAATCCGTTTTTGACAGAATCATCCTTTCTCTCAAAATTGAAAATTCATATTAATTACGTGTTTCACAAATACAAGAATCTCATGATTGTATTCATAATATTATTATTAAGGCAAGAAACGATTCATATTCTAGATTTTCTAGAGCACGCCTTATATTAATTTAAGTTCACCTAAATCTATCATCGCATGGTAAACATAGGCATATATCTCATATATAAAAATAAATAAACAAGTATGCATGCAAGCATATCATGTCACACATTGATATAATGATGTATGGATTTATTATAGCATTTAAAAGCAATATAAACCAATTAAAATATGCTTTAAAACACTTCCGGTAATATAAATATTTCAAAAATATTATATAAAAAATATTTGACCACTCCATTAGATCCGTCTCGGAAATACGAATCCAACGATATATTGCACGCCCAAAACGGAGTTACGAAACTCCCAGAAAATCAAATTTAATGTGACAGAATGTCTGTAACGCATTTACTGAATGCGTTACAACAAATTAAAACTATTTATTAGTGTAACCAATGAGCGTTATGCGCCACAGGTTCTGTTACGCATTCGCCGAATGCACGACTCCTCTCCCTTTTCGTACTCTGCACGCGCCCAACAACAAGTTTCAGCAGTTTTTTTTTAATAGCCGACCGTTGTTCTTGTTTTGTAACTGTTGCCGAGCTTTACTACCCAAAACAAAAACTGCCCAATACTTTTATTGTAGTATTAATAATAACTATTATTATTTTTATTTTACTATTAATAAATTAATTAACAATTAATTAATAAATTAATAAAAAATCAAAATAATATGATTTCTGAAATCAAACAGCTGCAACAATTACAAGGTAGCTATGGTGTCCTTGTGCAAATTTTAATTTCATATTATTCACATGCATGATTATTTTATGAATTTTAATCAAAAAAATTTTAAAAAATTCATAACAAATAATCTACACATCACAAAATTATGAAAAAATATCTAGATGATCCATAACACTTATAGAACCCAGATCAATGGTCAAAACTTCATGCAAATATTATTTTGAATTAATTCATAATTAAATCTAAATAATCTTGCAAAAATCATAACAAATCCATACATGCATAAAAAAATCTGAAATTTTTATATGAATCTCTATATGTAAGAACCTGGCTCTGATGCCATTGAAGGAATTTACGGACGAGCGGAAGCGCGGTATAACAATTATTCCGTAAAAACCATGTATCGCACATATAGAAAATCATATAAAACAGAAATAGCGGAGGAATAGAAACCTTACCTTGAAATCGAAGCTTTACAAAATGGTGTTTTAGCAGTTGCTCCTCAGAGTGTGAAGCACTCTACCGGTATCCACCAAGATTAATTCTTCGACGAAGCTTTTTATAAAACTAAGCTTTTATAAAAATGGAGGTTTGAGAGAGAGAGAGAGAATGAAGAAGATGAGGGAGGCAACTAGGTTTTTCACAAAAACCAAAAGTATATAAACTCATTCTCATCTCATTCTATTTATAGGGCTCATGTAGGGTTTTCATAATTAATATATCATTATATATTAATATATAAATCCTACACTTTATCTTATAAAATGTTAAATAATAATTAAAACAATTTTAATCATTATTAAAACAACTTGCTCTCTCAAAATACCTTCATCAATAAATTAATCTTTTTATGGTGTGACCCTGTAGGTTCAATATTAAGCCGGCAGTAGAAATAAATAATACTCCCTCCGTCCCACTAATTTTGTCACTTTGACCAAATTTTGGTCAATTTGACCAATTTTATAATGAGAATTACTTATATTATATGACAATTATAATTTTTTTAAAAATTATTATCACAAAGTACACTTATCATATTATAATATCCAACTTTAAAATTTATGAAAGCATAAATAATTAAATTATTATTTAAGGTCAAAATTTTATCAATTTGACCAAGAAAGTCAAATGAGGACAAAATTAGTGGGACGGAGGGAGTAATAAACTTTTTATTTATTATTTATATGAATTCTAAAATTCATTAAATATAATTAACTGATTAATTATATTTATTCTACATCGTGAGTGATGCTTCTCAACATATCGCGACTATCCGGATAATATGAATTCACTGCTTAGAATACCAAGAACCTGTCAGTGACTAGTTACTGTACAATCAATTCCTTCTACCCTACAATATCCCGATTAAATACAAGGCATGGAACTCGTGTCAAGCCTATCAAATTTAATCATATGATTTCTTATTCATAATGCAAAGTTCATATTAATGCAAATTAGAAACTCCTTTCCAATTTCATACACTTTGGCCAGAGATTCCAGAACTAGCATCATAAGAATAGCATAGGATATTCTCTTCCTTTACTGGAAGGGGTAGATCCTTTATTGACCGTTAACTATCTCCATACACAAATCCCTATGCCCAGAATAGACCTAATGGATGTCCTTGAGACTAAGGACTAAACCAAAGCATAGTTCATTATATACAAGATTACTATAACGATCTCAAGTCTAAGGACACTTGTACAACTATCACTCAGTGAACAACTATCGACACGTGAGTAAACTCCATTAGTTGTTCAACTTATCGAGTCATGTTCAGTGAACTTATTCCATAATAAGCACCTACATACTAGCTACAGTGTCACCACACAAATGCCTATGAGAACAGACATCCTCCTGAAAGGAGCAAGCATAGTATGTACCAATCTTTGCGGATTCACTAACTTCCGATTAGTTATCCTATGATCAGGAACTGTTTAAGTCTAGAGTTATCATCTTCTAGATCTCACTATTATAATCTCATTATAATTCTAGAAGCTTTACTTTAAACCATGGAATATCTTATTTAAAACACTTTAAATAGATAAGGCCCGTAATAAAAACAAATAAGTCTTTTATTAATATTAATGAAATCAAATAAGTGTACAAGAAAGTTCTTCCTAAATCATCATACATGATTGGATTTCAGGACAAACTCTTTCAGCTTGGGCCTAGCTAACTCAGATTTAGAGGCGAATATTGGCATGTTGTGGGGGTAAGACTCAAATAACCTCTGCATATGAGGGGTTATTACAAGTCTAACATCCACATCATTCCTAGTATCCAAATTACCAAAAATAATTTTGGTCATGGACCTAGGGTAGCCTATTCTCGTTTTATCTAAACCAGGTGAATCTGCCAAATTCTTATTAAATAATTAAGTACAGACTGAATGAATCTGGGAAAGAAAATATCATTACCTCTCTTGGTTGTGTTCTTACCAAGTTTTCCATAGAGCTCCTCCATTATGAGCTTACCAACATCTATCTTCCTGTCAAAGGCCAATGAGTACCCTATCTGTTGAATAGGTGCACTTAGTTGGTCATAGCTGGATTTCCTTCCACTGAATACGTGCAGGAGTGTTGCAAACACATAGCTCCACTCTTTCCTCAGATGCGCCCTTTTCAGGTTTCCAACCTTGATGGTGTCAACTCCTTGGTGCTGTAAACCTTCCCATTCATTTGTAGCTCAATCACCAGTTTGTGAAACCTTTCAAACATGTCAAAAATACTTTCCTTGGACAGTGCCATGAAAGCTTCATATTGTGTGACCAGTTCTGTTTCTTGTTTTCTCTAACCTCCTCTGTCCCTTCACACAATACCTCAATGTGATCCCACATCTCCTTTGCTGATTTTCATGATGCTGTATTGGCAAACATTGACATATCCATAGAATCTGTTATCAGCATGAGATGACTATCCAGGGCAACCTTATCTTACTTTCAGTCTGTCCATTTGGATGGTTCCTTGGCCACATAGGATCTTGGAATGGTTACAGTTCCAACAGTCTTTTTAGGAATCTCCTGTTGTGGAACAAAGGGACCATTCTTGAGTATCTCAGGATACACTACTAAAAAAACAGGATCAGACATAGCACTTAAGACATCGGTTCCAAATGCCACCGATGTTAAAAGCCTTTCTTACATCGGTAATTTTTAAACCGATGTCTTATTTAAATCAGACATCAGTTTTACAAAAAAAGCGATGTCTAAAACTTTTTAAAAAAATTCTAGCGAGGACTTAGACATCGGTTATCATTTAAAGTGATGTCTAAAAAATTCTAACAACGACTCAGATTTAAAGCGATGTCTAAAGCTCTTTTAAAAAAATTCTTTTTCCCCGCCTTAGAATATTTTCTACAATACTTTCCCCCCTTAACAACTTTTCCCCTCCCGCCCAGCTACACCCCTGCCACCTATCCACTAAAACATTAAAAGATTAAAACAAAATTCATAACAATTACATTAAAACAAAACATTAGGTCTCGATCCCCAAATCAAAACCAACTGAGCTTTGGTCACCAAAATAAATTGAGCTCTCGCCCTTTCTTCCCCCTTCTCAAACGTAACCCTAACTTTCAATTAAGCTCCGATTAAATTTCGTTTATCCGATTACTACTTTCAATTAACTTTCTTTTCTTCGTTTGTTTATTTCAATTAATTTTCTTTGTTTCTTCAACAGATTCGGAGCTTGAAGGTTGGAGCAATCGAAGCATGAGACCCATATTGATGAAAGGGCACGAGAGGCCCCTGAGTATTTGAAATACAACAGAGACGGTGACTTTTATTCTTATGGGGAAATGATTATTTAGTGATAGTCAATGCGGCGGTATGTTTTTTTTCTCTCTCTCTCTCTTTCTCTCCCTCTGGAATTTACTCTATTTTCTTATTCATCTTTTGTTTCTTTCATTTTCATGGTAATAGACTCTGCGTTTACTTTCTTTCAAATTCTCACTTTCTCTCTCAATTCTCACTTTCTTTCATTTTTTACTCCAATGGTTTGCAGGGAAATATACTTTGCGTTTCTTTTCATGGTAATTAATTAATTTTAGCTATTTTTTTTTTGCATTTTTTGTGTTTTTCTTACAGTCTATGTGTTTGATGGTTTGCTTCAGAGAGTTGAGTTTTTGTGTAATGTGGATTTGTTTATGTTACTGTACTTCTGACCAAATGGACTTTAAGTTATAGGAATTTTCTAGTCAACAAAAATATATAGGCTATAAATTAGGCACATACTTATGTCACATTTTTAACTTTTTTGTTATTTCAGGTCCAGGAACTTCTAGCAGAACTTCTAATTTTACCATATAGTCACTAATTAATTTATTATCTACATTCTCTTGAGCTTATATTTGCACTTTGAGCAGGCTGTTTTGGGATTTGTGAAAGTTTTAGTGTTGACTATTCAAGCAAAGGACCTGCAGACATTTCTCGCTGAAATTATGAATAAAGTACTCTCATGGTCATCCGTATCACGACATCATTTTAGATCGAAAGTACGTGAATATCGTTTTTCTATCTGTGTATAAAATATGTAATCTATCTAGTGTTTTTATGCATGTATCTTTAATCTTTTAGCGTTAGTATGTTGTCACATGGGATGGAACGAACTAATTCTAGGCATCAGCCATTGTATTCATCTCTACAATGTGCTTGCTACAATGTGCTTGTTGCATCTAATCATGTCAGCATGTAAATCTTCAACTTCTTTACTGAGATGTGTTTTTTTTACCCCAGGTTACTGTCATTCTGGAGATCATGATACGGAAGTGTGGTTCTGCTGCAGTCAAATTGCTTGTCCCTGATAAATTCAAAACCTATCTACATGAAGTTCTGGAGGTAGTTTGTTTTTTCCTATCTATGTTGCCATCTAAAAGAAAATACAGATACATTCTAGTATTCATGACATTGAGAAGGTGGTAACGTGGTTTAGATTTGTTTTAATCATATAATCCTTTCTGTTCCATGTCCAAAATTGACTAGAAGTTGAACTTGTTATGATATAGAATTGATGCATTTCATTTAATTTAATGATATATTGTAATGAGACGGGCACTTATGGCTATATTGTAATGTCATGAATTCTAATGGCCTTGAAAAAGAGTACAACTGTACAAGTATCACTTGTTGTGGGAGAAAGAGTAGTCCTACCTCGTATTATGCTTGGAAGCTTCAGCTTGAAGAAGAATGACATTAGCACTAGAGTGCAATTTAGAGTGCCTGTAGTAGGTTCAGTATTATAGTGAGTTTTTATGGTAGCTGTTGCTGTAACATCGTACCATTAGCAGATCCGGTCCTATGAATCCTTCTTGTCGGAGTGTCTAGTACGGAATTAACTTGCCAGGGTGTCTATTATGGTATTAGCAGTTATTAGTGTGATATAGTAACTGATTGCTATGTTTGTGTGTTCTAAATAGTCCATATTGTCTTCTTTTCTTTTAGAATGAGTAGCCTGCTTTTTGGTCTTGGTATCTCATATTAAAACTGTATAACCCAGATTGCTGTGGTTTGGAAACCGCTTGTGAAGAAAACGGGCTTGTGGAAATCAATTCGTTCAATGGCTCGTTTATATGATGCTGGGATGGGATGCTTATCGACATCTCTATCAAGTAAGTGGGCAGGAGTTGGATGAGGTGCGCGGCGCAGGAGTTGGATGAGGTGCGAATGGAGGCTATCAAGTTCTATCAAGTTTATCCAGGATAAAATTTAGAACATTTGGTTAAGTCTTGAATTGGTTATTTTGTACATTCATCTTGAACATTGAATTTTTTAATGATCAATGTTAGTTATCATGTGGTACATTTTTGTTGAATTTTTTGGTATAAATGTTTGTATAGTAGCTGCTTATAAAGCACATGCTGAAAGCAGGGACAATTCAAATTAACATCACAAATAACTTAAAAAATGATGTCTAATCAAGCTATAGTTTACTTAAAACCGATGTGGAAATTAGATTAAACTGATGTTTATAGCAAAAAAGACATCAGTATAATTCAAAAAACCGATGTTAATAAGGGCATATAACATTGCTTAATTTGAAAACCGATGTTAGTACCATGCATTCAACAACATGTATTGCTAATAAATCGATGTGATAGGTATCATTCGTAAAAAATTAACTAGTGAAACCGATGTCTTTAAAGTATCTTACATCGGATATTCTAAAAATGTGACGTCTAAGAGTATCTTTAACATTGGTTCTAAAATTAAACTGATGTTAATTAACCTCTTAGACATCGTTAGTGTTTTAGTTATTGACGTCAATATCTATTTCTAGCTTGTGTGTTACATGCTTAAATGGCTCTAACCTTGATAATATAACAATATTGAAGTTGCAAATATTACAAAATATTATAAACTAGTAAAAGATTCAGGGCAAAGACATCAGAAATACAATGAAAAGCGATGTGTAAATATGTATTAGACATCGGTCTAAACTTCAGAATTTTAACATCACACGCGAAGACATCGGTTTGTTTTCAGAATAGACATCGGTTTTTACCCGATGTCTATTGACATATTTCTAGTAGTGATATAGAGGTTTGCAGCTTTGATAAACAACAACATTTAATCTTCCAGAGATTGTAATTATCTTTGTCAAACTTAGGGACCTTCACCGTTCCTGTAGTCTTTGGTGTATTCATGATCGTTTGCTGTTTTTGAATAAACAGCTTGCTCTGATACCACTTGGTGAATATTGAACACACGAAAAGAATACAGAGGGGGGGGTGAATGGATTCTTGAACTTTTCTTGTTCTTGAATCTGTTTGGTGTATGTAGCAAGATATGTGTTATGTGTGTGTAGAACTATAAGTGCGGATAATGAACAACACAAGACACAATCTTCACTTTAATCTAATATTATATTAGATAAAGATTTGCTACAACCTGTGAATACAGATGATAGTATTCTCAACTTCGTTTTTCTTAGATAGATGTATGTTCTTGAATGTGTATAAAAAACCTATTTTCTAAAGAAGTGAGGTTGTATCCTTATAGAACATGGATACAACCTACTTACTACAAATAAGGTTACAGGATAAATTACTTTTTAGTACGTCTATCCTATTTGAGTAAGCATCCAAACGGCTACAGGTTTGACTTCTAGCTTGAAGTTCTGTTGCTCTTTGTCTCTTGTACATCTCTCTAAGCTTCTTTGTAAGCTTTCCAAAGTACCTTACAGTTTGTGGTCCATAAAGTGCTTTGGCTTGTTGCAGGTTTCTGACTTGTACAATTTCTCCAGTATTTTGTCTCCAAGATTGTATTCGAGAAGTAACTGAGTAATTGATTCGAGAACTAGAATTGACTTGATCGATAACTCTGAGTTCTTTTCGAATAGCTCTTTTCTTTAGGATCCTTGAGTTGTCGAATAGAACATTTAACTTATCGAATCCCTGAGATATCGAATAGCTTTCTGAGTCTTTGAGATATCGAATGAAACTTTGACTTGTTGACTCCTAGAGAACTCGAACACCACTTTGACTTGTTGACTTCTTGAGTTCTCGAATAGAGTATTAGACATGTCGAATCATTGAGTTATCGAATGATGCTTTGACTTGTTGACTTTTAGAGATATCGAATAGTGTCTTTTTAAATATCGAATCCTTGACTTCTCGAAGGCTAGACTTCTCGAATATAACAAACATACTTATCGAATTGGTACTTAGGAAAATCTTCATTCTTCAAATTCCAATTGTGATTATTTGATAGTCTTTATCTTCAAGCTTGAGGCATGATCCTTGGATCTTCTTTGAAGCATTATTCTCTGACTTTTAAGTACAGTTATACAACTAGAATTTGATTCCTATTACAAGTACTAAACAAGTAGAAACTCTACAGCTAGAGGTTCCCTCAGTTAAGAGGTCATGTAAGTAATGCAAAGCATTACAAACAATTAGGCTTGTTATTAGATGTACTCAGGCATGCCTCTGTGACTAACAACTAGAACATGACATGTAAATAATACTACGACTACGTTGTTAGGTCCAATTATATTGTAGAAGGGGGGTTGAATACAATCTATACCAATTTCTCGAAATTTGTCCGTTCGATTTAAACTTAATTTAGACAAATTTGTGCGGAATTAAAATGAAACAAAGTTCAAGTCAAATGTAACGATATATTAAACTCGAGGGTTGTTACAATATCAATACAGAGTGATATCAAGTTAATAGAAAGAAATTAGAAAATTCGACATGAACTTTTCTAGATTTGTTAGTAAAAATCAAGATATGAACTAAGAGTAAAAACTCATTAGTAGTACAAGAACGATAAATAAACAAGTTCCAATGGATACAATATTACAAACAAGGAACCTATGAATTTATGATGAATTAAATGCTTAGCCTGTTCTTGGTTTACTGAGAGAGAGAATGGAGTCTGTGTCTGTTTGTTTTTTTGGATATTATGTTATGTATTTTTCAATCTTGGCCCCCTGTGTATCATATGCATACCTTATGTCTATTTTTTGATTTGATAACACTATTAAGACAATCTGTTTCCTTTAGTAAGACAATCGTTAAGACCTCCTTGATTGTCTTGATAGTTTAAATAACTCCATTAAGACTGTCATTAAGACCAACAAATGATTGTCTTAATAGCTCTTCTTTTCATTATGACCTACTGCTGAGTTCCATTAAGACTGTCGTTAAGACCAACCTTCTTAACCCCATTAAGACAATCGTTAAGACAATCTACAGATTGTCTTAATAATTCAATTTATCAGAATAAATGATTTAACTAAAATCATTTAACTTAATTGAATTACTTTATCTTTAATAATTAATCTGATTTAATTAATCTATTAATTAATTTAATGAACAAGTTAATTCTTGATGAATTAATTTATTAATTAAATCAACTAGTTGATTTAATTAATTAAAGGAGAATAGTTATAAATCCATTAAATGTCTTAATGTATTTTTGAACCACTGAAACAAATAAACAAGTACCACTGAACTTTCTGTTGACGCTGCATGCACGGTCTGGTTAATGAACGAACAACTTCAATGACAGTTCTCTATCTTTTGACTTTAAATGTGATTCCCTTTCTTTTCCTCTTCTCTCTTCAACTGTTCTGTACTCTGACTGTTCTTTGTCTGTCATTGTAGGAATCTCTGTCACTGTTAAATTAATCCATTGGCTTCAATAATACACTGAGGCTTGATCATCTGACTGAATCTTCTTCTAGTGTAAAACATCAAAACTATAGATTGACTTTGTCTTCTTTCTTTTGACAAATATTACTATCTGAGATTCCTGTGACAGTTTATATATTATTTACTTATTATAATATAATTTAAGTTGAGTAGGATCCTCGAATTACAAATAGGCTATGTCATATGCTTTTCATACGCAGGAATCAAGAAGAATTGAAGACATGTCGAATGCAAAGAATCAAAATATGGAAAGTAATTTTGAAATCTGTTCAAGGGTCATTGAAAGAAGTTCAGAACATGTTCATGCCTCAGTGAAAAACAAGGTTTGAAGACTTTCAGGATTTCAAAAGTATTGAAAATTCAGTATAAAATGCCACCATAAAGGTTCAATGTATTAGCATTGATAATGTTATAGACAATGTTCAAAGTATAGGAATCTGGAAGAATTGAATACATGGTAAAGACAAAGGTCAAAGAAGACAGCTATAGTCTTGAAGTTATACTCATTAAAAGAAGATTATAGTAGCAATGAAGACGTAGTCTGAGTAGCAAAAGAGATTCCCGTGAAGTAGTACATTGTTATTGACATTCGGTGTTTGAAGCAACAATACTGTTGCAGAAGACTTGCCAATTATATCTTAAAGAAGACGTGAATATCAATTTCAGTGTTAGTTGTTTGTGAACCATACTAGTGCACTAAGCATCAACACAACAGAAAAGGATACTTACATTTATTACTTAAAGAAAAATGCTAAGTCATATACTCTATAGTAACTTTTTTGAAAGGAGATGAAAAAGACTTAAGTCGTATACTCTATGGTAAATTTCTAAGAGGAGAAGGAAAGGACTAAGTCACGCGTATACTCAATGGTAACTTTCTGAAAGGAGAAGAGAAAGATTAATGTCGTATATTTATACGGTAAATTTTTGAAAGGAGAAGACAAAGACAAAGTCGTATACTCTATGGTAACTTTATAAAAGGAGAACAAAAATGCTAACCCATTTACTCTTCGGTAACATTCTGAAGAAGCAGAAAATGACCAAATCATATATTCTATGGTAACCTTTTGAAAGAAGAAGAAAAAGACTAAGTCACACTCTTCAGTAACTTTCTCAAAAGAAATAGCATTGCCAAGTGCTTCACTCTCTCTAGTAACAATTTGGAAATGGCTCTTTAGTAACATTTTGAGATAGTGAACCGCAGCACATAAATAGCCTAGTCTCCATTTTGGAAGTCTACACTACAAAAAGCAGCAAAAACATTATTCAAAATAGGTTTTTGGTTCTTCATCTTAACGCAACGGAGAGAAGAAAATAGAGAGATACAGAGAAGAGATACACACATAAATATTCTATAACTTCTCATTGGAGGAATATTATAATGACTGGTGTAAATCTTGTACAATCTTAAGTGCAATTATAAAATTTCTACGGTTGTTAAATCCTTAGACAATATATATACAATATTGTATAGGATTTAGTTTGTATAATGTTTGTAGGAGCAAAAACAAATTGTTCTTGAATAGCTGGTAAATATTTTTATTAGGTGCAACAACCCCATTTCAGAATTTAAATATCGAATATATTTCTTGGAAATCTTGTGTTATTTAATTTCATGTCATAAACACTGTCCACTCTCAAGAACACGAACCCACTACAAGAACACTAATTTATTTATCTGCAAAAGATTTGAAATATTTTTTTTTAATTAGTGAGCATCGTATTCAACCTCCCCTTCTACGATACTTCAGGTCCTAACAATTAGTATCAAAGCTTGTTGATCAATATACAAATCAGATCCGGTGTTTTGGACCAAAAAGTCAAGTTTTCAAATTTCTGGAATTTTTAATTTTCAAAAATTTGAAGTTCTTGAGATTTTTGAATTTAAAATAATTTGAATTAATTTTTGATTTTTTAATTCCAGAAAATTTTCAATTTTCAAAATTTTTGAATTTAAATAATTTGAATTGATTCTCGAAATATTTTTTATTTTCAAAATTTTGAAATTTTAGCAATTTAAAATATTTCATATCCTAAGCCAAGGGTTTTTAAAGGATTGTTAGATTCAAGATTCCTCCGGGCTCTATAGATGATTTTAATCTTTTGAAGAAAAAGATGACCATGTGTTATTCTAACTGAAAAACTCTGTATACGGGAATTGAAGAAAATTATTTTCTTACCCTAATGAACCTGATTTTCGAATCTACTGACGAAAATTGTGGAATTTCCTTAAAGGCTTACTCTCTACGATCCCATTGGATTTTCAGAATGTAGGAAAGGAAGAAGTTTCTATGGATACAATTTTTCTTGAAGAATTTAGTCAACTCTAGTGTTTCAGTGATATAGAAACACTTAGTGAATTGTACTAATGCTACATCTATCCGGGAATCAAAAGAGATCCTGAAGAAAAGGAATCTAGGAGGTTAGAGAGAATGGACTGGACATTCAAACATCTCAGTTACATGATTCAATGTTGGAACCTCAGAACATAATAGAAGAGTTACTAGTAGCTGAATCAGAGGAAGCTCAAGTAGATGAAAGTGACTTGTACACTTTAGAAAACCTTGAGACACTGGACTAAAAGGAAGTGTCTAGCATGTCAAGGAAGTTTAGTCACATCAAATTTAGAAGGATTACAAAAGCTATATCCAAGGATCAGGCCTATCTATTCCAAGGTAGAGACTCTTCAGGAATCAGTTCAAGAGGGGGTTACAAGACTGAGATGGTAAACATAAAGAAGAATGATAGTTACAGTTGTGTAAAGAAATATGCGACAAGTAACTATCAGGGTTTTACTACACTATAAAAGAAGTCTAAACAAACAAGGATAAATAAGGACTCGGTTAATGAGATGAAACAGAAGCATCAAGACAGAACTTATGTTGATAAAGGAAAAAGTTGGGTTGGATTAGATGATGAGAAAGAAGATCATGAATATCTTATTTCCATGGCAATATCCAAAAATGATTCACCTCACATATCCCAGGTATCAACTCTTTCAACCACTGCAATACTTATTTTCCAATGTAAAAGCACATTAAAAATTTGAGTGTTTAAATGTTTAACACACACATAAGCATGATAGAACTTGTGTATGTTACCTTAGAAGATCTTAAATTTAGTATAAATATTTGTTGAGTAGGATTTCCCAATAGTGAGGTAGAAGTTTTCCTAAGAAAATAACTCTTAAGTTTAGGGGTTAGATTTCTAGCATATAAGACCTTTCTTTTAACTTAGTTTTCGTATCCCTTGTTGAAAAAGATTTGCTAATTTATTCTGAAATGTTTGTTAAGGAAAAAAAGTTTAAAAGATGGAAGGATTACCTTTAGTGTTAGTAAAATCTGTGGAACACCTAGATGTATCCAAAATTGACTTAGGTAATAGAGACACTAAGACGACATACAACAACGGGAATGGATCAGATAGAACTAGTGATCTAACTGTTAATTCTTTCTATTCCATATGCTTTTAGAAAATTATGTAATATCTGTAAATTTTCTTGTTACCTATTACGCTTGTGTAGTTAGGTTAATGTATAAAGTACTTAATTTTTTAGAAGCATAACATGTCTAATTTTGGATAATTCTTATCTGCAGTGTTATAATGTTGAATGTATGCCATGTATTCTTAATGTCATGCCTGCTTATTTTAATATCATGAATGCATCTCATAGTACTTGCACTGATCATAGAAAAAGCACGTCCAAGAATCACAGTAGGGCATAAACTGCAAGTCCTCCTTAAGTTAGGATTGAGCCATTATCCTCCAAGCACTACACCATAGAATGGATATAGCAACGTCTCAAATACGTTGCAATATGTCCTAAATTCATTGCAATAGGGTCTATGGCAACGATTATTGCAAAATCAGGCGTAAGGTTTGCTCTGGTTGCCATAGGTACCTTATGTCAACGAATTTAGTACCATATTGCAACGTTGTATTATCGTTGCAATTAGGGTATATGGCAACGATTTTATGGCTATAGCAACATGTTTAACACCATTGCAATATCTTGGACGACATACGGCTTAATTTTTGTAACGATTTTTTTTGTGTTAATCGTTGCAATACATGGACTAGGAAGGCCTAAGGCAACATATATATGGCCAATTGCAACGTATTTATAATCAAATGCAATGAACTTTATTAATAAATATGACATATATGGCAACATTTAAGCTTCTATTGCAACGCTGAATAAAAAATTGGCTTGACCATTAGATTTTATTAACATCCACGAATTTCAATTTGTATATCATAACATCAATCCAAGTAGTAGTAAAATGTTCCAACATCAATACACAAATTACAAGTTCAGGAAAATGACCAAGTTCAAATAAAAAACTATGTACAAGTGACACAATCTTAGTAATACACAAACCAAATTCTTAGTTAAACATTATATATACATGGGACATGGCACTGCTTCTTCCTCTTCATCCGCATCTGTCTCGTCTCCATCCTCCTCCACAAAAAAATTATCCTTAGCTATAAATAATCTTTGTGCTGAATGGAGATGATAAGACTTTCAGCTTGTAATGTGCCACTGCTGCTTCCAATTGTATGTATAAGCTGACAATTACCTGATATGTTATAGACATTCTCTGGGAATCGCCCTTTTCTCTCAGTCTTCTTCCATCTCCAAATGCATATAATATCGGTCAGGTTTGCTCTTTGATAACCTATAAATTTCTTTAGTTAAACATTGAAGATGTTTGTACATGTTTTACCACAACTGAGTGATCTCAACTCTTTGTTATTGCATTTGTCCTGACTCTTCCCGGTCTGCTGTTTTATATTATGGCATTCAGATTTGCACCATCAGACATCAGTGACATGTTAGTTTTTACTTGTTGACAATTAATTTGAAAATATAATGCTGCATACGTACAGCTGAGTGAGCATCTCAATGTCCAGTATCATCAACTCAAAATTTATACCCCTAGATTCCAGATTATGTGATGCTTGTCGAAATTTAGAAGAACAGTTGTCTAATTTGAGATGGGAAGAGTTTGCATGTTTTAAGTAAACCACAATACTATATTAAGAAGTGGAGGGAGCACATTATACGTACTAATCACAGAGTTTTCTTACATGTCCATATCCCACATCTACTCCATAAACAAACGAAGCACCGTACTGAAGTAAACAATATGCAAATCCTCCAGTTGATAAACCTGAATCAAGAGCTATTTTTCCAGCTACATCAATACCAAGTTGCTCAATAGCAGCCTCCAATTTATGTCCTGCCCTAGAAATATAAATTAAAATAAAATCAAACAAAAGGCCTGCTCTATCACGGTTGTGTGAAAGTCAATAAAATGATCCGGTAACTACCAGTTCACCTTTGTTCACAAATTTAGCACTTGTGACCTGAGAGAGACATTGGACATACATTGAACTTCTGAACTTGCTGAATATAAGAGAAAATCAAAGACTTGATAAAGCTGAAAAGACCTTCTTCGAGATACAATCTTTTTAGATGATAGATCAAAGATAGTGGCATTAGTATCAACACCGCTAGTAACAATAATATCCTGATACACAATCAAAGAGAAGGACTCGATCTGCATCCGGTAACCATAATGAAGATAAAAACTGAAAAAAGGGGAGTAATAATTGATGGATGTATTTTTACAACAAAAATCCAAAGTATTGAAGCAGGTACCCACACATGCAGCTTCCCAAATTCTTCACTTAAGCTCTGTAATGCATCTTCCACCCTATCAGCTGCAACGGAGTTATGGACCTTTAAGAACAGAACACCACAGCCATTAATTTAAAGGAGGCTTGAAGAATAGGAAAACTCATGGTAATAAGCGCTATATAAGATGGCCACTAAGCAAGTTTGCAATCCCTGAAATTCCAATCAAACAAAGACAATTTAGATGCCACAACCTCGAGTACTTTCCAGGTTTGTTAAATGAAACATGTTTGTATAACACACAAATTTAGAAAGCCCGCTTCTTTTCATGAGCCCGCCAATACTTTTGGGCCCAAAATTCTAGCTCTACAGCAACGGTTTCTAATATCGTTGCCACTTGATAACAAGTTTTATCTAATGCAACAATTTCATAATTCAATTGCAATGCTTTTAAAAATCGTTACAATATCTTTGAAATTGTAAAAACTTTTGAGGAAATAGCAACGTTTTTTGAGTTTTTTTTTCAGTGTTGGTTGCAAAAGCCATTCTATGGTGTAGTGAAGCCTAGAGACATATTTTGTCAAGGGTGTTAAAAGGTGAAATGGTCAGTCAAAGATAAGAATAAGCATGTTAAGGTTGAAGCTGCCACTATTAAAAACAATATCTCTAATCCATCTAGACCCAGACTAGTTGGGGACCAAAGAACTTTTAATTAATTTGTGAGTGTAGGGTATAACAGGTTAATCGATTCATATGTGTTCTTAGTATTGCTACAAAAGGCATATGATCGAAGAAAGAACTTGCTATCAAATGTGATTGAGAATGTTGTTCCGCTAATAATTTTGGAGATGACAACAAAGGTTTTCAATACGGGACGTGGCTATGTTCTTAATGGAATGTCATCATGGATAATAATTGGTATCATTGATAACAATTGATAATATGAGTCAAGGATAACAATTACAAGCATCTTTCTTGTTGAAGAATCAAAGCAAAAATATTCTTATATTAGACAATTTTGCATTAAGGAACAAAATGTCAATTCAATGAAGGAGTAGTGTTTTATCTCAAGCAAAAAGGTTGAGAAGCTTACTCTTCAAAGAGTAAGGACAGAATATGTTCGTAGCTAAACTGGAATCTCAGAAAAAGGTGAAGTCATCTGTTTCTAATGTAAAGATTCATCAGACAATAGTTTAGCTGTGACAAAAGAAGCTCTCACACTTGCATGACAAAATAAGGGATTCTTTTGTGAAAATGGAATCAGTGAGAAGACTACCTCATCCAAAATATCAAGTTGGATGAAATATATGAGGCATATCCGAAAGGGAAGTCAAAGAAGCATCACATAGAAGTTAAGATCTTAATAACATTACTGAGCTACTTTAGATGACACGTATGGAATTCTACGGACTAGTTAATGTCATGTCTACATCAAAATAAAGATATACTTCGGTGATGGTTGATGACTACTCTTTTTGCAAAGTTGTTCGTGCATTCTAAGGACAGAACACCATAAACGGTAATTGATCACACATGAATGAACACTGATCAGTAAGGTATTCAGGAAGACCCCGTATGAGTTAATGGCCAAAACAAGCAAACATTGAAACATTTTTATGTGTTTAGAGGAAAATGTTTATTATTGAAATATGGAGGTGAACATCTTGGCAATCTTTGTAGCTAAGGTTCATGAGGATGTTTTCTATGGCTACTTAGTGAAGCCTAGAGCCTACAGGGTATTTGTGATTAATCAACAAAAGGTGATTGTAAGTCTGGATGCAATGTTGACGACACCAAGCTCCTAGCTTTTATAGGTGATACTAATGATATTGATGATTCAAATCCAAGCGATGGTAGTGGTAGTTTAACTACACAACTCAGTATTTTAATAGAACCACTAAGCAAGGATAAGGATCTTCAGGAAATCCCAACAATAGCTTAGGGGGAGCAAATGGAGGATTAACTAGTTGGACTCAACACCCCATTGAAAATCAAGAGGACACTTCAAGAACATATCTGCCATGATAAAGAATTTGGAGTCAAGACTTGTGTTTTAGTTCTTTGTGCTCATGTTAGTAGAGTAAAGACTGAAAGAGCTACAGAGTATGAGTGATTATTTCTTTAGTTTTTTCTCCGAAGAAGAAATTAAGAAAGTGATAGAGCTTTTGGTAGATCCAGATTGGATGATTGCAAAGCAAGATAAACTCAATCAGTTCTAAAGGCAGATTGTACGGAAGCTGTTATATAGACCAAATGACAAAGTTGTAATTGGTACAAGGATAACCAAATATTTCACTAGATCAAAATGACATTGTTATGAGGGACAATGCCAATCTGGATGCTAAGTCATTATCAGGAAGCAATATGTGACAAGAAGCAGTAGTGATGAGATTTGAGGATATCGGGATATATCTGGAACCTGCTACACACACTACACCATAAATTGCCTTTAGCAACCAGATTTGATAAAATTTCTTAAAAATCGTTGCAATTGCTCGACATATATTGACAAATTCAAAGATATTGTAATGTTTTTGAAAAGTGTTATAATTGAATTGCCAAAGTGTTACATTAGGTAAAATTTGAACTATATTGCAACCAAGTTAAAAAACGTTGCGGTTATCATAATATTTTTGGACCAATCTTTTGGCGGGCTCCCAAACAAAGAAGCGGCCCTTTTAAAAAAAATTTACCCAGAAATATTGAAACAAGCGGGATGACTAAATATGATAGTAAAAAATTGATAGGACTATAATTCAGCAAACCAAAAAACACTTAAACTAAAACACAAAACATACAAATATAAAAACAAAGAAACTAGAGAGGCGAGAGAGGGAAGAAAAGTAGAAGAAATCAACGTACAACAACTCCTAACATTTATCAGTTGAATGTGAACAAGTGTACTCCTGATTGGTGAGATAGTAGAAGAAATCAATGTACAACAGCTCCTAACGTTGCAGTTACAGATCAATTGGACTTTGTATATCTTCTCTTAACAAGTTCAGTATAGGTTGGTATGAACTAGTATCAATACTCAAGCAATCGTCAAAGACATGGTATGACACTCTAACCAAACATCATATATCATAAGTCACAAATAAAATATCATATATGTGCAGTGATAAGCATGATTATGATATATTTTCGTCTACTAACGAAAACTTGTGCAAGAAATTTTCCAAGTTATTGCAATCCATTTTTGAATTATTTCAAACAAGCCAATAGAACAATTCTTTTAGGAGCTCAAGTAAGCCAAAAAAATAATTCTTTTAGCAGCACAAATAAGCCGAAAGAATAACGATAATAAAAGTAAGTCAAGGATCTTTTGAAGATGTACAATTTGAAAGATTCTACACCTGCCAAGACTCCCTGCCAACATTAACCACTAAAGCTTGACCAAGATCATTCAGACAAAAGGACATAAATGAAAAGCTATAGAAGAATTAATAGCTTATCATGCTTCTCAAATGCAACCAGACCACACATATTTTATTCTCAATATGCCAATGTGCAAGGTTCATTCCTGCCTTGTCAAATATGGAATAAAAATAAAATTGAAATCTTCAAATTCTGATAGTGTACTTTTATATACACTCATTTACTTAGCACATCAATATTACAATTTTGAAATATATGTTCCCCGACCCGTATATAGGATGGTCTGAAAATTTTTCTTAGGTAACAAAATCACTATTCATCAGGGTATTTTATAATGCCTAAAAAATCAGGGTTCTTACACTTCTTTTGGGTAGGAATATATTGGATCAGATTTCTAATCAAAGGTTCTTTGACTAATCATTATCACGAATGAATTTGAGATATTAAAAGTTATGCGGGAAATAGAAGTGACTTACAAACCGTCGCTATTTGGCATTGTATATTATAATTTATTTATAGTAATGTATTAACTATTTTACACATGTCCACACATAACGGGGGTCTTTCTGAAAACAGCCTTTTCATTCTTTTGGATGAAGGTAAGGTTGCATACATCATACCCTACTCATACATCATACCCTAGTCAGATCCCGCTTTATGCGGGATATATTGGGTACATTTGGTTGGTTGGAAGTTGGATAAGAAGCGAAAGTTCGAAAACTTGACATGAGATGATGGATTTGTTTTTATAATTATTTTGACAGTACTAAAATTCACATGGATAAATAATATCGAAATACAATACCCATAAAAACAGAGTTCTTTCCTTTAAGAAAATTTGTCATCTAATTGAAGGACATGTAAAGATGTCCCCAAACAGTTGGATAGTAAAACATTCATGTCTGAAAAATAGAACACCTAACAAAATAACAAAATTAGTATCAATACATGACTATATTAAAATGAAATAACAATCACAAAAAAATCTAACCGAAACATCATATTCCTTCTATCCCTCTCATTTCTTTACATTTTTTTTCGAATATCCATCTCAATTCTTTACATTCTAAATCTTACCCAAAATAGTAAAATTTATAATAAAAATAATTGCACCCATTAGTTTCCTTAACTAAACTCACTTTATTACATGAAATATTGATTGTTCCACTACTTTACTCATTTTTTTTTATTTTTCTCCATTAATTTACACTTTTTCTTAATAATCGTGCACAATTCATTTGTAAACAAATGCAAGGGGCGGAAGGAATATTAGTTAGAAGAATAGTAACTACTGTACTGACTCTAGCCTTCAAAATCAAAGAACCATAATTTTAAAATCTGAATTTGAATAATCATCCTTAAATTTCCCAAATACCCGATTAATCAGTAGCTCTACCGATTAAGCCCGATTTCCGTTTTTTACAACACTGATTTTCAATGGTAAAAGAACCGTGATTTTGACTAATTAATTTCAGAAGACTAACTTAATTCGGAAATACTCCCTCCGTCCCACTAATTTTGTCACTTTGACCAAATTTTGGTCAATTTGACCAATTTTGTAATGAGAATTACTTATATTATATGATAATTATATTTTTTAAAAATATTATTATCACAAAGTACACTTATCATATTACAATATCCAACTTTTAAATTTATGAAAGCATAAATAATTAAATTATTAGTTAAGGTCAAAGTTTTATCAATTTGACCAAGAAAGTCAAATGAGGACAAAATAAGTGGGACGGAGGGAGTAACATTTTTGCATTAGGAGAAAGTGAGCAACCAAAAAAAGAACAAACTCTAATACTTCAAAACAGAACCGTCTTCAAAATATAATCGTTTTTAAAAAATTCACTGTTTAAATTTGTATAAACAAAAACAACACACAATAAAATCAAACAAGGGGTAATGGCCAAAAATCCCATTTTTTAAAATATTTATTACATAAATACCAATTTTAAATTTTTTGGCCAAAAATACCAACTTATTACGCATTTACAAAATGGGTAATGCTATTACGCATTTGAGGAATGAGTATCATGTAAGAATTTTAAAAAAAAATGAAAAAAAAATATTCATGTGACGCATTCCAGGAATGCGTAACACCCCAAACTTTGGTGTGTTACGCATTCCTGGAATGCATGACACGAATAAAAAAGTATTTTTAATTTTTTTTTTCGTTTTTTTATAATTTGAATGTATTACCCATTTGAGAAATGCGTAATACTATTACCCATTTTTGAAATGCCTAATATTTTTGACCAAAAAATTTAAAAGTGATATTTTTGTCAAAAAGTTTAAAAAAATGGTAAAAATGTCATTATTTCTCAAACAAGCTCTGTTCTAAAAATCGGTAATTAATTATGATTAATCACCGATTAATCTTTGTTCCATGGGTTACCGAACTGATTAATAATCCAATTATTCGATTAATCATTCCGATTAATCCTCAAATACCCGATTAATCCCTATACAGTGCCTCCACCGATTAAGTTCAATTCCCGCTTTTTACAACTTCAAACAAGTATTTGGGCAACCCTCAGATAGTCCACTAATCATGGATTAAGAAAGTGGCGTAACATATCTTCAGAAACCTTAATGGCCAAGTTACGAAAGGCAGAAAGAAGCCTAAAAACATTTCTCGTTTAATGACTAAAATACCCCCTCGCCTGACCTGAAGTCCCTTCCTTTCGCTAAGAGGCAAATATTATTCTTAGACCTGCTGAGCAATACAATGAGTTTTCAACATTTCTTCTATAAGTTACTTTTACGTTTTTCTTCATTAAAAGTTACTTTTGTGTTCGTCTATCTTATAAAAATTAGTTTATTAATAATTCTTTTAAAAAGATGCAACACATATTCTTTCTTGGGTTTATGTTTTTAGTTTTGATCTTACACGCTTTCTAATTCTTACGAAGTGTGAGATTTGAAATTTTATATATGCAGTATATACCGACACTACTACAATACAAGGTTTATGTACTTTTCGGACAGAGTTGGATCAAAGATGCATGATTCCTCCTGTTTGCTTTAATTTAGTGTGTATAATTATAAAATCCTCTAAAATTGTACTCCCTCTGTCTCTTAATATGTTTCCTGTTTACTAAATCGGGAAAATCAAAATATCCTTCCTGTTTCTATTTTAAGCCATAAACAATAATATTCAATACTCACTACTCCACCCACTACTCCTTAAAAATAATACTCCCTCCGTCCCACTTTTATTGTCCACTGTTTCCTATTTTTTTTGTCCCAAAATAATTGTCCACATTTAATTAATAAGGTATATTATGTGTTAAATATGTTAACTTTTATAAAAAACAATAAAATTATTTGGTAACTATGAGTTTAATTGACATGATTGAATAAAACGTGGATTTTGATAGATGGACAATAAAAATGGGACGGAGGGAGTATTCAATACCCACTACTCCACCCACTACTCATTAAAAACAATATTCAATACCCACTACTCCACCCACTACTCCTTAAAAACAATATTCAATACCCACTACTCCATAAAAAATAATATTCAATACCCACTACTCCTTAAAAATAATATTCAATACCCACTTTTTCTTAAAACCCGTGTTTTTCATCAAATGAGAAACACATTTTGGCACGGAGGGAGTATATTGTTAATTAGTATATGGGTAAAGAGTTTCTAACTGACATTTAGGAAACTTTTCTACCGTATCGGCTTAAAATCATGATTTTGCTACACATATAATTTGCAAACTGATCGTTGAGAGATGGAGAAAAATACAGTGAAGTCAGATTTCAAAAAATATTCACTAATTGATGGGAAAAATCAAATTAAAAATGGAGGAAATTTGGTGGGATTGTGTGTGTGAGGGTGTATTCGATTTGTGTGTGGTGCCCTAGCGGGGCAATTGGATTAGATTAATCTATGACCCGGATTTAATTTAAGGCGATACTGTAGAAACAGTGTCAGGTAGAAACTCTTTTTCCTTAGTATATATATAGTCCTACTCCACTACAAACTAAAATTAACTACGAACTAAAAACTAAACACTAATCCAACATTTCATGCTAATCTAATGATCAAACTAGGGGTACCCCAATACAAAAAATGCTTAAAATACTTGGCTCTATCCAACAAAAAAATAATAAAAAACACTGTTCACGTGATGACGTGGCAGTGGATTTCACTGGTTAACGGTGCTTGGCACCTTCTTGTACGGCGCTTCGCGCCTTTATCATTCTAAAGTTGTAAGGAATGACAATCAATGGTAAAGGCAATAGTCGATTGACGGGTGTGTCGAGAGCCTTCGGCCCTCATGACTACCTAACTCATCCGTTTACTGTCTTAAATGTTTCGCATTTCCACGGCAAGTTTTTTTTTATTATTTTTTTTGTTGGATAGAGCCAATTATTTTAAGCATTTTTTGTGAAGGCACCCTTGGCGGGAACCTTAGAATAGATGAACTATAATTAATTTAGTGTTAGTTTGTAGTTTGTATTTAAGGATTGGTTTGTATTTGTGCAAAAATCTATATATATATATATATATATAGAATTGCACTCCATAACAAACACCTTATATAACAAACAGTAAAGAACATTTTAGATCTAAAAGACCCATTGCCCCTGACGGGGCAACGCAATACAAAACGTTCTTATTTTTTTACCCTTTATCCATCCATCATCTTAAAAAAAAAAAGATATTGTTCATGACGATGATGTCATCAGTGACGTCATCATGAACAGTAAAATTTTTAATTTTTTTTTGATGGCTTGATAGAGGGTAAAAAATAACAACTTTTTGTATTGGGTGCCCCTGACGGGGCCGTTAGAACTATTAGATCTAAGGCATTCTTTATTGTTTGTTATATAAGAGTGTTCTCTATGGAGCAATGACCTATATATATATAGGCTAGCGTTCAAATAGAAACCAACCTTAGAATAGAAACTAGAAACCTACACTAAATAAATTATATTTTATTTATTTTAATGGTCCCGCTAGGGGCACCTTCACAAAAAATTTATAAAATTCTTGGTTCTATTCAAAAAAAAAATAAAAAAAATAATAATAAAAAAAAGTTATTGTTCACGTGCCACGTCATCACGTGAACAATAACTTTTTTTAAAATTTTTTTAATTTTTTTTTATATATTTGTTGAATAGAGCCAATAATTGTAAACGTTTTTCGTATTGGAGTACCCCTAATTTGGTCATTAGATTAGTTTGAAATATTTAATTTAGGTTTAGTTTCGAGTTTCTATTCTAAGTTAGTTTCCATTAGAACAAGACCCTATAATGTCTTATATAAAAAACACTTCTGAACCACATATTTAATGCATTCATATACAATTAAAATTCATCTTCACACACACTAACTCAACCAAATTTTTTTTTAAAAAAAATATTCGGATGAACAGTGTCTGCTGATGTGGCATGCCACGTCAGCACCCGCCATGTGGAATGCCACGTGGCAGTTCCATGTCAGTAATCATTGTTTATCCGAATTTTTTTTTAAAAAATCTAGTATATAAAGGTGCATTTTAATTGCATGGGTGTCCCTGGAGGGACCATTAGATCATAATTAATTCAATGGTTAAGATTAATTCTCTAGTGTTCTTTATTATTTTTTATATAATGGTCTTATTCATGGAGTAAAACTTATATATATATATATATATATATATATATATATATATATTAAGTAACCAATTCATCTAAGATGTCAGGGAAGCGGGCTTACCAAGATCATATATTATCTTAACATCCTCCCTCACTCGAAGGCCTATTAATGGGTCAAGAGTGCATCACTAGTTTGTTCGTGCCTTTTTGGCCCTAGCGTCCGGTTCGCCGTCTTTCAATATTAGGTGAGGATCTCATCCCTTTTTTGGACCCACCATAGCACACAATTTTAATATTTCAATAAATGAAAATATTGGGGGATAGGAGGGATTCGAACCTGAAACCTCCCACAACCAGAGCTCTAATACCATGTTAAATAACCAACTCGATCATCTAAAATCTTAAGATGTTAACAATATATTATCAGAATCATATATTATCAGAATCATATATTATCTTAACAATATATATTTTAAGAGGACAATATGGTCAAGAAGGGTGGGAAGTAATGAAAGCAACCAATCATCACTCTTTAGTTATTTCCTTTTGAGCAAACCACTTTATTTATGTAATAAAGAGTGAGAAAGAGAAATAGAGGCATTAGACTCTATGTTAGATTGAAAAAAATTAAACAATCAAGAAAAAAAAATGCAATGTTCCAAAGAAACATTAGTTAGATTGTTCTACAATTTCTCCATCTCTTTCCAGCTTCTATTCCTCTTCTTCTACCTCTCTTCAATTTCTTTAGCCAAGTTCCTCACTTTTGTTTTTGGTAACCCATTTTACCGAAGGTATTAAAGCGGAATTAACGAACCACTTTCGTCGTGTTTATTTTGCTTAATTATGCGAGTTATAATCGTTCTTTAATTTTGTCTTTTTGCAGAAATGAAGAGGAATACGAATATATTTACTCTGATGAAGAAGAGGAGGAAGAAGAAGTTGAAGATTTTTCATATTATAACAAGGAATGCATGGAGAAGGATCACTTAGTAGAGCATGTAGTTCAGGAACGCGGGGCACAATCATTTTTACATACGAGGAGGACCCGAACGGACCAAATTCTTGTTGAAGAAACGATAGATTATGAAGACGATGATCACATGATCCAAGACCAACAAGATGTGACTTTTGACACTAATGATCAGCTGTCATTTTATAGCTCACCGGCTTCTGATTTGGGAAGCAGTTTTGATTATGATCAAGTTATTGTGGAAGATCTTGGTGAAACAGATACAGATTCCGATTATAGTTTTCGTGCTATTGATCATACCATCGTTTACCCAACTGAAAATCACAGTGGTGAGTAGAATTATTTATATAATTGTATAGAGTCCCAAGTTATGGACACACGCATGTAGAATAATCAGTGTTTTTAGACATGACATTATCGCTATTTCAGAGAAGCTGGACACTAGAGAAACTCAAAACAGGAAGTCGGAAAAGAGTTTCAATGAAGAGAATTATTTTATATTTGAACCGCCAAAGTTGGAGACCAAGAAGATTCAAGTTCAAGGAAAGGATATTGTTAATGAAGAAACTTTTGGTGATACTTGTACTGTTGGATCAACTTCTAAGAACTCCTCGGAGTGGAGAAGCTCCATTAACTGTGGAACTGAGGATCCATTTTCGTCGTCATCAAGAAGAAGCTGCCCTAAGTGGGAGTCTTACACCGTGTTCCAAAAGTATGATGAGGAAATGCTGTTTTTAGATAGAGTTAGTGCTCAAAAACTCCAAGAAACAGGTGCCTTATTATCTGTTTTTATTGCTTAATTTTAATCAACATAAACATATGAAGTATATGTCATAATTAAAAATAATCCAATGATTTGTAATGCACGTAAGCTACTTCAAGTTTTTGGTAGAATTGTATCTGAAAGGAGAATGTCAAATAGGGAAATAAGAACGATTCCCACCCTTTTCTTTTATTTAATTGTACAAGTTAATTATAGAAATCTATGAACCGAAATCGCACATTTTGCTTTTACTTTTTTTCCCTATAATAATTTCTAGAATTAATTTTTTGTGCTGCAAAGTTTGTGTAATAAAATAAATACTAATTAACTTAATGATTTTCCAGAATCACTAAGGTCAATTCAGGTATGTCCAAGATCGATTTCTGAAAGGATTGTTCATAAGTTTTCTACAAAGAACAGAAGACCATCTGAAAACCGACAGAATCCGTATCAAGAACTGGAGGGAGCTTATGTTGCTCAGATATGTTTGACATGGGAAGCTCTGAATTGGAACTATGTGTATTTTCAAAGATTAAGAGCTTCACGTCGCGATACGGACCCCGGATGTCCTGCCTACATTGCTCAGCAATTTCAACAATTTCAAGTTCTTTTGCAAAGATACGTGGAAAACGAACCATACGAGCATGGAAGAAGACCCGAGGTTTATGCTAGGATGAGGAGTTTGGCACCAAAGTTGCTTCAAGTACCAGAATATAGAGGTACATTCATAATTGTTTCATAATTAAGTAATAGTATATTATTAATCAAAACTTACTTCAAATAGGCTTGTGTTGAAGCATGTGCTTGGTAAAATGTTCAACCTACACGACCTTAATTTGTAGTAACAATATCATTATATTATAGACTGTCGGGAAACTTTAGGAGCGGAAAAATCTTAACTTGCTGCTCGACCACTTACGAAATGAATAGATATCAAATTATTACTTCCTAGAGTGCCTTTTTATAATGTACACCAACTTATAAAAGATGTCCAATCTATCAGATTCGGATGAGGATAAAAGAGATGATTACCTCGGCTCAAGAATCTCGTCAAGTGCATTTCTTCACATAATGGAGGAGGCAATCACAACATTTATGGATTTTCTCAAGGCAGATAAAGCAAGTCCATGTCAAATTATAATGTCAGCAATCTTCAAGAGAAATAGAAGAAGAGGCCCTGTTGACCCCACCCTTATCCTTCTACAAAAGAAAGTAAATAAAAAGGTACGTACGTAGCTAGGTTCAATTAGTTTCAGTACTATTGAATTCCAGTCATCTGTCAAATTAGTTTAACTGCATGGTTATAGTTCAATTATTGCAATACGATGCTATATATTTTACACGATGAGAAAATTTTAAACTTGGGTTTTAAGATCACTTCTATGTTACACTTGACTGAAGTTAGATGTAGACGACATTTGTGCAAAAGTTTATTGAAACACGGATATCATCTGGGTTAATGGCAATATATGGGAATGAGATAATTATACATTTTGGGATTGGAATCTCAATTTCATTATATAGGTTGAAATCTCGTGATCTAAACCACACTTACGTTTCAAATGTTAAAACAGCTTTTTAATTGTTAGTGCAGAAAACGTCAAAAGTGAAAGATCTTAGGCGGGCTCATAAATGCATAAGGAAAAGAAAGTTAAAGGAAGTGGAAGAGATGGAGATAGTGATGGCTTTGATTGACCTAAAAGTTGTTTCTAGGGTTTTGCGAATGAATGATTTGAGTGAAGAACAGTTACATTGGTGTGAAGACAAGATGACCAAAGTGAGAGTTGGTGATGGGAAACTTCAAAGAGATTCCTCACCACTTTTCTTTCCTGCACACTGAAATTGATCCCCATGCCCCACACCGGCCAATACATATACACACATGTTTGTGTAATTGTTGCTTTGCTGACTAGATCATGAATGTTCATGCATGCATGAAGTCATGTGAATATCCTAGCCTCCCTTTTGTTAATTCCTTTAGTTAGAAGAAAGAGGATGAAGAATTAATGAATAAGGTTTCTCCCAAGAAAATCAAAGTGGGATGACATAGATTTTGAAGATTTGGAATCTAATTAAGGATTTATCTTCAAGGTGGAAAGTGAAAGAGCATAGACAAAGCAAAGAACATGAACAAAGGGGGACAATGGTAGCTTTATTTCTCTCTTTTTCCCTTTATTTAATTGATGATTAGGTTTATCTACACAATCAAGAGATCTAATTACTTAATAAAGATTTAAATAAACAAACTTTACAAAGCAAAGCTGCAAGATTTATGCATGGTGGAATAAAAAGTTAACTCATGTGACACACCATGGATAGAGAGATATACATGGACCTACTTAATTGGTTTTTTTAATTTGGTGGGGGAGGGGGGTTGTGTGTGTTAACTATACTATTATTACTAGGATAGATGTATAGTTTCTACATCTTGTGACTTGTATTATATTCAGCTGAATAACCTTGACAACATATATATTGTAGTTTATCTTATTTTTACTTGTTTAGATTCTTTACACTTGTCCCTCCCTTCGTCTTCTGCATACAGTAACGATCTTTTATATATCTATTTGGTTAGATTCTTTACACTTGTCCCTCCCTTCGTCTTCTACAAACAGTAATTATCTTTTATATATCTATTTGGTTAGATTCTTTACACTTGTCCCTCCCTTCGTCTTCTACAAACAGTAACGATCTTTTATATATGTATTCGGTTCCCTCTTTTTTCTTACAGTAACAATCTTTTATGTATTCCGTTCCCTCTTTTTTCTTTTGAATTCTGCAAAGTATATTTCGGAAAACAACTAAACGTATAAATTGATATATTGTACCAATGTATAATATTAATTCACACTATAGATAAGAATCTTTCTCCAAAAAATATATAAATTAATCCTTCAAAAATTGTTAAAACTCAGTTATGATCAAAATAAATAATGTTGAGCTGGAAGAAACTATTTGACGATAATTTAAGAAATGTTATTGTTGTTATTGTGAAAACCAAAGCTGACAAATGTGAAGTTGAAGGTATTACTTTACGGAAAAATTAAAGTTTGCCGATGATAATGGTGGAAACTCATCCCCTAGACCCCTACTGTATTTAACTTACTGTCAGTGACCGTTTTTCTTTTTCAAAATCTTTCACAATTACCAGACTTCTAACAGCGTCTTAAGGATTTGATTAAAATGATTGATTAAAATATTATAAAATAATAATTATTTAAAATCTATTGAATTTGTAAGGACTGATGTACTTCAATTAAATTGGTTAAAATTATTATTTATATTTTAAAAATAAGATGTTATTAATATTTCAAATTCTTAAAAATAGAATATATTATTTAAGTATGTTAATAGATGATGTGTGGAGTTTCTTACACATCTCTAGCGTTTAAACAAATATAATCGATATGAAGGAATTGGCTATAATTTTAGATAATACAAATGTTTTGTTGCAGATAAAATCATTATACATATTATTTAAAATCTTGTATAATAATATAATATAATAATAAACTTATGAAGTAGAGAAAATGAGAGAGAGCTTCATTGTATTTTCACACCAATAGCAACAAGTACAAGTGCCTTTATATAGCACTTGAGATTGTAGGTTACAAGAGAAATAAAGAGTCTCTCATTAATAAAGGAGAACTCAAAAGCTAAAGATAATCTAAGGGTCATCCACTTATTTCATAACACTCCCCCTGGATGACTTGTACGAACACCATGCCTCGTTAAAACCTTACTAGGAAAAATCCTGTGGGAAAAACCCTAGTGAAGGAAAAAGAGTAGATGTGTTGTACATATATTAAAGTGAAGTGTCTCCCCCTCATTTTAGCATGACTATAGAAATCATCATAAATCTCGAAGTTTACGCATTCCAATCTTGTGTACCAACTTCTCGAAGGGAGATGTAGGAAGTGCCTTTGTGAATAAATCAGCCGGATTATCACATGAGCGGATTTGACAGACATCAATTTCTCCCATTTGCTAAAGTTCATGGGTGAAGAAGAATTTTGGATCAATGTGCTTTGTCCTGTCTCCTTTGATGTAGCCTTCTCTAGTTTGGGTAATACATGCTTCATTATCTTCGAATAAAACAGTAGGACTTCCTTTATTGACTGAAAGACCACATGATTCTCGAATATGATGGACCAAAGACCTTAGCCACACGCATTCTCGACTAGCTTCATGTAGTGCCAATAATTCAGCATGATTCGAAGAAGTTGCTGCAAGTGTTTGCTTTGTAGACCGCCAAGATATTGCGGTATCACCATATGTGAATACATAACCTGTTTGTGATCTACCTTTATGGGGATCAGATCGATAACCTGCATCTGCATAACCAACTAATTCTACTTTTGAGTCTTTAGAATAAAACAAACCCATATCCATTGTACCTCGTAGATATCTAAAAATTTGTTTCACACAAGACCAATGTCTTCGAGTTGGAGCAGAACTATGTCTTGCCAATAAATTAACAGAAAAAGCAATATCAGGACGTGTACAATTGACAAGGTATATTAGTGCACCAATGGCACTAAGATATGGTACTTCAGGACCAAGAAGTTCTCCTCCCTCTTCTCTTGGGCGGAATGGATCCTTTTTTTTCAAGTGAGCGAACAACCATAGGTGTACTCATGGGATATGCTTTATCCATAATAAATCGCTTAAGGATCTTTTCAATATATGATGACTAGTGGACAAAAATTCCTTTGGATAGATGTTCAACTTGAAAACCAAGGCATAGTTTTGTTTTGCCCAAGTCTTTCATTTCAAATTCTCTTTTCAAATATTCAGTCGTTTCATTAAGCTCATCTGGGGTCCCAATGATGTTTAGATCATCAACATAAACCGCAATTATAGTAAACCCCAATTTTGTCCTTTTAATAAAAACACATTGACAAATCATTATTAACATATCCATTTTTCAAAAGGTACTCGCTAAGGCGATTATACCACATTCGTCCTGATTGTTTCAACCCGTACAATGATCTTCGTAATTTAATTGAATAAATCTCACGGGGTCTTGAACTATACACTTCAGGCATTTTTAATCCATCGGGGATTTTCATGTAAATGTCATTATCTAGTGACCCATACAAGTAGGCAGTCACAACATCCATCAAATTCATTCGGAGCCCTTCTAGAATTGATAAACTTAGTAGAAATCTGAATGTTGTTGCATCCATTACCGGGGAATAAGTCTCTTCATAATCAATTCCCAGTCTTTGTGAGAAGCCTTGTGCAACAAGGCGTGCCTTATATCTTACAACTTCATTTTTCTCATTTCTTTTGCGCACAAATACCCATCTATATCCAACGGGTTTCACACCTGCAGGTGTTTGGACAATAGGTCCAAAAACTTGACGTTTTTCAAGTGATTTCAATTCTGCCTCAATAGCATCTTTCCATTTTGGCCAATCATTTCTTCTTTTACATTCATAGATCGATCTAGGTTCATGATCCTCGATTTCTTCAGAAATGTCAAGTGCAGCTGCATATGCAAATATTTCATTCATGACAATTTCTTTTCTATTCCACCTTTTCCCTGAAATGATATAATTTATCGAGATCTATTCATTGTCCTCAATTTCAGGTGTTTGATCATCCTTTGAAGACGTCTCTCCAATGATCAATTCTATTTCATTTGGAATGATGTCATTTGATGTACAGGCTTGTTTATCAAGTTTCCTTGATTTTCTATGATTTTTATCTTTGGATCCAATAGGTCTACCACGCTTCTGGCGTGCTTTAGACTCATTTGCTAGCATGATTTTATTTTCTTCATTAGGAAGCATTATTTTACAAGGAACATTGGCAGCCGGTATATGTGACTTCGTCACTGTCTTGACATCAGTAAATGACTCAGGCAATTTATTTGTAACCTCTTGTAGGTGGATAATCTTTTGAACTTCAAGTTCACATTGATTTGTGCGAGGATCATAATGAGACAGAAATGCTGCATTCCACAAAATTTCTTGTTTTTCTTTTTCAAATTTTGACTTATCTCCCCCTAATGCAGGAAAAACTGTCTCATCAAACTGACAGTCGGTAAATCTTGCCTTAAATAAATCACCAGTCATGGGCTCCAAATATTTTATAATTGAGGGAGAGTCAAACCCAACGTATACCCCTAATCTTCTTTGGGGTCCCATTTTTGTTCATTGGGGAGGAGATATCGGAACATAAACTGCATACCCAAAAACTATTAATTGAGAAATATTTGGTCCTTGACCATTTACAAGCTGCAATGGAGAATATTTATGATAAGTAGTCGGTCTTAAACGAACAAGTGATGCAGCATGTAATATTGCATGTCCCCAAGCAGTATTTGGTAAGTTTGTTTTCATAAGTAAGGGCCTAGCAATCAATTGTAGCCTCTTAATAAAAGATTCTGCTAAACCATTTTGGGTATGCGTATGCGGAACCGGATATTCCACATCAATCTCAATTGACATGCAATAATCATTAAAACACTGAGAAGTAAATTCTCCTGCATTATCTAATCGAATTTTCTTGATTGCATGATCTGGGAATTGTGTCCTTAATCGAATAATTTGAGCAAGGAGTCTGGCGAAAGCAACATTACGTGTGGACAATAAACTAACATACGACCAACGTGTCGATGCATCTATAAGTACCATAAAGTATTGAAATGGTCCACTTGATGGTGTAATAGGTCTACATATATCTCCTTGAATTCGTTCCAAAAAGGATGGACACTCAATCGCAACTTTCACATGTACGTGATGGCCTTGTTATTAATTTTCCTTGAAAACAAGCAACACAAGAAAAATCTTTGGACAATGGAACAATCTTATTCTTTAAAGGATGTCCATTTGAATTTTCTATAATTCTTCGCATCATTGTTGAACCCGGATGACCTAAGCGATCATGCCACATAAGAAAATTTTCCGGGTTTGCTAATTTTTGACTCATTATCATGTGTGTCTCTACTGGATTAATAAAGGTATAATATAATCCAGATTTATATGATGGGAGTTTTTCTATTATTTGCTTCCTCCCAGAGACTATAGACGTGATACATAAATATTCATCGTCATTTTCATTTGTTGTTTCAATATGATAGCCATTGTGGCGTATATCTTTGAAACTCAAAAGGTTTCTTTTTGATCGGGTGGAGAACATGGCATTCTCAATAAATAAATATGTACCATTAGGTAACACTATACTTGCTCTTCCGGAGCCTTCAATAATATCTGATGCACCCGATATTGTATTTACATTAGCTTTAGCTAATATGAGATGCGAAAAATATTCTTTCTTTCTCAAAATTGTATGTGTTGTTGCACTATCCGCCAAACAAAACGATTCTTCATCTTTCATAGCACATAATGAGATATTACTAACCATAATTCTTCACAAAACAAATATATGAATAAAGATTAGAATAATATCCAAAACAACTCATTCATACTAAAAGATAATTATATAAAATGCATAAAGCAAAGTCATTAATCATTATAGAGTTCGAACAGAAATATGAAATAAACAAAAGCAAAGTCTTAATATATGGCCTAATTATTGCCACCACCAGATTTGGCCGCCTCTTCATTCCCATCTTCAAAGAAATCACCAACTTCCATGTGAGTGAGTCCCGAAGGATCAACTGGATCTGCACCACCACCAAGGTGTGCTTCAAGATGAGCAATTCCCAAAGGATCATTTTATTCAGTGAAATTAGTTTCAACATTTTTTAAAGAGGCTTGATAAAGGTCAACAAAGTGCTTGGAGGTACGACATGTACTTCTCCAATGACCTTTCATTCCACAACGACTACAAGTACTCTCACCCCTTTTAACCATCGTACTTCCCTCGAGTTTCTCCTCATTTTTTGTCCATTTCTGGTGGTGGGGCTTCCTTTTAAAGTTTGAGGGATTTTGTTGATTACGGTATCGACCATGCGAAAAACTACGACCACGTCCACGTCCATATCCACGCCCACGTCCAAATGGCTTATTACCTCCATGTTCATTATTAGTCACCGCATTCACTTTAGGGAATGATGTTGAGCCAGTTGGACGTGCTTGATGAATTTTCAGCAAAAGTTCATTATTTTGTTCAGCAAGAAGCAAGACAAAAATTAGCTCAGAATATTTTGTGAATCCACGTTCACGATATTGCTGTTGCAAGAGCATATTATTGGCATGGAACGTGGAATATATTTTTTCCAACATATCTTTATCGGTGATATTCTCGCCACATAATTTCAATTGAGATATAATTTTAAACATGGCTGAGTTATACTCGCTCACACTTTTATAATCTTGCAATCGCAAGTGTAGCCAATCATAGCGAGCTTTTGGGAGTATCACCGTTTTTTGGTGGTCATATCTTTCTTTGAGATCCTTCCAAAGAATTGATGGATCTTTAATAGTTAAATACTCTGTTTTCAATCCTTCATCAAGGTGATGGCGGAGAAATATCATAACCTTTGCTTTATCTTGCTTAGAATTTTTATTTCCTTCTTTTATAGTGTCACCAAGGCCCATAGCGCTAAGATGGATTTCGGCATCAAGAATCCATGTCAAATAATTTTTGCCGGTGACATCAAGTGCGTTGAACTCGAGCTTAGTAAGATTTGACATTGCCAATACTAACATACAAATTCATAACAAATATAAATAAATATGCAAAAGAAAAAAATGCACTATCATGAATCTAGCATATCACCCCTAATAATTTACAGAAAATGATCATGCTAAACAAAAAGTAATATTATGGTCAGTTTGGCATGTATGCTCCACTTAAATAATAAAATTTGTAAGCCAGACATGGGAACCCTAATTTTTAATCATCTACAATATAATTTATATATTTCGATTTAAAACAAAAGAGCAGTTATCACATATACATGAGAAGTATAATATTACGTCTCACTTCTCACGCCTATTTCCAAAATTCTTTGATTTAAGAATTTGAGCATTCTATTTTCAAACAAGGTTTATTGTCCCGAACTAAAATATTTAATTCTTTACATATCTCCATACATGATTTTTAGAGAGTTGATCATCGCTACTAACTTTATGCAGTGATAAATAATAGAACCTAAATTGTCCTCCTTTTTTTTTTAAATATTAAACCTATTATTATATATATATGTTTAATCTAATAATCCATTGATCAAGTAAATAGAGATTAGACTACTACATCAATTGTAATATCTACCGAAAGAAGCATTACATTTAATAAAAACATATATTCAAAGAGATCATTTTCTTAACCATTTTAAGAAGTAATCACAGAGTTAACATACATGATGTACTAATAAATAAATGGGCACATTGTCAAGAAATCATTTTTTATAAATTAATGGAAGCTACTGATAAGTCAAGTAAACACACACAAACCAAATAATCATGTGGATTTAAGCTTAGTAGATAAAAGTAATGAGGGACATGTAATTGCACATGTGTAGCACACAAACAGAATAAAATTTATAAGGTGGTACCACTTTTTAAACATGAACATGCACATGCTCGTTGTCAATAGTAATACCTTACAAGCGCTGCCTGTAACCAACACCTTGATCTTTCGCCTATTTCTTTTCCTTGCTTGATCGTTGATATGGGCTAAAAGTAAGCCCTAAACACATTCAATATGCCATTAATTAGACCTAGAATGGTCCAAACGTGGGGCCCACTAGATGGGCCCAAACCCCAATTATAATATTAATTTCGTAATTAATATTAGGGGTAATTACCAGCTCGGCAGTAAGAGTCAAACAAGGATATTACTCTTGCCTGACTTAGTCTCCAAGATACATATTCCGACATGGAAACTGGTTCCTACATACTAGGATCTGGAACCTTCTTCTAGGCGGTGACTTGTCCACCAAGTCACCTAACCCTACTACGATTCTAAGGCTTCCCAGCCTATATAAAGGGTTTGACCCCTCATTCTCAGAACTACGTCTTGGCTTGATTCTCAATAACGAGATACGTAGGCACTCTGTGAGGACCGATTAGTCCCGAACACGGAAACAGCCATTAAAGCTCGAAGCTCACCAACCCTAGCATTAAATACAAATCGTAACCTAGTTTTTATTCCACAACATTTGGCGCCGTCTGTGGGAAAAAGACATCAACCATGGTTCAAACACGAAGAACAACGTTGACTACCACCGATCCTATTCCTCTCAGCTCTGCTCCGCCCACCACGGATCCGGTGCCCCCAACAACCGGGACGATCGTTCAACATCAAGTTTCTCAACCCCTAGGGACGACTTCCCATGTTACGAGTACGTTACCTCCGATCGTCCACACAAATCCAGGGACTAATCCCCTTCAGATGGTGGTTTCTCCCTTGATTGTAGATCCCAACAACCCTCCACAAGGGGTCCAGATCCACACTACGGATCTCCCCGTGAATACCAACCCAATGTATGGGCTGCCTAACTACCCTCCTACTCAAGGAGCTGGATCAAGTGGTCATGCCCTGCATATCCGAGATCGAGAGTATCATGACTACTCTGGTCCCTATACTGATGAATCGTCTTCTGATGATGATTATCGTGAAGAAGCCCCAAGAAGGTGACGTGCTAGCAGAGAACCAAGAAGGAGAACACAAACTATCCATGATGGACCTCCATTGACAGCTGTTGAGAGAATCAAGGCTCATGAGGCTGAGATTCTAAGGATAAAGGAAGATATTGCAAGGGAACAAGCTAGGCTGAATCAAACTCAACCTCCTCCAACATCAGGACCGATTCCCTTTATAGATCTGGAGAGACCTTCAAGAAGGCAAAGAAGGGCTGATGCCCCAACTGGAAGAACAACAAGGGTAGAAACCCCCAAGAGCAACCCCAAGGATCTGATGCCACTTGGGGATCCTGATGATCCTATACCCCCGTTTACTGAGGAGGTGATGAATGCTCGTATCTCAAAGAAGTTTAAGATGCCAACAATTAAGGCTTACGATGGAACGGGTGATCCCGCAAACCACGTTAGGACATTCTCAAACGCACTGTTGTTGCAGCCTGCAAGTGACGCTTTGAAGTGCAGGGCATTCCCTCAAACTTTGTCGGGCATGGCTCAAAGATGGTACAGCCGGTTGCCTGCAAATTCAATTGGCTCTTTCAAGGAGTTAAGTGCTGCCTTTGTTAGTCAGTTTATCAGCGGGAGAGTTCATGAGAAAAGCTCTGCATCTCTTATGTATGTGGTGCAAGGAAAGAATGAAAATCTGAGAGATTACCTCAAGAGGTTCACTAAAGAGACGTTGAATATCACTGATTTGGAGAATAAGGTGGCCATGGTAGCCCTGGAACACGGAACCAATGATCTATTCTTTAAAAGGTCATTGGCAAAGCATCCTCCTGAAAACATGGCTGATCTCCAACGAAGGGCTGACAAGTACATTAAAGCTGAAGATAGCATGAAGAAAGAAGCCACAGTAAGTGGAGGAGGAGGTAACAATGACTCCAAGAAGCGAAAGCAAGACCAGGAGTATGATGACCAGGAGTATGATGCTAGGGACAAGTATCCCCGAACTAGCGAGGACTCCGACTATGCCCCTAAGAAGAACCAAGGACCAAGGTTCACTGAGTATGCAAGGTTGAATACTCCTAGGAGTCGAATCTTGTTGGACATTGAGAAAGATAAGGATTTCCGATGGCCGAAGCCACTCAGGGGTGATCCCGCAAAGAGAAACAAGAATCAGTATTGCAGATTCCACAAAGATGTGGGGCATGACACTAATGATTGCAAGCAACTCAAAGATGAGATCGAGTTTTTGATTCGTAGAGGGAAACTGAGCCACTTCACTAAGGGTGACGACCGTGGTAATCAGAGAAGAGAGATGATAGGAGGGATGACGATCAAGATCGTAACCCACAGCCCCGAGGGCCAGTAATCAACATGATCTCAGGAGGCCCGACTGCGGCCGGCACAACAAGGAATTCTCGGAAGGCTTATGCTAGAGAAATGATGCACATCGTGGGAGAGGCCCCAAAGCGTGCAAAAACTGAAGTAATGGTTGGTTTTGATGACTCAGACTTGGAAGGGGTGAAGTTCCCCCATGCCGACCCGCTGGTCATAACTTCTATGATTGGAAGCTCAGAGGTGAAGCGAGTCTTGCTAGACAATGGAGCTTCCGTTGACATTCTATTTCATGACGCGTTTGTGAAGATGGGGTACACTGACTCTCAGTTGACCCCAACCAACATGCCCATTTACGGGTTTAATGGAGTAGAATCCAAAGTTGAAGGGACTATTCAGTTGCCTGTAACTATTGGACAGAAGCCCAAGGAGGCCACTCAGACGTTGAACTTCCTGGTAATCAAGACGGTTTCAACGTACAATGCTATCCTCGGAAGGACTGGACTTCATGCATTCAAGTTTGTCGCCTCAACTTATTATATGAAGATCAAGTTCCCGACCAGGAATGGTGTTGGAGAACATAAAGGTGATCAAAAGATGGCACGAAGTTGTTATGTAGCCTCGTTAAGGCCTGACGGAGTCGAGGGGCAGGTCCTTCCGATTGAAGACATGAATGTTTGCAGTGATAAGGAGCACCAAGAAAGGCCAGTAGAGGAGATCACACATAAACCTCGAACAGCCATTAAGGCTAAGGCATCAACTGACTTCATGGTTCAATGTACCATTGGTAACCAAGTAATAGGGGGCAGGAGGTAGTACCCCAAGCAGGAAGTGAACTTCAGAATAAGAATGATGAGACCAGAAGGAATGGTGGGCACTCTATTTTGATGGAGCATCAAAAACAAAATCAAGTTAAACAAAATCAAGTGATGCAGACCTAGTCTTGCAATGCCCCGATGGGCTTAAGTTATCCTGGTAGGACTTAGCTTCATTTAGTAGAAGCAGAAATAAGGTTCATTGAAACCATTGCAGAGCATGTTGCTCCGAGTAGGACAGTAGTACTATGTAAGGGTTAAACGCATTTCAAGTTATTAATGCAAGTTTGATTTCCATTCATTGATTGAGTGATTTTATGTACCGAGCACCCGATGAGTGCAAGTCAAGGATGACCAAGTACCGAAAATAAAAGAATACACGAATGGAAAATAAACAAATGCATAGGTGAAGATCCTGAAGGGTCAAGAGTTGGGTTACAATGTAACCAAGTAAGAGTTTAAGTCTGTAAAGGACCCTGAATAAAAGAAAAGAAGATAAAAGCCATATGCAACAGTCAAAGCCATGAAAGGCCGAGGGTGTTAAGGATTAGCTACTCTTCAATACTTATTAAGTACCTGGATTAAGGATCCAAGGATGAAGGCCAATAGATAACCTTAAGCAAGGATTAAGAAGTTCAAGCAAGCTCTCGTCTCAGAAGTTTAAAAGGCAAGAAGCCAACAGGATTGCATTTATCGAAATCTAAATCGAGGAATCAACCCCGAATCCTAGGTTGAAGAACAGAAGCTGTTAGCCATGAAGGCCAAGATTAGCCATGAAGGCCAAGATTAGTCATGAAGGCCAAACTTGAGGGGGTCATGAACCTCCAATTAAGATCCAAAGGTTGAAACTTCATGTTGACTTGAAAACCAATATGTAATTTTGAAAACCTCCTAGAGAAGGTTCAAGACCTCGTGGGGCTAACCAGAAACCCCCTGGCCTTGGACCGGGAGCTCTGAATGATATTTCGGTGATTTAAAACACCCTTGAGATTGAAAACCCTTGATTTCAAACTTTGGCGTTCAACCTTCGAACATCGACGTTCAACACCCAAGACCAAGACAAACATTGAAGCCATGACGGCCAAGCGAGCTGAGAAGTTACTTATATGGGAGCATCTTCGAAAGAACCCCTGAAGGGCAAGTTGATAGCATTCTTGCAAGAAAATAGTGATATGTTTGCTTGGATAGCAGCTGATATGCCAGGGATTGATCCCCAACTCATAAGTTGAATGTTGATCCTGGGTGGAAGACAATAAAGCAAAAAAAAAAGGAACTTTGCTCCTGAAAGGCAGGAGGCCATTAAACAAGAAGTTGACAAGCTCTTAGAGGCTGGGTTTAGTGAAGAGATTCAGTTTCCTGAATGGTTAGCTAACCCTGTTATGGTCAAGAATGCAAATGGAAATTGGAGAATGTGTATCGACTTCACTGATTTAAATGACGCATGCCCAAAGGATTGCTTCCCTCTGCCAAGGATTGACACCCTGATAGATGCCACAGCTGGGCATGAGATGTTGAGTTTCATGGATGGTTTCAGTGGTTATAATCAGATTAAGATGCACAAGGATGACATCCCATAGGTATCTTTCGTAACTGACTTTGGTGTTTTCTGTTATCTTGTTATGGCTTTTGGTCTAAAGAATGCAGGAGCTACCTACCAACGATTGGTGAATAAGATATTCGCCCATCTGATTGGAAAAACCATGGAGGTCTATGTTGTTGACATGTTAGTCAAGAGCCTACTCAAGGCTGACCATATCAAACACCTCATAGAGGCATTCGAAGTGCTGAGGCACCACAAGATGATGTTGAATCCAACCAAGTGTGCTTTTGGTGTTGGATCAGGAAACTTTTTGGGATTGATGGTTTCCAAGAGAGGCATAGAAGCCAACCCGGACAAGATCAAGGCAATTCTGGATATGGAGCCACCCCGCTCTATACGGGATGTACAGAAGCTAACTGGCCAAGTTACGGCCCTAGGGAGATTCATCTCCAAGTCTGGTGACAAGTATTTGCCTTTCTTTCAGGCATTGAAGAAGGTGAAAATTTTTGAGTGGACCACAGAGAGCCAAGATGCCTTTGAACAGTTGAAGAAATACATGGCTAAAGCCCCGTTGTTGGCCAAGCCTAGTCCTGGGGAGACTCTTTATCTATACCTGGCGTTATCTGAACAAGCATTGAGTGCTGTTCTTGTTCGAGAAGAGAAGAAGGTTCAGAAACTCATCTATTATGTGAGCAAGGTGTTGCACGGGGCTAAGTTAAATTACTTTCCCATTGAGAAGTTTGCATTGGCATTGATAACAGCTTAGAGGAAGCTACGACCATACTTTCAGTCACACAAGATTGAAGTCCTGACGGACCAGCAGTTGAGAAATATTTTGCACAGCTCGAAGGCCAGTGGAAGGCTAGCCAAGTGGACGATCGAACTTGGAAAATTTGACATCACATATAAACCTCGGACAGCCATCAAGGCTCGAGCATTGGCTGACTTCGTGGTTGAATGTACCATTCGCAATCAAGAAGTCGGGGGGCAGGAGATAGTAACCACCCCTAGAAGTGAGGATAAAGATGAAGAGCTTGTACCTGATCAGAAGGAATATTAAGGAATATTGGGTGCTCTATTTTGATGGAGCATCAAAAACAAAATGTAGTGGTGCAGGTTTGATTTTGCAAAGCCCCGACGGGTTCATAGTTGAGTATGCTTTGAAGTTAGATTTTCCTACTACCAACAATGAAGCTGAATATGAAGCCTTGACAGCCGGATTGAGCTTGGCCAGAATACTGAGGGTCAAGAACCTCAAAGTTTTTGGAGATTCAAGACTGGTAGTCTCGCAAGTGAATGGTGAATTTGAAGCTAAGGATGAAACTATGACAAAGTATTTGAGAGTTGTGAAGGTTGATATGACTCAGTATGATGAGCGCTATGAGGAGCACATTCCAAGAAATGAGAACATTAAGGCCGATGCCCTATTTAAGTTCACCTCTTCTGAGATAGAAAATTATGTAGAGAGTTTTTACTTCCAGGTCTTGAAGACCCCACCATCGATTCGAAATTGGTAGCACCAGTTGGTGTAAGCTTAAGGATAGACCCTCTCGAAGCTCATCTTGAGACTGGTTGGCTCCCTGATAATGCCTTGAAAGCACAAAAACTATTAGTGAGAATGTTGAGATAAGAGGTCCTTTGTCATTCCATACTTAAAATCTTGAATCTCAAATCCTGACACAAAATTTAAGCCTCGATGGCCAACAAGGCTGTCTGCCTCCAATCGAGCTTGTCGTTTGAGTTTAAGGACTCGAACAAGGAGTCGTCAATCAAGTTGAGACCTAAGAAAGGTTATATGAGCATAAGAAAATAAGGTTGGAAACCTAGAATCAAGCTAAAGGGTTGAAAACCAACAAAGGCATACCAGGCCTAAAGTCAAGTGTTAAGGAGCAAGTGAACTACCTGAATGATCAACCGAGAAGGAAGACCTCCTCCATGAGAAACAAGGATGATGTAAGGACTAAAGAACTTCATCACAAGAATGAGAGTCAAGGGTTGATGATAACCTTAAGAACAAGGATTCAGCAAACAAGTTAAAACCCGGAAGGTCACGAAGATTAAGAAACAAGTCGTTTGAGTTCAAGGTTCACGAAACCCTTCAAGGCATAGCAAACACCTCCATCAACATACCAAGACTGATTTTCAATTCTGATCCAAGGCACGAACGAAGCCGAAGTTAAAATTTAGCACCATTTAGTGCCGTTAGTGTCGCTAGCACCGCTTAGTGCCGTTTAGCGCCGTTTGAACACGGATGATTTTAGGTCCGAGATCCAAAATTTTAAGATCACGGATGATTTTAGATCCTAGATCCATGATAATAGTTTGAGATCAAGATCAAGATCAAGATCCTTGATCCTAGAAGTCACGAATGACCAAAATAAAAGTTTGAGATCAAGATCAAGATCCTTGATCCTAGAAGTCACGAAGGACCAAACTGACGACTTAAGATCAAGATCGAGGTTTTTGATCCTTAGGATCACGGATGATTTTGAATCCTAGATCCTTGATGACTTAAGATCAAGATCAAGATTCTTGATCCTTAAAAATAATGAAGTCACGAATGACCAAGATAGTAACTTGAAATCAAGATCAAGATTCTTGATCCTCGAAGACCACGGAGGGTTTTCACGTCCGGATCATCTAGCCAACCGAGAGGCAATCGACCACGGCCGACCACCTCCCGGAGGACCACCTCCCGGCCGACCACCTTGGATTCGGGCTCTCCGGCCGACCACCTCCCGGAGGACTACCTCCCGGCCGACCCCCTTGGATTCGAGCCCTCCGGCCGACCACCTCCCGGCCGATCACCTTGGATTCAAGCCCTCCGGCCGACCACGAGCTGGCCCTAGATCCGGCCGATCACGGGTCAGTTCGTGGTCATGAATCTCGACTTTTTCAGCGGACCTCGGATAGTTTTCAGACCTAGATCTTGACTTTTTCAGCGAATCTCGTATGATTTTCAGTGCTAAAAAGAAGTCGAGATTAGCACAATTGAGTGCCGATAAGCACCGTGTAGTGCTGTTTAAGCACCGATTAGTGCCTGTTAGCACAATTTAGTGCTGATTAGCACCGTGTAGTGCTGTTTAAGCACCGATTAGTGCCTGTTAGCACAATTTAGTGCCGATTAGCACCGTGTAGTGCTGTTTAAGCACCGATTAGTGCATGTTAGCACAATTTAGTGTCGATTAGCACCGTGTAGTGCTGTTTAAGCACCGATTAGTGCCTGTTAGCACAATTTAGTGACGATCAGCACCGTGTAGTGCTGTTTAAGCACCGATTAGTGCCTGTTAGCACAATTTAGTACCGATCAGCACCGTGTAGTGCTGTTTAAGCACCGATTAGTGCCTGTTAGCACAATTTAGTGCCGATCAGCACCGTGTAGTGCTGTTTAAGCACCGATTAGTGCCTGTTAGCATAATTTAGTGCCGATCAGCACCGTGTAGTGCTGTTTAAGCACCGATTAGTGCCTGTTAGCACAATTTAGTGCCGATTAGCACCGTGTAGTGCTGTTTAAGCACTAATTAGTGCCTGTTAGCACAATTTAGTGCCGATTATCACCGTGTAGTGTTGTTTAAGCACCGATTATTGCCTGTTAGCACAATTTAGTGCCGATTAGCACCGTGTAGTGCTGTTTAAGCACCGATTAGTGCTTGTTAGCACAATTTAGTGCCGATTAGCACCGTGTAGTGCTGTTTAAGCACCGATTAGTGCCTGTTAGCACAATTTAGTGCCGATTAGCACCGTGTAGTGTTGTTTAAGCACTGATTAGTGCTTGTTAGCATAATTTAGTGTCGATTAGTACCGTGTAGTGCTGTTTAAGCACCGATTAGTGCCTGTTAGCACAATTTAGTGCCGATTTGCACCGTGTAGTGCTGTTTAAGCACCGACTAGTGCCTGTTAGCACAATTTAGTGCCGATTAGCACCGTGTAGTGCTGTTTAAGCACCGATTAGTGTCAGTTAGCACAATTTAGTGCCGATTAGTACCGTGTAGTGTTGTTTAAGCACCGATTATTGCCTGTTAGCACAGAATAGTGCCAATTAGCACCGTGTAGTGTTGTTTAAGCACCGATTAGTGCCTATTAGCACCGATTAGTGTCGTTAGTGCCGTTTTATGCCATTTAGCATCGTTTAACACTGTTTAAACGTTGTTTAAGGCTGATTAGCGTTGTGTAGTGCCGTTTAACACTGATTAGTGTCGTTCAACATCGTCGTAAATGCGTCGGTCGCTCCATGCTTTACGTTAAGATGATATTGTTGAAAATACTCGTTCAAGAGTAATAAACCCTGACCCAAGTCTCGAATAAGGCCGTTATAACTTCAAGGAAAACCAGATCATTTTTCCTAGAAGTTGGGGGGCAAATGATATGGGCTAAAAGTAAGCCCTAAAGACACATTCAATGTGGCATTAATTAGACGTAGAATGGTCCAAATGTGGGGCCCACCAGATGGGCCCAAACCCCAATTATAATATTAATTTCGTAATTAATATTAGGGGTAATTACTAGCTCGGCAGTAAGAGTCAAACAAGGATATTACTCTTGCCTGACTTAGTCTCCAAGATACATATTCCGACATGGAAACTGGTTCCTACATACTAGGATCTGGAACCTTCTTCTAGGCGGTGACTTGCCCACCAAGTCACCTAACCCTACTACGATTCTAAGGCTTCTCAGCCTATATAAAGGGTCTGACCCCTCATTCTCAGAACTACGTCTTGGCTTGATTCTCAATAACGAGATACGTAGGCACTCTGTGAGGACCGATTAGTCCCGAACACGGAAACAGCTATTAAAGCCCGAAGCTCACCAACCCCAGCATTAAATACAAATCGTAACCTAGTTTTTATTCCTCAACAATCGTGCTGATAACGTGTTGTATAATAATATAATATAATAATAAACTTATGAAGTAGAGAAAATGAGAGAGAGCTTCATTGTATTTTCACACCAATAGCAACAAGTACAAGTGCCTTTATATAGCACTTGAGATTGTAGGTTACAAGAGAAATAGAGGGTCAAGAGTCTCTCATTAATAAAGGAGAACTCAAAAGTAAAGATAATCTAAGGGTCATCCACTTATTTCATAACAATCTATGATATGTAATAAATACTTTTAACTAAGAATTTTTAAACATCGGAAATGCTCAAATATCAGGTTAAATGCCAAATTCTGGTGGCGGCTGAGACTTAATACTAACAAGGGACCTACAAAATATGGGCCGGGTGAGAGTTAATACTACTCCCTCCGTCCCGGTTTATATGAACTAATTTGACTTCCACGGAGATTAAGAAAATATAGTAAAAATAGAATAAAGCTAGTTGAAAAGTGGATAAAGTGGTGGGTTCTATCAATTACTAATAATAGATTTGAGATAGTGGAGCAAAGTAGTGGGTGTAATAGTATTTTTTATTATTAAATATGAGATAGTGGAGGAAAGTAGTGGGTGTAATAGTGAAAAGTAGTGTTAAAAAATAGTAAGTATATTATATTCATTCTTTGAGACGTACCAAAAAGGAAAGAGGTTCACATAAAATGGGACGGAGGGAGTAATAAGGGACCTTGAAAATATGGGGTAAAGAAAAAATAGCTGACCAATAGTTAAACTAAACAATGCGGATTCACAAAATAAACAAGAAGTTCTAGTCATTTATTTAGTAATCACTTTTTATAACAATGTATTTTTATTTTTTTTAAGGGCACACTTTTTCCCCCTTGAGTTTTTCCCCATAGGGTTTTGCTCTTGTGAGGTTTTAACGAGGCCCTTTTTCGTGGGTTCATCTTTTCAGACTTGGAAGTATTATTGTCTAAATGTCCGGGGGCAACATGCGTGCCCTTCGGTTAGATGATGAACTTTCTGGGACGAAAGAAACTTCTTTTCTCCGATCATTGTATTTCGATACAATTTATCTACGTGAAGGTAAGTTTGTCAAAAAAAGCATTGTTGTAATATGCTAGTTTTAATAATAATTATAGTAGCAACTAATTGACAGAAACGAAAGTAAAAGAAAAAGAGAGATACATTAAGAATTATAGTGGTAAGAACATGCATAAGTTACTTGATAGATTAAAGTTCGATTTCATGAACACCTTTTTAAATAAATATTAAACATGGGAGCAAATTGGTATTTTCATGTATATTAAAAAATCTCACTATTTTTTTTCTTGTGTTGGCCTATTATATATTTTTCTTGTGTTGGCCTATTATATACTCTTTCCGTCCATAATTAGTTGTCCAGTTTGACTTTTGAGTGGTCAAATTGATCAAATTTTGATTGAAATTTACGTATATTGTATATTTGAAAAAATAAAAAAAATCATATCATTGTAAAATATATCTAATCTATTTTAATATGTACTTTTCCGTTTTTTAAAATAATAGAAGGATAGCTTTTAATCTTTGATCAAAAATTGGTAGAAAAAAATAGGTAGATAGAGAGATATTGTCGCTTTGTAAAATCAGATCGGTCACGTTATCCTGCTACATATATGTATGGACAGAATTCTAAGAATTTTTTAACTTTATTAGTAAGGAATTTCATTAGTTAGGGGTACTCCAATATAAAAAGTATCTAAAATTTTAGGCTCCATTCACCAAAAAAAAAGAAAAAGATGTTCACTAAAACCAGACCCAGTCCCCTGAGAAATCACTAAATTATATTATAGAAATCAGCCGTTTTGATATCTTTATAAATTTGAGCATCAAATACTAGTAATTGTAGAATAGAGAGATGAACAAAGAAGATATAAAATATATTTACAAACTATTTTTGCATAGCGGCTACATTGTTCACTTGAATTAGGTTACAAGCTACATCCGTAAGACATATATATAGAAGGTTAGTCAAAGACTATACTACCCTTACTCACTACATTACATTACTACCCATACTCCTTAATACATTTATATTACAAAAATCACTAAATTATACTGTGGAAATCAGCAGAAATTTCATAACAAAACCCATTTCTTCTTCCATCACCCTACCCGGCCCCCGCCACCACCACCACGACCACACCACCACCACCACCCCACTTCCATCAACACCAACACCACCACATCTAAAAATCGTTACCGGTTAACGGTGCTTCGCACCTTCTTTTACGGCGCTTCGCGCCTTTATCATTCTAAAGTTGTAAGGAATGACAATCAATGGTAAAGGCAATAGATGATTGACGGGTGTGTCCAGGGCCTTCGGCTCTCACGACTACCTAACTCATCCGTTTACTGTCTTAAATGCTTCGCATTTCTATGGCAAGTATGAAACTAAAGCCTAATCTAACATTTTAAGCTAATCTAATGACCAAACTAGAGGTACCCCAATATAAAAAATGTCTAAAAATTTTAGGCTCCATTCAACCAAAAAAAAAAAATCAATGTTCACTGCTGACGTGGCAGTGACGTCAGTGTGAACAGTAATATTTAAATTTTTTTTTTTGCTGGATGAAGCCAATAATTTTAAACACTTTTTGTGAAGCTACCCCTGGCGGGCCATTAGAATAAATGAAATATAATTTATTTAGTGTTAGTTTCTAGTTTCTATTTAAGAGTTGGTTTTTATTTGATACTTTGTCTATATATAAATATAGGGAGGTGCTCAAATGAGACCCCTCTTATAATGAGACCCTCTCTTATAATGAGACCCTCTCTTATAATGAGTCCCCCTCATATTTCATTTATTTTAAAGGGCCCCGCCAGGGGCACCTAATACGAAAAAGTCTTTTAATTCTACTCTCTATTCATTCATCAAAAAAAAAAAAAATTTTGACGTGGCACCCAGTTTTTTTAATTTTTAATTTTTTTTTGATGAATGGATAGAGGATATAATTATAAGCATTTTTCGTATTGTGTGCCCCTGGCGGGGCCCTTTAAAATAAAAGAAATATGAGGGTGACTCATTATAAAAGAGGGTCTCATTATAAGAGAGTCTCATTTGCGCAGCCCCTATATATATATATATAGAGGCTTTTGCTCAAATACAAACTACAATCTAACACTAAATTAATTATATTTCATCTATTCTAAGTTTCCCGCCAAGGGTACCTTCACGAAAAATGCTTAAAATAATTGGCTCTATCCAACAAAAAAAAAAAATATTGCCGTGGAAATGCGAAGCATTTAAGACAGTAAACGGATGAGTTAGGTAGTCATGAGGGCCGAAGGCCCTCGACACACCCGTCAATCGTCTATTGCATTTACCATTGATTGCCATTCCTTACAACTTTAAAATGATAAAGGCGCGAAGCGCCGTACAAGAAGGTGCGAAGCACCGTTAACCAGTGAAATCCACTGCCACGTCATCACGTGAACGGTGATTTTTTTTTGTTGGATAGAGCCAAGTATTTTAAGCATTTTTGTATTGGGGTACACCTAGTTTGATCATTAGATTAGCATGAAATGTTGGATTAGTGTTTAGTTTTTAGTTTGTAGTTAATTTTAGTTTGTAATGGAGTAGGACCCTATATATATATATAGGCTTTTGCTCAAATACAAACCAATCCTTAAATACAAACTACAAACTAACACTAACTTAATTATATTTCATCAATTCTAAGTTTCCCGCCAAGGGTACCTTCACGAAAGATGCTTAAAATAATTGGCTCTATCCAACAAAAAAAAAAATCTTGCCGTGGAAATGCGAAGCATTTAAGACAATAAACGGATGAGTTAGGTAGTCATGAGGGCCGAAGGCCCTCGACACACCCGTCAATCGTCTATTGCCTTTACCATTGATTGCCATTCCTTACAACTTTAGAATGATAAAGGCGCGAAGCGCCGTTCAAGAAGGTGTGAAGCACCGTTAACCAGTAAAATCCACTGCCACGTCATAACGTGAACAGTGATTTTTTTTTGTTGGATGGAGCCAAGTATTTTAAGCATTTTTTGTATTGGGGTACACCTAGTTTGATCATTAGATTAGCATGAAATGTTGGATTAGTGTTTAGTTTTTAGTTTGTAGGTAATTTTAGTTTGCAGTGGAGTAGGACCCTATATATATATATATTTGAACTCAACAAATTCTAAGCACAGAAGATCAAAATCCCTTTAGACCTTTAACATTTGTATGTATAGTTTTATACACGTTCAATACATTACACCAACTATATATATATCTGTTGGGCCATGAATATTAGGTAAAATACTACATATAATGATAGTTGGTAGTTAGGCCCAATTAGGCTTAGATTGTAGATAGGCCCAAATGTAGCCAATTCCTTAATGGGCCCTGAAGCCCAAACTTGTAAATAGAAATTAGCTTACTCCCCAAGTAAAGGTGGTTAGGAAGGGACCCACATGGGATCCTCTATAAATATACTTATACCACCTTACTTGGGAGGGGATGCAATTTGATGTAAAGAGGAGAACCTCTAAAAGGTTATGAAATATTAAAAGTACATGATTCCTCATCAATATTGTGGAAGGTTATTCGTTTAATAGCTCGTAGATATTTCATAACATATCATTTGGCGCTAAAAGTAGCTCTTTCATCAACGATTGCATCGAAGAATGGAGGGTTGTGATGCTGAACCAGTCGTCCAACGCCTCACGGAGGAAGAAATAAGAACAATCCCCCGTGACGACGACAGTATCTTAAGACAACCTTTGCAACCGAGACGGTTATTATCTGATTACGGAAATGATGAAGAAGTAGAGGATTTTCAGGAATCCCCTGCTGCAGAGCAAGGTAGAAAGAGAGCTCGAGTTGATACCCGTACAAGGGTACCAACAGCTTCAGGTAAATAGGTGTTGACGAGCGATGCCCGTCTTCACCTCGAAAAAATGAGGAGATAAAACCCTCGCGAGGAAGCTCAAGAAAATGATGAGGAGTTTAATGAGTCTGACGAAGAACTGGAGGCCCTCGAGGCCCAGAGGAGACGATTGCAGCTGAAGCTGGAAAAACAAAGGGAAATACGACGTCTTCAGCATGAGTTACAACAAGCATCCCTTCCAGCTCGCTCTATGGAATATCGATCTCCTGGGTACAATAGTGAGGGATATGAGGATGAAGCAAGTTATGAGGACGAAACGGAGTCCAACAGATCGTATCGGGCTCCCCAAATAAGGAGACAGGCGAGGTCCCAGGGGACAGCCCCGAGGCAAAGTGAGTCAGGCGACTCCTATAGGTCTGAGGATATTTCACAATTGCAAAATGATATAGTGATGTGCAAAAAATTTATTCGAAGTCAGGCTGGCTCCGAGGTCCTGGCTGAAAGCCCCCTCACTGCACGTATTGAAAAGGCACGAATCAATAGAAGTTTGAAAACCCCGTCACTCGATCAGTTCGATCGGTCCACAGATCCCAGTGAATTTTTGAACACTTATGATAGGAGGATGAAATTTTGTGGGCACTCAGAAGTAGCCCGATGCCAATTCTTTTCCACCTGCCTACGAGGAACCGCTTTGCGTTGGTACAACAACTTGCCCCCGAGATCCATAGAATCATGGGACTTGTTGAAAACTAAATTTAAGGGTAGATTCTCCAGTAATTACAAAGGTGGAAAGATCACAGCTTCACTCATGAATGTGAGACAGTGTTATAACAAAACGTTACGAGAAATTTTAATTTGCTTCCGAGCTGAGGTGGCAGAGATCCCTAACCTCGTCGAGGAGCTCGCCATCAATTACCTTGCTGCAGGAATTGATAAGCACAGACATGGCCCCTTGTTGGAGGAGTACTTTGAAAAAAGTCCACGATCACTTCAAACTGCTTTCGAGATCGTGGAACATAGAATGACACTCCAAGAGGCCGTGGGAAGCATCCAATCACCTAGGAAAAACTTACAAAGGTGGGAGAGAAATTCAAACTCCGGGTTTAGGTCTCCAAGACCAGATTACAAGAAAGAAAGTGACTCGCATTCACGGTCTCGAGATAGAAGAAGTCCCCGATCTGAAAAATCATCTCGCTCCGACAGGTCATGGAAACCTCGAGAAAGAACAGAAAAAGAAATCACAAAGCTGACAGTGGACAAAGCCACCATACTTGGTATTCTAAAAACTGAGCCGGATTATCGACCCCCGAGGCCGATGAAGTCAGGCAGACCTCCAAGCTCTAAGTATTGTGAATATCATGAAGATCACGGCCATACTACAGAGGCCTGTTTCCAATTAAGCAATCTCATTGAAGATAAGATAAAGCAAGGACAGTTGGTTCATTATATTGAAAATGATACGAACACCCAAAGAAATCACCAACGCGACCCCGATCGTATTATTAACGTCATTATCGGGGGTCACGCTGCTGGGGGATCCTCCAATAACGCCAAAAAATTATATGCCCGAGAGGTATTTAGTGTTCATCCCGAACCACAAAAGCGCCAGAGGCTTAATCCCACTCCAGTTATCTCTTTCTCGGATGAGGACTATTCCCCCGGGATGATCGAACCACATCAAGATGCTTTAGTTATCACAGCTAAAGTGGGAACCAATACTGTTAAAAAAATTCTTGTGGATAACGGAAGCTCCGTTGACATTCTATACCACAGTGCCTTCTCAAGGATGAACACTGGGGATAGAAAATTAGAAAATGTAAATATCCCCTTATATGGGTTCACTAGAAATGAAGTAAAAGTGGTCGGAACGGTGGATCTCCCGGTCCTATTTGGCTCCCTACCATGTCAGACATGGCAAACGGTCAAATTTCACGTCATAAATGCAGTCTCCAGTTTTAACGCCATTTTGGGAAGGACGACGCTGACAGTCTTGAAGGCTGTCACATCTATTCCACACTTAAAAATGAAGTTCCCCACTGACTTTGGGATAGGTGAGGTCGTAGGTGATCAGTTCGCAGCACGACAATGCTATCTAACAATGGCAATCCCCAAGAATAAGCAAGTTGATGACAACTCTGTCAATCAGATCGTGGATATGGATCCTCGGGACCTCATTGAGGTCCCGAGCGAATCAAACTGCATACCAATGGAAGAAACAGAGGAGATCGAGGTAATAGTTGGTGACCCAACTAAAGTCACAAAGATTGGAAAAAATTTAGACACCGACCTCCGTCAAAAAATAACCCAGTTAATCAAAGATTTTAAAGACATTTTCGCCTGGGACCTGAAGGACATGCCGGGAATTCCCGAGGTCATTGCACGACACTCTCTACACATCGACCCAAAGGTCAGGCCAGTGTGCCAAAAGAAGCGGGTTTTTTCCGAAGAGAAACGCGAGGCCATCGACGAGGAAGTCGATCGACTTCTCGAGGCAGGATTCATTAAGCCTGTTCAATTCCCCAAATGGGTCGCCAATGCTGTGTTGGTAAAGAAAAGTAATGGAAAATGGCGCATGTGCGTAGATTACTCCGACCTCAACAGGGCATGCCCCAAAGATCATTATCCGCTACCGAACATTGATCATCTCATCGATGCCACATTAGGCCACGAGCTCTTATCTTTTATGGACGCCTTCTCAGGCTATAATCAAATCAAAATGGACATTAATGACTGGGAAAAGACGGCCTTCATCACACATCGGGGAGTATTTGCTTATAAGAACATGCCCTTTGGTCTCATTAATGCTGGAGCAACGTTCCAACAGATGATGGACACTATATTTGCCTCGCAAATTGGGCGAAATCTTCAAGTCTATGTTGACGACATGATCGCAAAGACTAAAAGGGCAACAGACCACGTCGCAGACTTGAGGGAGACCTTTGAAAATGTTCGGAAAAATCAAATGAGGTTAAACCCGACAAAATGCTCCTTTGGCCTGACCTCAGGAAAGTTCTTGGGCTTTCTTCTCACCCAACGGGGCATCGAGGCCGACCCAAGCCAAATAAAGACCATCCTTGACATGAAAGACCCCACATCACTAAAAGAGGTACAATCGCTCACAGGTTGCATTGCAGCATTGCGGAGATTCATTCCTCAATCCTCAAAGCGTTGTATCCCTTTTTTCCAAGTCATCAAAGGGGCGTCAAAACAATCATAGTTACTATAGAATGAAGATTGTAGGAAAAGCCTTAATGAGCTGAAAGCATTCCTCACATCGCCACCGATCTTAACCAAAGCATCACCGGGCGAGCCTTTACGAGTTTATCTCTCAGCTTGTGATCTCACGGTGGCTGCTGTTCTAGTCAAACAGGAGGTCGGGAAAGAAACTCCAGTATATTACATTAGTCACACTCTACGAGACGCGGAAACAAGATATCCGCAGGTCGAGAAGTTAGTCTACTCCCTTGTTATTGCTAGCCGAAAATTAAGACACTATTTCCAAGGTAGGGAAATACAAGTGATGACAAATCAGCCATTGAAAAAAATATTGCATAAACCCGACATGACAGGTCACCTCGCGGCATGGACCATTGAGTTAAGTCAATTTCACATCGAATTCAAACCTAGAACAGCAATGAAAGCGCAGGTGTTATCAGACTTTGTGGCAGAATGCCAGTTCTCAAAATCCAACACTTCAAAAGGAGAGATTGCTAATGAGACCACGAGACCATGGACTCTTTACGTCGACGGTTCCTCAACAGCAGCCACAAGTGGAGCGGGGTTAATACTCCTAAGCCCCGACGGGTTCCGTATCCAACAGGCAGTTCGGTTTGCTTTCCCGGCAACGAACAACGAATCAGAATACGAGGCTCTCCTCGCTGGACTTAAACTCGCAATTGAGCTCGAGGCAAAAAAATGTCGATATCTTTAGCGACTCCCAACTCGTTGTTAAACAGGTCAGTGGAGAGTTCAAAACTCACAATGATAGAATGCAAGAGTACTTGGAAAAAGCAAGAATGTTCTTAGCAAATTTCACCTCGTGGAATCTAACAAATGTGGATTGAATGGATAACCAGTGGGCCGACGCCCTATCAAAGCTGGCCTCGTCATCGTCTACTACATGCAACGAACCCATCTATGTCGAGGAACTGCAAACTCTTACGATCAATTGCCATGAAGTCAACGACGTAGCTTCACACCCTGATTGGCGAACTCCATACCTCGATTACATAATAGACAACAACTTGCCAGAATTTAAAAACAAAGCGAGATCCTTAATGTACAAGGCAAGAAATTACTGTGTAAAAGATTCAAAACTATATAGAAGGTCTTTGGTCGAACCATTGCTTCGATGTCTTGGTCCCGAGGAGGCACACCTCGCCATCATAGAGGTTCACACCGGGATATGTGGTGAACATATGGGAGGTAAAAATCTCACCTTAAAAATTCTTAGACGAGGATTCTTTTGGCCAACATTGAGGAAAGAGTGTGAAGAGTTCGTGAAAAAGTGTACCCCATGTCAACTTCATGGAAATGTCAGTCATCAACCAACAACAATGCATAATCCAGTCCTTGTTTCGTGCCCCTTCTTTCAATGGGGAATCGACATAGTCGGTCCTTTTCCTAAATCCAAGAACCAAGCTCAATACATCGTTGTCGCTATTGATTATGTAACCAAGTGGGTCGAGGCCAGACCTTTGGCCAGGATTAGAGAAAAAGAAATGATAGAATTTCTCATGGAGTACATTGTGTTTCGCTTTGGAATTCCAAGGATTGTTGTTACTGATAATGGTACCCAGTTTGTGGGAGAAAAGTTTGAAAAAGCGCTCACTGAGCTGAAAATTAAGCATATCAAGTCATCGGTGGCATACCCTCAAGCCAACGGGCAGGTCGAGGTTACTAACCGCACAATTCTCCAAGGTATAAAGAAAAGAATTGAGGAAATTCCTCGATGTTGGGTTGACGAGCTCCCTAATGTACTCTGGTCAAATCGCACAACTCCGCGCACCTCCACGGGGGAAACCCCTTTCAAAATGGCATATGGAACGGACGCAGTACTACCTGTTGAGGTTAGTCTCGGATCACCTCGAATCGAGGTCTTCGATCCAGTGAGCTCAATCGAAGGCTTATGCCTTGACAACGAACTTGCAGAGGAAACACGAGACAACGCTAAGACAGCATCAATTAAATACCAGAGCAAAACAACAAAGTATTTCGACAAAAAAGTCAAGACAAAGAGCTTTCAAGTTAATGACCTCGTGCTTCGAGAGGCGGCTGCATCACAGCCAACACGGGTTGGCAAGCTCACGGCTCCATGGGAGGGTCTATACAAAATCAAAAAGGTCGTCAGCCTCGGGACGTATGAGCTTGAACATCTCAATGGCGAGCCCATCAAGAACACGTGGAACGGAATCCATCTTAAAAAGTTTTATCAGTAATGCTGCTATGTCTTTTTGTATAAGAACAAGTCATCAATTTCCACCTAAACTTTTGGCCTAAGTAAAAAAGGGTTGATATGAGATCCTTACTTAGGCCCCCATTAACTTATTAATAAAATTGTTCTTGCTACAGTCTCTTAGTGTTTTGCTATCTAAATGTAATGATGTCAATACGCAAAGCCTATGGAAAATCCATGATAAGCTGCTAAATTTTTTGGTTCTTATGACCCTAATAGGTTCATAAAATCCTTGTTTGAATAAATACCAAATGGTAAATATTATTAACACATCAGAAACTTTGGTAAACATAAGGGCCTAAAAGCAAACATCGATAATACGCCAAAAACGGAGGCCAGTTACCAAAGATCAACGCAAGAAAAATTAATAATAGTGACCCTAGCATATAGTAAACCAAACTGAAGTCTTGGACATAAGCAAAGTCTCTAAAGAAAATTTTCTCAAGTATTTCCACTCAATTTGTCCTAACATATAAATTTTTCAATAAGAACGCCAAGCTTACGAGCTAAGAAAGAATACAACAACTGGAGAAAAGAGCCTTAATAAATAAAAGGGTGAAGCTTTACCTTTACGAGATCCCATGATATTAAGAGCCATAAATAAACATCCCTCATTTATCGAATCCTAGAACTACCCAAGAAATAACAAAACCAATTCTACTGACTCATCACAAAGAACAATCAAAATAGTTGGGAAACTATAATTTAAGACATCAAAGATAAAGTTAGAAACTACCCCAATAAAACCAAAGTTCAAGCCCGACATAAAGCTGGGGTAAAAAGTTAAGATAACAAATACTCAGGGCATACCCTGGCGAAAGGAAACGAGTTCAACAAATAAATTCATAAAAAGTTACATCATAACGAGGCATACCTCGCCTTCAAGTAGACTTCGGCGTTCCTTCGTCAACACCGGACTCGGGCATCGTCTTGGCAAGGTCGGAACAATAATCATCAAAAAAAATGACCTGTAAGGTCAATTCCTGCGGCCTCCAGGCGACTATAACAATATCCATACCCAACACCTAAAGCCCTCGCAACATCTGTCACACCTTTTTCAACATCCGCCTTCAATGCAGCATTTTGGGCTTCAAATTTCTTCAGTTCACTTCGGACATGATCCAACTCCTTTTCAAGATCATCACGTTTCTTCTCTTCGGAATCAGAGATAACCCTAACCTTTACAAGCTCTTCATTCAACAGGGTCACTTTATCTTTCGACACACGAATCTCCTCCATCAACTTGGTCTTATCATTGAAATTCTTCTTGGCTGCCTCCACCTCTCTCTGCTCGGCCTCCGCAGCCCTCTTCTCAGCCTCAAGTTTCTATGCTTTGATCTCCGAAAACTCTCGGTTAAGCCTTTCACCTCCACGAAAATCAGCATCAGATTTGTAGGCATTCACGATATGCGTCAAGTCAGACAGAAACTATAAAACAATAAATTCAAGAACAAAACAATTAAAACAACAAACAAAAAAAAAGGGAGAAAGAAGAGAAAAAAGGGGGGAGAGAAAAAGATTACCCGACCCCCACGAGTCAAACATCTCTCGGCAATTGCCAAACGAGACTTGTCTGTATAAGAGCTAATATCCTGTGGAAGATCAAAAACCTGAAACACCTGAACAGGAGCGTTTGGTCCAACAGTCCAACGTTGGTGAGGAGAGACTTCGACATGAACTGAAGAAAGAGGCTCGGAGGGCTGTAAAATGGGTGGCAGATTGGCGACGTCCTTAGCTCCAAGAGGCTTCTCAACGTTATCTTGACCAGGGATATCACATCTCCTCAAAACCAACCTGCGAGGTGCTCCAGCCTCACGCTCTCGAAGACGTTTTTTCTCTCGAAGCCCTCCATCGTCACTAATAGTCAAATCAGTGATCTCGGGATTAACCCCAGTACCCTTAGCAACCTCAACCTCAGGACAATTCACCACCTTGGGAACACCAGTACCTTGTTTAGCTGATACATTCCCACCAGAAGACCTACTAGAAACAACCTTACCAGCAGCGGACTGCTTCGCCAGCAACATCAAGGCCCGATCCATCTTCTCCTTCAACCCACTGGAAAGGATAGTTTTTAAAGATTCTCCTGCAACTATATAACCAAAAGCAAAATAAGACAAGTGAGACACGAACGACAAACATACAACAAGTAAAACAAACAGATATGTCAAACAATAAATAAATAATCATGTATTGTTAAAATAAATATTACGATCATGTTCCTCCAGGAATCGAGGATTCTTAAGTTGCTTAGGGGTATATAACGAGCTCTTGCCCTGAAACCCATCCAAAAAATCACTATCATACTTTTCCATACAGAGTAACCTATCCACGGCCTCCTGCGATATCTTGCCACACGGACTGACAAACTCCAAATCAGGACCGTAGAAATACAACCATCTCCCATGATATCCTGAATTAGATGACTTCGCGTTAACAAGCTTAGACCGCCCCACTCTTTTATCAAAGTACACTTGCCCTTGAGAATGCTTAATGTTATAAATAGAGAAAAACAGCCGTAGGGTCAGAATGCGTCTCAGTTCGGTGCACCGAGCTATAAAACCACTCATTTGCGCCACGGAATTGGGAGACAATTGCACAATTCCACATTCCAAAGCTTCATAAACAGCCAAATGGAAAGGATGCATAGGTAGTCGCAATCCATACTCAAAATAAATAAGGGGAATTCCATGCATCCCAAACTCCGGCATAAACCAAACCGGATCCTCACGCTTCGGAACAGCACATCTCCAACCATTCTTAAGATCAACCCACGAACCCAAGGGTTCACAATCAATCGGCTGATCGGCAAATACACTGGTATAACTTAAACTCGGTTTATCAGCAAATTCCTTGACACCTAATTCCTTTGCAGATCTAACAACCTCGTTTCGCAAAGCAAGGGTGTTAGGACTCAAAGGTTCAGGTTTAGGCTCCGGCAAAACCCCGACATCAATATCGTCTAAAAATCCTAGAGATTGGACAGACAAAGAATCAGGGAGTTCTAAATGGTCGAGATTTACAATCGACTCCAAAGATTCCTCTTTGACAGTTTGCTTACCAGGGTTCTTAGAATAAACAGTACGAGAGACGAAGAAGAACAAGTACCAGACATAATCACAATAATACAAAGAAAACACACACAAAAGATCACGATGATGGAAAGAAAAGAGGACAAGAATTGTAAAAAAAAAGGTCTTTAAAAATGACTTACCTCTTGAAACGGGAGAGAAACTTATGAACCTTTGATTAGAAGATCTTGAAATTCGAACAGTTGCTCCCAATTACAACACACGAACTAATAAACATAAGATATTTATAAATAAGGTTCCACACGTGCACACTCAAAGAAGTCAGAAAGACAAATTTTCAAAAAAAAAAAAAAAGAGAAGAGAAAATAATAAATAAAAATAAACATATAATAAATAAGATTAACAATAATAACAACAAAAGACAAATCTAAAGATATTGCTCGAAATAAAGGGGGGGACAAATGTTGGGCCATGAATATTAGGTAAAATACTACATATAATGATAGTTGGTAGTTAGGCCCAATTAGGCTTAGATTGTAGATAGACCCAAATGTAGCCAATCCCTTAATGGGCCCTGAAGCCCAAACTTGTAAATAGAAATTAGCTTACTCCCCAAGTAAAGGTGGTTAGGAAGGGACCCACAGGGGATCCTCTATAAATATACTTGTACCACCTTACTTGGGAGGGGATGCAATTTGATGTAAAGAGGAGAACCTCTAAAAGGTTATGAAATATTAAAAATACATGATTCCTCATCAACATTATGGAAGGTTATTCGTTTAATAGCTCGTAAATATTTCATAACATATCAATATCCTTCAATTTTAAAGCATTTTCTATACATTTGGGGATAATGCCTTCTTTTTATCCGACTTCTGATGGCTCCCTACTCTGTCCGAGGCCTCGTCGCCTTCCATGTTTCGGTTCAGAGTATGTCGATTACCTATGCCGAAATTGCGATGGAATTTTAGTGACATTCTTGATTTTGATTCTTTTGTCTGACTATGTACACTGCTTTTTGTTTATTTTCATTTTCCAGATGGCAATCGGAGTTCAATGATTCTAGATTCGAGATTCTAGACATGATTTTTATCAAGGTATCTGTTGTTCCTGGTTGCTTAACTTCTAATTAAACATTCCATTCCTTCGACTGGAAATTTAACAAAGTTCCAAATTTTGCTCTTTCATGTTATTGATTTTAGTCAAAAGCATTATAAATTTAACTTAATACAGTTAAGGTTTTTTATTCTGCTCTGTTTTGTACAGGAAAATTATAAATCCTGAGAAAAATTGTCAGGTTCCTTGTTCACCACCATTCTTTATGGGATCTCCACCGTGTCGAGCTTCAAATCCAGTGACTCAAGATGTTCAATTCAGATACCAAAACTAGTTGAACTTTTTATCACCAACTGTTGAATGTTCTATATCATCTCAACACAATAATAGCAAATGTTCTCGACCCCGGTGCAGGCAAAAGCCAGCTGCAGTAAGAATTGAAGGGTTTAACATTCACAGTAACTGCTGCGTCTCTTCTTCAGTGTAATACATTTAACAAATTTAAAAACCCCTTGCACAACGTCAAAACATATGCCAGAGTTTCATGCTTTGTCAGTCCAGACTAATGTACATAATACCCTGAGGTTTTCAGAGAAGCTTGTCAAAACTTTCTAATGAAAGCTAAGGGTTGCGACAAGCTTTCCTTTGTCTACATCATGGTTTAAGAATTAGTTAGAAACACAGATTTTCTTTCAGGGAATAGTTTAAACCGTACGTCAAATTCCTTTTATAAATACCGTTATCTTTGAGTTCTTTGTGTACAGACTGTTTAATAAATTGTTGAAGTGTACAGTGATTCCAAATTTGCCGTACGTATAGTATTTATGTGTTTTGCAAATTGCAAGCAGGACTTTGGCGAAAACTTGATTAAAGCAATTTATTGTTTTCGTTTTCACTTTTCCCTCAGATGTTTGAGAGATCGACCTCCTTATCATGCATAATTTTTTAGGTTTCAGATTATTTCAAAGCTTGCAATTTTAAACGATCATTAGCGAACTATCGATCCTGACAAAAAAAAATAGCGAACTATCTATAAGTAGTAAATTTTACCATTGACCAGTAGAAGTTGCTGAAAGTGCAGATGAAGAACTACTGAATCAGCCTACAGCATATTCAAATTCCAGAAGAAGCATAAATTTTAGAATATCTAATGCTAGGACGTACTACTGAAAATTACAGAGATGCAGGGACTAAAAAAATCAATTGATTGAAGAAAAGAAGTACAAGGATATCCCCATACCTTCAGCCTACCGCCATCGGTTGAGCTAGTAAACCAAAATGCCAAGGACTAAAGTGCTGTACAAAGTACACCAATGTGAGGACGTAGATGCCATATGAAATATCCATTAATAACTTTTAGGGGTTAAATGGCTATTTGGTCATTGTACTATTCAAAAACTTTCAATTGGGTCACAGTTTTCAATCGCATAATAAAGCACTCAAAAACTTTCAATTGGGTCACTGCCGTTAGTCATTGCCGTTAACTTTAACGGAAAAACGTCAACTTTCAATTAGGTCATCAGTATTAAATTTAACTTTCAATTATGTCATCGGTATTATAAATTTTTAAATTTTGAGAATTTTGAATTAAATTTTTTCGAATTTAAATTTTTAAATAAATTTTTAAAATTATTAATTTAAATTCTCAAAATTTAATTAATTTAAATTCACAAAATTTACTAATTTATTCAAAAATTTCGATTATGCGATTGAAAACGTTTTTGAGTTGGTGACCCAATTAAATTTTTTTGAATAGTACAGTGACCAAATAGCCATTTAACCCTAACTTTTAGTGAGTAGCTTACATATGCTGGAATTACAGCCTTAATATAGATAAGCAAATAGATCTAGGCCCTATTTGACAATTAATGGTTAGCTGTTAGCTAGGAAGCGGTGATATGTCGTATTCTCATGTAAGATTCATAGACACGTGTGTTTCCATATTGGACACGAGAATTCTTCCAAAATCCTACTTTCAAATTTTGTTTTCACCAATTATTGTCAAATTTTGTATTAATTAAATACTTTCACAAAATTAGGTATCAACGTCTATAAGCAAATACAAAAATATTGATTATCATATTCATCTTCGCACAAAATGAAAAGATTATACTTATAATTGGTGTGTTGGATGAGCAAATTATGCATTTCAATCATTTTACATATAATTTTTGGTTCTATCAATTATTTTCTATATGTGTAACATGAACTATACATAAAAATATATAGTTTTACATGACTTGTTCCCCCGCACCCATATCCCCATATTTTTAAATTTGTCGAATCCACGTGTTCTCGTACTATGAACCCGCACCTCTGCACCCGTGTCCTTGATTCCTAGGCTGTTAGCGGTAGAGGAATGAATTAGCTGTTTTGACTAACAGATTGAATTAGTTATTTTGAATGAAACTTTTTGGTAAATAATTGTTTGAATTAGATTTTTATGACACATCACAATCCGTTAGTTAAAAAAACTCCATGCATTGGGTCCAAACCGCGCGCTATTTCAATCTGATAACTACCAAACACTAATATTAAATGATTCATTTAATTATCAGATCTCTAATTTGGTTCAATTTGCTAACTTTTTTTTTTAAATCGCTAACTTACAAATAAGGTCCTAAAATCTTCCAAAGAGAATTCATGATTAATAAATACATGATAATTTCGGAGACTCTTACTTGCATACAGGGTCTAGATCCTTTATCCCCTTCCTTCATATCTCCTTTGTGTCCTCTCCTTTTTCTAATACAAAAAGAGTGCCCCTGCGGGACCCATTTTAATAAATAAGGACATGGAGGAAGGGGACAGAGGATCTCATCCCTTGCATACATTGAACAGGACAATTTGGTTTATCTATGATTAGAATATTCTAGACTATTAATTATGATCTTGTTAACAGAGATACTATTAAGACATGGTCTTTAATGATGCATAATCTACATCCCTTCCCTCTATTTACATTACAGTAAAACCTCGATAAATTAATATCCTTGGGACCGGGAAAAATTATTAATTAATCGAAATATTAATTAATAGATAAATTAATAATTTATTAATTAATCGATAAATTAATAATTTATTAATTTATCGTGATATTCATGAATTTTAGTAAATTAAATAAATTCCTGAATGTAATTAGATTATAGATGCATGGATTTAAATAAATTATAGATACATGAATTTAAATAAATTAAATACAAACCTACATTCATGAATTTAAACTACGTTCATGAATATAAATAATAATTAAATAAACACATTCATGTACATAGTTGTAGTATATATAATATTGTATAAGCACTGTAGAAACCAAAAAATATAAACAATATCCATCAGTGTTGTATACAGTAATATATCATGGCGTCTCATCTCAAAGGTGTTAAAAAATCAACCATGACAAATGAGATGCGGAAGGTATTATGTGAGCATGCTAGAGATAATCCATCTTGCACTAAAAAACAACTACAACAATGGGTGGCTGAAAAATTCAAACTACAAGTAAGTCAGGCAACAATATCAAACACCATTAAGAAGTTAACAGATTATCTATCGGCTAATATGGAAAGAGGTGATACAAAAAGACACAAAGGTGCAAAATTTCCAGAGTTAGAAGCAGTTCTTTATGAGTGGTTTATTCAATATCAAGATCGTATAAATATGTATGACGAACTAATCATTGAGAAAACAAAAATGTTATTGAAAAAGATGTTTCCCACAGATACCCCAGAAATAAGTTTTTCTCAAGGTTGGCTCGATAGATTCAAATCAAGGCACGACATCAAGTCATATCGTCGTTTTGGAGAAAGTGGATCAGTTAATATGGAAAATTTGGAAGCAAACTACATTAGAATCTTATTATAAAAGTATATCTTAGAATAAATATCTATAATTTTGATGTAATATGGAATTATTAATTTATATATTATATGGGACTTATATGCATTCATAAAAATATATTATCTTATAAATTTAGCGAATTATTAATTTATCTTAATGGTCCCGAGTTGGGGCTACAAAAATTTATTAATTAATCGAGGTTATTAATTTATCAAAGTTTTACTATATATATACTAGCTTAGAACCTGTGCGATTCACGGATTTTTTTTATACGATATAATTTTTATTAAATTTATCATTAAATTTTAAGATTTGAATTCTATAGCCTTAAAATTTTTAAGTAATATGATTTAATTATAAGACTAGGTTAAAACTCGTGCGATGCACAGACTTTTTTTAATATTATATGAAATTTTTTTATTATTTGAATTATTTTTTTTAAATATAATTTTTGGAGGCTTAAATTTTTAAATGAGATTATTGATGATAATTATATAAATGTTATTCGTGATAATTCTAGAAAATGAGGGATTTTAGTTAGAAATTTAGAAAAGATGATGGATTTTAGTTGAAAAAGGTAAACGGTTAATTATTAGTAATTATAAAATTATTTTTTTATTTTATTAGATAAAATACCCATTATATAATTGGAAAAATAGAGGATTTGGTTAGAGAAATTAAAAGGTAACATTGTTAGTCACAGAGGCATGCCTATTTACATCTAATAACAAGCCTAATTGTTTGTAATGCCTTGCATTACTTACATGACCTTTTAACTGAGGGAACCTCTAGTTGTAGAGTTTCTGTTTGTTTTGTACTTGCAATAGGCATCAAATCCTAGTTGTGTAACTGTACTTATATAGTCAAGAATAATGCTTGAAAGAAGTTCCAAGGTTCATGCTTCAAGCAAGAAGATAAAGACTGTCAAATAATCACAGTTGGGATTTGAAGAAATGAAGAATTTGCCTAAGTACCAATTCGAGAAGTACTTTTGTCTATTCGAGAAGTCTAGCATTCGAGAAGTCAGAGATTCGATATCTAAGAAGACACTGTTCGATATCTCTGAATGAACTGTTCGATATCTCAATCGATATCTCAGAGATTCGACAAGTCTAAATACTCTATTCGAGAACTCAAGAAGTCAACAAGTTAAAGTGATATTGTGTCTTGTGTTGTTCTTATCCGATCCGCACCTACATACTTGCACACACAAACACTTATCTTGCTACACCGATTCAAGAACAAGAAAAGTTCAAGAATCCATTCACCCCCCCCTCTGTATTCTTTTGCTGTATTCAATACTCAACAAGTGGTATCAGAGTGGGCTGTTTATTCCAAAACAGAAAAACGATCATGAGTTCGAATACACCAAAGACCACAAGAACGGTGAAAGTCCCTAAGTTTGACAAAGAAAATTACAACCTCTGGAAGATAGAAATGATGTTGTTCATCAAAGCCTCTCATCCTTTATATCATGAGATTCTCAAGAATGGTCCCTTTGTTCCACAACAAGAAATACCTGAGAAGACTGTTGGAACCATAACTGTTCCAAGATCTTTTATGGCCAAGGAACCATCCAAATGGACAGAATCAGAAAAGGAGATGGTTGCTCTTGACAGTCACCTAATGTTGCTAATTATTGATTCCATGGATATCTCAATGTTTGCAAACATTGCATCGTGTACATCTGCACAAAGAAATGTGGGATCACATTGAGGTGTTATGTTAAGGAATTGATGAGGTCAAGGAAAACAAGAAACAGATACTGGTCACACGTATAGTATGAAGCTTTCATGGCACAGCCCAAGGAAAGCATCACTGAGATGCTTGAGAGATTTCACAAGCTAGTTACTGAGTTGCAGATGAATGGCAAGGTTTATAGCACCAAGGAGTTGAACGTGAAGTTTCTGCTATCTTCACCAAATCATCTAGAGCAAAGGGTCATTTCTCTAAGGGAAAGGGATTTGAACAAAATCACATATGATGTGCTCTATGGGGTTTTAAAAACTCATGAGCTTGAGTTGCTTCAGAAAAGGGCTATCCTAGCCAACCAAGGCAGAATGATAAACACATCATGTGCCTTGATTTGTCAACAAATCTATTCAAGACCTAGAAGCATCTACAAGTCAGCTAAGGATAGATGAGATAGTAGATGAAGAAGAAACTGAAGCTGAGATAAGTGAACCTGTTGAGGAGAAGGAGGAAGAAGGGTTCTACACTCTTGAAGAACTAGATGGAATGGAAAACACTTCATATGCTTTCATGGCCAGAAAATTTCCAAACATCATATTCAAGAGGAACCAACCCTTCAAACCTAAAACCCAAAACCATTCATTCAACAAAAGCAAGGCACCTGTGAAAGAAAACAAGAATAAATTTAAAACCAGCCATGTGGATAGGTCAAATATAAGGTGTTATAGATGCAATGACCTAGGGCAGGGCATTTTGCCAGTGAATGCAAGAAGCCTAAAAAGAAGGATAAGGAGTTTCTAGAGCTTTAATCTAAGTATGAGGCCCTTCTGAAAAAGCAGACACAAGGTAAGGCATACATAGCTGAAGGGAAGTGTTGGGATGATTCTGATAGTGATGGAGAAGAGCAAGAATTTTGCAACTATGCCTTGATGGCCAATTCCAAGGATGACACATCTTCATCAGACTCTCAAGTACCATCTCTCACTACCATAGACATGTCTGTTTCTGAATACAAATGCATGATTGAACAACTATCTGTTGAAATGTTTAATATTCATACTAGTATGACTGCTGCTAATGAGGAAATTGCTAAACTATATACTAGAAATGAAATGTTAATAAAAAAGAATGAGGAACTTGAGCTAACACTAGTACAAAACTGATCTTTTACGTCGCCTCATATACGTCGGTTCTGGCCAAAGGCGACGTATATGTACATTTTTAAACTTTTTTTTACGTCGGTTCAAGAAAACGCCGACGTATAAAGTTATATTATACGTCGGTTGAGGAAAGTGCGACGTATATAATGCTACTATATACGTTGGTTGAGAAAAAAGCGACGTATATAATGCTACTACTATATACGTCGGTTGAGGAAAAGATGACGTATATAATGCTATTATATACGTCGCTCTTAATATAACCGACGTATAAAACCTTTAAAAGATATAACTTCTAATCGAACACCCGCGTCTATTTCCAATCTACCCTAATCTCTCTCGCCTCTCTCCCTGCGGCGCCTCCTTCTACACGAAGATGTGTGATTTCAGCCTCTCTATCGTCATTCTCAAATCTCTCTCCGTCTCCCTCATCTTTCTCGCTCAATCTCTCCACCACCGCCTCTCTTTCTCCGCCCTCTCTTTCTCAAATCGCTGAATACACACCATATATAAATCTACTGCTAGTCGACTTAGGATTCATTCGATTTGGAAGATTCAATCGATTTGGGTACTAATCGATTTATCAATTAAGGATTCATTCCATTGTTCTTCTCATTTTTAAAACCCTAAACATACGATTTGGGGTTCAATTGATTGGCTGTTCAAATGACTTGTGTTCAAGCTTGGGTGATTTGGGAGATGACTCTAAAGTGAAGATTACTAGACTCCCGGCTGTTAATTTCTGTTGTAAAAGGTATTTAAATTGCAGCTACTGTCTCTGCATATTGACTTATCTCTAATTTCAAATTTCTTTTAGCATTGGGTTAGTTTTGTATCGTGTTCCTTAAGCGTGAGTTGGGGTTTTTTAAGAAGGTACTCGACATCTTTCTGTTCATACATGTAAGAAGTGTTGAAAAGAGATTTTTAGTTGTCCTCTTCTTCTAATTAATCATCAGGTGCTCCAGGTCACATTGGACACGAATGCATAATGTTTATCTTGTAAATTATAGCGAAGGTTCGTATTATTAAATTATGTCAGTTACAGTTCTTAATTCTAAATTGTCAACCAAGAGGTTTAAGTCGCATAACTTGAAGGTTTAAATGTGGAAAAACAGAGGTTGAAAAATTGCTATTTGTTGTAGTAATATAAATTTGGATAATGGCTTATAAATCAATGTGCTGTCTATGTTCTCTCCTAGTTTTCATGTTTAAAACATCTTCTCCATTGTAATTTCATATATTGTGATTAATCTGGCTATTTAGGCTTTTTGCTTATGTAGTTTATCCAGTACAACATATGACCATTACGATAAACTATTTGACAAGTCATGGTTACGTATTGCAGCTTTGAGCTTTCTGATTCACACCCTATATTTGAAGGAGTAAGTACATTAACTCATTTTCTTAAATTAAATGCTTTCATTCTATAGATTACAACATTTGTATGTGCAATTCTGAATGATGCACAGGTAGCCAGCAGGGATCGCGATGATCCATCTCCATACCTATCTGCTGTGTGGGAAGATGAAGGTGAATGCTCAGTGTTTGCCGGAAAAGGGATGAAAGTTGAGGAATCAGTTGCCTTAATGGGTACGCAAGTAATACTATCTTTTATTTCTATCAGAGTGTGCTTTTGGTAGTTTAAATATAACAATGCATGACATTAAATTTTGCTGTCGGTTGCATGTGATTTTTATAAAGGATTCCATAAATCTTATACTATATTCCTTGCAAAGAAAGTAGTAGTATTTGCTTCTACTATCTGATCCACTCACTATATATCTTTTATCCTTATATAACAATTTCAGAAAAATAGATAAGTTTTATGTTAAAGTGAAATAGATAAATTTTATTATTCATGTTAGTAGTATTTATGATAAGTTGCTGAAAGTACTATTGTTGTCTCTGTTCTAAATAATGTGGAAAAGGTCCTGTGAATCTGTGATTATATATTGAATATCCTTGTGAAAGTATACCAACAGTTTATTTCTGTCTGACTAGCAGATAAGTTTTGCTATTGCTAAAAAAGTCATAAAAACATGCGGGGAGTTTAAGTTTTAGTGAGAAGTAAGTATATATTGCAGGTGCCCATACATAAATATACATTAGGTGTCACACATTGTGTGAACATTTTGGATCGTCTAGCTAGTGACACATAATGTAACACCCCCAGATCCGGGGTCCGGGATCGGGTCGTTACGGTCTTATTTTCCATGATTAATACTTTACTTGAGTCCACAATAAATAAATCACCTGCTGTGACCCCACAATAATAACCACTCACACACACACAGTTATAGTCCCAGAGATGAAATTGAAATAAGTCTTGCATTACTGGTTTACGAATAAAAGTTATTACAAGCCAAAAGGATAACATCATAAGTTTAAAAGTTTAGCCGTTGATTAATCATTATTGATACATATAAGTAAACTGAGAATCAAGGCTGCTGAGCTATGCTACCTCAGCAATGGCAGCGATGATATCAACGGGTAGCCCTGCGGGGCGGGTAACCTGCTTGCGCCGAGTGCGCCTGACGCGGGCCATGTGACCTAGCTGTTGTTGTGACATAATAAATAAGCAAGGGTGAGCAACAGCCCACCAACAATATATAACTGTGCAGTAATATATAAGACAGTTCAAAGATATGTTTGAAATCATATGCCATGCATTAGAGAAAATGTTGCCAGTTTAATGTAAAGGATGAAGTTACAAGGTAACTCAATAAATGTATATTTTGTGGAAGCATATGCTATGCCAAAATAAGCAAGATAGCATCATTTTCATAAAAATAGGAACTTGCAGAATGATATTGCAATTCCAGTTTGAAATACTTTTCAACTCTGCCAACTATGATGATGTTGCAGAAAATTTCCAACATTGAGTGATGAACTAATACGGGAGCATTGCCGCGCCAGATGCCCTGACGTTTACGGGGATCAGCCGTATGTCATGCATCTCATCAGTCGTTCTCTACATGTAGAAGGTAGCTCCGACGGGTTTACTTGTTTACCGCCCTCTGGAACTCCTAAGCCAACGGTTGGGCTATTGCTGGACCGGCGCCACTCGGCCACTTACGCGTCTCCTAGTTCATTCCATACCCATAACTTTGAAACATAAAGTTTGTCCCCCTTTCCCCAAGTATAATACTTGTTGATAAGACTCCACCAGGTAGTCATATCTAAATGGAAAGGAAAATTTACCAATATTTCCCAAGCCACTGCTTGTTAATGGATAATGACTTGTTCCAACATTCTTTCCCCTCGAATAATGAGTGGGTACACGTAATGCCATGAATGATAGCAACCAAGTTGCGAGTGAACGAATAATTTATGACCGGGCAGTCACAAGATAAATAACATTCCTCAAGTAAGGTTCCCTTATAATAGAATCGAAGGGAGAATGGAATCACCGAGAACCTTCCTTGATAATATAATAATATTAATAAGACTCTGAAATAATTTATATAATATTCAAGGGTTGATGATACTATGTGAATGGAACCAAGTATCTTTGAAACGAGTTAGAAGAATTAAATAAATATTCCAAGCATATTTATTAAGTCATAGATATTGAAAGAGGGTTGCTCGGAATAATCTTTGAATAAATATTCAGAATAATATTCATTAAACAAATAATGAACATTCAAATTAATAACTATGTTTGTTGAAGGAATAACAGTCAGATGGACATTGGAGATAATATTTATTGAATCAATAGAGAATATTCAACTCAAGAAGGATACATATTGATGGAATAATTGTCGTCTTAATGTCTGGGACAATATTCATTGAATAAATAGTGAATATTCAACTTAATAATATTTATCAAAGAAATGATTATCGAATGAATATTTGAAATTATGTTCGATAATTGAATCGAATTAAATAAAGGTCGAAGGTAATATTCCTTATCTCAAGGGAATATTCAAAGTAATATTTATTTAATAACTGGAGTTTGAATCAATGTTCAAATGATATTTATAAAATAAATAGAGATTGAATGAATATTCGAATTAATATTCATTTATATAAATAAGGCTTGAATGAATATTAAAATAATATTCATTAAATAAATAAACTCGAATGGATATTCAAAATAATGTTTATCGAGTAAATAAGGATGAATATTCTCTAATAAAATAACTTAACTGAGAGTTCGAAATAATATTCGAATATTTAATCGACTTTAGATGAATATTAAACATATAATATTCCTCGAATAAATAAACATCTGAGGGATAATTCGAATAATATTTATCAAATAATCTCAAGGGAATATTCCAATAATATTCGCCAAATAATAAAGGGAAATATTTACTTAGTTATTTTCCTCTGAAAATAATATCGATATATCAAGGAATATCGACTCCCGGTCTATAATCGAAGAATGAGATTCACTGCCCTTTGATTAAGGGTCTAAATAATTTCCGGCTTATAACTGATATATAACTATCTAGCTTATAAGCCAACAATAATTCAGGGAACAAGCATTTCAAAATAATTCAAGAATAGGCATGCATGCTATGGCATATGTATACTGAAAACACATACATATATATATATTCACAACAACAGCCTTTAAAAAGAAAGGTTCGAAAACTTGCCTGGAAGTCGAGTACGGGTAGGGGTAGTGGTAGCGTGTCCCGGGTCAGCCTGATGATCTATAAATAGCCAAGGCATTCGGGATTAATCACTTAACACCTTTCAAAAGGTTAAGTATAAACTTAACTTAAATCGAAACACGTTTTCAAGTCGTTTCGTTATACCCCTCTAATTCACTCTTATTATTGCCTTTATTACTCGACACTTGATCGTTACTAAAGCATGACCTTATACTTACATATGGTAAGTACTTAAACCGTATAAGTTTTAAAGTCGAAAGATTAGACCTCGATATTTATCGATCGTTTTCTAAGTGGTTTACCGAAGTTATAACCAAGTATACCTCTTAGGGGCACTTTCGTACTTAACCTAGATTCGAACATTTTTATAAAATCGGAAAACGATCCGTTTGACATGCGGTCTTCTCCCACACCTTCCTTTTTATCTCTATTATTTAATTATCAAGATTCGCCACTGATTTCGCAATATTAAAGGGATCCAATTTCGGTTACGAACTTTTGATTACGGTTCCGAACCACTTTTACGAATTTATTCATAACTCCTAAACCGTAAGTCCGTTTCATGCGATCTTTATATCAAAACGAAGCTTATAACATAATCTAGCTTATCATGGCAAAAGTCGAAGCTAAACTGTGAGTTATACCTTCTGTTAAGTTCGTGTTCTTAATGTTAACGAAATTTCGGCATTACGACGGCTATAAATCGAATATTTCTAAATTCCAAACCTTCCAATAATCAAGGTATCCATCCCAAACAACATATACATGATATATTACCATGAACTGAGGCCAAGCAATGCCTTTCCGTTCATCTAAACTATTTTTAACATTTATCAAATCTACATCACAATCATGCTCATAATCATGCTAATATCACCCCTTATACTAAAACTCATCAAGAGCATGCAAAATCTCAAGGTAAAGTCTAGGGTTTCAAGTTGCTATACCTTCCTTGGAGTATGATCTAGCCTCACTATGCTTGGTATGATCCTTAGAGGTGCTTAAGCTTGCTAAATCAACCATGAAAAACAAGAAAAAAACAAGATTAGTTCATGAAAACACTATTCACCCTCCTCTTAAATCATTTTTTTGAAAATGGAAAAAGAAGAGATTGAAGCTAGGATTTTGAGGAGATCATTTATATGAAATGTAAGTCTCACCATAAAAGTTTCAAGATCAACAAGTGGTTGGAAGTTGGATTTTGGATTTGGAATTAATGGAAAAGCCGAATGGTGTTCTTGGAGGGGGAGAGAGTATTTTTGCTTGGTTGATTTATCAATAATGCATAAAGTGAGGTTTGCTTGGATAATATCTTCTTAAAGTGGTGTTAGTGGAGTGTGATGCATTGTTGGATGTGGATTTACCATGACAAGTGTTGAAGATTGGATGGTTAAGGCTTAACCAAGTGGTTTGTTTTCTAAGTACTTAGTTGATTCACTAAGTATTGGTTACTTAAGTAACTACATGGTTTCTAGATATTTGTCACTTGCACACATGCATGCATCTTGCCTCCTCTGCTTGATTCCTTGTCCGTTTATTGCTTATTTCGTTGATCGTTCGTGGGAATAACCCATTCGTTTCTAGTTAGGGTTTTACCGAAAACTTTCTTAATATTTATAATACTATTCCTCATCTTTCTTAATACTTCTCGAATTTAAATTCCTTAATTCCCTTTTATAAATCCTTAAGTCTTGCAGTGTCCAGGGAAATCTCGGAGAAAATGAAAGTGCTCTTTTTCTGAATCCGACAGCTTTTACATACACTTATATTCTTCCTGGATCACTAATACGAACTCAGAAATCCGTTCCGAATACCGGGTATAACATTATTATAATAATATTCCAAATTCCACCAAAATCACTATTCATCACTTATTTTTATTTAATTCCTATAATTAGGAAAATGAACCTGGTTCACTCTCGGGTGCTTCTTAACCTTTTTACGGAACCACTGGACTTATAATAGATATTGATTTGGATGACATAAGAATAATTGAATTCAAATCCATTCCATTCATTTAATAGATCTTCGTTACATCACAGTCATAACCGCTATTCATTCCCATATTATTACATACTAAAAAGTTTTAATTCTAGCAAAAATCTGGGTTCTTACAGTCTCCCCTCCTTAAAAGGATTCCGTCCCGGAATCAGCTTGAAAACAAATGGGGGTACTTTTCCATCATTGCACTTTCTAGCTCCCAGGTTGATTCTTCTATGTTGTGATTCTGCCATAAAACTCTGACAAGCTTGATGACCTTGTTTCGGAGCACTTGATCTTTTCTGTCCATGATTTCCACAGGTTGCTCTACGTAGGTCAAGTCTGGTTGCATGTCCACATGCTCATATTCCACTATGTGCTTGGCATCTGGGTTATATTTCCTTAGCATTGAGACATGGAACACATTATGCACTTGCTGCAGGTTTGGGGGTAATGCCAGTTCATAAGCTAGCTCCCCAATACGTCTTAAGATCTCAAATGGTCCAATATATCTAGGGCTCAGCTTCCCTTTCTTTCCAAACCTCATTAAACCCTTCCAAGGAGATACCTTCAAGAACACTAGGTCTCCCACCTCATATTCTTTTCCTTTCCGAGCTAAGTCGGCATATTTCTTTTGTCGGTCTTGGGCTGCTACCAGCCGTCCTCTTATTAGATCCACTGCATCTTTAGTCCGTTGGACCATCTCAGGCCCGAGCATCTTTCGCTCTCCAACTTCATCCCAATATAAGGGAGATCGGCATTTCCTTCCATAAAGGGCCTCGTAAGGCGGCATCCCTATGCTTGAATGAAAGCTATTGTTGTAGGAGAACTCAATTAATGGCAAGTGATCATCCCAATTTCCTTTAAAGTCTATAGCACAGACTCTCAACATATCTTCTAGTGTCTGGATGGTCCTTTCACTTTGCCCGTCTGTCTGGGGATGGTAAGCTGTACTCATGTTTAGCCTGGTTCCCACACATTCCTGAAAGCTCCTCCAAAACCTGGAGTTAAATCTGGGATCTCTGTCAGATACTATGGCGACTGGGACTCCATGTCGCGCCACTATTTCTTTGAGGTAGATGTCTACAAGCCTATCAACCGTGTACCTCTCGTTGATCGGTAGGAAGTGAGCTGACTTTGTTAGTCGGTCTATAATCACCCATATGGCATCATGATTCGCTTTGGTCCTTGGCAAACCTACTACGAAGTCCATAGCTATGTGTTCCCATTTCCATTCGGGAATCTCCAAGGGATGTAGAAGTCCACTAGGCCTCTGGTGCTCTGCTTTCACTTTCTGGCAAGTCAAGCATTTGCTCACCCATTCTACCACGTCCTTCTTCATGTTGGGCCACCAGTAGTACTCTTTCAAATCTCTGTACATCTTGGTGCTACCGGGGTGCACTGAGTATCCTGAGTTGTGTGCCTCATATAGAATTTCTTCCTTGAGTTCCTGATCGTTTGGGACCCATATTCTCCACATATACCTCATGATTCCTCCTTTATCTTTTTCACACTTTATTTCTTCCCCAGTCATTAACTCCTCTGTCGAGTTCTTTTCTGCTTCCATCATTTGTTCTTGGCATAACCTAATCTTTTCCAACAGTAGAGGCTGGATCCGAATTTCCATCAACTTTTCTTGACCTTCTTCAGGTATCTTAATCTCAATTTCCAGCTTCTCAAAGTCTTTTATTAATTCTTCCTCTGTAGTTATCATTTTGAGCTTCTCTTTCCTACTAAGGGCGTCAGCCACCACATTGGCTTTGCCCGGGTGATAACGAATCTCACAGTCGTAATCCTTGATTAGCTCTAGCCATCTTCTCTGGCGCATGTTAAGCTCTTTCTGCGTAAAAATGTACTTGAGGCTCTTATGGTCAGTGTAAATCTCACACTTCTCCCCATACAAGTAGTGCCTCCAAATTTTTAAGGCAAAAACAATTGCTGCTAATTCCAGATCATGGGTGGGGTATCGGATCTCGTAATCCTTCAATTGTCTTGACGCATATGCTATTACCTTGTCGTGCTGCATAAGCACGCTTCCCAATCCTTTATGCGAAGCATCACTGTAAATCACGAAATCTCCTTTTCCATCAGGCAACGCCAATACTGGGGCCGTTACCAACCTCTTCTTCAGCTCTTGAAAACTCTTCTCGCATTTTTCAGTCCATTCAAATTTCTCAGTTTTCCGGGTAAGTCGAGTTAACGGGGCTGCAATCTTTGCAAAATCTTGAACAAATCGTCTATAATATCCTGCTAACCCTATGAAACTCCTTACCTCTGTTGGAGTGGTTGGTCGCTCCCAATTTGAAACTGCCTCTATCTTGGAGGGGTCAACGAGCACTCCTTCTTTGTTGATTACGTGCCCTAAAAATTGTACTTCATTTTTCCAGAACTCACACTTTGAGAATTTGGCATATAATTGCTCTTTCCGGAGCGTCTCTAAGGTTATCCTCAAATGTTCAGCGTGTTCTTCCTCTGTCTTTGAGTAGATCAAAATATCATCAATAAAGACTATAACAAACTGGTCCAAATATTCCTTGAACACTCTATTCATTAAATCCATGAAAGCTGCTGGGCGTTGGTCAATCCGAATGACATCACCAAGAACTCATAATGTCCATACCTAGTACGGAATGCAGTCTTTGGAATATCTTCAGGTTTAATCTTCAGCTGGTGATATCCGGTTCTCAAGTCAATCTTGGAGAAATACACAGCTCCTCTTAGCTGGTCAAACAAATCATCAATTCTGGGCAATGGGTACTTATTCTTTATGGTTAGCTTGTTCAACTCTCGATAGTCGATGCATAACCTCATACTCCCGTCCTTTTTCTTGACGAACAATACTGGTGCGCCCCAAGGCGACACACTGGGTCTTATCATACCCTTATCCAACAATTCCTGTAATTGCTTTGCTAGCTCTTTCATTTCCACTGGTGCTAATCGGTATGGGGCCTTTGAAACTGGCGCCGTCCCCGGGGCTAACTCAATAGCAAACTCAATCACTCTATCTGGTGGTAATCCAGGAAGATCTTCAGGAAACACATCTTCAAATTCGTTAACCACCGGAATGTCTTGTATCTTGGGCGCCTCTTTCTGGGTGTCGATAACGTAAGCTAAATAAGTTTCGTTTCCTTTTCGTAGCAGTCTCTTGGTTTGCGCCATGGTTAGAATGGTTTGGGTCTGTCGTAACCCCTTAAACACTATTTCCTTATTCCCTGGGGTTTTCAACTTAACCTTTTTCCCTTTACAATCTATTTGCGCATTATTACGAGACAACCAGTCCATTCCCAAAATAACGTCGAATTCCCCTAGTTTAAAAGGGATCAAGTCAACACAGAAGAATCGCCCTCCTATTTCTATTTTGCAATCGGAGTGAATCTGATTAACTGGAACGACTTCCTGATTAGCTATCTCTACTAGCAAAGACTCCCTTAGTGGTTGAGTTTTAAGTTTCAATTTATGTGCAAAATCTCTAGATATAAAAGACTTAGTTGCCCCAGAATCAAATAAAACATTTGCACTGACTGAATTGAGGGAGAATGTACCTGCTATCACATCCGTGTTCCTCACGGCATCTTGCACTGTCATGTTAAAAGTTCTAGCAGTTGGTGGCCTGTTGGAGGCAGCTCTGCTTGCCCCTGAGGCTGCTGGTTTGTTCATTGGGCAATCCTTCCTCATGTGACCTGGACGACCACACTGAAAACAAGTAGTGCCTTTGCTGGCAGTAGGAGCAATCGCGGTACACTGGTGGGCATAGTGGCCTGCTCGCCCACACTTATAACAGACCGTCTGTTTCTGAGTACACACCCCGGGATGTCTCTTCCCACAAGTGGCACATACTGGTAGTGGAGGTCTGGAATGATGGGAACGGGACACTCCTGCTTGTTGGCCGCCCTGGCTCACAGTTGCACTCCCAGATGGTTTAAACCCAATATTCCTCCCAGGTAGGGAAACTGCTCCTCTGTTGAACCTATTCGGGGGCCTTCCCCCTGCGGAACCTCCGTCCATGCTGGCATGCTTTCTCTTTAGTCCCCCCTTCTCTCTCTCTCTTTGTATCTGATCGCTCCCTGCTTCCACAATGGTTGCCTTTTGCACCAAGGTGGCATAATCAGTAATTTCTAAAACGGCCACTCTGTTCTGAATCCACTGCTTCAGCCCTTGCTGAAACCTGTTAGCTTTCTTTTCTTCAGTGTCCACAAACTCTGGTACAAATCTTGATAGCTCAGTAAACTTGGCTTCATAATCAGCCACTGACAAGTTGTTCTGCTTTAGCTCTAGAAACTTAAGCTCCATCTGGGTTTTCATAAACTTTGGGAAATACTTCTCTAAAAACAATTGTTTAAACCTATCCCAGGTTACAATAGCATCGGTCTCCATATTCTTCTTAGCTTCCCACCAATAGTTGGCCTCTCCTTTTAGCAAGTAGGTAGCAAAGACAGTCTTTTGGGCTTCCCCAATACTCAGAATCTCGAAAGATTTCTCCATTTCCTTGACCCAGGCCCTTGCCTCTACGGGGTCAGCCGATCCGTGAAACTCTGGGGGTTTGAGGGACTTGAAGGCCCTAAAGGAATTGGCCACAGTGGTGTTGTTTCCTTGGGGTGGTTGGGGATATTGGTTCAAGTTCTGCCTGAGCAGATCCATAAATTGTCCCATGGGGTTTCCGCCCTGGTTCTCCCCCTGATGTTCGACTTCAGTTTCCCCTTCTTCTATTTCCTCTTCAAACTCTGCAGTATAGAAAGTTTCATCCCCCATCCCATAATGGGAATCCTCCTGCTCATTATAGTCCTGATCCTGTTCTTCATTATACTCAAGATTTTCCTCATGTTGATTGTGACTTTCTTGGTCAGTAGATTCGTGGGGGTTAGCCCTAGTACCCATTCTTCTTGGTGGCATTTTACTGAAAATTTGGACAATATACATTAGGTTTATTTACCTATTTCAGAGGGTTCTCCTCACAATATCGATGCATAAATGGATTTAGGATCCCACAGTTCTATATATCATGGCAGTTTTAGCCGAAAGCAGTACGGACAGATATAATATACTAATCTAGTGATCGTGTCATAAGAAGACTGAAATGACTGAAAAGGGAAATAAATATATACCAAGTACCAAACGGTACAACATCCGACATACAACAACAGTTTTAAAAGAAATACAACCATCCGAATAACAACTAGTCAAAAGTGAAATAAGATGTCTATCTGTCTAGTCTGCAACAGGGATCTACAAGCTGAAACTATCCCTACCAAAAATCGGCACTACTATGACCGTACAAGACTAGACAACTAGACCAATACATCACTATCCCTGCAGTCAGCCACGATGGCGGGTCAAATCTAGAACCCTCCTCATAGCAAGGCGGAAAATCTCCTCTGCATCAGCCCTGGATACCATACCATGCCCATCACTAGGTAACCGTCGCACCCTCACACGGGCCCTCAGCTCTATGCCGGTCACCTGCCTATACATATCTCCAGCTCTGGCACGCCTACCACCCAGGTGCCTCAACCGGGCCTCTCTCTCTGCGGCTAGCTCTCTGCGGGACTCTGCCAGCCTGGCCTCAGCCACGGCTACCTCAGAAGTAAGTCTGCCTACAACATAGTGGTGAAAACATGCTGGGACGTCCCCTGTCGGACCATGGGGTGGAGGGGCTGGATCTGCTGGAAGGGCAGCCTCTGCCTGCTGTGGCTCTGGGGTCAATGCCTCAAACTCATCTGACACTGGGCTCACAGGTAGTGGTGGCGGGGTAGGGGCTCTCTCATCAGAGAGGAGTGGCACAAGTAGTCCAGAACTCCCTACAACACCAACTACTGGCTCGTCTATATCTCCCTCATCACCCTCATCTACCGGTACCACCTGATCCGCGGTCATGTCGGTATCCTCCTCCAAAGTCCTAATCTGAGTCACAACCCAAAAGTCCTCCCCAATCTCTCTACCCTCAGGTATAAGCTGGTCCTCCTCAGGGTCCTCATCATCAACATCCTCAGCAACTAACTCAGCATCCCCTACGGCCTGGACCTCCTCCTCTGACTCAACAACATCAGTATCAGCATCAATCTGGACCTCCTCAGGGTCCTCATCCTCTGACTCCACAACATCAGTATCAGCATCTGAATCTACCATCGCCGAGCCCTCGGCGGCCTGGATCGCATCATCGTGCTGTCTCTCATACTCCTCTGGATCCGACATGTCGCTCGCCTACACAACGACGAATTGTATTACTATCATGATACTTAAAAGTTCCCACAAGGGTTTTAAGTGAACTTGGCAAGAGTTCTTATTATCTTAGTGAATTTATTATTGTATAGCGTCGCATCATCTCTTGGGATTTATAACTCTCTCTCTGATACCATTTCTGTAACACCCCCAGATCCGGGGTCCGGGATCGGGTCGTTACGGTCTTATTTTCCATGATTAATACTTTACTTGAGTCCACAATAAATAAATCACCTGCTGTGACCCCACAATAATAACCACTCACACACACACAGTTATAGTCCCAGAGATGAAATTGAAATAAGTCTTGCATTACTGGTTTACGAATAAAAGTTATTACAAGCCAAAAGGATAACATCATAAGTTTAAAAGTTTAGCCGTTGATTAATCATTATTGATACATATAAGTAAACTGAGAATCAAGGCTGCTGAGCTATGCTACCTCAGCAATGGCAGCGATGATATCAACGGGTAGCCCTGCGGGGCGGGTAACCTGCTTGCGCCGAGTGCGCCTGACGCGGGCCATGTGACCTAGCTGTTGTTGTGACATAATAAATAAGCAAGGGTGAGCAACAGCCCACCAACAATATATAACTGTGCAGTAATATATAAGACAGTTCAAAGATATGTTTGAAATCATATGCCATGCATTAGAGAAAATGTTGCCTGTTTAATGTAAAGGATGAAGTTACAAGGTAACTCAATAAATGTATATTTTGTGGAAGCATATGCTATGCCAAAATAAGCAAGATAGCATCATTTTCATAAAAATAGGAACTTGCAGAATGATATTGCAATTCCAGTTTGAAATACTTTTCAACTCTGCCAACTATGATGATGTTGCAGAAAATTTCCAACATTGAGTGATGAACTAATACGGGAGCATTGCCGCGCCAGATGCCCTGACGTTTACGGGGATCAGCCGTATGTCATGCATCTCATCAGTCGTTCTCTACATGTAGAAGGTAGCTCCGACGGGTTTACTTGTTTACCGCCCTCTGGAACTCCTAAGCCAACAGTTGGGCTATTGCTGGACCGGCGCCACTCGGCCACTTACGCGTCTCCTAGTTCATTCCATACCCATAACTTTGAAACATAAAGTTTGTCCCCCTTTCCCCAAGTATAATACTTGTTGATAAGACTCCACCAGGTAGTCATATCTAAATGGAAAGGAAAATTTACCAATATTTCCCAAGCCACTGCTTGTTAATGGATAATGACTTGTTCCAACATTCTTTCCCCTCGAATAATGAGTGGGTACACGTAATGCCATGAATGATAGCAACCAAGTTGCGAGTGAACGAATAATTTATGACCGGGCAGTCACAAGATAAATAACATTCCTCAAGTAAGGTTCCCTTATAATAGAATCGAAGGGAGAATGGAATCACCGAGAACCTTCCTTGATAATATAATAATATTAATAAGACTCTGAAATAATTTATATAATATTCAAGGGTTGATGATACTATGTGAATGGAACCAAGTATCTTTGAAACGAGTTAGAAGAATTAAATAAATATTCCAAGCATATTTATTAAGTCATAGATATTGAAAGAGGGTTGCTCGGAATAATCTTTGAATAAATATTCAGAATAATATTCATTAAACAAATAATGAACATTCAAATTAATAACTATGTTTGTTGAAGGAATAACAGTCAGATGGACATTGGAGATAATATTTATTGAATCAATAGAGAATATTCAACTCAAGAAGGATACATATTGATGGAATAATTGTCGTCTTAATGTCTGGGACAATATTCATTGAATAAATAGTGAATATTCAACTTAATAATATTTATCAAAGAAATGATTATCGAATGAATATTTGAAATTATGTTCGATAATTGAATCGAATTAAATAAAGGTCGAAGGTAATATTCCTTATCTCAAGGGAATATTCAAAGTAATATTTATTTAATAACTGGAGTTTGAATCAATGTTCAAATGATATTTATAAAATAAATAGAGATTGAATGAATATTCGAATTAATATTCATTTATATAAATAAGGCTTGAATGAATATTAAAATAATATTCATTAAATAAATAAACTCGAATGGATATTCAAAATAATGTTTATCGAGTAAATAAGGATGAATATTCTCTAATAAAATAACTTAACTGAGAGTTCGAAATAATATTCGAATATTTAATCGACTTTAGATGAATATTAAACATATAATATTCCTCGAATAAATAAACATCTGAGGGATAATTCGAATAATATTTATCAAATAATCTCAAGGGAATATTCCAATAATATTCGCCAAATAATAAAGGGAAATATTTACTTAGTTATTTTCCTCTGAAAATAATATCGATATATCAAGGAATATCGACTCCCGGTCTATAATCGAAGAATGAGATTCACTGCCCTTTGATTAAGGGTCTAAATAATTTCCGGCTTATAACTGATATATAACTATCTAGCTTATAAGCCAACAATAATTCAGGGAACAAGCATTTCAAAATAATTCAAGAATAGGCATGCATGCTATGGCATATGTATACTGAAAACACATACATATATATATATTCACAACAACAGCCTTTAAAAAGAAAGGTTCGAAAACTTGCCTGGAAGTCGAGTACGGGTAGGGGTAGTGGTAGCGTGTCCCGGGTCAGCCTGATGATCTATAAATAGCCAAGGCATTCGGGATTAATCACTTAACACCTTTCAAAAGGTTAAGTATAAACTTAACTTAAATCGAAACACGTTTTCAAGTCGTTTCGTTATACCCCTCTAATTCACTCTTATTATTGCCTTTATTACTCGACACTTGATCGTTACTAAAGCATGACCTTATACTTACATATGGTAAGTACTTAAACCGTATAAGTTTTAAAGTCGAAAGATTAGACCTCGATATTTATCGATCGTTTTCTAAGTGGTTTACCGAAGTTATAACCAAGTATACCTCTTAGGGGCACTTTCGTACTTAACCTAGATTCGAACATTTTTATAAAATCGGAAAACGATCCGTTTGACATGCGGTCTTCTCCCACACCTTCCTTTTTATCTCTATTATTTAATTATCAAGATTCGCCACTGATTTCGCAATATTAAAGGGATCCAATTTCGGTTACGAACTTTTGATTACGGTTCCGAACCACTTTTACGAATTTATTCATAACTCCTAAACCGTAAGTCCGTTTCATGCGATCTTTATATCAAAACGAAGCTTATAACATAATCTAGCTTATCATGGCAAAAGTCGAAGATAAACTGTGAGTTATACCTTCTGTTAAGTTCGTGTTCTTAATGTTAACGAAATTTCGGCATTACGACGGCTATAAATCGAATATTTCTAAATTCCAAACCTTCCAATAATCAAGGTATCCATCCCAAACAACATATACATGATATATTACCATGAACTGAGGCCAAGCAATGCCTTTCCGTTCATCTAAACTATTTTTAACATTTATCAAATCTACATCACAATCATGCTCATAATCATGCTAATATCACCCCTTATACTAAAACTCATCAAGAGCATGCAAAATCTCAAGGTAAAGTCTAGGGTTTCAAGTTGCTATACCTTCCTTGGAGTATGATCTAGCCTCACTATGCTTGGTATGATCCTTAGAGGTGCTTAAGCTTGCTAAATCAACCATGAAAAACAAGAAAAAAACAAGATTAGTTCATGAAAACACTATTCACCCTCCTCTTAAATCATTTTTTTGAAAATGGAAAAAGAAGAGATTGAAGCTAGGATTTTGAGGAGATCATTTATATGAAATGTAAGTCTCACCATAAAAGTTTCAAGATCAACAAGTGGTTGGAAGTTGGATTTTGGATTTGGAATTAATGGAAAAGCCGAATGGTGTTCTTGGAGGGGGAGAGAGTATTTTTGCTTGGTTGATTTATCAATAATGCATAAAGTGAGGTTTGCTTGGATAATATCTTCTTAAAGTGGTGTTAGTGGAGTGTGATGCATTGTTGGATGTGGATTTACCATGACAAGTGTTGAAGATTGGATGGTTAAGGCTTAACCAAGTGGTTTGTTTTCTAAGTACTTAGTTGATTCACTAAGTATTGGTTACTTAAGTAACTACATGGTTTCTAGATATTTGTCACTTGCACACATGCATGCATCTTGCCTCCTCTGCTTGATTCCTTGTCCGTTTATTGCTTATTTCGTTGATCGTTCGTGGGAATAACCCATTCGTTTCTAGTTAGGGTTTTACCGAAAACTTTCTTAATATTTATAATACTATTCCTCATCTTTCTTAATACTTCTCGAATTTAAATTCCTTAATTCCCTTTTATAAATCCTTAAGTCTTGCAGTGTCCAGGGAAATCTCGGAGAAAATGAAAGTGCTCTTTTTCTGAATCCGACAGCTTTTACATACACTTATATTCTTCCTGGATCACTAATACGAACTCAGAAATCCGTTCCGAATACCGGGTATAACATTATTATAATAATATTCCAAATTCCACCAAAATCACTATTCATCACTTATTTTTATTTAATTCCTATAATTAGGAAAATGAACCTGGTTCACTCTCGGGTGCTTCTTAACCTTTTTACGGAACCACTGGACTTATAATAGATATTGATTTGGATGACATAAGAATAATTGAATTCAAATCCATTCCATTCATTTAATAGATCTTCGTTACATCACAGTCATAACCGCTATTCATTCCCATATTATTACATACTAAAAAGTTTTAATTCTAGCAAAAATCTGGGTTCTTACACATAATTCCCTACTGCAGCCATGTTTAAGTTCTGTAACAGACTTAACATTTAACCTCGATGTATGGCTCATCAGTACTGAAGTTGCGTGCATCACCAGCCTATCTATGGAGCCCAGATGGTCTTACCCAATCATATCTTCTCCTCTACCAATGTTGCAAATTTGGTTAGTGTCTGCGTTTCACCAGGTGACAGTAACAAACAAATTATTTAGATTCATAATGCAGACTACTAGTTTTATCTCGTTAGACCACCTTCCTTGTGTTGTGTTTTTTTTCTCCTCCAAAAGCCAAGTTGACTCATGTCCAAGTTTAAAACTCGATGATAAGCTTCTAATAATGAACTTCACAACTACTGTCAACACAATGCAAATTAAGGTATCTAAACCAATCTTGAATTTAATATCAGTTGATTAATTTATCATGGGCAGAGCATATAATATTCAGTTATATTACTTTGTCGAACACTGCAAACACTAATAAAAAAGTTCTATTGAAAATTGAAGATATCAATAGAAAGTAAGTTTTTTTGTATGCATTAGTGATCATATCTGAACTGAACTTGTTCTTTTAATGGGCTCTTGCCTGAATTGATTCCTAAGTTTAAAAGTAGTTTCATTCAGATCGGAGCTTTGAAGCAGAACTTTCGTGCCAGAAATTGTGGTCAAGGAAGGTGGTCTTCCAAGTTTTCATGGTGTTTTTATCTGTGCTACAGTAAATTGGTCTTTTGTTAAGGTCTTATGCTACTATCTTTCCAGCTGCTTGGAGTTCAGAAAAACTTTAGTAGTTATTGAAGAATTCCCAAGGGAAGCTGATGCGAACAATTCTTTTCTCAATAGAGAGGGTAATAATTGTAGTTCATTATGAAGAATTTGCCGCTGGTACTATACCGTCTTATTTTTCTGTATTTTTTCTTACTTTTATATTGCAGGTCACTGCCAACAGGCAACAGCTGGGAAAGTGGCCTCTTCATTTTGTTTTTAGTTGTATTTGCATTAATTGCTGCCTGTTATGTACTTGTGAAGGTAATAAAACAAGCTTTTCTGTGGCTAATGTTGATGTAGTCTCTCTATACACATAAACACACATCCTTTTATGTATGTCAATTATGCTTTGTTATTTTTCATGCTCTTAAGTGATGCTTACTTCATTGCAGGGACTTGAGGACCCAACTAGGAGTAGATACAAGCTTTCTATTAATTGGTTATCAAGTGACATATGCAGGTATAATGATGGTGCTCTCTCATTGGCAAATCCCAAACTGCATTTTTTATTCAACGAGGATGGGTGCCCTTATGATTTTGTATTCCAGGAAAGAATGGAGTCGAAATCTTGTTGAGGAGTTTATGCTCTTGGCTAACAGGACAGCTGCAGAAGTAATAACTAGGGTATATCCTTCTAGTGCTTTATTGCGGAGGCATCCTGAACCTAATTTGCGGAAGCTTAGAGAGTTTGAATCCTTCTGCTGCAAACATGGTTTGAGTTTGGATATCTCTTCTTCTGGCAAACTTCATCTCTCAGTGTAACTTAGACGGAAGTGATCCTACTAGCTATTATCATTCAATCTCAGTGTAACTTGTACAATATTGTATAAGATGCAAAATATATTTGTCAATATTTTGTTAAATTGTTATTGTTGTAGCTGGACGGATGTGTAAAAATATGTTGGGAATTATGGTTTTTAATTAATTTTCTGGATGTTGTTCGGTTGTAAAATTATGGATGTAAAATTATTGGTTGATTTCAGGAATTATGATTTTTAATTAATTTTCTGGGTTGTACCGAAAAACATTTTTTTTTTAATATTTGGATCTTATACGTCGGTTGTTTTGAAGAACCGACGTAAAAGGATAACAATATACGTCGGTTTTTTAGAAGAACCGACGTAAAAAGGATAACAATATACGTCGGTTGTTTAGAAGAACCGACGTAAAAGGATACAATATACATCGCCTTTTTAACCGACATAAAAGACTCTGACCTTATACGTCGCCAGCCCATACGTGGCCATTTAACCGACGTATAAGACCTATTTAACCGACGTAAAAGGCCATTTTTCTACTAGTGTAACTGCTATGCAAGTAGAAAACCTTAAGAAAGAAGTTGAATATTTGCAGAATAAGGTTCTATGTGCTAGTAAAATTGAAAAGGCTCTTAGGGATGAACTAGCTGAAAATGAATTCAAACTGAAAACCTTTAAAAAATCATCTTGTCTAGTGCAATCTTATTGTGAGAAAATTCAAGCTAAACCCAAGGCTGCTATTGGACTTAACTATGGCACTCTTAAATAGAGGAAATGCTATGCTGTCATTGAAGATGACATAGTTGTTCAGGAGGAAGTGCCTCACATTTTGAAAAAGGCTGAAACTCCAATCATTAAAGAATCAATATTTGAAATTGATGAGGATGCCTTACTCATCAAGCAAATGTTGAATGATGAGGATGAGGCACAATCCTGTGAACAACAAGCATCCTTTAAGTGTGAGAATGTCAAGCCAAAAGCCAAGGAGCCAGTAGGTGATAGGTCTAGACCTAAGAAGTTTGTTAAGTTCGTTTCAGCTGGGAAGAATGAATCTGAGAAGAAAGTGGCTAAGAAGAAACAGAACAGAAATGGCAAGCTAGGGATTAACAAAGATAACAACTATGCTTATATGCCTAATGCCCCTAGGAAAACTTGTCAAAATTGTTTCAATACCAATCATTTAACTCATGCATGCAAGAAACCTGTTAATAGTGTGCCCAAACCTTTCTATGATTGTTCTGTGCCTTTAAGACACAGAGATGCACCATTTTGTGATAAATTTGACTGTATGCCATGCAATATGAATGTTATGACTAGTTGTTTCAATTTGAGAAGGCAATTCATTGATGGTTGTATCAGTCACAATTCTCACACACACTACACAAGGTCAAAGTCTTCAAGTCCTCCTAGAGTTAGGAAGGTACCTCTATCACCTAAGTCTGAAACCTCAGGTTCTAAGACTTCTAACAGTGACAAGAAGACTAACACCAAGAAAGTTGAAAAGCATGTTGTTTATGATAAAATTGTTTCTAAGTCACATGGACCCAAACTTGTTTGGGTACCAAAAGAAAAGTAATACCTTTGTGTTTGCAGGGCAAAGAAAGTGAAAAGAACGTCATGTGGATTTTGGATAGTGGATGCTCAAATCACATGACTGGTGATATGGCCCTGTTATCACAGTATGAGGAGAAGGCTGGCCCAATGGTTGCTTTTGGAGATGACAACATGGGTAACACATTGGGATATGGAAGTTGAAAGTTGGTAATGTCATCATTAAAAATGTAGCACTAGTCAAGAGACTCAAGCATAATCTGCTAAGTGTTGGTCAGTTTACTGATAGAGGATTCAAAGTGGATTTTGACAAAGATGAATGTTTGATCACCCACAAGAAGACTGATGATTTTGCTCTATCTAGAGTGAGGAAAGGAAGCCTTCTTGTAGCCAATATGGACTCTGCAAACAAGGACAAAATTTGTTGCTTCTACTCAAAAGCATCAAATGAAGATTGTTGGCTGTGGCACAAGAGGTTATCACACTTGAACTTCAAAGCCATTAATTCTCTAGTCAAAAGAGAGTTAGTAAGAGGCATGCCCACACTTGAATTCTGTCAAGAAGGAGTGTGTGAGGCTTGTCAAAAAGGAAAGATGAAAAGGTCAAGCCACAAGTCAAAGACAGTGACATCAATAACCAAGCCCCTGCAACTCATTCATATGGATTTGTTTGGGCCTGTAAATATTATGTCACTAGGAAGAAAGAAGTATGCCTTGGTGATGGTTGATGACTTTACAAGGTATACATGGGTGGAATTTCTAGCATCAAAAGATGAGGCTCCACAAGTAATCATTGAGCACGTAAAGAAAGTTGACAAGGAAGCAAAGGCCAACAATGCAAGTGTGATTGCATTGAGAAGTGATAATGGAACAGAGTTCAGAAATGCTATACTTGAAGCATTCTGCAAAGAGAATGGAATTTCTCAGCAATTCTTAGCTCCAAGGACTCCACAACAAAGTGGAGTTGTTGAGAAAAAGAATAGAACTCTAATTGAGGCTGCTAGAACAATGTTGCTTAATGCAAAGATGCCTACATGTTTTTAGGCTGAGGCTGTGAGCACTGCATGCTATATCCAGAACAGAACCCTCATCAACAAAAACACTGGAAAGACACCTTACAATTTGATGAATGGAAAGAAGCCTACTTTAAAGTATGTTCATACTTTTGGAAGCAAATGCTTTGTGTTGAAGGATAATTCAGAATATATTGGAATGTTTGATGCAAAGGCATTTAAAGGAATTTTTCTTGGCTACTCTATGGAAAGAATTACATACAAAGTTTATGTCATCAGTCGAAAGAAAATTATGGAAAGCACAGATGTGACATTTGATGACAGCAAACTACCTGGATTAGAAGAAGCCAATGATGAAGATAAAGATCCATTGAAGTTTGATAATCTAGATGATTCTGATGAAGAGATTGAAACTGGAGTTGAAACTCAAGTTCAACAAACTCAAGTGAATGATGATACAAGAGAAGAATTTGTGTCAATCAATAGTGGAGAAACAAGCATCCAAGACACACCTGTGAATACTGGCAACTTCACAGGGGGAGGAAATGAGAATGATCATGACTTGGATGATGAAGCAACATCAAGAATGAGAAATCAGGCTGAGCACTCAAGGAAATGGGATAGATCACACACTGCAGAGCAAATTATTGGAGATCCAAATGCAGGAGTAAGGACTAGGAGAGCAACTCAAAATGAGTGCCACTATGGCTGTTTTCTATCTCAGATTGAGCCTAAGAAACTTGATGATGCACTGCTGGATCCAGATTAGATTATTGTCATGCAAGAGGAGCTGAATCAATTTGAAAGAAACAAAGTATGGGAACTTGTGCCTGCACCAAAGAATAGAACCATTATTGGAACAAAATGGGTTCTGAAGAATAAGATGGATGAAGATGGTGTAATAGTAAGAAACAAAGCAAGGTTGGTTGCAAAAGGATACTCTCAACAGGAAGGCATTGATTATGATGAGACATTTGCCCCTGTTGCTAGATTGGAAGCCATCAGAATATTCTTGGCATTTACTGCTCATTCAAACTTTAAAGTTTATCAAATGGATGTCAAGAATGCATTTCTGAATGGAGAGTTGGAAGAAGAAGTTTATGTGCAACAACCGCCTGGCTTTGAGGATCCACATTTTCCAGAATTTGTCTAAAGATTGCTTAAGGCATTGTCTGGACTTAAGCAGGCTCCAAGGGCATGGTATGACACTTTATCACAATTTCTCCTTGAAAATCAATTCACTAGAGGCACATTGGACAAGACACTATTTTACAAGAAACATGGTGATGATATTATCCTAGTTCAGATCTATGTGGATGATATTATATTTGACTCTACAAATGAGAAGCTGTGTGAGAAATTCTCTAAACTCATGCGGAGCAGATATGAGATGAGTATGATGGGAGAGTTGACATTCTTTCTTGGGTTACAAGTCAATCAAAGGAATGATGATATCTTTATCAGTCAAACCAAGTACATCAAGGATTTATTGAAGAAGTTTGACTTGGAAGATTGCTCACCTGTAAAGACACCCATGGCCACTGCCACTAAATTGGATGAAGATGCTAGAGGCAAGAAAGTAGATATCTCAGTCTACAGAGGCATGGTTGGTTCTCTACTCTATCTCACTGCAAGTAGACCAGACATCATGTTTGCTACATGTTTGTGTGCAAGGTTTTAATAAAATCCAAAAGAATCACATTTGATTGCTATAAAAAGGATCTTTAGATATCTGAAGGGCACTCCAAACTTTGGTTTATGACATCCTAAGGACACATGGTTCAATCTGGTTGGTTATTCTGATGTTGATTATGCTGGATGTAGAGTGGATAGGAAAAGCACCTCAGGTAGCTGCCAGTTTCTTGGACAAAGGCTAGTCTCTTGGTATAACAAGAAATAACAATCTATGTCAACTTCTACAGCAGAGGCTGAATACATAGTTGCTGGAAGTTGCTGTGCTCAAGTGCTTTGGATTAGAAACCAACTTAGAGATTATGGACTTGTGTTGGAAAGAATTTCAATCATGTGTGACAACACAAGTGCAATCTCTATAGTTGTTAATCCTGTCAATCATTCTAGAACAAAGCACATTGACATCAAATATCATTTCATTAGAGAACATGCAACTAATGGAACCATTGAGTTGCATTATGTCTTTACAGATAAACAACTAGCTAACATATTCACTAAGCCATTAGATGAAGTCACCTTCACAAGGTTGCTTAGTGAGATTGGAATGCTGAATTCTTCAGATTCTGGCTAAGTGAATATATCATCTAGATTGTTGCAGCAATAAACACTTACTTTATCTAAATTCTCAATATTTTTGGAGTAAGTGTTGGCTGAAATATGATTTATAAATATTTCAAATCTGTTGAATATGTTGGAAAATCATATCTTGTCAACTTGAAATTTCGATGAAATTTTGAGAAAATCACTGTTTAATTTGCTAAAATATTCTTCATTGAATATGACTGATAAATTTTAAAAGATAGTGAAAATTGATTTTTGTGAGTGATGAGTATATTTCGATAAGTCAGACTTCTCGAATGGTTCACGGTTCGACATCTCTAACAAGCCTCATTAGAGCACTCTCGAGTTCTCGAATAGTGTCTTTGAGAGATATCGAATGGAGGTATTCTTGACTTCTCGAATATGGTAATTGAGTTCTCTAATGACTGAGTTCTCGAATAATGTATTTGAGTTCTCGAATCATTTGAAAAGGCTGAATTCTCGCTGAATCTTAACCGTTTTTAGATTTTTATTCATAATTCTTAAATCACTCATAAAAACATATTTTACCTAATTTAGAATTTATTCTAAGTTAGATAACTGCCAGCTGTGAGTTACAATCTGCTTGAGTTATCGAATAAGCCTTTCTTGACTTATCGAATAGTTGTTTTCTACTTCTCGAATGCCTGACTTGTCGATACAAAACATATATCTAATCGACAATTCAAGTACTTCGTACTTATACAATTGTACATCTATTCGATTCATTTCATTCGATTTCTCAAGCATCTAAAACTCCAAAACCTCTGAAAACCCTAACTGCAAAAGCTAAATTTCTTCTTCAACCTTTATTCTCTTCTCGCTTTTCTTTGTATCAATGGCAACTGTGAATTCAACACCAACTTCATCGCTATCTCAAGTGATGTTAAAGCTCCTAATACCAATTTCAAATGCTTTGTAAAGTGGATGTTTGAGTCATACATCAAGGATGCACTTTCAGCCAACCCAACTCTGTACCTAGACCTCTTGGAACAGTTTTGGAGAACTGCTACTGTGGAAGTTGTAGCCCTACAAAGCGCAATAACATCATATATAGTCTACTGCAAGATACAGGACAAGGAAATCACTATCACCACTGAAGATATGAATCAAGCACTGGGCTTACAACAGGAAGTGTATGATGACCAAGCCACAAATGGTGAATTGGAGGACTTCTTTGATTTTATCAACTACTCAGATGAAATCAAACTTGGGCACTTGAATAGGAAGTTCTTGAGGAAGGAATGGAGTTATGTCTTTGCCACCATTCTTCAAGTCTTCACAGCTAGGAAGTCAAGCTTTGATCAGATTAGTGCACCTGCTCAGCAAATAGGCTATGCCTTAGCTTATGGGAAAAAGATTAATGTTGGCCAACTGATTATGCAGGAGATGTATGGGAGACTTGGTAAGAACTCAACCAAGAAAGGTACTGATATCTTCTTCCCTCGCTTTATTCAATCTTGACTTAATTTTAAAGATGTTAAATTGATTGAATTACCTGGGATAGATAGAAATAGAATAGGTTATACTAAATCCATAACCAAACTCATTTTTGGTAAGTTGGAGACTAGGAATGATGTGGATGTAAGACTTCACATAACTCCCCATATGGAGGGTTTGTTTAGGACTTACCCCCACAACATGCCAACATTTGATTCCAAATCTCAATTAGCACAACCCAAGCAAGTAGAACACAATGATAACCCAGGGCCTGCTAACCAACCCTCTCAACCAAACACTCTACCAAACACAGAGCCAACTACATCATCCTCTCAAAAGGGTGATGTTAGTAAAAAGAAGGAGAAGAAAAGAAAGCAAATTGCTTCTGAACCTTTAAAAATCTTAACTGAAGCAGCATTGGCTGTAGAACTAGGTTTAGAGAGTGAGGAACCTGAGTCACCCTTACAGAGGCCAAAGAAGAAGAAATCTAAAACCACCTCTTCAGTCACACAAATGGCTGAAGTTGTAAAATCAGGGGCAAACAGTTCACTAGATGTATCCTCTCAACAGGGTGCATCTATAGAATCAAACATCTTCCCCAATGCACCTATCTATAAAGAGTCAGCACATGGGAGTGATAAGGCTAGTACAACACTGAGTGGAGAGCACATCACATTTGAAACTCCCTCTATTTCTCAGGGGGAGTTGCCAAAATCCATTCTAAAAGACACTTCTCTTCCAAAATCTACATCTCAAATTTCTTTGGAGCCTGTAATTCAAGAAATTGAAGAGCAAGGCATTGATCACTAAGAATTCTTTTCTCCTGGTGAGCCAATGAATTCAAGTGACTTAGTGCATGACACTTTGCTCACCACCCAGAAACCACATTCAGATGGTGAGGGAATGCTAGCTGGGGCATATCCTAATGAAACCATCATAAACATAGAGGATTCACTAGTTTTCATTAGAGACTCTGTGCCTGTGTCAACTACTGTTGTAACTCATCCCACTCTTGTTGAGACAATAGTAGTAGAGTCATTCCATCCGGTTACAGAAGTTGCTTCTGTAACTGAGGAGTCTAGCTTGCCTAGCTCTAGCTCTAGCTCTGACTTCATGTCACAATGGCTGAAGCCTGTGCAACATGACAGTGCTTCAGGATTAGGGTCTGTTCTACCATAATTGACGGTTGAAGCACTTCAAAGCTTAGTTATGGATCAGATTCCTGAGTTTGTCAAGATAGCTCAGAACTTGGTCACCTCCAACATACCTAATCCAGATTATGAAGCCATTCTACGATGCCATAGGGATGATGTGGAGATGCAAAAGGCTAAGATAATTGATGATGCTGAGAGAGATGGCAATGTAGATGCCTGGTTGCAAGGAAAATATGATATCACTCTTGATGAAGCTCTTCAATATATCAGAGAGGAATACATCACTTCACTGGGTTCCAATGCCAAATCTCTGACCCCTGGTGAAGTGTATGAGGCCATAAATGATTCACACAAGGGATTCCTCAAGGCTACACACTATCTTGGAAAAGGAGTCAAAACTGAGGTCAGCAGGGTGTGTGATAAGACAGCCACTACAGTGGAAGAAATCAAGAGGACCTTTGATGCCAAATTCCCTCAGTTGGACAGTATGTTCAAGGACCTCAAACACTGCAACACCACTTGCACCAAGGTGGATAATGGGCTAGCTCTACTCAAGGATACTGTCACAGGTCTGGGGTCAAATTCTATCTGATCAGACAACAGATGCCAATGCCATGTTGAGGACTATGTTCAAAAATCTATATGGAGATAAGCTAGTGACTGAGGTCCCTGTGCATGAGATGACCAAATTTGAGGTGGAGAGACTGAAAGATCAATCACTATTTGGTTTTAAATCCACTAAACTGTTCATAAAGGTGGAATCTCTTGAACAGGAAGTGACCTCTCTCCAAAAGTCCAATGCTCAGCTAACCGACAAAGTTGCAACTCTCAATGAACAGTTGGACACTCAAGCCACCACCACAGCTAATGTTCTTCTGCATCAGCAATCAATGTTGTCTACAATGATGAAGCACATGGGTCTCCCTCTACTTGAAGAATCTTCAATCCCAAGGGTCACTCCTACAGCCTTTGTGCCTGACAACAAGCCTAAGGGGGAGAAGAGGACATCAAGGAACTCAAATACAAAGGGGGAGAAACCTAAGGAGAAAGGCATCAAAATAAATGAGGGTGGTCAGCAAAGGGCTTCAAAATCTATACCTCATGTCTCAGGCAAAGGCAAATCCAAAGTTGATGAGCCCCCAACCTCTCTGTCAGTTGTCACTCTACCAACTGTGCATATCACTACTTCTGATGGCCAAAAGTAATCTATCACAACCATAGTGATTGCGGGGAGCATGCCATTTGACAAACCTCTCTTCTCCAAGACTGAAAGTGCAAAGCCTGCAGAAGTGAAAGTTATTACTGAGGCCAAGCTACAAGAAGTTGCTAATTCAAATGTCTATCATGATAAAGCCTTCTTGGAGTTTTTGAAAGCCACAAGGGAACAGGCTGGTGACACTCAGTTCTATCTGAGAAAGTTGAAGGAGCAGATTGACTACCTCACTGTCATACCCAAGAAAGTCAATAACTTATGGTTCAAGGAGATAATGATGGTGTCCAAGTCCAATATATGGCATCTAACCTACAAGAATCTACAAGCCCTAAAACACTCAGAGATAGATGCACTACTTGAGCTTATTGAGAAGAAAAATGAGAACAATAAAAGTCTGTATGATGACCTAAGAAATGGCCAACCTTCAAGGCTGCCAGAAGTGATTAAGAAGCCATGGACAATCATCTATCAGTCTGGCACCAAAATTGAAGACATTAAACAATTGGTCATTCCCAATGATCTCGCTCCTCGAAATCACAGACTTGTTATTGCTATCATTGATCAACTACAGAAGAAAGTTGGAGTCAGAAATGCTAAAGAAATAAAAGCACTACACATCCTCAGATCTTTCATAGCCACTGGTGCAATTCCAGAGATGGCCCAACCTAGGAGGAATAAGGATGATGAAGATGAAGATGAAGACAAAAGTGATGGGAGGAGAAGTCATCACAGGAGTGATAAGGGTGATGAAGATAAGAAGAAGAAGAAAGATGACAAGAACAAGAAAGATGGTGATGACCAAGGAAAAGTCTATGAGAGGAAGATTGGAAAACAACAAGCCTTACGCATTGCTAGCAGTAACCTCACCACAGCACAAGACTCTAAGTCTAGGGTGAATACTGTTAGTAGTGACCTAACAAAATCTACATCTATGACTTCTGCAACTGTTTTGCCACCTCAAGAAGAGAAGAAGATTCAAGTCAAGAAACCATATGTGTGTTTCAAAAAGCAAACTGCTAATGGAATACTACAATGGTCTACAAACAAAGGTCACTTGCTAATGCCAGGCAACCATGTAAAAAGGATCAAATTCAAACAAGCTGCAAGGAAACCAAAGCTACCCAAGTCTAGAACCCTAACTTTCTATCCAGGACTGAAACTCCAACCTCTTGATGGAGACTTTGATGAAGACCAATTGCAATATCTAAGAGCTCAGAGAATCTACTATTCTGCCATTGTGAATAACTGCCTTGAGATTAAATATACTGATGGAAGGGAGAAGAAATTCAAACAAGGACAGTGTCAAAACTGGGGCAAGCTATATGAAATAGAAAGAATCATTGCATTATTGGATTCTGAAGACAAAGTGGAGAAAGTATGGAAGCTGGAGTTGATTGATTTTGTGAAAATGAAGAGAGACTATGCTGAGAAGATAAGGAAGGGGTGCTTTAAGAAATGGCTAGAAAGGGAGAAGGAAATTGATAGGCTGGAAGTTGAAGCAGAAAAGCTAAGGACAAAAGGATTGTGTAGAGTTCAATCCCTATGTGGTGAAATATAGGAGGAGAAATGGAGATAATGTCAATATAAGAATGAACCTACTCAGTCACTATCCTGCCAACATTCTGAAACCAGTACTTGAAGATTTCAAAGACTCTATCATGCTTGAAGAATTGGATGCTTTGGCAGAGATCATAAAGGCCATGGATGAGAATGCAAGAAAGGAGAAAAAAAGAAAACAGAAAGCATATGATGATCTACAAGCCAAAGCAATGGAGATGGAATCAAATGAGAATGGCTAGTATTTCATCATACTGTAAGATTATTCATCTTGTAATTTCATTCATGTGCTCAATCAAATTTCATACCTGTACTTTTCAAGTTTTATCTTTATGTATGTTAGGCTTGTTATCAGACATGAAATTGTGACTAAGGGTCTCACTCACAATTTGGGGGAGATTGTTAGTCACAGAGGCATGCCTGTTTACATCTAATAACAAGCCTAATTGTTTGTAATGCCTTGCATTACTTACATGACCTCTTAACTGAGGGACCTCCAGTTGTAGAGTTTCTGTTTGTTTTGTACTTGAAATAGGCATCAAATCCTAGTTGTGTAACTGTACTTATATAGTCAAGAATAATGCTTGAAAGAAGTTCCAAGGTTCATGCCTCAAGCAAGAAGATAAAGACTGTCAAATAATCACAGTTGGGATTTGAAGAAATGAAGAATTTGCCTAAGTACCAATTCGAGAAGTACTTTTGTCTATTCGAGAAGTCTAGCATTCGAGAAGTCAGAGATTCTAAGAAGACACTGTTCGATATCTCTGAATGAACTGTTCGATATCTCAGAGATTCGACATGTCTAAATACTCTATTCGAGAACTCAAGAAGTCAACAAGTTAAAGTGATATTGTGTCTTGTGTTGTTCTTATCCGCACTTACATACTTGCACACACAAACACTTATCTTGCTACACCGATTAAAGAACAAGAAAAGTTCAAGAATCCATTCACCCCCCCCCCCTCTGTATTTTTTTGCTGTATTCAATACTCAACAAACATGTTTTAGGTGAAAAAGGTAATTGATTAGTTCATAGTAATTATAAGTTAATTATGTTATTTTACTAAATAAATTGGTCGTAATGTTTTTAGAAAAAGAGAAATTATTGTTGCACGTGAGCTAGGAAAAGAGGGATTTTAATTAGAAAATATAGAAAAAATTCTATGTTTTAGCTGAAGAAGTTAATCGATTAATTATTAGTATTATCATATTCCTATTTTATTTTAATAAATAGAACTGCCCTTAATATAATTGAAAGTTTATTTACTATTTATTTTTAATTAAAACAAGGAAAATGACAATAAAATTAAAAATAAAGAGTAAATGAATTTTTAAAAATCTAAATATATTATCAGAAATACTAGAATTATTAACCTTTCGTTTGGTTAAGGAAGCATTCAAGAAAAATGTGTATAACTCATTGAAAAAATATTTTTACTTCTCAAGTACATTTTAAAGGTATCCATTTGATATTTATTATGACTTTAATGATTCAAATGATACCCCGTTAAGATCGGTGAACGAATTGATATATGACTTCCACTTCAGTGACCACTTTGATACTTAACCCGAGATTTTAGTTAGAAAAAATAGAAAAGATAACGTGAAAATTAAAAAAGTGACATGCTTTAGGTGAAAATGTTAATTGATTAGTTTATACTAATTATAATTTAATTATATTCTTTTACTAATTAAAATGACTCTTAGTGTTTTTTCGAAAATGAGAAATTAACGTTGCCCGTGATATTTATAGAAAAAAAAGAATTTAATTAGAAAAAATAGAAAGATGATATGTTTTAACTGAAAAGATAATCGGTTAATTATTAGTATTGCAATGCACGGGTTTCTTGTATGATGCTATAAATTTTATTTAATATTATAATTATGTTTTTATATAATCATTATTCTTTAATAATTTTTTAAAATTTAATTTGATATAATTTAATATACTCATGTTCGCGAATTAATAATGTTTTCTTATTATAAACAACATATATGATTTTTAATATATTTTATTAATAATTGAAAATTTTGGTGTGATATTTTCGAGTATATATTATGATTGTAAGATTTGTTGTAAATTAAAAAGGTAACGTGTTTTAATCAGAAAGAAAATATTATTGATTGAAAGATATGATACGAATGATCTTTTTAGGTGTTTATAAAAGGTAATATCTTCAACTGAAAGTAAATATGAAAAAGGCAATCGACTAATTACCATTAATTAAATTATATTGTTATTTATTTTAGGTGTTATATTTTACTTGAAAATTATGGTGCAATATTTTGGGGTATATATAATGGTTGAAAGATTTGTTTAAAATTAAAAAGGTAACGTGTTTTAGTTCCAAATGAAATGTTAATGATCGAAATATATGATATGATTGATATTTTTAGGTGTTTGTAAGAGATAATATCTTCAACTAAAACAAATATGAAAAAGAAAATAAACTGATTACTTTTATTATATTAATGTGAAAAAGACAATTGACTAATTACCATTAATTTCACTATGTTAATCGACTAATTATCATTAATTATATTATATTATTATTTATTTTACGTGTTATATTTTTCTTGAAAATTATGGTGTGATATTTTCGGGTATATATTAATGATTGTAAGATTTGTTTTAAATTAAAAAGGTAACATGTTTTAGTTCGAAAGGAAATATTAATGATGGAAATATATGATACGATTGATGTTTTTAGGTGTTTATAAAAGGTAATATCTTGACTAATTACCATTAGTTATATTATGTTATTACTTATTTTAGGTGTATTTATTTTTCTTTATAATAAAGGGTAAATAAGTAAATTCATGAAGTACTAAAAAATAGGTACCGAAAAATAGGTACCAAAAAACAGGTACCAAAACTTTTAATGTTTCGGCTTTTATATAATAGTATAGATTTATAAATATATTGTCCATGATATTTTTTTAAAAAGAGATATTTTAGTTAAAAAATATTGAAAATATATTACGTTATAGCTGAAAAAAGTAATCAGTTAGTTAGTAATTATAGTATTACTAGAGTTCTACCCGTGCTACGCACCGATCGATAAATTATATTAATTAATTAATAAAATAAATTTTATTAAGTCTATATCCATATGAACCTTAGTTTTCGGTTCATTTCTTCAGAGGAGTTCCATGCTCTTGATGATCAGGAGCAAGTGGACTATCTCTTAGAATCTAAGAGATGACTTTTCTCATCGAATTAGATATGGTTGGACTCGACTCAAATAACGTCCAAAATCCTCCTCTTGAACATCTACCAGTTGAACAAAATCTCCCTCTAACCTCTACAAATCTTGAGGATGAAGATTTTGGTGAAAAGACTGGGGCTGATTTTGATGGAGTTGCAATTCATTTTTCCATCAATACTCAATAAACATGGGGTTGTGCCAGCTGCTCTCATTCAAGTCACCAGACAAGGAATCCAAGAGTAGAGTAATCAGTTAGTTATTAATTAATTAATAAATTATATTTAGGAAAAAATATAATTTTATTGGAATGTTAATTAACTTAAGTATAAAAATTACTTATCGGTGAATTCATACAAATTGAATTAATATTAATATTATGAACTAATCATAAAAAAAAATACAACACCTGTTGAAAAGTTCAAAACCCCTCTTTATTGTTTTTTTTTTAAAATTTAGCTTTCATTTTATTTCTCTCTTTGTTAGAGAATATTTTAAAGTACCATGTTAACAAATTTTTCACCTATATTTTAAGAATTCGGTATATTTATTCAATATCGGATCCTTAAAATATTTATTATATTAATGCATTGAAGATATTTGTATGGTCGTGGTTAATTGTTTTGATTACATATTAAAAATGTATAGACACTCAATCCTCACGATTCCAATAAATCATTAGACTATCTATCAAAAAAAGGTTGCAGCTATATGAGAAAGGATATTTACTATGCAAGATACATGAAATGAACGTAGTTATAACAATAGAAACTTTCATCTAATCTAGTTTGTTATGTGATCGTTCAATATCTTTTTTACAAATTATATGTCCTTTTATTAATGAATTGATTTACTATTGAAAAAAAAATTATCAACTAACCAAACAAATTCAATATATCGCGTTGTTGGAGTAACATATAATTGTTAAAGTTTATGGTGAATGACCTTAGCTTATTTGTAAAGACAACTTAAAATGTGCATTTTCAGTTTGAAAGTTTGTATGTTGGATTTTTTTATTATTTTCTAGTAAAACATGGTATAATAAATTTTAGTTTAATTTATAAGACATATGAAAATGAGTATCACTTATCTTTTTTCTATTTGACTAACTTGTGAAAATAAGCTATTGTCCATAAAATTGAAATCAAGTTTGTAATATATAAACTGTTAGAAATGATTGATGAGAACAGTGTTTGGAAGCTAAAGTCAGAAAACAGAGTTTAGCTGGAAGCAGTCAGAGTTTAGTTAAACACTGACTGGAAGCGCAACAGAGGTTGGTAAACTCTGTAGCGATATTGTCTGAAGAGTCAACAGTGTTTAAAGGTTGATGCAAGATAAATATGGAAGCAATATCTTTGAAGATTGGAAAGCTGTCAAAGAGATTGAGTTGACTTGGAAGACTGGAACAATCGTGATTGATATCAATTGTATAGCTTGATTATAGGAGAATCAGTTACTGATTGTACGAAGCTGTATGTTCTATAAATACAGTTAGGTTAACCCTAGAAGGGTAGTCGAACATTGAGAAATTCATTGATTGTAACCTAAGCAGCTCTCTGTGATATTTACATCACTGAGAGAGGAATTGTTAATTCCAAACAATTTTAAATTGTTAAACAGTGTGTTCTTGTTAAGTTACTCATACAGTATTTGATTGCTTTTTGTGTATTCGACCTAACAAGTGGTATCAGAGCCTAATCTGTTACTTTATTACAGTTAAAGATCCAAACACAAGAGTAATCAATGGCAGAGATACCTCCACCATCTGAGAAAGCCCCTACTACTGTTAGTAGGTATGAGACAATAAGGGTTCCTATACTTAGGCCATCAGAGTATGCAATTTGGAAGGTGAAAATGACCATGTTTCTGGAGGCTACAGATCCAGAATACCTTGATAGAATATATGAAGGTCCTCACAAACCAACAAAATTATCTGCTGCTGCTGCTGGTGAGGAATCAAAGGTCATTCCAAAGGAAAAGAAAGATCTAACTGCTGAGGATCTTTCATCTATTGCAAAGGATGCAAAAGTGAGACATTTACTTCACAGTGCATTAGACAATGTTATGTCTAATAAAGTGATTAACTGCACAACAGCAAAGGAAATATGGGATGCACTTGAGGTTAGGTGTCAAGGAACTCCTGCAATCAAGAAAAACAGAAGAAACATACTCACTCAGGAGTATGAGCACTTTGAGGCAAAGTCTGATGAAACCATGACAGAAACATTTGACAGATTCTGTAAACTGCTCAATGATTTGTCATTGGTTAACAAAGAGTATGATTTAGAAGACTCAAATCTCAAGTTTCTTCTTTCTCTACCTGAAAAGTGGGATGTGAAAACAACCACTATAAGAGATAATTATGAACTTGGTGAAACAGAAATTGATGAAATTTATGGGCTGCTCAAAACTCATGAATTGGAATTGGAGCAGAGAAACAAAAGATCTAGTAGAAAGTCAAAGTCTGTTGCTCTTAAGGTTGAGGAGAAACCATCAAAGAAGGAGGCATCAAGGAGAAAGGCAAAAGGGAAAGCCTTAGTCATACATTCAGAGAATGAGTCATCAAACACTGATGTTGACTCAAACACAGATGAATCATCTGATTCTGAAGATGATGAGGAGATGATGCAAATGGCTGCATTGATGGTAAAGACCTTCAAGAAGATGGGATACAAGAACTTCAAGAAGGGAAAGAGATTCTCCAGGGACTACTCAAAGTCTGACAAGAAGAATTTCAAGAAATCTGAGGGAAAGGACTTCAAATCTGGTAAGAAAGATAAGTCTGAAATTCAATGCTACAAGTGTAAGGAGATGGGTCACTATGCTCCTGAGTGCAAGAAGGGTAAAACTGAAAAGGCACTCTACACCAAAGGCAGAGATTGGGCAGATACTTCAGATTCAGATGAGGAAGTCAACTATGCTCTCATGGCTACTACTCAGACTGAAAATGATGATCTCAAGGTACCTCCAACTACCTATGCTTATAACACTGATAATATAACTGAACTGAGAATTTATCTTAAAGCATTGCATATCAGTTATAGGGATCAGACTTTAGAAAATGAAAGGATAAAGTCTGAGTGTTCTCAACTTAAAGAAAGAAATAAACTTGTTGAGGAACAGCTAGAGAATATGAATAAAATTCAGAAAGAGAGAGATGATGCAGTGTTTATTGAACAGGAGTTGCTAGGTAAGTATAAGCAACTAGAATCAGAATTGGAGGATACTAAACACATCATTAAAACTTGGACACACTCTGGTAAAGACACTCAAGAAGTGTTTCAGTCAGACACAGTAGGTCTAGGTTACTCTGAGGGAGATGAACTTAGATTTGAAAATCAGGTAAAAGTTAGACCACATCGTTCATCTGAAGGTAATGTCATGGGAACAGGTGGACTTAAGACTGAAGCACAGAAAAAGGCTGTTAAAGAGTCATATGCTAAAACTTTTGTTAAAGAGGCTAACATTGGTTTAATGACAGATAAACAACTCAAGCATAAGCTTAAGGAAATAAAGTCTGTCAACAAACAGAGAATGCCTAAGAAAAACAGAAATGGAAAGGTAGGCATAACCTCAGGAATTAAGCCAATGCTTGCTTCATTAGCTCCTAGAAAAACATGCTTTAATTGTGGTAGCACTAATCATCTTGCTAGTTTCTGCAGTAAGAATAAGAACATTAATTCTTTACCCTCTAAAACTGCAGTAAAGAGTGATTATGTGAGAACTAGACCACAGACTTTATGCAAACACTGTGGAAGTACTTGGCATTCTATTTACACTTGCAGAGATTATCATGCTATTTACTATAATTACTATGAACCCAAGCCAAATTTGAAATGGGTTAAAGTAATCTCTGCAAATGTAAACTCTGAAAAAGTTAGCTTAAACTCTGTTAATGTAAATTCCGCTGCAAAAGCTAACAGAATTAAGAAAGCCAAAGGATCCAAGCAAGTCTGGATCCTTAAAACTAATAATCAGTGATTGTTTGTGATTGCAGGGCAACAGGGTTAGTACCCTAGTCGTGGACAGTGGATGTTCAGGACACATGACAGGAAATAAAGCCCTGCTATCAGAGTTTGAGGAGAAGGCTGGCCCAGAAGTTTCCTATGGAGATGGCAACATAGGACATACACTGGGATATGGCAATATTAATCTTGGAAATGTCATCATCACAAATGTAGCTCTGGTTCCAGGACTCAAACATGACTTGCTATCTGTGAGTCAAATCTGTGACAGAGGATATCATGTAGATTTTCAGCCTGAATATTGTCAAGTGATCAGCAAATCTACAGGGAAAGTTGCTCTAGTTGGAAACAGACACAATAACATATATGAAATTAAATTGTCAACAAACACTGATGGCAAAGCAGTGTGTCTGTCAACAAGAATGTCCAGTGAAGAGAGTTGGAAGTGGCACAAGAAACTCTCTCATTTGAATCTGAACAATATCAATGAGCTAATAAAGAATGATCTTGTGAGAGGTTTACCAAAGTCCTTGTTGAATGTAGAAGGCCTGTGTGATTCTTGTCAAAAGGCCAAACAGAGAAAAGCCACCTTCAAAAGCAAATCTGAGTCTTCAATTGTTGATCCTTATCATCTACTACATGTTGATCTTTTTGGTCCAGTGAATGTGATGTCTCTTGGAAAGAAGAAATATGCTCTAGTCATTGTTGATGAATATACCAGGTACACATGGGTATATTTTCTTGCAAAGAAGGATGAAACTGCATTAACACTGACAGAACATATATTACAACTGGAAAAAGGGTCAGAGAATCAAGTGAAGATAATCAGAAGTGACAATGGAACTGAGTTCAGGAATTCATCAATGGAAGAATTTTGCAAGAGTAAAGGGATAAAACAAGAGTTTTCTGCACCTGGCACTCCACAACAAAATGGTGTAGTGGAGAGGAAAAACAGAACCTTGATAGAAGCTGCCAGAACCATGCTAGATGAAGCAAAGTTGCCGACATATTTCAGGGCAGAAGCAGTTCAAACTGCTTGTTTTACTCAAAATGCAACACTGATCAACAAGCATGGTAAAACACCATATGAAATGGTGAAGAAGAAGAAGCCAAATCTAAAATATTTTCATATTTTTGGATGCAAATGCTTTGTGTTGAAGACTCATCCTGAACAGTTGACCAAATTTGACCTAAAGGCAGATGAAGGAATTTTTGTTGGCTATCCACTGTCAACAAAGGCATTCAGAGTTTATAATCTGAGAACTAGAGTGATCATGGAATCAATTCATGTGTCATTTGATGACAAGAAAATAACTGGACTTGAAGATGTAAATGAACATGATCAACTGCACTTTGAAAATGAAGATTTATTCTCTGAAAAAGTAAACTCTGATCAAACTGATTTGACAAACTCTGTTCATCTAAACTCTGAACCTCTACTGGTAAATGCTGAAGAAACTCTTCAATCAGAAACAAGGGAAGAACCAGTTGAGGGGGAGCATGAAGAATCACATCAAAGTGATGATTCAAACACTGATAGTGACTCAGTTGATAATTCTGAATCAAACTCTGTTGATTCAAACTCTGTTGATAATACTGAGAAGTCACATTCAGGGGGAGCATCTGAAAATGAAGAAAGACACCAAGAAAATCAGGAGAGCATGGATCAAGGGGGAGGATCACATGATGACAGAAGCAATCTGCCTTCTGCAAGAAAATGGACTAAATCACACACACCTGATTTAATTATTGGTGATCCAGATGCAAAAGTAAGGACAAGAAGTGCAACAACAAATGAATGTCTGTTTCATGCATTCTTGTCACAAACTGAGCCAAAGAAAGTGGAAGAAGCTCTTAAAGATGCTGACTGGATAACAGCAATGCAAGAAGAGCTAAATGAATTTGAAAGAAATGAAGTGTGGACACTTGTACCAAGGCCCAAGAACAGATCCATTGTTGGTACTAAATGGGTTTTCAGGAATAAAACTGACAGTGAGGGTGTTATCACAAGGAACAAGGCAAGACTGGTTGCAAAAGGCTACTCACAACAGGAAGGAATAGACTATGATGAAACATTTGCTCCAGTGGCTAGATTGGAGGCAATTAGAATTTTTCTAGCATATGCCTCTCACATGAAATTCAAAGTGTTTCAGATGGATGTAAAAAGTGCATTTTTGAATGGAAAACTTGAAGAAGAAGTGTTTGTGGAACAACCACCAGGGTTTGTAGATCCAAAATATCCAGACTATGTCTACAGGTTAGACAAGGCACTCTATGGACTTAAGCAGGCACCAAGGGCATGGTATGAAACTGTTAGGAATATGTTGTAGTTGATGATAACTTAACATTCAAGCAAAATTGTATAAGTCAAGTTTTGTAACTGTCAACGGATAAGACCTTATAACTCTATCCGTTGACAGGTAGCTCATCAACGGATGAGGTTTTGTAGCATACTGCAATATCTCTATTTATCAGTTGATAGTGTCTTTATTCAGAGTCATGTTGACCATCAATGGATAGGCAGAATAGGGTAGCCAATTGTAAATAAGCTATGCTATGTAATTCTGTCTAAGTGAAAATGTATCAACGGATGAGAACAGGGCTCTATCAACGGATACAACTCAAATCTACTCGATCAACGGATACAGCTCAAACTACCATCAACGGATAAGTAGACACAACATCAACGGATAATCATTGTCACTTTATCCTATGCTAGGAATTAGCAGTTGATAAGGACAGGTTTGACTGACAGATCACATGGGTTGATAGTAGGTATAAAAAGCAATATGGCAGCCATACTTTGGAAACACAGAAGAAAGAAGCATTCCATTTACACAGTACATACAAGAAAGGTGCAGGGGACATATCTGTTCACAAGGACAACCTTTCGGCTACATGTGGATTTGGAGTGGAGTAGCAAGTTAACTTGAATTAGATTAATATTATCTTATTCCTGTAGCACTTGTAAACTTGGAATATATAACCAAGTGTAGCAACTCTTTAGAATGTAAGAAAACATACACATTTGCTTAGGGTTTCTTGAATATCTTTAGAAGCAAAGAGTTGTAAACACAGAAGCTGTGTACACTTGTATCACAGGGTTTTCTTCGAATAAAAGTCTCAGGTGGTACATTTAACCACCTGATTTTTTATGTGTTTGTGAACCATTTCTTATTCAGCAATTATTTCCTTATAGATTTCTGTGGTTTTTATCAGAAATTTATAATAATCAAGAATTGTATTCAACCCCCCCCCCTTCTACAATTATACAAGTGTGTAATCTGGGAATAACAATTGGTATCAGAGCAAGCTTCTAATATATTTGAAGTTTAAAGATCAACACACTTTCAACATGTCTAAGAAGGATTATGGAGTGAAGATACCGGTTCTTGATAGGGAAAATTACTTTCACTGGAAAGTAAAAATGCGTCTACATCTCATGTCTATTGATGTAGGTTTTGTAGATTGCATTGAGAAGGGTCCTCATGTTCCAATGAAGGCTGCTTCAAGAGTTTGTCTTGCTGCAGATGCACCAGACACGTACATCCCAAAACCTGTTTCTGAATGGAGCGCTGAGGATATTGCAGAAGTTCACAAGGACAAAAAGACCATGAATATTCTGTTTAATGGCTTAGAAACAGACATGGTTGACAATGTTATCAACTGTACTACCGCCAAGGAAGTATGGGACATTGTTCAGACCCTTTGTGAAGGTACAGAACAGGTAAGGGAAAACAAGATGCAACTACTGATCCAACAGTATGAGCACTTCCATTTCAAGAATGGAGAGACATTGAATGATACATTTAGTAGATTTCAAAAGCTACTGAATGGCTTGAAACTGTATGGAAGAATCTACCAAGTGAAAGATTCTAATCTCAAATTTCTGAGATCACTGCCCAAAGAGTGGAAGCCTATGACTGTTTCTCTAAGAAACACTCAAGAGTACAAGTCATTTACTCTTGAAAGACTCTATGGAACTTTAAAGACATATGAACTAGAAATGGAGCAGGATGAAGAAATTGAGAAGGTCCAAAAGAAAAGTGGGTCAGTTGCACTTGTTGCCAACTTGGAGCAGAAGGAGGAAAAGAGGACTGAAGCTGCTAAATCTACACCAAACAGGGAGGTTTGTGAAGGTAGAACAGAATCAAGCAAAAGCAAGGAAAAGGTGTCTGAAGAAATGAGTGTCCTACAGCAGGATGAATTGGATGAGATAGATGAGCATTTAGCCTTTCTATCTAGGAGATTCTCTAAGCTAAAATTCAGAAGAAACTCTGGGGTGGCCAAGCCATTTAACAAGGATTTTTCTACAAGCAATTATGTGGATAAATCCAAAATTAAATGCTATAATTGTGGTATTGCTGGTCACATGATAAGTGAATGTAGGAAGCCTAGATCTGAGAACAAGGGAAAGTCAACTGAAACTATTGACTACAAGAAGAAATACTTTGATCTTCTCAGACAGAAAGGAAAGGCATTCATGACCCAAGAGTATGACTGGGCTGCTGATGGAAATCATTCTGATGATGATGCTGAGTTTGTCAACCTTGCATTAATGGCTGATTCTGAGCAGGAAGCAAGTTCAGCTAGCAATCAGGTATTTTCTACTAATCTCTCTGAGCTCACCAAAGAGGAATGCAATAGTGTTATAGATGATATGTCTACTGAACTATATCACTTGAGTGTTACTCTTAAATCACTTACTAAAGAGAACAATAGGATTAAAGAAACTAATCAGTTCTTAAGTGATAGAAATGCAGTTCTGGAAGTTCAATTTCTAGAATTTGAGAAAATGAGAGTTGATTGCAATGATGCTAAAAATGAACTTGAAGCTGTGTTAAAAAGAGAATTAATCTTAAGAAACCAGCTTGAAAAAGAACAAGGAATAATTGCTAAATTTCAAAGTTGTAGGAATATTTCTCAAAACATAATAGAAGTCCAGGGAATAGAATCATTTGTAAGGGATACCTGGACTCAGAAGAAAAAGGAGCTAGAACCTTGCCTTGAGGATCTAGAGACTATTTGTGAATCAACGGATAGTGATCATCCGTTGACAGATGAACCATCAACGGATGAGAGGTATCCGTCGACTAACAAAAAGTCTGTTAGTAAGAAGGAACTCAAGAGACTGAACAATCAGTATGGTCCAGTAGCCAAGAACTTTGTTTCTGGTGAAAGTAGCCAAGCCAAATCAAGTGAGAAGGCTAAGGCAGGTGATTTACCCAACAAAAAGGCTGTTGGTAAGTCAGTTAATGAAAAGGTAGAGACTGAGGGTAAAAAGAAAAAGAACAGAAATGGTAAGATAGGCATTAACAAGAAAAACAATTATTCTCCTGACAAGTTTGCTCCTAGAAAAACTTGTGGTAATTGCAATAGTGTCAATCATCTATCTTCTAATTGCAAGTCTGTTAAAAGGACTCCTGTTCATGTATCTCAATCTATGCCAAGTATGCCTGCAATGCCTGTTATGCCTGGTTTGTATCAGAATGCTAGTTTTTCAAATCCATATGTGAACATGCCATATGTGCCTAATCCTTATTTTCAATCTGTGAATATGCCACAAATGTCATGGAGCATCCCCAGCATGGATAATATGTATGCCAATTTTTCACAAATGCATGCATCAAATATTTATGCAAATGAGCATCTGTCTAAACCTATCACTCAAGCATCTACACCCAAAGTGAAGATTGCCAAGAGTGTAAAACCAAAGGCTAACAAGAAAGGACCCAAGGAAACTTGGGTACCAAAATCAACTTGATTTGTATTTTGGATTGTGTGCAGGGAAATAAGAGGAATCTATGGTACCTAGACAGTGGATGTTCTAGGCATATGACAGGAGATTCAACCCTGCTCACAGAGTTCAAGGAGGAAGCTGGCCCTAGGATTACCTTTGGAGATGACAGCAAAGGTTATACAAAGGGATATGGCTTGATTACAAAGGACAATGTCATCATTGAAGAAGTGGCTTTAGTTGAAGGTTTGAAGCACAATTTGCTGAGTGTCAGTCAGATTTGTGACAAAGACTATGAAGTAAAGTTCACTAAAGAAGCCTGTGTTGTTTCTACCAAGAAAAACAACAATGTGGTTCTGACAGGCTTTAGAAAAGGAAATGTTTACATAGCTGACTTCAACTCAGTATGCTCAGAATCCATTACTTGTCTCTTCAGCAAAGCAAGCAAGGATGAGAGTTGGCTATGGCATAAAAAGCTGTCTCATTTGAATTTTAAAGTAATGAATGATTTGGTAAGAAAGGATCTTGCTAGAGGAATCCCTCAATTGGAGTTCATCAAAGATGGACTGTGTGATGCCTGCCAATTAGGAAATCAAAAGAAATCATCCTTCAAGAGCAAGACAGAGTCATCTATTGTTAAGCCTCTTCAATTGCTGCATATGGACTTATTTGGTCCAGTAAATGTCATGTCCATCTCAAAGAAGAAATACTGTCTGGTGATTGTGGATGATTTCTCCAAGTTTACATGGACTTTCTTCCTGCACTCCAAAGATTGTGCAAGTGAAATCATCATCAATCATCTCAGACAAGTAAACAATGGTTCTGAAGTAAAAGTACAAAGAATCAGGAGTGACAATGGCACTGAATTCAAAAATTCCACAATGAATATTTTCTGTGAAGAGAATGGAATTGTCCATGAGTTTTCTGCTGCTAGAACACCTCAACAAAATGGGGTTGTTGAAAGGAAAAACAGAACTCTCATTGAAGCAGCTAGAACAATGTTAAGTGAATCAAGATTGCCAACATATTTCTGGGCTGAAGCTGTCAGCACTGCCTGCTTCACTCAGAATATTTCCTTGATCAATCAAGCTAGAGGAATGACTCCCTACCACTTATTCACCAACAAGAAACCAACGTTAGCTTTTCTCCATGTCTTTGGATGTAAGTGTTTTGTGCTAAGGAATCATGGAGATAACTTGGGCAAATTTGAAGCAAAGGCAGATGAAGCTATCTTTGTTGGGTATGCAGCAGGGAAAGCCTATAGAGTCTACAATTTAAGAACCAACATTGTCATGGAATCTGTACATGTTGTGTTTGATGATCAGAAGATTCTAGGTCTGAATGATGAAGGCTTCCATGAAAAGTTGAGATTTGAAAATGAGGTAGAAGGAAGAATGTACATTGATGATGATGAGGAAAATGAAGATCATGACCTTGGAAATTCACCTAGAGCTGTTGGTCCAACTAGAAGTGATGCTAACACTGGAAATGAAGCATCCGTTGACAGTCATACTAGATCATCAGATGCATCCGTTGACAGACATTCTCATGTATCCGTCGACAGGCAAAATGGAGCATCCGTTGATAGACAAAATGATGCTTCTGTTGACAGTCAACTTCATAATTCCTCAAGGACAACAAACTCAGGGGGAGTTTCTCAAAGTCAAAACTCAATATCCAATCAACAATATCATACTCACATAGATGAAGCAACCTCATCTAGATCAAACCTTCCACCTTCAAGAAAATGGACCAGAGATCATCCTTTTGAGTTAATCATTGGTGACTCAAACTCAAGAGTCCAAACTAGGAGAGCCACACAAGAAGAGTGCCTATACAGTAGTTTCCTGTCTCAAGAGGAACCTAAGAAAGTGGAGGATGCTCTTCTAGATCCAGATTGGGTCTTAGCAATGCAAGAAGAGCTAAACCAATTTGAGAGAAATAAAGTATGGAAGCTTGTGCCCAAACCTGATGATAGAGGTATCATAGGTACCAAATGGGTTCTCAAGAATAAGACTGATGAAAATGGCATAATTGTGAGGAATAAAGCTAGATTAGTGGCAAAGGGCTATTCTCAAGAAGAAGGAATAGATTTTGATGAAACTTTTGCACCAGTGGCAAGACTTGAGGCCATCAGAATTTTCCTAGCCTATGCAGCACATGCCAACTTCAAAGTCTATCAGATGGATGTTAAAAGTGCCTTTCTAAATGGGGAACTGGAAGAAGAGGTATATGTCCATCAACCTCCTGGCTTTGAAGATCCAGAATTTCCAGATTATGTATATCTTCTCTTGAAAGCACTTTATGGTTTGAAGCAAGCACCAAGAGCCTGGTATGACACTTTATCTCAATTTCTTCTGGAGAATCACTTCACTAGAGGTACAGTAGATAAAACTTTATTTCATAGAAATGTCAATGGTTCTTCAATACTTGTTCAAATCTATGTAGATGATATTATTTTTGGGTCTACAGATGAGAAGCTTTGTAAAAGGTTTGCCAAACTTATGCAAAGTAGGTATGAAATGAGCATGATGGGTGAATTAACTTACTTTCTTGGCTTACAAGTAAAGCAAGTTAATGAGGGAATTTTCATAAGTCAAACAAAATATATTTATGATCTCTTAAAGAAATTTGACTTAATGGATTGTGCCTCTGCAAAAACACCTATGACCACTGCAACTAAGCTTGAGTTGAACACTAAGGAAAAATCTGTGGACATCTCAAGCTATAGAGGCATGGTAGGCTCACTTCTATATCTAACAGCTAGTAGACCTGATATAATGTTCTCCACATGTCTTTGTGCTAGATTTCAAGCTGACCCTAGAGAGTCTCACTTGATTGCTATTAAGAGAATTTTCAGGTATCTCAAGGGAACACCAAACCTTGGCATTTGGTACCCAAGAGATTCTGGCTTTGATCTAATTGGCTATTCAGATGCAGACTATGCAGGTTGCAGAATTGATAGGAAAAGTACTACAGGCTCCTGTCAGTTTCTAGGGAATAGGCTTGTGTCATGGTTCAGTAAGAAACAGAACTCAGTCTCCACCTCTACAGCCGAAGCTGAGTACATTGCAGCTGGAAGTTGTTGTGCACAGATTCTTTGGATGAGGAATCAACTTATTGACTATGGTCTAAAAGTTGAGAAGATTCCAATTTTCTGTGACAACACTAGTGCTATTGCCATCACAGAAAATCCAGTGCAACATTCGAGAACCAAGCATATTGACATCAAATACCACTTCATCAGAGAGCATGTGATGAATGGTACAGTAGAAATGCACTTTGTGCCAAGTGAAATGCAGCTTGCAGATATCTTCACCAAGCCTCTTGATGAATCCTCATTCACAAGATTGGTAGGTGAACTAGGTATGCTTAATTTTTCATAATTCCTAGTGGTATCTAATAATACTGTATTGCAGCTAGAAATGTGTTTTGATTTACTTGAGAATTAAAAACTCTCAGAATAACTCTTAGCAGAAATTTTGTCTAAGGCAAAATTTGCTTATCAACGGATATCCTTTTATCCGTTGGTAGTGTAAACACATTACTAGATTTTCATATGTCAACGGATAACAGGTTGTCCACGTCATCGATGGATAAACTGTTTTCTCAACCGTCCAATCTTTATCCGTTGATATACATATACTTTTTATATAGCCGTTGATAAACGTGTATAATTAGTCACGGCTGTACTTCTTTCCTTTTTATTTATTGTATGACAGTTACTTTTGACCAATGGGGTAATTACTCTTAATTATTTCATTTTTAATTCTTGGAATATATAAAAGGCTGTTTTGTATTCTCACATTTCACCTTTATTCATTTTCAAGAGTCTCATTAGTTAACTGCATCTTCTTCACTAAATCTCTCTCTGCAACAAAAGCTCAAACACTCCAATGGCGCCTATTGTTAAGATGATGTCTTCCACCGGGTTTACCTATGAGAAGAACAATTTCACGGCCTTTGTTGATACTGTGAACGCTCCAGAAGCATATCACACCATGATGAATTTCGTGAAGAAATGCAAACTGTCACATGCTATGACTGCCACCACTCCTCTAATCCATGAGGTTATCGAAGAGATGTGGGCATCTGCTGAGTACAATGGCACAGACGGTACACTTGCTTTTTCTTTAAAGGGTAAAAATTATGTAGTTAATTCTGATGTGTTAACTGCTTGTTTAAAATTGCCTGAGAATAACTGTCTGAAGGAACCCAGTAATGCTGAAATTGTTACCATGCTTAATTCCATAAATTATACCCTTAGTACTGAGAACTTAGGGAAAATTGTTAGGAAAGGTATGGTTAAGGAATGGAGTTATCTTTGTGATGCCTTCATTAAAACTTTTTCTGGCAAGATTAGTAACTTTGATGCTGTTACCAACTCCATGCTAATTATGCTTTGTATGCTTTTAACTGATAAATTTTATAATTTTGGCACACTAGTCATGTATGAGATAGCAGCTAAATTAGGTAAAAAGGAAACTAGGGGCAAGAATGTTTATTTTGCTAGATTTTTAATGCTCCTAGCACTGCATGTATCTGAGAATGAGCTATCCATTGCTAACTCGGATAGCAAGTTCAATTGTTTTGTTCAGGAGAAGAGAGTCTTAAGTGATTTGATTCGAATGAACCTAAATGCAGAAGTACAATTGGTATATCTACCAATTATTCAGGTAACTGTTTCCAACCCTGAACTTCCTATCTCCAACCCCCAAATTTCTTTGCCTTCTAGTGTCACAATGGAGTCTGTGACTGTGACCAAACAGGCTCCTACCAAAGTGACCAAATCCAAAGTTCCTAAACCACAATCTAAAAGACAAACCTCAGGTGTCTCTCAAAAGGCATCTGTTGCAAAAACTACCAAAGCTCTTGAGGGGAGTGTGAAGGTGGTAGTGAGTGGTGAGGGACAGGGTGAACATCAAAGAAGCCCTAAGGATAAGGAAGGTAAGGCAAGTGCACACAACATTTCAGTCTCTCAAAAGACTGTTAATGAACCTACAAGCCAATTTCTAGCTACATCCTCTCAACAGGGTGTGACTACTAATTTGAGTTCCATTTCAGGAACACAGCACAAAAGGGCAAGGGACACAGATAGCTCTCCCTCAAAAACCTATGGTAGAAGGGTAAAATCCAAAACCATTGGGGAATCACAGGGTGCACACACTGTACAGCAAACTGTACCTTCTCAAATTCAGTTTGATGTGACTTCAATAAATGTGGAGTCACAGCCCCTTGATCTTAACCTTCAAATCGATACACATTTTGATCCACCATCACCAACTCCATCTCTGGATGTGGATATGATCTCTACATCAATTCCTGATTCTCCATCTTTAAAATTCATGGAGAAGCCCCACTCAACAATTGGTGGTCATCCCCTTTTAGATGATTTGTTGGGCCATCAATCTTCCATTCCTGAATTCACAACACTATCTGTGGCCTCTTCCTTAAAATCAATCACCACAGATTCCGTGTTGGTTTTCACTTCAACGGATACTCGTTTACCTTCATCAACGGATATCCTTCATCCGTTGACAAGTGTTTCTTCATCAACGGATATGCCTTCAACTAACTATCCGTTGACAGCAATAACTACTACATCAACGGATATTCCTTATCCGTTGACAACTCTCTCTACCACTGCAAAATGTGACATTCCTATGTCAACTGTGGAGGAGTTTGTAGTAATTGAAACACTTTTAGGAATGAGGGAAGGGAGTGAGAGGCTGCCTTGTGAGCAGGCAAAAGGAGAGAAAATCAATGAGAGGCTGACCATTTCTTCCGGTCAGGCAAAAGGAGAGCTAGAGAGTTCCACCTTAGTAGGTGAAGGTGAGGGTGTGAGAGGTGTGAGCCAGGGGGAGCCCCTGATGCAAGAAAAGAGAGATGAGAGGAGAGAAGGGACTACAGGAGAAATAAGGCAGGAAGAATCAGTCATTGCAAGTGAGTTAATGGAGGTTAATGAAGCTTCCAAAGAGATGGAATTTAGACAGGAATATCAGTCAGTTATTGACTCCATCTCTTTGGATCCTGAAACCTTTACTCATCCTGTTTCTGCCTATCAAGTCATGGCACAGCAGGGCAATGTGGAGGCAGAGGAGGCAATGCACCTAGTGCACACCTCAGAATCTCTTCAAAGAGCAAAAGAAGCTTTACAAACCCTGTCTCCAAATGCTGGAAGTGAAGAGTTTGGCAGTTATGACAGTCACAGTTCAGATGGTGAAGACATAAATGAAGATGAAACTCCAGGATGGATGTTTTCTAATGCCACTGAACTTGGGCATCTCAATGTGGAAATCATGAAGCAATACCAATCTGCTAAGGCTGAGCACCAAACTGCAGAACCACAGAGAAAGACTGTTCTTGAGCAAGTAATGGCCTCCCTGAAGTTACAAAAGATGCAATCTGTTATTCAAAGAACACAGCAAGAGGAGGTCCAGTCTGCAATTAGAGATATGAAAATAGCACTAGATGCCAGGATTGAGGCACTAGCTCCTACTACCACTCAGAAGGTGCTTTCTAGCAAACTTCTCAAAGAAGATAGCCTGGCTAAGTCTGTTCAGCTTCTTTCCTCAAGGGTGGATAGTATGGAATCTCAATTGCACACCATCATTGCCAATCAAACAAAACAAACTCAACTACTGGAAATGCTACTTGCAGCTTCAACCCCAACCCTTGATGCTAACAAAAAGGGGGAGAAAATGGGAACAAGCACAGAAGAGGCTGCAACATCTACTGGCCAATATCAAGCTACCAGTAGTGAGATAGCACATATTGAGGGGGAGCAACAGCCAATTGTAGTGGTCAATCCAACAGAGTTTGAGATAAAGGCTTCCCCTGTGAAGAAACAAGTGGCTTTGCCTGAGATTCAAAGATTAGAAGACATCTCAGATGGTGAAAGGCAAGCCAGGATAGAAGCTTTGGAAAAGATAAACAAGGAGGCTAATGACAGAATTCTAAGGACAGAGAGGATGATCAATGAATCAATTGCATCAACTTTGTTCCTTAATGCTCAATCTTCTGCTCCAACAATATCAACCACAATCATGAAGGTGCTCACTCCAAGGGTTGTGGCTCCTACATTCTATGATGCTGAGCCATCATTTGTCAAAGAATTTGAACCAGCTATCAAAACCAGAGCCTACTCACCACCAAAGGAAAATGGGAAGAACAAGCTTCAATTGGACTACCCATTTCCCAAGAATGATGAAGTAAAGCTAATGGGAAAAACAATTATGGAGTTCAAAGTTCAGACAAATAAGAGTGTAAGAGATTGGATGGCTGTAATCATGAGGAATGGAAAAGTATTAAATATATCCAACAGTCATCCTAGATTTGTGGAAGCTAAAAGAGAAGAAGTCTCCAGAATCCAAAGGGAAGCCCATCCAAGTACAGAAAATCAACATGAAAACTCAGAAGAGAAGCAAGCCAGGCTAGCTCAAGAGTTAATGGATGAGGTAGAGGTTGAAATGAAGGAACCTGAGGAAGTTCCCAAAATCAAACCTAGAAGAAGGAAAGCTAAAACCAAGAGGGTTCTTTCTCCAGAACCCTCTCCAGAAAAAGAAACAATTGGTTCACCAGTACCTATGTCTGCACTAGTAATCGACCCAACTGTAAACTTTCATGGTGACCCCATAAGGCCTAAAGAGGAACCAGTGAATTTTGATTCAATTGAAGTTCCTTCATTCTTGCTAAATCCAAAACAGAAGAAAAGGGCTCCAAAGAAGCAACTTTCAAAGGGACCAGTTCAAGTTGCTAGGGTACCTGCCATTGTCAAACAACCAATCTTGGAAAACAAAGAAGACTTTATCTATCAGGCAGAAATTGAAGAATACTCTGACATGAATCTATTTTTGGATGAATTGTCAGAAGTAAGAGGAATTGACAAGTACAAGAATCAGCCTGAGAGATTAGTGTTTGTCTACAAGGGAGGAAGTCAGAGGACATGGCCACTAAAGAAGGTTCTTGGAGAAAATTATCATACATTGACCAGAGTGTTCTCAGCTTTCAAGAGACACACAGGGTTCTCTGAGATAGCCAGAAGGGAGATAATTAGCAGAATAGAAGAAATAAGGAGAGAATGGAACTCACCCTCAAGTCTACCAAAGAAAATGAAGATCCCTTATAATGGACAGAAAATCCACATTCAACCCTTTTGGATGATGGAGTTCAGGGATAATGAGGGCACTAGGAGATTCTTCAGGTTAGAAGACCAACTGTCAAAGGCTAGTTCTGACTACCTGAGATGGTTACAACTAAAGCTAAATCCAAAGGTTGTTGAAGAAGATACCTTCTATAGGCAACTTCAAGTGCAAATTGAGTCCAACTCTACCAAGGAAGGAAAGTCAAGGGTGCAGCCAACCAGAGAGAGGAAACCTCATTAATCTGCTCAATCTAAAGGAGCACATCTCTGATAAGTTTCTTAAAGCTTTCTGTTTTTAATTTTTGTAGCTTAATACAATGTTTGCATACTGAAGTGTGTATATATCGTTAGGAATGTTTTGTTATCATCAAGGTTATGAATTTATGCTTTATAGCCATCAAGTATAAATTGGGGGAGATTGTTAGGAATATGTTGTAGTTGATGATAACTTAACATTCAAGCAAAATTGTATAAGTCAAGTTTTGTAACTGTCAACGGATAAGACCTTATAACTCTATCCGTTGACAGGTAGCTCATCAACGGATGAGGTTTTGTAGCATACTGCAATATCTCTATTTATCAGTTGATAGTGTCTTTATTCAGAGTCATGTTGACCATCAATGGATAGGCAGAATAGGGTAGCCAATTGTAAATAAGCTATGCTATGTAATTCTGTCTAAGTGAAAATGTATCAACGGATGAGAACAGGGCTCTATCAACGGATACAACTCAAATCTACTCGATCAACGGATACAGCTCAAACTACCATCAACGGATAAGTAGACACAACATCAACGGATAATCATTGTCACTTTATCCTATGCTAGGAATTAGCAGTTGATAAGGACAGGTTTGACTGACAGATCACATGGGTTGATAGTAGGTATAAAAAGCAATATGGCAGCCATACTTTGGAAACACAGAAGAAAGAAGCATTCCATTTACACAGTACATACAAGAAAGGTGCAGGGGACATATCTGTTCACAAGGACAACCTTTCGGCTACATGTGGATTTGGAGTGGAGTAGCAAGTCAACTTGAATTAGATTAATATTATCTTATTCCTGTAGCACTTGTAAACTTGGAATATATAACCAAGTGTAGCAACTCTTTAGAATGTAAGAAAACATACACATTTGCTTAGGGTTTCTTGAATATCTTTAGAAGCAAAGAGTTGTAAACACAGAAGCTGTGTACACTTGTATCACAGGGTTTTCTTCGAATAAAAGTCTCAGGTGGTACATTTAACCACCTGATTTTTTATGTGTTTGTGAACCATTTCTTATTCAGCAATTATTTCCTTATAGATTTCTGTGGTTTTTATCAGAAATTTATAATAATCAAGAATTGTATTCAACCCCCCCCTTCTACAATTATACAAGTGTGTAATCTGGGAATAACAGAAACCCTTGCCAAATTTCTACTAGAGAGTGGATTTCACAGAGGTACTATTGACAAAACTCTGTTTTACTTCCAAACTGGTAGTGACTTGCTTTTAGTACAGATATATGTAGATGACATCATTTTTGGATCTACTAATGATAAACTCTGTAAGAAGTTTGCCAAACTCATGCAGTCAAGATATCAAATGAGTATGATGGGAGAGCTTAGTTATTTTCTAGGCTTACAGGTAAAGCAAACAGATGATGGAATTTTTATAAATCAAGCAAAATATACCAGAAACCTTCTCAAGAAATTTGGTATGCTTGATTGTTCATCTGCAACAACTCCCATGGCAACTGCAACAAAATTGGACAAAGATGCAGGGTCATCAGTAGATATGACAAGTTACAGAGGAATGATTGGTTCTTTACTCTATTTGACAGCTAGCAGACCTGATATCATGTATGCAACTTGTTTGTGTGCAAGATTCCAGGCAGATCCAAGAGAACCACATTTAACAGCAGTAAAGAGGATATTTAAGTACCTCAAGGGCACTATAACTTTGGGGCTGTGGTATCCAAGAGAATCAGAGTTTAAACTACTTGGTTATTCAGATGCAGACTTTGCAGGATGTAAGATAGACAGAAAAAGCACCAGTGGAAGTTGTCAATTTCTGGGTGACAGACTTGTTTCCTGGTATAGCAAGAAACAGAAGTCAATATCTACATCTACAGCTGAAGCAGAGTATATTGCTGCTGGTAGCTGCTGTGCACAGATTTTATGGATGAAGAATCAACTGCTGGATTATGGATTAAGGTATACCAAGATACCTATTTACTGTGATAATCAAAGTGCTATTGCAATGACAGGTAATCCAGTACAACATTCAATGACAAAGCACATCAGCATAAGGTATCATTTCATCAGAGAGCATGTAGAGGAAGGCAACATTGAGCTTCACTTTGTGTCTACAGAACAACAACTTGCAGATATCTTCACCAAGCCATTGAGTGAAGCTACATTTACAAGACTGGTCAATGAACTAGGGATGGTATCTAGTTTTGACTAGAAATGTTGGTTAGACTCAAGAACTTATTTCTAAAATATGTTGCTCATGTTTCTGCAAATTGTTAAGTGCTATGTGAACCTTATTATTAAACTCTGTTCTGCATGCTTATGTTTAAATCTTGTTAAACTCTGTCAGCATGTCTGTCTGTTAAACACTGTTAACATGTTAGATACACTCAGTGAATTCAGAATTGATTATTGTTTGAATGAAAACACCAATGAAGAAAAATGTATGAAGCATGATTCTCAGTAAATAAATCATGATTCTTTCTGAGTCCCTGTAATCTAATCAGACTTTGTGCAGTAAATCAACACAGCATGATACTGTTTCATATTTATAGCATCTCTTAGTTTATTCAGTCCTAAACTCTCAGTCTATGAATATTGTGTGCATTGCCTCTCATAAATAATTTTGGTTATTGATGAACTCTAAACTCTGATTAGTGACATTCTGTTTCCAAAGGTATGGTTCATGATGATTCCTTGTTTGTACTTGTGAAAACCATAAAACTTGAGATGTGTCATTGATTAGTTTGGTGAGTTCAGATTCATGTATACACCCTGTGAGAGGTTGAGCCAAATCAGTGATTGATACATTTTCTATCAATCAGTATTTATTGTTGTGTGATATTCATTAGGTAGTATGTTTCTCTAGAACTTGTATTAAACCATTTTGAGACTACATGATATGTGTGTGCATGAAAATGATAAAGGCAATAGGATTTACCATTTTTCTTTAAACACTGTTCAAAATTCTTTTGAACTCTCTTCAAACACTGTATAAACACTGTTCATAAATTCCTTCCTTAGTAAACCCCTTTGAGCCTAATTAACTGCTCATTTTTCTTATACTCTGAAGTATTAAGAGCAGTTATATTTTTTTTTCAAGCATATGAGTATTTTTCAAGAAAAGAAAAGTCTACTCAGTATATATGCTAAATAAAAAAAAATAATAAAAAAAAAATAAAATAAAAAAAAATAAAATAAAAAAAAAAATTAAAAAAAAAAAAGAGAAAAAGGCATATATACTGATCTTGTACAAATATGTACTAACAGTGTGACTGAACACTTTGGTCTATTGAAATGTTCAGCTTGATATTCACTTATGAATAAAACATCTTTTTCATCTGTTTGATCTTATCTCATTCCAACCCTGAATAAAGTCCTTTTGATTTGTGCATACATGTAATCAGAGTAGTGTAGAATTGGTGGACATTCAAGCATATGGTAGATTCTGCTATTTCTGATTGAATGTGAGTGTAAACACTTCACCTAAACACTTGTTTACTTTGAGAGTTTGTGAGGTTATCAAATTCATGACTGTTATTCACTGAATGATGCTCTGATTTCTATCTCTTGATATTTTTGTCTTTAAAGACTGTGTGCTTACTTGGATAATCATGAACATCAAAGGGAATAGAAGTTTTCAGATTTCTGTATTACAGTAACTACAGAGTTCAGCATTCATCAAACAATCAGTGTTTACTATGAGAGTTTGTGCATTCAGTGTTTATTGATTTTTGTTATGGATTTTATGAAATATTAGATGCTCTAAAAATTGATTTCAGTAAACTCTGCTTCACACACACTGATATCTTACTAATGGCAACTAAAGCGTTTGATGCAGCAGGGTTAGTTTTTCTTCCTAGCAACTATGCAGCACCACTGGAGAATGCAAATGCTCCAGAGGCGTTTCATTTGTTCCAAAACTTCTTGAAAGATTCTGAAATAGGGAAGGCTTTAACTGCACCACCAACACTATCTGCTTTACAAATTGCCGCCTTCTGGACAAACTCTGTATATGATGATGGAGAAGAGTCTGGCACTCCCACAATCACTTTCACTCATGATGAATCAGAGTATATTATTACTCCAACTACTGTTAGGGATGCTCTAGATTTTGAGACACACACTTCTTACAGTGTTGTTGGTCATGATCGTTTGAGGACAATGTTGGAGCAAATTGGATGTGCAGGAAACTTGAATAAGATAGGGTCTTTGAGACGGCCAAGTTTGAGAAAGGAATGGAGTTTCTTTTTCGATTGCATCACAAGAGCTTTTGGAAAGAAGACAACAAACTGGGATGCACTTCCTCTTGATACTCTCCAAATTGGTCATGCTCTACTATATGGAGGTAACTTCGATTTTGGTAGACTAGTGCTAATGAACTTGGGAGAGCGTTTGTCTGAGACTACTACTGTTTATTTTGCTCATTTTTGTCAACTGTTATTTACTGCCTGTGTGCCTAACATTCCAATTGATGAAGCTGATGTGATTCAGCCTTTTCAAGTTGCTAAGAGAATGTTTTCTGATTTGACAAACAAAGATGTCACTAAACAGCAAATACCTGAGATGTTTATGCCTTTAGCCTTACAGAACTATGTAAACCAACCACAAGATCCTCAATCACCACAACAAATGCCTGAACCAATAGACACCATAAACTCTGAACCAACACACACAACACCCACAACCAATGTACCTACATCTCATCAACCACAACCAGAAACCTTAAACTCTTCACCAATAAACTCTCCAACGATAAACTCTCCACCATTAAACACTGAAACATTAAACACTGACACCTTAAACACTGAAACCTTAAACACTGAAACCTTAAACTCTGAGCCAGCACCTTCTGAAATAGCCAAAGCAAAACTAAAAAGAAAGAAACACACTGCCCTAAACACTAAACACTCAAAGGCTAAACAGACATTACCTGGAGCTGTTTATACTAGAAGAATGAAGCAACATGCAAACAGACCTTCACTTTCACCAACTAAAGAGAGCTCAAGTGAAGATGAAGAGGAGGTTGTAGTGCCTCAAATCAAAAAGAGGAGATTAATTCTTTCTGATTCAGATGATGAGCAAATTGTTGAAGCTCCAGAGGTGGTTTCTCAGCAAACACCTACTGTTGAGGATGAAGAAAATGTTTCTATACCTGCAGAGGTTGAAATGCCTGCAGAGGATAATGTTAATGTTGAAATACCTACAGAGGATAAAATGCCTGTAGAAGAGGATCAAAGAGATGGTTTTTCACCAGTGCATGCTGTTCTTGATTCAATTCTTGATCCTATCTCACCTATTGTTCATACTGAAGCTCCTGGTGTAGCTGATGAGCTTGCAGTAAAAGTTCCTGAAGCTGAAGCATCACACACAGAGCTGGTATCTTCTCCAATTCAAGACAAAGGTGATGAAGTTGATCAGGCAACTAAGGAGAATTCTGAATCTATGCCTGTTGAAGCTACAAAGGCAAACTCTGTTGCAGAGCCTGTGCAACATGAAGAGACTATTGAAAAGGTTGCAGAAGTTGTTACAGAAACTGTGGCTGACACAGCTCAGCACAGTGGTTCTTTAAAAGATGCTCAAGCTAAAGATGCAAGTGCTGAAGATGAATTTGACAGCAGTGCAAACTCTGATTCATTTGTGAGTGCACCTGTACAGACTGGTAATAAGCATAAATCTTTTGATCAGCCTTGTCCATCTCATGCAATTGAAGAAGAGTATCTTGCTAAATCTGCTGCCAATTGGTATAAACAAGACTGTATTTTTCCAAAAGGGAGAGCAGCTGATTTTGTTAAGCAGACTGCCAGTCAAATTTCAAATCCAGAGATTTTATCATGCTTAAAAGCAACAGTGGTACAAGTTAAAACTCTGGAGGGAAATTTTTCTGATACAAAACAAGAAATTGCTTCCTTGAAGACTGAGATTCAGTCAAGAGAAATGAAGATGGAAAGAGAGTCCAAAATACAAGCTGCACAGCTATCCAAAGTTCAAGACACTCTCTTTGCCAGGCTAGGAAAAGTTGAAGAAAATCAAATTGCTTTGTTTTCTAAGGTGGATTCCATTGCTAACTCTTTAGAGCTCATTACATCCATACTCATTCCTGATGATGTCAAAAAGGGGGAGAGAGTTGCTAAGTCTAAATGCAAAGTTTCTCAAACTCTGACTCAAAAGGATGATGCTGGAGATGGAGGGGCAAGTGATAAGAGTAAGGTGTTAAACTCTGAAAAGCAAACTCTGAGATCTGGCAAATCTGTTAAATCACAGTCTGTTGGAATAAACACTGAAACTCAAGGTACTTCAAAGACTAAGAGTTTGGAATTAATATCAAATCCAAAGACTGATGAGGAGTTAGCTGTTAAGCTTTTCATGGAAGAGAATGCAGAAGGAGTTACTTTAGAAGATGCTAAAGCTGAAGAGAAGAGTTTACAAGAAAAGCATTTGAAAGCTCTAAAGTCTGAAAAAGCAAAGAAGAATGTGAAAGTTGCTAAAGCTGCAAAGCCTGTTCTTAAAGGCATTCAAATCAAAGAACCAGTTGGTACAAATCAAAGAATGCAAGTATTTAGAAAACCAACAGATGCAGAAGCTAAGCAAAAGCTGAAAAGTATTGTTACAACCTCTGTTGATACACATGTTGTACAGAAAAATGAAGACACAACCTCTGTTGCTGCACAAGTTGTGACCACACCATTATTGTCTTCTCAGTTGAAATCAACATTTAAGAGAGGTGCTCCTCATGATTCAAGACTAGAAGCTAGAATTCCAATGGATTTTACTGATGGTAGAGCTTTATCTGGTAAAGTTGGATACAACAAAGAAGGCATAGGCTCACACAGAGATAAAAGGCAATATGTTGGTCCTAGAGATCCTTCTTCACTGTCTGTTCCAGGTCGTGGTGTCACTCAAGAGAGTTTAGACAAACTGGAGTCAGTACAGCTTGTATATCAGAAGAGTCTAGAGAAGGATTTCTTGCTATATTTCATGGCTGATGGAACAGTATTTAAAGTTTCTGAAAAGGATATCGAATTAAAATACTGGGAAGAACTTGAATATGTTCTGTATATTTTCAGAGTGAGAAATCAAAGAGCTCAGTCAGTTGCAAATGTGCTTCAACAAAGAATGATTCAAAACCTTGCAAGAAGGCAAATGAAATTCAACAGCAAGTATGTTCCTAAATACAGAGATTGGAATGGAAATTTGATAGAAATGGAGAAAGGGACTACAAAACTGAAGACTGATCTTGGAATCACTGTTCTGGATTTTAATGTGAAATCTGAGGAAGTGAAATACATAAGGCTGGGAAATGAAATGAGAAGAAACAAAATCTACGATCTTAGAGCTGCTATCTATCAAACTGATGAGAATGATCCTCAGTTGAGAGAAATCAAGGAAGCTATGTAGATAGAGCTTGAAAATGCTGAAAGAAGGTTGCTTATAGAATATCTCAGAACAATGCCTGATCTGCAAGAGATTAGAAATTAAAGTCTGTAAGAATTTTCTTATATTCTGTAGAATTTGTTAAGTAATAGCTTAAACTCTATTTGTATGTTAAACACTGTAAAACGTTGTATTTGTTTTGACATCATCATTTACTGTAAACTTGTACATTCTTGCTAATGGACAAGTTGGGGGAGATTGTTAGAAATGATTGATGAGAACAGTGTTTGGAAGCTAAAGTCAGAAAACAGAGTTTAGCTGGAAGCAGTCAGAGTTTAGTTAAACACTGACTGGAAGCGCAACAGAGGTTGGTAAACTCTGTAGCGATATTGTCTGAAGAGTCAACAGTGTTTAAAGGTTGATGCAAGATAAATATGGAAGCAATATCTTTGAAGATTGGAAAGCTGTCAAAGAGATTGAGTTGACTTGGAAGACTGGAACAATCGTGATTGATATCAATTGTATAGCTTGATTATAGGAGAATCAGTTACTGATTGTACGAAGCTGTATGTTCTATAAATACAGTTAGGTTAACCCTAGAAGGGTAGTCGAACATTGAGAAATTCATTGATTGTAACCTAAGCAGCTCTCTGTGATATTTACATCACTGAGAGAGGAATTGTTAATTCCAAACAGTTTTAAATTGTTAAACAGTGTGTTCTTGTTAAGTTACTCATACAGTATTTGATTGCTTTTTGTGTATTCGACCTAACATAAACACATTGTTATATATGTGCCCTTGTAATTTAGATATTAGGTTAAATAACATGAAATTCATTTTTCTTTTAAGAGTGAGTATATTTTTCCGACATATATAAGAACAAATAGCTTATGTAGACCTGAAAAATCATTTGGCAAATTCATGTTGTGTACTTTATGGTCTTGAACGAAAATGACATGATATTGAATCGTGTACCCGAAATTAAAACCAAAAAATAGCTTATATAGACATAACAAATCATTTTGTACATTCATGTCGTGTAACTTGAACGAAAATGACATGATATTGAATCGTGTACCGAAATTATAACACAAAATAATACTAAACTACATGAATTTTTTCGTGTACACGAATTGAAATGAAATATGCGAATAGAAAAAGTATGACAATTACATGAAATATCACTCTGTATCCAAGTTATGTAACTATATAATTATGTTTCTTAGAACAACATTGAGATGTTAAAAAACTAAACTAAGGATAGTATGCACGATGTAAAGTCTCCAAAACAAAATGAAGCACTCTTTATATTTTACTTAATATTATTTTTATTAACAAATATCTCTCTTTGTGTAGAATCTTTCTACCAAGTTATTGAGTTTTCTTACCCATATTTTATGCTTTGTTGATATTAAAAAACAAATTATAATTAACCAACCAAGCAAATTCGATATATGCTCATAGATTAAGATATGGAAATTGATGCGATTACTTTAATTCCAGAATACAAAATTCAAAAAGCACGTTTTTATTAAAAATAATAAATAATTTAAGTGTATCAACCTTTTTATTTATCAATATTAATAATTTTTATAACAAAGACCGTAGTTGTTGTTGCGCTCTCTCTCTCTCTCTCTCCACCTCTCCCAAATATACTAAACTAAAGTTTAGTAGCTAATATCATCTTTTTGATTTTTTTTATAATTTTTAATATATTTTTCTTTATTTTTCAATAAATAAATCTCTTTATTGAGAGTCTAGTACCTCGTTGTCCGTTGGTGGATTGTATCTACCGAAATATTAGATTTTGTACTATCTCCTTGTGAATGATAAGCCTCATTTTTTTTTCCTTTATTTTACTTTGGCTTTCAATAAATATCTCTCTTTGTTGAGAGCCTAATATCATATTCGTGGATTTTGTATACCCATATATTAGATTTTGTTATATTAGTTCATTGATTTGGATAGCGTAGAATCACATTTTTCGTCGGTTGTTTGAATACGTTCTGACAAATCAGATTTACATATTCCTCACGTTTATAACAAATTGTTAGATTATCTCATTGAAAAGGCTGCATAATTTAGAGATATAGATGATGGATGTACCATAATTGAAGACCTGTTTAATGATTGGATAAAGGAAATTAGTGATCTATTTTACTATGTATTTGTTCAGTTTTAATTATTTTTATAGATGTTGTATGCCCTTTTATTGATGATTTGTGCAGGTTTAATTATTTTTGTGGATAACATATATGTCCTTTAATAGATGAATTAATTATCTATAAATGCATAGTGATTTATAAGAAAATTTGTGATAAATTGACCAATTTATTATGGAAATATTCACTAACAATATTTTCATGAACTCTGTAAATTTTTTATTTTTGATTGATAATTTAAACACCAAATAATGTATAGTACTATTTAAGAGTATATATATTTAATATTTTGAATAATTCAATATATTAGAAGATCAAATTATTATTCCATTAATTATAGCATAGTTAAAAAAATTCGTAATTAAAATGTGAAAGATGATTGGTTTAAAATTCATTTTAATGTTTCAATTGTTTGATGCTAGTTTTTTTTTTACCAAATTATTTAATACTTTACATAACTTAAATTTTGAATATGTATTTAGAATATTGTGCTAAATAGTTTTATATGGTTAACAATTTTTAATTCATGATTTTGATTGTACCTTATAATTTTGAATTGAAAGTTTGAAATATCAAAATATCAATTATAGATTTATAGACTCATATATTATTGTATTATTTTTAAATTAAATAATTATCGTATTTAGAGTAAAATTGTTAAGTAATCATTGATAACATCGACAACCCAACACTGTAAAAACATTTTTCTATAGGCACGCGTAATAATGCAAACAAATCAGTGTAATGTGGTAAGGATTGAGACATAGAATTCAGTAAGTCGCAAAATTATTGGAGTTCGCCATTGAATATTTTAATGGGAATTACCACTACTAAAAAAAACAGGATTAGACATCGCACTTAAGACAACGGTTCAAAATGCCACCGATGTTAAAAACCTTTCTTACATCGGTAATTTTAAAACCGATGTCTTTTATAAATCAGACATCAGTTTTACTTTGAAAGCGATGTCTAAAACTTTTTAAAAAAATTCTATCTAACGACTTAGACATCGGTTGTCATTTATAGCGATGTTAAAACTCTTTTTAAAAAATTCTAACTACGACCCTCCCATCTTTTTCCCCCCTTAGAACTTTTTCTACAATTAGTTTTCCCCCCTTAAACAAATTTTCCCCCTTAAAACATAATTTCCCCTCCCGCCCATCTTAAAACATAACCAAATTCATTAAAACAAAAATCATTAAAACAAAAATCATTAAAACAAAACAAACCCTATCTCTCGTCTCTCGATCCCCAAATCAAAACAACCTATCTCTCGTCTCTCTCTCTCTCTCTGTGGTAATTCCTTTCTTCATCAAACGTAACCCTAGCTTTCCTTTCAATTAAAACTCTGATTGAACTTTGTTTTCTTTCAATTAACTTTCTTTTCTTTCAATTTTCCTTCAATTAAAACCCTAGATTTTCATTTTCTTTGTTTATTCAACAGATCTGGAGATTTGGAGCTTTGGATTTTTGGGTTTGCGAGTTTGGAGCTTTGGAGCTTTGGGTTTGCGAGTTTGTAAGGTATTTTCTTACAACTGAGCTTTAGGTTCTTTGTTTTTGTTTTTTGTTGCATGTATAAAATCTTTGTATATTTGTTAAGCTCTGGGTTTGCGAGTTTGTAAGATATTTTCTTACAACTGAGCTTTGGGTTTTTATTTGTATTTTGTAAAGTATACGGTTCTTTGTTTTTTGTTCTTTGTTCATGTATATGAGTTGCATGCATATAATCTTTGCATATTTCTGTGTATTACAACTAATTTGTTAAGCTTTGGGTTGCGATTATATGGTTTAAATATTTATGTGTTTGAAGTGTTTGTTTATAATCCCCTGAGAACATAACTTGTAATTTACTGCTAAAGCTTTGTATGAAATATGTATTTTAGTTGTATATAATCATAAAAAAAATTGTATCTAAACCACCATATAAATTTTGGTATAGGTCATACGAATATATGGATAAGTCGTTGATATTTAAAGATAGAGATTCTTTAGAGTACGAAATTGGGGTTGAAAGTTTCTTGATACATGCTGAAGAAAATTGTAAATATCCTAAGAGAATTCCTTGCCCATGTGGAAAATGTGTTAATTTTAAAAAATTCTCTGTAAAAAAAATAAGGGGGCATCTCTATGAAAATGGTTTTAGTTTGGGGTATGTTGATTGGATTTGGCATGAAGAAAAGTCAGCTAGGACTACTAAGTCATCTGTAGGCAGTTCACACCCTTCTTCGGAGCAAGCACCTGAGCACTTTGTTGCTTCAGAAACTGTTAATGTTTGTGAAGCAGCATTTAACTCCGAAGATTACGATAAAGATTCATACGAGTTCAAGAGGTTTGTGGTTGATGCTGAACAACCATTGTATAAGGGCAGTGAGTGTACTAAGTTAGAGTCAATGTTAAAATTACACAATTGGAAATCTAGGTTTGGTATTAGCGATATTGCTTTCACTGATCTGTTATCTTCAGTTGGTTCCTACTTCCTAAAGATAACATGTTGCCTGCTAATGCATATGAAGCAAAAAAAACTCTATCTGATTTAGGTCTTGAGTACATAAAATACCATTCGTATCCGAACGATTGTGTACTATACAGGGGTATACATTCTGATGCTTCTCAGTGTCCCAAGTGTCATCTATCTCGTTAGAAGTTGGGGAAAGATGGTCAACCTAGGGTTAATCTTCCTGCCAAAGTCATGTGGTACTTTCCGATCATTTCGAGATTTAAACGGATGTTTAAATCTCCTTCCACTGCTCAACTCATGCATTGGCATGCAAATCAGCGGATACAAGATGGTAAGATGCGACATCCGGCCGATTCTCCTTCTTGGAAAAATATCGATTATAGGTGGCCTGTCTTTGGTAGTGAATCGAGAAATATTCGTTTGGCTTTATCAGCGGATATAGTTATTGGCCAGTAGTTTTGGTAACTTACAATCTTCCTCCATGGTTATGCATGAAGAGGAAGTTCATGATGTTAACCGTATTAGTACCTGGTCCGCATGAGCCATGTAACAATATTGAGATCTATTTACAGCCGCTAATTGATGATTTGAAGAAGCTTTGGGAGGAAGGTGAACCAAATGTATATGACGCGTATACTCAAAACTTTTTCACTCTAAAAGCAATTTTTGTTATGGACGATAAATGATTTCCCTGCATATGGAAACTTGTCAGTCTGTGTAAATAAGGGTTATAAGAGCTGTCCAATATGTGGTGATGATACCGTTGCTAAATATTTAAAGCATAGTAGGAAAATGTGCTTCCAAGGTCATCGTCGATATTTGGCTAGGCATCACCCTTATAGGAGGCAGAAGGTAGCTTTTAATGAGGAACAAGAATTTGGGAACGCACGTTAAACACTTTCCGGAGAAGATGTGTTAGCGCAGCAGGAACAAATTGAATTTTCTTTTGGGAAGGAATTGAAGAAGTCAAAGAAGGTGGACTGTGCTTGGAAAAAAAAGTCCATTTTTTTTGAGTTGGAGTATTGGAAGTTTCATCATGTGCGCCACTGTCTCGATGTTATGCATATCGAGAAAAACTTGTGTGATAATCTTCTTGGGACCTTACTAAATATGCGGTTTAAGTCGAAAGATAGTGAGGCATCTCGTCTTAATATGATTGACATGGGTGTTAGACATGATTTAGCTCCACAAGTCGGGGAAAAAAAACCTATCTGCCCCCTTCCCTTTTCACTTTATCAAAGGCAGAAAAAAAATGTTGTCATCATTCCTGTCTATGAAACTTCCTGCTGGACACGGATCAAACATCAAAAATTGTGTCTCCATGGCTGATTTAAAGTTGTACGCTTTGAAGTCCCATGACTGCCACATTATCCTCCAACAATTACTCCCGGTTGCAATTCGATTTGTACTTCCGAAACATGTTAGGGTCACAATTATAAGACTGTGTTTCTTTTTTAACGCTTTGTGCACCAAAGTTGTTGATGTATCTAAACTAGATAAATTACAGTCAGATGTGATAATAACCTTGCGTGATCTAGAAAAAATATTTCATGCATCATTTGTCGATGTAATGGTACATCTCGTTGTTCACTAGGTTCGAGAATTGCGTTTATGTGGACCGGTATTTTATGGATGTATGCATTTGAACGGTTTAATAAAGTGTTGAAGAGTTATGTACGAAACCGTTATTATCCGGAAGGTTGTATGGCAGAAAGTTATCTTAAAGAAGAATTAGTAGAATTCTGCACGGAGTTTCTTAGAGAGGGTTGCACAACTGCCGGTCTTCCAAATGATGAAGAAAAACTCTCTGGTCCAATATCTGCTGTAGTAATGAAGGTAGTCGAAGAAAAGGAGCGAGATGAAGCGCATCTACATGTCCTTCAGAACAATGCTGAAGTGTATCCATATATCATGTGAGTGCATTCATTTTTCCTATTCTAATTCCTCATATTGGTAGTAAGCATATCTCTGTCTATTTTTTTTAATATGTTTGCATTTTTTTAGAATGCATAAGGAGTACTTACAAGAAATTCACCGATGGAAAAAAAAAGTGTTCATTGGCTCATGGGAGAGCATAATCGCTTATTTGCTGATTGGTTTGAAAAGAAAGTAGGTTTCACGATTAGATTTTTTTTATTGTAATTTAATGGCTATTGTTAGTTAGACTTTAAAATTAACTGCTATTTATGTTTACAATAATATGTGTAGGTTAGTGATGAAATGAGGGAGAATGGTGACAGTATTTCAGAGACGATAACGTGGCTCGCTGGAAAACCATCATTTTCTGTTTTAACTTATCAAGGTTATTCAGTTAATGGAGTTCGATACTCTACGAAGTCTCGAGATGATGCACGTGTTGTTCAAAATAGTGGGGTTTCTGTTGTTGCCAAGGCTGTTCAGGTCTCTAGCAAGAAGGATTTAAATCCTATTGAGAGTGATATGACATTTTATGGAATCATCTTAGAATTTTGGGAGTTGGATTACCATGCATTCAAAGCCCCCTTATTCTTGTGTAAATGGGCAGAAAATGAAAAAGGCATAAAGGTGGATGATCTTGGCTTCACACTTGTGGACTTCAATCGACAAGGCCACAAGAAGGATAAATATGTGTCTGTTGACCAAGCCAAACAGGTGTTTTATGTTAAAGATCCTACTGATGCTTCTTGGTCGATCGTATTAACTTCCACCACCCGAGACTATCATGAGTTGTATAACGATGATGATTTAGGGGACACGATTATGGAACATCCCCCATTCTGCTCTCGTATCCCTGCATGCGATATCAATACTGATGATGTTGCACATAGTGTTAGGCCTAATATTGAGGGAATTTGGGTTAAAAAATAATCCATATTATGTATTACAAATTTGTTGTTTTGTTAGTCATGCCTTAAACTATTTAATATGAGCACCTTTTATTTTTTGTCGTAACTGTTGTGACTAATGAACAATGCTACTTGTTGTAAAATTTCACTCTAAATTTACTTTTATCTGCACTCTTATATATATCTCATTCATGTATATCTGCACTCTCATAGGCTATCTCATTTAAATACCAATATCTAATGGTTTTATCTTGTATCATACAGATTGAAGGAGCAAAATGGTGAAGAAGCGGAAGAGTATTAATAAGCCAAAATCTGCAGAGCCTAAGGAAGGTAATGAGGGATCTAAAAATGCCAATCAGATGTTGCCGGAGGTGAAAGAGTTTGCAGAGCCTAAGGAAGGTAATGAGGGATTTAAAGATGCCAATCAGATGTTATCGGAGGTGAAAGAGTTTGCAGAGCCTTGTGATCAGTTGGAAGTGCGACCAGCTACAGAACCTCAAACTCAAAGATCAGACTCTGCACAAGCAACAACGACTACTTCTGAATCTACAAAAAAGAGGCTGGGAGCTGCTCGAGGTGTTTCTGCTCTTCACAAAGTATTGGTGAAGAAAGCTCGGGGAAAAAAATTTAAAATTAAAGTTAATCAATTTGGAGTACCTACCCGAAGTAATAGGTGTACCTTACAGTCCTATATAGGAATGTTGGCCAGGAGTATGATTCCAATTGACATTTCAAGTTGGCCACATGTAGATCCTCCTTTGAAACAAAAGTTATGGCTTGATATTCAGGTATAATATAATAATAGAATTAAATTACATTTAAACCTGATCTTAAGTACTATATATCCACACATTTATGAGTTATGTCATTTTTCTTTATTAGGGTACATTTAAAGTTGCTCAGGAAAGTGAGAGGATGGTGCTGAAGTCTGCAGGTGATAAATGGAGGCAGTTTAAAACTAATCTAACTACTAAACATGTGGTGCCATATCTTGGATCCAAAAAATTGAAGAAGCCTCCAAAATAGTATGAGTTTTTGGGTAAAGGAAATTGGAAGAGATTTGTTGAGCAGCGGACACCCGATAAATGGCTGGTATGGATATATTTCTTGCAGAATTTATTATGTTTGGTAGAATTAATTTTGTTATGTATCGCAGACACAGGATGCGCAATCAGCAGAATTTTTTTGTTTCTTCTGTTGCTGTTTTGTTTGAAGTAAATGGACGAGCAGCTGTGCTAATTAATGAAAGAATGCCCAAAATACCCACTTTTCCCCTACCCACTGACCAAAATACCCATTTTTCAAAATTCCGCCCAAAATACCCACGGGTCACGCCGTTTGGAACGGCGCAACCCACATCCACTGTAGCGTAAGAAAACATCGAACTTCACCAGAAAATTGAGAGCTTATCCGCCGACGACTTTGGGCGATTCCGTCGCCTCCTTCGATCTCCCTCATCACAGCACCTCCACAGCACGTCTACGTGATCACCACATCACCCTTTCCTTTTCCCATATACGTTTTTCAGTTCACTACGCCATAGATGGCCTATAGCAACCTTTTGGCATGGGTGTTACCACTATGGGTGTTACCATAGCTATGAAAATTTTGACCTATCGCAACCTTTTTATTGTGGTGTTACCATAGGTACAAAAGTATGTTACTTTAGTTATAAAAGGTGTTACAGTGGGCTAACACCATGAGGTGTGTTACCATAGAGTATTCATTAACAAAATTTTTATTTTATTTAAAATTAATGATTTAATAATTATTTGACTTTAAAAATAATTAATTTTAACAAAATCATTGAAATAAACATTTTAAAACGTAATATTCCATCATATAATTAAATTATTGATTTTCCATAAATATTAAATTTTGTTTATATATTTCACATAAAAAGGTTTTAAAATAAAGTAATATCCAAACATTATTAAATTTTAACTAAATTCATTAAAAGTTTAATGAAGAAAACTAAGTTATGTATAAGTTCTGAATTATTACAAAATTATGAAAATAATAGATTTATTAATTATATTTTAATTTCAAGAAATTCAAATAAATTGATAATATTTTTTTTAAAAAGTACGACAATATATTTTAATAGAGAAAATAATAGTTTGTATGAACTTTGTATTATTGCAAATAATGAAATTAATTATTTTAACAATTCTAATTTAATATCAGAAATTAAATTAAATTTATAATATTTTATTTTAAAAAAAGGAAGTACTGTACATGAATTATTGAGAAGGCTGGGCGGCAAATAAAATAGGGAGCGGCAAAACAAAAAAATTAGAATACAGATTGGGGGAAAATTGGGGAAAAAATACAAATCTCACACTACTCTCACATGTCTCATTTCTCTCACCCCTCTGGCTTCTCTCGCCTATCATCTCATTCAATTAGGGTTCAAGGTTTCAATTGAGATTCGATATCGGTTAATTGAAGCTTGGTTTGACGATTCAATTTGTGTATACTTTAAATTGAGGCTCGGTTATATGCTTCAATTTGTGTATACTTTGTTTTGTATTCTTCAATTTGTGTATTTGTAGCTTTCTGTTTGTGTTTGAATTTGTATTTGTCTATATCTCTCCCTCTTTCTCTATATCTCTCCCTCTTTCTCCCTCCCATTCTCTTTCTCTCTCTCTCGCTCTCTCTCTCTCCCACTCTTTCTGTCTCTCTCCCACCTTGTCTCAGTAATGTTGATGTTGATTAGAGTTGTTCTTATTCGCTTATTGTGTTATGTTTCTATGAAATTTTGTGTGTTGTTGTGTTCCTCTTTTTATTGACATTAACAATTTTGATGTTTTTTGCAGGTGAAGGTTGTTCGTGACACAATGAATCAGGCATGTGAGTTGTGGAAGATGATTGCTGATCAAGTGGATTTATCGTCACCACAATTGCTGACAGGTAATGAAATGTTTTGGTATATTGTTCCTCTATGCATCTGTTCATATATGTTCTAATTGGTGTGAATGTATGATTATTATTGGAGAGAGTATATGTGTATATGTTATATTGTTATTGGTATATATGTAGCAAAAATGTCCATGGTACATTTCGACTGCAAGTCTCAGTGGAAATCTGGTCTGCCTATGCACCAAATGTGGACGTCTTTTGACTTTGGCTTGGATTGCTCTATCTGTCAAACTCGAGCCAACAATTAACAAGAGTGAATAAGCATGCAACAACGTCATAAAACTGATTCTGCATAACTGATAGCTAAGTTGCGGACAGGTTCTTAATTTTTTCTGTATCGGGAGAATAGTAGGACTGCTATATTGACTACATAAATGCTAGATTTAGCCTTTGGGCCACTATAGCCAGGAATCATTTTGACTTTCAAAAGGTCAGCTGTAAATAGAATTTATGGTAAGTATGCAAACGATAGTGTGTTAAAGTACCCACATAACAAGCTGCTAACTTGAGAATTGTTTAATTTGTCACTTATGTAAATAGTCGCACTACAGTTGTATTCGCTGAATAATGGCTAATAGTTTCACTGCATTAATATGCCATTTAACTGCTCTTGTCTCGGTTCCAGAATTTCTGAACTTTAATTTAGTTTGTGATATCTTGAATTCGACATTGCTAGTAATTTGTTTATTGCTGTTTTTACTCTGTAGGTATGAGGTATGCATATGCAATGGTAGAAAAGTAGAGACAGTAGCATCTGAAATTCTGGAACAACTACTACATTCACCCAATGTAGCATATGACTCTAACATTATTCTCGTTGACCAGGGCCAAACCATGTCTGTTAAGTTATGGCTAAGCCCACAACAGCAATCTGCTGGGAACTTCACTTTCTCTAGCACACATGTATAATTATTGATTTAGTCAAAGTAGTTGTCTTGTTATTTCATATTGATGGTTCAAACTTTTCTTATTGATGGCTGAATATATTGATCTAGGAGCACAATGCTTTGCAACCATGGAGACGACACCTGAAAATTTTCTAATTGCATGTGGGAACTAGGAAAATAGTTTTCAGGTCATATCTCTATCCGATGGAAGGATGGTCCAAAGCATTATAAAACATAAAGATGTTGTTAGTTATGTTGCAGGTAAAAAGATATAATAAGATACCAGTAGCAAATTGTGAGTAAACAGATTAAAAGCTATGGTGTTAAAATAGGACAGAATTATAAAAGGATAAGATGGAAGCAATCTCCACAGATGAATAGATGATTAGTAGGCCTGCACATTTATTCTTAGAACACTAGATCAATAATAATCCAACTCCACTAATAATAAAAATTATGGTAGTTTTATTGAGAGTATATGCTTTTTAAAAGAGAGAGCAGTGAACACTTAAGATCTCTGTTCACTAATACCAGATTTATTGCAGTCAGGCGAGAACACTTGACCAAGTGAAGCTTTCGGACAAGTATATGTTGGAACTCGGTTGACATTAACAATTTTGATGTTTTTTGCAGGTGAAGGTTGTTTATGACACAATGAATCAGGCATGTGAGTTGTGGAAGATGATTGCTGATCAAGTGGATTTATCGTCGCCACAATTGCTGACAGGTAATGAACTGTTTTGGTATATTGTTCCTCTGTGCATCTGTTCATATATGTTCTAATTGGTGTGAATGTATGATTATTATTGCAGAGAGTATATGTGTATATGTTATATTGTTATTGGTATATATGTAGCAAAAATGTCCATGGTACATTTCATACAGGGAGATGAGTCATTATTATTATTGGTATATATGTCTAATTGGTGTGAATGTATGATTATTATTGGAGAGAGTATATGTGTATATGTTATATTGTTATTGGTATATATGTAGCAAAAATGTCCATGGTACATTTCATACAGGGAGAGGAGTCATTGCTAGCATTTGAAATTACTAGTAAACTATGCAGGTACGCCTATCTCGAAAGATCAGAAATCTACAGTTTCTCCATTCTTGTCAGATAAAAATGCAGAACGTGTGGCTCTTGCATTATGCAGATTGCGTGGAGCAGCACTCAAGTTGGGCCAGATGTTGACTATCCAAGATGAATCTCTTGTACCTGCTCCGGTATGTTAGTTTTACTATATATGGTTTGATAATAAGAATTCTGTAGTTATGTTAATAATGTTAAACCCTAATAATATTCATGCCTAGAACATTTAAATAAATTTGTAGTATCCTCAGATTTAAATAAGAATTCTTTACAGTATCCTCAGATATATATTTAAATAAATTTGTAGTGTTATTTAGTCCTTAAATGAATACATATATGATCCTCCATAGTCGTTAGTGAAATTTGGCTTGCAATACAATATTCACTGGCACACTATTCTTCTATTTTCATTATGTTCTATAAAAGCTTTTGTTTGTTAAAGGACACTGATTGTTTAGACTCTAAGAAACAATATTGCAGAACTTTTACCATGGCATACAAGCTAGTAATAAACTCTTTTGGCTAATTTATACAGGACACCTTTGCCATTCAAAGCTTTGAGGCAACACATGCAGATTTCAAGAAGCCAAAGACAAGGTCATGCAGATTTTCAACGTCCTATATGCCTATACCTATAGCGTCTCGGAGACGATGCAACTAAAAGATGGATCAAAGACTTCACATACATGGAAGCTGGTTTTTATTTTTTTGTGTTTCTTATATCGGTAGAATTGTAAAGTTAGTATACATTTATCAGATAAATGTTCTTGTCCATTCGTCAGATAAATGTTGTTGGTGAATTAAATTAGGACGTGAATTGTTGTTGGTTTGTTTTATGGAAATTCAATATTCTGTTGGTGCATTTTTATTTTGTTACATTTATGGTCTTACAATACGTAAAATGTGTGTTGCAATAGGGGTGTTGCAGTAGGTGATATTAGGTGTTACAATAGGTAATATTAGGTGTTACAATAGGCCTTGCACATTGAGCAGGTGGGCCCCACAGTAGGTCCAAAAAGTGGGCCCCACATGTGGACCCAAATGTGTTTTTCACGTGTGGATCCCATGTGTGGGTCCCACGTGTGGGCCCCATAATATTATGCAAATTTATATCATCTATTGTAACACACAAACTATGTTGCTGTAGAGTGTTTAAGGTCTTGCTATAGGGGTCTTTAGTAACTGCATTTGCCGTGTTACCCTAGGTTATTTTTTATGTTACCTTAGATACCTGTAGTTACTGCTGAGAACCTAACACAGCTGAAGTGTTACCATAGCCCTATTTTGGCCTATGGTAACTTCAAACAGGGGTCTATGGTAACACAGTTTCGGGGTTGCTATAGGCCGTTTATGGTGTAGTGGTTTGAGGCCCCGCAGGGGCATGAAATAAGATGAACTAAATCCGACCTCGACGGATAATTCGACCTCGACGGAATTGTAATTTGGGTTTTCAAAATCCGGCATTCCAAATGTAAAATCACTGGTATAGGGTTTTAGCTCTTTGAGAGGCGAATCGAATGATATTTACAACGTTACTGGAAACTTAGGTCTGAGAGAGAACGGAGAGATCGAATATTTTCGATCGGAATCGCCATTATCGCCAAATCTCGCGAGCTCTGAGGTGACGTCAGACACGCTGTTCTGAAATGCATATCTGTTAATATGTAGTTACAGTAGGCGCATGTGGTACCACATACGCCCATGCAACATGCGTATGTGGACGAAAAATGATTCTGTCAGAGGCGTATTGGCTTGATACGTCGTTGGTGTGGGCGTGATACCACATACGCTCATGCCAGTAGCGTATGTGGTAGGCATTTTGGGCGGTACTTCCCAAATCTGGGCATTTTGGTGAGAGAAAGTAAAAATGTGGGTATTTAGGGCACTCAGCCCTAATTAATTCGGGGCCATAATAGTGGAATATTTTTTTATTATAATTCTGTTATTTAAATTTTTAATTATTGCTTTAAATAATTATGTGTGTTGTTAATTATGTGTGTAATTTTTAATTGCATGTTTAACATAATTAGGACGACATGGACATAGATATTTTATTCATTGCTTTAATTAAATGTTTTATGTTGTTAAATTATGTGTGTATTTGGAATGCATGTTAGACATAATTGTAACGGCATAGGTCCCATTTAATTTTAAAATTCCTCAAATTTAATAAAAATTCTAAGTGGGTGAGGGAATTAATTAGGAATTAAATCCCACGGTCTCCATTATTTTGTATGTAATATAACCTTTTAAATAATGTAGATAGTATATATGACCACCCATCGTGGCGTACTATTTACGGTATTATTAAAAGGTTATGGAAATTACTAGAACAAAATTCTTAAATTAAATTACGAATATTGAAAGGTATACATGCCACCCAACGTGACGTACCAAGTTTCATAGAATTCGATTAATTAGAAGGATACCAATGATTGAATATAGATATTCGATATTGAGAGAAAGGATGATTCTGTCTAGAAAGGGGTCTTAAGTGACGCCTCTTGACAATGCTCCCCCCGATCTGGGAATTATCCTATTATCGATTATTGATTTAAAATATTTAATGGTGGCATCCGGTCTTATTGTTATTAATTTAAGATTTGATAATGGTATACACTTAGCAATGAAAAATAATATATAGTCCACCCTAACGTGGCGTATTATTTAGTAATTGGACCGAAATAATATTTAAACGAATTTAAGTGGTATAAATGTCACTCATCGTGGCATACCAGATACTTATGGTGTTTAAATATTAGTGCATTAATTTTAATTAATTGTTAGAGGAAACCAATAGGTTTTAAGATTTGTGCAACTCTCTGATTATGTGTTACATGTGTGATTCTCTGGATTAGATCATTATGGGCTTTAATCCACTATTCACCATACTTAAGGATAACAAACTTACTGGACCAAACTATATTGAATGGAAACGTAATTTGGACATAGTGTTGACTGCTGAGGAGTACAAATTTTGCACTTATGAACCTATGGATGTAATTCGAGTCGAGTCGAGTCCAGTTCGAGCTTTTTTTTTCGAGTTCGAGCTTTTTTTCACGAGTCGAGTCGAGCCTAAAATTTATCGAGCCTGAATATGTGTTCGAACTCGACTCGTTTACTATACGAGTCGAGTTCGAGCTGTTATCGAGCTTTCGAGCTTATCGAGCTTTTAACCGAACTTTCGAGCTTATCGAGTTTTTAAACGAGTTTTCGAGTTTTCGAGCTTATCGAGTTTTATCAAATTTTTCGAGTTTTTCGAGTTTTTACCGAGTTTTCGAGTTCTTATCGAGTTTTCGAGTTTATCGGATTCTTATCGAGTTTTCGAGTTTATTGAGTTCTTGTCGAGTTTCGACTTAAGCTCCATGAAAACTATTTGTTATATTATTTCCCCAATTTTAAATGACAATAAACTTTCGAAATTTTATATTTTATGATTTCGATAATCAACTTTTCCAATCAATTAAGTAAACTTTTAGTTTATTCTATTCTTATATTTACGGATAAATTATATCTTTAGTACAGACTATGCATATAAATATCTAAGCATTTAACTAGTAAACGATGATAATAAGAATAATAAAATGTGAAACATTTTTTGACTGTGAGCTCATATGTGTTATATTTTTTTCAAAATAGGCAAATAGGCACCCTACATCGAGAGTCATTAGTAATTTTATAAAATTTATTTATAATTGAATAGAAATATGGCATACAACAAGTCTATGATGTTACTATTTACTATTTTGCTGCTTACTATCTTGTTGTTATGGTTTATAATTGTATGAAGACAAAATATATGGAAGTAAATTTCAGAAATCGAACTTGATCGCTATTTCATCAATTTATTATCTGCTAGATCGCCATTATCGCCAGCTCTGAACTCTGTGATATACGCATCTACATGCGCCGTATCATGTACTATGCTGGTTTTATAGGCGTATCCTTTGAGCTCTGGATGTATCATGTATATCAAAATAAGAGATTCAAATATTTATAACATTCTATGAAGTGTGTGACACTTATATATTCTGGGCACCAAATAAAGTTTTTTTAAAAAATCACACTCTTGATATAGACAACGGTTAACCTGAAAAAACATAACTAAGGATTAATCAAAAGATTAATCGAAGAATATAGACTAATCGTGATATTAAATATATTTTAACACCTTAATAACAATTTATAATATTAATTGAATTTTAAAAGTCGTGCATGTAAAAAATCTTTGATTCGAGTAACTAATCACTATTTCTACGTGTAAGAATGTAAATAATTAATTTAATATTATAATGTGATAAGAATAATGTAGTTTTAATCTAAAGTGTTACCATGATATCTTGATATGGTTTAAACAAAGTATTCAGTAAAACTTTAAAACAAAAAAACTATCTATTTAATTAAATTATAAAAAAGCTATCTATTAAATTAAATTTATTTTAAATTTAGATGGTATGTTAGTATGATAGTATTTATCATCAATTTAAGCAAATTAGAGTTAATTTTTATTTAGCAAAAAAAGAGTTAATTTTTCGATAAAATATTTAAGCTAATATTTTGCAATTCAACATAAGAAATTAATTAATAAATTTTAATGTACACTAAAAAATGAAAATGTAAATAGACCTTAAAATAAGGAAATCCAATCGTCACCATATGGATACGGTCCATAGACCATAGTACATACCACACTATTAATGGGAAACTTCAATTCCTTAAATACTCTCTTTTCTTTGAGATTAAGTCCCTGACCCTTGGTATAACCCTCGGAGCAGTACTGAAGTAGTGAAGTGTGAAGCACAAAGCAGCAATAGCACTGCACCATTGCACATAACATATGAAAAAAAATAAAGTTAAGTTTAAAAGTAATTTTCATAAATAGTTAAGTGATGACAGATAAAATAAGACTTTTTTGCACGACAGTGGCCTGAACTATAATATTTTTGCACAAAAATGGCCAAACTATAATACTGAGCACCCGCATGGCCCAACTTTAATATTTTAAGCACCCGATTGCATTCCGTCAATTATATGTAACAGCAGTTAGTTTTAGAGGGGTAATATGGGAACACCTTCAAGCCTTTGAATGCTTGACTATCAACAATGGAGGTTGCCGGCCGGAAACCGGCGACTCCATTTTCCGGCTAACACCAAAAGTGCTCCGTTGAGCCTTCTTTTTGACATCAAACTAATACCAAACCAATCCTCAACTTCTGGGCACTCTAAAACACGGCAAAAACGAACCAAACAAACAGTATTTAACTAAAAAACGAATAATTCAGGCGAACTCAAACCCAAATTCCGGCGAAATTCGTTTTTATACGAAACGGAAACCAAACTCGATGTTCTTTATATCGAAACGAAGCTTAGAACACGTACAAACTACTCTTGGCAACCAATATTACAAACAATTAACGAATAAGACGAAATATTGTTTCAAAAATTCGGTTAAAACTAACAACTTTGAATATTACAATCCGGCATTAGAACAATCAAATTAAACACATAGATATGATCCTTAGGATCTCTAGAAGCTTTACAAATAATAAAATAAATCGGAAAATATACTCAATCAAAAAGCCCTAATTTGACTCAAGAACCCTAGAATTCGAATTGACAAAACTAGCAATAGAACGATGAAATTGAACTCCTGGCATCAATATGAAGCTATATAAACAATCATTTCAACCGGAAAATCAAAGAATCAAAAAGCCCTAAATTTTATGAAGAACCCTAATTTTGCAGAATTGAAGAACCCATATTACCCCTCTAAAACTAACTGTCGTTACACATAATTGACGGAATGCAATCGGGTGCTTAAAATATTATAGTTGGGCCATGCGGGTGCTCAGTATTATAGGTTTGCCATTTTTGTGCAAAAAGATTATAGTTCAGGCCACTGTCGTGCAAAAAAGTCGATAAAATAATAAACACATTACTATTTTTCAGAAAAAATAAAAAAAATTAATCGAGTTCGAGTTCGAGCCGAGTTGAGTTCGAGTTTATCGAGTCGAGCTCGAGTCGAGCTCCAAAAAACTCGGCTCGACTCGAGTTTTTAATCGAGCCTGAAAACGTGTTCGAACTCGAGCTCGATAACGAGTTCGAGCCGAGTCGAGCCCATTTTTTCGAGTCGAGCTCGAGCCGAGTTCGAGCCGGCTCGGTTTAAATTACATCCCTATATCAACCCAAGCCAGATCAGCCTGCTGAAGATGCTCCTGAAAGTGAGAAAGAGTATTATAAGCGGTGGGTTAAGGCTGATGAGATGTCGCGATGTTACATTCTGGCAGCAATGTCAGGTGTTTTGCAGCATCAGCATCAAGCTATGGCCACAACTTCAGATATGCTCTTTAATCTCAAGGAACTTTTTGGGGAACAGAATAGGGCTGCTAGGCAAGTAGCAATGAAGGCTTTAATGAACACTCAGATGGCTGAAGGAACACCTGTAAGGGATCATGTTCTCAGGAATGTCTCATCTGAATGAGATGGAAATCCTTGGTGCTGATATTGAAGAGGAAACCCAGATCGATATCATCCTTATGAGTCTGCCCAAAAGTTTTGGGTAGTTTCGCTTGAATTACACCATGAACAAAATGATGTATAGTCTCGCGGAACTTCTAACAGAACTTTAGGCAGCTGAAGGACTCTTTAAACAGAATGTTCAAGTGAATGTGGCTGAGAAAGCTTCTTCCTCTAAGCCGAAAGGCAAGAAGAAGAAAAAGGTTCAGACACAGAAAGATGGAAAGGTTGCTAATGCAGTGGGAGTTCAAGGTGCTGTGAAAAAGCCTAAGGGCAAGTGCTTCAGGTGCAAGTAGTCAGGTCACTGGAAATAGGATTGTCCTCTTCCTAAGAAGGCAAACAATACTGGTATATCTCTTTCTCTAGTTACAGAAACATATATAGCGGCTATATCTACGAGCACTTGGTGTGCAGATACAGGAGCCACTGACCATGTTTGTAACACTATGCAGGGGTTCCAGCAAACCAGAATGCTTAGAGATGGCGAGATATATGTGTTCATGGGAGATTCTACGAAAGTAGCAATAGTTGCAGTTGGAATAATTACATTATCTTTTGGCGATGATAGGAATTTGATTTCGGTTTCTAAACTTGCCATGGATGGTTATAATGTTTGTTTGGATCGTAATGTTTCTATTATGATGAACAAACGAGTTATATGTTCTGGTACATTGCAAGACAATTTATGTATTATTAATCCTATCCAACCATTGCTGCAAAAAAAGGAAACTAATAACATTCTTTCTAGCTCAAACAAAAGAAAGAGACCTTCTGAATTGAACCAAACATATCTTTGGCACTTAAGATTAGGTCATATTAACTTGAGGAGGATTCAAAGACTGGTAGTAGATGGGCCATTAGGCTCGTTGGCAGTGGAGCCATTTCCAGTTTGTGAATCCTGCTTGGAAGGTAAGATGACTAATAGGCCTTTTAAAGCAAAGGGGAATAGAGTCAAAGAAGTGTTATAATTGGTTCATACTGATTTATGTGGACCTATGAGTATCCAAGCAAGAGGAGGTTATGAGTATTTTGTCACTTTCATTCACGATTATTCTAGATATGGGTACATTTATTTGTTTAGCCGCAAGTCTGAGTGCTTTGAAAAATTCAAAGAGTACAAAGCAAGTTCGGAGAAATGACATCTTGGAAAATGTATCAAGTCACTACGATCAGATCGTGGTGGTGAATACTTTCTTGGAGAATTTAGGGAATATTTATCAGAAAATGGGATTACATCCTAGTTGTCTGCACCTGGCACACCTCATCAGAATGGTGTAGCAGAGATAAGGAAGCAGACTCTTTTAGAGAGTGTTAGATCGATGATGAGTTATTCAGATTTACCCCAAGTCGTTTAGGGGATATGTTATAGAAACAGCGGCTTACCTTCTGAACTTGGTACCTTCTAAGTCGGTTCCCAAGACTCCAATAGAATTGTGGACTGGTAGCAAACCAAGTCTAAGACATATTCGAATTTGGGGTTGTATCGTTTTAGAGGAATTACTGGAGGTACTAATAATCCCCAAGTGCCAATAGTACAAGTAGAACAACCACAAGAAAATGCACAACTTTACACTAGTACCACACCAGTGCCTCGTCGTAGTGGGAGGGTTGTTCGACAACCTAAAAAATTCATGTTTTTGGGAGAGTCCTCAGACTTGGTCTCTGGTTACATGATGAGGATCCCAGGACATACGAAGAGGCAATTCTGGATAAAGATGTAGATTTATGGCAAACGGCAATGGAATCTGAGATGGAATCTATGTATTCCAATCAAGTTTGGCAGCTCGTGGAACCACCCAAAGGTGTAAAACCCGTTGGATGTAGGTGGATCTACAAGAAGAAAAGAGGATCTGACAAAAAAGTGAAAGCCTGGAAAGCACGACTTGTTGCGGAAGGGTATACTCAGAAAGAAGGGATCGATTATGAGGAAACCTTTTTGTCGGTTGTTATGCTTAAGTCGATCCGGACTCTTTTATCTATAGCAGCTCATCTCGATTATGAGTTTTGGCAAATGGATGTCAAGACAGCTTTCCTTAACGGAAGTCTTGAGGAAATCATCTATATGCAGCAACCAGAAGGATTGTTAGTCAAAGAGACATGCATGTTTAACTCTAATAACAAGCCTAATTGTTTGTAATGCTTTGCATTACTTACATGACCTCTTAACTGAGGGAACCTCTAGTTGTAGAGTTTCTACTAGCTTTGTACTTGTAATAGGCATCAAATTCTAGCTGTGTAACTATACTTATTGAGTCAAGAATAATGCTTGAAAGAAGTTCCAAGGTTCATGCCTCAAGCAAAGAGATAAAGACTGTCAAATAATCACAGTTGGGATTTTGGGAAATGAAGAATTTGCCTAAGTACCAATTCGAGAAGTAGTTTTGTCTATTCGAGAAGTCCAGCATTCGAGAAGTCAGGGATTCGATATTTCAAGACACTATTCGATATCTCTGTATACACTATTCGATATCTCAGAGATTCGATATGTCTACTGCTCTATTCGAGAACTCAAGAAGTCAACAAGTCAAAGTGGTATTCGAGTTCTCAAAGAGTCAATAAGTCAAAGTTCCATTCGATATCTCAAGGACTAAGAAAGCTATTCGATATCTCATGGATTCGACATGTCAAAATGCTCTATTTGACAACTCAAGGATTCCCAGAGAAAAGAGCTATTCGAGAAGTGATTCGATATGTCATATAACAGTATTTGAGAACTCAGAGTTATCGATCAAGTCAATCCTAGTTCTCGAACCACTTACTTAGTCACTTCTCGAATACATTCTTGGAGATAAAATACTGAAGAAATTGTACAAGTCTGAAACCTGCAACAAGCCAATGCACTTTATGGACCACAATCTGTAATGTGCTCTGGAAAGCCTACAAGGAAGCTTGGAGAGATATAGAAGAGACAAAGGGCTAAAGAAGTGGATCTGAACAGGCTTTGCAAAGTCAAATTTGTAACCGTTTGGACACTTACTCAAAAAGGATAGACAGACTAGAAAGTAATTTGTTCAGCTACCTTATTTGCAGTAAGTAGGTTGTATCCATGATATAAGGATACAGCCTCACTTCCTTAGTTGTAAACTTTTGAGGAGTCAAGTTTTTCATACATTGTAAGTCATATCTCTCTGAGAAAAACAAAGCTGAGAATACTATCATTTGTATTCACAGATTGTAGCAACCTTTATCTAATAATTTATTAGATTAAAGTGATATTGTGTCTTGTGTCATTTCTTATCTGCACCTACACATTTGCACACACAGATACTTATCTGCTACACAGATTCGAGAACGAAGAAAAGTTCAAGAATCCATTCACCCCCCTCTGTATTCTTTTACTGTATTCAATACTCAACAAGTGGTATCAGAGCGGGTTGTTTATTCAAAAACAGAAAAACGATCATGAGTTCGAATACACCAAAGACTACAGGAACGGTGAAAGTCCCTAAGTTTGACAAAGAGAATTACAACCTCTGGAAGATAAAAATGATGTTTTTCATCAAAGCCTCTCATCTTCTGTATCCTGAGATTCTCAAGAATGGTCCCTTTGTTCCGCAATAAGAGATACCTGAGAAGACTGTTGGAACCATAACTGTTCCAAGATCTTATATGGCCAAGGAACCATCTAAATGGACAAAATCAGAAAAGGAGATGGTTACTCTTGACAGTCACCTCATGTTGCTAATCATTGATTCCATGGACATGTCAATGTTTTTAAACATTGCATCATGCACATCTGCCAAAGAAATGTGGGATCATATTGAGGTGTTATGTGAAGGAACAGATGAGGTCAAGGAGAACAAGAAACAGATACTGGTCACACAGTATGAGGCTTTCATGGCACAGTCCAAGGAAAGCATCACTGAGATGTTTGAGAGATTTCACAAGCTAGTTACTGAGTTGCAAATGAATGGCAAGGTTTACAGTACAAAGGAGTTGAACATGAAGTTTCTGTTATCTTCACAAAATCATCTAGAGCAAAGGGTCATTTCTCTAGGGGAAAGAGATTTGAACAAAGTTACATATGATGTGCTCTATGGGGTTTTAAAAACTCATGAGCTTGAGTTGCTTCAGAAAAGGGCTATCCAAGACAACCAAGGCAGAATGATAAACACATCATGTGCCTTGATTGTCAACAAATCTATTCAAGACCTAGAAGCATCTACAAGCCAACTGAGGATGGAGGAGATAGTAGATGATGAAGAAAATGAAGCTGAGGTTAGTGAACCTGTTAAGGAGAAGGAGGGAGAAGAGTTTTACACTCTTGAAGAACTAGATGGGATGGAAAACACTTCATATGCTTTCATGGCCAGAAAATTTCCAAACATCAGATTCAAGAGGAATCAACCCTTCAAACCTGAAACCCAAAACCATTCATTCAACAAAAGCAAGACACCTGTGAAACCAAGTAAGAGTAAATTTAAAACCAGCCATGTGGATAGGTCATCTGTAAGGTGTTATAGATGCAATGACCTAGGGCATTTTGCCAATGAATGCAAGAAGCCTAAAAAGAAGGATAAAGAGTTTTTGGAACTTGAAGCTAAGTATGAGGCCCTTTTGAGAAAGTAGACACAAGGTAAGGCCTACACAGCTGAAGGGAAGTGTTGGGATGATTCTGATAGTGATGGAGAGGAACAAGAATTTTGCAACTATGCCTTGATGGCCAATTCCAAGGATGACACATATCCATCAGACTCTCAGGTACCATCTCTCACTACTATGGACATGTCTGTTTCTGAGTATAAATGCATGATTGAACAACTATCTGTTGAGATGTTTAATATTCATACTAGTATGACTGCTGCTAATGAGGAGATTGCTAAACTGTCTACTAGAAATGAAATGTTAATAAAAAAGAATGAGGAACTTGAGCTAACTGCTATGCAAGTAGAAAACCTTAAGAAAGAAGTTGAATATTTACAGAATAAGGTTTTATGTGCTAGTCAAGTGGAAAAGGCTCTTAGGGATGAATTAGCTGAAAATGAATTCAAATTGAAAACGTTTAAGAAATCATCTGGTCTAGTGCAATCCTACTGTGAGAAAATTCAAGCAAAACCCAAGGCTGCTATTGGACTTGACTATGACACTCTTAAATAGAGAAAAGGCTATGCTATCATTGAATATGACACGGTTGTTCATGAGGAAGTGCCTCACATTTTGAAAAAGGCTGAAAATCCAATTTTTAAAGATTCAACATTTAAAATTGATGAGGATGCCTTACTCATCAAGAAAATGTTGAATGATGAGGATGAGGCACAATCCAGTGGACAACAAGCATCCTGCAAGAGTGAGAGTGTCAAGTCAATAGCCAAGGAGCCAGTAGGTGATAGGTCAAGACCTAAGAAGTTTGTTAAGTTTGTTTCAGCTGGGAAGAGTGAATCAGAGAAGAAAGTGACTAAGAAGAAACATAACAGAAATGGCAAGTTAGGGATTAACAAAGATAACAACTATGCTTATATGCCTAATGCCCCTAGGAAAACTTGTTAGAATTGTTTCAGTACCAATCATTTAATTCATGCATGCAAGAAACCTGTTGGTAGTGTGCCCAAACCTTTCTATGATTGTTCTGTGCCTCTAAGACAGAGAGATGCACCATTTTGTGATAAATTTGACTGTATGCCATGCAATATGAATGTTATGACTAGTTGTTTCAATTTGAGAAGGCAATTCATTGATGGTTGTATCAGTCACAATTCTCACACACACTACACAAGGTCAAAGTCTTCAAGTCCTCCTAAAGCTAGGAAGGTACCTTTGTCACCTAAGTTTGAGACCTCAGGCTCTAAGACTTCTAACAGTGACAACAAGACTAACACCAAGAAAGTTGATAAGCATGTTGTTTATGATAAAACTGTTTCTAAGTCACATGGACCCAAACTTGTTTGGGTACCAAAGGAGAAGTAATACCTTTGTGTTTGCAGGGCAAAGAAAGTGAAAAGAAAGTCATGTGGATTGTGGACAGTGGATGCTCCAATCATATGACTGGTGATATGGCCCTGCTATCACAGTATGAGGAGAAGGCTGGCCCAATGGTTGCTTTTGGAGATGACAGCATGGGTAACACATTGGGATATGGCAAGTTGAAAGTTGGAAATGTCATCATTGAAGATGTAGCACTGGTCAAGGGACTCAAGCATAATCTGCTAAGTGTTGGTCAGTTTACTGATAGGGGATTCAAGGTGGATTTTGACAAAGATGAATGTTTGATCACCCACAAGAAGACTGGTGATTTTGCTCTATCTTGAGTAAGGAAAGGAAGTCTGTTTGTAGCCAATATGGACTCTGCAAATAAGGACAAAATTTGTTGCTTCTACTCAAAAGCATCAAATGAAGATTGTTGGCTGTGGCAAAAGAAATTATCACACCTGAACTTCAAAGCCATTAATTCTCTAGTCAAAAGAGAGTTAGTGAGAGGCATGCCCACACTTGAATTCTATCAAGAAGGAGTGTGTGAGGCTTGTCAAAGAGGAAAAATGAAAAGATCAAGCCACAAGTCAAAGACAGTGACATCAATAACCAAGCCCCTACAACTCATTCATATGGACTTGTTTGGGCTTGTCAATATTATGTCACTAGGAAGAAAGAAGTATGCCTTAGTGATGGTTGATGACTTTACAAGGTATACATGGGTGGAATTTCTGGCATCAAAAGATGAGGCTCCACAAGTAATCATTGAGCACATAAAGAGAGTTGACAAGGAAGCAAAGGCCAACAATGCAAGTGTGATTACATTAAGAAGTGATAATGGAACAGAGTTCAGAAATGCCATACTTGAAGCATTCTGCAAAGAGAATGGAATTTCTTAGCAATTCTCTACTCCAAGGACTCCACAACAAAATAGAGTTGTTGAGAGAAAGAATAGAACTCTAATTGAGGCTGCTAGAACAATGTTGCTTGATGCAAAGATGCCTACATGTTTTTGGGCTGAGGCTGTGAGCACTGCATGCTATATCCAGAACAGAACCCTCATCAACAAAAACACTGGAAATACACCTTACAATTTGATGACTGGAAAGAAGCCTACTCTAAAGTATGTTCATACTTTTGGAAGCAAATGCTTTGTATTGAAGGATAATTCAGAATATGTTGGAAAATTCGATGCAAAGGCATTTGAAGGAATTTTTCTTGGCTACTCTATGGAAAGAATTGCATACAAAGTTTATGTCATCAGTCAAAAGAAAATTATGGAAAGCACAGATGTGACATTTGATGACAACAAACTACCTGGTTTAGAAGAAGCCAATGATGAAGATAAAGATCCATTAAGGTTTGACAATCTAGATGATTCTGATGAAGAGATTGAAACTGGAGTTGAAACTGAAGTTCAACAAACTCAAGTGAATGATGAAGCAAGAGAAGAATTTGTGCCAATCAACAGTGGAGAAACAAGCATCCAAGACACACCTGTGAATAGTGGCAACTTCACAGGGGGAGAAAATGAGAATGATCATGACTTGGATGATGAAGCAACATCAAGAGTGAGAAATCAGACTGAGCATTCAAGGAAATGGGATAGAACACATACTGCAGACCAAATCATTGGAGATGCAAATGCAGGAGTAAGAACTAGGAGAGCAACTCTAAATGACTGCCTCTATGGTTGCTTTCTATCTCAAGTTGAGCCTAAGAAACTTGATGATGCACTGATGGACCCCGACTGGATAATTGCTATGCAAGAGGAGCTGAATCAATTTGAAAGGAGCAAAGTATGGGAACTTGTGCCTGCACCGAAAGATAGAACCATTGTTGGAACAAAATGGGTTTTGAAGAATAAGATGGATGAAAATGGTGTAATCATAAGAAACAAAGCAAGGTTGGTTGCAAAAGGATACTCTCAACAGGAAGGCATTGATTATGATGAGACATTTGCCCCTGTTGCTAGATTGGAAGCCATCAGAATCTTCTTGGCATTTGCTGCTCATTCAAACTTTAAAGTTTATCAAATGGATGTCAAGAGTGCATTTCTGAATGGAGAGTTGGAATAAGAAGTTTATGTGCAACAACCACCTGGCTTTGAGGATCCACACTTCCCAGACTTTGTCTACATATTGCTTAAGGCATTGTATGGACTTAAGCAGGCTCCAAGGGCATGGTATGATACTCTTTCACAATTTCTTCTTGAAAATCAATTCACTAGAGGCACATTGGACAAAATACTGTTTTACAAGAAGCATGGTGATGATATTATCCTAGTTCAGATCTATGTGGATGATATCATATTTGGGTCTACAAATGAGAAGTTGTGTAAGAAATTCTCTAAACTCATGCAGAGCAGATACGAGATGAGTATGATGGGAGAGTTGACATTCTTTCTTGGGTTGCAAGTCAGTCAAAGGAAGGATGGTATCTTTATCAGTCAAACTAAGTACATCAAGGATTTATTGAAGAAGTTTGACTTAGAAGACTGCTCACCTGCAAAGACACCCATGGCCACTGCCACTAAATTAGATGAAGATGCTAAAGGCAAGAAAGTAGATATCTCAGTCTACAGAGGCATGGTTGGTTCTCTACTCTATCTCACTGCAAGTAGACCAGACATCATGTTTGCTACATGTTTGTGTGCAAGGTTTCAATCAAATCCAAAAGAATCACATTTGATTGCTATAAAAAGGATCTTTAGATATCTGAAGGGCACTCCAAACTTTGGTTTATGGTATCCTAAGGACACAGGGTTCAATCTGGTTGGTTATTCTGATGTTGATTATGCTGGATGCAGAGTGGATAGGAAAAGCACCTCAGATAGCTGCCAGTTTCTTGGACAAAGGTTAGTCTCTTGGTATAGCAAGAAATAACAATCTGTGTCAACTTCTACAGCTGAGGCTGAATACGTAGTTGTTATGGACTTGTGTTGGAAAGAATTTCAATCATGTGTGACAACACAGTGCAATCTCTATAGTTGCTAATCCTGTCAATCATTCTAGAACAAAGCACATTGACATCAAATATCATTTCATTAGAGAACATGCAACTAATGGAACCATTGAGTTGCATTATGTCTTTACAGATAAACAACTAGCTGACATATTCACTAAGCCATTACATGAATCCACCTTCACAAGGTTGGTTAGTGAGATTGGAATGCTGAATTCTTCAGATTCTGGCTAAGTGAATATATCAACTAAGTTGTTGCAGCAGTAAACACTTACTTTATTTAAATGCTCAATATTTTTGAAGTAAGTGTTGACTGAAATATATGATTTATAAATATTTCCAATCTGCTGCATATATCAGAAAATCATATTTTGTCAACTTGAAATTTCTGTGAAATTTTGAGAACATCAATATTTAATCTGTTGGAATATTCTTTATAGAATATGTCTGGTAGATTTTCAAAAGATAGTGAAAATTGAGTTTCTATGAGTAAAAAGAATAGTTCGATAAGTCAGACTTATCGAATGGTTCATTTCATTGTTAGTGGTCGACTTCTCTAACAAGCCTATTCAGGACACTCTTGAGTTCTCGAATAGTGTCTTTTAGAGAACTCGAACAGGGACATGAGTGAGTTCTCGAATAAGGTAATTAAGTTCTCTATTGACAGAGTTCTCGAATAGCATGTTTGAGTTCTCGAATCATTTGAAAAGGCTGATTTCTCGCTGAATTTTAACCGATTTTGGATTTTTATTCAAAATTCAGAATTACTCATAAAAACATATCTTGCCTAATTTAGAATTTATTCTAAGTTAGATAACTGCCAGCTGTGAGTTACAACATTCTTGAGTTATTGATTAAGCCTTTCTTGACTTATCGAATAGTTGTTTTCTACTTCTCGAATGCCTGACTTGTCGATACAGAATATATGTCTAATCGACAATTCTAGTACTTCATACCTATACAATTCTACATCTATTCGATTCACTTCATTCGATTTCTCAAGCATCTAAACTCCCAAAACCTCTGAAAACCCTAACTGCAAAAGCTTAATTTCTTCTTCAACCTTCATTCTCTTTTCCTATATATACAAATGGCAAACACCCAACTCACCATACCCACTCAAACCAATTTCATCGCAATAACTAACGATGTGGAAGCACCTAATGCAAACTTCAAGTGCTTTGTACGCTGGATGTCAGAATCATACATCAAGAGTGCACTATCAGCCAACCCAACTCTGTATCTGGACCTCCTAGAACAGTTTTGGAGAATTGCCACCGTGGAAGTCATTGCCCTCGAGAATGCTATAACCTCCTACGTAGTCTATTGCAAGATTCAAGGCCAGGATATTACTATTACTACAGCAGACATGAATCAAGCACTGGAATTACAACAAGAGCCATATGACACACTAGCCACAAATACACAGTTGGCAGAATTCTTTGAATTCATCAACTACTCAGATGTGATCAATCTTGGGAAGCTAGAGTTTTGTGTTTACCACCATTCTTCAAGTCTTCACAGCAAGGAAGTCAAGCTTCGATCAGATTAGTGCACCTGCATAGCAAATAGGCTATGCCTTGGCTTATGGGAGAAAGATAGATGTTGGTCAAATTATTCTACAGGAGCTATATGAGAGACTTGGCAAGAACACAGCCAAGAGAGGTACTGAAATTTTCTTCCCTCGCTTTATTCAATCTGTACTTAACTTTAAAAATGCTAAATTGATTGAATTGCCTGGAGTAGATAACAGTAGAATAGGCTACCCTAGGTCCATGACCAAACTTATTTTTGGTAATTTGGAGACTAGGAATGATGTGGATGTAAGACTCAAAATAACTCCCCATATGGAGTATATTTAGGACTTACCCCCACAACATGCCAACATTTGACTCAAAGTCACAGTTAGCACAACCTAAGCAAGTAGTACAAGATGCTAACCCAAGGCTTACTAACCAACCCTCTCAACCAAACACTCTACCACACAGTGAGCCAACTGCATCATCCTCTCAAAAGGGTGATGTTAGTAAAAAGAAGAGAAATGAGGTAATGTCTACACCTTTGAACATATTATCTAAAGCAGCGTTGGCTATGGAATTAGGTATAGGCAGTGAGGAACCTGAGTCACCCTTACAGAGGCCAAAGAGGAAGAAATCTAGGACCACCTCTTCAGTCACACAAATGGCTGAAGTTGTAAAATTAGGGGCACATAGTTCACTAGATGTATCCTCTCAACAGGGTGCATCTATAGAATCAAGCATCCTCCCCAATGCACCTATTAGTACAGAGTCAGCACATGGGAGTGATAAGGCTAGCATAACACTGAGTGGAGAGCACATCACAATTGAAACTCCCTCTATCTCTCAGGGGGAGTTGCCAAAATCTAATCTACAAAACACTTCTCTTCCAGAATCTACCACTCATATTTCTTTGGAGCCTGCAACTCAAACAATTGAGGATCAAGGCATTGATCATCAAGAATTCTCTTCTCTTGATGAGCCAATTGATTCAAGTGACTTGGTGCATGACACCTTGCTCACCACCCAGGACCCACATTTAGATGGTGAGGGAATGCATGTCGGGGCATGTCCTAATGACACCATCACAAACACAGAGGTTCCATTAGTTGTCACTAGAGACTCTGTGCCTGTGTCAACTACTGGTGTAACTCATCCCACTTCTGTGGAGACACCAGTAGTAGAGTCAATCCATCCGGTTGCAGAAGTTGCATCTGTAACTGAGGAGTCTAGCTTGCCTAGCTCTAGCTCTGACTTTATGTCACAATGGCTGAAGCCTGTGCAATATGATAGTGCTTTAGGATCAGGGTCTATTCCACAACAATTGACGGTTGAAGCACTTCAAAGCTTAATTGTGGATCAGATCCCTGAGTTCACAAAGATTGCTCAGAACCTCCTCACTGCAAACCTACCAAATTCTGACTATGAAGCTATTCTCTTATGCCACAGAGATGATGTGGAGCTACAAAAGGCAAAGATAATAGATGATACTGAGAGAGATGGCAATGTAGATGCCTGGCTACAAGGACAGTTTGATATTCCTCTCTTAGACAGTCTTCAGTATCTCAGAGAAGAGTACATCACTTCACTAGGGTCCAATGCCAAATCTCTCACCCCTAGTGATGTGTATGAAGCAGTGAATGACAGCTACAAGGGCATTCTCAAGGCTGCACACTACCTTAGAAAGGGTCTAAAGACAGAAGTTAATGAAGTGTGTACAGCCACAACCAAGGAGGTGCATGAGATAAAGAGGACTTTTGATTCCAAATTCCCTCAATTGGAGACTATAATCAAGGATATTCTAGCATGCAAATCTACCTGCACCAAGATGGACAATGGTTTAGCCATTCTCAAAGATGTTGTCACAGGCCTAGGGCACAAATTCCAAAATCTCACTGATCAGACAACTGAGGCCAATGCCATGCTTAGGACACTTTTTGCCAATCAGCATGGAGATAAGCTAATCACTGAAGTCCCAGTGCATGATATGACTAGCTTTGAAGTGTAGAGACTTAAAGAACAATCCCTGTCTAGCTTCAAATCTACTCAATTGTTCAACAAGGTAGATGCACTTGAAAAGGAGGTAGCCACTCTCACTCAGTCTAATGCTCATCTTACAGACAAGGTAGCAACTCTCACTGAGCAGCTGAACACTCAAGCCACCACCACAGCTGATGTTCTCCTGCATCAACAGTCCATGTTGTCTACAATGATGAAGCACATGGGTCTCCCTCTCCCTGAAGAATCTTCAAACCATGTGGTCACTCACAAGCCTCTGTGCCTGACAACAAGCCTAAGGGGGAGAAGAGGACCTCAAGGGACTCAAATCCAAAGGGGGAGAAAACTCAAGCTAAAGGCATCAAGGTAAATGAGGGTGGTCACCAAAGAGCTTCTGTTAACTCGAATAACTTGTAGAAGGGGGGGGTTGAATACAAGTTATATAATCGTGTCTAATTTTTGCTTGATTATATGAACAAGAATAAACGAATGAATCAAACTCTGTTTGTATTAATAAGATCAAATACAAACTCTACTAAAGGTGTACAATACCTTTAGCAGCTGCTGACAAAATAAATTTTTCTCTGTTTGCACTCTCGTATACTTACGATTACAAACCTCACGAACACCTTTTACAATGATATAGAGAGAGTATTTATAATGCTTCATATCAACTAATCACAGAAAGATAATCTATACATGACAATGTTCTGCCGTCCAGTTGATAGTTTCCATCAATAGAAAATTCTTTCCTTTATGAAATCTTCTTGCTTGTTCTTTAAAAAACAATCCTGTTTTATAGCAATTGCCAGTTTCTATAGCATCCATAATGACATCATCAGTAATACGACTGATATCAGGACTTGCATCTTGCATCAGTATCTGATCACCATCAGTATTAGACCTTCATCAGGATTTGCTCTCTGTTCCTGACATGTAGTCTCCGATACACTGTTCATTCCTGACTAAACCTTACAGATAACTGTCTAACACATATTTCCTATACAAGGTGCTAAATCCTTTATAAAATCAGGATATACAAGAAGTATAAGTAAAATTCTATTCTTAACATCACAACTCATGAATTATTCCTAACAATCTCCCCTATTTATGCTTTAAAATCTGAAGCATAAATCTGAGTTGTTGATGTCAAAACATATAACAATACAATCAGAATAGAATTTATGAATTCAGAAATCATGAAGTTAAGTACCTCCTCTTCTTAGATATAGACATAGTATCCAGTACTTAGACGAAAGAATTCAACTATTTGATGCTTCTTTTCCTTTACCACTTCCATGATGAGATTCACCTTTGTCACAATCTTTCTCTCCCCCAGTTCTTATTTTATCCCCAGTCTGTTGTTGTTGTTGTCTTTGAATTGTCTTTATCTCCCCCTTTTTGACATCAGCAACATTAATTCCAAGAGATTCAGTAACAGAACAAATGAGATTCATCAGAACTGCTTGATTTTCCGTAATAGTGACTTGGTTATCTTCAAGTGTTTGAAGTCTTGATTGAATTTCAACTTGAGATTTTTGAATATCTTGTAGAATTTCAGAATTGACTTCAATGTTGGAAGTGTTTGGAATATCTTCAGATTCAAGTCTTGTAGAAGAAGTTGCCTGTGTAGAATGATATTCAAGTAATAAAACTCGATTAGAGTTACAAACATCTTCATCTATCTGATCTGAAGCTGCAATATGATCATCTTGTTCTTCACCAGTATTCTGTGTACTAACATCTTCAAAACCTGACTCCTCCTTAGATTGATCAGATACTGTTGATGTCTCAAATCTTGCTGATATTGGTAGTACAAACAAAGGAATACTTGGATCATTAGAAATATCTTCTGGTACTGATAATGTAGAAGTTTGTCTTAGCCTTTCACCTCTTCTATTGATAATTCCGGCAAGCCTTTCTTTTTGCTTCTGAGCTTTAACTTCTGGCTTTGAGTTATGCTTTGCTAAGTCATTCTTCTCATACATCTTGATAAAAGAATAAGTACCAACATCCATACCAAGATTATTAGACCAAGATTCAGGAAATACCTGATCCCAGAAATTAAACGATGGTTTCCTAATTTTCTCTCCCTCACTATGGAGTTGATCATCCATACCCTCAATCTCAGTTTGACTATCTAAAGTCAACACTCTTTCTACCTCTCTTTTTGCCTGGTCAGGAGCCAGCCGCTCTGAATGTGGATCAATATCCATCTTTTCAAGTGTATCACTCAAATTTGGATAAGTGCTCTCATGACCTACAGAAAAATAGAGTTTAGAAGAAGTTTTTATACCTGAACTCACATGGAGAGAGGGTTCCTCATAGTTAGCATGTCACCGTCTTTAAGTGTTGTTTGCTGAGACTCACCCTCAAGGTGGATAGACTCTGACTGAACAATGTTTGTTTGATCTTCAAAAAAATCAGTCAAAGTTATTCCTCCCATATCATTGGGTTTCTCACTTGCAATTTCAGTCATCACAGAAGACCTTTCAACATCAGCTATCACAGCTCCTGAGTCATCCAACCTCTGACTAGATGGTTCTTGTGTTACAGTGACTGTGATCTGATTTTTCCTACTATCCACCACTGGTGCAATAGTATCTTCTGTTGACTGCATTCCTCTATCTACTTCCTCCAGTTGTTCACCTTGAGCTGAAGCATCTTCAATAATGACATCCTTGTCAAATAAATATGTATGTAGTGATTGAAGTGCAACATGCTTCGAGAGTCCAAATTTCTTGACTAATTGTCTTCTGATAGATACATAGAAATACATCTTCATTAAGTCAAGTCTTTGATGTAGAAGTCCATACTCTTCTGGATATAAAAGTTTTGGTACTCTTTCAACCAAAAAATCTAGAACAAGCCTTGACAACTTCACTTTGAGAGAAATTAGTCCCATAGCCAGTCTGTATGATAATGTAGTTTCCCATAAAGAATCAATATCCAGATCTCTATGGTCATTTGCTGACTTGATTGTAGCTTCATTTGTAGAGACCTGCCTGATATTAGTTTGACTAGACTCTGTATGTGTAGGTGACAATTGAATCTTTCTCCTTGTTCTCCTGGTATAGTGAGCAAAAGATTTATCATGAGAAGACTCAAGAGGTGTAGACACAGTATTGATCTTGGGATGAGATCCTTTTTCAATAGACACAGTCTTTTGAGAGACAGTATCTAGTAACTTTTTTCCCTTTTTAAGTACTACAGTCTTTTGAGAAACTGCAACCTGGATGTGACTAGGTGCTTCATCTCTTTGTCCTAGCTTAGAAAGTCGAATTGCAGCCTTCAATTTTTCTCTCTCAGCAAGAGATATATTATCATCATCTTCACTAGAACTACTACTACTTGACACAACAAATCTTCTCTTCCTTACAACTGATGTCTTTTGAGAAACACCAGAGGTTGGTTTCTTTGAAACAATAGGCTGTGGATTAAAACTTTGTTCTTGAATTGTTTCAGAGACTATAATGTTTTGGGCTACTTGGGTAGACACAGGTGGGTTCTCCTCCAAATGAGATTCCTGAGCCATTTCACCACAAAAGAAAGAAGAATTGTAGAGAGTAGGAAGATGAGTTTTAAGAATTACCTGAACATGATGTGGATAATGAATTGCAGGTATTTCATCTAGATTCTTTTCATTGTCCTTCTTTGTAATGTCAGAGAAAATTCTTTTTTGCTGTACATAAGAGGAAACACAATGTTCTCTACCAAATCTAGCTTCAACATCAGGAATAAAATGGTTAATAAACAATTGTATAAATCTATGATAATAAACCATTTTCCTGTTTTGATCTCTTAACCCAAGTTTAATACACATCTGACTTAAGATAATATGACCAATGTTAACTACTCTGTCATAAAGCAAACTGTAAGCAATATGTGAAGTAATAGAAGTAATTTGATCAAAAGAACTACATTTACCAGTAAAGCATTTAGCTAATTGATCAAAGAAGAAAGACCACTCTTTCCTAAGATGAGATCTTCTTAACTGGCTCATGTTATCTAAAGGTCCATTATAACCTAATGCAGACAACATAGTTCTAACATCATCATCAGATGGTACATTCTCATAAATCAAACTAACAGGTAAGTGAAGTACTGAATTAACAACAGATTCAGTAATATCAAATGAGTCTTGTCCTAAATGTAGAACAATCTTACCTGATTGACTCTGAGTAGAATCAATTACCTCAGCATTCTCCCAAGCTTGTGTAACAGCTGCTTGATTAATCTGTGGAGATGCTGTCAATGCATAACTTAATGGTCCATATGCCAGAAAGTCCATGATTGGATGAAAATCAGTTAATACTCCTTCCTTGTTGGTGATAGCTGCTACATGATTGTTCGTCATAAAATCGAAGTCACCAAACTTGAAAGCTACTGACTTAGGTAATCTTCTCTGAGCTTCCATTTTTGATCTGAAAAGAACTTGAAAAATTCTTGAAATGGATTAGTGATTTTGAAAACTCGAGAGTGTTTTTGCCTTAGAGAATGTGAAATTAGAGAAAGCAATTACACTATTAGAGTTTCAAAACACATATATTTCACAAATCTTTCAGACCACTATCCCACGTCGACACATAGATTGACAGATGTCAGTCCCTGAAAAATGCGGTTATCCACGATTTTTGGAAAATAAAATCCAAAATTGATTTTTATGAAATAAATCAGGGTATTATCAAGATAAAAATCAATACTTATCAGCTTCCTTTTCCTAATGACCTCCCATCAAAATAATCACAAAATGCATTGTGATTTAAAAATATAATTTTCAAATCCTGATGGTCTCACTTGAAATCCTGATTCCAGAGACTTAATATGGAGTTTCCACGTGGCATCTTTCTTTTATCTGAAAAAGAAATAAACAATTAATCTGAACAAAATCAATTGGTTAGATATATTCGACATTTCTTGAAAATACAAGAAATAAAGTCACACGCAATAATTAGCATTTGACTTCATTGAAAATTCCAAGTGACTGTTCAGCTTCTCACGTCTTTCTATAAAAGAAACAGACGTCTTATGCCATTCTCCATAACCCTTTCATTTTCTTTTCTTTTCATCAATGATTCTCAAACCAAAATTCCATTCAAACCTATTCTTTAGGTTTTTCACAGTCAATGAACATCCTGTTATTGATAATCTCTTTGAAGAGACAACTTTTCTCATCGAACCAATCATGAATGGAGCAGTTTCAGATAATATCCAGAGGTTTCTCCTAGAATATTCATCTGTTGGATACAATCTTCCCCTAACATCCTCAAAACTTGAGGATGAAGAATTTGGTCGAGAGTCTGAGGTTGATCTTGATGGGGATGCTATTCATTTAAGTTAGCTACTCTCATTCAAGTCGCCCAGATAAGGAATCCAAGAGCAGACGAGGCTGTTTAATCCCCTGATGGATTTCTTGAGATGCTCCTTGTCTTGTACCTCAGAATTCATTTCATTAGACAAGTATAGAATTATCAGTAGAAGTTAGACAAAAAGATGTTGTATTTCATTTCCATGTATATAATGCTTTCAATTAATGAAAATACAATTTCTTATTATCTACTTGTCTTTTGATTATTGAATGATGTATAAATTATCAGTATGTAAATATTAAAACTTGCTGACATAGACTTAACACATCACAGAATTAGATTACTATATAAAGTAAACGTCAGGATCTGAAACAATTTTCACAATCCTGATACTGACACAATACTGATGACGTCAGCATCCTGATACAAATCTAATCCTGATGATTATTAACAAGTCTATCATACTAAAATTTATCAAGGCAAAGTGTTATAGCTAAAGCATTTAACAATCAAATATAGATCCTGACAAGAATATCAAGTCTATAAGCTAAAAACAACATACCTTGCTACTATTGCAGATGTTAAAGATCTAGAAATTTAACATTCCTAACTCACTTACTAATCTACTGAATGTAGTTTCATCAAGTGGTTTAGTTAGAATATCTGCAAGCTGTTTGTCAGTAGGAACAAAATGAAGTTCCACATTACCATTCTCAATATGTTCTCTAATAAATGTGCTTAGTCCTTGAATGTTGAACTGGATTTTCTGCAATTTTGATAGAACTAGTATTATCACAAAACATAGGAATATTACTAAGTGTCATACCATAATCCATCAACTGATTTCTTATCCAAATGAGCTGTGCACAACAACTGCCTGCTGCTATGTACTCAGCTTCTGCAGTTGAGGTTGAAACAGATTATTGTTTCTTGCTTGCCCAAGAAATCAATCTATTTCCCAAGAATTGACATGTACCTGTAGTGCTTTTCCTGTCTATCTTACACCCTGCATAATCAGAGTCTGAATAGCCAATTAGGAAGAAATTAGATTCTCTAGGGTACCACAAACCAAGATTTGGAGTTCCTTTAAGATATCTAAAAATTCTCTTCACAGCAATTAAATGAGATTCCTTAGGATCACTCTAAAATCTAGCACATAAACAGGTAGAAAACATTATATCTGGCCTACTTGCAGTTAGATATAACAATGAGCCTATCATGCCTCTATAACTAGTATTATCCACACTCTTTCCCTTAGGATCTGAGTGTAGTTTAGTGGCTGTTGCCATGGGTGTTTTTGCAACTGCACAGTCTTGAAAGTCAAACCTTTTTAAAAGATCTTTAATATACTTTGACTGATTAATGAAAATACCAGTCTCAGTTTGTTTGACCTGCAAGCCTAAGAAATAATTTAATTCACCCATCATGCTCATCTGATACTTAGAGTGCATTAACTTGCTAAATTTAGCACACAATTTTTCATTATTAGAACCAAAAATAATATCATCAACATAAACTTGAACTAAAAGCAATTCACCTTTTATCTTTCTAAAGAATAGAGTTTTGTCAATTGTACCTCTTGTGAAGCCATTTTCAAGAAGAAATTTAGACAAAGTCTCATACCATGCTCTTGGTGCCTGCTTTAGTCCATAGAGTGCCTTGTCAAGTTTGTAGACATGATTTGGAAACTTTGGATCAACAAATCCGGGTGGCTGTTCCACATACACTTCCTCATCAAGTTTTCCATTTAGAAAAGCACTCTTTACATCCATCTGGTATACCTTGAATTTTGAATGAGCTGCAAATGCAAGAAACATTCTGATTGCTTCCAATCTTGCTATAGGTGCAAAGGTCTCATCATAATCAATGCCTTCTTCCAGAGAATAACCCTTGGCCACCAGTCTTGCTTTGTTTCTTACAATCATACCAGATTCATCTAGCTTGTTTCTGAAAACCCATCTTGCACCAACAATAGATCTATCTTTAGGTCTTGGTACCAGTTTCCAGACTTTGTTTCTCTCAAACTCATTTAACTCCTCCTGCATTGCAATTACCCAATCAGGATCCTGTAAGGCTTCTTCAACCTTCTTAGGTTCATTCTTTGAGAGAAAACAACTATACAAGCATTCATTTTGAATTGATCTTCTAGTTCGAACACCAATATTTGGATCACCAATAATCAAATCTTCAGTATGATCCTTTGTCCATTTTCTAACAGGTGGTAGATTGACTCTGCTAGTCTCTCCCCCTAAGTTAGTGGTATCTCTTGTAGAAGAATTCTCTCTGCCTTCAATAACTCCCCTTTGATCAATAGAGTCAATAGATTCCATATTGCTGCTAGTTACTGATCTTTCCTCAGTAGACTCTGAAAGATCAGTTCCTGATGGAGTAGACTCTGAATAACTAATCTGCTCCTGATGATCACTGTGTTCTCTTTTATTTAATTGCTCCCCCTCAACAGTAGCATTCCTTTGAGAAGCAATAGAAATTTCTTCTGGAGAACCTTCATCATCACTGGAGAGTATCTCAGAATTCTTCAGATTTTCAAATTCCAATTTGTCATGGCTTTCATCAGTTTGCAGAATTCTAAATTTCTTATCATCAAATGCAACATGAATTGATTCCATAACAATGTGAGTTCTGAGATTATAAACTTCGAAGGCCTTAGATGTTGAATATCCTAGAAAGATTGCGTCATCCGATTTGGCTTCAAATTTTCCAAGTTGTTCTGGATTAACTTTTAGGACATAGCATTTGCATCCAAAGATGTGAAAATATTTCACACTTGGTTTCTTTCCTTTGATCATCTCATAGGGAGTTTTTCCATGACTATTTACCAAGGTATAGTTTTGAGTGAAACATGCAGTGTTAATAGCTTCTGCCCAAAAGTAGGTTGGAAGTTTTGCATCTGCAAGCATGGTTAATGCTGCCTCTATGAGAGTCCTGTTCTTTCTTTCCACTACACCATTCTGCTGAGGTGTACCAGGTGCAGAAAACTGTTGAGTGATTCCATTGTCTGCACAAAACCCCTCCATTGTAGAATTCTTGAATTATGTACCATTGTCACTCCTAAGTACTTTGACTTTGTACTCAGAGTTATTCTGAATATTCTTGACAAGTTCAATGATTTGCTGAGGAGCTTCATCCTTCTTGTATAGAAAGAACACCCATGTGAACCTTGTGAAATCATCCACTATCACTAGAGCAAATCTTTTCTTTCTAATAGACATAATGTTTACTGGACCAAATAGATCAAGATGTAGCATGTGAAATGGTTCAGTAATTGAATTCTCAGTCTTGCTCTTGAAAGTGGTTCTTCTTTGCTTTCCAAGCTGACATGCATCACAAAGTCCATCTTGCACATAATTTGCCTAAGGTAGGCCTCTCACCAGATTGTGCTTAACAAGTTGATTAAGCTTCTTGAAATTAAGATGTGAGAGCTTCTTGTGCCAATTCCAGCTTTCTTCACTTGTTGCTTTGCTGTAGAGACATCTAACAATTCTTTTAGATGTATCACTTAAGCTGGCTTCATATATGTTACCATGTCTTTGACCAGTTAGAACCATGTCTCCATTCTGCATATTCAAGATTTTGTGTTAACTCGAATAACTTGTAGAAGGGGGGGTTGAATACAAGTTATATAATCGTGTCTGATTTTTGCTTGATTATATGAACAAGAATAAACGAATGAATCAAACTCTGTTTGTATTAATAAGATCAAATACAAACTCTGCCAAAGGTGTACAATACCTTTAGCAGCTGCTGACAATACAAATCTCTCCCTCTGTTTGTTTCGAATTCTCGAATACAAACCTTATACAGAGCTACGCACATTCGCACTTTTTACAATGATATTGAGAGAGTATTTATAATGCTACCTATCAACTAATAACAGAAAGATATAATCTATACATGACAATGTTCTGTCTTCTAGTCGATAGTTTCCATCAATAGAAAACTCTTTCCTTCATTATATCTTCTTGCTTGTTCTTCAAACAACGATCCTGTTTTATAGCACTTGCCAGTTTCTGTAGCATCCATAATGACATCATCAGTAACAAGACTGATATCAGGATTTCATCTTGCATCAGTATCTGATCATCATCAGTATTAGACCGTCATCAGGATTTGCCCTTTGTTCCTGACATGTAGTCTCCGATACACTGTTCTTTCCTGACTAAACTATAAAGATAACTGTCTTATACATAAATCCTATATAAAGTGCTAAATCCTTTATAAGATCAGGATTACAAGAAGTATAATGTGTAAATTCTATTCTTAACATCACAACTTATGAATTATTCCTAACAATCTCCCCCTATTTATGCTTTAAAATCCGAAGCATAAATCTAAGTTGTGGATGTCAAAACATATAACAATACAACCAGAATAGAATTTATGAATGTAGAATTATGAAGTTAAGTACCTCCTTCTCAGATGTAGACATTTATCTAGTACTTAGAAGAAAGAATTTTAACTATTAATGCTGCTCTTCCTTTACAACTTCCTAGCAGAGATTCACCACTGTCACTCCTGGTTCTTCTTTTTACTTCCCTTTGTCTGCTCTTTCCTGCTCTTTATCTCCCCCAGCTTTATCTCGCTCAGTCTGGTGGTGTTGTTGTTGTTGTCTTTGAATTGTCTTTATCTCCCCCTTTTTGACATCAGCAACATTAATTCCAAGAGATTCAGAAACAGAACAAATGAGATTCATCAGAACTGCCTGATTTTCCATAATTGTGACTTGGTTATCTTCAAGTGATTGAAGTCTTGTTTGCATAGCAATTTGAGAATTCTGAATATCTTTCAAAACATCAAAATGAACTTCAATGTTGGAAGTGCTTCTAGTATCTTCAGTATCAGAATCAGAAAGAACTGTATCTTCAAGTCTTGTAGAAGAAGTTGCTTGAGTTGTATGATATTCAAGTAATAAAACCTGATTAGAAGTATCAACATCTTCATTTTTCTGATCTGGAACTGAAACATGATCATCATCTCCTTCACCAGTATTCTGTGTACTAACATCTTCAAATCCTGACTCCTCCTTAGAGTGATCAGAGACTGTAGATGTCTCAATTCTAGCTGATATTGGAAGTACATACAAAGGAACACTAGGATAATTAGGAACTTCATCTGGTACATATGTATCAAGAGATTGCTTTATCCTGGCACCTCTTCTGTTAATGATTCCTGCAAGCCTCTCCTTTTGCTTCTGAGCTTTAACTTCTGGCTTTGCATTGTGATGTGCTAGGTCATTCTTCTGATACATTTTTATGAATGAATAAGTACCAGCATCCATATCCAAATTTTCAGACCAAGATTCAGGAAAAACCTGATCCCAGAAATCAAATGATGGTTTCCTAATTTTCTCTCACTCACTATGGAGTTGATCATCCATACCCTCATTCTCACTTTGACTTACTAAAGTCAACACTCTTTCTACCTCACCTTTTGCCTGGTCAGGAGCCAGCCGCTCAATTTGTGGATCTAAGTCCATCTTTTCAAGTGTATCACTCAAATTTAGATAAGTGCTCTCATGACCTACAGAAAAATAGGGTTTAGAAGGAGTTTTTATACCTGAACTCACATGGAGAGAGGGTTCCTCATTTGGCATGTGGCTTGAGGTTTTCTCCAAGGAGTGAGCTGCTATAGTCTCTGAACCCTTACAATCATCTTCTTTCCTTTCAGAAACTACAGGCTCCAGTATACCACTTTCAGGTTCTTTACTAGACTCTGATGTCTTCAGTAATACTTCATTAGACACCATAGTTAGTACATCACCGTCTTTAAGTGTTGTTTGCTGAGACTCACCCTCAAGGTGGATAGACTCTGACTGAACAAAATTTGTTTGATCTTCAGAAAAATCAACCAAAGTCATTCCTCCCATATCATAGGGTATCTCACTTGCATTCTCAGTCATCACAGAAGTCCTTTCAACATCAGCTATCACAGCTCCTGAGTCATCCTTCCTCTGACTAGATGGTTCTTGTGTTGCAGTGACTGTGACTTGATCTTTCCTACTATTCACCACTGGTGCAATAGTAACTTCTGTTGACTGCTTCTCTTTATCTACTTCCTCCAGTTGTTCACCTTGAGCTAAAGCATCTTCAATAATGACATTCTTATCAAATAAATATGCATGAAGTGATTGAAGTGCAACATGCTTTGAGAGTCCAAATTTCTTGACTAATTGTCTTCTGACAGATACATAGAAATACATCTTCATTAAGTCAAGTCTTTGATGTAGAAGTCCATATTCATCTGGAAATAAAAGTTTTGGTACTCTTTCAACCAGAAAATCTAGAACAGGCCTTGACAACTTCACTTTGAGAGAAATTAGTCCCATAGCCAGTCTGTATGATAATGTAGTTTCCCATGAAGAATCAATATCCAGATCTCTATGGTCATTTGCTGACTTGATTGTAGCTTCATTTGTAGAGACCTGCATGATATTAGTTGGACTAGACTCTGTGTGTGTAGGTGACAATTGAATCTTTCTCCTTGTTCTCCTGGTATAGTGAGCAAAAGATTTATCCTGAGAAGACTCAAGAGGTGAAGACACAGAAGTGATCTTGGGATGAGATCTTTGTTCAATAGACACAGTCTTTTGAGAGACAGTATCCAGTAACTGTTTTCCCTTTTTAAGAACTACAGTCTTTTGGGAGACTGCAGCCTGGCTGTGAATAGGTTTTTCATCTCTTTATGCTAACAGAGAAAGTTGAATTGCAGCCTTCAATTCTGCTCTCTCAGCAAGAGTTAAATCATCATCATCTTCACTAGAATTACTACTACTTGACACAACAAATCTTCTCTTCCTTACAACTGATGTCTTTTGAGAAACACCAGAGGTTGGTTTCTTTGAAACAATAGGCTGTGGATCAAAATTTGGTTCTTGAATTGTTTCAGAGACTATAATGTTTTGGGCTACTTGGGTAGACACAGGTGGATTCTCCTCCAATTGAGATTCCTGAGCCATTTCACCACAAAAGAAAGAAGAATTGTAGAGAGTAGGAAGATGAGTTTTAAGAGTTACCTGAAAATGATGTGAATAATGAATTGCAGGTATTTCATCTAGATTCTTTTCATTGTCCTTCTTTGTAATGTCAGAGAAAATTCTCTTTTGTTGTTCATAAGAAGAAACACAATGTTCCCTACCAAATCTAGCTTCAACATCAGGAATAAATTGGTTAATAAACATTTGCATAAATCTATGATAATAAACCATTCTCCTGTTTTGATCTCTTAACCCAAGTTTAATACTCATCTGACTTAAGATAATATGACCAATGTTAATTACTCTGTCATAAAGCAAACTCTAAGCAATATGTGATGTAACAGAAGTAATTTGCTCAAAAGAACTACATTTACCAGTAAAACATTTAGCAATTTGATCAAAGTAAAAAGACCATTCCTTTCTAAGAAAAGACCTATTCAACTGGCTCATGTTGTCTAGAGGTCCACTATAACCTAATTCAGACAACATAGTTCTTATATTATCATCAGATGGTTCACTTGCATAACTATCAGTAACAGGTAAGCAAAGTACTGAATTAACAACAGATTCGGTAATGTCAAATGAATCTTGTCCTAAATGTAGAACAATCTTACCTGATTGACTCTGAGTAGAATCAATTACCTCAGCATTCTCCCAAGCTTGTGAAACAGTCGCTTGATTAATCTGTGGAGATGCTGTCAATGCATAACTTAATGGTCCATACGCCAGAAAGTCCATAATTGGATGAAAATCAGATGACACTCCTTCCTTGTTGGTGATAGCTGCTACATGATTGTTTGTCATAAAATCAAAGTCACCAAACTTGAAGGCTACTGACTTAGGTAATCTTCTCTGAGCTGCCATTTTTGATCTGAAAAGAACTTGAAAAATTCTTGAAATGGATTAGTGATTTTGAAAACTCAAAAGTGATTTTTGCTTTAGAGAATGTAAAATTAGAGAAAGCAATTATACGATTAGAGTTTCAAAACAAATATATTTCACAAATCTTTCAGACCACTATCCCACGTTGACACGTAGATTGACAGGTGTCAGTCCCTGAAAAATGCGGTTACCCATGATTTTTGGAAAATAAAATCCAAAATTGATTTTCATGAAATAAATCAGGGTATAAATAATCAATACTGATCAGCTTCATTTTCCTGTTGACCTCACATCAAAATAAACACAAAATACAATGTGATTTAAAAATATAATAATTCTCAAATCCTGATGGTCACACATGAAATCCTGATCAATATCATCAGAGACTTAATATGGAGTTTCCACGTGGCATTTTTCTTTTATCTGAAAAAGAAATAAACAATTATTCTGAACAAAAATCAATTGGTTAGATATATTCAATATTTCTTGAAACAAGAAATACAGTCACACGCAATAATTAGCATCTGACTTCATTAAGACTTCCAAGTGATTGTTCAGCTTCTCACGTCTTTCTTTAAAAGAAACAGACGCCTTATGCCATTCTCCATAAACCTTTCAATTTCTTTTCTTCTCAACAATGCTCCTCAAACCAAAATTCCATTCAAATCCATTCTTTAGATCTTTCTCGGTCGATGAACATCCTGTTCTTGATCATCTCTTTGAACAGACGACTCTTCTCATCGAACAAATCATGAACGGATTGGTTTTCGATAATATCCAAAGGTTTCTCCTAGAACATCCATCTGTTGGATACAATCTTCCCCTAACCTCCTCAAAACTTGAGAATGAAGAATTTGGCCGAGAGTCTGAGGTTGATCTTGATGGAGATGCTATTCATTTAAGTTAGCTGCTCTCATTCAAGTCGCCCAGACAAGGAATCCAAGAGCAAACGAGGCTGTTTAATCCCCTGATGGATTTCTTGAGATGCTCCTTGTCCTGTACCTCAGAATTCATATCAATATACAAGTATAGAATTATCAGTAGAAATTAGACAAAAAGATGTTGTATTTCATTTCCATGTAATGATTTCAATTAATGAAAATACAATTTCTTGTTATCTACTTGTCTTTTGATTACTGAATGATGTATAAATTATCAGTATGCAATTATTAAAACTTGCTGCTATAGACTTAACACATCACAGAATTAGATTACTACACAAAGTAAACGTCAGGATCTGAAACAATTTTCATAATCCTGATACTGACACAATACTGATGACGTCAGCATCCTGATAACAAATCTAATCCTGATGATTATTAACAAGTCTATCATACCGAAATTTATCAAGGCAAAGTGTTATAGCTAAAGCATTTAACAATCAAATATAGATCCTGACAAGAATATCAAGTCTATAAGCTAAAAACAACATACCTTGCTACTTTTGCAGATGTTAAAGATCTAAAAATTTAACATTCCTAACTCACTTACTAGTCTACTGAATGTAGTCTCATCAAGTGGTTTAGTTAGAATATCTGCAAGCTGTTTGTCAGTAGGAAAAAAATGAAGTTCCACAGTACCATTTTCAATATGTTCTCTAATAAAATGATACCTGACATCAATGTGCTTAGTCCTTGAATGTTGAACTGGATTTTCTGTAATTTTAATAGCACCAGTATTATCACAAAACATAGGAATATTACTAAGTGTCATACCATAATCCATCAACTGATTTCTTATCCAAAGGAGCTGTGCACAACAACTGCCTGCTGCTATGTACTCAGCTTCTGCAATTGAGGTTGAAACAGATTGTTGCTTCTTGCTTGCCCAAGAAATCAATCTATTTCCCAAGAATTGACATGTACCTGTAGTGCTTTTCCTGTCTATCTTACACCCTGCATAATCAGAGTCTGAATAGCCAATTAGAAAGAAATCAGATTCTCTAGGATACCACAAACCAAGATTTGGAGTTCCTTTGAGATATCTAAAAATTCTCTTCACAGCAATTAAATGAGATTCCTTAGGATCACTTTGGAATCTAGCACATAAACAGGTAGAAAACATTATATCTGGCCTACTTGCAGTTAGATATAACAATGAGCCTATCATGCCTCTATAACTAGTATTATCCACACTCTTCCCTTTAGGATTAGAGTCTAGTTTAGTGGCGGTTGCCATGGGTGTTTTTGCAACTGCACAGTCTTGAAAGTCAAACCTTCTTAAAAGATCTTTGATATACTTTGACTGATTAATGAAAATACCAGTCTCAGTCTGTTTGACCTGCAAGCCTAAGAAATAATTTAATTCACCCATCATGCTCATCTGATACTTAGACTGCATAAGCTTGCTAAACTTAGCACACAACTTTTCATTAGTAGAACCAAAAATAATATCATCAACATAAACTTGAACTAAAAGCAATTCACCTTTTATCTTTCTAAAGAATAGAGTTTTGTCAATTGTACCTCTTGTGAAGCCATTTTCAAGAAGAAATTTAGACAAAGTCTCATACCATGCTCTTGGTGCCTGCTTTAGTCCATAGAGTGCCTTGTCAAGTTTGTAGACATGATTTGGAAACTTTGGATCAACAAATCCAGGTGGCTGTTCCACATACAGTTCCTCATCAAGTTTGCCATTTAGAAAAGCACTCTTTACATCCATCTGGTATACCTTGAATTTTGAATGAGCTGCAAATGCAAGAAACATTCTGATTGCTTCCAATCTTGCTACAGGTGCAAAGGTCTCATCATAATCAATGCCTTCTTCCTGAGAATAACCCTTGGCCACCAGTCTAGCTTTGTTTCTTACAATCATACCAGATTCATCTAGCTTGTTTCTGAAAACCCATCTTGCACCAACAATAGATCTATCTTTAGGTCTTGGTACCAGTTTCCAGACTTTGTTTCTCTCAAACTCATTTAACTCCTTCTGCATTGCAATTACCCAATCAGGATCCTGTAAGGCTTCTTCAACCTTCTTAGGTTCATTTTTTGAGAGAAAGCAACTATACAAGCATTCATTTTGAATTGATCTTCTAGTTCGAACACCACTATTTGGATCACCAATAATCAAATCTTCAGTATGATCCTTTGTCCATTTTCTAACAGGTGGTAGATTAACTCTGCTAGTCTCTCCCCCTAAGTTAGTGGTATCTCTTGTAGAAGAATTCTCTCTACCTTCAAAAACTCTCCTTTGATCAATAGAATCAGTAGATTCCATATTGCTGCTAGTTTCTGATCTTTCCTCAGTAGACTCTAAAAGATCAGTTCCTGATGGAATAGACTCTGAAAGGCTAGTCTGCTCCTGATGATCACTGTGTTCTCTTTGATTTATTTGCTCCCCCTCAACAGTAGCATTCCTTTGAGAAGCAATAGAAATTCCTTCTGGAGAACCTTCATCATCACTGGAGAGTATCTCAGAATTCTTCAGATTTTCAAATTCCAATTTGTCATGGCTTTCATCAGTTTGCAGAATTCCAAATTTCTTATCATCAAATGCAACATGAATTGATTCCATAACAAGGTGAGTTCTGAGATTATAAACTTTGAAGGCCTTAGATGCTGAATATCCTAGAAAAATTGCTTCATCCGATTTGGCTTCAAATTTTCCAAGTTGTTCTGGATGAACTTTTAGGACATAGCATTTGCATCCAAAGATGTGAAAGTATTTCACACTTGGTTTCTTTCCTTTGATCATCTCATAAGGAGTTTTTCCATGACTATTTACCAAGGTACAGTTTTGAGTAAAACATGCAGTGTTAATAGCTTCTGCCCAAAAGTAGGTTGGAAGTTTTGCATCTGCAAGCATGGTTCTTGCTGCCTCTATGAGAGTCCTGTTCTTTCTTTCCACTACACCATTCTGCTGAGGTGTACCAGGTGCAGAAAACTGTTGAGTGATTCCATTGTCTGCACAAAACCCCTCCATTGTAGAATTCTTGAATTATGTACCATTGCCACTTCTAAGTACTTTGACTTTGTACTTAGAGTTATTCTGAATATTCTTGATAAGTTCAATGATTTGCTGAGGAGCTTCATCCTTCTTGTGTAGAAAGAACACCCATGTGAACCTTGTGAAATCATCCACTATAACTAGAGCATATATTTTCTTGCTGATAGACATAATGTTTACTGGACCAAACAGATCAAGATGTAGCATGTGAAATGGTTCAGTAATTGAATTTTCAGTCTTGCTCTTGAAAGTGGTTCTTCTTTGCTTTCCAAGCTGACATGCATCACAAAGTCCATCTTGCACAAAATTTGCCTGTGGTAGGCCTCTCACCAAATTGTGCTTAACAAGTTGATTAAGCTTCTTGAAATTAAGATGTGAGAGCTTCTTGTGCCAATTCCAGCTTTCATCACTTGTTGCTTTGCTGTAGAGACATCTAACAATTCCTTTAGATGTATCACTTAAGCTGGCCTCATATATGTTACCATGTCTTTGACCAGTTAGAACAATGTCTCCATTTTGCATATTCAAGATTTTGCATCCTTCTCTGTCAAAGATTGATTTGTAACCTTTATCACCCAGTTGACTTATGCTTAAAAGAGTATGTTTCAAGCCTTCAACCAGTGCTACATTTTCTATGATGACATTCCCCAAAACAATTGAACAATTGAGCCATATCCCAGAGTTTCTCCTTTGTTGCCATCTCCAAAAGATATTACTGGGCCAGCTTTCCTCTCAAACTTTGTAAGCAGGGACTTCTTTCCAGTCATATGTCCAGAGCATCCACTGTCCAAGATAATTGAATGCTTCTTTCCTGTGCCCTGCAAACAAAAAGTAACTAGTTAGAATTTTTTAGGACCAAACTTTGATTGGATCCTTTCTTACTAGATTTAGAAACAACAAGCTTTGAAGATTTTGCTTTTATTTTACCTGTTGCAGAGTCAACCTTAGACTCTGATTTCACAAACTGTTTGTGACTAGGAGTTTCAGATTTCAAAGAATAATAGTCATAATACAGTTCATGATATTCTCTACACATGTAAATGGAATGAAGTAAACTACCACAATGATAACAAGCTTTTTGTGGTTGGTATTGAATTTTCTGAGTCTTGGGGAATCTGGACTCAGTTTTCCAAGAAGGTTTTTGATTGTAGTCTAGGGCCAAATGATTATGATTTCCACACTTATAGCATTTTTTCCTAGGTGCATCAGGTACATTCTTGTAATTATTCTCTTTGTTAATACCTTCATTTCCATTCCTATTTCTTTTGATCTTGCTAGACTCTGAAAGACCATCTAATCTCTATTTCAACTGAGACTTAGACAGAAACCCTATGTTTACATTCTTAGGTTTCTCTAACACTTTCTCATCTGAATTACTATTGTTAATCCTTTTGTGTACAACAGGGGTACCTTTTGAATCAACAAATTTAACATGATTAGGTTCAGAAACAATTTTCTTACCTTCAGATTTAGATGTGTTAGCTTCTATCTTACTATCATCATTGACAATAGCTACTTTTTCTTCTTGTCTAGCCTTATCAAAACCTAAACCATTAACCTTACCACAAATTCCACTTTCAAAGATTTCTATAGTCTTTTTACTGGAATTGTTAATGGTCTTAATCAAATCTCTCTCTTCCTCTAGTTCTTTTCTGACATAGTCATAAGCCTCAAGAATAACACTATAGTCATGCTTAGCTTTATCAGAACTTAACTTGTATTCTTCCATTTGAATTAATTCAGATTCAAGAAAATTATTTCTATCAACTAATTTATCATTCTTAACCTTAAGTTCATCTCTTTCACAAGTAAGAATTCTAAAATTAGTCATAAGATTCTTAAACTCAGCATGGATAGATCTAATTTCATCAGAATTTAAGCTATCAAATGAATCAAGAGAGTGAAGTGATACCTTAACAGAGGATGGAGAAATTTTCTTTGGAAATCCAGGTTTGTCTGAACTATTTGCCATCAATGCAATGTTGTCATAATCCAATTCATCTTCAGAATCACTGGAATCAGCCCAATCCTTCTGTGTGACCATAAGTGCATTACCCTTTCCTGAATTTCTAGGCTTCTTACACTCACTAGCAAAGTGTCCAAGCTCGCTGCAGTTAAAGCACTTGATCTTGGCCTTATCAAGCTTGACAATTGTACTTTTGCTTTTGTCACTCTTCTTCTCATCCTTCTTTTGAAAAGGACCTTTGCTAAATCTTCTCCTGTTGAATCTTCCTTTCTTAAAGGCTTTAGCAAACATAGCAAAGAGTTCCTGCATCTCAGATTCAGAATCATTGTTGTCAGAGTCCATATCAGTAGTCTCTGACTCAGAACTTTCTTTGCTTTTCTTCTTCCTTGGATTCTTTACAGCAATCTCTTCATGCTGATCTTCAGGAAGCTTCTTAACTTCAGATTGAGCAGTAAGTGCAATAGTCTTCATCTTTCCTTCACTCCTGCTCTTCTTCTGCTGCTTGTCAAGTTCATAAGCTCTCAATTTTCCATATACTGCCTCTAATGAAATCTCATCCAGATCATTAGCTTCCTCAATCGCAGATATCTTCTCATTGTAGAAATCAGGCAAAGCTTTCATGAACTTTGTATTCATATCCTCCAAGTCATAATATTTACCATGCATGGCCATCTCATTGATGAGTTTTGTAAGCCTATCAAAGGTATCAGTAAGTGACTCACCAGACTTGGATTCAAAGTACTCATACTGTTGTATAAGTAATGTCCTCATATTCTTCCTGACAGGCTTAGTTCCTTCACAGTGAACCTTAAGATTGTCCCATATATCCTTAGCAATTTTACAAGAGAGAACATAGTTAGTGAGAACAGAATCAAGACTGTTGAATAATATGTTTCTCACTTTAGCATCTTTAAGAACATTCTCCTTGTCCTTATCTGACCATTCAGATTTTGGCTTCTCTGCTGTATGTTCTTGAACAACCACACCATCAACAGTTGCTTGTCCAACGACCTTTGTTGGAACAAAAGGTCCATCTCTGATTCTGTCAAGATAATCAGGATCTGTTGCTTCCAGATGATGCAACATCTTTACTTCCCATAGAGTATATTCGTTTCTCTTGAGCATAGGAATTTTAGTATTCCCATCCTTGTAACCAGACATGATTGCAGATCTTTATGATTATTCGAAATCAACCTGCTCTGATACCAATTGTTAACTCGAATAACTTGTAGAAGGGGGGGTTGAATACAAGTTATATAATCGTGTCTGATTTTTGCTTGATTATTAGAACAAGAATAAACGAATGAATCAAACTCTGTTTGTATTAATAAGATCAAATACAAACTCTACCAAAGGTGTACAATACCTTTAGCAGCTGCTGACAATACAAATCTCTCTCTCTGTTTGTTTCGAATTCTCGAATACAAACCTTATACAGAGCTACGCACATTCGCACTTTTTACAATGATACTGAGAGAGTATTTATAATGCTACCTATCAACTAATAACAGAAAGATATAATCTATACATGACAATGTTCTGTCTTCTAGTCGATAGTTTCCATCAATAGAAAACTCTTTCCTTCATAATATCTTCTTGCTTGTTCTTCAAACAACGATCCTGTTTTATAGCACTTGCCAGTTTCTGTAGCATCCATAATGACATCATCAGTAACAAGACTGATATCAGGATTTCATCTTGCATCAGTATCTGATCATCATCAGTATTAGACCGTCATCAGGATTTGCCCTTTGTTCCTGACATGTAGTCTCCGATACACTGTTCATTCCTGACTAAACTGTAAAGATAACTGTCTTATACATAAATCCTATATAAAGTGCTAAATCCTTTATAAGATCAGGATTACAAGAAGTATAATGTGTAAATTCTATTCTTAACATCACAACTTATGAATTATTCCTAACATTTTGCATCCTTCTCTGTCAAAGATTGATTTTTAACCTTTATCACTTAGTTGACTTATGCTTAAAAGAGTATGTTTCAAGCCTTCAACTAGTGCTACATTTTCTATGATGACATTCCCAAAAACAATTGAGCCATATCCCAGAGTTTCTCCTTTGTTGCAATCTCCAAAAGATATTACTGTGCCAGCTTTCCTCTCAAACTTTGTAAGCAGGGACTTCTTTCCAGTCATATGTCCAGAGCATCCACTGTCCAAGATAATTGAATGCTTCTTTCCTGTGCCCTGCAAACAAAAAGTAACTAGTTAGAATTTTTTAGGACCAAACTTTGATTGGATCCTTTCTTACTAGATTTTGCTTTTACTTTACCTGTTGCAGAGTCAACCTTAGACTCTGATTTCACAAACTGTTTGTGACTAGGAGTTTCAGATTTCAAAGAATAATAGTCATAATACAGTTCATGATATTCTCTACACATGTAAATGGAATGAAGTAAACTACCACAATGATAACAATCTTTTTGTGGTTGGTATTGAATTTTCTGAGTCTTGGGGAATCTAGACTCAGTTTTCCAAGAAGGTTTTTGATTGCAGTCTAGGACCAAATGACTATGATTTCCACACTTATAGCATTTTTTCCTAGGTGCATCAGGTACATTCTTGTAATTATTCTCTTTGTTAATACCTTCTTTTCCATTCATATTTCTTTTGATCTTGCTAGACCCTGAAAGACCATCTAATCTCTGTTTCAACTGAGACTTAGACAGAAACCCTATGTTTACATTCTTAGGTTTCTCTAACACTTTCTCATCTGAAATACTATTGTTAATCCTTTTGTGTACAACAGGGGTACCTTTTGAATCAACAAATTTAACATGATAAGGTTCAGAAACAATTTTCTTACCTTCAGATTTAGATGTGCTAGCTTCTACTTTACTATCATCGTTGACAATAGCTATTTTTTCTTCTTGTCTAGCCTTATCAAAACCTAAACCATTAACCTTACCATGAATTCCATTTTCGATGATTTCTTGTGTCTTTTTACCAGAAATGTTAATGGTCTTAATCACACCTCTCTCTTCCTCTAGTTCTTTTCTGACATAGTCATAAGCCTCAAGAATAACACTGTAATCATGCTTAGCTTTATCAGAACTTAACTTGTATTCTTCCATTTGAATTAACTCAGATTCAAGAAAATTATTTCTATCAACTAATTTATCATTCTTAACCTTAAGTTCGTCTTTTTCACAAGTAATAATTCTAAAATTTGTCATAAGATTCTTAAACTCAGCATGGATAGATCTAATTTCATCAGAATTTAAGTTATCAAATGAATCAAGAGAGTGAAGTGATACCTTAACAGAGATGGAGAAGTTTTCTTTGGATATCCAGGTTTGTCTGAAACATTTGCCATCAGTGCAATGTTGTCATAATCCAATTCATCTTCAGAATCACTGGAATCAGCCCAATCCTTCTGTGTGACCATAAGTGCATTACCCTTTCCTGAATTCCTAGGCTTCTTACACTCACTAGCAAAGTGTCCAAGCTCGCTGCAATTAAAGCACTTGATCTTGGCCTTATCAAGCTTGACAATTGTACCTTTGCCTTTGTCACTCTTCTTCTCCTCCTTCTTTTGAAAAGGTACTTTGCTAAATCTTCTCCTGTTGAATCTTCCTTTCTTGAAAGCTTTAGCAAACATAGCAAAGAGTTCATGCATCTCAGATTCAGAATCATTGTTGTCAGAGTCCATATCAGTAGTCTCTGACTCAGAACTTTCTTTGCTTTTCTTCTTCCTTGAGTTCTTTACAACAATCTCTTCATGCTGTTCTTCAGGAAGCTTCTTTAATTCAGAATGAGAAGTAAGTGCAATAGTCTTCATCTTTCCTTCACTCCTGCTCTTCTTCTGCTGCTTGTCAAGTTCATAAGCTCTTAGTTTTCCATACACTGCCTCTAATGATATTTCATCCAGATCATTAGCTTCCTCAATCGCAGATATCTTCTCATTGTAGAAATCAGGCAAAGCTTTCATGATCTTTGTATTCATATCCTCCAAGTCATAATATTTACCATGCATGGCCATCTCATTGATGAGTTTTGTAAACCTATCAAAAGTATCAGTAAGTGACTCACCAGGCTTGGATTCAAAGTACTCATACTGTTGTATAAGTAGTGTCCTCATATTCTTCTTGACAGGCTTAGTTCCTTCGCAGTGAACCTTAAGATTGTCCCATATATCCTTAGCAGTTTTACAAGAGAGAACATAGTTAGTGAGAACAGAATCAAGACTGTTGAATAATATGTTTCTCACTTTAACATCTTTAAGAACATTCTCCTTGTCCTTATCTGAACATTCAGATTTTGGCTTCTCTGCTGTATGTTCTGGAACAACCACACCATCAACAGTTGCTTGTCCAACGACCTTTGTTGGAACAAAAGGTCCATCTCTGATTTTGTCAAGATAATCAGGATCTGTTGCTTCCAGATGATGCAACATCTTTACTTCCCATAGAGTATATTCGTTTTTCTTGAGCATAGGAATCTTAGTATTCCCATCCTTGTAACCAGACATGATTGCAGATCTTTATGATTATTCGAAATCAACCTGCTCTGATACCAATTATTAACTCGAATAACTTGTAGAATGGGGGGGTTGAATACAAGTTATATAATCGTGTCTGATTTTTGCTTGATTATATGAACAAGAATAAACGAATGAATCAAACTCTGTTTGTATTAATAAGATCAAATACAAACTCTACCAAAGGTGTACAATACCTTTAGCAGCTGCTGATAAAATAAATTTCTCTCTGTTTGCACTCTCGTATACTTACGATTACAAACCTCACGAACACCTTTTACAATAATATAGAGAGAGTATTTATAATGCTTCCTATCAACTAATCACAGAAAGATAATCTATACATGACAATGTTCTGCCGTCCAATTGATAGTTTCCATCAATAGAAAATTCTTTCCTTTATGAAATCTTCTTGCTTGTTCTTTAAACAACAATCCTGTTTTATAGCACTTGCTAGTTTCTGTAGCATCCATAATGACATCATCAGTAACACGACTGATATCAGGACTTACATCTTGCATCACTATCTGATCACCATCAGTATTAGACCTTCATCAGGATTTGCTCTCTGTTCCTGACATGTAGTCTCCGATACACTGTTCATTCCTGACTAAACCTTACAGATAATTGTCTAACACATATTTCCTATACAAGGTGCTAAATCCTTTATAAAATCAGGATATACAAGAAGTATAAGTAAAATTCTATTCTTAACATCACAACTCATGAATTATTCATAACAGCTTCAAAATCCATATCCATACCCAATGTGCCAGGCAAAGGAAAATCAAAAGTTGATGAGCCTCCATCTTCTCTGCCAGTTGTCACTCTACCAACTATGCACATCACCACTCCTGATGGTCAAAAGCAATCTATCACAACCACAGTGATTGCAGTGAGTATGCCATCTAATAACTCTCCATCTACCAAAGTTAAAAGTGTCAAACCTGTAAAAGTAAAGGTGGTTACTGAGGCCAAGCTACAAGAAGTTGCAAACTCTAATGTCTACCATGATGATGCATTCTTGAAGTTTCTGAAAGTCTCAAGGGAACAGGCTGATGACACTCAAATATATCTAAGGAGGCTGAGGGATCAGATTAATTACTTCACTGTGATACCTAGGAGAGTCAATGGCTTATGGCTCAAGGAGGTGAAGATGGTGGCAAAATCCATTATCTGGCATCTAACCTACAACACTCTACAAACATTGAAACATTCAAAGATAGATGCACTGATCAGGCTTATTGAGAAGAGGGATGTAAATGAAAACAATAAAAGTCTATATGATGACCTGAGGAATGGCCAACCTTCTAGGCTCCCAGAAGTGTTTAAGAAGCCATGGACAATTGTCTATCAGGCTGGCATGAGAATTGAAGACATTAAACAACTGGTGATTCCTCATGATCTCACACCTCAAAATCACAAACTTATTATTGCAATCATTGATCAACTATAGAAGAAGGGTGGAACCAGAAATGCTGAAGAACTAGAGGCACTACAAATTCTCAGATCCTTTATTGCAACTGGTGTAATTCCAGAAATTGCCAAGCCTAGGAGAAATAAGGATGACAAAGATGAGGATAGAAGTGATGGGAGGAGAAGACATCACAGGAGTGATAAGGGAGATGAAGACAAGAAAAAGAAGAGGGATGACAAAGAAAAGAAAGATGGTAATGACCAAGGGAAAGTCTATGAGAGGACAAGTGTGAAACAGCAAGCCATAGGCATTGCTGACAGTAACCTCACCACAACACAAGACTCTAAGTCTAGGGTGAATACTGTTAGTAGTGACCTACAAAAGTCAAATTCCACGGTCTCTACAAATGTTTTACTACCTCAAGAAGAGAAGGAGATTCAAGCCAAGAAACCATGTGTATGTTTCAGAAAGCAAACTGCTAATGGAATACTATTATGGTCTTCCAACAAAGGTCAAAAATTTCAGCCAAGCAATCAAGTAAAAAGATCTAATTTCAAGCATGCTGCTAAGAGAGTAAAGCCATCCAGGTCAAGAGCCCTAACAATCATTCCAGGATTGAAACTCCAATCACTAGATGAAGATTTTGATGAACACCAACTGCTATTTCTGAGAGCTCAAAGAATCTACTCTGCTGCAATTGTGAATGACTTCCTTGAGATCAAGTATACTGATGGGAGACAGAGAAGATTCAAACAAGGGGGTTGTCAAAGGTGGGGCAAGTTATATGAGATAGAAAGAATTATTGCATTGTTGGATTCTGAAGACAAGGTGGAGAAAGTATGGAAGCTGGAGTTAATTGACTTTGTGAGAATGAAGAGAAATCATGCTGAAGCAATAAGGAATGGGTGCCTTGAGAAATGGTTAGATAGAGAGAAAGAAATTGATAGACTGGAGATTGAGGCAGAAAAGCTAAGGGCTAAGGGATTGTGTAGAGTTCAGTTTGATCCCTATGTGGTGAAGTATAGGAGAAGAAATGGAGACAATGTCAATATCAGAATGAACCTACTCAATCATTATCCTGCCAATATACTAAAACCAGTACTTGAAGATTTCAAAAACTCTATCCTGCTTGAAGAATTAGATGCTATGGTAGAAATCATAAGAGCTATGGATGAGAATGCAAGGAGGGAGCAAGAAAGAAAACAAAAAGCATATGATGATCTACAAGCCAAAGCAATGAAAATGGAATCAAAAGGGAATGGCTAGTATTTTATCGTATTTTAAGAATACTCAACTTGTAATTCAACTCATGCTCTCAATCAAATTTCATACCTATACTTTTTAAAGTTTTATCTTTATGTATGTTAGGCTTGTTATCAGACATGAAATTGTGACTAAGGGTCTTACTCATAATTTGGGGGAGATTGTTAGTCACAGAGACATGCCTGTTTAACTCTAATAACAAGCCTAATTGTTTGTAATGCTTTACATTACTTACATGACCTCTTAACTGAGGGAACCTCTAGTTGTAGAGTTTCTACTTGCTTTGTACTTGTAATAGCACTACGCCACATATGGCCTACGGCTACGCCTAAAAAAGTGTGCTTATAGGGCAAAAAGTGTTGCTAAAAGAGCCTAAAACCAGCTATGGCTACACTTTGACCAAATTTGGTAGTGTTACAAAATCGGGTGCTACCATAGGGGTCTATGCTAACACTTTTTCGATTTTTGGTAACATCGGAGAAAAGTGTAGGCTTAGACACCTATGCCAACACCTTTCTGATCTATGGCTACACCTTATAAGATGTTGCTATAGATCGATGGCTACACCATTATCTTTATGGTAACACTATTAAAAGTGATGGTGTAAACCTATGTCGACACCTTTACCACTATGCCTACACTTTTTTCTTAAACATTTTTATACTTTTTGGCAACACTTCGCTATTCTTTTGCCAACACATTTGTATGTTTTTTACCAACACTTTGAACGCTAAAAGGCAAAATACAATATTGAAAAATAGAATTTCCCATTAAAAATACTGTCAAACATCTCCATACATAAACAGTCATCCAAAATACAAAACAATTACATAAATAGATTGTCCACAAGCCATTCCAATGCATAACGAACCACCTAAATTAGCTACATAAAATTATCTACCATATTAGCTATATAAAATGATCTACGTGTTATCCACGAATGAGGCAGAAGGAAACACTCCATTTAAATCTTGTGACAAGCTAGTAATGCCAATAATCGCCTTTCCAGAAGAAAACAGGGGAAACTTATCAACCACAGTACTTACTCAAACTAAATGAGAAAATAAATAATCTATATACTAATGCCGAGTTCAAATTTATCATGAACTCTTGATCACAATCTATATAACAAAAATTGTTGTCTACATGCACATATAAGTAAATTATTAGAATCTACTACTTTATTTTTTCCTAGAAAAATATTTGTAGTTTGCCGATCATGGTAAACTTCAAAGTTACCTTTTTGGTAGACAATCCTCATCAGGATAAGCCTGGCTAATTGAAGCTTTTAGATTTCTGATGTCCCAGAATTTTACAACATTGTAAAAAGCAATTCGTGCAGGTTTAAACGGCTACGAAACACTAAGATCAAAACTACAATGCTTGTTCAATGTTACTATTCATGTCTAAGTCACTTGCACACCTGTCCGTTGCACCAGCAGTAGCAATGGACATCCTTTAGATAAAGAACCAAAGTAATGCTTTTGGAAGAAGCCTGTGACAATATAAATATTTTAGATAAAATGATATCTAAAAGAATGAAATGTATTTCATTGTTTGATCATATAAATATTTCTTTGTCTAGTGACATGTAATGAGCAAACAATATTCATATTTGTAGTTTAAAATTTATTGCTGACATGTTCAGAGTATAACCTTAGAATTATTGCAATGAACTGAATTTAACAGAATTGCAGCATTTTGTTGTAGTGCCCTTTCCGATTTTTTTAGGTGAAACTCCTGCAGAAGAATGAAATGATGGATTTATGTATAGAAGAATTGTTGGCCATCATCAGACTAAGAAGATGACCTTTATAAAAGTAATTAGCAGGTGAAGTCCTACTAACGATCAGATTGCCAAGTACACAACATAAAACAACACGACTTAGTAGCTTGCCCTACTAATAGTGTAGTATTCAGTTCTAGACTATTAACGATCTCTTCAACAAGCCATCTGTTGGTTCTGGATGAACCATGAAAAATCTTGTTAATTACTTTTAGCTGGATATGGTGACTGGTGATATCTCAGTCTAGAGGGCCAATGAGGTGGCATTACTTTAACAAAATTAGTGCACAAATATGAGAAAGGCATGTTGCTGTAATGTTGGTAATGGCATGTTGCTGTAATGTTAGGCAAATATATAGTTTTAAGTTTAACATTAAATTTAATATTAAGGTTTATAAATCTATCAAATGAAATCCATATATAATCCAATAAAAAGACAAGGTTTACATTTTAGATAAAAGAATTTGATGAATTCTCACAGTTCATTTTCAAGTCCTGTTGTTCTGTAACTGTGGGAGTGTAGAAAGAATATTTTGATCAAATATCATAATAGATCCATATAATATATTATTTTAATTCTAACAGAGAGATCAATAGTTTTTTGGGGATCCAGTAAAATATAATGGGATTTATAGTAGTCAAGACAATGTTGTCCGACAACGATTGACTCGTACACAGTGGGATAGAACTTAGAAGCAAACACAAACTAGACTAATGACATGAAAGATGCAACAGGAAGGAAAATGCAGAACTAGACTGACTTGTTTTTTTCTTTATTAGTTATTGCTAAAGGTCCACTACACTAGCTTGACTTAAGGTTTTCTTTAATATATTATGCATATGATTTTTTTAAAATATAAGCACGACACGATTGCCATCTCTGATTAGATAGTAAATTAATTGTTTAAAAAAAACCAGATATGCCATAATGTACATATCATGATATTCAGTTTGACAAGCTAACCTGCAGATGTTGATATACATTCTTCGATATATTTAAATGGTGGATTTTGCAAAAAGAAATTAGCTTGTAAAATAGTACTAAAGTGTTTGAACCAAAAAAGCATTAATAATCGTAGTAACACTACTGATACTATCCTAACTGCCACTTAATCCAACTCAGGATCGTAGCAAAAATTACAAAGACGAAAAACAATAAGTTCGAAATCAGTGAAAACTAAGATGAAGAATGCTATTGCAATTCATAACCTACGCCTTAACACTCTCGATTTTTAGTCACTCCAATATCAATGACACATAACTCTTTCTACCATTATAATTACAGTTTTGCTACTCTCTATCGATACAATTATGTTTCCAACTTTAAACTCCAAAAAAAACAAATGTGCGTGATACGAAACAACTCTCGAATAAGAAATTAAATCGACAAGCACAACATATACATACTATTCAAATTAACCAGCTCAATTATCAACACAATTCAATTAAATTCACCACAAATCAAAAACACCTAAAAAAATCACAAATACACAAATAAATACACACAAATTGATAAAATCATAAAATTAACAAACCGAATCATCAGGATTGACTTGAATTTCGAACTGACTTTCCTTCAATGTCTACACAAACACCTTACATTAGTTGTATGTATATGCCCAATCGAAAGATTCATAACATTCACAGTCAAAAAAGCATAATATACGAAAAATACAATCCATTTAAGAAGAGTTAAGGAATTAGTAAAGAAGAAGACCTGAAGAAGCCAAAGAGAATAAGAAACCCCAATTAAGAAGAAACAATTGAATCCCTACTTACATCCAATCGAAGCCCTAGTTACTTCCAATCTGTGAATAAAGATCCAAAGAACCCGTAGGGACCCAAAATTAGAGAACCCGTAAGAACCCTAATTTATCGAGAGAGAGAGAGAGAGAGAGAGAGAGTTTTGAGCGAGAGAGAGAGAGAGAGAGAGAGAGAGTGTGAATTAAGAGAGAGCCAAAGTAGAGTTTGAGGTTGTGAAAATAATTGAGCGCTTAAGTGAAAATAATTGACCCGCCTTGAAAATTTAATTGACCCGCCTATTTTGTTTTATATTTCATTTTCACCCGCCTATCTTTTTTGATAATTAGTAACACATTTTTTAAAGAGCAATGGCTACACTGCTTTTGATGTTACCATAAGTACCCAACCATCTCTACGGTAACACCATTCGATATCAACTGTAACACTAAAAAAAGTGTAGGCTTAGATCAATTTTAAGGCATATATGGCTACACTTTTGCTCGTAACACTGAAAAAAGCGTTGTTAAAGCCCATTTGTGGCGTAGTGTAGGCATCAAATTCTAGCTTTGTAACTGTACTTATTGAGTCAAGAATAATGCTTGAAAGAAGTTCCAAGGTTCATGCCTCAAGCAAAGAGATAAAGACTGTCAAATAATCACAGTTGGGATTTTGAGAAATGAAGAATTTGCCTAAGTACCAATTCGAGAAGTAATTTTGTCTATTTGAGAAGTCCAGCATTCGAGAAGTCAGGAATTCGATATCTCAAGACACTATTCGATATCTCTGTATACACTATTCGATATCTCATTCGATATCTCAGAGATTCGATATGTCTACTGCTCTATTCGAGAACTCAAGAAGTCAACAAGTCAAAGTGGTATTCGAGTTCTCAAAGAGTCAACAAGTCAAAGTTCCATTCGATATCTCAAGGACTCAGAAAGCTATTCGATATCTCAGGGATTCGACATGTCAAAATGCTCTATTCGACAACTCAAGGATTCCTAGAGAAAAGAGCTATTCGAGAAGTGATTCGATATGTCATATAACAGTATTCGAGAACTCAGAGTTATCGATCAAGTCAATCCTAGTTCTCGAACCACTTACTTAGTCACTTCTCGAATACATTCTTGGAGACAAAATACTGAAGAAATTGTACAAGTCTGAAACCTGCAACAAGCCAATGCACTTTATAGACCACAATCTGTAATGTGCTCTGGAAAGTCTACAAGGAAGCTTGGAGAGATATAGAAGAGACAAAGGGCTAAAGAAGTGGATCTGAACAGGCTTTGCAAAGTCAAATTTGTAACCGTTTGGACACTTACTCAAAAAGGATAGACAGACTAGAAAGTAATTTGTTCATCTACCTTATTTGCAGTAAGTAGGTTGTATCCATGTTCTATAAGGATACAGCCTCACTCCCTTAGTTGTAAACTTTTGAGGAGTCAAGTTTTTCATACATTGTAAGTCACATCTCTCTGAGAAAAACGAAGCTGAGAATACTATCATTTGTATTCACAGATTGTAGCAACCTTTATCTAATAATATATTAGATTAAATTGATATTGTGTCTTGTGTCATTTCTTATCTGCACCTACACATTTGCACACACAGATACTTATCTGCTACACAGATTCGAGAATGAAGAAAAGTTCAAGAATCCATTCACCCCCCCTCTGTATTCTTTTACTGTATTCAATACTCAACAAGGATTCATTAAAAAAGGCCAAGAGCATCTGGTATGTAAGCATAAGAGGTCTATTTATGGACTTAAACAAGCTTCTAGGGATTGGAATATTCATTTTGATCAGGCAGTCCAGTCATATGGATTTGATCAAAGTCCAAGCGAATCATGCGTGTATAAGAGAAGTAAGGGTAATGCAGTGGTTTTTCTAGTACTATATGTAGATGACATTTTACTCATTGTAAACAATGTTAAGTTGTTATCATCGGTAAATGCATGGTTGTTCAAACAATTTGACATGAAGGACTTAGGTGAAGCGGCATACATCCTTGGGATCAAAGTAATAAGGGATCGCAAGAAAAGGATGTTGACTTTATCTCAATAGCCTTAGATTGATGAAGTATTAGCTCGTTTTAATATGCAGAACTCGAAGAAAGGTTTTCTATCTTTTAAGCATGGGGTTGCTCTATCTAAGAAGCAGTGTTCTTCGACACCTAAGGATATAGAGAGCATGAAAGCAGTTCCTTATGCTTCTGCATGTGGAAGCTTAATGTATGCTATGTTATGTTCGAGGCCTGACATCTGCTTTGCTGTAGGCATGGTTAGTAGATATCAGTCGAAACCAGGTCAGGAACATTGGAGTGCAGTAAAAACTATACTTAAGTATCTGAGAAGGACTAAGGAGTATATGTTAATTTACAAGGCCTCAGATCTATTTCCTTTTAGATATTCTGATTCATATTTTCAATCATATAGGGATAAGAGGAAATCAACCTCGGGATATGTTTTTACTTTGGGAGGTGGAGCCGTTATATGGAGGAGTGTAAAGCAGAAATGCATTGCAAACTCTACCATGGAAGCCGAGTACGTGGCGGCCTCTGAGGCTGCAAAGGAGGCAGTATGGTTCAGGAACTTCCTTATGGACTTGGATGTGGTACCTAATTTGCCTAGGAGCTTGACAATTTATTGTGATAACACTGGTGCTGTGGCAAATTCAAAGGAACCGCGAGACCACAAAGCAGCTAAACATATTGAACGTAAGTATCATCTCATACGAGGAATCGTAAAGCGAGGAGATATAGTTGTGGCTCACATATCATCAAAAGACAACCGGATAGATCCTTTCACAAAGAGCTTGCCAGCCAAGGTTGTTGACAGACATGTGGAAGCGATAGGAGTCAGATGGATGGACACATAGTTTTCTGTGTAATAGTGGATTAAATAAACACTGATATACTCATAGAATATTTTGAGTATAAGTCGGAGATTGTTAGTGTATACTGAAAATATTTATTTGAAGTTTATACATTTATTTCTGGCCCAGTTCTATTGAGAATCATTTGAATGTTTACATGCTATCTGATATTATATATTATGGACAATCTAGTATCAAATAGGATACATAATATTAGATTGTTAAATACGGTTTATATAATATAATAAGGTTCATAGCACAGGTGGTGTTGGTCAATTCACTGGAATGGCTGTAGTATTATTTAGATTAGTTTATATTGACTAATAAATAATACTAGCTAGTATACTTTGTGTATATTGAACAAGATCAAATTTAGAATTGTTCCCTTATACTGATTAAGAAGGAGAACTAAGATTCCATGTTATTATTAATGCTTAGGTTCTTAATCCCGATATAGTAATTGACACGTGTATATTATTTACATGCTTTGATTTATATATGAAATAATTCTTTTGAATTATATCAGTATATTTTGGGTGATGGAATTATATACATGGTGAATATTATTTACAGAGGGAATCCATGTGCTGATAATATTCGGGTTAATGATGTCCCCTTGAAAGCTCAAAAAGATTTAATTATGTGAAACCCTGTAGGTGGATTTATTCCGGCATAATTAAATAAAGGTTGATTGGATGATCAAGGATAAAAGATATTAATTAAATGAATTATCAGTAATTTATTTAATTAATGGACATGCGATATTTTAAACATGGGGAATTTAATAAGCAAATAATATTGGAACCGAATTAATTAATTAAATTACGGTATTAGGAAAGGTAGTGCAAATATTAATTCTTTAGTGGATTGAATTAATATTTAATGACATTGGGCTAGGCTCGGAATGTCATTGGGAGGCCTAACCTAATTATCCTTGATCCCTGCTGTAGCCTATATATATTCCTATTCTCTTCTTGCTGAGGTTGATCGAAAAAACATTAGTGTTTTTGGTGGCAGCCACCATGAGGCAAGAAGGGAGGCAAAACTTGGGAGCACGAAGGCCACACTTCGCTTAAGGGGAATCGAGGAATACAGCAGAAGACGTGGACTTGAATCGCTTTCGCCGTAGCGATTAAGGTTAATTTTCTATTCGTACTCGTTAATTTATTGTATCAAAAATCGTAGGGCCACGATCTGATTGTCCCAACAATATCATCATTTAAAATTAAACGTCTTTTAATTAAAAAGGTAATTGGCTAACTATCATTAATTATATTATTTTATGATTTATTTTAATAATTAGGATAACCGTGCCGAAAATCGAACCGACAAACTTTTAATACCCGTCCGATGCACTTGTTTTCTTTCTTATGTTATAAGTTTTATTTAATATTACAATTATGTTTTTATATCATCATTAATTTTAATAATTTAATAATTTTAATTTAATATAATTTAATATACTCATGTTTACGTATCATACTAATATTTCCTTATTATAAACAACGTATTCAGATTGTTAATATATTTTATTAATAATTGGAAAATAAGGTATGATATTTTTGGGTATATATTAACACTACAAGAATTCCTAGTTTTAATGACGAAAATTGCGAATGGAAATAAGTTCATTAGTAATTCCCAACGGATTCGTAATGGGAAACAAATTGTTGAAAAATTAACACTCTAACAATAGAATCCCAACGAATTATTAACAAACATTTACCAATGAACCAATTCCGTTGGGAAAAATGAGTGCTAAATTTTCCCAATAGCTAAAAAAGGGAAAAAAAAATGGGCACAAAAAATGCTAAAATCGTGGAAAAAATGGTGCTAAAATTGCCACCCATTTCTAGCAACAACATGTCAACTAACGGAAAGAGTACTAACAGAATAACAATAATTTACCAAGGAATTTACAATGCTTTACCAACGATATATTCATCCGTTGGGAATTTTAGACCTGTCATATTTTTTTCGTGACTAATCTGTTGGTAGTATTAGAACGGTCATAGATATTCCATTACCAATCTGTTACAATTTAAAATATTTCTGTTACTATTATGTTACTATTCCGTTATAATTTAATTGTTTCATTTAATGTCACACCTACCATCCAAATTAATTTATTATTTTTTAAAATCTTGGCAATATCACTAAATTAGGTATATATTGCCATACGTGCAGTTGGATCGTCGATAAATATTTTTTAAAACATAGAAATAACAATTGGGGACAACAGACTAGTTAGTACTACGGGTCAAATCAATAGTTTACTACTAATTTTACCATCCAAATTAATTTATTGTTTTTTAAAATCTTGGCAATATCACTAAATTAGGTATATATTGCCATACGTGCGGTTGGATCGTCGATAAATATTTTTAAAAAAATAGAAACAAGAATCCGGGACATTGGACTAGTTAGTAGTACGGTTCAAATCAATAGTTGACTACTAATTTTACCATTCAAATTAATTTATTATTTTTTAAAATCTTGGCAATATCATTAAATTAGGTATATATTGGCCTACGTGCGGTTGAATCTTCGATAAATATTCCGTTAGTAAGTTTAGTAACGAAAAAAATTCGTTGGTAGCGATTTCCGAACGGCGTTTCCTCCAACAGACCATTTCGGTGACCACTCTGTTGGCAAAGTGTCTTCCCAACGGATTTCCTTAATATGCCAACGGAATTTTAGATGTTTCTTGTAGTGTAATGATTGTAAGATTAGTTTTAAATAAAAAAGTAATGTGTTTTAGCTAGAAAGGAAATATTAATGGTAGAAAAATATGGTATGATTGATGTTTTTAGATGTGTATAAATGGTAATAATTTTAACTAAATGTAAATGGGAAAAAATCAATCGGATAATTAATTACTATTAATTATATTATATCATTATTTATTTTAATAATTATGATAACCAAACCAATTAAAAACCAAACCGACAAACTTTCAATTTTTCGGCTTTAATATAATAGTACATATATATATATATATATATATATGTTTTTGCTCAAATACAAACCAATCCTTAAATACAAAATACAAACTAACATAAAATATTTTATATTTCATTTATTCTAATGGTCCCGCCAGGGGCACCTTCACAAAGAATGTCTAAAATTCTTGGCTCCATTCAGCAAAAAAAAAAAATATTGTTCACTGCTGACGTGATGTCAGCAGTGATCAGTTTTTTTTTTTGCTGAATGGAGCCAAGAATTCTATACATTTTCTGTATTGGGGTACCCATAGTTTGATCATTGGATTAGCATGAAATGTTGAATTAGTGTTTGGTTTTTCGTTTGTAGCTAATTTTGCTTTGTAGTTTATATAGAGTCTTACTCCACTACAAACTAAAATTAACTACAAACTAAAAACTAAACACTAATTCAACATTTCATGTTAATCTAATGATCAAACTAGGGGTACCCCAATACAAAAGATGTCTAAAATTCTTGGCTCTATTCAGAAAAAAAAAAGTTACTGTTTGCTGCTGACGTGGCAGTGACGTCAGCAGTTGAACAGTAATTTTTTTATTTTTTATTTTTTATTTTTTTTATTTTTTTTTGTTGAATGGAGCCAAAAATTTTAGACATTTTTTGTAAAGTTGCCCCTGGCGGGGCCATTAGAATAAATGAAATATAAAATATTTTATGTTAGTTTGTAGTTTGTATTTAAGGATTGTTTTGTATTTGAGCAAAAACCTATATATATATGGGGTTTGTTCCCCCGCCCCCGGCGTATATCTCTACACGCAATGCTTCATTGCGAACGTGCAATGAAACATTGGGGCGTGAATTTTAAGAAAATAAATAAAAAATAGGATAAAGACCAAAAAATTAATGAAAATAGAAACTGCTTTTGGCGATTCCGGTTCTTTTTGTACAAACTGTTTAATAAATTGTTGAAGTGTAAAGTGATTCTGAATTTGCGGACTTATTCTGAGCTTGTGTCCAATTATATTGCCGTATAGTATCGTAGGTGCTTTGCAAGCAGAACTTTGGAAAAATTGTTGACGCAAGCTTATGTCACATTTTGGAAAAACTGCGTTGTCACCTTTTCTTCCGATGTTTGTAAGAGCTCCTTATCAATGATTTCCTAGGTTTCAGTTTATGTCAAGCGTGCAATGTCAAACAATAAAGAACTATCTGTGAGTACTAAGTTCTACCATTGAGCAGTAGAAATCGTTGAATGTACGGAGCAAGAACTAATTAATGAATTAATCAGCCTACAGCAGATATATATATTAAGATTTCTAAAGAGGCAAAAATTTTAGAATTGAATCTCTAACACTGGGACGTAGTACCTTCGGCCCTACTGCTAGTGGTTGAGGCCCCAAAACGGCAAGGAAGAAAGTGCTATACAAAAGACATCCAAGTGTTGAGATAGATCCATTGCTATATTTTGGAAAACACAAACATTGCTTGGGTTGTGTTAGAAACCGTTTCACCAAAAACCTTAAGGTGTTGGGGAAGGCCCTTCCAAGGATCTTATACTCATATATATTTAACACTCCCCTCACTCGCAAACCCACTACGGGGTAAGAGTGGTCACTAGGAGCCCATTTTTGGAGCAATTCCTTAGTGCCAAATTAAATTGAGAATATTGGGGACGGTGAGGTTCGAACTTGAGACCTCCACAAACACCAGAGCTCTGATACCATGTTAGAAACCGTTTCACCCAAAACCTTAAGGTGTTGAGGAAGGTCCTTCTAAGGATCTTATACTCATATATATTTAACAGGTTGCCTTAGATGAAAGGAAACACTTACATATGTAAAAGCAACCAAAAATTGGCAGTCAGTTTAATTACATCGCATTTGTTTCAGTGGATTGCTAATTATAACCATCGTAGCAAGCATGTACACTAGTTTGGTTGCTTTATTTCCTTATCCGAGGAGCTTCTACATGTGTCTGCATATAATTAGTTATTTTCCTTCATATAAAGATTAAAATGGGAGCCCCCACGGTGTCGGGTTTCGGGTCGTGTCAAATTTTGACACCCCTACCCCCACCATCCACCAAATTTCACTCAATTACAATTTTGTTCCTCGATCAACTGAATACCCCGACAGTTCTGTAATATATTTCTTCAGCACACAGTTACTTGAAGTAAAGACAGACAAATTTAACCAATTAATGTCAAAGTTAATTTTTTTTGGAGTAAACTTCAAAGTGGTGGCCAGATTTTACACACATTTTCAAAAAAGTGGCCAGACTTTCAATTTTGCAAAATGGTGGCCAGACATGCCTTTTTTCCTTTCAAAAAGGTGGCTGCAGGCGATTTTCAGCTTTTTGTCAGGGGTAAAATGAGAAAAAAATGCTAAAGATCCCAAAAATTGTCCACAAAAATTCTCAAATTAATATGTGTCACCATATGATTGGTTATATTCGTAATAATAATAATAAGGCCCCCCATGCATGCACATAAATTGACTAATTAAATCTTGACAACTTATATTTGTGGATTTTTTGATGAATTGATGTGCATACATGAGGGGCATTATTATTATTACGAATATAACCAATCATATGGTGACACATATTAATTTGGGGATTTTTTGGATAATTTTTGGGGGGTTTAACATTTTTTTAGTAAAATAACATATTTTCCCATTTTATTGAAAGGAAAAAGCCAAGTCTAGCCACCATTTTGAAAAATCTGGCCACTTTTTGAAAATCAGTATAAATCTAGTCACTTTTTTGCAATTAACTCTTTATTTCTTGTAGTATATATATATTAATTTACACAGATGTGACCTATTTGAATACTTAATAGTCACCCTAATTCAGCATGTAGCTATATGCAATATACACATGATCGATGCATGAGCTCAGGCCATCTAGTTCTCTAAATGGCTAGGCAATACAAACCCTAAATTAGCCTATTTCCAGTTTTGGCAAGAAAATGTGAAAACTGGTTTGGCTGATATATAGTTAAGTGACCACTAGCTAGCTAGCTAGCTAGCTAGTAATACTACCAATACACTACATATACACTACATATATATGTTTATAACAATAAACATTTGTACATGAGGTGGTTAATTAGGAATGGTATGTAGATTCTCATGCGAACGAAATCCTTTTGACGAAACGACCTTTTATTCTTGGTCTTTTCTCCGCATTAAGTTTTCTGACTTCATACCTTATCTTCTTTGAGAACAATCTTGTTCTTCTCTTCTCTCGGTATCTTGATACTCTTGCTTCTCTTCCACCATCAGTACTCCCTCCCATAACCCCCTCCAGTACTGCACCTCCATATGCATGTTGACTCTCTAGTGAAGACGTTGTCTGCAACATTTTGCATAAAAATGTTCATAGATAAACGTTCAGCACGCAGACACACACACACACATAAGATAAATAGATAGTTTTTTTTTTGTACATAATTAAGTAGACGTGGATAATTAAATACCATGAAATCAAGCCAGCAGTCATTAGGGTTGATATCAGGTCGAATTCCAGAAGTCCATGGACAGCCAAGATTATCCCAAGCAACAATGACTCCGTCATAGTTAAGCCTCAAAAGTAATTTCTTCTTCTGATAAGTTTCTTTCCCTTCCTCATTTATCATCTGTGCCGTCGTCTCTGGTGCAGCCACTGCCTTCATCTCCTCTAATTCATCCTCTCCTGTCACTGGAGACTCATAACTAAAGTTCCAATCCAATGTGTCTTTTGACATATCCAATTCCGGATCAAAATGACAAGCTATAATAGCAGCTTGTACTTCTTCATCTTCAACTTTTACTGCATTCTGTTGATGGCAATCACCAAAGTCACTCTCTTCTTTACAATCTATGAATCCCAGTCCTTCTATCCCACAAGATTCTTCATTGAATCCTGTGCCAAGTAATGTTTCAACATCAACGGCAAACTCAGCAAGATCCATATCAGATGGAAGAAGAACAGGAAGATTATTCAAGTCGCATACTTCATGACTTCCCTTTTCAGGAAAGAAATTATCATCTCCATAATCTTTCATCATATTCTCAGGTTCATTTGATGCATTACAGAACTCAGCAGCAAAAGGATCAAAGACGGGGACACGATAAAGAAGCTGTGCCTCAGTCTCCTCGAACATATAATCTTGATCATTGCCCACCTCCGGGACTACAGGAGAAGCACTTCTGCTTATCTGCTTGTCCTTCTGCAAGCGCTTAGGGTGTCTTGGTGTCCGTGCCTTACGAGTGAATCCACACTGCCAAGCTGGAGCAGGATCCGTTTCTAGGGTTTCGGTCTCAGAAAACGACTTAGATGAAGCTGTTCCTAGTCTAACCCTTTCATGCCTTCCAGCCAACTGGTTGGCAGAGTGCACCATTGAATCACAACCTTGACAAAGAAACGCATCATCTGCAGCACAATACAATCGTGCCCTTTTACGCACACAGCTGTCGCAAGCTCTAGCCGTCTTGCCTCCAACAGCGTTTGCAATCTTTCTATCGGCATCCATTGAAGTAATATTGGTACAGTTATCAGTCCTCATAGAAAAATGAAAATCGAAGAAAACTCGGTACCAAATCGAATAGTGGAGGAGGTCTGTATTTATGCACCGAAGAGGCACAAATAGTTGAACTTGTCGAAATGTGTGGGGGTCCACAAATAAACCCTTTTACTCTTTCACCAGCTTACTATACTGCTTGAGTATAGAAGACTTGATCAGCTCTGCAGTTTTGGTAATTTTATACAGTGAGTGAATTAGCTCTTTTGTAATCAATAGGACCCATAATGAGGTCTTATCTAAATGCTCATTGGTTAATCTTATGAACTCAATCCATAAATATGCAATCTTATTGGCTAAGAGTCTAAACTATGGATTTCTTTGTAGGTCCAAGAACTTGTGGGCACGTATGCATGGGGCCATCCATGGGCCAATCGTCACTGTCTCTGTCGAAACTTAAGGAATTCACACTAGGTGTTTTGCGCAAGGATGCCAATAATTTCTGCTTAAAGTTCAGCAAGTCACTATTGTTTGGTCCCATACTGTTGCTTTCTATCATTCTCTTTCATTTTCTCACCACTCACTGTATTCTGTGTCTCTATCAAGGTGAGATTCAAATTTTTATAGTTTGATCTAATTGAGTAAATCTTGTGGTTGCTTGAGATTGTCTTGAAAAATTTGCACCACTTGATATATCAGTGGATGTGGGTGATGAAACAGATGGCAAATCAGACTCAGCAACAAGGTTAAGTCTTTGCACGAACTCTCAACACCCAGGGTGCAGGCTTAACTACTAAACTAACTAATTTACAATCTTTCTTTCATACTGATATAGTAGAGAAAATTAGGATTTTATCATAATCAAACTTGTTATTGATTACAATAGAAAATGGCTTATATAGCCAACAATTAAACAATAATAAAGAAAATTATTCTACCAAAGAAAATTATTACAATAATGAAATTATTCAATAATAAGTATTATATATGTTAACATCCCTCAAACTCACGATAAAAAAATCGAGAGTTTGTCAAATAAGAAATGCTAACACGCAAATTCAAAGCTACAAAGCCAAAACAGAGCATCAATCCAAAGAAACGAGTCACGAATTCAAATGATTCTAACACTGCCAAACGAATTAATCTAAAGTCGCACACAAGCGTAAAACAAGAGGAAAATGAGTATTCATGTCTTCCAAGAGAAACAAAATTGCAATTCAAGTGTATCCAAACCAAAACCAAAGTGAACAAAAATCCAATTAGTAAGAAATCGAAAACAAATTGTATTTGAACCATCTATGTCGTTCAAGAATCAACCAAAACAATTTCAGAATCCATTCAGCTAGTGAAGACGAACCATTCATGTCGTCCAATAACCAATCGTTATAAATAACCAACATAAATGTGACAACCTAGATCAAATTCCGAGCTTTTTTCGAAAATCGGGTCGAGTCCAGATCCCGAAATAAGCCGAAGTAATACTAGCTCAAATGCAACCAATGCAACTTGGGTATTCCACAAACCCACCGCAAACCCCGAAAAGATCATGATTTGGTGCAATTAGTAGTAGTACTTTGCCTTATAAACTGAACTGATGTCTGAAATCTCTTCGATGTGGGACTGGGCTATTACAAACTCCCCAACTTAAAGTCTTCACGTCCTTGTTAGGCCTTAACGGATAGCCGGCAGATCCAAAATCGTTTATCCCTAGCCATTGCGAGATAATATCGACTGGCTTCATTTTCCCACCTCCGGACCTCTGTCCATTGTGGGATAATACCACCAGTCTTCGTGTCCCTACCTCCGGCAACGTGATGAATCAAGTTTTCGAGAGTTAGCTCTTATATCATATTTGACAACCCGTGTCAAATTCCGAGTCAAGTCCCGATTTTGAATTCAAAATAAGTCGAAGTAATAATGGCCCAAATGCAGCTAACTTGGGTAATCCACAAGCCCATCACAAGCCCCCAAAAGATTATGATTTGTTGGTGCAATTAGTAGTAGTACTTGGCTTTATAAACTGAACTTAAGTCCCAAATCTCCTCGATTTGGGACTGAGGTGTTGCAATAAACAACTTCAAAATCCAAACAAATCAACAACCAACGAACAAGAAAGAAAAATCCAAACAAACTATAACCACCGAAAATAATATCAATGCTTAAACCAAAACGGAATCCAAATCCACAAATTGTATCCAAATCTGAAAACAAACCCAATAACCATTCCAAACCAACTCCAAATCTAGGGCTGAGCAAAACCGAACCGAAACCGAAAAACCGAACCGAAATGTTGAATTTCGGTTCGGTTTGGATTGTATTTTTCTGAAAATTTCGGTTATTTCGGTTTTTCGGTTTAAACCGAAATTTATTTCGGTTCGGTTCGGTTTTTTTTTAAAAAACTTCAGTTCAAACTGAAATAACCGAATTATATATATATATATATATATATATATATATATATATATATATATATATATATATATATATATATATATTATTTATATTATATATGTATATGTTTATATTTTATATATATGCATGATTTAATTAATTCAAAATTAAGTTTAAATATTTAAATTGATAGTTTGTGTTTTATTTTGTTTTAATTGTTACATATTTTAATATATTTGCTATTAAAATTAATTTTAAAATTAAAAAAAATATTATATATAATTTTTTTTAAATCGGTTCGGTTCGGTTTTGGCAAAATATTTCGGTTTGGTTTTTCGGTTTGGTTTCTACTGATAAATTGATTCGGTTCGGTTCGGTAAAAATCGGATTTCGGTTATTCGGTTTTTGTTATTCGGTTCGGTTAAAAACCGAACCGACCGAATGATCTCCCCTATCCAAATCTATTCTAAAACAAAAATCGAATCCAAACCGTATCCAAATCAAACCAACAAACTTTATCCAAATCTAACTAGCAGCTTGTATTCAAATCTACTCCCTCCGTTTCAAATTAGTAGTCCACTTTCAAGAAAATTTTGTTTCAAAATAGTTGTCTCATTCCTACTTTCAAAGCAATTTTTTACTTAAACTTCCTATATTACCCTTGAGTTTTCATTTCCAAGATTGACTTTATGCACTTATTTATCCAACCAACAAATAAATATGGGTAAATATGGAATTAGATCATAAATAATTGAGTTTATTAATATGCGTAATTTTTTGAAAGTGAACTACTAATATGAAACAAGGGAGTAATATATAACCTAAATAAAAATCAAGTCCTAATCCATATCTAACAACTCGTATTCAATTCTAATATCTAACCAAAACCAAAATTGTGTCCTAACCCATATCCAAATTATCATCGAAAAAGTAATTTATAATCCTAAATTAGTAAAGTGAGAAAAAGAAAAGAAAGGTAAAGAAACAATCCCACGACTACAACTAGTAGCGAGAAAAAGAAGGTATACAGATGTGCCTAAGGCTACTCCCATCATAGAACACAAGAAAGAAAGAGAGCAAAAGAAGGGAAAGAAAGAAAACAATTTTACGAATAAGTCAATACCATCAAGATATAGAAACAAAAAGTGTGTGTGAGAGTTCCAACCAAAACAAAACAAAACCAACAAGGAAAAAAATTAACCAACTTGTACCCAAGAAAAATCCAATCAATAGGAAAAAAAAGACGAAGGAAGGAAAAAAATTAATCAGAACTTTGGCTAACCATAATCAAAACAATCAAAGAACTCATATTAATTGATTCGGGGAAAAAATTACAATTAAAAACCTAAATGAATGCATAAAATTATTTTATCAAAAAAAAATATTACAACAATAGAACTATTCAATAATAAAAATATTATATATGTTAACACATATGACATGCTTAACTACCCACCATCCTTGGAGGAAATATATACTCCCTCAGTCCCGTCCATTACTTAACATTTCAAAATAGGGTGTTCGGCACGCATTTTAAGGTAAATTTTAAGGATAGTTGCATAACTTATATTTAAAATTTTCTTTTTTTGTATAAAAATAGAACAATACTATTTTTATACATAAAATGAAAATTTCAAAAATAAGTTATGGAACTATCCTTAAAATTGATCTCAATGCGTGCCAAAAAGTGACAAAAAAGTGTTAAGAATTGGGTGGGACGGAGGGAGTATGCTGCTACCAATTTTCATTTATCACTCTCATTTAATAGTTAATCTTACCACTACAAGAAAGTTAGGATATTTTCGACCAAATATTTTCGACTGCGGCAAATTTCGACGGAATATGGTCGAATTTGACCAGGCCGGCTAATTTCTACCAAATACGGTCGAATTTAGGAGCGGTCGAAAATAATCGGTCGAATTTAGCAATTTTTCGACCAAATATGGTCGAATTTAGGAGCGGTCGAAAATAATCGGTTGAATTTAGCAATTTAGATCCCGCCAAAAGTAGGAGGGAAAGTTCCCGCCAAATGAAAAATTAAATTCGACCATTTTTGGTCGAATTTAGCAATTGAGGTGAGCGGGAAAATTTAATTCAAACTTAGTAAAAAGTGGAAAACTTGCCGCCCAAAAAATTTCAAACCAATCAAAATTATTTTCGACCATATTAGGTCGAATTTAGCTAAATGTGACCAAATTCGGTTGAATTTATTATTTTCAGAAATTGAAAAAATATTATTAAAATTTAAATGTTTGTACACATCATGAAAATATATTTGTAAATGGGGTAAATTCTACGTAATCATACCAGCAAATTTTATGTTCACAAATTGGCATTTTTCCTAATTTAATTTAATTTTTGAACTTATTTTACAAACTACTTAAAAATGGGGAAAAAATAAAACAATGGAAAATTACTGAAACTAGGGTAAGATTCATCACACAAATAGTGAGTATTACTAATTTGGTGTGTATGAATTTATGTTCAAAAATTGACATTTTTCGTATTTTTTATTTAATTTTTTAATTTATTTTACAAACTAATTAAAAATGGGAAAAAATAAACAAAATATAAAATTTGTGAAAGTAGTGTAAGATTCAAATAACTACTTTGGTGTGTATGAATTTTAAATTAAATTTTGGCTTTTTCCTATTTTTATTTAATTTTAAATTTCTTTTCCAAACTAGTTGACTGTAAAATTACCAAAATTAAATAACTTTATTTTTTTATGAAATTTTGGCATTGACATTAAAAAAATATGGATCTTGACCACCGTACGATTGGGTCGTCAAGAAATATTTTTTTAAAAATCGTAACACTAAACCCTGAGTGTTGAGTATAGAATACAGTAAAAGAATACAGAGGGGGGGTGAATGGATTCTTGAACTTTTCTTTGTTGAGTCTGTGTAGAAGATAAGTGTTTGTGTGTGCAAAGATGTAGGTGCGGATAAAGAACAACACAAGTCACAATATCACTTTAATCTAATGTATTATTAGATAAAGGTTGCTACAATCTGTGAATACAAATGATAGTATTCTCAGCTTTGTTTTTCTCAGAGAGATATGGCTTACAATGAATATGAAAAACTTGACTCACCAAAAGTTAATTGCTAAGGAAGTGAGGCTGTATCCTTATAGAACATGGATACAACCTACTTACTACAAATAAGGTAGCTAAAACAAATTACTTTCTAGTTTGTCTATCCTATTTGAGTAAGAGTCCAAACGGTTACAGATTTGACTTTGCAAAGCCTGTTCAGATCCACTTCTTTAGCCCTTTGTCTCTTCTATATCTCTCCAAACTTCTTTGTAGGCTTTCCAGAGCAGGTTACAGATTGAGGTCCATAAAGTGCATTGGCTTGTTGCAGGTTTCTGACTTGTACAATTTCTCCAGTATTTTGTCTCCAAGAATGTATTCGAGAAGTGACTAAGTAAGTGATTCGAGAACTAGAATTGACTTGATCGATAACTCTGAGTTCTCGAACACTGTTATATTGACATACCGAATTACTTCTCGAATAGCTCTTTTTCATCAGGATTCCTTGAGTTGTCGAATAGAACACTAGACTTATCGAATCCTTGAGATATCGAATAGCTTTCTGAGTCCTTGAGATATCGAATGGAACTTTGACTTGTTGACTCCTTGAGAACTCGAATACCACTTTTGACTTGTTGACTTCTTGAGTTCTCGAACAGAGTAATAGATATATCGAATCTCTGAGATATCGAACAGTGTATTCAGAGATATCGAATAGTGTCTTCTGAGATATCGAATCCCTGACTTCTCGAATGCTAGACTTCTCGAATAGACAAATGTACTTCTCGAATTGGTACTTAGGTAAATTCTTCACTTTCTTCAAATCCCAACTGTGATTATTTGACAGTCTTTATCTTCTTGCTTGAGGCATGAACCTTGGAACTTCTTTCAAGCATTATTCTTGACTATATTAGTACAGTTACACAACTAGGATTTGGTGCCTATTACAAGTACAAAACAAGTAGAGACTCTACAACTAGACGTTCCCTCAGTTAAGAGGTCATGTAAGTAATGCAAAGCATTACGGACAATTAGGCTTCTTATTTGATGTAAACAGGCATGCCTTTGTGAATAACAATCTCCCCCAAATTGTGAGTAAGACCCTTAGTCACAATTTCATGTTTGATAACAAGCCTAACATACATAAAGATAAAACTTTAAAAGTACAGGCATGTAGATTGATTGAAGAAAGTACATAGAAGTATTCTTACAAGTTATGAAAAACTACTAGCCATATCCTTTTGGATTCATCTCTTGAGCTTTGGCTTGCAGATTCTCATTTTTCAGCTTCTTTGGCTTTCTTCTTTGCATTTTCCTCCATGGCAAGAATAATGTCTTCCATTGCAGTGAGTTCTTCAATTAGAGGGGTGCCTGACAAATCCTTGAGTACTTCATTCAGCTATTTCTCAGAATAGGAACTGATGTAGTCCATTCTAATATTTACATTTCTACCATATTTCTTGTACTCAATGATGTAAGGATTAAACTTGACTCTGCATAGACCCATAGCTCTCAATTCATCAGCCTTAGCTTCCATTGTAGCCAACTCCTCCTCCCTTTTCTTTAGTAGCTCTTCACTGTTCTTTTTCCTTTCTGCCTGGTGATCTCTTTTCATTTTGACAAAGTCAATTAACTCCAGCTTCCATATCCTTTCCACTCTGTCTTCAGAATCCAACATTGCAATTATCCTTTCTGTATCATATAGCCTGCCCCAGTGCTGACATGTTCCTTGTCTGAATTTCTTCTATCTTCTATCAGTATATTTAATTTCAAGAAAATCATCAACAATGGCAACATGATAGATTCTTTGAGCCCATAGGAACTGCAGTTGGTCTTCATCATAGTTTTCATCCAGAGGTGGTAGGTTCAATCCTGGAATAATTGTCAGTGCCTTTGACTTGGATAACTTCACCCTTCTTGCAGCATGCTTAAATTTACTCCTCTTTACATGGTTGCTTGGCAGAAATTTTTGACCTTTGTTGGTAGACCATAGTAGTATTCCATTAGCAGTTTGCTTTCTGAAACATACACATGGTTTCTTGACTTGAATCTTCTTCTCTTCTTGAGGTGGCAAAACAGTTGCAGAAGCCATTGAATCAGATTTTGGTAGGTCATTACTAACAGTATTCACCCTAGACTCAGAGTCTTGTGTTGTGGTGAGGTTACTGCTAGCAATGCCTAAGACTTGCTGTTTTCCAATCTTCCTCTCATAGATTTTGCTTTGGTCATCATCATTTTTCTTGTCCTTGCTATCTTTCTTCTTCTCACTTTTACCATCCTTATCACTCCTGTGATGACTTCTTCTCCCATCACTTTTATCATCATCTTTATCATCCTTATTCCTCCTAGGCTGAGCCATTTCTGGAATTACACCAGTAGCAATGAATGATCTTAGGATGTGAAGTGCTTCCAACTCTTCAGCAGTTCTGACTCCACCCTTCTTTTGTAGATGATCAGCAATAACAATAATGAGTCTGTGGTTTCGAGGCACTACGCCATAAGTGAGCATACGCAACCCTTTTTACAAAGCGTTGCACAGAAAGCGTTTCGTAAGATAGAAGTTTTGGGTCTTTTGCAACTGAGCTGAATTGGTGTTGCGTTAGATATAGATTAGCGTTGCGTATTACCCACAGTGTTTCACATTATGCAACACTAACTGATGGCGTTGCGTTAGATAATTTTTTATTTTTATAAATGGTGACGTGGCAGGAGTGGGACCCACATGTGCTGACGTGGCATTTGCTGACGTGGCACATGTGGTTCCCACATTTGCTGACGTGGCAGAAGTGGGGCCCACCTTCGCTGACGTGGCATTTGCTGACGTGGCAAAAAACGTTGCATTAGATACCAGTAGTGTTGCGTTTGCTCTTTGAAGTGTTGCATTAGATATATTCATATATTTTTAAAAAAATATGACGTGGCAGAAGTGGGCCCCACAACTGCTGACGTGGCAGTGTGGGACCCACAAGGATGACGTGGCAGGAGGCCCATCATGCTGACGTGGCAATTGTGGGACCCACAATTGCTGAAGTGGCAGAAGTGGGGCCCACCTTTGCTGACGTGGCATTTGCTGACGTGGCAGAAAGCGTTGCATTAGATACCTGTAGTGTTGCATTTGCTGTTTGAAGTGTTGCATTAGATAAATTTATATTTTTTTAAAAAAAAATTGACGTGGCAGATGTGGGACCCACCACTGCTGACGTGGCAGTGTGGGACCCACAAGGGTGACGTGTAATATCATTATATTAGATATATTTGACATCCGTACGATTGGATCGCTCAAAAATATTTTTAAAAAAATAGAAATAATAATCCGTAACAAAGCACTAGTTACGAGTCGTATTGAAAATAGTAGTGATCTACTAAGATCTCCAATCAAATTAATTTTTTATTTTCTGAAACTTGGGGAATATCATTATATTAGACATATTTTGACATCCGTACGGTTGGATCGTTCAAAAATATTTTTTAAAAAATAGAAATAATAATCCGTAACAAAGTACTAGTTACGAGTCGTATTGAAAATAGTAGTGATCTACTAAGATCTCCAATCAAATTAATTTTTTATTTTCTGAAACTTGGGGAATATCATTATATTAGATATATATTGACATCCGTATGGTTGGATCGTTCAAAAATATTTTTTAAAAAATAGAAATAATATTCCGTAACAAAGCACTAGTTACGAGTCGTATTGAAAATAGTAGTGATCTACTAAGATCTCCAATCAAATTAATTTTTTATTTTCTGAAACTTGGGGAATATCATTATATTAGATATATTTTGACATCCGTACGGTTGGATCGTTCAAAAATATTTTTTAAAAAATAGAAATAATAATCCGTAACAAAGCACTAGTTACGAGTCGTATTGAAAATAGTAGTGATCTACTAAGATCTCCAATCAAATTAATTTTTTATTTTCTGAAACTTGGGGAATATCATTATATTAGATATATTTTGACATCCGTACGGTTGGATCGTTCAAAAATATTTTTTAAAAAATTGAAATAATAATCCGTAACAAAGCACTAGTTACGAGTCGTATTGAAAATAGTAGTGATCTACTAAGATCTCCAATCAAATTAATTTTTTATTTTCTGAAACTTGGGGAATATCATTATATTAGATATATTTTGACATCCGTACGGTTGGATCGTTCAAAAATATTTTTTAAAAAATAGAAATAATAATCCGTAACAAAGCACTAGTTACGAGTCGTATTGAAAATAGTAGTGATCTACTAAGATCTCCAATCAAATTAATTTTTTATTTTCTGAAACTTGGGGAATATCATTATATTAGATATATTTTGACATCCGTACGGTTGGATCGTTCAAAAATATTTTTTAAAAAATAGAAATAATAATCCGTAACAAAGCACTAGTTACGAGTCGTATTGAAAATAGTAGTGATCTACTAAGATCTCCAATCAAATTAATTTTTTATTTTCTGAAACTTGGGAAATATCATTATATTAGATATATTTTAACATCCGTACGGTTGGATCGTTCAAAAATATTTTTTAAAAATTAGAAATAATAATCTGTAACAAAGCACTAGTTACTAGTCGTATTGAAAATAGTAGTGATCTACTAAGATCTCCAATCAAATTAATTTTTTATTTTCTGAAACTTGGGGAATATCATTATATTAGATATATATTGACATCCGTACGGTTGGATCGTTCAAAAATATTTTTTAAAAAATAGAAATAATAATCCGTAACAAAGCACTAGTTACGAGTCGTATTGAAAATAGTAGTGATCTACTAAGATCTTCAATCAAATTAATTTTTTATTTTCTGAAACTTGGGGAATATCATTATATTAGATATATATTGACATTCGTACGGTTGGATCGTTCAAAAATATTTTTTAAAAAATAGAAATAATAATCCGTAACAAAGCACTAGTTACGAGTCGTATTGAAAATAGTTGTGATCTACTAAGATCTCCAATCAAATTAATTTTTTATTTTCTGAAACTTGGGGAATATCATTATATTAGATATATATTGACATCCGTACGGTTGGATCGTTCAAAAATTCGTATTAATATATACCCAAAAATATCACACTGTATCATATTATCAGTAGCAAAATATAATAGAAATTCGTATTACGAATACTGACTATTAAATTTTTAGTAAAAAATTAGAATCATAAGATCTAATTATTAAATATATTATACGATTAAATTAATTTACTAAAATTTCAAGTTTCAAATTTTATCAACGACGTATTTATTTTAAAATTTTATAACATAAGTATCAAACCATGCATATCATTAATTAAATTTATATTAAATTATTAATATTAAAATTAAAATAAAATATTTTAAATAATGATTATATTAAAATATAATTATAACATAAAATAAAATTTATTACATATCAACAAAAATCCGTACGACGGGTTATAAGCTAGTTTAATTTTAAATTCAGAAATTAAGATTAGAACTAAAGAGAAAAGAATAGCATAACACAGAACTTAGCACACAGAAGCGCCAATTGAAAATTTTGAGCGGCTCATTTTCCCTCTTTACCAAAAAAATTGACACTTAACTTCCCCCAAAACACACTTATTTTCCCACAAGAACACACTCTGGCCTCCTTTCCTCTACTCTCCTCTATCTCTCTCTCTCTCTCTCTATACTCACAATTAGGTCACTTACCCTCTCTCCAATCTCACTCAGCTCTCTCTCTCACCTCACTCATCTCTCTCACTACGCCATAAATGCTCATATGCAACGCTTTTAGAAAGTGTTTCACTGAAAGTGTTTTGTTAGGTATGAAATTTTGGCTCTAACGAAACAGAACTTGAACTGGTGTTGCATTACATATAATTAGTGTTGCATTTGATCCACGGTGTTTCACATAATGCAACACTAACAGCTGGCGTTGCATTAGATATTTTTTAATTTTAAAAAATACTGACGTGGCAGCAGTGGGGCCCACAAGTGCTGACGTGGCATTTGCTGACGTGGCAAGTGTGGGGCCCACAATTGCTGACGTTGCAAATGTGGGACCCACATTTGCTGACGTGTCATTGGCTGACGTGGCAGAAGCGTTGCATTAGGTGAAAGAGGTGTTGCATTTGCTGTTTAAAAGCGTTGCATTAGATATTTTTTAATTTTTAATAAATGCTGACGTGGCAGTTGTGGGACCCACCAGGGGTGACGTGGCAGTGTGGGGTCCACCTGGGTGACGTGGTAGAGGCCCACAGATGCTGACGTGGCAAGTGTGGGGCCCACAATTGCTGACATGGCAGATCTGGGGCCCACATTTACTGACGTGGCAGAAGCGTTGCATTAGGTGAAAAAGGTGTTGCATTTGCCTTTAAAAGCGTTGCATTAGCTAGTTTTGAATTTTTAATAAATGCTGATGTGGCAGTTGTGGGACCCTCCTGGGTGACGTGGCAGTGTGGGGCCCACCAGGGTGACGTGGCAGGAGGCCCACGGATGCTGACGTGGCAAGTGTGGGGACCACAATTGCTGACGTGGCAGATGTGGGGCCCACAATTGCTGACGTGACATTTGCTGACGTGGCAGAAGCGTTGCATTAGGTGAAAAATGTGTTGCATTTGCTATTTAGAAGCGTTGCATTAGATACTTCTCTTACCGGAATGATGAAACTATTTTTTTAAATTCTTTTTTCGACGTTCCAATCGTATGGATGTCGAGATATAATGATTTTAGTGAGGTGGTAAATTTTTGAAAAATTTGCTAGATGCATTTGGTTTGGTTTTATAACGGTCAAACCGGTCAAAGTAGACATTCCTTTTAAGTAGTCTTGTCCGGAATGATGAAACTATTGTTTTAAATTTTTTTTCGACGTTCAAATCGTACGGATGTCGAGATATAACGATTTCAGTGAAGTGATAAATTTTCGAAAAATTTGCTAGATGCATTTGGTTTGGTTTTATAACGGTCAAACCGGTCAAAGTAGACATTCCTTTTAACTAGTCTTGTCCGGAATGATGAAACTATTTTTTAAATTCTTTTTTCGACGTTCCAATCATACGGATGTCGAGATATAACGATTTTAGTGAAGTGGTAAATTTTTGAAAAATTTGCTAGATGCATTTTGTTTGGTTTTATAACGGTCAAACCGGTCAAAATAGACATTCCTTTTAACTAGTCTTGTCCGAAATGATGAAACTATTTTTTTAAATTCTTCTTTCGACGTTCCAATTGTACGGATGTCGAGATATAACGATTTTAGTGAAGTGGTAAATTTTCAAAAAAATTTGCTAGATGTATTTGGTTTGTTTTGATAACGATCAAACATGTCAAAGTAGACTTTCCCTTTAACTAGTATTGTCCGGAATGATGAAACTATTTTTTTAATTTTTTTTTGACGTTCCAATCGTACGGATGTCGAGATATAACGATTTTAGTGAAGTGGTACATTTTCAAAAAATTTGCTAGATGTACTTGCTTTGGTTTTATAACGGTCAAACCGGTCAAAGTAGACTTTCCTTTCCACTAGTCTTGTCCGGAATGATGAAACTATTTTTTTAAATTTTTTTTTCGACGTTCCAAATGTACGGATGTTAAGATCTAAAAATTTTAGTGATGTTGTAATTTTTTTTTAAAATCTTAGATTTATTTGGTTTGATTTTATAATAGTCAAATCGGTCAAAGTAGACATTTTTTCTAACTTATTTTGTTCCGAATAATTTTGATTTATTTGGTTTGATTTTAAAATAGTCAAACCCCAAATTATTTAAATTATTATTTAATTTCTGATCTGTCACATTTTTAAACTTTTTAAACTTTTATAAATTTTAAATTAAAATAAATAAAATAAAATTATACATAAAAATGAATATATAATTTTTGGTAAAAACAAAATGAAATCAGATGGGCGGCTAATTATCCCGCTCACAGCTTTTCACATCCCGCTCTCAACTTTTCAACGCCCAAATCTCAAGCACATACACCAAATATCTATTCTCAAATCTCACCAACTCTTTCCCTCTTCCCTTCCTCTTTCTTTCTTGCTCCCAATATTTTCTTCACTTATATACATGTTCTTCAATCTATATTGGGTTTTTTAGGTAGTTTAGGATTTTTTGGGGCTTCGATTTGGGGCTCCAATTTAGGGTTTGGGTTTTGGGCTTTTTTAATTGAATTCCTTTTCCCTGTTCTTTTCTGTCCAAATTCAAAGTTAGGAAGGTAATTTGTGCCATGTTTATGTAATTTGTGCTATACAAGCTTATATTGGGCTGATACTTTGTTTGAATCTGATGCAGAGTAGAGTTTAATCTGATACAAGCTTATACTTGAACATAATAACCACCACCGGAGATTCGCTTATGCCACCGTCCCTCCGCCGCAAAAACATCTTCAAGTGGTGTCTTTAAGACAATCCAGTTGCTCATTTCGCCTTAAATCATCGTCGAAAATAACTCTAGCACTAAAACTGAAACCCCAAGTGGTCTCTCTCTCTCTCTCTCTCTCTCTCTCTCTCTCTCGTGTGTGTTCAGTTTTTGGTTTTTATTTATGATATTTTACTATTTCTTTGACTGCTACTCGATTATGAAAAAGTTAATTGATGGTTATTGCTGTTGTTGTAAGCAGTTGCTGTTCTCGTGCTTCAAATTAGTTTGGTTAATGATTTTTTTTTGTTTTTAAAGATGAAAAGGTGCCATTTTTGTGGCATAGACATTCCATGGTTACATTTAGCAGCTGGAACATTGGCGAACCTAAATAAGTTGATGCAATTAAATAAAAGTAGAGCATGATTTATTGTCTTGAATTATTGCAAAATTTGCAGCTTTTTTAGCGTATTCATTTGGCTTATGCTCATGTGGTTTCTGAATGTCTGTTGTGAATTGAGTAGTAAATTTTTATTGATCATATTTCCACCTGGCAACTTGCAAATGTTAGCTGATCTTAATTACGACCTTAGAATGTATATGTGGTTACATGGGCCTTGCTCTGTCTTTTACAAACAATGTAAAAGACACCAACAATGTAAAAAGAAAAATAAGAATATGATACCAACAGTGCTTCTCTCCCTTTTGTGTATTTTATAATTTTGAGCAGCGCTCTGTAAACATATAATGAATACACACTGATCATTTCTTGTTGAGTGCAAAACCCTAGAAAGTTTTTCATGTTAAGCTAATTATCTATATAGCATTCACTTCTGTAAGTCTCTTTATGTACTTGATGCTTTCTTCTTGATTATTTTGTTTGTGAAATCAGCAAGAAAATTAAAGGATATACAAATGGAGATGTTGCAAGTGATCAGTATCACAAATACAAGGTCTATACAATTATTATTTATTTAATATTTTCCCTATTGGGTTATGCTTGGAGCTCAACAAAAATAGTTTTTAAGCCCATTACTTTAAAGCTGTGATCACTAGAATGAAATACCTCTGGGTAATTCCATAATACGTTAGTGACTACTTCTAGTAAGATAATATAGTATCTTATCTTTTGTGTACATATAAGGGCAGGCAGTTCTACACTTCTGCTGCATGAAAGATAAATTTCTAAGCTGAAAATTTATGGTTCTGCAGAATTATAACTAGCCAAAGCAAATTATGCATATATATACCCCGATACTTTAGAATATTTTCTTTGCCAACCAACTAGTCCAGTTGACTTGAATGACTGCAATATCATGACTTTATCTATCGAATGGGAAATTGTAATGGAAGATGTTAAATGCTAATTTTATATCATGGGTTGCCAAGAAAATGAGTAAGAAGTTGAAATGAGTAATTATACGTGAAATTGAGCTGTAATTTTGAATTTGTGAGGAACAAAGGAAAATAATAAATATTTTTTACAAACTAGTACAAATCTCAATCTCTTCCCCTACGATATCATATCTTTCAGCCAATCAGAAGGTTGATGGTTAAGCATTTTTTTTGTTAATTTTGATTTTTAAGATAGCAGAAGTTATGTTGTTTAATCTGTTATAATGTACTAAATTCAGGCATATGCACGATATGAAAGGCCGGCATATCTCTTTCCTCATGATAAAAAGCCAGCACGTCTACCTGTAAGTTCAATTTTTTCTACATGTACACTTAGTTTATGATTACAATAGCTGATTGGTTAGCATATCTTGTCTCATTTATTTCTTTGGTTGATAGATATATGCAGTCATGTTGCCAATGGTCATTATTCTCATCTTCTATTTTCGTAGGAGAGATGTTTATGATCTTCATCATGGCGTATTAGGTGATATTCTTTGATCTTGCTACATATGAGGTCTTATTGAAATATTCAGTAAATTGACAATTGTTTTGATCTTACCTGATGACAGGCCTCTAATAACTTTGGTTATAACAGATGCAATTAAAGATGTGTTAAATATTGTGATGTAATTGATTACATATGCAAGTTAGGTAGGTAGACTATTCAACTTTGGTAGGTTGCCTAATTTATGATGTAATCCATGATGTAAATGGCTAGAAATGCAGCCTATAAATGGGGGTGTTCTCCTCTATTGTAAAACACAACACAATAACAGAAAACGCAGCAGAAGTAGTATAATAAAATACACAGTTCACTGCACCATCTCTCTCTTGTCTATCTATCTCTCTTATCTCTATATTCTGCCTATATATGTATAAATCTAACATGGTATCAGAGCATGTTCAGTTCCTAAGGGAATAATACTGCCCACACAAACACAGATTCTGCCAAAAACTGATATAAACATCACCCATTCTGCCCAGAAATTCTTCCCAGAAAACACACCAGATTCTGTCAAATTCTGCCCAGAAAACACACAACAATATACAAGTTTTTCAAGGGAAACTTGTTGATTCTGTTTTCAGCAGAGGGGAGTAATTTTCTGTCATTTTCTGCCCAGTTTTTTTTATGCAGATTCTGTTTCCAGCAGAATTTTCTGCCCACTTTTTTTATTTCAGCAGATTCTGTTTTTCAGCAAATCTTCTTGTAGTGTTGTTGTCTTGAATAATGGCGGAGGTTGTAAATGAGTCAGCTGCAAGGAACAATACCGGTCAAGGAAGTGTTAAATTTGGGTTCCACGGTACTCCATATGTTAACCCCAAATTTGACGGAAAGAATTTCTTGGAATGGTCGGAATCTTGCACACTCGCACTTAAATCCCATCGATTGATGAAATATATCAATGGGAAGGCCAAGAAGCCCTTGGCAACTGCTACAAGTTTTGATGATTGGGATAGCGAGAATGCCATGGTCAAGTCATGGTTGTTTAACTCTATGGAGTTACGTATTCGCAAAAGTTATCTGTTTCTTGATACTGCGGAAGCTGTTTGGAATTCCATCAACCGAACATACTCATATTCGGGTAATATGGCCAAACATTTCGAGGTAAAGCAGAAAATATGGTCTCTAACTCAAGGGGGCAGAACATTGACCGAATATTATTCGGAACTCACATCTCTATGGCAGGAGTCAGACCACTACACTGTGTTCGAGTGTAAACAGGCTGAAGACCAAGAGAAGTACCAAAAATTGGTACAAGAAGAAAGAGTGATGAAGTTTCTTGCTGGACTGACAATGGAGTATGATTCAATCAAGAATCAACTCATTGGCCAGATTCCCTTTCCTACAGTTGAAGAAGCACATGGCCGTGTGCAACTCGAAGAGAGTCGGAGAGAAAGCATGGCTCCGATTGATACTGTGCCTGATCGATCTGCACTTTTTACGGGAAGTGTTCAAAATCAAGGCAAAGCAGAACAGGTGACTGGGGCTTCAAAGGGTGAAAAAGATGTTCTCCGGTGTGACTATTGTAATAAGTTATACCATTCTCGTGAAGAATGCTATATCTTACACCCACACTTACGAGATCATGGTCGAGGAGGACGAAGCCGAGGTAGTTCATCCGGTAGGAGCTCAGGAAGAGGCACCCAATATAGTGCTCATCATACGACGTCTGAAAACCATGCTGACTCTGCTACTTCAGCAACGGGAGCAATAAGTGCAACAGAACTCAATGCTCTCCGTCAGCTATTGTCTCGAATGGAGACTGATTTACCAGTGACTTCATCTGCCAATTCTGCCCTTGCAGAATCAGGCGACAAACAAAATGCTTGGCAATGGTAAAGGGGTTGAAACCCCTTAATAAAGTGGCTATCTACTATAGCACTTGCATCAGCACCTTCTGTATTTTTGACGGCCTAAAATATACTGTGTGGTCGAAAATTCGACAACCGGTATCCCAAAAGACTCAATAAACTCAAGATCGGTCGATCCTAAAAATGGGTATAGTTGGACGCTCGGGCTACTAGTGTCCACTCTTCAATCCCAATATAGGTCTTTCATCCGAAGATGGGATTTCGAGTGAGGGGGCGTGTTAAATATTGTGATGTAATTGATTACATATGCAAGTTAGGTAGGTAGACTATTCAACTTTGGTAGGTTGCCTAATTTATGATGTAATCCATGATGTAAATGGCTAGAAATGCAGCCTATAAATGGGGGTGTTCTCCTCTATTGTAAAACACAACACAATAACAGAAAACGCAGCAGAAGTAGTATAATAAAATACACAGTTCACTGCACCATCTCTCTCTTGTCTATCTATCTCTCTTATCTCTATATTCTGCCTATATATGTATAAATCTAACAACCGTTGGTCGACCCGGGCCAGACTTTTTCTGGCGTTGTTTCCCTGACGGAAAAGATGTATGATGCTATTAACCAGTAGTAATGGATTCTTCTTAGAGATCAAATTTGTACTTTTTAAACAATTGTGCTTTTAACTTTGAAATTTCGCATTTGCTCATTCTTGCAGATCTATGATCAATGGGGAAATGTTATCTGTCATGGTAGCACAAGTACTGTAAGAGAAAGGCATAAAAGTTTTCCAAGTGGACATACTGCTTGTGAGCAACAATTACTTCTAAATCTGCTTAATTATTCTATTTTGATGTGATAAATAGTGATTGCATGTTAATTTTACTGCAGTTTCATGTCGCAGATGCAGAATTTAATTGATTCTGATTGTTTTGTATGATAATGTAGCTATGTCACTCTATCTATCTGGAAAAATAAAAGCATTCGATCGTGGAGGCCATGTTACAAAACTTTGCATTGTTTTCTTCCCACTATTAATTGCATCCCTTGTTGGGATATCTCGAGTGGATGACTATTGGCACCACTGGCAGGATGTTTTTGTTGGAGGTCTTATAGGCAAGTTCAACTAAAGTTTCAGTCTTCGTTCTTAAGTTAATACGAGGCAGTGGTGAATTTTTTTGTAAAAGCTAAACGTTAGTCCTTTTGCAGGTTTGACAATAGCCACATCTTGCTATTTGCAGTTCTTCCCTCCTCTGTATCATAGTGAAGGTATCCTTCTGAATATATTACTAGTATATGGTTTCATCAGTATAGAGTTCTTTCTCAATTAGGGCTGTAAGTGTGTTGCTATTCTATAGCAACTCTGCAGTGTTCAATTCAATAGAAGTTTGTTCGTGTTCAAATGAGAATAAAAAAAGCTGATTTTCAGCTTGACCATAGACGAGCCTAATGCAAACAATAAGTATTGATATTTGATAAACTTCATCAGTAGCTTGAGCTTGACTAGACTTTCCGCAAGAAAGTCCAGAAATATAAGCCTGTGAACTTGGCTAGCTTTTTCCTAAATAAGAAAGCATATATACGATTTCATCTGATTGGCTGAACAGTAGGTTTGTCATGATTATTGTATCCAGGAGAATCTATTTGATTCCTAGAAAGTATTATGTGTGACGTTTCAAAGTGAATTTATGCTTGAGATAACTTCCCCCAAGTGGCATCCTTTAATTTGTTGAATGGATTGTTTAAACTCTGCGTCGTCTCTGTAGGTTGCTGAGTCACTTGGGCACACTGTTCTTGGCTGGTGTAGTGTCCCAACAGATAACTGTAGATTGGGTCAGTCTGTTATACAAACGGAGCCTGTCATTGAACAAGTGTTTCATACTCCTACACCCAGGTCTATGGCTGATTTTGAGCAATAGGTAATTTCGCAACATTGTTTTACTTATTTGTGATATAAATTTCAGTTTACTAAGATAAGAATGTATGATATTCTGTCCTTATTTTACCTACACAGTTGTACATGTTAAGATAAGGATTTGTTCACGAGTCTTTTGATTTTATTGTCAATGGGATCAAGCAAAGCATCATCTGAGCTCATGAAGCTGGACTTGGACAAGGAAAGGAAAGACAGAACCCTGGAGGAAATGGCTCAAGAAGCAGCAGAAGAATACAAAAAACTTTTGGTGTAAAACTTGGTTTGTACTTTGTAATTGTAGAATTGGTCATATGTACTTCGTGTTGTATTACTTGGATGTATGGTGTGGATGGGATGTAAACCATTTGGATGGCTAGTAGGATGGTTTAAATGTATTTTGAATGTTTTGGATGGGTTTTTTTTATGTATGAAACTATATATTGCAGAAATTTTAATTATAGCGTTGCATTTGATATTTTAGTGTTGCATTTCAAGAATAGGGTAGTGTTGCATAAGTAAATATAGTGTTGCATTTGATAAGATACTAGTGTTTTAAAAAGCTAATCAAAGTGTTGCATTACATAGTTGTGGGCCCATTGTTGATGTGGCACGTGGGACCCACAGCTGACGTGGCATGTGGGACCCATAGCTGACGTGGCATGGTAGGCCTCATCGTTGACATGGCATGTGGGTCCCACATGCTGACGTGGCATGCCATCTTGACTTTTGCTGACGTGGCATGCCAACTGGACTGTTGCTGACGTGGCATGCCAGCTGGACCCATTGATGACGTGGCAAGCTAGTGGGACCCACTTAGTGACGTGGAATTGTAATTTTATCTAGTGTCAAATGCAACGCCCTTTTGGTGTTGCATTTGAATGCTCTGGTGTTGCATTATATGTCAGATGCAACGCTTATTGATGTTGCTTTAGATGCCAAAAAGCGTTGCCTTAGGGGGTCTAACAGGACGGTGGCGGATGCAACGCCCCCTGGTGTTGCATTTGGTCTAACGCAATGCTTTTTTGGCCTAAAGCAACAGTAAACATGGCGTTGCATTTGTGCGTTTATGGCGTAGTGTCTGTCTCTCTTTCTCGCTCAGATAAACTCAAACACTCTCTCCCGGCCGTGGTCAATCCAAGCAGTTTCAAAAATTCTCTATACTCTTTTCTTCTTTCTTCATTTTTCTTATCTCTAATTGATTTTCGATCTAATTAGTTTTTGATTTTTATGTCATTAATTAGAGTTTTACTGACTTCGATTAATCGATAAATACATCCTTTTTATATGATGAAGTATTCAATATACAAGACAAACATGTAATATATGGTTCTCAAGATTGTTTCGTTGCTTAATTGTTGTTGTGTTTGATTTGCAGAAACAAATGGCTATTCCAACGGAAGGGGTTTTGGCGAGAAAAGGGGGTTCTCTCTCTCTCTCTCTCTCTCTCTCTCTCTCTCTCTCTCTCTCTCTCTGTTCGTTAAACTAATTTGTAAGTTCCATGGTTATTAAGTTATTTTTGGTAAATTTCTGTGTATATTTGTTAATTTAACTTCTTGGTGAGACTGCTATCTTGGTTATGTTCTTGAAGTTGTTACTGTCAATTTGTTTGAGGTAAGGCTGCATAGATTTAAAAATGGGAAGAAAAAGTGAGAAAATTAGAAAGAAAATTTTAGATACACATGTTTTATTGTTGTCTTCTTTGATGTAGCAGTAGCACATGTATGGTTTTATTTAGTTGATGCTTCTTGCAAACTTTCCAAGCTTTTTATTTTTGTGATTTCTTCTCCTCGTGTTTACGAATTATCATCATATATTAACAGTGAGACCAAGTTAAGTAAGAGTAAATCACAAACATACCGGGTTTTAAATGTATACACAAGGAAAGCCGTGTGCACTGAAAGATGCAATCACGGTTTGGGGAGGGGTGTTTACTTTTTTCCTCATTATATAAAAAAGATAACTGTAGTAATCAACCAATCAAGTATACTCTGTAGTCTCTTATTTGAGTTCAACATCATACTACTCGCTTTCCCCCTTCATACCTGATATTTATTTCTTAATTAACAAATGGTGTACTGGTAAATGTTGTGCTTATCATTCTTGAGTTAGTACGAATAGGTTGATTCTCCAGTGTGCTATATTAGCAATTGTTTACCTTTTGTTTATCACCAGGTTCTGTTTACCTGAAATATTACAAATTGAACATTCGAATTGACCAGCATACCCAAAAAGCTCTGAAAACACGCCTACCCTCTGTTAGGTTGTAACTCTACCTTGTGGATCCAGCTAATGTTATGATATCTCTTGTTCAGGCCAATGTGGTTCTCATGTGATTCCTGCCCAAGATGGGCTGAGTGGGGGTCGGTTAATGGATCTTCTTCCTGGTTCTGACTCTGTACTTACCTATGAAGACAAGGATGGTGACTGGATGCTTGTCGATGACGTTCCGTGGGAGTAAGTACTGGTGTCACCCCCTAAGCTCAATAAGTTCTTGAGTAATAATCCTACATATTTTAATGTTGATTCTAATTTAAAGTGCTGAAGTGCCACACTTATGCTTTAGTTGTGTTTATGCTGCCACTAAGGAGGTCTGATAGCTTAGGAAACTTGACATTTTGCAACCTGATCTGGTACATTTTTTAATTTTGCTGATGCAGTATGTTTATGGAGACTTCTAAGAGGATGCGGATAATGAAAAGTTCAGATGCAGTTGGACTAGGTATGAAATGTATAGGACATGCTAAATACTACCTCCTTTTACCTATTTACGTCTTTTGTAATGAAAACTCATGTTCCAAGGCAAATTGTCCGACTTCATGAAATTTGTTTCCGACATGCTAGTAATTTCTATATACTAAATGTCGAAGCTAAGGAGATAACTTTGGTTTTAGACTGCTTATTAGTCATAATGTACTATATACTAAATGTCAAAGCTAAGGAGATAACTTTGGTTTTAGACCGCATAAGGTATATAGCATTATAAGCTGAATTGGCGTATAACTGTAATGGTGTGTAATTTATATAACCTTTATCTGACCATCTGTCGATTTTATGTGATTCCTTTAAGTTCTGAAACTTAACAATTATGGTTTATAATCATATAGGCTTCTTTGAAATGTATATTGATGTATGTGTTTGAATTTCTGCTTTGGCAGACTGGTATATTTTGTATCTTGGCTGACAACTTGATCAAATCAGAGGTCTACAACGACTATGTTCAAGTAAACATTTATCTACTTTTTATCTGGTTTTGTATTCATGTGCTTTGTAAAATTGGTGATTATGAATTTTAAGATATTTCTCATCAATGTAACTTGGGTATATCAGTGTAGCTTTTTGTTTCCTCTAGGTCTCATTAATTTCTGGAAATTTTGATGGGCAAGGATCCCTAAGTTTTGAACTTGATTTATATTTGCAGGCACACTTGGCTTCTGCAGGCACTTTTTCTTCACTGCAATGCTATTTGGAATTGGCCGCACCTTTTCTTCACTGCAATGCTATTTGGAATTAGAATGTGGGCAGATCAGAATCAATTGCTTTGCGGCTGACAAGTTGCAAAGATGGTTCAGCAAAAGGCTGGTTCACCAGATCTCTTGACAGTGAACCAGAACAAGTCTGCTGGACAGGAAATTTGGCAGTTTCACAGTTTAGTATTCTTTATTACTCAGCAATCTGGTTATGGTATATACAAGAACTTAAATGTTACTGGACTTTTTTTTTTTGCAGTTGTGGGGATTTAACGATAATGGAACTCTTGTTAGAATCCCAACAGTTGTTTCAGAAACAGAGGAACAGGGAGGAGGTTGTTCATGCTAAAATCAGCTGTTCGGTTTGGCAATGTGATTTTGACTTTTAAGGATGTTTTGTAGCTGCTTGTGTCTTAGAAAACTTGCAATAAATTGAATGTTAGCAGTTCATTAATTGTTAGAATTGGCATAGTTTGGAAGTTAGAATTAGTAGCAGTTACTTTGTTTTAGTATATGTTGATAAGATTTGTAATTTTTGGGATTATTGTATAAACAGCTCAGTCATTTCAAATTTTTTGTAAAAAAGTGTTGCATTTGACTATATATGATGTTGCATTATGGTATATTTAGTATTGCTTAAAAAAAAAGTAGTGTTGCATTAGACTCAAATAGCGTTGCGTTAGATAGTGGACCCCACTGATGACGTGGCATGTGGGCCCTACTGATGACGTGGCATGTGGGTACCCACTGATGACGTGGCATGTGGGCCCTACTGCTGACGTGACATGTGGACCCCAGTGTTGACGTGGCACCTTGGTGGGCCCCACTGATGACGTGGCATGCCCCCCCATTTGTGACGTGTCACTTGTGGGCCCCACTAATGACACATCATCATGCTGACGTGGCACCTGCTTACATGTCAGCATGCTGACGTGGTACCTTGCTTCCATGTCAGCATGCTGACATGGCTGAAACATCTTATGCAACCCCATGAAGTGTTGCGTTTGCATGCTTTTGGTGTTGCATAAGGCCTCTTATGCAATGCTTTTTGAAGTGTTGCAATAGCTTGGAAAAGCGTTGCGTTAGGGGTCTTACGCAACGCCAGTATTGGTAACGCCCCAAAAGCGTTGCGTAAGACCTTACGCAACGCTTTTCAGGCCTTATGCAACTGAAAATGGGGGTTGCGTATGTGCGTTTATGGCGTAGTGAGGGGTGAGATCACTGGGAATAACTAACTGATTAACATCTTGAATTCTTGTACCAGACTGATAAACGATGGTTCTTGGTTTAATGCATACTTCAGGAAGTCTAGCTTGTTGACCATTCCTCAGTTCAGTGTACGGACTCCTGTTGTTCTCCCCTTTCTGCTCAATTAATTCCAAGATGGCATCAATCTCAGTGAATTTAAAGGCTTTCAATGTGTCAATAGATAGGTGTCATATCTTGCCATTGGCCACCATCATGATTTCCCTGAGATAGATTTGATTCAGCTTCCTTGGAATTACTGTTAGATATTCAATTTGGTCTTTGAGGCTTCTCCTGTACAACAAGGCATCTCCTCCTACCTTTGCCTTTGAGACTTGCGGAAACTTCAAGAAAGCTGCATCATGATAAGTCTCTGAATTTTCTACTTGTATCAGCTTGGCCTCAGTGATCACACTAGCTACCACTGGGTCATCCTCATGTCTAGGTTTATGAACTAGGTTACTTGGCATGGACCCTACCACCACTGTAGTAGTGACAGTTTGCTTTTGGCCACTAGGTGTAGTGATGTGCACAGGTGGTAGAGTGACCACTGGCAGAGAGGATGAAGATTCATCAACCTTGGATTTGCCTTTGCCTGGCACATGGGTTAGAGATTTAGATGCCCTTTGGTGACTACCCTCATTTATCTTTATACCTTCCTCATTAGGTTTTCCCCCTTTGTATTTGAATTCCTTGTCCTCTTCTCCCCCTTATGCTTGTTGTCAGGCACAGAGGCTATAGAAGTGACCTTTGGGTTTGAAGAATCTTCAGGTAGAGGGAGACCCATATGCTTCATCATAGCAGCCAACATAGATTGCTGATGTAGAAGGACATCAGCTGTGGTGGTTGCTTGAGTGTCCAACTAATCAGTAAGAAGTGCAACCTTTTCTGTAAGATGGGCATTAGATTCTTTGAGAGACACCACCTCCTTCTCAAGAGTATCCACTTTAGAGAATAGCTCATGTGCCCTGAAACCATACAAGGATTGATCTTGCAGTCTCTTCACCTCAAACTTTGACAGTTCATGCACAGGGACTTCAGTCACTAGCCTGTCTCCATAAAGATTTTTGAACATTGTCCTCAGCATGGCATTGGATGCGATAGTCTGATCAGATAGAGTTTGAAATTTATGTCCTAGACCTGTGACTGAATCTTTTAGAAGAGCCAAACCATGGTCCATCTTGGTGCATGTAGATTTGCATTCCAATATGTCCTTGATTACAGTCTCCAACTTAGGGAATTTGACCTCAAAAGCTCTCTTTATCTCCTTCACCTCCTGGGTTGTGGCTTGACATACACCATTAATTTCTATTTTGAGACCCTTTCCAAGGTAGTGTGCAGCCTTGAGAATGCCCTTGTAGTTGTCATTGACTGCTTCATACACCTCACTAGGGGAGAGAGATTTGGCATTTGACCCTAGTGCAGTGATGTACTCTTCTCTGATGTACTAGAGGCCTTCTGAGAGAGGTATGTCATATTTTCCTTGCAGCCATGCATCTACATTGCCATCTCTCTCAGTATCCTCCACTATCTTAGCCTTTTACATCTCCACATCATCTCTGCGGCATAAAAGAATGGCTTCATAATCTGGATTTGGCATGTTGGCAGTGAGAAGGTGCTGAGCAATCTTTGTGAACTCAGGGATATGATCGACAATTAAGCTTTGAAGTGCTTCAACCGTCAATTGTTGTGGAACAGACCCTGATCCTGAAGCACTGTCATGGTGCACAGGCTTCAGCCATTGTGACATAAAGTCAGAACTAGAGCTAGGCAAGCTAGACTCCTCAGTTACAGATGCAACTTCTGTAACCGGATGGATTGACTCTACTACTGGTGTCTCCACAGAAGTGGGATGAGTTACACCAGCAATTGACACAGGCACAGAGTCTCTAGTGAAAACTCGTGAATCCTCTATGTTTGTGATGGTGTCATTAGGATATGCCCCAGCATGCATTTACCTCACCATCTAAATGTGGGTCCTGGGTGGTGAGCAAAGTGTCATGCACTAAGTCACTTGAGATCATTGGCTCATCAAGAGAAAAGAATTCTTGATGATCAATGCCTTGCTCCTCAATTGCTTGAGTTGCCGGCTGCAAAGAAATTTGAGTGGTAGATTCTGGAAGAGGAGTGTCTTGTAGATTAGAGTTGGGCAACTCCCCCTGAGAGATAGAGGGAGTTTCAATTGTGATGTGCTCTCCACTCAGTATAGTGTCAGCCTTATCACTTCCATGTGCTGACTCTATACAGGTAGGTGCATTGGGGAGGATACTTGATTCTATAGATGCACCCTATTGAGAGGATACATCTAGTGAACTGTTTGCCCCTGATTTTACAACTTCAGCCATTTGTGTGACTGAAAAGGTGGTTTTAGTTTTCTTCTTCTTTGGCATGATTAGGGGTGACTCAGGTGCCTCACTTCCTAATTCTATAGCCAATGCTGCTTCAGATAAAATGGTTAAAGGTGCAAAAGCAACCTATTTTCTCTTCTTCTCCTTTTTACTAACATCACCCTTTTGAGAGGATGATGCAGTTGGCTCAGTGTTTGGTAGAGTGTTTGGTTGAGGTGGTTGGTTAGCAGACCCTGGGTTAGAACTGTGTTCTACTTGCTTGGGTCTGGCTAACTCAGATTTGGAGGCAAATGTTGGCAAGTTATGAGGGTAAGACTCAAATAACTTCTGCATATGGGAAGTTATTACAAGCCTTACATCCACATCATTCCTAGTATCCAAATTACCAAAAATAAATTTGGTCATGGATCTAGGGTAGCCTAATCTACTTTTATCTAGACCAGGTAAATCAGCTACATTTTTATCTAGATAATTAAGTACAGACTGAATAAACCTAGGAAAGAAGATATCATTACCTCTCTTGGTTGTGTTCTTACCAAGTTTTCCATAGAGTTCCTGCATTATGAGCTTTCCAACATCAATTTTCCTATCATAGGCAAGTGAGTAGCATATCTGTTGAACAGGAGCACTTAGTTGGTCAAAGCTGGATTTCCTTCCACTGAATACTTGCAGGAGAGTGGCAAACACATAGCTCCACTCTTTTCGCAGATGTGCCCGTTTTAGATTTCCAACCTTGATGGTGTTTGAGTACCTTATTAGTTCAAAGAATTCCACTAGTTGATCATCTGTTACAAGGCCATCATACTCATTCTGGTGAAGACCCAGGGCCTTGCTCATGTCCTCAGAAGTGATGTTGAACTCTTTAAGAAGTATCTTGCAGTTAATGATATAACCCAGACTGCCATCATCTAGAGCAACTGTTTCTGTAATGGCAGTATTCCAAAATTGCTCTAGAATGTCTAGATACAGAGTTGGGTTGGTCGTAAGTGCTTCTTTGATATAAGATTCAGACATCCATTTGACGAAACACTTGTAGTTAGCATTTGGGGCTTCGACATCACTTGAGATAGCAATGAAGTTAGTGTTGAATTTCATAGTTGCCATTGATTCGGAGAGAAGAGAAAAGAGAGTGAAGGTTGAAGAAGAAATTTGGCTTTTAGTTTTCAGCGGTTTTGGGAGCTTTGATGTTTGAGAAATCGAATGAAATGAATCGAATAGATGTGAAATTGTATACGTATGAAGTACTTGAATTGTCGATTAGATGTTTGTTTTTTATCGACAAGTCAAGCATTCGAGAAGTAGAAAACAACTATTCGATAAGTCAAGAAAGGCTTATTCGATAACTCAAGCAGGTTGAAACTCACAGCTGGAAGCTATCTAACTTAGAATAAATTCTAAATTAGGTATAATGTGTTTTTATGAGTGAATTAAAATTTTAGACAAAAGTCCAAAATCGGTTAAGATTCAGCGAGAATTCAGCCTTTTCAAATGATTCGAGAACTCAAATATAGTATTCGAGAACTCAGTCAATAGAGAACTAAAACACTATATTCGAGAAGTCAAGAATACCTCTATTCGATAACTCTAAAAGACTCTATTCGAGAACTCGAGAGTACTCGAATGAGACTTGTTAGAGATGTCGAATAGTGAATCACTCGAGAAGTCTGACTTATCGAAATATACTCATCACTCACAAAAATTAATTTTCACTATCTTTTAAAATTCACCAGCCATATTCATTTAAGAATATTCTAGCAACTTAAACAGTGATTCTCTCAAAATTTCATAGAAATTTCAAGTTAACAAGAAAATATGATTTTCCAACATATGGAACAGATTTGAAATATTTGTAAATCATACTTCAGCCAACACTTACTCCAAAAATATTGAAAATTTAGATAAAGTAAGTGTTTACTGCTGTAACAAACTAGATGTTGTATTCACTTAGCCAGAATTTGAAGAATTCAACATTCCAATCTCACTAACCAACCTTGTGAAGGTGGCTTCATCTAATGGCTTAGTGAATATGTCAGCTAGTTGTTTATCTGTAGAGACATAGTGCAACTCAATGGTTCCATTAGTTGCATGCTCTCTAATGAAATGATTTATGATGTCAATGTGCTTTGTTCTAGAATGATTGACAGGATTGGCAACTATAGAGATTGCACTTGTGTTGTCACACATGATTGGAATTCTTTCCAACACAAGTCCATAATCTCTAAGTTGATTTCTAATCCAAAGCACTTGAGCACAGCAACTTCCAGCAGCTATGTATTCAGCCTCAGCTGTAGAAGTTGACACGGATTGTTGTTTCTTGCTATACCAAGAGGCTAACCTTTGTCCAAGAAACTGGCAGCTACCTGAGGTACATTTTCTATCCACTCTGCATCCAGCATAATCAGCATCAGAATAACCAACCAGATTGAACCCTGTGTCCTTAGGATACCATAGTCCTAAGTTTGGAGTGCCCTTCAGATATTTAAAGATTCTTTTTATAGAAATCAAATGTGATTCTTTTGGATTTGATTGAAACCTTGCACACAAGCATGTAGCAAACATGATGTCTGGCCTACTTGCAGTGAGATAGAGTAGAGAACCAACCATGCCTCTGTATACTGAGATATCTACTTTTTTGCCTTTAGCATCTTCATCCAATTTAGTGGCAGTGGCCATGGGTGTCTTTGCAGGTGAGCAATCTTCCAAATCAAACTTCTTCAATAAATCCTTGATGTACTTGGTCTGATTGATAAAGATACCATCCTTCCTTTGACTGACTTGCAACCCAAGAAAGAATGTCAGCTCTCCCATCATACTCATCTCATATCTGCTCTGCATGAGTTTAGAGAATTTCTCACACAGCTTCTCATTTGTTGAGCCATGTTGCCCAGTAAATAACAATTGTAGAAGGGGGGTTGAATACAATTGTATAAGATTTTCGACTTAAACAAATAACACAAGTATGAATCAATAACAGCTTTATTAATTCTGATATAAAACTGTTACAAAACTCTCTTAAGAAATTCTTATGTTCTTAAGAGCTGCTAGGTTACAAGATAAATCGTGTAAGCGATTACTTTAATGTAAAACCTAAACTGTGTTTATATAGAGTACACAGTTACACTATCAATTACAAGATATTCTAAATCAATTACATATATCTTTGAATGAATATCTTGTATGATAGCTGCATTCCTACAATCTAGGAACCGACATATCAATCTTCCTTGATCTCTGGTCTGATGAGAATCTTCACGAAATACTGACCAGCTTCTAATCCTGATGATAGTCCAATACTGAAGTTGTATTACTAATGACGTCAACATCAGTATCTGATCAGTAATGCCCAGATCCTGATCATCACTTGAATCAATATCTAACAATCTCCCCCAATTTGTTCTTTATAAAACAAAGCACAAATTCCTTGATTCAAAGATGTCAAAAACTCAAAACAAAATACCTTCTAAAAATCATCAGGAACAGTTTCAGAAATTCTTTGATAAAACAGATTCATCTTCAAGAAATTAGATATCAATTCTTCTTCCTTGCTTTCAAGAATTTGAACCAGTTTCTTCTTCAGATTTTTGAGTTCTTCATCTTCCTCATTAATCTGATAGTTAGCTGCCCTGAGATTCTGAATTGAGCTTCTTGGAAGATCTAAGTCACCTAGCAACACATAAGCAATTCCTTTCCATCTGGATTTAGAGACAGTTGTTCCATGCCTAGATACACTTCTCTAACAGCTGTATCTTTCTTCATTTCAACCTCTATGTCTCTTAAATTTAAGTACATAGGAATATAATTGCCATCATACCTCGTTCCTCCATCCATAAATCTCTGCCTAATTGTCCTGTAAATCATAACAAACCAATTATAGTAAACTTCTCTTTCTTTAACATTGATTCTTTTACTTCTGAGAAGATACAGAACATATTTCAGCTCTTTTGCAGATTTGCACAACAACTCATGAATAGGAATCTTCTTTATACTTCTATCTTTCATGAAGTACAACATCTTTTCTATTTTCTTTGCACAAGCATGACAATCAGCAATGATAGCAACAGCTTCAAGTTTCCAGAGATGATCAACAGTTAACTCATCACCAATTTTGTCAACTAGAGCATGTTGATCAGTTTGTACAATGAAAATAATCTGTGCATGACTATACCCAATTCCTCCTCTTGTGCCAGGTTCCAATCCTTTCAAACCAGATTGCATACTTACCCATTTTGGTGGATTTTCAGCAATAAATGTAGTAGACTTTGATTTAACAATCGATAAAGATTCATTAATCAAAGAAGACTCTGTTATCAGTCCTGCTGATTTGAAAACAATCGGTTTCCTATAATCGCACTCACTCTTCTCCCTTTTCTTACTCTTCTTCTTCACATCTGTTGGATAATACTGCTGATGTTCAGGAACAGATTTATCTTTATCATACCATAAATTCCTGTCTGATCTATGAACATTTCTCAAGTAGTCTCTGGTTGTTATCCTTTCTGCTTTTCTGGCTTTAGCTCTGATTTCACTTTCTCTTTCAAATCTTCTGAAGTTCTCTTGTTCATACTCCAGTGTATCTTCAATAACTTTCATATTGTGAAATTCAACCACAACCTTAAGAATCATAATCTTAAGTTCTTTTAAAATTTCAGCTTCTTCAGAATCAGAGACAACATCAGGAATTGAACCAAAGACTGACTTCTCATTAGATGCAGTAGATTGAACAGCAACCTTACTCTTTCTTTTTAAAGGCAATATCTCCTCTTCAATTTCTTCAAGAGCATTGAATCTGTTGTCTGGAGTTAGTGCAAGAGATAGTGGAGTTTTCTTCTTTTCATTTTTAGAAACATCTTTTAATTTGATTCCACTAGATCTTGTTTGCCTTGTACTTGTTTGAGCAGATAATCTTCCTCTACTTCTGTATCTTCCTCCTCTGCCTCTTCCTCTTCTTGCAGCAGGAGCTTCATTTTGTTTTGCAATCTCTTCAAAAATCCTGTTCTGTTCTTCTAAGAACTCATCAGTAGTCATGTTCGGATTTTCTCCAGTAGATAAGATAAGTGCTTTCTCAGCATGATACTGTTGAACTCTTTTGTCTTTATGAAATAGTTTAAGAACACGACCATCCCCAGTGTCAAGTTCATGAAACAGATTAGCAGCATCTTCATCCTGTTCCACATACACATCATCCTCAGGAATGGTTGACAGAGTTTGACCAGGTGTCACGAACTGTTCTTCTTTTGGATTCTGAGATTGCATCATTGTTGTCATTGTCTTCTTACCAGATCTAGAAACATGAGTCGACTGCCTAGTTTGAGTATTAGATCTCTTTTTTACTAAAGCAGCATCAGAGGTTTCAACTTTATGTGACTTAGCACCACCATCATTTCCAGAATTATCATCATCCTTTTGTACAACTGAATTAGGTGAGCATTTTGTTTTGACTATCTTCTCCCCCTTTTTGACATCGGCATCTTCTTCAATGAAGAAAGACAAGATAAGCTTGAGGGTTTCATCAATATTATCAACTTTTGATTCCAAGACAGTCATTCTGGAATCCATTTCTTGTCAAGTGCTTTAATATCATCAGCAAGAAGACGTGCTTGAGAAGCAGTAGCAGATATAGAAACAGATGTTTGAATACCCGCTTGAAATTTATCAGTAACAGCCTTCATAGAGTCAATCTCACTCTTCAATCCCTTTGCTAGAAGAGCATTTGTTTTGAGAAGAGCCTTGAGCTCAGGAGTTGGCATTCTCGTGGCAATATGACTAGAATGAAAAAGAGCATTTTGAAAATTCATCTCAGCATTCGGCTGATTCCATTCAGTATCCCATTAATATCCCCTTGCAGCTCGAGTATCAGGAGGAAGAATGGAACTGTACTCCCCTCTGAATTCTTCTTGAGTAACAGACTGCATGTACCTACTCGAAGACCCATAAGTAGATAGAAGACTTGCTTTTATTGCTGCCTGCATTTGAATTGTCTCAGGATCAGCATTAGCATGATCATCATCATCATCATCATCTGAGCCACCACCAGCCTCAGGAAGTTTATTATCAACATTATCATCAGGATGCATAACACCTTTCATTTTCAAATCACCAGTAGATACAGCTGGTGAATCCTGATGTCCTGCAGACAGATTAGTAACATTTCCTAAATCTCTCATTTCTTTTAAAGTGATCTCATCACTTCTCGCAATGTTACCTAAGTTACTTTCAATAGCAACTTCTACCTCACAAGAAGTTAACAACTTCTCACTCTTTTCTACCTCTCCTTTTGCCAGTTCAGGAGACTGCCTCTCATCACTCTTCTTTTTCTCTAAATGTTCACTCTCAATCTCACAAGAAAGTGTTTGCACAAAATCACGCAAGCGTACGTGGTCACAAGTAATACAGATATAAGTCGAGTTCGTTCCCACAGAGATCTGGTTATGGTTTTAATTCAGTAGATGTACCTATGCAACAATGTATGATTATTATTCACTGCTAAGACAAATAACAATTTGGGTTTAATAAACTAAATTAACTAAGAAACAAATTAACAAAACTAAGAATTAATTAACTAACAAGAATTTAAATCTAATTACTTCTGCAAGGTAAACCATGGAATCCTAACTTCATTAAATAATTTGCTTAGATCTGACGCCTTTAATCATTATATGCAATTGTTATGATATCTGATCGGACAACACGAAACAAGTACACGCTACCTGTCAGCATACGTATACCAAACTACCCATACATCCACAAAAGAGATAGAAGATGAATAGACACCAATTATGCTTAGACCCTATATGTCTATAGAATTTGAAAACATAACGGTTGAAGAGCAAGTTATCCATAAAGATCACACAGGGCAGTATAAGTATTTTCATCTCACACCACGAATCATATTGATAAACAATTATGAACCTATGCTAGCATGGCAAGTTCTAAATCTCAAGATCCACTTTCACTTCACAAGAGATTAACAAATTAGATGTTCATGACGCATCTATCAATTAAGCATAACCATACGAGGATATCAGATATACATCACACACAGATCTTTAAAGCATCAAGATACTAAAGCTCCATAAATAAATCCGTTAGAATCCCATGACAACGATTAGTTCATAATTGAACCTCTCGTCATCATGGGATCAAGTGAAACCATGATAAAAACAAAGTATGAAAAAATACAAATAAATCTAAGTAATTGATATTAATGGTTCTACTCCTAATAATGATGAATATATTTTACAAGGGTTGGATGTGTTTATATAGGCTCTAGACATCTTGCCCAGCAAGAAAATACCTAATCAGAATTATAATAGAAGTACGTTTCCTAAACTGATTCTAATTTAAAGGGAAATTTGCATCTGTCTTTTCTTCAGATTTTCTGGAACGTTCCAATCATAATTGGACCTCTGGACCACTTTAGAATGATAGAGAATCTCGTTATCTTCGCGTGGACAGCTTACGGGCCTCAAACGGACTTCTAGAACTCAAGATATGGCCAAAACATATCAGAAATTCTGGCTGATTTTTCTCCCGCGCACCACCAGCATCCCGCAGCGCCTGATGCGCCATATGGGCGCCTGAAGCGCCGGCCCAATCTGCCCAAACAAGGCTGGAGCGCTGGAAACAAGGCTGGGAGCCCCCGGTTTGGTCCCGTTCTGCGAAAACTGATTTTTCTTTGCTTTTTTCGCCTTTTCTTCTCGTTCCTTTTGCATGAGCTTCCGTCTTTCATCCTTAATGACTTGTATACTTCTTAGGAGTTGATATTAGCCACCATTCTTCATTCCATATCATCAACCAACTCCACAAAATGCTCCAAAAATGACGGAAACTACACCTTTAATCGATATTTCTTCAACCCTGCACAATTAAACAAAACACATCAAAACTACCACAAACTTGAGGCCAAAGTAATCAATTTAAGCCGACTTGGAACGCTCCAAGTGGATATAAACTCCACTTATCACACCCCCAAACTTAAACCGATGCTTGTCCTCAAGCATATACAATTACAACTAACTAACTAACTAGTACCACTTCCGTAGGTGATCACGGTTGCATTTGGCATATGCAACAAGCCCTTTAAACCCCTAGGCAGCCCTAGTGGACGAGTAAGGTCTCGTGAGGGCCTATAGCGAATGTACCCACAAAATCCATTTAACCTAATGCAATGAAATGCATGAATGCAACTAAGAAAATGCAATTAATATCCTACCGTACCTTCAATTCCTCTCATGCCATATCAACTTAAGAATCAAAGTAAATACGCAATGTCTTGGTGTCGAAAGTGCAAGTATTCACATAGTCTACTCAATGAACATGCATAAGTACTCACAAGCCCATGTCAAGTGTAAGAATAAGTTAGTAACCATGCTAAGCCTACAAGAGTACATCTTTGAGACAAAACTCGGGATCTCATACGCAAAAACAAGTAAACACTCACAATCCACTCACAAAAAATATTCACTCAAGAACAAGGGTAAGTGTATCACTCAATTCCAACAAAATCATAAGCATGCTTGACATTTGGTATCAATCTAACTCTTAACATAACATACACCAATGACGATAATCAAAAGGTCTTTATTTGGGTTGTAGGGGCTAGGGACAAGGTATGTCAAATAAGCCAAAACAGGTGAAGTGTCAAAAGCTAGTAGGAACTTATAATAAATCATACACAACCACCTATTTTCCCCCCACATAATTTTTACTCAAAACAAACACTCGACTAGTCGACTAAAGTAGGATCACAACAAACACAAACATTCTCTCATAATATATATTTTTTTTCTTTTTTTTCTCTTTTTTTCTTTTTTTTTTCTTTCCCAGAGCTAGATAAAACAATAACAATGATCCCAAAATTTTATTACAAATGCCGACTATCAAGTAAACAAACCCAATTTTCAATATTTCCCCCAAAAGTAAGACCAACAATAAACCCCTCCTTGCACACCTTATTACTCCCTTAAGCACTCTACTAGCCTTTGACAATGTGGGTCCAAATAAATGTAAGGCCAATACAAGAAAAAGGTCTAGGCAAGTAATGTGGTATGTCACCGAAAAATAGGATTAAGCTCAACGGGTTAACTAATTGATCATGTAAACATGGTATGGTAATATGGGAAAATATGCGGTTAATCCTAATTGCCTTTATCATTTTAATCGTCAAATAATGTCATGCATTTCAAGAAAGACCTCAAACAACTGCTAGCAATGCAAACAATCCGTGGACACTCAAGCAACCGAATAAATTGCAACAAATATGCAATAAGGCTCAAAACTCACTTGGTGGAAAAACATACTCAATCCCAAGCAAAAAATCTCTCTAATGCATCGACTTGTATTCAAAGCATGCAAACTAAATCATCTTGCACATATTCATGTCCTTCTAATTACTCACAACATTCAATAAGTCTACTAGCTTCAATTTACCAGTGTATGTGTGTGCACAAGAACAAAGCATATCACTTTTCAAACAAAAGCGTCAACAACACAAAATTCCTATAAAGCATGGGTGCAAATGCAAACTATATGAACTCACATGATATACGAACATAAGAACAGAATGTCCTATATGAAACAAACATAGATAACACGAACATAAATGCATAATTTACTACTACTAATATGCAAAACATGAAATCCTACATGAACACATAATACAACAACTACTACTAATCCCCCAAACCACCCCCAAACTTAAAATATTCAATGTCCTCACTGAATGGAAGTAAATACGAGGGAAAGTAGAAAACATACCAGTATACAACAATGCTTGGGTTGCCTCCCAAGAAGCGCTTCTTTAACGTCAATAGCTTGACCTAACTTCCAAGCCTCCATTAAGGATGATAATAGTTGGCCTGGTCCTCTCTTCGCGAGACTTCATCGTCATCACGGCGGCACACTTTCTGCCCTTTCTCCTCACTTGGCCTATTCGTGTAATAACACTGTCCTATTCCAATGCCTTCATCTGTTGACCCAAAATCTGTCAATTTGTAGAACAACACACACTCGCGGGCTTCGCTCGAATATAATGGAGGATGGTAAATGTAAGTTGCTGAAGCCTTTGGTTCCTCAAAGAGAACTTCCTCCATTGGCTCTAATGCGCTACCTCCATCTTTACATTCTGAGACAAGTATAAGACCTGCATCTTTCCCATGGTCATCAGCCTCTTGGTACGCACATATCAATTCTTGAAATTTGTGCAGCTCATCAGTGTCTGTCCCAAATAGTGCCCTTTCCAAATCTTCCACCATCCTAACATGATCAAATTCCTCACATGGCTTGTGAACACTCACCTCACCTTGGAATTTGTCTTCCTCAAGAAAAGACTCAATTGCACTATCCTCAAGATTTGACCATGAAACAACCTCATCAATCAGCACCTTAGAATCCCAGAGATCAGCCAAGCCGAGCGACTCACACTCTTCCTCCACATCACTATCCACCACAGGTTCTAACAAAACAAAATTTTCTTCTTTTTCTATAGGATTCTGATCATGAATTCCTTCTTCATCCTCAATTGCTGAATTCTGATCGTTCGTGACTTTTCCAGATCTGAGTGTTATGGCCTTAACCTGCTCCATGCCATCTCGTTTTCCTGGATTCACCTCTGTGTCACTAAGAAGAACTCCATGCGGTCCGTTGAGAAAGGCACTTGCAATTTGCCCAAACTGATTCTCCAATGTAGATTGACCATCATTCCCATGAAACTGTTGCTGCTGAAAACCTTGACTGTTGCTCCAGCCGGAATTGGGATGATAGGTGGCTGGATCTGGTTGTTGGAAATTGCTCACAAACTGCACCGATTCAATAGATATGGCACATTGAGTCGTCTCATGTGTGCCCTCACATAGCTCACAAACACTAGCAACTTGAGGCACCCCATGCTTTGACATAGAATCCAATTTCTTATTAAGTGCCTCTAGCTGAGCTACTAGAGCTGTGACTGTATTAACTTCCAGAATTCCTGCTATCTTGCCTTGTGATAATATCTGAGTTGGATTCTGGTATTCATTCGCAACCATCATCTCAATCAACTCATAAGCTTCCTCGTAGCTCTTAGCCCATAGAGCTCTACCTGATGCTGCATCTAGCATGGGTCTTGACTGTGCACCCAAGCCATTATAAAAAAAATTAATCACCATCCAATCAGGCATCCCATGATGTGGACACTTCCTTAGCATCTCCTTATATCGCTCCCAAGCCTCGCACAAAGATTCTTCAGACTGCTGTGAAAATTGAGTAATAGCGTTCCTGATTGCTGCGGTCTTTGCCATGGGGAAAAATTTAGTAAGAAACTTCTGAGCAAGAACCTCCCATGTCAAAATAGAACCTGCTGGTAGAGAGTGCAACCAACCCTTAGCTTTATCCCTCAAAGAGAATGGGAAAAGTCTCAATTTGATAGCATCTTCCGACACCCCGTTGATCTTGAAAGTGTCGCAGATCTCAATAAAGTCCCGGATGTGCATGTCAGGATCCTCCGTAGGAGCACCCCCAAACTGAAACGAATTCTGCACCATCTGGATTATGCTAGGCTTGATTTCGAAAGTATTAGCTGCAATGGCTGGCTTGACAATGCTAAATTGGATGTCATTGATCTTTGGTTGAGAATAATACATCAATGCTTTCGCTGCTGCTCGTTCTCCCATTGCTACCTGAAACACATAGAACTAAACAACTATGTAAGAAACAATCCGAGTCAGTGAACTCTAACGACCACTGATGACAAGCACATAAACTAAAAAAAAAACACCGATGATCCCCGGCAGCGGCGCCAAAAACTTGTTTGCACAAAATCACGCAAGCGTACGTGGTCACAAGTAATACAGATATAAGTCGAGTTCGTTCCCACAGAGATCTGGTTATGGTTTTAATTCAGTAGATGTACCTATGCAACAATGTATGATTATTATTCACTGCTAAGACAAATAACAATTTGGGTTTAATAAACTAAATTAACTAAGAAACAAATTAACAAAACTAAGAATTAACTAACTAACAAGAATTTAAATCTAATTACTTCTGCAAGGTAAACCATGGAATCCTAACTTCATTATATGCAATGGTTATGATATCTGATCGGACAACACGAAACAAGTACACGCTACCTGTCAGCATACGTATACCAAACTACCCATACATCCACAAAAGAGATAGAAGATGAATAGACACCAATTATGCTTAGACCCTATATGTCTATAGAATTTGAAAACATAACGGTTGAAGAGCAAGTTATCCATAAAGATCACACAGGGCAGTATAAGTATTTTCATCTCACACCACGAATCATATTGATAAACAATTATGAACCTATGCTAGCATGGCAAGTTCTAAATCTCAAGATCCACTTTCACTTCACAAGAGATTAACAAATTAGATGTTCATGACGCATCTATCAATTAAGCATAACCATACGAGGATATCAGATATACATCACACACAGATCTTTAAAGCATCAAGATACTAAAGCTCCATAAATAAATCCGTTAGAATCCCATGACAACGATTAGTTCATAATTGAACCTCTCGTCATCATGGGATCAAGTGAAACCATGATAAAAACAAAGTATGAAAAAATACAAATAAATCTAAGTAATTGATATGTAATGGTTCTACTCCTAATAATGATGAATATATTTTACAAGGGTTGGATGTGTTTATATAGGCTCTAGACATCTTGCCCAGCAAGAAAATACCTAATCAGAATTATAATAGAAGTACGTTTCCTAAACTGATTCTAATTTAAAGGGAAATTCGCATCTGTCTTTTCTTCAGATTTTCTGGAACGTTCCAATCATAATTGGACCTCTGGACCACTTTAGAATGATAGAGAATCTCGTTATCTTCGCGTGGACAGCTTACGGGCCTCAAACGGACTTCTAGAACTCAAGATATGGCCAAAACATATCAGAAATTCTGGCTGATTTTTCTCCCGCGCACCACCAGCATCCCGCAGCGCCTGATGCGCCATATGGGCGCCTGAAGCGCCGGCCCAATCTGCCCAAACAAGGCTGGAGCGCTGGAAACAAGGCTGGGAGCCCCCGGTTTGGTCCCGTTCTGCGAAAACTGATATTTCTTTGCTTTTTTCGCCTTTTCTTCCCGTTCCTTTTGCATGAGATTCCGTCTTTCATCCTTAATGACTTGTATACTTCTTAGGAGTTGATATTATCCACCATTCTTCATTCCATATCATCAACCAACTCCACAAAACGCTCCAAAAATGACGGAAACTACACCTTTAATCGATATTTCTTCAACCCTGCACAATTAAACAAAACACATCAAAACTACCACAAACTTGAGGCCAAAGTAATCAATTTAAGCCGACTTGGAACGCTCCAAGTGGATATAAACTCCACTTATCAGAAAGGCTCTGACTCACTAAATGTGAAGAAATAAGAGGTGGATGAGAAGAGTAGCTTGAAGTCATACAAATAGAGGTATCCCTTTTATCAGGTCTATCTGTAATCATACTATCAGTAGTAAACGAAGTAGAGATAGAGATGTTACCTGATGAAGTAGTTAAAGAATCAATTGGCCTTGCAGAAATTGGCTCAATAAGCAATGGAATAAGTGGATCAGTAGTACTTACATCAGGATCGACCACTGCAACTATAGCATGACTTGCATCAGTATTAGCTACTGATGGTTCTTGTGTAGTCTGAGGTTTTGAAGCTTCTTCAACACTTTGAGTCAAAGGTTCTTGTGTGCTTCCCTCAAATGCAGTGTCAGATACTGATGCTGAGCAAATCATGAGCAGCTTTATCTGCCAGACTTCTAGCTAGTTTAATTTCAATTTCAGAAGCCCCTTGAGCATTGTCAGGAAACACCCCTGCTGATGTGATTTTGCCAGCATCTTCACTTTGAGAAGATGGTTCTTGTGGGGCAGGAATATTCTTGTCTTCACCTTCCCTTTGAGAAGGTGGTTCTTGTGTGACTATTCCTTCAGAAATGTCTGCACCTACACTTTGAGTAGGTGGTTCTTGTGTGACTGGATCTGCAATAGCTTCTGAACTCCTTTGAAGTTCAGGTTCTTGTGGGCTAGATCCTCTCAGAGATGACATAGTAGTCCTCTGTTTCTTCTGTCTTTGAAAAACGTTTGCTTCAGCAGTTTTCTTTTCAAGTGGTGAAGGTTTGAAACCTAACTGAGCAGCAATAGCATTTACTTGATCAATAGACATCTCAATAATTCTTCTCTTTGGAGATGCAGATGCTGGAGAATCAGAGATCTCAACAGTATTCATAGGTGAATTATCAGGAGTAGAGATGTCAGGATTAGCAGTAGCGTCAGGAACTGATGATCCATCCTGATTAACAGATACATCAGGATTGCTTTCCATAGCATCAGTAAGATTCAGAAATTCTGTGTGAACAACAAATTTGCCTTTGCTGATTAATCTTCTTCTCTTCTTCGGCTTTTCAGAGACAGCCACTTCTCTAGTATCAACAACATCAATCTCCTTTTTCTTCATCAAGACTGATATAGGCATTGTGTCATCATCAGAATCAGAATCAGAAACAGCTCTTTGACCAACTTTCCTCTTCACTCCTGTTTCTTTATTCAAACCAGATGTTTCAAGAACCCTTTGTTCACCCCCTTGTGACTTCATTTGAGAGTGAGTTGGAGTGGAGAAATCCTTTTATCCTGATTGCCTCTCAGACACATCAGATCTAGCTAATTTCTTTGATTTTACAACTGATGCCTTTTATGAGACACCAGAGGTGGTTGACTGTTTAGATAAGTGTTTAGGTTGTGTGCTTGTGTCAGGAATAGGATGTGTAAGGTCCTGTCCCATAGCACCAGTTGCCGGACCATATTGAATAGGCATCCTCTTTCTTAAAAGAGACCATACTTCATCAGGAATGTATGGAGTTCCATCAAATTTATTTGCCTTATCAGAATTGATTAGACTCTTTATATTGTTTTATGAGATTTTACATATAGGCAAAATTGTATCATTCTCAAAAACAGCATGAGGACATAAGTGAGAGAATATTAATTGGAAAAATCTAAGAAAGCAAACATAACCACATTTATCTGCTTTTCTTTCACTTAATGCCTTTAGTATAAAAGACCCATAATCAAATGAGAGATCATGAATTAGAGAATACCCAATTTTGGCTGAACCTGTGGGTAAGGCATCAAAATTTGACACTTTATTCAATAAACATCTGCTGATAGTGTCGAAGAAGAAATTCCATTCCTTCTTAAGCTTTGTCCTGTAGAGCTCTCCAAACTTCTTTGGCGTTCCATTATAACCCAAACTTACAACATACTCAAGTAGTCTTGAATCAGGAACTTTGAATACAGGCTCACCAATGATTGATGGTAAGTGTAGGGCTTTAGTGACAATCTCAGGAGTCACATAGTATGTAACATTATCATACTCAAAGCTCATTTGAGGCTTTTCTGATGGAAGTCCTTTTCCAAAAACACTTGTGTTCCAAACCTGCATTACAGACTTAAAAAATATCTTGGCAGGTTGGGTTAGAGCATAATTGATTGGGCTTGAGGCCAAAAAGTCCTGAATAATGTGGAAATCATTGGGCAAGTCCTGATGATCTAGAACTGCAGTGAAGTTATTTGTGTTAAAAGTAACTCCATTGATTACCACCTTGCTGTTCATGAAAGATGAATTCTCCATTGGTATTTCAAACACAAGAATTGCGCTAATTTTGAAATTAGGGTTTGAGAGTGCAAAGATAGAGAGACGATGTTTTACTGATGGTTTTGAGAATAATAAATCAATTAGAAAACTAAATTGATATTTGGACAATACTTATGATTTCTCAAAAACAGGTGTCAGTAAACCATTCGTTTATACTGGAGTAATGGACCAAATTACGTGAGAGAGTGGTGATAATTGCACGCGTCACGACTTACATCTATAACTATATGTAATGATCGAGTGAAACACACGCGCTTGTATTATTCGAGAAATAAGATTGTGATTAAAATAAAACATGGTAATTTTGTTTTAAATAAAGAATTTAAAACATCACAATCTAATAATACCTGGTACTTACACCAGAAATATGAATCGTTTCATATTCTTGTTCCACCCTTCTCTATTTAATCTTAGAGACTTGTCCACTTACTTCCTTAATCCTTCATTCTCTCCTGAAAGAAAAATAAGAAAAACCCTTCACAGCAAAATTTTTACAACAATGTCGAACCTTACAATTAAAGAGAAGAATCTCCATCTCTTAGAGAAAAGAGACATATTTAGCTATACTCGTGAAGAGTTTGATGCTTTCGATTGGGAAAGACAACTTGAGACTCTCTGGTTGCAGATGGATGCAGGTCTCGAAGAAGTCGAGAAGGAAAAACCTGCAAAAGTGATCGACATCGATGCTGCCCTCCAAGTTCATTAGCATGGCTTTCATCTAAGGCATCCTCATCCAACTCCATCAACCATTGTTAATGAATATGTCACCAAAAATAACTTTATCCCGGTCAACTTCCACCCAAACAAAGTGGCAAAGATGGGATCTGGGATGGCTACTAACAATGGAGTGGATTGGTCTTTTATTTCCTGTTGAATAGATTAGTAGATAGAGAACAAAAAAGATGTAATCTTTGAATGTAATCTCTTTCTTATTATCAATGAAAAATTTAGTTTTTCTATTCTATTCAATGTTTTCCTGATTTATCATGTTATCTGAGAAATAAATATGAGGACTAATTAAAGTGATCACATTATCAGGAGTTCAATAACATTAATCATAGCTTAAATCAGGAAATTGAGATAAAACGAAGACAGTTAGATTCTGAACAAAATACTGATGATCGAATCGTTGCATTAGGATTCGACGTTGACCACTGTCAGGATTGACTTTCCATCAGTATTTGCAAGTTGTCAGTATCTGATGACTTCTTTCTCTCAAGTATTGCCATAGTTACCATTCCAAGTTCATTCACCAACTTTGTAAAAGTAGTCTCAGGTAGTGGCTTGGTGAATATATCAGCTAACTGTTGATCAGTAGGAACAAAATGAAGTTCAATTGTCCCTTCCAGTACTTGTTCTCTTATGAAGTGATACCTGATACTGATGTGCTTTGTGAGAGAATGTTGAACTGGATTTCCTGTCATAGAAATAGCACTTTGGTTATCACAATAAATAGGTATTTTTGAAAATGACAAACCATAGTCCATTAGCTGATTTCTCATCCACATGATCTGAGCACAACAGCTTCCAGCAGCAATGTACTCAGCTTCTGCAGTTGATGTGGAGATAGACTTTTGCTTTTTACTAAACCAAGAAACTAGTCTTCCTCCAAGAAACTGACAACTGCCTGAAGTACTTTTCCTGTCTATTTTGCATCCTGCAAAATCAGCATCTGAGTAACCACATAAACTAGAGTCTGATTCTCTAGCATACCAAAGGCCAAGAGAAAAAGTGCCCTTAAGATATCTGAAAATCCTTTTCACAGCAATGAGATGTGGTTCCTTGGGATTTGCTTGAAATCTTGCACATAGACAGGTTGCATACATGATATCTGGTCTGCTAGCAGTTAGATATAAGAGTGAGCCAATCATTCCTCTGTAGTTGGTTACATCTACCTCAGTTCCTTGATCAGGATCAAGCTTTGTAGCTGTAGCTATAGGAGTTGAAGCTGTAGAGCTGTCTTGCATGTTAAACCTTTTTAGTAAATTCTTTGTGTACTTTGACTGATTGATAAAAATCCCATCATCAGTCTGTTTAACTTGCAGACCTAAGAAATAGCTCATTTCTCCCATCATGCTCATTTGATATCTAGACTGCATTAGCTTTGAAAACTTCTCACACAGCTTAGTGTTAGTTGACCCAAAAATGATATCATCAACATATATTTGAACTAACAGCAAATCCTTACCATGATTCAAATAAAACAAGGTTTTATCAATTGTACCTCTATTGAATCCACTTTCCAGTAAGAATTGAGCTAGGGTTTCATACCAGGCTCTTGGAGCTTGCTTTAGTCCATAAAGTGCTTTATCCAGTCTATAGACATGATCTAGATATTTGAGATCAATGAAGCCAGGTGGTTGCTCAACATATACCTCCTCTTCCAGTTCTCCATTGAGAAATGCACTGTTTACATCCATCTGGAATACTTTGAACTTCTTGTGGGCTGCATATGCCAGAAAAATTCTGATGGCCTCTAGTCTTGCAACAGGAGCAAAAGTCTCATCATAATCTATTCCTTCCTGTTGAGAATACCCCTTTGCTACTAGTCTTGATTTGTTCCTCATAATTGTGCCATCTGAATCAGTCTTGTTTCTGAATACCCACTTTGTACCTACAATAGACCTTCCCTTGGGCCTTGGTACAAGTTTCCAGACTTCATTTCTTTCAAACTCATTCAGTTCTTCTTGCATAGCTGTCACCCAATCAGCATCCTTAAGTGCATCTTCAACTTTCTTAGGCTCCTCCTTTGACAGAAAGTTATTATATAAGCATTCATTCTGAGTTGCACTTCTTGTCTTAACACCTGCTTCAGGATTCCCAATGATTAAATCAGGAGTATGACTTTTAGTCCATTTCCTTGCTGATGGTAAGTCATTTCTTGAACTGGATGCTCCCCCTGGATTGGTGTTTTCTTCAAAAGAACTAGAATTGCTAGAAGCTACCCCTGATATAGTGCTATCTCTTCCTGATATACTGTCAGGATTGTCACTTGAATCTGTTTCTGATGAGTCTCTACTTGATGTTTGAGTTGTATCAGTACTGGTGATGTCTTGCTCTTGCCCCCCCTCAACATTTGCATTATTTGAGTCATCATCAGTAACAGGTGTTCGATCAGGAATTGATCGATCGTCAGGATCTGACAGAGCATCAGTATCTGACATGACTTCATCAGAATTCTTGGTAGCTTCATTTGCAAAAATCAAACTATCATGAGAGTCTTCTTTTATTCCTGTTATCTTTCTATCATCAAAAGATACATTAATAGACTCCATGACTGTCTTTGTTCTTAGATTGTAGACTTTAAAGGCTCTTGTTGTTGGATAGCCAATAAAGATGGCCTCATCAGCTTTTGTCTCAAATTTTCCTAGCTGTTCTGGATGAGGTCTTAGAACAAAGCACTTGCAGCCAAACACATGTAAATGCTTCAAACTTGGTTTCTTTTCCTTGATCATCTGATAAGGAGTTACACCATGTCTGTTGATTAGAGTGATGTTCTGAGTGTAGCATGCTGTGTTGACTGCTTCTGCCCAGAAATATGTAGGTAGTTTAGCTTCCTCCAACATAGTTCTGCCAGCTTCAATAAGAGTCATGTTCTTTCTTTCAACTACTCCATTTTGCTGAGGTGTGCCAGGAGCAGAAAATTGTTGAACTATTCCTTTGTATTTGCAGAACTCTTCCATTGCTGAATTCTTGAATTCAGTCCCATTATCACTTCTCAGAATCTTGACTTTGTATTTTGTTCCAGTTTCAATAAGTCTCACATGGTCCAGCAGTATTTCAGCAGTTTCATCTTTTCTGTGCAGAAAATAAACCCAGGTAAATCTAGTATATTCATCAACAATGACTAGAGTATACCTTTTCTTATTGATGGACATAATATTCACTGGTCCAAACAAGTCAAGGTGTAGCATGTGATATGGTTCATCAATTGAGGATTCAGATTTACTCTTGAATGATGTCCTTCTCTGTTTAGCCTTCTGACAAGCATCACAGAGTCCATCAGGAGTATATAGAGCCTTTAGTAATCCTCTTACCAAGTCTTTCTTAACCAACTCATTTATATTGTTGAAGTTGAGATGAGAAAGCTTCTTATGCCAATTCCAACTTTCATCTACAGAAGCTTTACTGATGAGGCATGTAGTTGGATTTTCAGTATTGGTGTGAATGTTGGCTTCATAAATGTTACCATGTCTTTGACCAGTTAATGCAACCTTTCCTGAAGATTTGCTGATAACTTCAAAATGAGTATCATTAAAATTGACACGATAACCTCTGTCTGTGATTTGACTAACACTTAACAGATTGTGCTTGAGTCCTTTCACCAGAGCTACTTTTTCAATGATGACATTTCCAATTACAATACTGCCATATCCCAAAGTTTGTCCAATGTTGCCATCTCCATAAGACACAGTTGGGCCAGCCTTCTCCTCAAATTCTGATAGCAAGGTTTTGTCTCCAGTCATGTGCACAGAGCATCCACTATCCATGACTAACACATTTTTCTTTTTACCCTGCAATCAGAATCACAAAGAACTCAGTTAGAATTTTTAAGAACCCACACTTGTTGGGTTCTCTTTTCATGCAACTTAACATTTTTAGCAGAAGATTTTCTTGTAAAGACACCTTCATCAGGATTAACTCCATCAGAATTAATCTTTTTCTTAACAGATGCATGATTAGTATTCAAGTTCTTTGTTTTTCCAAAATTTGCACTTTTATTGAACTTAGGCAAAGGCTCATAATAATTATAGTACAAATTATGGTATTCTTCACATGTATAAATAGAATGCCATTTACTGCCACAATGGAAACAAGGATTCTGTGGTTTATAAAATACTGATTTATTCCTAATGTCAGACTTAGGAACTACAGTTGGCTTCTTTTTACTCCTCCTGCAATCAATAGCAAGATGATTAGAGTTACCACAGTTAAAGCATACTTTTCTTGGTGCATTTGGAATATACTTATAATTATTCTCCTTGTTTATTCCAACTTTACCATTCCTGTTCCTTTTGACAGTTGGAACTCTCTTCCTATCTGTTACGTCACAGATTCTATCCATTAATTGTTTCTTGGACAAAAGACCTACATTTTTGTTTTTGATAGTTCTAGACTTAGAATGATGTGTAGAAGTAGATCCCTTTTCTGAAGTAGATTTGGGAATTTCTGGATACACATAATTAACAGGTTTTAATTTGGTTTTAGTACTGTCTGTAACATATCTGTAGGTTTTTGGATTTGTTGAGTCATCAACTATAACTCTTCCTGGATTAGATGAAACAACCTTTTCTTTGTCCTTTTTCTCATTCTCTGGCTTATAACCTAGGCACTCTTTCCAGTTTTTATCAGTAATAATTTCATGAGTTTTTGTACCAGAATGTGTCCAGGTTCTGAGTTTTTCATTTGCCTCTTTAAGTTGCATTTCAAGTTCATTACATTTAAACTCTGTTTCAAGTTTCATGTGTTTAGCATTATCACATTCTGCTTGAACTTCCTGCAAGAAAATTAACTCAGCTTCTAGATGATCATTTCTCTTAACAACCTCTGCCATTTCAGATTTTATTCTAGTATTTTCAAGAGATTGACTCCTAAAACTAATATGCAGAGATTTTAAAAAAGATCTTAGCTCAGAGACATTATTAGTATCAAAATCAAACAAAACTTCAGATACCTTATTTTCACCAGCAGAAGTCTCATCAGTTTTAGCCATCAAAGCATAATTCAATTTCTCTTCTTCAGAGTCAGAAGATGAGTCCATCCAATCCTTGCTTGAATAGATGAGAGATTTGGTTTTGGTCTTCTTGCACTCAGTTGCAAAATGACTCATTCCATCACAGTTATAGCATCTGATTTTTGACTTGTCAAATTTGCTGCTTTTACCTTCTTTCTTCTTGTACCTGTCTTTGTCAGCATTGAAGGTTTTCTTCTGAAATTTCCCTTGCTTCCTAGCCTTTCTGAACTTCATCTTTTTGAAGCCCTTGACTATCATAGCAACCATTTCCATCATATCAGAATCAGTAGAGTCATTATCAGTATCAGGATCAGACTCAGTATCAGTATCTGATGATGAGTCATCAGGAATTGACTCTTCCACTCTACTCTTTCTATTAGAAACCTCCTCAGCTTTTCCCTTTGATTTTGATTCAACATTCAAAGCAACAGATTTTGCTTTGACATTTTTCTTGTTCTTCCTCTGTTGAACCTCAAGATCATGGGTTCTTAGCATCCCATAGACTTCATCAAGAGACAGCATCTTCAAATCATATTGATGCCTTATGATTGAAGCTTGAGTATCCCATTCCTCAGTTAGAGCTCTGAGAAATTTGGTATTTGAGTCCTCTGGATCATACTCTTTGCCAACTAGTGATAGATTGTTCAGTAAAGTCAAGAATCTATCATACATATCAGTAAGGCTTTCATCAGATTTAGCATCGAACTGCTCATACTCCTGAATCAACAGAGCCCTTCTGTTTCTTTTGATAGATTCAGTACCTTGGCATTGAGTTTCCAAAGTATCCCAAATTTCCTTTGCAGTCTTGCATGCTATTACCCTGTTAGACATGACATTATCAAGACTGTTATGCAAAATATTTTTTACCTTAGCATCTTTGAGTACTTGAGCCTTTTCCTCTGTCGTCCATTCACTCTTTGCCTTAATGACATAGTGTTCAGCAACAGTCTCTGTTCTTGCAACTAGTCTTGTTGGAAGAAATGGTCCATCATTGATCCTATCAAGATAGTCAGGATCAGTTGCTTCCAGATACATCATCATTTTCACTTTCCATGTTGGATACTCAGTTTTCTTGAGAATTGGAATTTTGATGCTTTCATACTTGCTTGTCGACATCTTAAGATCGTTTCTGATTAAAATTAATCACTTTAGCTCTGATACCAATTGTTGCCCAGTAAATAACAATTGTAGAAGGGGGGTTGAATACAATTGTATAAGATTTTCGACTTAAACAAATAACACAAGTATGAATCAATAACAGCTTTATTAATTCTGATATAAAACTGTTACAAAACTCTCTTAAGAAATTCTTATGTCCTTAAGAGCTACTAGGTTACAAGATAAATCGTGTAAGCGATTACTTTAATGTAAAACCTAAACTGTGTTTATATAGAGTACACAGTTACACTATCAATTACAATATATTCTAAATCAATTACATATATCTTTGAATGCATATCTTGTATGATAGCTGCATTCCTACAATCTAGGACCGACATATCAATCTTCCTTGATCTCTGGTCTGATGAGAATCTTCACGAAATACTGACCAGCTTCTAATCCTGATGATAGTCCAATACTGACGTTGTATTATTGATGACGTCAGTATCAGTATCTGATCAGTAATGCCCAGATCCTGATCATCACTTGAATCAATATCTAACAAGCCAAAAATGATATCATCCACATAAATCTGAACTAGGATAATATCACCACCATGCTTCTTGTAAAACAGTGTCTTGTCCAGTGTGCCTCTAGTGAATTGATTTTCAAGGAGAAATTGAGATAAAGTATCATACCATGCCCTTGGAGCCTGCTTAAGTCCATACAGTGCCTTAAGCAATCTGTAGACAAATTCTGGGAAGTGTGGATCCTCAAAGCCAGGTGGTTGTTGCACATAAACTTCTTCTTCCAACTCTCCATTCAGAAATGCACTCTTGACATCCATTTGATAAACTTTAAAGTTTGAGTGAGCAGCAAATGCCAAGAATATTCTGACGGCTTCCAATCTAGCAACAGGGGCAAATGTCTCATCATAATCAATGCCTTCTTGTTGAGAGTATCCTTTTGCAACCAACCTTGCTTTGTTTCTTACTATTACACCATCTTCATCCATCTTATTCTTCAGAACCCATTTTGTTCCAACAATGGTTCTATTCTTTGGTGCAGGCACAAGTTCCCATACTTTGTTCCTTTCAAATTGATTCAGCTCCTCTTGCATGGCAATAATCCAATCTGGATCCAACAGTGCATCATCAAGTTTCTTAGGCTCAACCTGAGATAGGAAACAACCATAGAGACACTCATTCTGAGTTGCTCTCCTAGTCCTTACTCCTGCATTAGGATCTCCAATGATTTGCTCTGCAGTGTGTGATCTATCCTATTTCCTTGAGTGCTCAGCCTGATTTCTCATTCTTGATGTTGCTTTATCATCCAAATCATGATCATCCTGATTTCCTCCCCATGTGAGGTTGCCACTACTCACAGGTGTGTCTTGGATGCCAGTTTCTCCACTGTTGATTGGCACAAATTCTTCTCTTGTATTATCATTCACTTGAGTCTGGTGAACTTGAGTTTCAACTTCAGTTTCAGTCTCTTCATCAGAATCATCTAGATTATCAAACTTCAATGGATCTTTATCTTCATCATTGGCTTCTTCTAGTCCAGGTAGTTTGCTGTCATCAAATGTCACATCTGTGCTTTCCATAATTTTCTTTTGACTGATGACATAAACTTTGTATGCAATTCTTTCCATAGAGTAGCCAAGAAAAATTCCTTCAAATGCCTTTGCATCAAACTTACCAACATATTCAGAATTATCCTTCAATACAAAGCATTTGCTTCCAAAAGTATGAACATACTTTAGAGTAGGCTTCTTTCCAGTCATCAAATTGTAAGGTGGCTTTCCAGTGTTTTTGTTGATGAGGGTTCTGTTCTGGATATAGCATGCAGTGCTTACAGCCTCAGCCCAAAAACATGTAGGCATCTTTGCATCAAGTAACATTGTTCTAGCAGCCTCAATTAGAGTTCTATTCTTTCTCTCAATAACTCCATTTTGTTGTGGAGTCCTTGGAGCTGAGAATTGCTGAGAAATCCCATTCTCTTTGCAGAATGCTTCAAGCATGGCATTTCTGAACTCTGTTCCATTATCACTTCTCAGTGCAATCACACTTCCATTGTTGGCCTTTGCTTCCTTGTCAACTTTCTTTATGTGCTGAATGATTACTTGTGGAGCCTCATCTTTTGATGCCAGAAATTCCACCCATGTATACCTTGTAAGGTCATTAACCATCACCAAGGCATACTTCTTTCTTCCTAGTGACATGACATTGACAGGCCCAAACAAATCCATATGAATGAGTTGCAGGGGCTTGGTTATTGATGTCACTGTCTTTGACTTGTGGCTTGATCTTTTCATTTTTCTCTTTGACAGGCCTCACACACTCCTTCCTGACAGAATTCAAGTGTGGGCATGCCTCTCACTAACTCTCTTTTGACTAGAGAATTAATGGCTTTGAAGTTCAGGTGTGATAATTTCTTGTGCCACAGCCAACAATCTTCATTTGATGCTTTTGAGTAGAAGCAACAAATTTTGTCCTTGTTTGCAGAGTCCATATTGGCTACAAACAGGATTCCTTTCCTTACTCCAGATAGAGCAAAGTCACCAGTCTTCTTGTGGGTGATCAAACATTCATCTTTGTCAAAATCCACCTTGAATCCCATATCAGTAAACTGACCAACACTTAGCAGATTATGCTTGAGTCCCTTGACCAGTGCTACATCTTCAATGATGACATTTCCAACTTTCAACTTGCCATATCCCAATGTGTTACCCATGCTGTCATCTCCAAAAGCAACCATTGGGCCAACCTTCTCCTCATACTGTGATAGTAGGGCCATATCACCAGTCATATGATTTGAGCATCCACTGTCCAAAATCCACATGACCTTCTTTTCACTTTCTTTGCCCTGCAAACAAAAAGGTATTACTTCTCCTTTGGTACCCAAACAAGTTTGGGTCCATGTGACTTAGAAACAGTTTTATCATAAACAACATGCTTATCAACTTTCTTGGTGTTAGTCTTCTTGTCACTGTAAGAAGTCTTAGAGCCTGAGGCCTCAGACTTAGGTGACAAAGGTACCTTCTTAGCTTTAGGAGGACTTGAAGACTTTGACCTTGTGTAGTGTGTGTGAGAATTGTGATTGATATAACCATCAATGAATTGCCTTCTCAAATTAAAACAACTAGTTATAACATTCATGTTGCATGGCATACAGTCAAATTTATCACAGAATGGAGCATCTCTATGTCTTAGGGGCCCAGAACAATCATAGAAAAGTTTGGGCACACTACCAACAGGTTTCTTGCATGCATGAGTTAGATGATTGGTACTGAAACAGTTCTGACAAGTTTTCCTAGGGGCATTAAGCATATAAGCATAGTTATTATCTTTGTTAATCCCTAACTTGCCATTTCTGTTCTGTTTCTTCTTAGTCACTTTCTTCTCAGATTCACTCTTCCCGGCTGAAACAAACTTAACAAACTTCTTAGGTCTTGACCTATTACCTACTGGCTCCTTGGCTTTTGACTTGACACTCTCACTTTTAGAGGATGCTTGTTGTTCACTGGATTGTGCCGCATCTTCATCATTTAACATTTGCTTGATGAGTAAGGCATCCTCATCAATTTCAAATTTTGATTCTTTAAAAATAGGAGTCTCAGTCTTTTTCAAGATGCGAGGGACTTCCTCTTGAACAGTAGTGTCATCTTCAATGACAGCATAGCCTTTTCTCTGGTTAAGAGTGCCATAGTCAAGTCCAATAGCAGTTTTGGGTTTTGCTTGAATTTCTCACAATAGGATTGCACTAGATCAGATGATTTCTTGAAAGTTTTCAGTTTGAATTCATTTTCAGCTAATTCATCCCTAAGAGCCTTTTCAACCTGACTAGCACACAAAACCTTATTCTGCAGATATTCAACTTCTTTCTTAAGGTTTTCTACTTGCATAGCAGTTAGCTCAAGTTCCTCATTCTTTTTTATTAACATTTCATTTCTAGTAGACAGTTTAGTAATCTCTTCATTAGCAGCAGTCATACTAGTATGAATGTTAAACATCTCAACAGATAGTTGTTCAATCATGTATTTATACTCAGAAACAGACATGTCTATAGTAGTGAGAGATGGTACCTGAGGAACTGATGGAGATGTGTCATCCTTGGAATTGGCCATCAAGGCATAATTGCAAAATTCTTGTACCTCTCCATCACTGTCAGAATCATCCCAACACTTCCCTTCAGCTATGTAGGCCTTACCTTGTGTCTACTTTTTCAGAAGGGCCTCATACTTAGCTTCGAGCTCAAGATAATCTCTATCCTTCTTTTTAGGCTTCTTGCATTCACTGGCAAAATGCCCTAGGTCATTGCATCTATAACACCTTACAGATGACCTATCCACATGGCTGGTTTTGAACTTAGTCTTGTTTGGTTTCACAGGTGCCTTGTTCTTTTTGAATGAATGGTTTTGGGTTTTGGGTTTGAAGGGTTGATTCCTCTTGAATCTGATGTTTGGAAATTTTCTGGCCATGAAAGCATATGAAGTGTTTTCCATCCCATCTAGTACTTCAAGAGTATTGAACTCATCTTCCTCCTTCTCCTCAACAGGTTCACTTACCTCAGCTTCAGTTTCTTCATCATCTACCACTTCCTCTATCCTCAGTTGGTTTGTAGATACTTCTAGGTCTTGAATAGATTTGTTGACAATCAAGGCACATGATGTATTTATCATTCTGCATTGGTTGGCTTGAATAGCCCTTTTCTGAAGCAACTCAAGCTCATGAGTCTTTAAAACCCCATAGAGCACATCATAAGTGATTTTGTTCAAATCTCTTTTCCTTAGAGAAATGACCCTTTGCTCTAGATGATTTGGTGAAGATAGCAGAAACTTCATGTTCAATTCCTTGGTGCTGTAAACCTTGCCATTCATCTACAACTCAGTAACTAGCTTGTGAAATCTCTCAAACATCTCAGTGATGCTTTCCTTGGGCTGTGCCATGAAAACTTCATACTGTGTGACCAGTATCTGTTTCTTGTTCTCTCTTACCTCATCAGTTCCTTCACATAACACCTCAATGTGATCCCACATTTCTTTGGCAGTGGTACATAAAGCAATATTTTCAAACATTGACATGTCCATGGAATCTATAATCAGCAACATGAGGTGACTGTCAAGGGCAACCATCTCCTTTTCTGATTCTGTCCATTTGGATGGATCTTTAGCCACATAAGATCTTGGAATAGTAGTGGTTCCAACAGTCTTTTCAGGAATCTCCTGTTGGGGAACAAATGGACCATTCTTGAGAATCTCAGAATACAAATGATGAGATGCTTTGATGAACAACTGCATCTTGATCTTCCAGAGGTTGTAGTTTTCTTTGTCAAACTTAGGGACTTTCACCGTTCCTGTGGTCTTTGGTGTATTCGAACTCATGATCGTTTTTCTGTTTTTGAATAAACAGCCCTCTCTGATACCACTTGTTGAGTCTGGAATACAGTAAAAGAATACAGAGGGGGGGTGAATGGATTCCTGAACTTTTCTTTGTTGAGTCTGTGTAATAGATAAGTGTTTGTGTGTGCAAAGATGTAGGTGCGGATAAAGAACAACACAAGTCACAATATCACTTTAATCTAATGTATTATTAGATAAAGGTTGCTACAATCTGTGAATACAAATGATAGTATTCTCAGCTTTGTTTTTCTCAGAGAGATATGGCTTACAATGAATATGAAAAACTTGACTCACCAAAAGTGAATTGCGAAGGAAGTGAGGCTGTATCCTCATAGAACATGGATACAACCTACTTACTACAAATAAGGTAGCTAAAACAAATTACTTTCTAGTCTGTCTATCCTATTTTAGTAAGAGTCCAAACGGTTACAGATTTGACTTTGCAAAGCCTGTTCAAATCCACTTCTTTAGCCCTTTGTCTCTTCTATATCTCTCCAAGCTTCTTTGTAGGCTTTCTAGAGAACGTTACAGATTGAGGTCCATAAAGTGCATTGGCTTGTTGCAGGTTTCTGACTTGTACAATTTCTCCAGTATTTTGTCTCCAAGAATGTATTCGAGAAGTGACTAAGTAAGTGATTCGAGAACTAGAATTGACTTGATCGATAACTCTGAGTTCTCGAACACTGTTATATTGACATACCGAATTACTTCTCGAATAGCTCTTTTTCATCAGGATTCCTTGAGTTGTCGAATAGAACACTTGACTTATCGAATCCTTGAGATATCGAATAGCTTTCTGAGTCCTTGAGATATCGAATGGAACTTTGACTTATTGACTCCTTGAGAACTCGAATACCACTTTTGACTTGTTGACTTCTTGAGTTCTCGAACAGAGTAATAGACATATCGAATCTTTGAGATATCGAATGAGATATCGAACAGTGTATTCAGAGATATCGAATATTGTCTTCTGAGATATCGAATCCCTGACTTCTCGAATGCTAGACTTCTCGAATAGACAAATGTACTTCTCGAATTGGTACTTAAGCAAATTCTTCACTTTCTTCAAATCCCAACTGTGATTATTTGATAGTCTTTATCTTCTTGCTTGAGGCATGAACCTTAGAACTTCTTTCAAGCATTATTCTTGACTATATAAGTACAATTACACAACTAAGATTTGGTGCCTATTACAAGTACAGAACAAGTAGAGACTCTACAACTAGAGGTTCCCTCAGTTAAGAGGTCATTTAAGTAATGCAAAGCATTACAGACTATTAGGCTTGTTATTTGATGTAAACAGGCATGCCTCTGTGACTAACACTGAGGAAACCCTGTTTAGGAGTTATGGTCAAAGTACTAGTTGACCGTTAAATTACCAAACCAAATTAATTTATTTTTATCTGAAATTTTGGCAATAACATTAAAAAGGATGGATCTTGACCACCGTATGGTTGGGTCATCGAGAAATATTTTTTAAAAGTTGAAACACTAAACCCTAATGAAACCCTGTTTAGGGGTTATGGTCAAATTACTAGTTGACCGTTAAATTACCAAACCAAATAACTTTACTTTTTTCTGAAATTTTGGCAATAACATTAAAAAGTAGGGATCTTGACCACCGTACGGTTGGGTCATCGAGAAATATTTTTAAAAAAATCGAAACACTAAACCCTGATGAAACCATGTTTAGGGGTTTTGGTCAAAGTAGTAGTTGACCGTTAAATTACCAAACCAAATAAATTTATTTTTTTCTGAAATTTTGGAAATAACATAAAAAGGTTGGATCTTGACCACCGTAGGTTTGGGTCATAGAGAAATATTTTTAAAAAAATCGAAACACTAAACCCTGATGAAACCCTGTTTAGGGGTTATGGTCAAAGTACTAGTTGACCGTTAAATTACCGAACCAAATTAATTTATTTTTATCTGAAATTTTGGCAATAACATTAAAAAGGATGGATCTTGACCACCGTACAGTTGGGTCATCGAGAAATATTTTTTAAAAAATCGAAGCACTAAACCCTGATGAAACCCTGTTTAGGGGTTATGATCAAAGTACTAGTTGACCGTTAAATTACCAAACCAAATAACTTTATTTTTTTCAGAAATTTTGGCAATAACATTAAAAAGTAGGGATCTTGACCACCGTACGGTTGGGTCATCGAGAAATATTTTTTAAAAAATCGAAACACTATACCCTAATGAAACCCTGTTTAGGGGTTATGGTCAAAGTATTAGTTGACAGTTAAATTACCAAACCAAATAAATTTTTTTTTCTGAAATTTTGGCAATAACATAAAAAAGGATGGATCTTGACCACCGTACGGTTGGGTTATCGAGAAATATTTTTAAAAAAATTGAAACACTAAACCATGACAAAACCCTGTTTAGGGGTTATGGTCAAAGTACTAGTTGATCGTTAAATTAGCAAACCAAATTAAATTTTTTTTTTTGAAATTTTGGCAATAACATTAAAAAGGATGGATCTTGACCACCGTACGGTTGGGTTATCGAGAAATATTTTTAAAAAAATTGAAACACTAAACCTTGACAAAACCCTATTTAGAGGTTACGGTCAAAGTACTAGTTGACCGTTAAATTACCAAACCAATTTAATTTATTTTTTTCTGAAATTTTGGCAATAACATTTAAATTAAAAGGATGGATCCTGACCACCGTGCGGTTGGGTCATCGCGAAATATTTTTAAAAAAATCGAAACACTAAAGCCTGATGAAACCCTGTTTAGGGGTTATGGTCAAATTACTAGTTGACCGTTAAATTACCAAATCAATTTAATTTATTTTTTTCTAAAATTTTTGCAGTAACATTAAAAAGGATGGATCTTGACCACCGTAGGGTTGGGTCATCGGGAAATATTTTTAAAAAAATCGAAACACAAAACCCTAACAAAACCCTGTTTAGGGGTTTCTTCTTCTTTTGCCAAAATCAATTCTTCCATTGCTACTACTACTATTTTTAATTATTTTGTAGTGTTCATAGTGAGTATGACTACTTGGGTGTGTATGAATATTTATCTAAAATTTGACTATTTTTGTCCTATTTTTATTTAAATTTTTTAATTTATTTTATAAACTACTTAAAAATGGATGTAAAATCAAATTATTATCCAAATTAGTGGAAGTAAGGTAAAATTCATCACAAAATTAGTTAGTATGACTACTTGGTTGTGTAAGAATTTTAAATCAAATTTTGACCTTTTTTCCTAATTTTATTTTAAACGTATCAAGTAATTCTACAAACTACTTAAAAACGAGTGAAAAATAAAATTATTTAAAAATTAGGTAACATTCATCACAAAAATAATTAGCATGAATACTTCGATGTGTATAAATTTTAAATTAAATTTCGGATTTTTTTTTCCTATTTTATTTAATTTTTTGACTTCTTTTTCCTATTTGGTGGAATTTAGCCAAGCTCCTAATTTTGACCAAATATGGTCGAATTTAGCAATTGGGGTGAGCGGGAAAATTTATTTCAGACTTAGCAAAAAGCGGGAAAATTGACGCCCAAAATCTTTCAAAATATTCAAAAATATTTTCGACCATATTTGGTCGATTTCAGATAAAAACACTTTTTTGTTGCCACGTGTCACGTTTCTGTTGGCTATGGAGGAAGCACATGGATTGCCACATGTATTGCTCTATAAAATTAATCTAGGCCATCCATTTCTTTTTTAAATATTTCATCCTAACCATTAATTCAATTACATTCATTTCTTTCCCTTTTATATTCTTCATCCATTCATATTCTATCATAAACATTCCTTTATACTTCTACTCCATTCTTCTTCTCTAACAAAATACACACCAATTTTTATACATCATATCTTTTTATTTTTCTTTCTTTTTATGTTCTTGAGTTTTCAAGAATCAAACCAACATTTGGAGGCGTTATCGGTGTCCGATTTGAACGCTCTCATAGTGGAATCGAAGCCCTCATCATCCTCTATCCAAAATCATCATCAGATTTTGTGGTGGTATAATTTATGAATTTCTCCTATTTTTTTTATTAAATTCGAATTTACTTATTAAAATTATGAATTTTGTAAACGCAATTGGTTGCTGATTTTGATGTTTCCATCGTGTAGAGTATGTTTTTGTAGTCAATTTCATATATTATATGTTGAATTTCGAGTTCAATAACGTATAGAAATTGAAGTTTGATTGTCGTGTTCTTCGTGTTCTTGAGGATCGAAACTGTTTTGGAGATGTTATTGACCTCCAAATCATGAGTTTGAGTAACCAAACTAAATCCTACATGCTATGTTACAAAAAATCAACGTTGGATTCAAAGAGCAGCAGATTCTGCTGCCATTTTTTTTTAATTTTTGTTCCTGAAATGCGACCATATTTGGTCGAATTTAGCATATTAAATTCAACTATAATTTGTCGAATTTAATACATTTTAGGCGTCAAAATTTGAAATTTTCAAAATTCAAAATTTTCAATTTGCTTTACCAAATTTATTATTTCGACCAAATTCGGTCGAATTTAATTGGTCGAATGTAATCGGTCGAATTAATTCGGTCGAAATTAGCTATTTTCGACCGTTTCTATTAATTTCGACCAAGCTAAAAACGACCATCTCATATTTGGTCGAAAATAGCTAATTTCGACCGATTCTGGTCGAAAATAGCTAATTTCGACCGATTTTGGAAGGTCGAATTTAGTCGAATTTCCTGTAGTGTACATTATGCAGTTCAGCAAATTATATACTCCCTCCGTCCCAGCGGGTTCTTAACATGGGGGCTGGGCACGGGACCAAGGATAGTGGGTGTAATATTGTTAAAATAAATGAAGTTGTGGGTGAAATAGTGATTTTATTGTTAAAATAAGTGAAGTAGTTGGTGTAATAGTGTAAAATGTTGAAAAAGTGGAGTGAAGTAGTGGATGTAATAATGTATTTTATTGTTAAAAATTACTATTTTTAGTTATCTAAATAATTGGTGGGACGTCCCAAAAAGGAAATTGTAAAGAAATATATGGAACAGAGGGAGTATTTACACAATATAGGCAATACGTACTCATTTTTTTTTTGACAAAATTAGATGAGATTTCATTAATAACTTGAATAAGGTACAATCGGGACAAACCCCCAACTGACCATGCAACCAGGTTGAAAAACAAATAGACGAGCTAAACAATTAGCCGTTTTGTTTCCGGATTGCTTAACACACTGAATACAAAAATTCTTGACACTAAAAATGAATACAAAGGATGTCCGAGATATCCAAAAGACACCAATATCCCTGAAAATAGTAACATCACAATTGACCTTAGCACATAAAAAACAGGTGATAATCCAGTGTTCAGATCCATCAGTTGCACCAACTGAGGCTGGAGGTACAGGTGACCCCATTAATTGAACAATCTTTCGTTGTGATAGGTGAGCTCTTGTGATATACACCACCGTTCCAGCATTGACATGGCCTTCCCAGATGTCCAAGAACACCATTAAATTCATTCTCAAAATACCCCATAACACCATACATAAAAACAACCGAACAACGAAACACAAATACATCAAACACACCAAAAAGATGGAGACAAAGACCATAGCTTTTGGAACAAAAGCACAAATTTATTGAATAAAAACAAACATAGAAATTAAGGGTTCGGATGAGAGAATGGAGGGAGAGAAATGAATTGGTGAATGGATGAGAAGGTGGAATTAAAGGGAGATGATTGATGGGAAAATATAAGGAAGAGAGCGGAGAAAAGAGGGGAAGGGGCGGAGAAGAGAAGCGGGGGGCGGGGGGCGGGGGGAGGGGGGAGGGGGGAGGGGGAGCGAGATTCATTATGAAGCAATCCTACAAATTATATATGCAATATTTTAGTCTCGTGAACACTTACTAATTCGTTACCGGGCATTGTTACAAATTATATATGCAACATTTTTTCATTACGGACATAAATTAATTTATTGCTAGTGATTATTCAAATTATGTACTTGAACATAATTTTAAAAAATTAAAGAAACCAAGTACGTACTAATCTGCATAAAAGAGTACCCAAATGTATACTTTCGTTTGTACAAATAAATTTATTTCTTTTATAACTCGTAAAAATTGCAGTAAAGGAAATTCTTAAATTGTAGTAATACTACATGGTTCATCTGAAATTCACGAGCCAGTGACCGTGTGTTTGTAATGGTGTGCGTAAATGACAATAACGCACTTTGTCCTACGTGCGATTTTAGAACATGAATAAAGCAAAACAGAAATGATAGTACTTTGGGACAAGATAAAACTGAGCTAATCGCATAACCCACTTGTCAGAAATGCATAGGGTAACCTTGTTTATTGGACAGTGGAAGCGTGTGACATTATCCATTTATCCGGATCAGAGTCAGACCTCACTTGGAGACAAAATACATTTTTTGGGTGAAATTTGATCGACATGAGTTGACATGTATATCAAAAATTCCTAGTGAATTTAGACCCTAATCTTATCAAGTTAATTTGTTTAGATAAGAATTGATGCAGAATATCTAGAATGTAATTCTAGGGCTTAACAAAAAATCATACTCCCTCCGTCCCAAATTCTAAGACATGGTTTGACTTTCACGGAGATTAAGAAAATTTTATTTGACTTGCTAGGTAGTAGCATGTGGTTGGTTGGTTGTGAAAGTGTGTGTAAGTGGGTGTATAAAAAATGGGCAAAGTAGGAAAGTAGTGGGTGTAATAATATTTATTTAATAAAAAGGGAGTACAAAATAGAAAAGTAGTGGGTGTAATAGTGAAAAATAATGTTCAAAAATAGTAAGTTTAGTAGGTTCATTTTTTTCGGGACGTCCCAAAAAGGAATAAGTGTCATATAAAATGGGACGGAGGAAGTATAACTTTGAAATCAAAATCATAATTTTAAAAATTGATCGTATAAATTAAATGAAATTCAAATCAAAAGTTAAAAAACCTAAACTGAAAACCTATTATTTGGTTCGGGATATAAGTTGGAATTGAACCGAAAAAAATCGAAAAAGAAATAAATAAATATATGTTTTTTATAAATTATATATATATATATATATATATATATATATATATATATATATATAATTTATTTAGTGTATTATATTGTTTACTCCCTCTGTCTCTTTAAACATTGCTCGTTTGACTAAAAACACGAGTTTTAAGACAATGGGTAATGAATATTGTTTTTTAATGTAGTAGTGGTTATTGAATATTGTTTTTAGGGAGTAGTGGGTGGAATAGTGGATATTGAATATAGTTTTTAAAGAATAGTGGGGGAGTAGTGGGTATTGAATATTGTTTTTAAATAGTAGTGAGTGAAATAGTGGTTATTAAATATTGTTTTTAAGGAGTAGTGTATGGAGTAGTGAGTATTAAATATTGTTTGTAAGGAATAGTGGGTGGAGTAGTGGGTATTGAATATTGTTTTATATGGCTTAAAATAGAAAGGCAAAAGTATTTTGAATGTAACAGGAAATGTTTTAAGAGACGGAGGGAGTATAATTTATGTGTATTATATTGTTTATAATTTATCAAAACTAATTAAAATTAATGTGTATTTTATATATATTTTGTTTGATTTAGTTAACTGTGCGTTTTGAACTTGCATATTCTTCCTAATAGTTCTCTTAGAGCATCTCCAAAAGACTCATACATTCATTCTTCAAAATAATATAAATAAATGGTTCTTAGCAAGTTATTACATTGGTTATGTGTCAAACTCCAACAATCCTCTTTATATTAGCTCTTTATTTATAATTTATTCATAAATTAACCCCACTATAACCAAAAGTTGTGCAATAATTGTTGGACATGTATATTTTATTATTAAAATACAACTTAAGAGCTACTAGTGGCTCTTAGAAATGAGGAGAGAGAAGAGGCTCTTAGTCTTTTTAAGAGCCACTAGGAGTCTCTTGAAGCAACATTTTCATTCTCTCTCCTCATTTTTTGAGTTAAGAGCTTGAATAAAAAGCCTCTTGGAGATGCTCTTAGTTCATGACGTACGTGCATACAGAAAATATTAAACTACAGGGTATGATTCAGGTGAGAACAATGAGAACACAAATTTCAAGCTATTCTAAAGGGCCCCGGCAGGGGCACCCAATACGAAAAAATCTTATAATTTTACCCTCTATCCATTCATCAAATAAAAAAAATTTAAAAAAATTTTAAAAATGATGACGTGGCAGCAGTTTTTTTTAATTTTTTTGTAAAATTTTTTTTTTTTGTTATGAATGGATAGAGGGTAAAATTATAAGACTTTTTTGTGAAGGTGCCCCTAACAAGATCCTTTAAAATAGCTTGAAATGTGATGAATATGTACGTTCTCACTGTTCTCACTAGGGGTGTTCATGGGTTCACCAAACCGATCAAACCGACCCAACCCGACCCTTTTTTCGGCCGTTCAAACCGATAAAAAAAAACCAGATACTTGATTGGGTTAGAAAATTTTCAAACCGATTTAAATGGGTTGGGTATGGGTTTTATATTTTTTCGGCCAACCCAACCCAACCCGATCTAATATATAAATTTAATTTTATAATTTAATATAATTTTATTTATAGATGTATGATTACATATGGCGTGTATGCATATGATTTACGATGTAATTTACATTAATAAAATTATAACAATAATTAAATTAAATATTAACAATAAAATCCTAGGTTACACGTAATTTAATTTTACTTATGTTCTCAAAATGAGCTTTACTTTGTGTACTTTAATTTTTTTTATAAAATTATTTAACCCATTCAAACCGAACCAACCCAACCCAAACCGATATATAATGGGTAGGGTTGGGTTATAAAATTATTTTTTACGGGTTGGGTTAAAAATTTTGAAACCGATTTAATTGGGTCGGATTGCAAAAACGTCATCAACCCGGCCAACCCGACCCGCGAACACCCCTAGTTCTCACACTAACATGTGTTCTCACTGGAACGTGACCCTTAAACTACATTGGCTTTTTTAGTGGTGCAAGTAATTTATTATCTCGCCATAACAATTTTCTTTTACTCCCTCTGTCCCATCCATTTCTTTACAATTTCCTTTTTGGGCCGTCCCACCATTTCTTTACATTACCCAAAATAGTAAGTTTTAACACTATTACACCCACTATTTCATTTATTTTAACAATACTTTACACTATTTCATCCACTACTTAACTTATTTTAACAATAAAATCACTATTACATCCACTACTTCACTTATTTTAACAATAAAATCACTATTACACCCACTACCTCATTTATTTTAACAATATTACACTCACTTTACACCCACTATCCTTGACCTCCGTGCCCAGCCGTCATGTAAAGAACCGGCTGGGACGGAGGGAGTACTATTAAAGGAACACATGCATCATGTGGGAATTGTATATTGATTAAAAATGTTTCACTAAAAATGTTGTAGATTGAGTTTGTAACTGAAATTTGAAGATAATTATTTTGCTTTGCTGGTCTTTTGACGATTAATAATTTGAGTCGCTTTATGCAGATTTTATGTTCCACACTTTAGAATTTCAGTTTTGTTGACGCGGAGAGTAGAGTAATTTGTAAATAAACTTTTGTGCATGTATCTTATTTAGCAGTGTTTGTTTTCTCATTTTTTATTTTTATGATTTTGTAACTGAAATTTAATCGATAAAAATCGAGTTGAAAATTTTGAACTTGAAATTGAATCGTAGATTTTGGTTGCGATTTTTTGTTCTTAAAATCAAAGACTTTAATTTTGATAGTAGGTGCAAATTTGTTCAAAAATCGAACCCAACGAGTATTAAACACTAAGGGTGTACGTGATTCGTATCTGATCGATTTTGGACTAAAAATCGAACCAAATCCCATATAGCCATAAATTACATCAATTTCAACCGCGAAAGTTCGGTTGATGCGGTTCGGTTTGCAGTTCGATTTACGATTTAACCACCTATTACAAATACCAAAATAAATTAATAATAATAAATTTAAATTATTATAAATTATTATACATATTAGATCCAAATTATCAATTTTGAGATAAAACTATATATTCATAAGTTAAGAACAAGTGATACTCAAATACAAATATAACAACAAGATGTTTAGACAAAATTTTTCCACTTTCAATAGTAGTGCAGAAGTTTAAACATGAAAATGTGTACTAGAAGCACATAAATTAATACAATTTAATAAGAGAAAAAAGCCCCTGAGGTTACCTCAGGAGAATTACCTGAGGTTACAATGTAAATACATTGTGGCATTTTTGTAAATATTGAATTTTTTCTAAAAAAATCTTATAATTACAAATATACCCTCGTGCATTAATATGGACAACCTTAGTTACCTCAGGTAATTTTCCTGAGGTAACCTCAGGAACTTGAAACCCATTTAATAATTTATCCACTAAAATTTTAATAAGATATGTAACGAATGGAAAGCTGTCAATCTTATAATATTATAATATTATAGAATATATATATATATCAAACTTATTACCTTTAATAATTTATTAGGTATTACATAATTATTATATGTTTATATGCTTCGCGGTTCGGATTTTGCGAATTTTGAACATGTAAAACCGTAGTCAAATAGTAAATAAATGATTATTAAAATTTACATCCATAATTTAACTCACATTTCAAGATTATTCGTATCTAGAACATACGTGATTTTGTAAAAGAAAAAAACTTGTTCATATACAAAAAATGTACTCATTTACACAAAAAAGAAAAATTATGTATTAGAAAAGTTACGAAATAATGCTTTTTTTTTTGTCAGGGAATATATTCCATAAACGGATTGGAAAAAATACAATCAGTTTTCTTCGATCAAGAAACGTACATCATCTAATCGAAGGGCACGCATGTTGCCCCCGACATTTAGACAATAATACTTTGAAGTCTGAAAGGATGAACCCACGAAGAGGAGCCTCGTTAAAAAACTCCACAAGAGCAAAACCCTATGGGGAAAAACTCAAGAGGGGAAAACTAACACCCACAAAAAAATGAATACATCGCTAAACATGGCTATCAAAAGACTAGAACTTAAAACTTGTGTGTCCTCATTGCCATTATTGCAAATATTTGTCTTCCCTTTTGCACCTTTAACTGCTCCATTTGAAAGACAAAGCTAAATCTTCTTTAGACTTCTTTGTTGTTATTAAAACTGCATATTACCAAACAAACCCGTCAAGAAAAGAATAAAATCAAAATATCACTTAGGGGATATAAGATTAAAAATATTAAAATTATTGTGAATTATGTCCAAATAGATGCCCACTTCTAACCAAAGGGACCCCTCTGGTTAGACATCTAAAAATAACCAAATATTAGTAACATTGATAAGTGCATATTTTTGTAAATTTTTATTACCTATTTATTGCTTGAACTCGTATTTTAATAATTTATTTTGTTGCATTTCAGGAAATTCGTGAATAAATAAAGAAATGACAAAATAAAGAAACAAAGTGCAAGGAAGGGAAAAAGAGGAAGAAAAAGGACTTAAATGAAAAGAGGAAAAAGAATTATGATCTTGGTGGAAAAGGAATCTTTGAAGACATGTGGAAGGTGGAGATCATCCCAACACACTAATTAAGTGTATGGCCAAGATCCACTCATCAAAGCTTAAGGGGGAAGGAAACAAATAGATGACTAGGATTTGTCCACCACATTTAGAATGTGTAGGGTCAAGATTTACCCAACACACCCCTCAACCCTAATTCTTGTCCTATAAATACCCCCTCATCCCCCTTGTATTGATAACATAGATTTTAGTATAGTTTTAGGGTAGATTTCATTTCTTGTTTTGTAGTTCTAAATTTTGTAAACACTCATCTTTTCATTATTGCAAATTTTCATTTCTTGTAATTTCTTGTCTTGCTCTCTCATTTATGTTGCCTTGCTTCCGTTATTTTCGTAAATCCGATTAGTGGACAAAGTAGCGAAATGCTAACCTTTTGGGGTTGAAAATAACGATTTTTAATTTCTTGCTCTTAGTTAATAATCGTAATTAAGCCCCTTTAAATTTCCATTTTATTGTGTTAATAATTTCCAACATTTTATTTGTACCTGTTTTACAAGTTTTATTCGAGACTTAATTAGATTTCCCCTGTATTTTTTATTTTCGAATACACCAGTTTCTTATCCCCTATTTTTTTTCCTTATCTTCAAAAAAAAACCACAAACCCCAGTTCCTTATTTCTTCTTCTTCTTCGATTAAAACAACCTCTCCCCTGTTTCTTCCATTGGGTTCTCCATCATTCCTTCTCCCTTTCTTGTTAGCAGTAAACCCATTTCCTCTTTCTCTACAATCGAGTTAGCTGTTAATTGAGTCCGAGTTTTGTGTTGTTTCGAGTCTAACCGAGTCACCAGTTTAGTGTCCGAGTTGTGATTCACTGAGTTTCGTTTTGGAGATGTGCTGAGTTCATTGTAATCGTGTTTAGTTGAGTTGTGCTGAGTCTAATTAGTTTCGTTGCTGTGTTGGTTTTTCCATTACTGAGTCACTCGGTCCTTTTTGTTTTGTTCGAGTTTTTGCTGAGTTTCGTAATACTGAGTTAACTGGGTTTAGTGACTATAGTTGTAATGCTGATTCGTGAGTCCCCTGCATTTTCTTCCTTTTCGTTTATGCCTGTCAGTTTCTGTTTGCTGTTTGTTTTTGAGTCGTGAGTTTTGTTGAGTTAGTGTCCGAGTTTGCGAGTTTTAATGTCAGCTGAGTTTTGTCGACCGAGTTGCTCCGCGTTTTTGTTACAATGGTTTGGCTTTTTTTTTTGTTGAATTCGTAGTGTACAAATTGAAAGGCTGGTTTTCTGAGTTGCTTTTGTTTTTCTGTTTCCTTTGCTGATTATGTGCATCTTTCTGCTATGTTTAATCGACGAGTCGAGTCACTAGTTTTGCATGTTGATTGAATTGAGTTTGTTTCGGTTTTAATCTATATTTGGTAGACTCTGTGTTTGTTCTAGCCTCGTTTGTGGTCTGTGTCTTGTTGATGTTCTAATCACCGTACTGGAATTTTTACGTGATAAAATCTGGTTTTAATTAAAATTTAGGATTTTTAGAATAATTTAATTTTTGATCTTTTCATTTTTAATCAATTAGCTTAGAAATAGAATAATTTACTTTTCTTCTAAAAATAGATTTAATTTCCTTTTACTAATTAATTAGTAAAATCCAAAATTTTCCAAAAATCCACTTGTTCTAGTCCGATTAAATTAAAAGTTAAGAATCGCGAAATTATTTAATCTCTGTGGACGAATCTTAAAATACTAAAACGAGATCGTGCGCTTGCGATATTTAAATCTTTATTTTTAGCACATCAAGTTTTTTGCGCCGCTGCCAGGGACTAATTATTTTTCGCGCCTTAATTTTTAATTTTTCGGATTAGTTTTATTTCTTGCCTTATTTTTGTCTCGTTTTTTTAGGAAAGTTTGAAATTCGGGAATCTCTCACGGAGCTTGGAACAAATTGGAATTTTTGGAAGTGTGCTTTGGTAACCCGTATCTCACTCTTTTCGCATTTTTATTTTTAGAAAATCACAAAAAACCAAATTGAAAATTTAAAAAAAAATAGTTAGAAATTACATATTTGTTGCATCATGCATTTAATCACTTAGGACACATCATCTAGATTTTTATTTTCTTGTTTTTAATTTTCGTACCTTATATTTGTGGTGATTGCTGGAGGACCCAAAGGTACGTTAAATTCTTCTTTTCTTTAGTTTAGAACACGTAGTCTAGAGCATCCATAAGTGTTTATAGTTTTTTTTATATCTCGTTGTTTGTTGCATCATTTGTAAATAAATTTTAAGGGCAAAACCACTCACAAGATAAGGGAAGAGATTTCATCACTCTTTCCTTGGCCCAAAAAAAAATTAATCCATCATTTTGCATACCAAGCCTTTAATAAAATTAATTAGACGTTAGCCCCTAGGAATTTCTCGCTCAATTAGGAAGGTACTTAAGAAACGACGTAATCATTAATTATTTCAACTTTTTGGTGTCTAGGCCAGCGAAAGCTTACCTGGCCAATTAGGATTTGGTGTCTAGGCCGGTGTTTAGCCTCTTGGCAATGCTTGCACCTACTTGGCCAAATCGGTTCGAATAATTTATGATTTACCGAATTTTTGGTGGTCCTTAAAGTTAGGAGCAAGGTCTAGTTTATTTATTTAAGGAACCCTAGATATAGGATTTTACTTTTGATTTTTCACCCTTTATTTTTGTATGTTTAAATTTTTCGCACTTATTTGTTACGTGTTTCTTTTCGTGGTTTATGCGAACTACTAGGTTTAGGGATAATTCTGCTAGACTAGTGAGATCATTTGAGATTTCTTCCTCGTCCGATTCCGAGTCTTTATAAAATTCTGAACCAATAGTGACCATGGCCATGTCTCTTAAGGACCGTTGTTATCCCACACGTTCTGCCCAACCTTCTTGCATCACTTTTCCCCCGGTTAGTGGTAATAACTTCGAGATTAATGTCCATCATATTAGCATGCTACCTAAATTTACCGGGAGTGACGGTGAGGATCCATATCTTTTTCTTCATGAATTCGAGGAAGTTTGTGCCTTATAAAAACTCCAACAATTAACCGAGGACTCAATTAGGCTTAGGCTCATTAATTTCGCGCTTAAAGAAAATGCTAAAAAATGGTTGTATAGCCTACCGGTTAATTCTATTTCTACGTGGGAGGGATTTGTGGTAATTTTTCTAAATTTTTTTTTTTCCAAATATAAGACTACAAGGATTACAAATGAGATAAATCAATTTCATCAAAAGGAAAATGAGTCTTTTTGGAAATATTTTGATCGTTTTAAAAATCTCTTATCACAATGCCCCCACCATGGAATAGAAAAATGGATACTTTGTAAGATCATCTACGAGGCCTTAGATAGTCCAACAACCGCGTTGTTAGAGTCTATGTGCCAAGGTAAATTCATGGAAAAATATGAGGACGAAGGGTGGGAATTTTTCGAGGAATTAGCCGAAAAGACCATGTTGTGGGAGTCTACTAGGGAACCTAATAAGTCCAACGAGTTGTCTAGTACATCTAGGGGTTTGCATTCGATTGGAAATTCGATTGCAACCGATTCCAAATTAGCGACTCTAACTAGAAGACTCGAAGCCCTAGAAACTAGTAAGGCCCCCTCACAAGTGTCTATGTACCCGAACTATAATCATTCGAACCTCGAGTCTCAATATTGCCCCAATTTTCAACAAGTCAATGCTTTGTTTCAACCAACTCCTAGGAATGACCCGTTTGCACCTACTTACAACCCTGGGTGGAAGAATCACCCAAATTTCTCCTGGAACCAAGGTCAAAACTATCAATCTCCGCCACCTTTTCAAAAGCCCAATCAAAACTCATACCCACATCAAAATCACGGTCCTTACCCGACTCAAGCTCCCACCCACCCACCCGGCTTTCATTAGTCGGATAAGAGAATTTATTCCTTGGAAAAGAGTCTTGATGCACTTTTGAAATCAACAACTAATTTGGCTCAATCTCAATAGACCTTCATGCAAACCATGACCCAAGATAGGCAAATTTTGAATGCTAGTACTCAAGCCATATCTAAGTTAGAGGTTCAAGTGAGCCAATTAGCCAACGCAATGTGTGAGCGCGAGAAGAATAAGTTCCCGAGTCAACCCGAGGTCAACCCTAAATTTCCCCTCAATCAAAGACCTCATGAAAATGTTAATGCTATCATTTTGTTGAGATCGGGCAATCAAGTTGATAATCAAGTAGGTGTTGAGTCTCCCGAAAATGAAGAGGAAGTGAATCCCGAGAATCCAGATAAGTCCAAGGTTGTTACTCCATCTAGTCAACAACCATCATCCAGTGAACCTTCTTTACCTTTCATACCACCTTCACCTAGGGAACCTTCTTTTGTCAAGCCACCTTTGAAACCCACTCTCGATGTGTCTAGCGAACGAGTCTTTAAGCCTAAAGCTCCTTATCCCCAAAAACTCCTTTCAAACAAACAATCGCCTCAAGTAGAAAAGATTTTGGAAGTTTTCAAACAAGTCGAGATCAACATTCCTCTTTTAGATGCCATTCAACAAATTCCCTCTTATGCTAAGAGTCTAAAAGATTTGTGTACTCATAAACGTTCCACTCACGTCCCTAAGAAAGCCTTTTTGACTTCTCATGTTAGTTCAATTCTTTCGAACCAAATTCCCATGAAATATAAGGACCCCGGTTGTCCTACAATTTCTTGTGTAATAGGCAATACTTTCGTGGACAAGGCTTTACTTGACTTAGGTGCTAGTGTGAACTTTCTTCCATTTTCCATTTATCAAGCCCTAGGTTTAGGCGAGCTCAAAAAGACCAATATGACACTTCAACTTGCCGATCGTTCTATAAAAATGCCCAAGGGATTAATTGAAGATGTCTTGATTAAAATTGGTGATTTTATCTTCCCGGTTGATTTTGTTGTCCTCGAGACTCAACCCGTCACGAATCCTAAGAACCAAATCCCGATCATTCTAGGATGACCTTTTCTTGCTACATCCAATGCCTTGATTAATTGTAGGGATGGTTCGATGAAACTCACTTTTGGTAATATGACCATTAACCTTAACATCTTTAATGTCAGAAAAGAACCCAATGAATTTTGTGAACAAACAGTAGGGGTTAATCTTGTTGATGACATTGTTAATTGGTCAAACCTTGATGATAGTGAGATTGAGTCTCTTCTTGTTGAGGATTTTCAAAGGAATCACGAAAGCAATCGAGAGTTTCATGAGTCGTTAGAGGATATGACCTCGGAAGAAATGTTGAGAGAGTTGGATGACATTTGTTCCAAATGGGAGACACCACCCGAGGATGTTTGTGTTGAGGCCATTGTTAAAACTCCCGTTGGTGAACCACCTACATTCGATGAGTTTTTAGGTGACTTGAATCACATTTGTTCTAAATGGGAAGCTAAATCTGATAATGACCATGTCAAACCTCGTACCATTGTTAAGAGTCTTGTGGGAACACCTCCCTCATTTGACTCTACTTTGTATCATCCCGAGTTTGATCAACAGCCCTTAGGGAACAATAGACCCTTATCTTTTATCATTCCTAGTGATTCAACCCCTAACCAAACTTTCATTGTCTCTAATTTTCTTAAACAAAATAAAGAAGCCTTAAGTTGGTTTAGGGAGAACATTAGTGACACTTGTTCTATAGGGTTGAATGATTCTATGTTGCTTGAGAAAATCTTTTCTAATGAAAATTTTCATGATATTTTCTCAAAGTTGCACCCCAATTTTCCCACCGGCATCGGCTAATTCAATTTTATTCCTTGCCTCCCCTCGTGAAAGATAGGTATGGGGGAGGATTTGTGTGTGTGTGTGTGAGTTGTTTTCTTTTGTAGTTTTTAGAAGCTTTCCGTCTCCGTCATCCCTTATCAGGTATTTCCTCTCCTTTCTCCTTTCTCATTTCTCTTGCATTTGCATACATTGAGGATAATGCATGATTTAGGTATGGGGGAGGGTTTTTAGTGTAAATATAAAAATCAGAAAATCCAAAAAAAAAATTAAAAAATCACAAAAAGAGTTGTAGAATTGTAAATAGTAGAGTTCTAATCTTATTCTAGTCTTGTTAATTGATTGCTAGTTGCTTGATGCACCCTTACATGCTATGATAATTTTGTGTTCCATTAGCTTTTGATTGAGAAGTGATTTGCTAAGTTCTTGTCCATACACTTACACTAGCAAGGTGAAACTAGTAGACTTATTTGAATTGTGCAAGAAATTAGAAGATCATAATTAGGTTTAAGATGATTTGGTTTTCTTGCTTTGAGTACAAGTAGGTGCATTAAGGATACCTTTACTTGAGATTGATTATGTTCTACCACACCAAGTGAGTTTTGAGCCTATATGCACATCTTTTGCATTTATATTCTTTTGTTTGAGTGTCCACTTGTCATTTGAATTGCTAGCACTTGCTTGAGTTCTTTCTTGAAACACATGACATTGATTGATGATAAGATGATAAAGGCATTTAGGAATAACCCATATTTCCAAAACATCCACACCATTCTTATGTGATCAATTAGTTACCCCTTTGAGCATAATCAAATTCTTTTGGTAACACACCACATTACTCGCCTAAGACCTTTTTCTTGTACAGCCTTACGTATACTTGATCCCAATTTGTCAATGGCTAGTAGGAACTTGAGGGAGTAATAAGGTGTGTGAAATGGGTTTACTTTTGTTCATAACTTTTGAGGAAATATATGTTTTGTTGGTTACCTTGTTAGTCGATTTTCAAGTTAAATCTAAAGGAGGATTGTGGTTGCTTATATTTATCTTAGCTCTTATAAAGAAAAAGAAAAAAAAGGAAAAAAAAAGAAAAAAAAAATAAATAAATAAATAAAGAAAAAGAAAAATATATATGAGAGCATACTTATGTTTTTGTAATCTTCCTTCATTCGACTAGTCAAGTCTTTTTGTTGAAAGTAGAAAATAATTGTGTGGGGAGGAAGTTTGGTGTTGTGCATGATTTCCATGGTGACTACTAGCTTTTGACACTACACCTTGTTTTGGCCTTACTTGACATACCTTGTCCCTAGCCCCATTACAACCCAAATAAAGACCTTTTGATTGTCATCATTGATGTATGTTGTGTTTAAGTTAGAATGATACCAAATGTCAAGCATGCTTTTGATTTTGTAGGAATTGAGTGATACACTTACACTTGTTCTTGAGTGAATGTTCTTTTGTGAGTGAAATGTGAGGTATTGCTTGTTTCTTTTGCATATGAGATCTTAAGTTTTGACTCTAAGGTGTGCTCTTGTAGACTTAGCATGGTTTCCAATAATTTTTGCACTTGACATGAACTTTTAATCACTCTTGCATGCTTCTTTAAGTAGACTATGTGAATCCTTGTACTTTCCACACCAAGACTTTGCAAATTCATTTTGATTCTTAAGTTGATGTATCATGAGAGGACATGTATGTGTGGTGTTGCATTGCCATGTAATCTTTTACGAGCTAGATGGATTTTGTGGGTACATTCACTATAGGCCCTCACGGGACCTCACTCGTCCACTAGGGCTGTCTAGGGGTTTAAAGGGCTTGTTGCATATGCCAAATGCAACCGTCACACCTACGAAAAGGAGTATTGGACTTTTTTATCTAGATTTTCTTTTTGTTTTACTCGAGGACGAGCAAAAGATAGGTATGGGGGCATTTGATAAGTGCATATTTTTGCATATTTTTATTACCTATTTATTGCTTGAACTCTTATTTTAAAAATTTATTTTGTTGCATTTCAGGAAATTCGTGAATAAATAAAGAAATGACAAAATAAAGAAACAAAGTGCAAGGAAGGGAAAAAGAGGAAGAAAAAGGACTTAAATGAAAAGAGGAAAAAGAATTAGGAGCTTGGTGGAAAAGGAATCTTTGAAGACATGTGTGTTAACTCGAATAACTTGTAGAAGGGGGGGTTGATTACAAGTTATATAATCGTGTCTGATTTTTGCTTGATTATATGAACAAGAATAAACGAATAAATCAAACTATGTTTGTATTAATAAGATCAAATACAAACTCTACCAAAGGTGTACAATACCTTTAGCAGCTGCTGACAATACAAATCTCTCTCTCTGTTTGTACTCTCGTATACTCACGATTACAAACCTCATGAACTCTTTTTACAATGATATAGAGAGAGTATTTATAATGCTACCTATCAACTAATAACAGAAAGATATAATCTATACATGACAATGTTCTGCCTTCTAGTCGATAATTTCCTTCAATAGAAAACTCTTTCCTTCATAATATCTTCTTGCTTGTTCTTCAAACAACGATCCTATTTTATAGCACTTTCCAGTTTCTGTAGCATCCATAATGACATCATCAGTAACAAGACTGATATTAGGATTTCATCTTGCATCAGTATCTGATCATCATCAGTATTAGACCGTCATCAGGATTTGCCCTTTGTTCCTGACATGTAGTCTCCGATACACTGTTCATTCCTGACTAAACTGTACAGATAACTGTCTTACACATAAATCCTATATATAGTGCTAAATCCTTTATAAGATCAGGATTACAAAAGTATAATGTGTAAATTCTATTCTTAACATCACAACTTATGAATTATTCCTAACAATCTCCCCCTATTTATGCTTTAAAATCTGAAGCATAAATCTAAGTTGTGGATGTCAAAACATATAACAATACAACCAGAATAGAATTTATGAATGTAGAATTATGAAGTTAAGTACCTCCTTCCCAGATGTAGACGTTTATCTAGAACTTAGAAGAAAGAATTTTAACTATTAATGCTGCTCTTCCTTTACCACTTCCTAGCTAAGATTCACCACTGTCACTCCTAGTTCTTCTTTTTACTTCCCTTTGTCTGCTCTTTATCTCCCCCAGTCTGGTGATGTTGTTGTTGTCTTTGAATTGTCTTTATCTCCCCCTTTTTGACATCATCAACATTTATTCCAAGAGATTCAGAAACAGAACAAATGAGATTCATCAGAACTGCTTGATTTTCCATAATTGTGACTTGGTTATCTTCAAGTGATTGAAGTCTTGTTTGCATAGCAATTTGAGAATTCTGAATATCTGTCAAAACATCAGAATGAACTTCAATGTTGGAAGTGCTTCTAGTATCTTCAGAATCAGAATCAGAAAGAACTGTATCTTTAAGTCTTGTAGAAGAAGTTGCTTGAGTTGTATGATATTCAAGTAATAAAACCTGATTAGAAGTATCAACATCTTCATCTTTCTGATCTGTAGCTGAAACATGATCATCATCTCCTTCACCAGTATTCTGTGTACTAACATCTTCAAATCCTGACTCCTCCTTAGAGTGATCAGAGACTATAGATGTCTCAATTCTAGCTGATATTGGAAGTACATACAAGGGAATACTAGGATCATTAGGAACTTCATCTGGTACATATGTATCAAGAGATTGCTTTATCCTGGCACCTCTTCTGTTAATGATTCCTGCAAGCCTTTCCTTTTGCTTCTGAGCTTTAACTTCTGGATTTGCATTTTGATGTGCTAGGTCATTCTTCTGATACATTTTGATGAATGAATAAGTACCAGCATCCATACCTAAATTTTCAGACCAAGATTCAGGAAAAACCTGATCCCAGAAATCAAATGATGGAGGTTTCCTAATTTTCTCTCCCTCACTATGGAGTTGATCATCCATACCCTCATTCTCACTTTGACTTACTAAAGTCAACACTCTTTCTACCTCACCTTTTTCCTGGTCAGGAGCCAGCCGCTCAAATTGTGGATCTAAGTCCATCTTTTCAAGTGTATCACTCAAATTTGGATAAGTGCTCTCATGACCTACAGAAGAATAGGGGCTAGAAGGAGTTTTTATACCTGAACTCACATGGAGAGAGGGTTCCTCATTTGGCAAGGGGCTTGAGGTTTTCTCCATGGAGTGAGCTGCTATAATCTCTGAACCCTTACAATCATCTTCTTTCTTTCCAGAGACTACAGGCTCCAGTATACCACTTTCAGGTTCTTTACTAGACTCTGATGTTTTCAGTAATACTTCATTAGACACCATAGTTAGTACATCACCGTCTTTAAGTGTTGTTTGCTGAGACTCACCCTCAAGGTGGATAGACTCTGACTGAACAAAATTTGTTTGATCTTCAGAAAAATCAACCAAAGTCATTCCTCCCATATTATAGGGTATCTCACTTGCATTCTTAGTCATCACAGAAGTCCTTTCAACATCAGCTATCACAGCTCCTGAGTCATCCAACCTCTGACTAGATGGTTCTTGTGTTGCAGTGACTATGATCTGATCTTTCCTACTATTCACCACTGGTGCAATAGTATCTTCTGTTGACTGCATTCCTCTATCTACTTCCTCTAGTTGTTCACCTTGAGCTGAAGCATCTTCAATAATGACATCCTTGTCAAATAAATATGCATGAAGTGATTGAAGTGCAACATGCTTCGAGAGTCCAAATTTCTTGACTAATTGTCTTCTGACAGATACATAGAAATACATCTTCATTAAGTCAAGTCTTTGATGTAGAAGTCCATATTCATCTGGAAATAAAAGTTTTGGTACTCTTTCAACCAAAAAATCTAGAACAGGCCTTGACAACTTCACTTTGAGAGAAATTAGTCCCATAGCCAGTCTGTATGATAATGTAGTTTCCCATGAAGAATCAATATCCAGATCCCTCTTGTCAAATACTGACATAGATGTAGCTTGATGTGTAGAAACCTACATAATGTTAGTTGGACTAGACTCTGTGTGTGTAGGTGACAATTGAATCTTTCTCCTTGTTCTCCTAGTATAGTGAGCAAAAGATTTATCCTGAGAAGACTCAAGAGGTGTAGACACAGAAGTGATCTTGGGATGAGATCTTTGTTCAATAGACACAGTCTTTTGAGAGACAGTATCTTGTAACTGTTTTCCCTTTTTAAGAACTACAGCCTTTTGGGAGACTGCAGCCTGGCTGTTGCTAGGTTTTTCATCTCTTTGTGCTAACAGAGAAAGTTGAATTACAGCCTTCAATTCTGCTCTCTCAGCAAGAGTTAAATCATCATCATCTTCACTAGAATTACTGCTACTTGACACAACAAATCTTCTCTTCCTTACAACTGATGTCTTTTGAGAAACACCAGAGGTTGGTTTCTTTGAAACAATAGGCTGTGGATCAAAATTTGGTTCTTAAATTGTTTCAGAGACTATAATGTTTTGGGCTACTTGGGTAGACACAGGTGGGTTCTCCTCCAAATGAGATTCCTGAGCCATTTCACCACAAAAGAAAGAAGAATTGTAGAGAGTAGGAAGATGAGTTTTAAGAATTACCTGAAAATGATGTGGATAATGAATTGCAGGTATTTCATCTAGATTATTTTCATTGTCCTTCTTTATAATGTCAGAGAAAATTCTCTTTTGCTGTTCATAAGAAGAAACACAATGTTCCCTACCAAATCTAGCTTCAACATCAGGAATAAAATGGTTAATAAACATTTGTATAAATCTATGATAATAAACCATTTTCCTGTTTTGATCTCTTGACCCAAGTTTAATACTCATCCGACTTAAGATAATGTGACCAATGTTAATTACTCTGTCATAAAGCAAACTATAAGCAATATGTAATGTAACAGAAGTAATTTGCTGAAAAGAACTACATTTACCAGTAAAACATTTAGCAATTTGATCAAAGTAAAAAGACCATTCTTTTCTAAGAAAAGACCTATTCAACTGGCTGATGTTGTCTAGAGGTCCACTATAACCTAATTCAGACAACATAGTTCTTACATTATCATCAGATGGTACATTCTCATAAATCAAACTAACAGGTAAGTGAAGTACTGAATTAACAACAGATTCAGTAATATCAAATGAGTCTTGTCCTAAGTGTAGAACAATCTTACCTGATTGACTCTGAGTAGAATCAATTACCTCAGCATTCTCCCAAGCTTGTGAAACAACTGCTTGATTAATTTGTGGAGATGCTGTCAATGCATAACTTAATGGTCCATTCACCAGAAAGTCCATGATTGGATGAAAATCAGATGACACTCCTTCCTTGTTGGTGATAGCTGCTACATGATTGTTTGTCATAAAATCGAAATCACCAAACTTGAAGGCTACTGACTTAGGTAATCTTCTCTGAGCTGCCATTTTTTATCTGAAAAGAACTTGAAAAATTCTTGAAATGGATTAGTGATTTTGAAAACTCAAGAGTGGTTTTTGCTTCAGAGAATGTAAAATTAGAGAAAGCAATTACACGATTAGAGTTTCAAAACAAATATATTTCACAAATCTTTCAGACCACTATCCCACATTGACACGTAGATTGACAGGTGTCAGTCCCTGAAAAGTGCGGTTACCCATGATTTTTGGAAAATAAAATCCAAAATTGATTTTCATGAAATAAATCAGGGTATTAACAAGATAAAAATCAATACTGATCAGCTTCCTTTTCCTGTTGACCTCCCATCAAAATAATCACAAAATGCAATGTGATTTAAAGATATAATTTTCAAATCCTGATGGTCACACATGAAATCCTGATCAATATCATCCTGATTCCAGAGACTTAATATGGAGTTTCCACGTGACATTTTTCTTTTATCTGAAAAAGAAATAAACAATTAATCTGAACAAAAATCAATTGGTTAGATATATTCAATATTTCTTGAAAACAAGAAATACAGTCACACGCAATAATTAGCATCTGACTTCATTAAAACTTCCAAGTGACTGTTCAGTTTCTCACGTCTTTCTTTAAAAGAAACAGACGCCTTATGCCATTCTCCATAAACCTTTCAATTTCTTTTCTTCTCAACAATGCTTCTCAAACCAAAATTCCATTCAAACCCATTCTTTAGATTTTTCACAGTCGATGAACATACTGTTCTTGATCATCTCTTTGAAAAGATAACTCTTCTCATCGAACTAATCATGGATGGATTGGTTTTCGATAATATCCAGAGGTTTCTCCTAGAACATCCATCTGTTGGATACAATCTTCCCCTAACCTCCTCAAAACTTGAGGATGAAGAATTTGGCCGAGAGTCTGAGGTTGATCTTGATGGAGATGCTATTCATTTAAGTTAGCTACTCTCATTCAAGTCGCCCAGACAAGGAATCCAAGAGCAGACGAAGCTGTTCAAATCCCCTGATGGATTTCTTGAGATGCTCCTTGTCTTGTACCTCAGAATTCATTTTATTAGACAAGTGTAGGATTATCAGTAGAAGTTAGACAAAAAGATATTGTATTTCATTTCCATATATGTAATGCTTTCAATTAATGAAAATACAATTTCTTATTATCTACTTGTCTTTTGATTATTGAATGATGTATAAATTATCAGTATGCAAATATTAAAACATGCTGGCATAGACTTAACACATCACAGAATTAGATTACTACACAAAGTAAACGTCAGGATCTGAAACAATTTTCACAATCCTGATACTGACACAATACTGATGACGTCAGCATCCTGATACAAATCTAATCCTGATGATTATTAACAAGTCTATCATACTGAAATTTATCAAGGCAAAGTGTTATAGCTAAAGAATTTAACAATCAAATATAGATCCTGACAAGAATATCAAGTCTATAAGCTAAAAACAACATACCTTGCTACTATTGCAGATGTTAAAGATCTAAAAATTTAACATTCCTAACTCACTTACTAATCTACTGAATGTAGTCTCATCAAGTGGTTTAGTTAGAATATCTGCAAGCTGTTTGTCAGTAGGAACAAAATGAAGTTCCACAGTACCATTCTCAATATGTTCTCTAATAAAATGATACCTGACATCAATGTGCTTAGTCCTTGAATGCTGAACTGGATTTTCTGCAATTTTAATAGCACTAGTATTATCACAAAACATAGGAATATTACTAAGTGTCATACCATAATCCATCAACTGATTTCTTATCCAAAGGAGCTGTGCACAACAACTGCCTGCTGCTATGTACTCAGCTTCTGCAGTTGAGGTTGAGACAGATTGTTGCTTCTTGCTTGCCCAAGAAATCAATCTGTTTCCCAAAAATTGACATGTACCTGTAGTGCTTTTCCTATCTATTTTACACCCTGCATAATCAGAGTCTGAATAGCCAATTAGAAAGAAATCAGATTCTCTAGGGTACCACAAACCAAGATTTGGAGTTCCTTTGAGATATCTAAAAATTCTCTTCATAGCAATTAAATGAGATTCCTTAGGATCACTTTGGAATCTAGCACATAAACAGGTAGAAAACATTATATCTGGCCTACTTGCAGTTAGATATAACAATGAGCCTATCATGCCTCTATAACTAGTATTATTCACACTCTTCCCTTTAGGATCAGAGTCTAGTTTAGTGGCTGTTGCCATGGGTGTTTCTGCAACTGCACAGTCTTGAAAGTCAAACCTTCTTAAAAGATCTTTGATATACTTTGACTGATTAATGAAAATACCAGTCTCAGTCTGTTTGACCTGCAAGCCTAAGAAATAATTTAATTCACCCATCATGCTCATCTGATACTTAGACTGCATAAGCTTGCTAAACTTAGCACACAACTTTTCATTAGTAGAACCAAAAATAATATCATCAACATAAACTTGAACTAAAAGCAATTCACCTTTTATCTTTCTAAAGAATAGAGTTTTGTCAATTGTACCTCTTGTGAAGCCATTTTCAAGAAGAAATTTAGACAAAGTCTCATACCATGCTCTTGGTGCTTGCTTTAGTCCATAGAGTGCCTTGTCAAGTTTGTAGACATGATTTGGAAACTTTGGATCAACAAATCCAGGTGGCTGTTCCACATACACTTCCTCATCAAGTTTGCCATTTAGAAAAGCACTCTTTACATCCATCTGGTATACCTTGAATTTTGAATGAGCTGCAAATGCAAGAAACATTCTGATTGCTTCCAATCTTGCTACAGGTGCAAAGGTCTCATCATAATCAATGCCTTCTTCCTGAGAATAACCCTTGGCCACCAGTCTAGCTTTGTTTCTTACAATCATACCAGATTCATCTAGCTTGTTTCTGAAAACCCATCTTGCACCAACAATTGATCTATCTTTAGGTCTTGGTACCAGTTTCCATACTTTGTTTCTCTCAAACTCATTTAACTCCTCCTGCATTGCAATTACCCAATCAGGATCCTGTAAGGCTTCTTCAACCTTCTTAGGTTCATTCTTTGAGAGAAAGCAACTATACAAGCATTCATTTTGAATTGATCTTCTAGTTCGAACACCACTATTTGGATCACCAATAATCAAATCTTCAGTATGATCCTTTGTCCATTTTCTAACAGGTGGTAGATTAACTCTGCTAGTCTCTCCCCCTAAGTTAGTGGTATCTCTTGTAGAAGAATTCTCTCTACCTTCAAAAACTCTCCTTTTATCAATAGAATCAGTAGATTCCATATTGCTGCTAGTTACTGATCTTTCCTCAGTAGACTCTGAAAGATCAGTTCCTAATGGAGTAGACTCTGAAACGTCAATTCCTGATGGAGTAGACTCTGAAAGGCTAGTCTGCTCCTGATGATCACTGTGTTCTCTTTGATTTATTTGCTCCCCTTCAACAGTAGCATTCCTTTGAGAAGCAATAGAAATTCCTTCTGGAGAACCTTCATCATCACTGGAGAGTATCTCAGAATTCTTCAGATTTTCAAATTCCAATTTGTCATGGCTTTCATCAGTTTGCAGAATTCCAAATTTCTTATCATCAAATGCAACATGAATTGATTCCATAACAATGTGAGTTCTGAGATTATAAACTTTGAAGGCCTTAGATGCTGAATATCCTAGAAAAATTGCTTCATCCGATTTGGCTTCAAATTTTCCAAGTTGTTCTGGATGAACTTTTAGGACATAGCATTTACATCCAAAGATGTGAAAGTATTTCACACTTGGTTTTTTTCCTTTGATCATCTCATAGGGAGTTTTTCCATGACTATTTACCAAGGTAAAATTTTGAGTGAAACATGCAGTGTTAACAGCTTCTGCCCAAAAATAGGTTGGAAGTTTTGCATCTGCAAGCATGGTTCTTGCTGCCTCTATGAGAGTCCTGTTCTTTCTTTCTACTACACCATTCTGTTGAGGTGTACCAGGTGCAGAAAACTGTTGAGTGATTCCATTGTCTGCACAAAACCCCTCCATTGTAGAATTCTTGAATTCTGTACCATTGTCACTTCTAAGTACTTTGACTTTGTACTCAGAGTTATTATGAATATTCTTGATAAGTTCAATGATTTGCTGAGGAGCTTCATCCTTCTTGTGTAGAAAGAACACCCATGTGAACCTTGTGAAATCATCCACTATAACTAGAGCATATCTTTTCTTGCTGATAGACATAATGTTTACTGGACCAAACAGATCAAGATGTAGCATGTGAAATGGTTCAGTAATCGAATTTTCAGTCTTGCTCTTGAAAGTGGTTCTTCTTTGCTTTCCAAGCTGACATGCATCACAAAGTCCATCTTGCACAAAATTTGCCTGAGGTAGGCCTCTCACCAGATTGTGCTTAACAAGTTGATTAAGCTTCTTGAAATTAAGATGTGAGAGCTTCTTGTGCCAATTCCAGCTTTCATCACTTGTTGCTTTGCTGTAGAGACATCTAACAATTCCTTTAGATATATCACTTAAGCTGGCTTCATATATGTTACCATGTCTTTGACCAGTTAGAACAATGTCTCCATTCTGCATATTCAAGATTTTGCATCCTTCTCTGTCAAAGATTGACTTGTAACCTTTATCACCCAGTTGACTTATGCTTAAAAGAGTATGTTTCAAGCCTTCAACCAGTGCTATATTTTCTATGATGACATTCCCCAAAACAATTGAGCCATATCCCAGAGTTTCTCCTTTGTTGCCATCTCCAAAAGATATTACTGGGCCAGCTTTCCTCTCAAACTTTGTAAGCAGGGACTTCTTTCCAGTCATATGTCCAGAGCATCCACTGTCCAAGATAATTGAATGCTTCTTTCTTGTGCCCTGCAAACAAAAAGTAACTAGTTAGAATTTTTTAGGACCCAACTTTGATTGGATCCTTTCTTACTAGATTTTGAAACAACAGGCTTTGAGAATTTTGTCTTTACTTTACCTGTTGTAGAGTCAACTTTAGACTCTAATTTCACAAACTGTTTGTGACTAGGAGTTTCAGATTTCAAGGAATAATAGTCATAATACAATTCATGATATTCTTTACACATGTAAATGGAATGAAGTAAACTACCACAATGATAACAAGCTTTTTGTGGTTGGTATTGAATTTTCTGAGTCTTGGGGAATCTAGACTCAGTTTTCCAAGAAGGTTTTTGATTGCAGTCTAGGGCCAAATGATTATGATTTCCACACTTATAGCATTTTTTCCTAGGTGCATCAGGTACATTCTTGTAATTATTCTCTTTGTTAATACCTTCTTTTCCATTCCTATTTCTTTTGATCTTGCTAGACTCTGAAAGACCATCTAATCTCTGTTTCAACTGAGACTTAGACAAAAACCCTATGTTTACATTCTTAGGTTTCTCTAACACTTTCTCATCTGAATTACTATTGTTAATCCTTTTGTGTACAACAGGGGTACCTTTTGAATCAACAAATTTAATATGATTAGGTTCAGAAACAATTTTCTTACCTTCAGATTTAGATGTGTTAGCTTCTATTTTACTATCATCATTGACAATAGCTACTTTTTCTTCTTGTCTAGCCTTATCAAAACCTAAACCATTAACCTTACCACGAATTCCACTTTCAAAGATTTCTATAGTCTTTTTACTGGAATTGTTAATGGTCTTAATCACATCTCTCTCTTCCTCTAGTTCTTTTCTGACATAGTCATAAGCCTCAAGAATAACACTATAATCATGCTTAGCTTTATCTGAACTTAACTTGTATTCTTCCATTTGAATTAACTCAGATTCAAGAAAATTATTTCTATCAACTAATTTATCATTCTTAACCTTAAGTTCATCTTTTTCACAAGTAAGAATTCTAAAATTAGTCATAAGATTCTTAAACTCAGCATGGATAGTTCTAATTTCATCAGAATTTAAGCTATCAAATGAATCAAGAGAGTGAAGTGATACCTTAACAGAGGATGGAGAAGTTTTCTTTGGAGATCCAGGTTTGTCTGAACTATTTGCCATCAATGCAATGTTGTCATAATCCAATTCATCTTCAGAATCACTGGAATCAGCCCAATCCTTCTGTGTGACCATAAGTGCATTACCCTTTCCTGAATTCCTAGGCTTCTTACACTCACTCGCAAAGTGTCCAAGCTCGCTGCAGTTAAAGCACTTGATCTTGGCCTTATCAAGCTTGACAATTGTACTTTTGCTTTTGTCACTCTTCTTCTCCTCCTTCTTTTGAAAAGGTCCTTTGCTAAATCTTCTCCTGTTGAATCTTCCTTTCTTGAAGGCTTTAGCAAACATAGCAAAGAGTTCCTGCATCTCAGATTCAGAATCATTGTTGTCAGAGTCCATATCAATAGTCTCTGACTCAGAACTTTCTTTGCTTTTCTTCTTCCTTGAATTCTTTACAGCAATCTCTTCATGCTGTTCTTCAGGAAGCTTCTTTAATTCAGATTGAGTAGTAAGTGCAATAGTCTTCATCTTTCCTTCACTCCTGCTCTTCTTCTACTGCTTGTCAAGTTCATAAGCTCTTAGTTTTCCATACACTGCCTCTAATGATATCTCATCCAGATCATTAGCTTCCTCAATCGCAGATATCTTCTCATTGTAGAAATCAGGCAAAGCTTTCATGAACTTTGTATTCATATCCTCCAAGTCATAATATTTACCATGCATGGCCATCTCATTGATGAGTTTTGTAAACCTATCAAAGGTATCAGTAAGTGACTCACCAGACTTGGATTCAAAGTACTCATACTGTTGTATAAGTAATGTCCTCATATTCTTCCTAACAGGCTTAGTTCCTTCACAGTGAACCTTAAGATTGTCCCATATGTCCTTAGCAGTTTTACAAGAGAGAACATAGTTAGTGAGAACAGAATCAAGACTATTGAATAATATGTTTCTCACTTTAGCATCTTTAAGAACATTCTCCTTGTCCTTATCTGACCATTCAGATTTTGGCTTCTCTGATGTATGTTCTGGAACAACCACACCATCAACAGTTGCTTGTCCAACGACCTTTGTTGGAACAAAAGGTCCATCTCTGATTCTGTCAAGATTATCAGGATCTGTTGCTTCCAGATGATGAAACATCTTTACTTCCCATAGAGTATATTCGTTTCTCTTGAGCATAGAAATCTTAGTATTCCCTTCCTTGTAACCAGACATGATTGCAGATCTTTATGATTATTCGAAATCAACCTGCTCTAATACCAATTGTTAACTCGAATAACTTGTAGAAGGGGGGGGTTGATTACAAGTTATATAATCGTGTCTGATTTTTACTTGATTATATGAACAAGAATAAACGAATAAATCAAACTCTGTTTGTATTAATAAGATCAAATACAAACTCTACCAAAGGTGTACAATACCTTTAGCAGCTGCTGACAATACAAATCTCTCTCTCTGTTTGTACTCTCGTATACTCACGATTACAAACCTCATGAACTCTTTTTACAATGATATAGACAGAGTATTTATAATGCTACCTATCAACTAATAACAGAAAGATATAATCTATACATGACAATGTTCTGCCTTCTAGTCGATAGTTTCCTTCAATAGAAAACTCTTTCCTTCATAATATCTTCTTGCTTGTTCTTCAAACAACGATCCTATTTTATAGCACTTGCCAGTTTCTGTAGCATCCATAATGACATCATCAGTAACAAGACTGATATCAGGATTTCATTTTGCATCAGTATCTGATCATCATCAGTATTAGACCGTCATCAGGATTTGCTCTTTGTTCCTGACATGTAGTCTCCGATACACTGTTCATTCCTGACTAAACTGTACAGATAACTGTCTTACACATAAATCCTATATATAGTGCTAAATCCTTTATAAGATCAGGATTACAAGAAGTATAATGTGTAAATTCTATTCTTAACATCACAACTTATGAATTATTCCTAACAATGTGGAAGATGGAGATAATCCCAACACACTAATTAAGTGTATGGCCAAGATCCACTCATCAAAGCTTAAGGGGGAAGGAAACAAATAGATGGCTAGGATTTGTCCACCACATTTAGAATGTGTAGGGTCAACATTTACCCAACACACCCCTCAACCCTAATTTTTGTCCTATAAATACCCCCTCACCCCCTTGTATTGATAACATAGATTTTAGTATAGTTTTAGGGTAGATTTCATTTCTTGTTTTGTAGTTCTAAATTTTGTAAACACTCATCTTTTCATTAATGCAAATTTTCATTTATTTTAATTTCTTGTCTTGCTCTCTCGTTTATGTTGCCTTGCTTTCGTTATTTTCGTAAATCCGATTAGTGGACAAAGTAGCGAAATGCTAACCACTTGGGGTTGAAAGTAATGATTTTTAATTTCTTGCTCTTAGTTAATAATCGAAATTAAGCCCCTTTAAATTTCCATTTTATTGTGGGTTAATAATTTCCAACATTTTATTTGTACCTGTTTTACAAGTTTTATTCGAGACTTAATTAGATTTCCCCTGTTTTTTTTTATTTTCGAATACACCAGTTTCTTATCCCCTGTTTTTTTTCCCTTGTCTTCAAAAAAAAAACCACAAACCCCAGTTCCTTATTTCTCCTTCTTCTTCGATTAAAACAACCTCTCCCCTGTTTCTTCCTTTCGGTTCTCTATCAGTCCTTCTCCCTTTCTTGTTAGCATTAAACCCATTTCCTCTTTCTCTACAATCGAGTTAGCTATTAATTGAGTCCGAGTTTTGTGTTGTTTCGAGTCTAACCGAGTCACCAGTTTAGTGTCCGAGTTGTGATTCACTGAGTTTCGTTTTGGAGATGTGCTGAGTTCATTGTAATTGTGTTTAGTTGAGTTTTGCTGAGCGTAATTAGTTTCGTTGCTGTGTTGGTTTTTCCATTACTGAGTCACTCGGTCCTGTTTGTTTTGTTCGAGTTTTTTGCTGAGTTTTGTAATACTGAGTTAACTGGGTTTAGTGACTATAGTTGTAATGCTGAGTCGTGAGTCCCCTGCGTTTTCTTCCTTTTCGTTTATGCCTATCAGTTTCTGTTTGCTGTTTGTTTTTGAGTCGTGAGTTTTGTTGAGTTAGTGTCCGAGTTTGCGAGTTTTAATGTCAGCTGAGTTTTGTCGACCGAGTTGCTCCGCGTTTTTGTTAAAATGGGTTGGCTTTTTTTTTTTTTGTTGTTGAATTCGTAGTGTACAAATTGAATGGCTGGTTTTCTGAGTTGCTTTTTTTTTTTTCTGTTTCCTTTGCTGATTATGTGCATCTTTCTGCTATGTTTAGTCGACGAGTCGAGTCACTAGTTTTGCATGTTGGTTGAATTGAGTTTGTTTTGGTTTTAATCTGTATTGAGTCGACTTTGTGTTTGTTCTAGCCTCGTTTGTGTTATGATGACCAGGCCACTTGTCGAACTCATGGTTAGGGTATGTGTCTTGTTGATGTTCTAATCACAGTACTGGAATTTTTACGTGATAAAATCTGGTTTTAATTGGAATTTAGGATTTTTAGAATAATTTGATTTTTGATCTTTTTATTTGTAATCAATTAGCTTAGAAATAGAATAATTTACTTTTCTTCTAAAAATATATTTAATTTCCTTTTAGTAATTAATTAGTAAAATCCAAATTTTTCCAAAAATCCACTTGTTCTAGTTCGATTAAATTAAAAGTTAAGAATCGCGAAATTATTTAATCTCTGTGGAATAAATCTTAAAATACTAAAACGAGATCGTGCGCTTGCGATATTTAAATCTTTATTTTTAGCACATCAAACATCGACTGAAATATTAAGTCTACAAAATTAACAAATGACTAGACACACAATTAAAGGCCGAAACAAATCCATCAATCATGGACACCCAAAATGGTACAAAAACTTAATTAACTCTTAAAAATAAAAAACATCAATCATGACCAATGATATAGTAACTAATAAATTAAAACCCTATTTACAAATTTGAATCTAAATAATAACTGATGCATTAAAATTGATTAATAAAAAATAAATCCCATCATTAAGAACGTAACTGAAACAAATAAATATTAACAATAAATTACCGAAAGACAAAGAAGCTAATTATTCCTTAAATCACTCACTATATAAACACAATGTAGTAACTACTTAAAATCTACTAATAATCACATTAAAAGTCATTAATGAAAAAGATATCAATTATCAATCAATTATAATTAACTGAACACAAAATCATCAATCATATATGTTAAATGAAAAATAATATCTTAACAAAACAAGCCACAATATGCTTAAAGATTTACACAGTTCAAATCAAACAAATTCCGACCAAGTTATTGCAGAAAACCGGCGAGAGACCCGTCCAAAACTAAAACGAAATAAAAGTAACCAAAATCATCAACACAGCAATAAAACTCAACTCAAGCAAATTCAGAACACAACACTAACATTCAATTTTATTAATCAGAAACTCCAACACATATGAATAGCAAACAGGATACTGAAACTCAGAAGTCATCGATTCAACTCAGACCACACAGCAACTCAAAACTCGAACTACAAACTCAGAAAATGTAAACTCAAGTGCACAACTCAGAAACTCGGAAAATTCAGCCAATTTACAGAACACTGAACCCACGAGAGTAAATCAACCAAAACCAAAACTGAAAACTCAGCACAAAATGATATAAACATAACAGAAAAACGAAGACTCAGAAACAACTACACAATTCAACACAACCAAAACTCAAAAAAGAACTCATCAAACATAACGACCTAGTCGACTCAAAAAACTACTAATAAACAGCAAACGGAACCAATCGGCACATGAAATGAACACGAGAGCAATCAGCAAAGAATCCGAGTCAACTTTGCTATTATAACTCATCTGAAACAAACAATTTTGGCAAAAACTCAGAAAGACGCAACAAGAGAATTGGGGGAGCCTTAGTTTTAAGTATTGTTAAATCAGAAAATTATGGTAAAGAGTACTATTCTACCCCTACCCTTTTACCCCCAATTTCCTAAAATCCCTAAAATCCTCAATTCCAGATTATTCCTGCCCTGTTTTCCTCAATTGTTCTCTCGACCTTTCTCCCAAGAAAATCTCTTTTATCTCTCCCGTGGAAAAAATCTCCCTCTCTCTCTCTCTCTCTCTCTTCTCGATTCACCCTTAATTTAGTAAGTTATATCTGTTCTAGGGATGGTTATTGTTGCGAACTGATACCCCTCTTCCCTGTTCGTCCTCTTCTCTTCTTACTGTGTTACTACTATTGTGCGCGTGTGTGTATCTAAATGGAATAATGCTTATTTGATTACCCTAAAACCCAATAAATAAAAATATAACCCTTAGCACAAGCACACGTACAGATACGTTCTTTGTGTGACGAGTTCGGGGTGGATATCACTTCTGTGAGACAGCCTTTCACTGATTTGTTAAATATGAAAGTGAAAATTAAATTAGATATTGGAAGTTACTACATAACATAGTAAATTCTTCCTTAGTTTTATTCGATGTGACATACAAATAATGAGTCAATGTGATAAAACGTTTTCTCTAACCCATCAATAATTTGGATAAGGAATATCAACGAAATGATGTTTCCTAGTCTAAGTTATTTGTGATATATTTAAAGGCAAAGTCTAGACGGCACAGATATCGAAATATTCTAAACACTAATTTTTTGAACCAAAAATAAGAATATTATTCAAAATAGTGTTCATTTCAAATGTTTTTTTCTCAAATATATTCGATAAATATTTCAAAGACTTATTTTCAAAATGCCTTGTTCAAAGACTTGCGGAACGAATAAAATAGATTTGATCCCTGAACACCTAATAATTTTCATTTAAATTGGATAAAACTTTAAAATATTCAAAATAAATATTTTGAGAATTTCATAGTCATTATAATTTGAGGAATAATATATTTTAATATATTTCAAGTCAAAACTTTAGTCAAAATATCAACAAGTTACGGTAAACGACTAGTGTATTTATTCCGTCACGTAAGGATATTTAATCGAAATATTTTTGAATAAAATACCCCCACATGTTATTTTGACTTGAAACTTTGGATTTGTCACTAGAATAATTAAAAGGAATTTTAGAATTCTTTTCATGATTTTTGCATATTTTTTTCGGGATCCCAAAAATCAATACGTAATTAATTTTTCGGTGGCATAAAATTCATAGATGGTTTCTTGGGGATTCCCATAATTTCATAATTTTCGAAAGAATTTTCGATTTATTTCATAAAAGTGGGTTTATTGCGTAGTTTCTCGTTTTTCGGCTAAAGCGAACCAATGAAAGCTTCCTAAATATTTTATTTTTGAAATTCACACATGTTGATTTGCTGGAGGGAATCTATGAAGGTGCTAAGAAGGTGATTTTTGCCTTTTATTATTTAATTACAAGCTTGACACTTGTCTAAAGACTATTGGTCCTTAGAACCCTAATTTAGCCTACAAATACCCCCCACTCATTTTCTTAAGCCTTTTTGTGCCAAAAAATTGCTGTGTATTTCTCTCTAGAAACTCAAAAAATTCAAAAACCAAGAGCCTTCAAAACGATTTGGATAACAAAGTTTTGTTTCCCCAGTTTTCATCATCTTTAAAACTTTTTTTTTTGCTCCATTTCTTACACACTAAAACACCACTCGGCCAAGATATTTTTTGACAGACCTTTGGCTCGTCTTAGGAAGTCCTTAAGTGCTCTTTATTGTGTATTTGATTCACCATTTTATGCTCCTTGAATATTATTCATTTGGTGCTCATTTGGCCTTGTTTTGGTGCTGTTTTTGGCTCTTTTTCTTGCTCATCTTGGCACTCTCGGCTTCACACTTCTAGGTAGCCACTTGCACAATTTCTCGCAGCCTTATAAGTGTTATTTCTTGATCATTTGAATAACTTTCTATCCTTCTTGATTATATTTCTTTTTGTGTTCATTTCGGCTCATTTTGGTGGTGGATTTAGGATTAATTCAAAACTAGCTCGTATCTCTTGCAGTTCTCTCTTAATTAAAGAGGAACTTGAGCATTTGTAAGGTCAAGAGTCATAAGTTAGTTATAATGTGTAAACAAGTTATATATTCGGTTTTGTTAGTGTTTAATCCATTAAAATATATACTTGTGCTTAAGTAGTCTTACATTTGTCACTTATACACACTTGTTCTTGAATTAATTCGTGTAGTGGGTATAGACATCTTGTAAGCTACTCAGAGGAGGTTCTTAAATAATTTATAAACTCCTCTTTAAGTCCTTAGTAATTAACCATTCAATTTATACTTGGTTATAAGGCAAAGAAGTATCTTTTGATTTGTTCTTAACTTTCATAAACTAGTTTCGACCTTAAGTGGTTTAAACTTGTTACATCTTAAATCAAAAGAAATCTTCTTTTAGTGTTGGTTATACAAGTCCCTTGAACCTTAATTGTGTTTAAATATTTAAGAACTTAACCAAGGCTACTTGAACTTGTTTCTTACCCGAAACATAGTTTAAAACTTTCGGCCCTTTTCTTGCAATTATTCGGTCGAAGGTTTTAGTATATATATATATATATATATATATATATATATATATATATATATATATATATCTTGTTGCATTCACATTTTATTTGTTATATTGCATTAGTTGTGTGACAAGTGCCTTGTTTAACTTTTTCCAGCTATTTATATATTTTTCGCATTACGTTCAACGCATAATAGTGTGTTTCTTAACGGTCCTCACAATTGTGAAGCGATAATAGTTTAACACAATAGCGTGGTTTGAAGCAAACTATAGTGAAGGTGTGTTTAGGCTAAAGCCTAATAAATATTATATTCGATCACATTTGTATAAATATGTATACAAGGTTATATAATATTTATACGAGTGCATAACAATTGTATACTTAGAGTTTAGTAGCTTGTTTAATATTTTACGGAATATTTATAACTCGTTCCAACTCATATTAATTTGTGTTGTAGAACACAAGTAAATTGTATATTTTTATTTTTGTTTATATTCTGCTAAACCTAATATTTATAAAAATTAATATACTTGGCTTTTATTTATATTGACGGAGTTTATCTCGTTAATATTTATATTTTCTCTCTTGATCTAGTTTTCATACTAGTTCATTTTTAATTGTCAAATTTAAAAGGGATTTTAAGTCGTAGTGCTTGTTTTATATCCTTTAACGTAAGATGATTCTTGCTCTATGACCCAAGTCTTAAATGCGTCGAGGGGAAGTTGAGTGTCTTTGCACAGTGAGGAGGAGAAAAGATCCAAAATCTAAGAGTTAAGATCAAATACCGACAAAGGGTGTAGATATGAAATCTACGCAAAGGGTTACTTATGTGGTTGTGAGGAAGTAACGGGGAGTTACGTTCCAAGATAAACTCATAAGGGATTACTTATGTGGTTGTGAGGAGGTAACGGGGAGTTACGTTCCAAGATAAACTCCTAAAGGTTTTACTTACATTTGAGGAGGTAACGGGGAGTTACGCACCAAGATAATCTTGTAAGGGGTTGTTATATTATTTTAAGGAGGAAACGGGTAGTTAGGCTCTAAGATAAATATATAGTAGTTGTAAAGGCTTCTCCGCCTACTATAAGGAGCATTTTACTTTCAGTGGAAGAAATCTCGAGTTCAGGAGGAGCTCGGGGACTAGAGTAGGGCTGTTCAAATTCGTTAGGGGATTGCGGCATCGCGAACCAGGATAAATCGATCGTGTCCTACTCTTTATCTTTCTCTCTTTTATTTTCTGCATTGTATATTACTTATTTATAAGTAATTAATTTTTTAAAAGGAGAAAGAGATTTTTAAAATGCCAAGCTCAATTTTTTAAAAAGGTGAAAAGTTATTCAACCCCCCTCCCCCAACTTCTAGCTTATCTTACCTATTTACGGAACCTATCAAACTCGAATGTCTAATTTCAGATGTCATTAGCTAAACCCCCCTAAGAGCATGACTGAGCTCCAAAAAAGGGCGGGTAAGTACATAAAGGCTGAGAAAAGCATGAAGAAAGCAGAAACCCCGACCGTAGGTGCTAAGAACGTGAACTCTAAGAAACGAAAGACGAAGCAGGAGTATGATGCCAGAGACAAGTATCCCCGAACTGGGAAAGACTCTAATTCTGCTCCTAAGAAGAACCAAGGACAAAGGTTCACTAAGTATGCAAGGCTGAACGCTTCAAGGAGTCAAATCTTGTTGGATATTGAGAAGGATAAGGATTTCAGATGGTCGAAGCCACTAAGGGGAGATCATGAAAAAAGAAAAAAGAATCAGTACTGTAGATTCAACAAAGATGTGGGTCATAACACGGATGATTGTAGACAACTCAAATGTTAAATATAATTGATGTGAATAATGTCAGTGTTTAAGTGTTACAGAGGTTCATCAGAGTTTAACTGGAAGCTGGAAGTGGTCAGAGTTTGATTAAACTTTGACAGAAGGAAGCTCGACAGAGTTTGCTAAACTCTGTCAGGAGGAAGCGTCTACTGGTCATCATTAGAGTTTGAAGGATAATTGAAGATAATTATGGAAGCGATATCTTTGAAGATTGGATAACTATCAAAGACATCGTGATGACTAAGAAGACGTGTAGCAATCGTAATTGATAGCATTTGTATAGCTGATTTATAGGAGTATCAATTATCGATTGTACTGTAGCTATATATCTTTATAAATATAGTTAGGTTAACCCAAGAAGGGTATCGAGAAACGTATTATCATTTGATTGTAACCTAAGCAGCTCTCTGTGATATTTTACATCACTGAGAGAGGAGTTATTAATTCCATACAATTTTTGGTTATTTAAACGTGTGTTAATTGTTATTCTCATATACAAACTTGATTATATTTGTGTATTCGGCCTAACAATTGGTATCAGAGCAGATTTGTTACTTTATACAGTTTAGGATCCACACACAACTATAATCAATGACAGAGATACCTCCTCCATCAGGTTCTAGTACTGAGAAGGCTTAACCTACTACTGTGAGTCGTTATGAGACAATTAGGGTTCCTATTCTCAGGCCGGCAGAATATTCAATCTGGAAGGTGAAGATGACCATGTTTCTGGAGGCTACAGATCCAGAATATCTTGACGGAATTTATGAAGGTCCTCATAAGCCTACAAAGTTATCTTTTGCTACTGTTGGTCAAGAAGCTAAAATAGTTCCAAAGGAGAAGAAAGATCTGACTCCTGAGGATATTTCATCTATTGCTAAGGATGCATAGGTTAGACATTTACTTCATAGTGCCTTAGACAATGTTATGTCTAACAAAGTGATTAATTGCACAACTACCAAAGAAATCTGGGATGTCCTTGAAGTTAGATGTCAAGGAACTGCTGTTATCAAAAAGAACAGAAGGAACATACTCACATAGGTGAAGATGACCATGACAGAAACATTTGATAGATTTTGTAAGCTACTCAATGATTTGTCACTGGTCAATAAAGAGTATGATCTAGAAGATTCAAATCTCAAATTTCTTCTTGCTCTACCTGAAAAGTGGGATGTTAAGACAACCACTATAAGAGATAATTATGATCTTGCTGACAATGAGATTGATGAAATTTATGGGTTGCTCAAAACTCATGAACTGGAAATGGAAAAGAGAAACAGGAGATCAAGCAAAAATACAAAGTCTGTTGCTCTTAAGGTTGAAGAAAAACCCTTGAAGAAGGAAGCATCAAGGAAGAAAGCTAAGGGAAAAGCTTTGGTCATACACTCTAAAAGTGAGTCATCAAATTCTGATGTTGACTCAAACACCGATGAATCATCTGACTCTGAGGATGATGAAGAAGAAATGATGCAAATGGCTGCTTTGATGGTGAAGACCTTCAAGAAGATGGGTTTCAAGAACTTCAAGAAGGGAAAAAGGTTCTGTAAGAAGGATTCAAATTCTGAATATGCTTGATCTGTTTGGACTAGTGAATGTCTTGTCTATTGGAAGAAAGAAATATGCTTTAGTCATTGTTGATGAACACACCAGATACACTTGGGTGTATTTTCTAGCAAAAAAGGATGAAACTGCATTAACTCTGATGGAGCATGTAAAGCTACTAGACAAAGGATCAAATAACACAGTCAAAATAATCAGGAGTGATAATGGAACTGAGTTTAAGAATGCAACAATGGAAGAATTTTGCAAGAACAGATAAGTGAAGCAAGAGTTTTCTGCATCTGGTACACCACAACAAAATGGTGTAGTTGAGAGGAAAAACAGAACCTTGATAGAAGCTGCCAGAACTATGCTTGATGAAGCAAAATTGTCAACCTATTTCTGGGCAGAAGTAGTTCAAACTGCCTGTTTTACTCAAAATGCCACTCTGATCAACAAGCATGGGAAAACACCATATGAGATGGTGAAGGAAAATAAGCCTAACCTGAAATATTTTCATATTTTTTGGTGCAAATGCTTTGTGTTGAAAACTCATCCTGAACAGTTGACCAAATTTGAGTTAAAAGCTGATGAACGAATTTTTGTTGGCTATCCACTGTCAACTAAGGCATTCAGAGTTTATAATATGAGAACTAAGGTGATTATGGAGTCAATTCATGTGTCATTTGATGACAAGAAAATAACTGGACTTGAAGATGTAGATGAACATGATCAACTACGATTTGAAAATGAAGATTTAATCACTGATGAAGTAAACTCTGATGAAGCTGAGTCGACAAACTCTATTGAAGTAAACTCTGAACCTCTACTGGTAAACACTGAAGAAACTTCTCAGCCAGAACAAAGGGGAGAACCAGTTGAGGGGGAGCATGAAGAATCACTTCAAAATGATGACTCAAATACTGAAAGTGAGTCAACTGAAAAATCTGGATCAAACTCTGATGACTCAAACTCTGAAAGTTCAAAATTTGACAGTTCAAACTCTGAGCAGTAAAATTCAGGGGGAGCCTCAGAGAATGAAGAAAGGCAACAAGAAAATCAGGAGAGCATGGATCAAGGGGGAGGATCAAATACTGATAGAAGTCATTTACCTTTAGCAAGGAAATGGACAAAGTCTCATACACCTGATTTAATTATTGGAGATCCAGATGCGAAAGTAAGGACAAGGAGTGCTACAACAGATGAATGTCTATTTCATGCATTTTTGTCTAAATCTGAACCAAAGAAAGTAGAAGAAGATCTTCAAGATGCTGACTGGATAACAGCAATGCAAGAGAAGTTAGATGAATTCGAAAGAAATGAAGTTTGGACCCTTGTACCAAGACCAAAGAATAGATCTGTTGTTGGTACTAAATGGGTTTTCAGAAATAAAACTGATAGTGAGGGAGTTGTTACAAGGAACAAGGCTAGACTTGTGGCAAAAGGCTATTCACAGCAGGAAGGAATAGACTATGATGAAACTTTTGCTCCAGTTGCAAGATTGGAGGCAATAAGGATTTTTCTAGCATATGCCTCTCATAAAAATTCAAGGTATTTGAGATGGATGTAAAAAGTGCTTTTCTGAATGGGAAGCTTGAAGAAGAAGTGTTTGTTGAACAACCACCAGGATTTGTGGACCCCAAATATCCAGATTATGTCTACAGGCTAGATAAGGCACTCTATGGACTTAAGCAGGCACCAAGAGCATGGTATGAAACTCTGGCTCAATTTATTTTAGGGGTTCAACAAAGGTACAATTGATAAAACCCTATTCTATTTTAAATCTGGTAGTGACTTGCTTTTAGTTTAGATATTTGTTGATGACATAATTTTTGGGTCTACTAATGATAAACTCTGTAAGAAGTTTGCCAAGCTCATGCAGTCCAGGTATCAAATGAGCATGATGGGAGAGCTTAGTTATTTTCTAGGCCTACAAGTGAAGCAAACAGATGATGAGATTTTCATAAATCAAGCAAAATATACTAGAAATCTTCTCAAGAAATTTGGTATGCTTAACTGTTCATCTACAACAACTCCCATGGCAACAACAACAAAGTTGGACAAAGACACAAGGGCTTCAATAGATATGACAAGCTACAGAGGCATGATAGGGTCTCTTCTTTATCTGACAACAAGCAGACCTGACATCATGTATGCAACTTGTCTCTGTGCAAGGTTTCAGGCAGACCCCAGAGAACCACATCTAACAGCTGTGAAGAGAATTTTTAAGTATCTCAAGGGCACCATAACCTTAGGTCTGTGGTATCCCAGAGAATCAGATTTCAAGCTACTTGGTTACTCTGATGTAGACTTTGCAGGCTGTAAGATAGACAGAAAAAGCACCAGTGGAAGTTATCAATTTTTGGGTGAAAGACTTGTTTCTTGGTACAGCAAGAAACAGAAATGAATTTATACATCTACAGCTGAAGCAGAGTATATTACTGCTGGTAGCTGTTGTGCACAGATTCTGTGGATGAAGAATCAATTATTGGATTATGGATTAAGGTACAGTAAATACCTATTTACTGTGATAATCAAAGTGCTATTGCTATAACAGGTAATCCAGTACATCATTCAATGACCAAGCACATCAGCATAAGGTACCACTTTATCAGAGAACATGTAGAAGAAGGAAATATTGAGCTTCATTTTGTGTCTATAGAACAACAGCTTGCAGATATCTTCACCAAACCATTGAGTGAAGCTACATTTACAAGGCTGGTAAATGAACTAGGAATGATCTCTGGTTTCGACTAGAGACACTGGTTAGACTCAAAATTTACTCATATAGTATGTTGCTCATGTTTCTGTGATTATGTTAACTGCTATACAAACTTTGTTATTAAACACTGTTAGTATATCTTGATGTGTAACACACCTGTTAGAATACTCTGTAGGAAATACACTGTTGAAATGTTGGATAAACTCTGATAATGTTATTGTCTGAACATAAACATCGATGAAGAAATCTGTATGAAGCATGATTCTCAGTAATTAATCATGAATCCTTCTAAGTTATTTGTGATCTAATCTTAGACTGTGCAGAAAATTAACACAGCATGATACAGTTTCCATATTTATAGCATCTCTTAGTTTATCTATCCTAAACTCTGAGTCTATAAATGCTGTGTGCATTGCCTCTCATGAATAACTTCTGATGTTGATGACATCTAAAATCTGTTAGTTAAACTCTGTTTAGTTAGATGCTGTTATTAGGCTACCCCCAAAGCAAATGGGCTATTAGAACTCTTTTGAGATTATGTTGTGTCTAGGACGACATAGGAACTTGCTAGCAAAAAGTAAGGGCTAAAATTCTATAATTTTTGGTGACTAGTCAAAAATAAGGAAGAACCAGGAACTTATCAAAAAGATAAGGGCTAAAATTCTCTAATTTTTGGTGACTAGTCAAAGACTAGGAAGACCCAGGAACTTATCAAAACGATAAGGGCTAAAATTATAGGATTTTTGGTGACTAGTCAAAGACTAGGAAGACCCAGGAACTTATCAAAAAGATAAGGGCTAAAATTATAGGATTTTTGGTGACTAGTTCCAACCTCTGATTAAAAAAAATAGTTAGAAGGGGGTATAAGTTAGTTCAGAGTTACTGTATATCAATTATTACAGAGTTTAGCATTCATCAGACATTACGAGTTTACTATGAGAGTTTGTTCAAACAGTGTTTACTGATTTACTTTATGGATTTTATGAAAAATTAGATGCTCTAAATATTGAATTAGTAAACTCTGCTATACACACACATATATTCACAACTGTGCAGTTTTTGAAAGGGTTATGATAATAAAGTTGGAGAATTGACAAACACTGATAAATTTTGTCTAGTACTCTAAGGTATATTTTATTTCAGACAATTTACATACTTGGGGTAAAAAGAGTTTTTGAAAAATGAGATAAATAATTGCCAGCTATAAATGAGTATTAGAGTGTCAAAGTGTATTGGTAATAGGAGAGAGAGAGAGTAGCAGTAATTATTGCTATAATTACTGAGCGTGAAAAATTGTTCCATTGAATGTGTGCCACATGTCCCACTCACACAGTTAACAAGAATCGTGTCCCACTCACACAGTTAACAAGAATCGTGTCCCACTCACACAAGAAACTGGTTGCGTGTATTAATGTTAAAACGATTTGATTTTAATTTTTAATTACAAATCTAATCATTTTACATAAACGGTTCATATTTCTATTGCACACTGGTATTCTCTTTGCACACACCCACTCACAATTACTTTGTTCATTCACTGGCACATTTTCGCAAACACCTTTCATTTACATCGTTTTCTCTGATATTTTCTTCTCGAATCTAATCTCATGGCCACCAAAGTTTTTAATGCTCGAGGGTTAGTGTTTGTACCTAACAACTATGCACCTCCATTGAATACTGAGAACGTTCCAGAGGCGTTTCATCTAATTCAAAACTTCTTGATGGATTCGGAGATTGGTCAAGCCCTAGTCGAACCAACAAAGCTCTATTCTGCACATATTGCTACTTTTTGGCAGACAGGTACTTATGATGATGGAGGAGATAATGGGACTCCTTCAATTATTTTCACCTATGAGGACACAGAGTATGTCATTACTCCAACAACGGTCAGAGAAGCTTTGGGTTTTGATACACACACTGCTTACAGTGTTGTTGGTGAAAAATATCTAAGAGAGATGTTGCAACAAATTGGGTATTCAGGACCTTTAGCGAAACTTGGTTCAGTGAAAAGGCCAAATCTGAGGAAGGAATGAAGTTTCTTTTTCGATTGCATCACAAGGGCTTTTGGAAAGAAAATCACAAATTGGGATGCTATTCCTACTGATAGTCTTCAAATCGGATATGCTCTTCTTTATGGAGGTAATTTTGATTTTGGTAGACTTGTCTTGATGAACATAGGTGAAAGATTGTCAGAGTCTAGTACCACTGTTTATTTTTCTCGATTTTGTCAAATACTATTCTCTGCTTGTCTGCCTGAGGTTGAAATCTCTGAGGAAGATGTTATTCAGGCCTTTAAGGTTCATAAGAGAATATTCTCTGATTTGACCAACAAGGATGCAAACAAGGATGTACCTGCCTTGATTTTGCCTCTTGCTCTTCAAAACATCTTAAATCAACCTCAAGAACCACAGCAGCCTTAGCCTGCACTTTCACCACCTACAAACACTGAAACACAACCTCAACCTAACATTAATGAGCCAAACAATGAACAAATTCAACCAACACTCACTCAAACTCAAACTCAACCTCAACCTGCAAACTCTGAACAAAATCCATCACCTACACAGGCTAAACCAAAACGTGGAGGTAAAACGTCAGGGTTAAGAAGCAAAGAGTACCAAGGTCTGACTTCTCAAACTCTGGTGAAGAAGAAGTGGCAGCTGAGGTACCTAAATCAAAGAGGAGAAGGTTGATAGTTGATGAGTCAGATGAAGAGATGAATGTTGAAGCTCCAGAGGTGATTTCTAAGGAGATACCTACTGTTGAGATAAATACTGAAGACGAAGCTGTAAAGACAACCGAGGATACACAGATGGATGTGGAAAACAGAGATGGTTTTGCTGATATGGATGCTTTTGTTGAGTCATTCATTCCATTCTATGAGGACATTGAAGTTCCTATCTCATCACCTGTTGTTGCTAACTCTGAAGCAACTGGTGTAGCTGATCAACCTATTGTGGTACTTGATGACACAGTAGCAACACATACTGAATTAGTCTCTGATGCTCACCAAGTTTCTGAAAAAGGTGAAGAAATTGATCAACCAACCAAGGCCGTAATCTCTAAGCCTGTGGATGAAGTTCTTGAAATTGCAAAGTCTGTTGCAGCTAGAGAGCAAACTGCAGAGAATACTGAGGAGGCATTTACTGATAATGTTGAAGTTGCAGAGACTATTGCTGACAAAGTTGAAGCTGCAGTGAATATTGTGAATGTTGCTGAGACTGATTCAGTTGAAAATGAAAATGCTGAAGTCGATGTTGAAGCTGAAGGAAGTGTTGAGTCTAACTCTTCTCAGCAACAACCAGTACAACCTGATGCAAAGATAACTGATTTTTCTGGACCTTCACACCAACGTGAAATTGAAGAAGATTATTTTACCAAATTTTCAAAAAATTGGTATAAAGAAGATTGCATTTTCCCTGCTGATGTGTCAAATTATACCTAACCGCAAGCGCACGGTATCAATTGTAGTAGATACTAGCAAATACGGGTCGAATCCTCAAGGAGACAGTTTCAGTTTCAATTCAATTGCTATCAATTGTTTCTAGTCACAACGATTGTTTTGGAATTTTATTAACTACTAAAGCAAATTTAACAAAGTTTTAAATCAATTAATTAAAGGATCTAGGGCAATTCAGGTTCACCATGTTTACACCAAACAAATCACAAAAGTATAGCTTTTCAATGGGATTAAGTAATTAAAGCAATGGTTAATCTTTCTCAAGCATTAACGCTCTCAGAATATCTAATGATGTTCTCACACTCACCTTCAATTCTGCTAATTGTATGTAAGCCTCTAGTAGTAAAATCTTTCGATCTATTACTCCTATTGCAATCAATTAATCCGTGATATTGCGCAATTACACAAATTAAGAATTATAACATATCAATCAGAATTACTCTTTACCCATCAATCTACTAATCAAATTAAGCCCAAATCATGGTGCAAACATGGCTCCCCTTAATACCCTAGAATTAAACTACTCACTCATGGTAGAATAAAAACTAATAATAATAATAATAATGAAGAAAGCCATATAAAACATATACTAATAAACAAGATGAGATAAAGAGTACCTTAAACTTTGTATAAACGAAGAACAATAAAGATCCAAATTAAACCAAGTGCTTACAAAGGAAGAGATGAAGAGAGAAAAACCAAAACCCTAGCTTATGTAAAAATAACGTTTGTATATGTCTCTCTCCCTCTATCTCACGTTTTCTCTTCCTTTTATAATAAAACCCCTTAATAAAATCTGATATCTATCTCCTAATAAAAGTATTTTTAATATCCTAATCAATTTACAAAAAGATATCCATAATTGAATAGGATTTTCTTGTAAAATTCGTCACTAATTTTGCTCCTCTGTTTCTGGGCTCTTCCAGTTGGATTTTGCTTATTGGACCACCTCTGAATTAAAGATAATTCCCTAAGCTTCGCGTGGACAGTAATTTCGTCAAATCCTGACTTCTGGAACTCAAGATATGGCCCAAACAGTGCAGGCAGCCCGTGTAGCCCAATATTACGAATTTTCTCCTATTTTATCTCCAAAATAGCTCTTTTTGCTCCAAATCCTTCCAAGTTATGAATTCTTTATTTCCTACAATAAAATAATAAAATCTATTAAATAAATATCCAAATCAATGCAAAACACAATAAATATGAGAATAAAATCATCTAAAATATATATAAAAATATACTCTATCAAACATCCCCACACTTAGCATTTGCACGTCCTCGGGCAAATAAGTGAAATAAAAACTAAGTCCTAACAAACATCACTTTCGTAGATGACACGATTGCATTGAGCATATGCAACAAGCCGTTAAACCCCTAGGCAGCCCTAGTAGGACGAGTGTTGTCTCGTGAGGGTTTATAGTGAATGTACCCACAAAATTCATCCAACCATGCAAAAGATCAATGCTAACACAACACCACACACACAAGTCCTCTCATGCCACATCAACTTAAGAATCAAAGTAAACATACGATGTCTTGGTGTCGAAAGTGCAAGTATTCACGTAGTCTACTCAACCAACATGCAGAAGGTCATAAAAATTCATGTCAAGTGTAAAAATCGTTGGTAATCATGCTAAGCCCACAAGAAATACATCTTTAAGTCTAAACCCGGGATCTCCTATGCCAAAACAAGTAATAACTCACCTTTCACTCAAAAACGAATATTCACTCAAGAACTAGGTTAAGTGTATCACTCAATTCCAACAAAATCATAAACACAACTTGACACTCGCAATCAATCTCAATCTCAACACAACATACATCACTGATGACAATCAAAAGGTCTTTATTCGGGTTGTAATGGGGCTAGGGACCAGGTATGTCAAGTAAAGCTAAAACAGGTTAATGTCAAAAGCTAGTACCCAACAATAATCATTATTCAATTCCCTTTCTATTAAAACAAATACTTCCCCACACTTGGATTTTTCAATAACCTTTACATAATAACTTGACTAGTCGAATGAAGAGGGATCATACAAACATAAGAATGCTCTCGAATTTATTTATTTATTTTTTCTTTTTTTTTTCTATTTTCTGTTTTTTTTTTCTTCTTTTTTTTTCTTTTTTTTTTTCTTTTTTTTTTCTTTTTTTTCTTGAGAGCTAAAGAATAAACACAATGATCCATAGATATTTTTATGAATTTCGACTAGCAAGCATCAACCCAAAATTAATATTCCCCAAAAGTATGATCATCAATAACCCCCCTTTTATGAACACCTTATTACTCCCTTAAGCACGATACTAGCCTTTGACAATTTAGGTTCAAATTTAATGTAAGGCCAATAGAATAAAAAGGATAATGGCAAGTAATGTGGTATGTCACCGAAAGAATAGGATTAGGCTCAAAGGGTTAACTAATTGATCATGTAAAAATGGTGTGGAAATATGGGAAATACGAGGTTATACCTAATTGCCTTTATCATCTCATCATCAATTAATGTCATGCATTTCAAGAAAGATCTCAAGTAAGTGCTAGCAATGTAAACAACATGTGGACACTCAAGCAAACGAAAAATCATGCAAAAGATATGCATATAGGCTCAAAACTCACTTGGTGTGACAAAACATAATCAATCCCAAGTAACAAGACTCTCTAACGCACCTACTTGTACTCAAAGCATGTAAACCAAGTCATCTTGGACATATTCATGTCATTCTAATCACTTACAACATCCAATTAAGTCTACCAGCTTCAACTTGCTAGTGTAAGTGTGTGCACAAGAACAAAGCACGTCACTTCTCATACAAAAGCGTCAAGAACACAAGAATTCTACGCATGCATGGGTGTATCAAGCAAAATACAACAACTAATCAAATTGCATGGCTAGAATTATTTTTGGTATTTTTAATTTTTTAAATTTTTTTGGATTTTTTTTTTTTTTTAAACAAGTAATACACTACGTTGAGAACATCTCCCCACACTTAAGCGGTTCATTGTCCCCAATGAACTAATGAACAAGATACAAAACTACAACTAAAAACAAAATAAAACTACACTAAAAAGAAAAGAAAGAAAACTCCCCTGGAATTAAGATGTCATGTGTGAAAACCATCCCTCATTTGCTTAGGAGCCACCCACTCACCAACAACCACCAAGAAATTTCCTGCAAAAACCACCAAGCAATATCACTCCAAAAATACCCAATTAACAAGAATAATACAAAATCCCCAATTTACAAGAACACAAATTCGTAATAAAAAAATTAGAGAAGAAAAATCCCAACTACGAATCAAAGAGGTGAACTTGTACTAATTTTCCCCCAAACTTGAATTTTTAGAGATGTACAGGAAGAAAATAATAAATTGGGTGTGTATGTATGGGTATAAATAGATAATGGAATGATAGGATGGATTTAAGAATTTTAAGGTGAAAAGGAAAAAATTTGGGTGGAATTTGAAATTTAATGTAGGATAGAAATAGGATTTAGGGATTAAAAATAAAAATAAAAATAATAATAATAATAATAAAAAAAATAATTATAATAATAATAATAATAATAAATAAGAATTAGAATAGAAATAGGTTTAGAAATTTGAAAAAGAGATGGGAGGTTTTGGATTTGAAATAGGAAAAGAATTAGGTACAATAGGGGTATAAATAGAATAGGAGGTGAAAAGAAATTTTTTTTTTTATATAAAACAGCCGCACAAAACTGATGAAACACTCTGACAAAATTCTGACAGGCCCTTCTTCACGCGCAGCCTGCCGCGCAACTGAAGCAAATTGCTCCAAGTACAGTGGCGCAGGTGCAAGATGCGCGAAACCCCCGCAATCTGCCTCTATTCCAGTAACGCAGGCGCAGCCTGCGTTACACCCCCGCAAACTGCCCCACTGCCAGAAACGCAGGTGCAGCATGCGTTACAGAGCTGCAACCTGCTCAAAATTCAAATTTTTTTTTTTTTTTAATTTTTTTATAACTAAACAATTCTACTATATACGAAAGAAGGAAAGAAGTACTCCCCTATGCAAAAGCATGAAGTGCACCCATCCTCCAATGCAGCCTATGTACCACATCCATGGGTTGCCTCCCAAGAAGCGCTTCTTTAACGTCAATAGCTTGACGTCCTCAGAAATACTCCGATGGAGACGGAATATCCAATTTCTCGATCATAAACTCGCCACCACAAAAAGTATCAAGAGTGTTAGTGGTTGTCTTTATCCTGCAGAAAGTCTCCAAACAAGCATCAGTAAAATAAAATATGTCATTAATAAGCAATAGAGAGAGTGCTTGTGCAGTTTTGGAAAACTTTGTGATAAAATAGCGATAAAATTCAACACCACGAAAAGATTGAACTCCCTTGACATAAGGTGGAGGTTCTGGTGGTGGCTTTTCTTCACTCCTCACTTTCACTGGAGCCATTCGAACATCTTGGCTTATCACATCATTGGCTAATAAGACACTTCCATCTTCTCCCTCTTCTCGAGCTTGAAACGTATGAGCCACTTTGTATGGATCCTCAACCAGAATTTGAGAAATATCATCTTGGACAATATTTGTTATCACATCAACCTTGAAATAAGTGTTCTTGAGCAAAGAAGCCTTGTAAGTAGAGGCTAGATCGAGAGTAAATTTATCAATACATGGTAGCTTAGGCACAGGTTGTGGAAGAGAAACAACAACCATCTCTGTATTGCTTTCCTTTGTAGCCTCATCATCAGTCACATTGTTCTTGGTAACAGCAACATCATTGATCTCGTCATCGGTGGCATGCTCCTTCTCTTTATCAATGGCCTCATCATCAACATACATGGAGAAACTATCATATTCCTGATCGCTTGTGAGATTGATAGCAATCAGGTCCTCTTCGGATCGGATAGATGATGATGGTAAATAGTCGAGCTGCCCTGTAGCAGAAGAGTTAGCCAACTGTGCAATTTGAGATTCAATCGCCAAACTTTGAGTTTCTAATTCTTCAAAACTCTTTAGCATTTTATTCAAGATATCCCACATCTCATTTGTCTGATCAGCTTGCACATCTACGCTGGGTTGAGAAACATGTAGATCTTCTTGTAGAGGAGGATATTGATATTCTTGCTGTGGCGGCTGCTCATATGACTGATAATATTGTTGCTCAAATTGTTGCTGATTATGATATGAAAAATTTTGAGCACCATTGTCCTGGTAGTAGAAATCTGGTTGATTCACGTATTCTTGATCAAAAGTGTTTGAATACTGATTGTACCCATATCCTTCTTCAAAAGAATTCATTTGTCCCAACTGAGCACTCTGAGAATTATAGACATTGTAATAGCATTCCAAACCATAATGACCCTGGACACCACAAATTGGACAGAAGTTGTAAGTTTTAGGGGCCACTTGTGACATCTCATTAATACTCATTGGACGCATAATGGGCTCTAGAGGGTTGAATGAGGCAATTTCTTGAGTGCGTGCCTCCAACATGGAAGAGAGTAGTGCAAAAGTATCAACTTCACCCATTGCAAACCTGTAGACACTCAACAAAGCCAAGAAAACGTAGTAAAATCTGCCTCAATTGGAACAAAGGTTCCAACGAGACAATGGAAACAATCTAAACAACTAAATTAAAATCAATATAAACTCGTTGTCTCCCCGGCAGCGGCGCCAAAAACTTGATGTGTCAAATTATACCTAACCGCAAGCGCACGGTATCAATTGTAGTAGATACTAGCAAATACGGGTCGAATCCTCAAGGAGACAGTTTCAGTTTCAATTCAATTGCTATCAATTGTTTCTAGTCACAACGATTGTTTTGGAATTTTATTAACTACTAAAGCAAATTTAACAAAGTTTTAAATCAATTAATTAAAGGATCTAGGGCAATTCAGGTTCACCATGTTTACACCAAACAAATCACAAAAGTATAGCTTTTCAATGGGATTAAGTAATTAAAGCAATGGTTAATCTTTCTCAAGCATTAACGCTCTCAGAATATCTAATGATGTTCTCACACTCACCTTCAATTTTGCTAATTGTATGTAAGCCTCTAGTAGTAAAATCTTTCGATCTATTACTCCTATTGCAATCAATTAATCCGTGATATTGCGCAATTACACAAATTAAGAATTATAACATATCAATCAGAATTACTCTTTACCCATCAATCTACTAATCAAATTAAGCCCAAATCATGGTGCAAACATGGCTCCCCTTAATACCCTAGAATTAAACTACTCACTCATGGTAGAATAAAAACTAATAATAATAATAATGAAGAAAGCCATATAAAACATATACTAATAAACAAGATGAGATAAAGAGTACCTTAAACTTTGTATAAACGAAGAACAATAAAGATCCAAATTAAACCAAGTGCTTACAAAGGAAGAGATGAAGAGAGAAAAACCAAAACCCTAGCTTATGTAAAAATAACGTTTGTATATGTCTCTCTCCCTCTATCTCACGTTTTCTCTTCCTTTTATAATAAAATCCCTTAATAAAATCTGATATCTATCTCCTAATAAAAGTATTTTTAATATCCTAATCAATTTATAAAAAGATATCCATAATTGAATAGGATTTTCTTGTAAAATTCGTCACTAATTTTGCTCCTCTGTTTCTGGGCTCTTCCAGTTGGATTTTGCTTATTGGACCACCTCTGAATTAAAGATAATTCCCTAAGCTTCGCGTGGACAGTAATTTCGTCAAATTCTGACTTCTGGAACTCAAGATATGGCCCAAACAGTGCAGGCAGCCCGTGTAGCCCAATATTACGAATTTTCTCCTATTTTATCTCCAAAATAGCTCTTTTTGCTCCAAATCCTTCCAAGTTATGAATTCTTTATTTCCTACAATAAAATAATAAAATCTATTAAATAAATATCCAAATCAATGCAAAACACAATAAATATGAGAATAAAATCATCTAAAATATATATAAAAATATACTCTATCACCTGCTGGAAGAGCAGCTAAGTTTGTGCAAAGAACTGCTACACAGATTACAAATCCAGAGATTCTTTCATGTCTAAAAGCCACTATTGTTCAAGTCAAGACTCTCAATACCAGATTTGATATTTCTCAACAAGCAATAACTGATCTGCGATCTGAAGTTGTTAACAGAGATATGCTTATGTAGAGAGATAATAAACTGAAGTTTCAGACTTTTTCTAAATATCAAGAAACTCTGTTAAAAAGGCTCAGTAAAGTGGAAGAGAATCAAACTGTCGTGTCTGGTAAGATTGACTTCATTGCTAACTCTTTGGAATTGATCACATCTATATTGATTCCTGATGATGTCAAAAAAGGGGGAGAGAGTTGCTAAGTTAAAATGCAGGTAATCTCAAACTCTGACTAAAAAGGATGATGTTGAAGATGAAGGAGCAAATGATCGAGAAAAGAGATTAAAATCAAAAGCTGATAGAGATATGAGTCTGAGATCTGGCAAGTCTTCTACAAAGTCTGATGGAATAAATACCAATGTTCAGAGTACTTCAAAGATCAAGAGTTTGTTATTCACTGACAATCCACAGAAAGATGAAGAATTGGCTGCTAGATTGTTTCTTGAAGAGAATGAAGAAGGAGTTACAATTGAAGACATTCAAGCTGAGGAGGAGAATTTACAAGAAGAACATCAAAAAGCTTTGAAGTCTGGAAAGCTAAAGAAGAATGAAAAAACTCCTAGGCCTGTTCAAAAAGGAATTGTTATTAAAGAAAATGTTGGTGCTAATCAGAATGTTCTATTGTCTAGAAAACCAACAGAAGATGCTAAACAGAAGCTGAAAGGTAAGATTGGTGAAGAAGAAAAGGTTTTGAAGAAAGTACATACAACCTCTGTTGCTACACAAGTTGTACAGAAACCATTGCCTACTCAGATGCAAATGATTTTTGGAAAACCAACTATTCTTGATCAAACTCTGAAGACTGGAGATACTAATTTTCTACAAGGCAGAGCTTATGTGTCTAAGCAAAGTCGAGATACATCTGCTTTGGGATCAGGTAGAGAAATTAGAGTGATTACTAGTCCTCTAGATCCTCCATCACTGGCTGTTCCAGGACAAGGTGTTACACATGAGAGTTTGGACAGACTGGAATCAGTACAGTTGATTCATCAAAAGAGCTTGAAGAAAGATTTTCTGCTGTACTTCATGGCTGATGGAACTGTGTATAAAGTTAGTGAGGATGATATTGGTTTGAAGCTATGGGAAGAATTGGAATATGTTCTGTATCTTTTCAAAGTAAAAAATCAAAGGACTCAGCAAGCTGCTAATGTGCTAAGGAATAAGATGTTGAAAGCTATGGCAATTCGTGGTGCAAAATATACAAGTGAGTATATTCCGAAGTACAGAGATTATAATGGGAAGATTGTTGAGATGAAGAAAAATAGTGCTCAACTGAAGACAGATCTGGGTATAACTGTGTTAGATTTTAATCCAGAGTCAGAGAAAGCACATTTTATCAGACTGGGTAATGACATGAGGAAGAACAAGATATATTCTCTGAGATCTGCAATTTATCAGACTGGTGAAGATGATCCTAAACTTAAAGAGATTAAGAAGATCATGCAGATAGAACTCGAGAATGTAGAAAGAAGATTGCTTATAGACTATCTCAGATCAACATCAGATGTTGAGGAAATTAAGTAATTAAAGCTCTGTAAGTATTTCTTGTTTTCTGTAAATTATTGAAGTATCACTTGTCTGATCTCAGAGGAGCAAGAACAGTCGTTGAACCACCACCACCAGGCGTGACCCACCGGAATTCGCCACCGACGGCGACGGTTTCAGTCGCGGACGCCTGGGCAACCCCAAACTACACCCCAAACTCCATTTTAATGCCTCAACAACGATGTACAAGATTAAAAACACTAAATACACACCCAACAGCCCTTGTGTGAAGAAATCGAACATATACATACATAATACATACCTATTCAATAACTAGGTAGAATAGAGATTTTACAAAGATTTAATGTTGTGTTTGTGCAGAAAATGAAGTGTGGGAGAGAGATTGAAATGAGAGAGAGATTTGTGAGAGAGAGATGAGAGCTCGAGAGAGATTTGATGAGAGAGAGACAGCCGAGAGAAGAGACAGCCGAGAGATTATTCTGGAAGAAGAGAGGCGGCTACCTCTTGAATAAAAATCTAGGGGCAAAAATGTAACTTCCTTAGTGAAAGCAATTTACAAATCAACTAATTGGCTTTTGAAAATTGAATTTAAATGGGAAAACGATGAACAATAAAACTTCTCATTTTTAAAATGTAGGATACAAAATTATGAACACCCACATAATGTTTAGAATATTTTTAGGATCAAAAATGAATTAGATATGAATTTTGCAAGTTTTGATCCTTTAAATGCAATAAAACTCTTAAAATCATTTTGAAATACTTAAATACTCAAAATAATTCTTCCAAAAATTTTAAAAACTATATAATATCATAAAGATAATATCACAAAAGATTTCATGATTTTTAATAACTCCGATGATTTTATAAAAAATTTAGAAGATTAATAATGCATGATTTAAATCATCAAAACACAAATAAAGATACACAGACTTATCTGGCATACACAAATCATCATATAGACACAAAAACACAATATCACATCTCATTAACCTTCTCAAAAATATTCACATCACATACTCCATAATTAATATTAAATAAGAAATTTTAAATACGCGATTTTCTAAATCGTTATACCCCAGCCTTGGTGGAAGTTGCATGTGGATGGAGCTGTAAACAGTGGAGGTGCTGGAGCACGTGTAATCTTGGTCACTCCCGAAGGTAGTCAACTCATGAGTACTATTCACTTTAAGTTTCAGGCAACTAACAATGATGCCGAATATGAGGCTTTGATTAATGGTTTGAAATTTTCCCTAGAGATGAAGGTTGCAAATTTGATCATATTGAGCGATTCAGAGTTAGTGGTTGGACAGGTCAAAGGTGGATTGCAATGTAGAGGTCCAAGGACAGAGCTTTACATGAAATATGCTCAGCGACTGATCTAGAAGTTTCGAGAGGTGAGGTTAGAGTGTATTCCTCGAGATAAGAATTGTAATGCGGATGTTCTAGCTAAGTTGGGATCTCAAAAGGATGCAATGTTGCTTGGAACGGTTCCTCTACAAATTCAAGAAGTGCCAAGTATTCCAGAAGTGGAAGTTATGGAAGTGAATGTCGTTTCGCAAGTTACTTGGATGACTCCAATTCAAGAGTATATTCGTGGGGGGATTCTCCCAAGTGACAAGGTTGAAGCAAGGCGTATTCGGTACCAAGCAGCAAGGTTTGTGGAGTATGATGGAATTCTGTACAAGAGAGGTTTTAACCAACCACTTCTCAAATGCATAGATGGTGATGAATGCAACTACATTCTAATATAAGTGCATGAAGGGATTTGTGGCAATCACTCGGGGGGTGGTTCGATCGTTAGCAATGAAGGTATTGAGACAAGGTTATTTCTGGCCTACTATGAAGAAGGATGCCTAAGAGTTTCTCAAGGCGTTTGATAAATGTCAAAGGTTTACCAACTATTCAACTAGTCCTGTGACTATGCTGACTTCCATGATGAGTCCATAGCCGTTTGCTATGTGGGGGATAGATCTGATTGGAGAACTCCCAAAATCTAAGGGGGTGTTAAGTATGTTATTGTTGTTGTGGATTACTTCACCAGGTGGGCGGAGGCCATGCCTTTGGCTACTATCATAGCGAAGAAAATTAAAGATTTTGTTTTTAACTATATTGTGTGCAGATTTGGGATTCCATATAAAATTGTATCAGATAATGGAAAGCAATTCGACAGCAAGGAGTTGCGAAAGTTGTGTGATGACTTGGGAATCAAGAAGGAGTTTGCAGCTGTGTATCATCCTCAAAGTAATGGACAGACAGAGGCTATCAATAAGATTATCAAGCATACTTTGAAGACGAAGTTAGAAGAAAGCAAGGGAAATTGGCTTGAAGAGCTTCCTATGGTTCTATGGTCGTACAACATAACTCCTAGGACCACAACTGTAGAATGTCCTTTTATGTTGTCATATGGGTGTGAAGCAATGGTTCCTGTGGAGATTGGAGCTTCAGGAGAGATTTTTATGATGAAGAAACTAATATGATAAATCAAAGATTGAATCTTGATTTTTTGGAAGAAACAAGGGCTAAATCACAGCTGAGGTTGGCAACTTATCAGCAAAGGGCTGCAAGGTATTACAACATGAAGGTAATGACCCTATGACGCGCCCAGGATGGAAGGCGCGCCCAGGGATTACATGGAGTTAATGATTCCTCTCTAGAAACACTATCATCGAGAGTTATTTAAGCAAATTGAAGATCAAACATACACATACATATATATATATATATATGTGTGTGTGTGTGTGTGTGTGTGTGTGTGTGTGTGTGTGCAGAAAGTAAGAAGAACACATGAAAATATGAACAGTCAATTCGCAATAGAGGACGAAATACACGGTTAAAATCGAAGATACGAGCATCAAAACGTACCTTGAAAGTTCTTGAACGAAATATGTGGAAAAAGAGCACCGAAAACGCTTGATTTGGTCGACCTTTTGCTCGGAAAACAAAAAATTACCGGAGAAAGGTATTTTTCGGGGAAAGAGTAAAGTGAAGGAAGGTGGGATATTTATAGATGTTCAAAAAGATAGTGGGTGACAGCTGTTATATTGGGAAACAGTTAATATTCTGAGGACGCGCCCGTATACCTGGCACGCCCTGAATAGAGTTTTTCTGAAGAATTTTGGGTTTTCTGAGAGAAATTCCATATATCATCTTTGATTTCATACGGAATTGGGGTAGTTGTTGTAGCCAAAATTTGGTTCGGGTACTTTCAAGATGGATTCGGGTCGATAACAGGTTTAATTTGGGGAATTCTAAGATAAATTGTGGTTTTGGCAGGATGGAGATAAGTTAGGCCGCGCCCTAATCTTTTCAATAATTAGGGCGTACCCTATATAATGAGGAATTCTACAGAGGTTGGTTTTCCAAGGATTATTGAAGAATTCCCCCCTGTCGTATCTCAAGAGGAGGATGTCCGTCGTAGAAGGCCTCCAGGGGTTTTAACTGGATTTAGGGACATTTTCTTATACACTGAGGGCGCGCCCTCTATGGTGGAAAGATGGGTACCTCTTTGGTGTGTGCTTTGGATCTCTGTTCTTATACTCAATGGGCGCGCTCTCATTGGGAACTTTGGAGTAATCTTGCACTTTACACCCAAAAACTCTGGATCACCTGTCCTGCTATCTGGTGGGTGCTTCTCATTCGAGGGACATGCGTTCTGCACTTGGGATAAACCATGGCTATACCTGCATCCTTGAAATCAAGAAATATCTAGTAGCGGATGAGACTAGTCCTCGACGGGGAAAGTTTCCTTATCTGTGAAGTCTTAAAATCTTGGATGAGCCTTGGGCCTTTTGTGGTTAGGCCTCATAGTAGAACATTCCGGATGTTGGACCGACAATCCAAACCCATTTAGGTTTCTTGCTCTCCAAGAACTAAGTATGGCTTGATCCCTACAAATACCAGGGTACGTAGGCTCATTGAGGGGTTGCAAACCGAGAGCTCTGAAATAGCCACCACTAACCCTATCAATTTCAACCACCAATTACAAACAACTACCACACACCACCGCTCTTTCCGGCAAGGAACCACCGCTGTAGATCTTGTTTCCGACGACGTACCTCGAATTTTGTTGTTTCCAAATTCCCAAATTCCTCCGTCAACAGGATGCAATCATGCAAGCAGTGCTAATACAGTAGTGGTTGGCACACCCCCAAATTTGATATGAAAAATACCGTGGAGAAATTTTTTTCTTGTTGGCTTACTAGGATATCTGCTAGTCAGATAATGGCAATGAAATCCTGATTTGTGGGAGTATAACAGTGTGAATGTAATATTTTCCATGAATATGGTAACATGAGCTGTTTGTTAACATCGAATTCTGTAAGTTCATGTGTTTTTGCAAGAAGAGACCCGTAAACGATCACAGCAATGGCACAACATACTAGCTATACTGCTAGGAACCAAAAGAGTATGCAGCTGGGTATTTCTACATAAAATGTTTTCTAAATGAATAATACTACTTTTGCTTTTAGACTTATAGCTTCTTTTGTCTTTTTCTATTCGAGCACTATGCATGACTTTCTCTCATCAACCGATATGAGTCATCCGTATTTAATACTACGTACTTGGATTATGTTGATTTTAAGATGTTTGTGTTTGTTGCAGTTGGACATTCTGTTACAGGAAACGGATGACAGTAATTGTTCAGATCACTGCATTTGACTGAGGCATCGAAGCATTTCTATCTTATAACAGATTCTTTTTTTTTTTCTTTGCTAAATTATCTTATGACAGATTCACCATCAGGTCAGTTAAGAAAAACTTCTACCTTCTCCATCGTGTACATGCTTTGATGCCTTCGTCGTGTTCAATCTTTTTAAGAAACATAGAATATGCATTTCATCCTCATATGGAGAACATAAACAAGAAACATAAGCACATTCTGCTTTATGGGCAGAACAGCAACATGTAAATTTTTGTAAGCCCCCCTAACAAGTACGTGCTGAAGATTTAAGACTAGTGATTGAACCAAAAGTGGAAGACATGTTAAGCATTAGTTTAACTTTGCAGTGTATACCTTGGGGTTGGGGTTCCTGTAAGATTAATGTATCCTTTTATGGCTATCTTTCATGGTACAAGTTCATAAACTGCATAGTACCTGTCTGAATGAACTGTGACCAGAAACATAACCTATATGGCTAGGATCAGGTCGGAGTTGATGTTTCTTCACTGTTTTAAGGTTTTTTCTCCGGTAACTTTTTTACCCGGAATCTCTGGAACAAGGGATCAGATAAAAACCCTTGGCAAGGTAATACCATTCCATTTTGCGGAAAGTGTTGATCATATCTGGCGAGATTGCATATATGCTCCCCATATATTATCACTGATAATATTGGCGGAGACACACAGTGCCCTAAGATTTGTTGGAATAGTCTTAAATTTACATACATGTATGTTAATGTTGCATTTGTTTCCGTGGTAGTAGCTGAAGACCAGGACGTGTAGGTTGTTTGAGTATTATCAGGATAGTGCAGTAGTGGATTCGTGGTAGGTTTCTAGTTGCTAAGTAATAGGCACCACCTTGTGTCTAGTAGCTATAAATATTGTAAGTACGTTTCATTTCAAACTACTAGAGAAGTAGTTCCAGTATATACATATAGTTCATTATAGTAGTATATTAGTTTGTTTTACAACAGTGAAGTAGTTTCAGTATATACATATAGTTCATTATAGTAGTATATTAGTTTGTTTTACAATAGTGGTATCAGAGCTAGGCTCGATTGAGAAAACTGGGCGTTATTAATGGTATGCCATGGGTGAAAAAGAGAAGAATGAAGCTGGTTCCAATGGTGGTGGTACTACTGGAGGTTCCCACGATGGTTATCAGGAGGCATAGACAGAATTCAGATACATTCAAATGGATACGAAAGTTATAGGCATCAAGCTGAGGTATACTATGATGATGAGCAAGAAATCAAGTCCGAGGTGGCTAATTAAAGAAAATTTGTTTTTAGAATTGTGGGTGAGAAGTGCACCATAGAGAAAAGTTCTCCAAATTTGGGGAAAAAAAAATTCTAAAAATTGTAAGTTGATGAGAAGTGCATCAACAAATGCAAGTAGACGTTGGTGAGAAGTGCATCAACAAACCTAATATTAAATGGTGGTGAGAAGTGCATCACAGAAATCCAAAATTAGATGGTGGTGAGAAGTGCATCACAGAAACCCAAAATTAGATGGTGGTGAGAAGTGCATCACAAGATGAAGAGAAGTGCTTCATAAGTTTAAGATTATGGGGGTGATTGTTGGAATTTAATCTTAAACTTAATTGTGTTTTATTTATTTATTAGCTTTTATTTTGTTATTTGTAAACTGGTTCTTAGCTCAAGACTTGGTCTGCAGATCGTGGAGTGCTTTTAGGGGCCGGTAGTTCAATAGCCAAGTAGTGGAGATGTATTAGGAAAGCAGTTGTTTACTTCCTAGTTTTTAGCCATTTTCATGTTCTAGTTTTAGTATAAAATGTAGTGTCCGTTTGCTTAATAATATCAGAGAGAGTTAATACAATGTAGTAGTCATTTTGTTTTTCATCCGTTTGTTATACATATAGTGTCTTTTATTGTGCGAGTGTTTAAGTAAAGCCCAGGCCCGTTTTAATATATCAGCCTTAGATTTACAATAAGATTTTCCTCACCCATGGAGTACCCTGAGGTTTTAGGTATATTTTTTTATTTATAATACAAATGCAGAAACAGAGGTAGCTCGTTTTGGCAAAGGAGCTTATCTTTGTTCAGGGCCGGTAGCAGATCCTTAATTCTACCTTTTCATTTATTCAAAGTACCCTCTGATATGAAAAAAGGTTGCTACATGTAGAACAGAAATGAAAATTTTAGATATCCGAGCAGCTCTAAATTTGCAAAGCAAGTTTGAAGAATGTTTGATCAAGTCCCTTTCTGAATTTCGTTTTATTTGGCGTACCCTCAACACAAATCCTCGCTCCGCCACTGGCAACAGGTATAATGAGGACCTTGCCCCTGTTTGAGCTCTTGAACCCTTACCCATCTTTAATTTGTGAAAATTAGGACTTCAGCAAGGTACTGTTGAACACTGTAAACATAAACTTACACTAGTATGTTCTAACATCCTTTCTGTTGGGAATAATAATTGAGCTGCTCTTAGAAAAACTTAGCTACAATCGAGTCACTGTATATAAGTTTAGTTTTGTTCAGTTATATATTAATTTTATTCTTCTGCACTTACCGCCTGGTAACCCTGATTTCATCTATATAATGGAATTAGGGTACTGACATCTTGCCATTGCTATGTCAAAAAAAATTAAGTAAATGAATATTCTTGCCCTTGAATGTGAAGTGGCTTTTGCAGGTGACTACTAGAAAAATTAGAGACTATTAGAGAACCAGTTTATTTATTATTGGTTCAAATATTATCTGGGACACAAACTACAACATTTTCCAAGGGGCTAACAATCTGCGACATAAAATTCTTGTCCATGGAACAAGGTATCTTGTACAAGACCTTAAATTCAAGTGTACAGAAACGGATGGAGAAGAAAAAAGGTTGATCAGATGGACCATCGGACTGTGTAAGCACCAGCACCATGACACCGTCTTATCAGCTGCATTAGATTATGATACATCAATGGTACATTCTTACCGAGTTCTTTAAACTTTAGGTCTGACTAATTTTGGAGGGAAAGAAAAACATTTATGTGGCTATTGCCTTGGCTAATCGGAATGTTGTTATTGAAGGGTTTGATGAGGATAATATATGTCAATTTAACAACAGGCAAGTTATGCACATTTCTGTCAAACAAAATTCTTGGTCTCTTTCCCTTTCAGCAAATTTTGGAAAAGATAATCAAACTTGGAATAAGCCATTGAATAACCTTGTTTTGTACCCCTTAACCATATAAAGGTTTTAATTTTTGAATAGTTGAAGGAAGAATTGGAATCAAATTAGAAACAACCTATCAGGCTGATATAACAGAGGAGGAAAGAAATGGAATATAAGATATAAACAGAATAATGAATCTCAATAATTTTGTATTGTCACAATTGTGGATATCCTTTTTGCTGTCAACATCTTTATGAGCTAGTAGCTCTTCATGGAAAAACAAGGGTAAGCCGAGGGCTGTTTCGTCGGGACTTTTTTTTTTTTTTTTTTTTCTTTTTAATTTCTTTACCGTGTTGATGCAAGCAGACAGCTTATACATCGGGTACCAAAAGCCATTTCCTTTCAATTATTCAAACATTTTCAAGGTTGAAATTTGATCTGAAGAACAATGTTTCTACACTGCACAGACCCAAAAAAAAAACAGAGAAAGAAACAGAGAAATATGTTATGAACCATGTTACCTGTTCAGTTATTCTAAAAAATAAGCTTAGCAGGAGCTGCCCATCTTTTTGTGACAGTTAACATTCTTACTAATGCATGTCATACATTTTGAATTCAATAGATATCAAATATACTTGTCTGCATTTAATAATGGAGGGAAAATCAGTTACACATGATGACAAGAACAGAGCACAAATATGAGAAAGGATAAAAGGATGCTTCATCTGTCATATTTCGTAAGTATATTATTCCACAACAAGCAAGGGATTAAAAAAAAGAAACTAAAATTACTAAAGCTAATTCTACAGCTCTGGCCTTTGGAAAAGAAGATCATGACTAGGAAATCTACTATTGCAAATATCTTACGGTAATGTAGTATTTAATCCGTATTTATAATTTGAGCTTAATAGAATAACTAGTAAATAGTTATAAAATGACACATGATGCAATTCAACATCAATAAGTTTCAGAAAATTATTTACACCAAACAATCTTAAAGTTAATAGAATTTCATATTGAGTGGGTAATCACTCCTCACATATGAGGGATCACAGGAACTACAAAGAAAATTCCAGCAAATCTCTTAGTTTACTTACAATTGAAACATGCCAATGCTTTTAGCGACTACGGAATCTATCTATCGCTAAAACGCCTTTAATTTAACAGGTTATAGCTGACAAAAATCTTTATAAGTTACCATTTAACCAATCAAGTTCCTCCTTGCCCAACTCAAGTTCGAACGGCAGTTCCACATTCTGAATCGCTGGATGATAATCAGGCTCCTGCATATATGTGTCACCGAAAAGGTGCACATGATCATCACAATACTGCAGCAGATTCTCCTCAAAATTGACTTTTAAATCATCACATGTCGTTAATGAAGTAAATGGCAGATCAAACAACTCTTTTACCGTAGGTTCTCTGAAGCCATCACGGGAATCTATATCGGACTTGTGATCAGGAAAAGGTGATAATATAGGATCTACCTCAAAATCATTAATGGGCAGCTCATCTATTAGAACAAGTTTTTTCATCTGACGCATTGATCCTTTGGTGGATTCTTGAACTGTATCAACTATCTGCAGTGATGTATCATCTGTTTCCATAACTGGATTACCAGAACTATTAACGCTTTGCAATGGATTCGACACATCAAGAACCGAGGAGGGTGATGGAAGAGAATAGAATCCAGTAGTATCTTCTGAAGCACATGCACTAGCAGCATTCATATTGTTTTTATTTGACAAAATCCTCCGGTCAAGCTCATCCTTTTTCGCCCTATAAACTTCATAAGCTTCCTCTTCTGTTGGAAACGTACCAAGCCATAATCTTTTCTTTTGAAAAGGATCCCGAATTTCTGCAGCATATGTTCCCCATTTTCTTCTCCGAACTCCTGTAAATCTTTTTTCATTTGTTTTCTTATCCTCATCTATCTTAGCCTTACTCTTCTTTCCCCGAACCTTAACAGAAGATTGACGTTTTTCACCTGAATTATACATCGGAATATAAACTTCCCTCACAACACGCTTAATCCTCTCCCCACGTTCATTAAATTGATCACGACAACAACCATCATCATCGCTACTAGAATCAGTCGCATCAGGATCATTGTAAAAAATCCTTACTCTTTTCATCACTACATTACCATCCTGCTTACATTCCTTCTTCCTTTTCAACATCTTTTCTTTCTCAATGATTTTATTTAAACCCAAAACCTTCCTCCGAGGCCCCGCCATTGTCCTACCTCTAAAACCCCAATTTTTAAAACACAACCTCAAAGAACACAATATTCCAAAAATCAAACACCAAAACTTGAAGATTCTCAATCAAGAATCATCCAGAATACTAAATTAAAAACCGAAACCGCTTTATAGAAAAAAACCCAAAGTAATCCACTCCAAAGCAACCCCTGCATAATAAAACCACAAAACCCCATAAAAACAAAAAACAAGAAAAAAACCCAGATCACAGTATCAACACACACACTTGCACATAAATAAACAAAACAAGAACATAAATACAAACATGTACACAACCACAAAAACCACATAAAAATCTAAAATAAAAAATACCCAGATCACAAAATCAACAGACACACATAAAACAAACACAGACATACAAGAAACACTTAAACATCCATAAAATCACAAAACCCCAGAAAATTAAGAAACACCCAGATCACGAAATCAACAGACTTACACATACAAACAAGAATAATCATGATTAGAAGAGAAAGGGGGTACCTTTTTGACAAAAGAATGAACCAAAGTGGATAAGATTGTATGATTGTAGAGAGAAAAAGAGAGTAGCGCCAGAGCTTGTTTGAAGACATGCAATCTTTTTGTTAAAAAGATTATAAAGGATGGAAACTCAAGGCTACAAAGGCAGACAAGGAAACAAACTCCAATTAAAATCAATTCAAGATTTGATTTTTTCCAAAACAAAAATATATAAAGATTATAATTATGGCAAGGTCATGAAAATAGATCATGGGTACGTAATATTACAAGACTTACTTTAACGGGGATTCAAACAAATTGCTTATTTCACTCTCCACTGCTTCTTCAGTTTTATGTAGAGTTGTAAGTGTAATATTTATATATCACACAGAGTTTGTTCTTCACCTTTCACTAAAACTGACTGCTGAATGGCGCTTTGTTGGCTAATAAAACGACCCCTGGCGTGCACTTTGTGGGCTCCTCACCTTCATTTCCCAAACTTGGGCACCAAGTATTTTATTAAATATTCACCACATTCACCAACAATCAACGTTGACAACGTAGTATATTCAGGACTAATTTCACTTAACCGATCACATTTTTATATGTGCAAATTCTTAACTATTGCAACTAGACAACATTCCAAATATTCTCGATTTATCGGAAATATCTGGATTAAATTTTAGAATTAATTTGAATAATATATTTTACTATTAATAAATCTAATACATTAAATATTTTAGTTATTATATTTTTATATATAACAAGCATAAGGGAATCTTATCCAAATTTTTTATAATATACTCGTCGACCAAAAGAGTATGAACCGTTGGATCTTAAAAGATAGATACGATCCGTTAGATCTAATATTAAAAAGCTTACTTGATTCATAATAGGATTATATTCAAACATTAAAAAAATAAATTTAATAATTTACATCAAATGTAATCAGGTTTTCTAAATTGAATAGAACTATATTTAAATTTATAAAGTAAATTTATTTGATTGATAGTACGATATATTCAAATACGAAAAAGTAAATTGTAATAATTTAAATCAAATATAAGTAGGTTTTCTAAACTGAATAGAAATATCAAAATTCTAAATTCATAACGTTTTTTTCTCTTTAATTTTTGAGTAGTTTCAGTTGGATCATTAAATTAAAAGATTATTTGCGTAACCTATAAAATAGTCTAAATCTGATTCTTAGAATTCAAGATAGAGCAAAAAACAGTAAATTGATCGTGTGAAATCTAATAAATATTAAAAAAAAAATTATATATATTTATCATTGAAGAAAAATTTCAAATTTAAGAGTTCTTAATTTGCTTCCATGAAATATTAAATTTATCTAATAAAAATGAAATTCAATTATATCCTTATATGTAATAAGCGTAAATGGGATCTTATCCAAACTTTTTGTAGTATGGTCTTTGACCAAAAGAATATGAATCATTGGATCTTAAAATAGATAGATGTGATCCGTTAGATATGATATTAAAAAAAGCTTATCGGATAGTAAGATTATATTCAAATACCATAAAGTAAATTTAATAATATAAATCATATATAAATAGATTTTCTAAATTGAATAGAATTAGATTTAATATTCGAAAGTAAGTTTATTTAATTGATAGTAGGATTATATTCAAATACAAAAAAGTAAAATTTAATAATATAAACCAAATATATAAAGGTTTTCTAAATATAACCACTAAATTAAAGATAATTTCTTCAATTTTGTGTAAACTAAAAAATTGTCTAAATATAAATTTTAGAACTCAAGATAGAGCACAAAATAATAAAGAGACCGTGTAAAATCTAATAAATAACAATTTTTTATATTTTTATAATCAAATTTAGTTATTTTTTTTCTTAAGTCTTTCATATTTAAGAGTTCTTCAATTTATATAATAAAATAGTAAAATTAATCAGATAAAAACCAAATTCAATATAAATAAATCTTCATAAATATAAATATTAAGACAATTTTGTTTTATAATATAACATAAATAATTAAAAATATTAAAAAAGAACTGTGAGTTACTCGAATTATAACTCGGTATAAATAAATTTTAATAAATGCAAATATTAAGAAAATTTTGTTTGATAATATAATTTATGTAATTAAAAATTTTAAAAATCATACATTGCACGGAATATATAATTAAAAAAAGATATTTTTCCATATGTACGACCTTTTCTAACTATTTTTAAAAATACGTAATCCAAAGGGAAAATGAATTTTTTTGTCATTGAACTATTGACCTTTTTAGAAATATACCACTCAACTATGAATTTTTCTTTTTTAGTCACTAAACTTAGGTTCGGTTTTGTTTTACTCACTAAACTTAGGTTCGGATGTGATTATTAGCATTATGTTAATTATTAGCATAAATTAATAATTCCTTCACAATCATAAAAATATTTATTACACTATTATAAAAAATAATTCTAATAAATTTAAATTTATATGAAACTCATCCGTAATCTTTTTTATTACATCCCAAAATTCAAATATGGTATTTTTGTACTCCATCAAAAAATTATTAATTAATGTTTTTAATGTCTTGAATACTTTTTACGTGCAACAGATCTAAAGATGTTGTATTATCTTTAATATCATCTATATATACATTAATTTTTTACTTGTATTATCTTTAATATCATCTATATACACATTAATTTTTTACTTGTGTCGAGTCGGTAACGAGCTTAGCGAATCGATCTCTCTCAAATTTATCTTCCTATATCTTATTAAACTTTATCTTACTATAATTTTTAAGATATAGTAAAATATCGATAAATGAATGTTCGTTAAACGAATAACCTTGTTAAATGAATATTTTTTTCCGGTCCAAAGTCCAAACATAATAAAGATAGTGTATTTTTTATATCGATTAATGAATAAAAAATTTTGGTCTCAAGCGTATTCATTCATCGAGGTTTAACTCTAAAGATAAATCATTAGAGAGGATAATTTTATCTTATTAAACTTTATCAATTTATTTTCAAGATATAATTTATGCTAATAATTAACATAATGCTAATAATCAAATCCGAACCTAAGTTTAGTGAGTAAAACAAAATCCAAACCTAAGTTTAGTGACTAAAAAAAGAAAAATTCATAGTTGAGTGGTAGATTTCTAAAAAGGTCAATAGTTCAGAGGGAAAAAAATTCATTTTCCCTAATCCAAAATATAATTACAAATCTACGCAACATACTAATTAGAGGGTGTCTAATTTAGATGATTTTGTATGAGGTTGTTTTTATTCCAAACTCATATTTGGTGTTTCCTTGATAATTTAGGAGGAGGTGGGTTTGAGGGAGGGGTGTGAGTTATCAAATAGAATATTAGTACTTCATCTTTATTTATAAAATTATATAATATATATCTTATATATGATGTTGTTTAATCGTAAATTAATTATACTTATTTTTATTTAACACTAATTAGTAATATTTTATTTAAATATATATATATATATATATATTAAATTACTACTATTTAATTGGTCAAATTATGATTTACCAATACATATTCTTTTTAATTATTTTTTGTTAGTCAAAAAGGCATGCCTGTATACATCTAATAACAAGCCTAATTGTTTGTAATGCTTTGCATTACTTACATGACCTCTGAACTGAGGGAACCTCTAGTTATAGAGTTTCTGGTTGTTTTTGTACTTGTAATAGGCATCAAATCCTAGTTGTGTAACTGTACTTATAAAGTCAAGAATAATGCTTGAAAGAAGTTCCAAGGTTCAAGTCTCAAGCAAGAAGATAAAGACTGTCAAATAATCAAAGTTGGGATTTGAAAAAATGAAGAATTTGCCTAAGTACCAATTCAAGAAGTATGTTTGTTATATTCGAAAAGTCTAGCATTCGACAAGTCAAGGATTCGATATCTGTAAAGACACTATTCGATATCTCTGAATTCACTGTTCGATATCTCAGAGATTCGATATGTCTAAATACTCTATTCGAGAACTCAAGAAGTCAACAAGTCAAACTGGTATTCGAGTTCTCAAAGAGTCAACAAGTCAAAGTTCCATTCGATATCTCAAGGACTCAGAAAATTATTCGACATCTCAGGGATTAGACAACTCAAGTGTTCCATTCGACAACTCAAGGATTCCTGGAGAAAAGAGTTATTCGAGAAGTGATTCGATATGTCAAATATGCAGTTTTCGAGAACTCAGAGTTATCTAATACTAGTTCTCGAATCAATCACTTAATCACTTCTCGAATACATTCTTGAAGACAAACTACTGGAGAAATTGTACAAGTCAGAAACCTGCAACAAGCCAAAGCACTTTATGGACCACAATTTGTAACATGCTTTAGAAAGCCTACAAAGAAGCTTGGAGAGATGTACAAGAGACAAAAAGCTAAAGAAGTGGATCTGAACAAAACTTTACAAAGTCAAATCTGTAGCCGTTTGGATGCTTACTCAAAAAGGATAGACACACTGGAAAGTAAACTTGTTTAGCTACCTTATTTGTAGTAAGTAGGTTGTATTCATGTTCTATAAGAATACAACCTCACTTCCTTAGAGATTAAGTTTTTAGAAGTTTTTCACATACATTGTAAGAGACATCTCTCTGAGAAAAATGAAGCTGAGAATACTACCATTTGTATTCACAGATTGTAGCAAATCTTTATCTAATAAAATATTAGATTAAAGTGATATCCTGTCTTGTGTTGTTCATAATCCGCACCAGTAAATCCACACACACAAACACATATTGTGCTACAAAGATTCAAGAACAAGAAAAAGTTCAAGAATCCATTCACCCCCTGTATTCTTTTACTGTATTCAATACTCAACAAGTGGTATCAAAGCAGGCTGTTGATCAAAGCAGAAAACGATCATGAGTTCGAATACACCAGAGACAACAGGAACGGTGAAGGTCCCTAAGTTTGACAAAGAAAATTACAACCTCTGGAAGATAAAAATGATGTTGTTCATCAAAGCTTCTCATCCTTTGTATCCTGAGATTCTCAAGAATGGTCCATTTGTTCCACAACAAGAGATTCAAGAGAAGACTGTTGGAACTACAACTACTCCAAGATCTTATGTGGCCAAGGAACCATCTAAATGGACAGAATCAGAAAAGGAGATAGTTGCTCTTGGTAGTCACCTCATGCTGTTAATCATAGACTGAATGGATATGTCAATGTTTGCAAATATAGCATCTTGCACTTCTGCTAAAGAAATGTGGGATCATATTGAGGTTCTATGTGAAGGAACAGATGAGGTCAAGGAAAACAAGAAACGAATACTGGTCATACAGTATGAAGCTTTCATGGCACAGCCCAAGGAAAGCATCACTGATATGTTTGAGAGATTTCACAAGTTGGTTACTAAGTTGCAGATGAATGGAAAGGTTTACAGCACTAAAAACTAAATATGAAGTTTCTATTGTCTTTTCCAAACCACTTAGAGCAGAGGGTCATTTCTCTAAGGGAAAGAGATTTGAACAAAATCACATATGATGTGCTCTATGGGGTTTTAAAGACTCATGAGCTTGAGTTACTTCAGAAGAGGGTTATCCAAGCCAACCAAGGCAGGATGGTAAACACATCATGTGCCTTGATTGTCAACAAATCTATTCAAGACCTAGAAGCATCTACAAGTCAGCTAAGGATAGAGGAGATAGTAGATGATGAAGAAACTGAAGCTGAAGTAAGTGAACCTGTTGAGGAGAAGGAAGAAGAAGAGTTCTATACTCTTGAAGAGCTAGATGGCATGGAAAACACCTCATATGCTTTCATGGCCAGAAAATTTCCCAACATCAGATTCAAGAGGAATCAACCCTTCAAACCTAAAACCCAAAACCATTCTTTCAACAAGAGTAAAGCACCTGTGAAGCCAAACAAGAGTAAATTCAAAACTAGCTATGTGGATGGGTCATCTAATAAGTGGATTTTATATCCATTTGAATTGTTCCATATCAGCTTAAATTGATTCACTTGGCCTCAAGTTTGTTGTATTTTTGATGTGTTTCATGTAGTTGTGCGGGGTTATAAGTCATTGGATATGGTGGGAGAATTGAATTGATGTTGGTGTGGATTTTGAGTTTTTAATGAAGAATGAGGTCTTCCATACAATCCTTGGGAGATTTGGAGTCAAGCAATTGAAGTATGGAAGCCTTGGCAAAAAGAACGGAAGGAAACGAACGCAAAACGAAGGCAAAACAAAGGAAATAGCAAAGAAAAAAAGTGCTGGCAGATTTGGAGCTAGGCCGCGGCGCCCGTGCCTAGGCCGCGGCCTCGAGTTGGTTCTGTCCACTCCGAAAATTGTCCAAAAAATCCTGATTCACTGTTTGGGCCACATCTTGAGTTCTACAAGTCCGTTTTGGGCAATCTTACAATCCACGCGAAGCTAACGAGATTCTCTATCATTCTAAAGTGGTCCAGATGTCCAATTACAACTGGAACGGCCCAGAAATACTGAAGAAAAGTCAGCTATGAATTTTCCTTCAAAACAGAATCAGTTTAGGAAACGTATGTTGTGCTAAATTGCAGAAATTCTATTTTAACTCTATTTTGGGGAATTTCTTGTTGGACAAGACTTCTAGAGCCTATTTAAACACATCCTACCATTGTTATTTGTATCATTAGTTAGCATATTATAACATAGAATTCATATCTTGTTTCATTATCATGTTTTCATCAAATCCCATGGTGACGAACGGTTCGATTATGAACTAATCATTGTCATGGGATTCTAACGGATTTATTTATGGAGATTTAGTATCTTGATGCTTTAAAGATCTGTGTGTGATGTATATTTGATATCCTCGTATGGTTAAGCTTAATTGTTAGATGTGTAGCTAACATCTAATTTGTTAATCTCTTGTGAATTGAAAGTGGATCTTGAGATTTAGAACTTGTCATGCTAGCATAGGTTCATGTTTGTTAATCAACATGATTCGTAGTGTGAGATGAGGATACTTATACTACCCTGTGTGATCTTTATGGATAACTTGTTCTTCAACCGTTATGTTTTCAAATTCTATAGACATACAGGGTCTAAGCATAATTGTTGTCTATTCATCTTCTATCTCTTTTGTGGATGTATGGATAGTTTGGTATACGTATGCTGACAGGTAGCGTGTACTTGCTTCGTGTTGTCCGATCAGATATCATAACCATTGCATATAGTGATTAAAGGCGTTAGCTCTAAGCGAAGTATTTAATGAAGTTAGAATCCCATGTTTATTCTCATATAAGTAATTTGATTTTAATTCTTATTGGTTAAGTAATTCTTAGTTTGTTAAATTGCTTTTTAGTTAATCTTAGTTAATCAAAACCCAAATTTGTTAATTGTCTTAGCAGTGAATAAAAACCATACATTGTTGCATAGGTGCATTGACTGAATTGAAACCTAAACCAGATCTCTGTGGGAACGAACTCAACTTTATTCTATATTACTTGTGACCACGTACGATTGCGTGATTTTGTGTAAACAAGTTTTTGGCGCCGCTGCCGGGGATCATCGGTGTTTTATTTTTGTTTATGTGCTTGTCATTAGTGGTCGTTAGCGTTCACTGACTTGGATTAGTTACTTACCTATCTTGTTTAGTTCGGTGTGTTTCAGGTACTTGACTGTTTGAAAATGGCAGGCGAGGAGTTTCCATGGTAGGCATATTCGAGGACATCCATGCCTCAGCAATGTGAGCAGTGTTTGGGCATTCATGAGACCTCACAATATTGTTACTACGAAGGAGTTGATCCATATGTCACTTTTGAGGAACAACCATATTTTCAATACCATCCTTAACAGTACCAGCAAGATGTTCCAAATATGTCATATTTCTTTGGTAGTGAAGAGTTTCAACATCAGCAACCTACTCCTACTTTTCAGTCAGATGAGTTTGACGTTATGGAGGAGATTAGGATGCTTGCAAAGATTAATGAGGAGTCTATCAATTCTTTGGAGACACTAGTTGCTCAAGTTTTAAGTGCCTTGGAACAAAAGAAACAACAATTCATATTCGAGGCAATTCGAGAAAATAACGGTGACTTGGAGCAAGGTACTGCATGCATAATTGAGGAAGACAAATTCCAAGGTGAGATGTGTGTTCACAAGCCATGTGAGGAATTTGATCATGCTAGGATGGTGGATGATTTGGACATGGCACTATTTGGGACAGACACTGATGAGCTACACAAATTTCAAGAATTGGTATGTGCGTACCAAGAGGCTGATGACCATGGGAAAGATGCAGATCTTCTACTTGTCTAAGAGTATAAAGATGGAGGTAGCGTATTAGAGCCAATGGAGGAAGTTCTCTTTGAGGAACCAAAGGCTTCAGCAACTTACATTTACCCTCCTCCATTATATTCAAGTGAAGCCCGCGAATGTGTGTTGTTCTACAAATTGACAGATTTTGGATCAACAGATGAAGGCATTGGAATAGGACATAGTTGTTATACGAATAGGCCAAGCGAGGAGAAGGGGCAAAAAGTGTGCCGCCGTGATGACGATGAAGTCTCATGAAGAGATGACCAGGCCAACTATTATCATCCTTAATGGAGGCTTGGACGTAGTCAAGCTAATTGACTCTAAACAAGCGCTTCATGGGAGGTAACCCACGCTTTTCGGCATTTTTATTTAGGTATGTTTCCTGTTATCCCTTGTATTACCTTCAATTCAATGGGGACATTGAATTTTTCAAGTTTGGGGGTGGTTTTGGGGATAAGTAGTGTGTGGTAGTTATTTATGTCATTGTGTTCATGTAGAAATCATATTTTACATGTTTAGTGTAATTCATTCATGTTTTGTTCGTATTTTTGTTTGTGTGTTTCATATAGGGCATTCTGTTATTTTGTTTCGTATAACATATGAGTCCATGTTAGTTGCATAGCATGCAGAATTCATGATTCCTTAGGATGAGCTAATTCTGATTGGTAGGTTGATGTCTAATTGGGTGTGGTAATGATGAATAGAGGGTTGATTTATAGTTTCTATGAAATTGACTTGCATGCTTTAGAAACACAAAATTTTTACACAGTCTCATTGTTTGCTTTTGGGCTAGGTTAGGGTCATGCTTGTTTGGATGTTTTGAGATTTAATCACTTGATTATATTTAGAATTTTCGTTATTCCGTTGATGGCGTAGGAGCACTAAAGTCTAAGTTTGGGGGAAACCAGGGATTTCATGCTAGTTGTTAATATTTGTCAATAATGGCTAGGCGTCAAAGGGCTAGTAGCCGGCTCATATTTATATGAGTAGTCTAGGGTTGGAATTGAGAATTCTCATTCCAAATTGCATATATGTATAAAAAAAGAGTCAATAGTCCAATTGTTAACTCCAAAATTAGCCACGAGTGAGCTCTTTAATACTCGAGTAATTAAGTCTGAGGGGACTTAGTCCTAGTAACCTAAAGCCCTTGTGGTTTGGGATTGTTGACCTAACACTCGCTATATGGGTATTATTGTATAAGCCTTTTGGGGTCTCATTGAATGCACGGTTAAATAAGCATGCGTATTGTATATAGTATTATGTGTCGTAGTGTAGTAATAAAGCATGAATTCATGGCTAACTTGAATGAGGATGGAGGTGTTTCTAGGTTATGAAGTGTTTACCGTCTATTTAATTTATAAACATGTGATTGTCTTGGCGAAGAATGAGTATGATTTTGATCTAGTGTTGGAAGTATTTCTGATGAGCATCGCACACACGCACGTTTCTGTTCATGTATTGTTAGTATACGGGGACTTAGTCGAGCTCTATTTGGATTTAGTTGCATTCTTTGAGATATTTGCCTGCTAGTTGGTTTTGGTTAGTTTGAGGAGATCATTGCATTTTCATATTAGTTGCATTCATGCATTGCATTGTTTTCACGTTGTTAGTTAGATGGATTTTGTGGGTACATTCACTATAGGCCCTCACGAGACCTTACTCGTCCACTAGGGCTGTCTAAAGGTTTAAAGGGCTTGTTGCATATGCCAAATGCAACCGTGATCACCTACGAAAGTGGTACTAGCTAGTTACTTAGTGTTAGTTGTTTATGCTTGAGGACAAGCATTGGTTTAAGTTTGGGGGTGTGATAAGTGGATTTTATATCCATTTGGAGTGTTCCATATCGGCTTAAATTAATTCAATTGGCCTCAAGTTTGTTGTATTTTTTATGTGTTTCGTGTAGTTGTGCAGGGTTATAAGTCATTGGATATGGTGGGAGAATTGAGTTGATGTTGGTGTGGATTTTGAGTTTTTAATGAAGAATGAGGTCTTCCATACAATTCTTGGGAGATTTGGAGACAAGCAATTGAAGTATGGAAGCCTTGGCAAAAAGAATGGAAGGAAACGAAGGCGAAACTAAGGAAATAGCAAAGAAAAAAAGTGTTGGCATATTTGGTGCTAGGCTGCGGCGCCCGTGCCTAGGCCGCGGCCTCGAGTTGGTTCTGTCCACTCCGAAAATTGTCCTAAAATCCTGATTCACTGTTTGGGCCATATCTTGAGTTCTACAAGTCCGTTTTGGGCGATCTTACAGTCCATGCGAAGCTAATGAGATTCTCTATCATTCTAAAGTGGTCCATATGTCCAATTCAAAACAGAATCAGTTTAGGAAACGTATTTTGTGCTAAATTGCAAAAATTCTATTTTAACTCTATTTTGGGGAATTTATTATTGGACAAGATCGACTTCTAGAGCCTATTTAAACACATCCTACCATTGTAATTTGTATCATTAGTTAGCATATTATAACATAGAATTCATATCTTGTTTCATTATCATGTTTTCATTAAATCTCATGGTGACGAACGGTTCGATTATGAACTAATCGTTGTCATGGGATTCTAACGGATTTATTTATGGAGCTTTAGTATCTTGATGCTTTAAAGATCTGTGTGTGATGTATATATGATATCCTCGTATGGTTAAGCTTAATTGTTAGATGCGTAGCTAACATCTAATTTGTTAATCTCTTGTGAGGTGAAAGTGGATCTTGAGATTTAGAACTTGCCATACTAGCATAGGTTCATGTTTGTTAATCAACATGATTCGTTGTGTGAGATGAGGATACTTATACTGCCCTGTGTGATCTTTATGGATAACTTGTTCTTCAACCGATATGTTTTCAAATTCTATAGACATACAGGGTCTAAGCATAATTGGTGTCTATTCATCTTCTATCTCTTTTATGGATGTATGGATAGTTTGGTATACGTATGCTGACAGGTAGCGTGTACTTGCTTCGTGTTGTCCGATCAGATATCATAACCATTGCATATAGTGATTAAAGGCGTCAGCTCTAAGCGAAGTATTTAATAAAGTTAGGATCCCATGTTTATTCTCATATAAGTAATTTGATTTTAATTCTTATTAGTTAAGTAATTCTTAGTTTGTTAAATTGCTTTTTAGTTAATCTTAGTTAATCAAAACCCAAATTTGTTAATTAGCAGTGAATAAAAACCATACATTGTTGCATAGGTGCATTAATTGAATTGAAACCTAAACCAGATCTTTGTGGGAACGAACTCAACTTTATTCTATATTACTTGTGACCACGTACGCTTGCGTGATTTTGTGTAAACATCATCTGTGAGATGCTATAGATGCAATGACCTAGGGCATTTTGCTAGTGAATGCAAGAGGCCTAAAAAGAAGGATAGAAAATTTCTAGAGCTTGAAGCTAAATAGGAGGCCCTTCTCAAAAAGCAAACACCAGGCAAGGCCTACATAGCTGAAGGGAAGTGTTGGGATGATACTGACAGTGATGAAGAAGAGCAAGGATTCTGCAACTATGCCATGATGGCCAATTCCAAGGATGACACATCTTCATCAGACTCTCAAGTACCATCTCTCACTACCATAGACATGTCTGTTTCTGAGTACAAGAATATGATTGAACAACTATTTGTTGAAATGTTTAATATTCATACTAGTATGACTGCTGCTAATGAGGAGATTGCTAAACTGTCTGCTAGAAATGAATTATTAATCAAAAGGAATGAGGAACTTGAGCTAACTGCTATGCAAGTAGAAAACCTTAAGAAAGAAGTTGAATATCTACAGAATAAGGTTCTATGTGCTAGTCAAATTGAAAAGGCTCTTAGGGATGAACTAGCTGAAAATGAATTCAAACTGAAAACCTTTAAGAACTCATCTAGTCTACTACAATCCTATCATGAGAAAATCTAAGCTAAACCCAAGGCTGCCATTGGATTTGACTATGGCACTCTTAAACAGAGGAAAGACTATACTGTCATTGAAGATGACATAGTTGTTCAGAAGGAAGTGCCTCACATTTTGAAAAAGGTTGAGTCTCCAATTTTTAAAGAATCAACATTTGAAATTGATGAGGATGCCTTACTCATCAAGCAAATGTTGAATGATGAAGATGAGACACAGTCTAGTGAACAACTAGCATCCTCTAAGAGTGAGAGTGTCAAACCAAAAGCCAAGAAGCCTGTAGAAAGTAGACCTAGAAATGAGAAGTTTGTTAAGTTTGTATCAGCTGGGAAGAATGAATCTGAAAAGAAAGTGGCTAAGAAGAAACAAAATAGAAATGGCAAGCTAGGGATTAACAAAGATAATAACTATGCTTATATGCCTAATGCCCCTAGGAAAACCTATCTAAACTGTTTCAGTACCAATCATTTAACTCATGCATGCAAGAAACCTGTTGGTAGTGTGCCCAAACCTTTCTATGATTGTTCTATGCCTTTAAGACATAGAGATGCTCCATTTTGTGATAAATTTGACTGTATGCCATGCAATATGAATTTTATGACTAGCTGTTTCAATTTGAGAAGGCAATTCATTGATGGTTGTATCAGTCACAATTCTCACACACACTGCACAAGGTCAAAGTCTTCAAGTCCTCCTAGAGCTAGGAAGGTACCTCTGTCACCTAAGTCTGAAACCTCGGGTTCTAAGACTTCTAACAGTGACAAGAAGACTAACATCAAGAAAGTTGATAAGCATGTTGTTTATGATAAAACTATTTCTAAGTCACATGGACCCAAACTTGTTTGGGTACCAAAGGAGAAGTAATACCTTTGTGTTTGCAGGGTAAAGAAAGTGAAAAGAAGGTCATGTGGATTTTGGACAGTGGATGCTCAAATCACATGACTGGTGATATGGCCCTGCTATCACAGTATGAGGAGAAGGCTGGCCCAATAGTTGCTTTTGGAGATGACAGCATGGGTAACACATTGGGATATGGCAAGTTGGAAGTTGGTAATGTCATCATTGAATATGTAGCACTAGTCAAGGGACTCAAGCATAATCTGCTAAGTGTTGGTCAGTTTACTGATAGAGGATTCAAGGTAAATTTTGACAAAGATGAATGTTTGATCACCCACAAGAAGACTGGTGATTTTGCTCTATCTGGAGTAAGAAAAAGAAGCCTGTTTGTTACCAATATGGATTCTACAAACAAGGACAAAGTTTGTTGCTTTTATTCAAAAGCATCAAGTGAAGACTGTTGGTTGTGGCACAAGAAACTATCACACTTGAACTTCAAAGCCATTAATTCTCTAGTCAAAAGAGAGTTAGTGAGAGGCATGCCCACACTTGAATTCTGTCAAGAAAGTGTGTGTGTGAGGCTTGTCAAAAAGGAAAGATGAAAAGATCAAGCCACAAGTCAAAGATAGTGACATCAATAACCAAGCCCCTGCAATTAATTCATATGGATTTGTTTGGGCCTGTCAATATTATGTCACTAGGAAGAAAGAAGTATGCGTTGGTGATGGTTGATGATCTTACAAGGTATTCATGGGTGGAATTTCTGGCATCAAAAGATGAGGCTCCACAAGTAATCATTGAGCATATAAAGAAAGTTGATAAGGAAGCAAAGGCCAACAATGCAAGTGTGATTGCATTGAGAAGTGATAATGGAACAGAGTTCAGAAATGCCATGCTTGAAGCATTCTGCAAAGAGAATGGTATTTCTCAACAATTCTCAGCTCCAAGGACTCCACAACAAAATGGAGTTGTTGAGAGAAAAAATAGAACTCTAAATGAGGCTGCTAGAACAATGTTGCTTGGTGCAAAGATGCCTACATGTTTTTGGGCTGAGGCTGTGAGCACTGCATGCTATATTCAGAACAGCACCCTCATCAACAAAAACACTGGAAAGACACCTTACAATTTGATGACTGGAAAGAAGCCTACTCTAAAGTATGTTCATACTTTTGGAAGTAAATGCTTTGTATTGAAGGATAATTCAGAATATGTTGGAAAGTTTGATGCAAAGGCATTTGAAGGAATTTTTCTTGGCTACTCTATGGAAAGAATTGCATACAAAGTTTATGTCATCAGTCAAAAGAAAATTATGGAAAGCACAGATGTGACATTTGATGACAGCAAACTACCTGAATTAGAAGAAGCCAATGATGAAGATAAAGATCCATTAAAGTTTGATAATCTAGATGATTATGATAAAGAGATTGGAACTGTAGTTCAACAAACTCAAGTGAATGATGATGCAAGAGAAGAATCTATGCCAATCAACAGTGGAGAAACAGGCATCCAAGACACACCTGTGAATAGTGGCAACTTCCACTACGTCAAATTTTGGCTTCCGTCACATCAAATATGTGTGGCTAAGAACTTTCTGTCACGTTTTAATTTTTCAGCCAAGTGTGACCTAAGGTCTCGTCATTTTATGCCCCCCTACGGCCACACCCCAGCTGTGTGGCTGTAACTCAAAACAGAGTGACTAAAGCATACCACCCCTTGGGTCTGACAGTCCCCATTTTAAGCTCAAAAGTGTGACTAAATACCAGCTTGCAGCCACAGGATGTGTCGTGGCTAAAGAGAAATAATAACGTGGCTAAATACCAACAATCATCAAAGGCTTAGTTTTGGTCGTACTATTTATTGGTAAATCGTGGCAAAAAACTTGGGTATGGCCACATTTTATAATTTTTGTGTGGTCGTTTCTATGTTTTATATACTATTAAACAACTGCTTTTAGTCACTAATAATTGTAGTAACTATCCCCGAATATAATATAATATGTAGTGTGGCTGAAGTGTGGTACTAGCCACACATACTTAACCACATTACAAACATGTTTCATTTGTAATATAAATGACCGCGGCCGTACCAAAAGGCCGATACAAATGACAATACCAAAAGGCCACAATCCAATCCAAAAAGGCCACAATATATGCCAACAGCTAAAATGCCAAAATACAAGTAAAAAAAATGCCAAAATACAAACTAGTCCATATTAATCCATAAAATCCATACTAAATCCATGATCCATAACAACGATATGGAGTATAACTCCATATATGGAGTATAACTCCACAATCCATAAAAACCACATACCATAACCAGAGTACAGAAAATTAACAACTTATCGAAAAGTTCAGAACCAGAAAGCCACATTAACATGAGTAAAATTCAGTTTACAATTACACCACGGCCAGCTTCCGCTTCTTCCTCAGCTTGTCTGCCTTGTTCGCCTTAGCCTTTGAACGTGTTACTGGGGAACCAGTAATGGTATTACATCTCTTCCCCTTCTTAGCTTGATCTGCACTACGTTCCTCCTTAGCTTGAGCTGCGCTATGTTCTTTCCCTTCCCCATTGGCAGTTGGAGTAATTGGTACCTAGAGTAAAATAGGAAAAAAATACGATGATCATTTCAACAGCACTCAAGTTACGACCATTTAACACAAGTAATGTAAATCTATAGATAAGAAAGTTAAGACCGTTGGACAAGTAATGTTATTTAATTAAAGCTCCATCAGTTTAAACAAAATTATAAAGCGGGAGAATAAATGCACACAACCAAAATGGAATGCAAAGTAAGAAACGTACTTGATGATCAATTATCTTGATATGGTTTTTGGGCCAAGCCACAAAAGAACCCAAAGCATCCTCAACTATCCGCATATCACCGGCTTCATACGGTAAGAATGCTGCCCCCTTAACAATTTCATCAACAGAAACTCTATAGCAATCATCTTGTAGGGGGGACTCCATGAATGGTTTGTCCTTGCTGGTCTGAAAGGAAAGCCGTACCATGTGCAACCAGGTTGTTCAAATTCAACGTATATAGAGTACACTTCATTGCCTACAAAAGTTAGTGGCATAATTAACATCATAAAGGTAAAGTGAATTAATATAGGTACGCATTTAGAAATATAATGCATACCGATTGGACAATAGTTGAGGTTTGATTTGACTGAGATGGCATTTGACCAGAGATAGTGCTAGGCTGAGATAAACTAATCTTCTTCCTGGTTCCGGATCTAATCACCTTTTCCTACAAAAGTAGTAGCATAATTTCCAACATATTAAAGTTGGAAATTAATCTCAATATACATGTGCATTTAGCAATATTGTAAATATATACCTGGTGCACAATTGTTGGATCTTCTTGTGATTTAGTGGTACGCGGAGATATATAAACTTTCCTCCTGGTGGTGATCACCTTTTGCGCCATTATGGATGTGTCGGCAGTAGGAGTCACTTGCTTTTCCACAGATTTAACCTACAATTTAAGAAATTTGGACAAGAAATCAGCAATTACTTAGAAAAATTTAAAAAGAAATTAAATTAGCCATTACTTACAGGTGTTAAAAACTCTTTCGATGCTGGGATGGTAACATTAATGCAGCTGGCCCTCGAACCATTCCCACTTATCGGTGTTCCCTAACACAAGTTTTGTAAACTATGTTTTGGAATATAAACACAAGATAACTAAATTCAAACACAAAAAACTCCAACAATTTACGTAGTGCTTACATCTTGTTTTGTTGCTGAAAGCAGTCCTTGCGAATCCAATTGAGCCATGACTTTATTCAGTTTATTGTTCGTTGCCTCCATCTGCAACGACAGGTTCTTCAGTTCTTCATCCTTCTTCTCACGCAGCAGTACGTACTGGGAGTGACTCCACAACCAACACCTCGCAAGTATGAACCCTGCTCCCTACCAAAAACCACTGTAAGGGCATCCTCGTCCGGCCCAATCTTGATTGTTCCGTCCTTTATCTGTGCTTCAATATCCATCTGTAAAGAAAAAAGTGAAGAAAATTAGTAACAAGGACATGTTCTTCACTTTAGGATATACTAAGTCTCATATTTAAACCTACTAAATAATCTGCCATTTTCTTCACTTTAGGATCTACCAACTCTCCATCTTTGTTTTCCCTCCCCTTCCTCCACATAAAAGCACGGGTGGGGACGTCATCAACTGCAATTTCTTTTTTTGAAACCTTGCATAATGCAACGATGACACAATCAGACAGGGAAAAACCAAAATAATCAGTAGTAATACAAAAAAAACACATCTGAATTACCAATTTTTCTTTGAGACGAGGGTATCCTCCTCGTCCCAAGCGATGATCAAAACGGGACCGTGATCGCGCTATTTTCGTAGTTTTGGAGACATCCTTCCAATAGTCAAAAGAATTATTTCAGCAAAGTGCATTGGAAAAATACGTTAATTCAAACGATGATCCGTATATTAAAGTATTACAACCTTGAATTTATCCGTTTGCGTGTGGGCTACGAACCTATCCCAATCAGCTTGCTCTACCAGTGTATTATACAGCCTGGGAACTTTTGCAAGTTTTGCTAGTTTTTTCAGGTTAGGTATGAATTTTGCATACATCTTTCTTCTGAAATTGCGAAGCAACCCACCAAGCCGAGTCATTACAAACTTTCGACGACAAAATTCTATATCAAAATAATGCTGCAATATGTAATACATGATGTTAATACACATATAAGGCAAGCAGATAAGTTGAACAATAGTGTTTCATATTGAAAATGTAAAATATATTTAGAGTAGCTGATTTACCGTTGCTTGATCCCAAATCTTAGCCTTCACTTCTTTTGGCACCTCCTTCCATGTTAACCATCTTAAGCCCAAATGCTCCCTGACCGTGTCTCCCAAAAAGCTCGTAAATTCTGATCTGTATTCCCCCATTAACCTACCAAGTGAGTCAAATTCAACCTCATGTTTTTTTCCACCAGAGTTTGTAAACCTGGTATGCAGCTTCGGCAACCTGGTTAGCCCCCTCTTAGCTTTGACATCAGTCTTTTGTTGCACCTGTTTGCATTCTTTTTCTGCTCCGTCTTGTTCTTCTGCGCTTTCTCCTTCGTCTTCTCCTTCTGTTAACTCGAATAACTTGTAGAAGGGGGGGGTTGAATACAAGTTATTTAATCCTGTCTGATTTTTGCTCGATTATAAAAACAAGAATAAACGAATGAATCAAACTCTTGTTTGTAAATAAGATCAAATACAAACTCTACCAAAGGTGTACAATACCTTTAGCAGTTGCTGACAATACAAATATCTCTCTGTTTGTTTCGAACTTCTCGAATACAAACCTTATACAGAGCTACGCACACGAACTCACAATTTCGTCTCACGCCTCACACTCTTTACAATGATATTGAGAGAGTATTTATAATGCTACCTATCAACTAATAACAGAAAGATATAATCTATACATGACAATGTTCTGCCTTATAGTCGATAGTTTCCTTCAATAGAAAACTCTTTCCTTCATAATATCTTCTTGCTTGTTCTTCAAACAACGATCCTGTTTTATAGCACTTGCCAGTTTCTGTAGCATCCATAATGACATCATCAGTAACACGACTGATATCAGGATCTGCACACTGCATCAGTATCTTATCAACCATCAGTATTGGACACGTCATCAGGATTTGCTCTCTGTTCCTGACATGTAGTCTCCGATACACTGTTCATTCCTGACTAAACTATACAGATAACTGTTTTACACATAAAACCTATATACAGTGCTAAATCCTTTATAAGATCAGGATTACAAGAAGTATAATGTGTAAATTCTATTCTTAACATCACAACTTATGAATTATTCCTAACAATCTCCCCCTATTTATGCTTTACAATCTGAAGCATAAATCTAAGTTGTGGATGTCAAAACATATAACAATACAACCAGAATAGAATTTATGAATGTAGAATTATGAAGTTAAGTACCTCCTTCACAGATGTAGACGTTTATCTAGTACTTAGAAGAAAGAATTTTAACTATTAATGCTGCTCTTCCTTTACCACTTCCTAGCTGAGATTCACCACTGTCACTCCTGGTTCTTCTTTTTACTACTATCTTTCTGATCTTTATCTCCCCCAGCTTTATCTTCAGTCTGGTAGTGTTGTTGTTGTCTTTGAATTGTCTTTATCTCCCCCTTTTTGACATCAGCAACATTAATTCCAAGAGATTCAGAAACAGAACAAATGAGATTCATAAGAACTGCTTGATTTTCCATAATTGTGACTTGGTTATCTTCAAGTGATTGAAGTCTTGTTTGAATAGCAATTTGAGAATTCTGAATATCTTTCAAAACATCAGAATGAACTTCAATGTTGGAAGTGCTTCTAGTATCTTCAGTATCAGAGTCAGAAAGAACTTTATCTTCAAGTCTTGTAGAAGAAGTTGCTTGAGTTGTATGATATTCAAGTAATAAAACCTGATTAGAAGTATCAACGTCTTCATCTTTCTGTTCTGGAACTGAAACATGATCATCATCTCCTTCACCAGTATTCTGTGTACTAACATCTTTAAATCCTGACTCCTCCTTAGAGTGATCAGAGACTGTTGATGTCTCAATTCTAGCTGATATTGGAAGTACATACAAAGGAACACTAGGATCATTAGGATCTTCATCTGGTACATATGTATCAAGAGATTGCTTTATCCTGGCACCTCTTCTGTTAATGATTTCTGCAAGCCTCTCCTTTTGCTTCTGAGCTTTAACTTCTGGCTTTGCATTGTGATGTGCTAGGTCATTCTTCTGATACATTTTGATGAATGAATAAGTACCAGCATCCATACCCAAATTTTCAGACCAAGATTCAGGAAAAACCTGATCCCAGAAATCAAATGATGGTTTCATAATTTTCTCTCCCTCACTATGGAGTTGATCATCCATACCCTCATTCTCACTTTGACTTTCTAAAGTCAACACTCTTTCTACCTCACCTTTTGCCTGGTCAGGAGCCAGCCGCTCAAATTGTGGATCTAAGTCCATCTTTTCAACTGTATCACTCAAATTTAGATAAGTGCTCTCATGACCTACAGAAAAATAGAGTTTAGAAGGAGTTTTTATACCTGAACTCACATGGAGAGAGGGTTCCTCATATGGCATGTGGCTTGAGGTTTTCTCCAAGGAGTGAGCTGCTATAGTCTCTGAACCCATACAATCATCTTCTTTCCTTTCAGAAACTACAGGCTCCAGTATACCACTTTCAGGTTGTTTACTAGACTCTGATGTCTTCAGTAATACTTCATTAGACACCATAGTTAGTATATCACCATCTTTAAGTGTTGTTTGCTGAGACACACCCTCAAGGTGGATAGACTCTGACTGAACAAAATTTGTTTGATCTTCAGAAAAATCAACCAAAGTCATTCCTCCCATATCATAGGGTATCTCACTTGCATTCTCAGTCATCACAGAAGACCTTTCAACATCAGCTATCACAGCTCCTGAGTCATCCTTCCTCTGACTAGATGGTTCTTGTGTTACAGTGACTGTGATCTGATCTTTCCTACTATTCACCACTGGTGCAATAGTATCTTCTGTTGACTGCTTCACTCTATCTACTTCCTCCAGTTGTTCACCTTGAGCTGAAGCATCTTCAATAATTACATCCTTGTCAAATAAATATGCATGAAGTGATTGAAGTGCAACATGCTTCGAGAGTCCAAATTTCTTGACTAATTGTCTTCTGACAGATACATAGAAATACATCTTCATTAAGTCAAGTCTTTGATGTAGAAGTCCATATTCATCTGGAAATAAAAGTTTTGGTACTTTTTCAACCAAAAAGTCTAGAACATGCCTTGACAACTTCACTTTGAGAGAAATTAGTCCCATAGCCAGTCTGTATGATAATGTAGTTTCCCATGAAGAATCAATATCCAGATCTCTCTTGTCAAATACTGACATAGATGTAGCTTGATTTGTAGAAACCTGTATGATATTAGTTGGACTAGACTCTGTGTGTGTAGGTGACAATTGAATCTTTCTCCTTGTTCTCCTGATATAGTGAGCAAAAGATTTATCCTGAGAAGACTCAAGAGGTGTAGACACAGAAGTGATCTTGGGATGAGATCTTTGTTCAATAGACACAGTCTTTTGAGAGACAGTATCCAGTAACTGTTTTCCCTTTTTAAGAACTACAGCCTTTTGAGAGACTGCAGCCTGGCTGTGACTAGGTTTTTCATCTCTTTGTGCTAACAAAGAAAGTTGAATTGCAGCCTTCAATTCTGCTCTCTCTGCAAGAGTTAAATCATCATCATCTTCACTAGAATTACTACTACTACTTGACACAACAAATCTTCTCTTCCTTACAACTGATGTCTTTTGAGAAACACCAGAGGTTGGTTTCTTTGAAACAATAGGCTGTGGATCAAAATTTGGTTCTTGAATTGTTTCAGAGACTATAATGTTTTGGGCTACTTGGGTAGACACAGGTGGGTTCTCCTCCAATTGAGATTCCTGAGCCATTTCACCACAAAAGAAAGAAGAATTGTAGATAGTAGGAAGATGAGTGTTAAGAATTACCTGAAAATGATGTGGATAATGAATTGCAGGTATTTCATCTAGATTCTTTTCATTGTCCTTCTTTGTAATATCAGAGAAAATTCTCTTTTGCTGTTCATAAGAAGAAACACAATGTTCCCTACCAAATCTAGCTTCAACATCAGGAATAAAATGGTTAATAAACAATTGCATAAATCTATGATAATAAACCATTTTCCTGTTTTGATCTCTTGACCCAAGTTTAATACTCATCTGACTTAAGATAATATGACCAATGTTAATTACTCTGTCATAAAGCAAACTATAAGCAATATGTGATGTAACAGAAGTAATTTGTTGAAAAGAACTACATTTGCCAGTAAAACATTTAGCAATTTGATCAAAGTAAAAAGACCATTCCTTTCTAAGAAAAGTTCTATTCAACTGGCTCATGTTATCTAGAGGTCCACTATAACCTAATTCAGACAACATAGTTCTTATATTATCATCAGATGTTACATTCTCATAACTATCAGTAACAGGTAATCAAAGTACTGAACTAACAACAGATTCAGTAATGTCAAATAAATCTTGTCCTAAATGTAGAACAATCTTACCTGATTGACTCTGAGTAGAATCAATTACCTCAGCATTCTCCCAAGCTTGTGAAACAGCTACTTGATTAATCTGTGGAGATGCTGTCAATGCATAACTTAATGGTCCATACACCAGAAAGTCCATGATTGGATGAAAATCAGATGACACTCCTTCCTTGTTGGTAATAGCTGCAACATGATTGTTTGTCATAAAATCAAAGTCACCAAACTTGAAGGCTACTGATTTAGGTAATCTTCTCTGAGCTGCCATTTTTGATCTGAAACGAAACTTGAAAAATTCTTGAAATGGATTAGTGATTTTGAAAACTCAAGAGTGATTTTTGCTTTAGAGAATGTAAGATTAGAGAAAGCAATTACACGATTAGAGTTTCAAAACAAATATATTTCACAAATCTTTCAGACCACTATCCCACGTTGACACGTAAGTTGACAGGTGTCAGTCCCTGAAAAATGCGGTTACCCACGATTTTTGGAAAATAAAATCCAAAATTGATTTTCATGAAATAAATCAGGGTATAAATAAGCAATACTGATCAGCTTCCTTTTCCTGATGACCTCTCATCAAAATAATCACAAGCAATGATTTTCACATCCTGATGGTCACACATGAAATCCTGACCAATATTATCAGAGACTTAATATGGAGTTTTTCACGTGGCATTTTTTCTTTTATCTGAAAAAGAAAATAAACAATTAATCTGAACAGAAAATCAATTGGTTAGATATTTTCAATATTTCTTGAAACAAGAAATACAGTCTCATGCAATAATTAGCATTTGACTTCATTAAGACTTCCAAGTGACTGCTCAACTTCTCACGTCTTTCTTTAAAAGAACCAAACGCCTTATGCCATTCTCCATAACCTTTCAATTTCTTTTCTTCTCAACAATGCTTCTCAAACCAAAAATCCCTTCAAACCCATTTTTCAGATTTTTCTTGGTCGATGAACATCCTGTTCTTGATCATCTCTTTGAACAAACGACTCTTCTCATCGAACTAATCATGAATGGATTGGTTTTCGATAATATCCAGAGATTTCCCCTAGAACATCCATCTGTTGGATACAATCTTCCCCTAACCTCCTCAAAACTTGAGGATGAAGAATTTGGCCGAGAGTCTGAGGTTGATCTTGATGGAGATGCTATTCATTTAAGTTAGCTGCTCTCATTCAAGTCGCCCAGACAAGGAATCCAAGAGCAAACGAGGCTTTCATCCCCTGATGGATTTCTTGAGATGCTCCTTGTCCTGTTCCTCAGAGTTCATATCAAAGACAAGTATAGAATAGAGATTTAGACAAAAAGATGTTGTATTTTATTTCCATGTAATGATTTTTATTAATGAAAATACAATTTCTTGTTATCTGCTTGTCTTTTGATTTCTGAAAGATGTATAAATTATCAGTATGCAAATATCAAAACTTGCTAGCATAGACTTAACACATCACAGAATCAGATTACTACACAAAGTAAACGTCAGGATCTGAAACAATTTTCATAATCCTGATACTGACACAATACTGATGACGTCAGCATCCTGATAACAAATCTAATCCTGATGATTATTAACAAGTCTATCATACTGAAATTTATCAAGGCAATGTGTTATAGCTAAAACATTTAACAATCAAATATAGATCCTGACAAGAATATCAAGTCTATAAGCTAAGAACAACATACCTTGCTACTTTTGCAGATGTTAAAGATCTAAAAATTTAACATTCCTAACTCACTTACTAGTCTACTGAATGTAGTCTCATCAAGTGGTTTAGTTAGAATATCTGCAAGCTGTTTGTCAGTAGGAACAAAATCAAGTTCCACAGTACCATTCTCAATATGTTCTCTAATAAAATGATACCTGACATCAATGTGCTTAGTCCTTGAATGTTGAACTGGATTTTCTGCAATTTTAATAGCACTAGTATTATCACAAAACATAGGAATATTACTAAGTGTCATACCATAATCCATCAACTGATTTCTTATCCAAAGGAGCTGTGCACAACAACTGCCTGCTGCTATGTACTCAGCTTCTGCAGTTGAGGTTGAAACAGATTGTTGCTTCTTGCTTGCCCAAGAAATCAATCTATTTCCCAAGAATTGACATGTACCTGTAGTGCTTTTCCTGTCTATTTTACACCCTGCATAATTAGAGTCTGAATAGCCAATTAGAAAGAAATCAGATTCTCTAGGATACCACAAACCAAGATTTGGAGTTCCTTTGAGATATCTAAAAATTCTCTTCACAGCAATTAAATGAGATTCCTTAGGATCACCTTGGAATCTAGCACATAAACAGGTAGAAAACATTATATCTGGCCTACTTGCAGTTAGATATAACAAAGAGCCTATCATGCCTCTATAACTAGTATTATCCACACTCTTCCCTTTAGGATCAGAGTCTAGTTTAGTGGCTGTTGCCATGGGTGTTTTTGCAACTGCACAGTCTTGAAAGTCAAACCTTCTTAAAAGATCTTTGATATACTTTGACTGATTAATGAAAATACCAGTCTCAGTCTGTTTGACCTGCAAGCCTAAGAAATAATTTAGTTCACCCATCATGCTCATCTGATACTTAGACTGCATAAGCTTGCTAAACTTAGCACATAATTTTTCATTAGTAGAACCAAAAATAATATCATCAACATAAACTTGAACTAAAAGCAATTCACCTTTTATCTTTCTAAAGAATAGAGTTTTGTCAATTGTACCTCTTGTGAAGCCATTTTCAAGAAGAAATTTAGACAAAGTCTCATACCATGCTCTTGGTGCCTGCTTTAGTCCATAGAGTGCCTTGTCAAGTTTGTAGACATGATTTGGAAACTTTGGATCAACAAATCCAGGTGGCTGTTCTACATATACTTCTTCATCAAGTTTGCCATTTAGAAAAGCACTCTTAACATCCATCTGGTATACCTTGAATTTTGAATGAGCTGCAAATGCAAGAAACATTCTGATTGCTTCCAATCTTGCTACAGGTGCAAAGGTCTCATCATAATCAATGCCTTCTTCCTGAGAATATCCCTTGGCCACCAGTCTTGCTTTGTTTCTTACAATCATACCAGATTCATCTAGCTTGTTTCTGAAAACCCATCTTGCACCAACAATAGATCTACCTTTAGGTCTTGGTACCAGTTTCCAAACTTTGTTTCTCTCAAACTCATTTAACTCCTCCTGCATTGCAATTACCCAATCAGGATCCTGTAAGGCTTCTTCAACCTTCTTAGGTTCATTCTTTGAGAGAAAGCAACTATACAAGCATTCATTTTGAATTGATCTTCTAGTTCGAACACCACTATTTGGATCACCAATTATCAAATCTTCAGTATGATCCTTTGTCCATTTTCTAACAGGTGGTAGATTAACTCTGCTAGTCTCTCCCCCTAAGTTAGTGGTATCTTTTGTAGAAGAATTCTCTCTACCTTCAAAAACTCTCCTTTGATCAATAGAATCAGTAGATTCCATATTGCTGCTAGTTACTGATCTTTCCTCAGTAGACTCTGAAAGGTCAGTTCCTGATGGAGTAGACTCTGAAACATCAATTCCTGATGGAATAGACTCTGAAAGACTAGTCTGCTCCTGATGATCACTGTGTTCTCTCTGATTGATTTGCTCCCCCTCAACAGTAGCATTCCTTTGAGAAGCAATAGAAATTCCTTCTGGAGAACCTTCATCATCACTTGAGAGTATCTCAGAAATCTTCAGATTTTCAAATTCCAATTTGTCATGGCTTTCATCAGTTTGCAAAATTCCAAATTTCCTATCATCAAATGCAACATGAATTGATTCCATAACAATGTGAGTTCTGAGATTATAAACTTTGAAGGCCTTAGATGCTGAATATCCTAGAAAAATTGCTTCATCCGATTTGGCTTCAAATTTTCCAAGTTGTTCTGGATGAACTTTTAGGACATAGCATTTACATCCAAAGATGTGAAAATATTTCACAATTGGTTTCTTTCCTTTGATCATCTCATAGGGAGTCTTTCCATGACTATTTACCAAGGTACAGTTCTGAGTGAAACATGCAGTGTTAATAGCTTCTGCCCAAAAGTAGGTTGGAAGTTTTGCATCTGCAAGCATGGTTCTTGCTGCCTCTATGAGAGTCCTGTTCTTTCTTTCCACTACACCATTTTGTTGAGGTGTACCAGGTGCAGAAAACTGTTGAGTAATTCCATTGTCTGCACAAAACCCCTCCATTGTAGAATTCTTGAATTCTGTACCATTGTCACTCCTAAGTACTTTGACTTTGTACTCAGAGTTATTATGAATATTCTTGATGAGTTCAATGATTTGCTGAGGAGCTTCATCCTTCTTGTGTAGAAAGAACACCCATGTAAACCTTGTGAAATCATCCACCATAACTAGAGCATATCTTTTCTTGCTGATAGACATAATGTTTACTGGACCAAACAGATCAAGATGTAGCATGTGAAATGGTTCAGTAATTGAATTTTCAGTCTTGCTCTTGAAAGTGGTTCTTCTTTGCTTTCCAAACTGACATGCATCACAAAGTCCATCTTGCACAAAATTCGCCTGAGGTAGGCCTCTCACCAAATTGTATTTAACAAGTTGATTAAGCTTCTTGAAATTAAGATGTGAGAGCTTCTTGTGCCAATTCCAGCTTTCATCATTTGTTGCTTTGCTGTAGAGACATCTAACAATTCCTTTAGATGTATCACTTAAGCTGGCTTCATATATGTTACCATGCCTTTGACCAGTTAGAACAATGTCTCCATTCTGCATATTCAAGACTTTGCATCCTTCTCTGTCAAAGATTGATTTGTAACCTTTATCACCCAGTTGACTTATGCTTAAAAGAGTATGTTTCAAGCCTTCAACCAGTGCTACATTTTCTATGATGACATTCCCCAAAATAATTGAGCCATATCCCAGAGTTTCTCCTTTGTTGCCATCTCCAAAAGATATTACTGGGCCAGCTTTCCTCTCAAACTTTGTAAGCAGGGACTTCTTTCCAGTCATGTGTCCAGAGCATCCACTGTCCAAGATAATTGAATGCTTCTTTCCTGTGCCCTGCAAACAAAAAGTAACTAGTTAGAATTTTTTAGGACCCAACTTTGATTGGATCCTTTCTTACTAGATTTAGAGACAACAGATTTTGAAGATTTTGCCTTTATTTTACCTGTTGCAGAGTCAACTTTAGACTCTGATCTCACAAACTGTTTGTGACTAGGAGTTTCAGATTTCAAAGAATAATAGTCATAATACAGTTCATGATATTCTCTACACATGTAAATGGAATGAAGTAAACTACCACAATGATAACAAGCTTTTTGTGGTTGGTATTGAATTTTCTGAGTCTTGGGGAATCTGGACTCAGTTTTCCAAGAAGGTTTTTGATTGCAGTCTAGGGCCAAATGATTATGATTTCCACACTTATAGCATTTTTTCCTAGGTGCATCAGGTACATTCTTGTAATTATTCTCTTTGTTAATACCTTCTTTTCCATTCCTATTTCTCTTGATCTTGCTAGACTCTGAAAGACCATCTAATCTCTGTTTCAACTGAGACTTAGACAGAAACCCTATGTTTACATTCTTAGGTTTCTCTAACACTTTCTCATCTGAATAACTATTGTTAATTCTCTTGTGTACAACAGGGGTACCTTTTGAATCAACAAATTTAACATGATTAGGTTCAGAAACAATTTTCTTACCTTCAGATTTAGATGTGTTAGCTTCTACCTTACTATCATTATTGACAATAGCTACTTTTTCTTCTTGTCTAGCCTTATCAAAACCTAAACCATTAACCTTACCACGAATTCCACTCTCAAAGATTTCTATTGTCTTCTTACTGGAATTGTTAATGGTCTTAATCACATCTCTCTCTTCTTCTAGTTCTTTTCTGACATAGTCATAAGCCTCAAGAATTACACTATAATCATGCTTAGCTTTATCAGAACTCAACTTGTATTCTTCCATTTGAATTAATTCAGATTCAAGAAAATTATTTCTATCAACTAATTTATCATTCTTAACCTTAAGTTCATCTCTTTCACAAGTAAGAATTCTAAAATTAGTCATAAGATTCTTAAACTCAGCATGGATAGATCTAATTTCATCAGAATTTAAGCTATCAAATGAATCAAGAGAGTGAAGTGATACCTTATCAGAGGATGGAGAAGTTTTCTTTGGAGATCCAGGCTTGTCTGAACTATTGGCCATCAATGCAATGTTTTCATAATCCAATTCATCTTCAGAGTCACTGGAATCAGCCCAATCCTTCTGTGTGACCATAAGTGCATTACCCTTTCCTGAATTCCTAGGCTTCTTACACTCACTAGCAAAGTGTCCAAGCTCGCTGCAGTTAAAGCACTTGATCTTGGCCTTATCAAGCTTGACAATTGTACTTTTGCTCTTGTCACTCTTCTTCTCCTCCTTCTTTTGAAAAGGTCCTTTGCTAAATCTTCTCCTGTTGAATCTGCCTTTCTTGAAGGCTTTAGCAAACATAGCAAAGAGTTCTTGCATCTCAGATTCAGAATCATTGTTGTCAGAGTTCATATCAGTAGTCTCTGACTCAGAACTTTCTTTGCTTTTCTTCTTCCTCGAATTCTTTACAGCAATCTCTTCATGCTGTTCTTCAGGAAGCTTCTTTACTTCAGATTGAGCAGTAAGTGCAATAGTCTTCATCTTTCCTTCACTCCTGCTCTTCTTCTGCTGCTTGTCAAGTTCATAAGCTCTCAATTTTCCATAGACTGCCTCTAATGAAATCTCATCCAGATCATTAGCTTCCTCAATCGCAGATATCTTCTCATTGTAGAAATCAGGCAAAGCTTTCATGAACTTTGTATTCATATCCTCCAAGTCATAATATTTACCATGCATGGCCATCTCATTGATGAGTTTTGTAAACCTATCAAAGGTATCAGTAAGTGACTCACCAGACTTGGATTCAAAGTACTCATACTGTTGTATAAGTAATGTCCTCATATTCTTCCTGACAGGCTTAGTTCCTTCACAGTGAACCTTAAGATTGTCCCATATATCCTTAGCAGTTTTACAAGAGAGAACATAATTAGTGAGAACAGAATCAAGACTATTGAATAATATGTTTCTCACTTTAGCATCTTTAAGAACACTCTCCTTGTCCTTATCTGACCATTCAGATTTTGGCTTCTCTGCTGTATGTTCTGGAACAACCTTACCATCAACAGTTGCTTGTCCAACGACCTTTGTTGGAACAAAAGGTCCATCTCTGATTCTGTCAAGATAATCAGGATCTGTTGCTTCCAGATGATGTAACATCTTTACTTCCCATAGAGTATATTCGTTTCTCTTGAGCATAGGAATCTTAGTATTCCCATCCTTGTAACCAGACATGATTGCAGATCTTTATGATTATTCGAAATCAACCCGCTCTGATACCAATTGTTAACTCGAATAACTTGTAGAAGGGGGGGGTTGAATACAAGTTATTTAATCCTGTCTGATTTTTGCTCGATTATAAAAACAAGAATAAACGAATGAATCAAACTCTTGTTTGTATTAATAAAATCAAATACAAACTCTACCAAAGGTGTACAATACCTTTAGCAGCTGCTGACAATACAAATATCTCTATGTTTGTTTCGAACTTCTCGAATACAAACCTTATACAGAGCTACGCACACGAACTCACAATTTCGTCTCACGCCTCACACTCTTTACAATGATATTGAGAGAGTATTTATAATGCTACCTATCAACTAATAACAGAAAGATATAATCTATACATGACAATGTTCTGCCTTATAGTCGATAGTTTCCTTCAATAGAAAACTCTTTCCTTCATAATATCTTCTTGCTTGTTCTTCAAACAACGATCCTGTTTTATAGCACTTGCCAGTTTCTGTAGCATCCATAATGACATCATCAGTAACACGACTGATATCAGGATCTGCACACTGCATCAGTATCTGATCAACCATCAGTATTGGACACGTCATCAGGATTTGCTCTCTGTTCCTGACATGTAGTCTCCGATACACTGTTCATTCCTGACTAAACTATACAGATAACTGTTTTACACATAAAACCTATATACAGTGCTAAATCCTTTATAAGATCAGGATTACAAGAAGTATAATGTGTAAATTCTATTCTTAACATCACAACTTATGAATTATTCCTAACACCTTCTGTGCCTTCTTCTTCTTCGCTACACTCTTCCGTTGAATATTGATCCTCAAGTTCCTCATTTTCCACACCTACAACCAGTACAAGAACCCTTAGCAATTACGGGATTGATCTGTTCAATAAACATACACATGAATAAATATGAGAAGTCAAAAATAAGTCTACCTAGGTATTCTTCTTCAACGCAAACTGGTGCAGTAGCTGTGGACCAGGAATGGAAGACATGAATGTTGCAGACTCCAGTCATGTTAGAAGCAATAGCCAACTCTTTTAAGTCACTGTCTCCAAGCAATAAACCATATCCATTATCCGGGGTCACCCCATCTTTCATGAAATAAAGCTTATCATCATCCGAAACTACATCCGCTACCAAATCCCTAACTTGTTTAACGGTCATGTTGTAGACTTCCATTCCTTCGAACACCTTTGACTTAGGACCAGTGTATTGCCACTTAACACATGTCATGAACTCACCCCCATAGTAAACAACCAACCTGTACCTCTTTCCCATGGTACTCAAATTAGCTGTAGATAGAAGCACAACAATGTCAGCTATTAATACATCAACAGTTAAGCAAAAGTACCCACACAGAGTAACTCATATAACACACATAATACAAATATTACTCGAGTAACTGAAATAAGTATACCCACACAGAGTGTATCATAGAAAAGGGATGGATGTGTCACATAATTACAAGTCTAGTCTCAATCTCGATCTAAAATACAACTCAAACATGCAATCTCTCCAACCATATATCTTATTCTCAAACTATCTCAAACATACACTCACTCAAATAGTCTGTGGAAAGAATGGTTTACCTGCGATAAGCAAGGTGATTTAGACGCCTTTGGAAAAACCCTAATTTCAAGAACATAAACCAGATTGGGTCACCAGATTTCACCGACGGTGTAACCTAATTTCACCGATTGAAAGTTGTGGGGAGATTATGGTGCACAGAGAGGGAGAATTTGAAAGTGAATTGAGGAAGAATTTGAAAGTGAATTGAGGGTTAAGCGATGTTGAAAGTGAAGTGGGGGGAAGTTTGAGTTTTTTGGGAAAGTTTAGCCGTCACGGATCTGTAACTGTTTCACAATTTTCGGACAAGTTGCAAAATAAATATCAGTATATCGGTATATGTGTTGTATCATTAATATAAAAAATTATATATCAAGATATTTATTGTATTTTTGAGATTAATATTTGTAATTCTTTATTTCATTAAAATTAATTAAGGTGAATGAATTTATTATTAAAATTAAGAATTATTTTTCGCTTTTTCGATTGAAACATCGTACAATGCGCATCTGTTAAAATCCGTACGGTTGGATCGTCAAAAATTGAATTTAAAAAAATTATTTCCACTCTCGGGATCGATTCTCGTTTCTCGGAGTAGTACTTTGGCCAGATCCTTGTAAAAACGCCGTACAAGATAAATTCCTGATTTTTCGATTATTTTTCCCCAACATCACAATGCGTATCTGTTAACATCCGTACGGTTGGATCGTCAAAAATTGAATTTAAAAAAATTATTTCCACTCTCGGGATCGATTCTCGTTTCTCGGAGAAGTACTTTGGCCAGATCCTTGTAAAAACGCCGTACAAGATAAATTCCTGATTTTTCGATTATTTTTCCCCAACATCACAATGCGTATCTGTTAACAACCGTACGGTTGGATCGTCAAAAATTGAATTTAAAAAATTTATTTCCACTCTCGGGATCGATTCTCGTTTCTCGGAGTAGTACTTTGGCCAGATCCTTGTAAAAACGCCGTACAAGATAAATTCCTGATTTTTCGATTATTTTTCCCCAACATCACAATGCGTATCTGTTAACATCTGTACGTTTGGATTGTCAAAAATTGAATTTAAACAAATTATTTCCACTCTCGGGATCGATTCTCGTTTCTCGGAGTAGTACTTTGGCCAGATCCTTGTAAAAATGCCGTACAAGATAAATTCCTGATTTTTCGATTATTTTTCCCCAACAACCGTACGGTTGGATCGTCAAAAATTGAATTTACAAAATTTATTTCCACTCTCGGGATCGATTCTCGTTTCTCGGAGTAGTACTTTGGCCAGATCCTTGTAAAAACGCCGTACAAGATAAATTCCTGATTTTTCGATTATTTTTCCCCAACATCACAATGCGTATCTGTTAACATCCGTACGGTTGGATCGTCAAAAATTGAATTTAAAAAAATTATTTCCACTCTCGGGATCGATTCTCGTTTCTCGGAGTAGTACTTTGGCCAGATCCTTGTAAAAACGCCGTACAAGATAAATTCCTGATTTTTTGATTATTTTTCCCCAACATCACAATGCGTATCTGTTAACATCCGTACGGTTGGATCGTCAAAAATTGAATTTAAAAAAATTATTTCCACTCTCGGGATCGATTCTCGTTTCTCGGAGTAGTACTTTGGCCAGATCCTTGTAAAAATGCCGTACAAGATAAATTCCTGATTTTTCGATTATTTTTCCCCAACATCACAATGCGTATCTGTTAACATCCGTACGGTTGGATCGTCAAAAATTGAATTTAAAAAAATTATTTCCACTCTCGGGATCGATTCTCGGAGTAGTACTTTGGCCAGATCCTTGTAAAAACGCCATACAAGATAAATTCCTGATTTTTCGATTATTTTTCCCCAACATCACAATGCGTATCTGTTAACATCCGTATGGTTGGATCGTCGAAAATTGAATTTAAAAAAATTATTTCCACTCTCGGGATCGATTCTCGTTTCTCGGAGTAGTACTTTGGCCAGATCCTTATAAAAACGCCGTACAAGATAAATTCCTGATTTTTTGATTATTTTTCCCCAACATCACAATGTGTATCTGTTAACATCCGTACGGTTGGATCGTCAAAAATTGAATTTAAAAAAATTATTTCCACTCTCGGGATCGATTATCAATTCTATTTGGGCCAACACTATTCTATTTGGGCCAATACTATTCTAATAATTGCCCAACACTATTCTAATTGGGCCTTAAACAAGTACAGTCCAGAGTGAGTAAATGGTGGTCAAATACCTAAATGGAAGTTCATTCTCTCAATTGGAAACCACAGTATCGGATTCAAACCACTGCTACTCAATTGGCCGCTTCTCATTTCATCCATAACGATTTCATCCACAACGATTTCATCCCTAATTCCGTCCCTAAGTTCATTAGGCTTCACACCCTTCTACTCTTAATCACTCCTGCTCCTCTCTCCTAGTAAGTCATGTGTTAAATATATGATAATTTCTTAATGTTATGCTTTAATATATGCTCGTAATTGCTGTAGTTATGCTGTAATATGCTCGTAATTGCTTTAGTTTATATGTATTAAAGTTGTAGTTATGGATAAGTCTTGGATGTTAACCGATAGAAACATTGAACCATATATGGATGGAGTTGTAGCATTTATCGATTTTGCGGTTTCTAATTTGAAGATGTCAACGAAAACTATTCCATGTCCATGTGTAACCTGTTTAAACCACTGCTCTCTTTCTGTGGATGAGGTCCATTACCACTTACTCGTTAAGGGATTCGATCAGAATTATACAAGGTGGATTAAACATGGAGAGAAAGACAAGCCAACAACTTCCAACCAATTTTATGCAGTAGAATTTCCCACAGATGCTGCAGAAACAATAGAAATGGTAAAAGCTATGGAAGATAATTTTATAGATGACATTGACAAGTTCAAGAACTACTTGCAGATGCGGAGAAGCCCTTGTATAAATATTGTCCTAACTTCACAAAGTTGTCTGCAACAGTAGAACTACTAAACTTGAAGAGTAAGCATGGAATGACAAATAAGTGCTTTACTGAAATGCTACTTCTGTTGAAAAGGATGCTACCTACAGAAGTTAACGAGATGGTGAACAACACATATGAGGCCAAAAAGATAATGACAGCAATGGGTTCAGGATACGAAAAGATACATGCTTGCATTAACAATTGCATTCTTTACAGGAAGGAGTACAAGGACTTGGTGGTATGTCCAACTTGTGGCATGTCACGGTGGAAGGTGGATGAGAAGACTAAAGTCATATACGAAAATGTTCCTACAAAGGTATTATGGTACTTCCCCCTTATTCCACGATTGAAACGACTTTATAAAGTGAAAAGCATATCAAAAGATTTGATATGGCACTCCACCAGTTCCAAAAAGCCCGGTGTTCTACGCCACCCATCTGATTCACCTGCATGGAAAGCAATAGATGACAGATTTCCGGAAATTGCCTCTGATCCAAGGAATCTTCGACTTGGCATTTCCACAGATGGGGTCGACGTAAACAGAGGGAATAGGAATCACAGTGTGTGGCCGGTATTAACTGTCATTTACAACCTTCCACCTTGGTTGTGTATGAAAAGAAAGTTCATCATGCTTTCGTTATTAATATCGGGAATGCCTGGAAACAATATCGATGTGTTTTTGGATCCTTTGATCGATGATCTGGAGCTCTTGTTTGAAGAAGGTGTTGAAACATATGATTCCTATGCCCAGGAACAGTTCAATTTACGTGCTGTTGTCTTATGGACGATTAATGATTACCCTGCTCTTGGTGCATTATGTGGCTGCCCTTATAGTGGATTCCATGGTTGTGTGGTGTGCAGGAAAGAAACTCATTGTGTAAGACTTCCGTTCTCTGCCAAGCAGAGTTATGGTGGTCACCGAAGATATCTACCATATAGTCATCCCTTCAGAAAGCATACTAAGGCGTTCAATGGAAAAGAAGAGTGGGGAACTGCTGCAGATCCTATGACAGGGGAAGAAATATACAACGAGGTTAAATTTGTTCGGAATAAGTGGGGGATGGGATTTAAGGATAAAGATTCAGAACTCAATATGGACACTTCGACTAGAAGAGGGGGGAAAACAAAAAAGAGAAAATCAAAAGGGGGTGGTAGCTCAAATTCCGGACAGAAAGAACAGACCTATTGTATTATGTCAAAAGGGGAAAAACAAAAAAGAGAAAATCAAAAGGGCATGTGCGGAACAAATCTTACCCAGAAGGATGCATTGCTGAGGAGCATATTGCAGAAGAAACAATTGCGTTCTTCAACGAATACAAAAAATGCATGACCTCTATTGATATTCCAGAACACCAGCATAACACATCTGAAAATGGTAATGGAGAGGGAATTCCCTTGTCAGCTGGTAAACCAGTTGAAGTTTCTCAAGATCTCTACATGAAAGCACATTTCTATGTATTGCAAAATACGCCTGAAGTTGTGCCTTATATCGAGTAAGGACTCCTACTGAACATGTTTATTTATGTTTTTGTTTTATTTAACAGTAGGATCATATTTGATACTCATTTTTGTACTTGCAGACAACACATGACATTTTTGAAAAACAAGCATCCTGGTAAACGACAAGCATGGCTGGAGAAAGAGCATAGCACAACGTTTGGTCACTGGTTACGCAACAAGGTAATATTTAAATCAGCATGATCTTAGTTTTTTCTCAGTTGTAATTGCTGCAAGATGAATCTCATCCTTGTTATTGTGTAATTTAGGTTGAAAGCGAGTTATCGATCTCCCAAGAAAGTGTATCAGAAACAGTGAAGTGGATCTCACATAGAGCACGCAGAATCGTGAACAAATACGATATATATGACATCAATGGCTATACATTTCGTACAAAAATCCGTGATGGCAGAATTCACCAGAACAGTGGGGTTTGTGTTGAGGCAACTGAGATGCACATTTCTAAAGAAGTAGTAACCTATGGAAACAACTTTTATTATGGGGTTCTACGAGAGATATGGGTACTTGATTATCATAGTAGGAAAATTCCTCTTTTCATGTGCGACTGGGTTGACAATAGAAATGGTGTCAAACAAGATGGCATGGGTTACACGTTGGTCGAACTTAACAGATTAGGCCACAAGGATGATCCGTTCATATTGGCCTCACAAGCACGACAGGTGTTTTATGTAATAGACCAGCTGGATAAAAAGATGTCTATTGTCCTGATGACACCTCCCAAGAATTATAGAGATCTGTACGATGATGTCAATGAGGATTTCAGTACTGTAATTCTTCCTCACAATGATAATATATTACCACCTGTAGATCCACATGACTTGGGTAATGAATCTCGTGATGATTACTTTAGACAGGACTGTAAGGGTATTATTATACGTAATGGTAACTGAATCCGGTAAATATTATCATTATGTTTGTCAGTTTCCACGTTTTTTATGTAATGCTAAATTCTATTTGTTTGGTTAAATTCTATGCTCCATTTTAATTCCTGTTTTTTTCTCCAGGTGTGTGCAAAGAAAAAGGCCTGATCATGATGTCGTCTTCAAATTCCTACAGCTCAAACCAAACTCGAAGTGATCTCTGCTACTGTGGTCTTCCTGCTCGGATTAGAACATCAAATACACTTGACAACCCTGGAAGAAGATTTCGGGTGTGCCATAGGGCCCATAGATCAAATTCATTGGTAAGCTCATGTTTATCAGTTTCATCTGTTTAATTTAATTAACAGCTTTTAATTTGAATTCCCTTTTCAAGTCTTCTGGACCCAAATGTTCGTTTTGGGAATGGATTGATCCTGAACCAGTTGTCATGAAGATCAAGATCCAGAAAGAACTTGATGATGTGAAGACTGAGCTGCAAAACTGCATGTCAACAGTTGAAGATCTTCGAAAGGAGGTTGATGTCATACGTGGGAAGTTGTATAATGTTATCATTGTCTTGGTCATTTTCTTTGTTTTTTATTTGATGAAGAATTAATATGTAATGGTGAATTTGAATGTTGGCCGAAGGGCATGGAATTTTTAAGGTCATCTGGTATGCAACTTGGATATATCAAGTTTGTGTTGGTCATCTATGGTATATCAGTTTGTGTTTGTCATTAGTTGGTTAATCTGCTATACACTTCATGCATGTCCAGTTGGTTAAATATTTAGCCACACACAAATGTAATAATGTGACAGAAATGTTGCTGAAAATAGAGTACGTACTGTGCTTCAAGGTATTCCTGAAAACAAAGTACCTTTTAGTCACACAATAATACAGTCACTAGTTTTTTGGTTCCTTAAGCAAACAAAGGTCAGACAAATGCAGAAAACTCTACTTTTTAGTCACAATACACCTGTAGTGACCATAGGTTATTTCCCATTTAGCCACATCACATAACATAACAATGACTGTTTCCAAACATTTAGACACAACAAATAAGTTGGTCAAAGTATGACTATAACTCCTGGATTTGGTCAAAGTCAACAAAAAACATTCTGTTTTATCTCTCAATTGTCACACATTTTTAAAGTTGTGACTGAATCTTACAAAATTTGTATTTCTGGTCACTCGAAAAAGTATTCTGTGGCTAAAACTTGAGAAGATGACCTTTAGTCACTCGTTTTTCCCAAAGTGTCACAGCCCTTACTATACAAAAGAGTGACGGAAGCCCAAATTTGACGTAGTGTTCACATGGGGAGGAAATGAGAATGATCATGACTTGGATGATGAAGCAACATCAAGGATGAGAAATCAGACTGAGCATTCAAGGAAATGGGATAGATCACACATTGCAGAGCAAATTATTGGAGATCCAAATGTAGGAGTAAGGACTAGGAGAGCAACTCAAAATGAGTGCCTCTATGGTTGTTTTCTATCTCAGATTCAGCCTAAGAAACTTGATGATGCACTGTTGGATCCAGATTGGATTATTGCCATGCAAGAGGAGCTGAATCAATTTGAAAGAAACAAAGTATGGGAACTTGTGCCTGCACCAAAGAACAGAACCATTGTTGAAACAAAATGGGTTCTGAAGAATAAGATGGATGAAGATGGTGTAATAGTAAGAAACAAAGCAAGGTTGGTTGCAAAAGGATACTCTCAATAGGAAGGCATTGATTATGATGAGACATTTGCCCCTGTTGCTAGATTGGAAGCCATCAGAATATTCCTGGCATTTGCTGCTCACTGAAACTTTAAAGTCTATCAAATGGATGTCAAGAGTGCATTTCTGAATGGAGAGTTGGAAGAAGAAGTTCATGTGCAACAACCACCTGGCTTTGAGGATCCACATTTCCCAGAATTTGTCTACAGATTGCTTAAGGCATTGTATGGACTTAAGCAGGCTCCAAGGGCATGGTATGATACTTTATCACAATTTCTCCTTAAAAATCAATTCACTAGAGGCACATTGGACAAGACACTATTTTACAAGAAGCCTGGTGGTGATATTATCCTAGTTCAGATCTATGTAGATGATATCATATTTGGCTCTACAAATGAGAAGCTGTGTGAGAAATTCTCTAAACTTATGCAGAGCAGATATGGGATGAGTATGATGGGAGAGTTAACATTCTTTCTTGGGTTGCAAGTCAGTCAGAGGAAGGATGGTATCTTTATCACTCAAACCAAGTACATCAAGGATCTATTGAAGAAGTTTGACTTAGAAGACTGCTCACCTGCAAAGACACCCATGGCCACTGCCACTAAATTGGATGAAGATGCTAAAGGCAAGAAAGTAGATATCTCAGTCTAAAGAGGCATGGTTGGTTCTCTACTCTACCTCACTGCAAGTATGCCAGACATCATGTTTGCTACATGCTTGTGTGCAAGGTTTCAATCAAATCCAAAAGAGTCACATTTGATTGCTATAAAAAGGATCTTTAGATATCTGAAGGGCACTCCAAACTTGGGTTTATGGTATCCTAATGTTAGGAATAATTCATGAGTTGTGATGTTAAGAATAGAATTTTACTTATACTTCTTGTATATCCTGATCTTATAAAGGATTTAGCACTTTGTATAGGATATATGTGTTAGACAGTAATCTGTAGGATTAAGTCAGGAACAGTGCATCAAGTACTACATGTCAGGAATTGAGATTGAATCCTGATATGACAAGTCAAATACTGATTGAGTACTGATGGGATGGTCAGATCCTGATGCAAGATAGAATCCTGATATAAGTCGTGTTACTGATGATGCTATTATGGATGCTACAGAAACTGGCAAGTGCTATAAATAAGATCTTTGTTTGAAGAACAAGCAAGAAGATATCATGAAGGAAAGAATTTTCTGTTGATGGAAACTATCGACTAGACGGCAGAACATTGTCATGTATAGATTAACTTTCTGTTATTAGTTGATAGGTAGCATTATAAATACTCTGTCTATATCATTGTAAAAAGTGTCTAGCAATTGTGAGTCGAGAGCATAAGGTTTGTATTAGGGAGTTCGAAACAAACAGAGAGAGATTTGTATTGTCATCAACTGCTAAAGGTATTTGTACACCTTTGGTAGAGTTTGTATTTAATCTTATTAATACAAACAGTTTAATTTATTCGTTTGTTCTTGTTTTATTTATTCGAGCAAAAATCAGACATGATTATATAACTTGTATTCAACCCCCCATTCTACAAGTTATTCGAGTTAACAATTGGTATCAGAGCAGGTTGATTTCGAATAATCGATCATAAAGATCTGCAATCATGTCTGGTTATAAGGATGGTAATACCAAGATCCCTATGCTCAAGAGAAACGAATATACTCTATGGGAAGTAAAGATGTTGCATCATCTGGAAGCAACAGATCCTGATTATTTTGACAGAATCAGAGATGGACCATTTATCCCAACAAAGGTTATTGGACAAGCAACTTTTGATGGTGAGGTTGTTCCAGAACATACAGAAAAGAAGCCTAAATCTGAATGGACAGATAAGGAAAAGGAGAATGTTCTTAAAGATGCTAAAGTGAGAAACATATTATTTAACAATCTTGATTCTGTTCTCACTAACTATGTTCTCTCTTGTAAGATTGCTAAGGATATATGGGACAATCTTAAGGTTCATTGTGAAGGAACTAAGCCTGTCAGGAAGAATATGATGACATTACTTATACAACAGTATGAGTATTTTGAATCCAAGTCTGGTGAGTTACTTACTGATACCTTTGATAGGTTTACAAAACTCATCAATGAGATGGCCATGCATGGTAAATATTATAACTTGGAGGATATGAATACTAAGTTCATGAAAGCCTTGCCTGATTTCTACAATGAGAAGATATCTGCAATTGAGGAAGCTAATGATCTGGATGAGATATCATTAGAGGCAGTGTATGGAAAACTGAGGGCTTATGAACTTGACAAGCAGTAGAAGAAGAGCAGGAGTGAAGGAAAGATGAAAACTGTTGCACTTACTGCTCAATCTGAATCAAAGAGTCTTCCAGAGGAACAACATGATGAACCTGCTGTAAAGAACTCAAGGAAGAAGAAAAGCAAAGAAAGTTCTGAGTTAGAGACTACTGATATGGACTCTGACAACAGTGATTCTGAATCTGAGATGTAGGAACTCTTTGTTATGTTTGCTAAAGCTTTCAAGAAAGGGAGATTCAACAGGAGAAGATTTAACAAAGGACCTTTTCAAAAGAAAGAGGAAAGAAGAGTGACAAAGGCAAAAGTACAATTGTCAAGCTTGATAAGGCCAAGATTAAGTGCTTTAACTGCAGCGAGCTTGGACACTTTGCTAGTGAGTGTAAGAAGCCTAGGAATTCAGGAAAGGGAAATGCACTCATGGTCACACAGAAGGATTGGGCTGATTCCAGTGATTCTAAAGATGAATTGGATTATGACAACATTGCACTGATGGCAAATGTTTCAGACAAACCTGGATCTCCAAAGAAAACTTCTCCATCTTCTGTTAAGGTATCACTTCACTCTCTTGATTCATTTGATAGCTTAAATTCTGAAGAAATTAGATCTATCCATGCTGAGTTTAAGAATCTTATGACTAATTTTAGAATTCTTACTAGTGAAAGAGATGAACTTAAGGTTAAGAATGACAAGTTAGTTGATAGAAATAATTTTCTTGAATCTAAGTTAGTTCAAATGGAAGAATATAGATTAAGTTCTGATAAAGCTAAGCATGATTATGGTGTTATTCTTGAAGCTTATGACTATGTCAGAAAAGAGCTAGAGGAAGAGAGAGATGTGATTAAGACCATTAACATTTCTGGTAAAAAGACTCAAGAAATCATTGAAAGTGGAATTCGTGGTAAAGTTAATGGTTTAGGTTTTGATAAGGCTAGACAAGAAGAAAAAGTAGCTATTGTCAATGATGATAGTAAAGTAGAAGCTAGCACATCTAAATCCGAAGGTAAGAAAATTGTTTCTGAACCTAAACATGTTAAATTTATTGATTCAAAAGGTACTCCTGTTGTATATAAAAGAATTAACAGTAGCAATTCAGATGAGAAAGTGTTAGAGAAACCTAAGAATGTTAACATAGGGTTTCTGTCTAAGTCTCAGTTGAAACAGAGACTAGATGGTCTTTCAGAGTCTAGCAAGATCAAAAGAAATAGGAATGAAAAAGAAGGTATTAACAAAGAGAATAATTACAAGAATGTACCTGATGCACCTAGGAAAAAATGCTATAAGTGTGGAAATCATAATCATTTGGCCCTAGACTGCAATCAAAAATCTTCTTGGAAAACTGAGTCCAGATTCCCCAAGACTCTGAAAATTCAATACCAGCCACAAAAAGCTTGTTATCATTGTGGTAGTTTACTTCATTCCATTTACATGTGTAGAGAATATCATGAACTGTATTATGACTATTATTCTCTGAAATCTGAAACTCCTAGTCACAAACAGTTTGTGAAATCAGAGTCTAAGGTTGACTCTGCAACAGGTAAAGTAAAAGCAAAATCTTCAAAGCCTGTTGTTTCTAAATCTAGTAAGAAATGATCCAATCAAAGTTGGGTCCTAAAAAATTCTAACTAGTTACTTTTTCTTTGCAGGGCACAAGAAAGAAGCATTCAATTATCTTAGACAGTGGATGCTCTGGACATATGACTGGAAAAAAGTCCCTGCTTACAAAGTTTGAGAGGAAAGCTGGCCCAGTAATATCTTTTGGTGATGGCAACAAAGGAGAAACTCTGGGATATGGCTCAATTGTTTTGGGGAATGTCATCATAGAAAACGTAGCACTGGTTGAAGGCTTGAAACATACTCTCTTAAGTATAAGTCAACTGGGTGATAAAGGTTATCAATCAATCTTTGACAGAGAAGGATGCAAAATCTTGAATATGCAGAATGGAGACATTGTTCTAACTGGTCAAAGACATGGTAACATATATGAAGCCATCTTGAGTGATACATCTTAAGGAATTATTAGATGTCTCTACAGCAAAGCAACAAATGATGAAAGCTGGAATTGGCACAAGAAGCTCTCACATCTCAACTTCAAAAAGCTTAATCAACTTGTTAAGCACAATCTGGAGATAGGCCTACCTCAGGCAAATTATGTGCAAGATGGACTTTGTGATGCCTGTCAGCTTGGAAAACAGAGAAGAACCACTTTCAAGAGCAAGACTGAAAATTCAATTACTGAACCATTTCACATGCTACATCTTGATCTGTTTGGTCCAGTAAACATTATGTCTATCAGCAAGAAAAGATATGCTCTAGTGATAGTGGATGATTTCACAAGGTTCACATGGGTGTTCTTTCTACACAAGAAGGATGAAGCTCCTCAGCAAATCATTGAACTTGTCAAGAATATTCAGAATAACTCTGAGTACAAAATTAAAGTACTTAGGAGTGACAATGGTACAGAATTCAAGAATTCTACAATGGAGGAGTATTGTACAGACAATGGAATCACTCAACAATTTTCTGCACCTGGAACGCCTCAGCAGAATGGTGTAGTGGAAAGAAAGAACAGGACTCTCATAGAGGCAGCAAGAACCATGCTTGTAGATGCAAAACTTCCAACCTATTTTTGGGCAGAAGCTATTAATACTGCATGTTTCACTCAAAATTGTACCTTGGTAAATAGTCATGGAAAGACTCCCTATGAGATGATCAAAGGAAAGAAACCAAGTGTGAAATACTTTCACATCTTTGGATGCAAATGCTATGTCCTAAAAGTTCATCCAGAACAACTTGGAAAATTTGAAGCAAAATCGGATGAAGCAATCTTTCTAGGATATTCAGCATCAAAGGCCTTCAAGGTTTATAATCTCAGAACTCACATTGTTATGGAATCAATTCGTGTTGCATTTGATGACAAGAAATTTGGAATTCTGCAAACTGATGAAAGCCATGACAATTTGGAATTTGAAAATCTAAAGAATTCTGAGATACTCTCCAGTGATGATGAAGGTTCTCCAGAAGGAATTACTATTGCTTCTCACCTATACCATTTTCTGCAAAATTCAAGATAAGGACATCACTATTAATGCTGAGGATATGAATCAAGCATTAGGATTGGGCTCTCAATAAGAAGTGTATGACCCACTAGCCACGAACGCTGAGTTGCTAGACTTCTTCGAGTTCATCTGGTGCTCAGATGAGATTAAACTTGGGCATCTAAATAGGAAGAATCTAAGGAAAGAGTGGTGATATGTGTTTGCAACTCTTCTTCAAGTCTTCACTGCCAGGAAGTCTAGCTATGATCAAATCAGTGCACCTGCACAGCAGATAGGCTATGCCTTAGCCTATGGTAAAAAGATAGACGTTAGACAACTTATTTTACAAGAGTTGTAAGGGAGACTTGGTAAGAACTCATCCAAGAGAGGTACTGACATTTTTTTCCCTCACTTTATTCAATCTGTACTCAATTTTAAAAAGGATAAATTGATTGAATTACCTGGGATAGATAAAAATAGAATAGGCTATCCTAGATCCATGACCAAACTCAATTTTGGTAATTTGGAGACTAGGAATGATGTGGATGTAAGACTTAACATAACTCCCCATATGGAGGGTTTATTTAGAACTTACCCCCACAACATGCCAATATTTGATTCTAAATCACAGTTAGCACAATCCAAGCAAGTAGAACAAAATGCTAATCCAGGGCTTGCTAAGCAACCACCTCAGCCAAACACTCTACCAAACACAGAGCCACCTACATCATCCTCTCGACAGGGTGGTGTTAGTAAAAAGGAGAAGAAGAGAAAACAGGTTGCTTCTACACCTTTAACCATCTTATCTGAAGCAGCATTGGCTGTAGAATTAGGCTTAGAAAGTGAGGAACCTGAGTCACCATTACAGAGGCCAAAGAAGAAGAAATCTAAGACCACTTCTTCAGTCACACAAATGGCTGAAGTTGTAAAATCAGGGGCACACAGCTCACTAGATGTATCCTCTCCACAGGGTGCATCTATAGAATCAAGCATTCTCCCCAAGGCACAATCCTGTATGGAGTCTGCACAAAGGAGTAATAAGGATGGCACAATACTGAGTGGAGAGCACATCACACTTGAAACTCCCTCTATTTCTCAGGGGGAGTTGCCAAAATCAAATCTACATGAAACTTCTCTTCCAGTTCTAATACTCAAATTTCTTTAGAGCCTACAACTCAATCAATTGAGGAGCAAGGCATTGATCATCAAGAATTCTTTTCTCTTGGTGAGCCAATGGACTCAAGTGACTTAGTGCATGACACTTTGCTCACCACCCAGGAACCACATTCAGAAGGTGAGGGAATGCATGTTGGGGCATATCCTAATGACACCATCACAAACACAGAGGATTCACTAGTTTTCACTAGAGACTCTGTGCCTGTGTCAACTGCTAGTGTAACTCATCCCACTTCTGTGGAGGCACCAGTAGTAGAGTCAATCCATCTGGTTGCAGAAGTTCTATCTGTAACTTAGGAGTCTAGCTTGCCTAGCTCTAGCTCTAACTTCATGTATCAATGGCTGAAGCCTGTGCAACATGACAGTGCTTTGGGATCAGGGTCTGTTCTACAACAATTGACAATTAAAGCTCTTCAAAATCTAATTGTGGATTAGATTCATGAGTTCACAAAGATTGCTCAGAACCTACTCACTGCAGACATGCCAGATCCAGACTATGAAGCAATTCTACTATGCCATAGAGATGATGTGGAGATGCAAAAGGCAAAGATGATGAGGCTGAGAGAGAGATGGCAATGTAGATGCCTGGCTGCAAGGAAAATATGATATTACTCTCAATGAAGCCCTTCAATATTGAAGAGAGGGATACATCACTTCACTGGGTTCTAATGCCTAATATCTGACTCCTGGTGAAGTGTATGAGGCTATGAATGAGTCTCACAAAGGATTCCTCAAGGCTGCACACTATCTTGGGAAGGGAATTAAAACTGAAATCAACAAGGTGTGTGACAAAACAGCCACTACTGTGAAAGAAATCAAGAGAACTTTTGATGCAAAATTCCCTCAGTTGGACAATGTTCTCAAGGATGTCAAATACTGCAACTCCACCTGCACCAAGATGGATAATGGTCTAGCTCTACTGAAAGATACTGTCACTAGTCTGGGGCATAAATTTCAAACTCTATTTGATCAGACAACTAATGCAAATGCCATGCTCAGAACCCTCTTTGAAAATCAATATGGAGACAAGCTGGTCACTGAGGTCCCTGTGCATGACATGACCAAGTATGAAGTGAAGAGACTCAAAGAGCAATCACTGTCTGGTTTTAAGTCTACTGAGCTTTTTACCAAGGTGGATTCCCTGGAAAAAGAGGTGGTCTCTCTCCAACAAACCAATGTTCATCTTATAGACACCGTAAACACTCTAACTGAGCATTTGAACACTCAAGACACCACCACAGCTGATGTTCTTCTGCATCAATAGTTGATGTTGTCTGCAATGATGAAGCATATGGATCTCCCTCTACATGAAGAATCTTCCACCCCAAAGGTCACTACTACAGCCTCTGTGCTTGACAACAAGCCTAAGGGGGAGAAGAGGAGATTAAGGAACTCAAATCCAAAGGGGGAGAAACCTAAGGAGACTGGCATCAAGATAAATGAGGGTGGTCATCAAATGGCTTCAAAATCTACAACCCATGTTTCAAGAAAACGGAAAGGCAAGGTTGATGAACCTCCATCCTCTCTGCCAGTGGTTACCCTACCAACTGTGCATGTCATTACTCCTAGTGGCCAGAAGCAATCTATCACAACTACAGTGGTTGCAGGGAGTATGGCATCTGATAAACCTCCATCCTCCAAATCTGAAAGTGCCAAGCCTGTACAAGTAAAGGTGGTTACCGAGGCCAAGCTACAAGAAGTTGCAAATTCAAATGTCTATCATGATGAAGCATTATTGGAGTTTCTGAAAGTCTAAAGGGAACAGGCCAGTGACACTCAATTATATCTAAGGAGCCTGAAGGATCAGATTGAGTACTTCACTGTGATACCTAGGAGAGTCGATAGCTCATGGCTCAAGGAAGTAATGATGGTGGCAAAATCTAGGATCTGTCATCTAACCTACAAGACTCTACAAGCCTTAAAACACTCAGAGATAGATGCACTGATCGAGCTTATAGAGAAGAGGAATGCAAATGAGAACAATAAAAGTCTGTATGATGACTTGAGGAATGGCAAACCTTCAAGGCTGCCAGAAGTGATTAAGAAGCCATGGACAATCATCTATCAGTCTGGCACCAAAGTTGAAAAAAAATAAACAATTGGTCATTCCCAATGACCTCACTTTTCGAAATCACAGACTTATTATTGCCATCATTGATCAACTGCAAAAGAAGAATGGGATAACAACTGCTGAAGAAGTAGAGGCACTGCATACTCTCAGAACTTACATTGCAACTGGTGAAATTCCAATAATGGCCAAAAACAGGAGAAATAAGGATGATGAAGATGAAGACAAAAGTGATGGAAGGGAAAGTCATCATTGGAGTAATAGGGGTGATAAAGATGAGAAGAAGAAGAAAGATAGCAAGGACAAGAAAGATGATGATGATCAAGGTAAAGTCTATGAAAGGAAGAATGGAAAACAGCAAGCCTTAGGAATTGCTAGCAGTAAACTCACCACAACACAAGACTCTAAGTCTAGGGTGAATATTGTTAGTAATGACCTACCAAAATCTGAATCAATGGCTTCTGCAAATGTTTTGCCACCTCAAGAAGAGAATAAGATTCAAATCAAGAAACCATATGTGTGTTTCAAAAAGCAAACTGCTAATGGAATACTACAATGGTCTACCAACAAAGGTCACATGTTACTGCCATGCAACCATGTAAAGAAGTTCAAACTCAAACAGGCTGCAAGAAGGGTGAAACTATCCAAGTCTAGGGCACTGACAATAATTCCATGGTTAAACCTACCTCCTCTAGATGAAGATTTTGATGAAGACCAACTACAATTTCTATGGGCTCAAAGAATCTACCATGTTGCCATTGTTGATGATTGTCTTGAAATCAATTATATTGATGGAAGACAGAAGAAATTCAGGCAAGGGACATGTCAGCACTGGGGCAGGTTATATGATATAGAAAGGATAATTGCAATGTTGGATTCTGAAGATAGAGTGGAAAGAGTATGGAAGCTGGAGTTAATTAACTTTATCAAAATGAAAAGAGATCACCAGGCAGAACAGAATAAGAAGAGTGAAGAGCTATTAAAGAAAAGAGAGGAGGATTTTGCAGAAATGGAAGCTAAAGCTAATGAATTGAGGGCTATGGGTCTGTGCAGAGTCAAATTTAATCCCTACATTGTTGAATACAAGAAATATGGAAGAAATGTAAAGATTAGAATGGACTACATCAGTTCCTATTCTGAGAAACAGTTGAATGAAGTACTCAAGGATTTATTAGGCTCCCCTCTAATTGAAGAACTCAATGCAATGGAAGACATTGTTCTTGCAATGGAAGAAAATGCACAGAAGAAGGCTAAAGAAGCTGAAGAAAAGAGGAAAAATGAGAATTTGAAAGCCAAAGCTCAAGGGATGAATTCAAAAGATTATGGCTAGTGAATCTTCATAACTTGTAAGGATGTCTGCTTGCATTTTTAATCAAATCACATACTTGTACTTTTCAAATTTTATCTTTATGTATGTTAGGCTTGTTATCAGACATGAAATTATGACTAAGGGTCTTACTCACAATTTGGGGGAGATTGTTAGTCACAGAGGCATGCATGTATACATCTAATAACAAGCCTAATTGTTTGTAATGCTTTGCATTACTTACATGACCTCTTAACTGAGGGAACATCTAGTTGTAGAGTTTCTGGTTGTTTTTGTACTTGTAATAGGCATCAAATCCTAGTTGTGTAACTATACTCATAAAGTCAAGAATAATGCTTGAAAGAAGTTCCAAGGTTCATGCCTCAAGCAAGAAGATAAAGACTGTCAAATAATCACAGTTGGGATTTGAAGAAATGAAGAATTTGCCTAAGTACCAATTCGAGAAGTATGTTTGTTATATACGAGAAGTCTAGCATTCGAAAAGTCAAGGATTCGATATCTGTAAAGACGCTATTCGATATCTCTGAATTCAATGTTCGATATCTCAGAGATTCGATATGTCTAAATACTCTATTCGAGAACTCAAGAAGTCAACAAGTCAAACTGGTATTCGAGTTCTCAAAGAGTCAACAAGTCAAAGTTCCATTCGATATCTCAAGGACTCGGAAAGCTATTCGACATCTCAGGGATTAGACAACTCAAGTGTTCCATTCGACAACTCAAGGATTCCTGGAGAAAAGAGTTATTCGAGAAGTGATTCGATATGTCAAATATGCAGTATTCGAGAACTCAGAGTTATCTAATACTAGTTCTCGAATCAATCACTTAATCACTTCTCGAATACATTCTTGGAGACAAACTACTGGAGAAATTGTACAAGTCAGAAACCTGCAACAAGCCAAAGCACTTTATGGACCACAATTTGTAACATGCTTTGGAAAGCCTACAAAGAAGCTTAGAGAGATGTACAAGAGACAAAGAAAGAAGTGGATCTGAACAGAACTTTACAAAGTCAAATCTGTAGCTGTTTGGATGCTTACTCAAAAAGGATAGACACACTGGAAAGTAAACTTGTTTAGCTACCTTATTTGTAGTAAGTAGGTTGTATTCATGTTCTATAAGAATACAACCTCACTTCCTTAGAGATTAAGTTTTTAGAAGTTTTTCACATACATTGTAAGAGACATCTCTCTGAGAAAAATGAAGCTGAGAATACTACCATTTGTATTCACAGATTGTAGCTAATCTTTATCTAATAAAATATTATATTAAAGTGATATCGTGTCTTGTGTTGTTCATAATTCGCACCAGTAAATCCACACACACAAACACATATTGTGCTACAAAGATTCAAGAACAAGAAAAAGTTCAAGAATCCATTCACCCCCCCTCTGTATTCTTTTGCTGTATTAAATACTCAACATTTTCTATTTAATAATTGTATAATAACTTAATTTTAATGTAAGATGTATACTTATATACAATATGTCAACAAAATATAAGTTTCAGTTATATTGTGAGTCAACATCCTCCGAATTATTGAAGGACAAGATCTCTCAAGATCGCATGGGTGGAGGCATCCTACGGATAATATCCTTAGGACCACATAGCACAATCGAGGGTCGTGCCATCCTCGGGTGGAGGCATCCTACGGATTATATTCATAGATATTTGGGTTTTGATTACCAAGGAATAGAAACTTACAAATAAAACCCGAGGATTGGCATTCCATTGCTGTCAATATAGAGCCTGTTCGGTTTGGATCGGATCTGATTCGGTTCGGGTAAAATTCGAATTAAAATCGGATAAATTTTGGAAAAAGATCGGATCGAATTGGGTTCGGTTCTCTTTCAGATTTTTACTGTTCGGATCGGATTTTGTTTGGATGTAGAAACATTCGGTTCGGATTGTCGAGATATATCTAATTTTTTGATGTACCCAAATTTTCCAAAAACCAAAAAATTATTTTGGCTTGAGATCTTAGCAATGTACAACTAAATTGACTAGTACTAGTAACAAGTGCTTTGTTACGGCCTTTTGTTTCGTTTTAAAAAAAATATTTCTCGACGATCCAACTGTCGGATGTCAAAATATATCTAATTTAGTGATATTCGAAAATTTCCTAAAATAAATAAATTAATTTGGTTGGAAATCTTAGTAGTCAACTACCGAATTGACTAGTACTCGTAACTAGTGTTTTGTCACGGATTGTTACTCTATTTTTTAAAAATTATTTCTCGATGATGCAACCATACGGATCTCAAGATATATCTAATCTAGTAATATTCCCAAATTTTCATAAAATAAAAAATGAATTTGGTTGGAGATCTTAGTAGTCAACTACCGAATTGACTAGTACTCGTAACTAGTGTTTTGTCACGGATTGTTATTCTATTTTTAAGAATTATTTCTTGACGATCCAACCGTACGGATCTCAAGATATATCAAATCTAGTGATATTCCCAATTTTCAAAAAATAAAAAATTAATTTGGTTGGAGATCTTAGTAGTCAACTACCGAATTGACTAGTACTCGTAACTAGTGCTTTGTCACGGATTGTTGATTCTATATTTTAAAACATATATCTCGACGATCCAACCATGCGGATCTCAAGATAAATCTAATTCAGTGATATACCATAATTTTCAAAAAATAAAAAATTAATTTGGTTGGATATCTTAGTAGTCAACTACAGAATTGACTAGTACTCGTAACTAGTGCTTTGTCACGGATTATTGATTTTATTTTTTAAAAATTATTTCTCGACGATCCAACCGTACGGATCTCAAGATATATCCAATCTAGTGATATTCTCAAATTTTTAAAAAATAAAAAATTAATTTGGTCGGAGAACATAGTAGTCAACTACCGAATTGACTAGTACTCGTAACTAGTGCTTTGTCACGGATTGTTGTTTCTATTTTTTAAAAATAATTTCTCGACGATCCAACCGTACGGATCTCAAGATATATCTAATCTAGTGATATTACCAAATTTTAAAAAAATAAAAAATAATTTGGTTTGAGATCTTAATAGTCAACTACCGAATTGACTAGTACTCGTAACTAGTGCTTTGTCACGAATTGTTGATTCTATTTTTTAAAAATTATTTATCGAAGATCCAACCATACGGATCTAAAAATATATCTAATCTAGTGATATTCCCAAATTTTCAAAAAATAAAAAATTAATTTGGTTGGAGATCTTAGTAGTCAACTACCAAATTGACTAGTACTCGTAACTAGTTCTTTGTCACGGATTGTTGATTCTATTTTTAAAAAAATATATCTCGACGATCCAACCGTACGGATATCAAGATATATCTACTTTAATGATATTACCAAATTTTTTTTTAAAAAAAAATTAATTTGTTTGGAGATCTTAATAATCAACTACCGAATTGACTAGTACTCGTAACTAATGCTTTGTCACGGATTGTTGGTTCTATTTTTTAAAAATTATTTCTCGACGATCCAACCGTACGGATCTCAAGATATATCTAATCTAGTGATATTACCAAATTTTTAAGAAATAAAAAATTAATTTGGTTGGAGATTTTAGTAGTCAACTATCGAATTGACTAGTACTCGTAACTAGTGCTTTGTCACGGATTGTTGATTCTATTTTTTATAAATTATTTCTCGACGATCCAACTGTACGGATCTCAAGATATATCTAATCTAGTGATATTCCCAAATTTTCAAAAATTAAAAAATTAATTTGGTTGGAGATTTTAGTAGTCAACTATCGAATTGACTAGTACTCGTAACTAGTGTTTTGTCACGGATTGTTGATTCTATTTTTTAAAAATTATTTCTCGACGATCTAACCGTACGGATCTCAAGATATATCAAATCTTGTGATATTCTCAAATTTTCAAAAATTAAAAAATTAATTTGGTTGGAGATCTTAGTAGTCAACTACCGAATTGACTAGTACTCGTAACTAGTGCTTTGTCACGGATTGTTGATTCTATTTTTTAAACATTATTTCTCGATGATCCAACCGTACGGATCTCAAGATATATCTAATCTAGTGACATTCCCAAATTTTCAAAAAGTAAAAAATTAATTTGGTTGGAGAACATAGTAGTCAACTACCGAATTGTAATTAGTGCTTTGTCACGGATTGTTGATTCTATTTTTGAAAAATTATTTCTCGACGATCCAACCGTAAGGATATAAAGATATATCTAATATAGTGATATTCCCAAATTTTCAAAAAATAAAATATTAATTTGGTTGGAGATCTTTGTAGTCAACTACCGAATTGACTAATACTCGTAACTATTGTTTTGCCACGGATTGTTGATTTTATTTTTTTTAAAATTATTTCTTGACGATTCAACTGTACGGATGTCAAGATATATCTAATTTAGTGATATTTCCAAATTTTCAAAAAATAAAAAATATTTTTTAAAGTATAAATGTGTCAAATTTTATTAAATAAGACCGAATATGTCAAAATTAGATACATCAGTTATATAACGCTTCCATAAGCCTATGGAAGTGAATGCACTCACTTAGACAATGCTTCAATAAGCACTATATAAGTGAATGCACTTTAATTTCTGCCCAGTAGAATTTATTTATTTAGATATTTATTTTTTTGCTAATTATGTGCAGAATTTATTAATTTATATTTGCAAATTGAATTAAAATATTATCATATACAAAATATCCTAAGCAATATTCAATGACAATAATAAATATATAGCAAATTAGAAAATATAAAAATTGACAAAACTAAACAAATAAAGGTCAAGAAAATATTAATCTATATAAAATTATTTTATCGGATATTTTTCGATTCAGTTATTTTTAGTTTCGGATTTACATCGGATTCAAGTCATATTCGGTTCGGGTAAATTTTTATTCGGATTTGATCGGTTCTGATTATAATCGGATACATGGTCATCATTGGATACAGTATTTCAGATAATTTTTGGTTAAATTTCTGGTTCGGTTAATTTTCGGATCGGGTCAAATCTGTTTTCGGATCGTTATCAGATTTGATTAAATTGAATCGGTTTCGGTTCAGATTCGGATTGTTTCGGTTTCGGATACAATTTCGGATAATTTATTTCGGATTCGGTTACAAATATTTCGGTTCGGTTTTTCGGATCCAGACACATTTTGCCAGGTCTAATAATAAGCGAAAGGAGGTATAATTTGTAGTTTAGTTAACTCCCTATTTTTGTTATCATTTTTTGTTATCCCTCATTCACAACAATTAGATCTCAATTCAAATAGATCATATGTGAGCTATCTGCTTGCTGACTTTACTATGTGAACTATCTGCTTGAGTGAACTTCTAACTAAGACAAAGTAACTGAAAGGTAGATTGCCCGTAAGCCAAGAGGTGTGGTGAAGTACGTGTTGAGCGAGCGAAAGGAAAGCCAAAAGAACTCTAGCTGTTCTGTCTTCTTTCTTTCTTTTACCACCAGCAGCGGATAGGAGTACTCCAGCACTACCACATCTTAGTGATTCAACCACGGCTGATATTTACTCAACTGCGGTTACACCAAGAACTCCTATTGCATCAAGAGCTGATTCAAACTAGTAACTAGTAAAGGGGCTGCTAGTTGTAGCGCGCAGTGTACTGGTGAATAGGAAAGGCGAATTTAGATGACTAATGTCGGATGGAGGTTGAGGATAGAACATGTTCGTGCCTCGCCCTTGTCTCCTTCGCCGGAGACTGCAAATGATGGGAATCCTATCGATAAAGAAGAGGCATAAGCGTCGCCTCTCGACCCAATCCGTCTTCCCTGCCTCCCCAACACACTCTGGATACGAAAGAAACCTCCCGCCATAGAGAATAGAGAAGAGATCTAAAGCCTGGGTCCCCTCGATCACCCCCCCTTGAAGGTCAAGAGAGACGAACCCGCACCACATTTTAGAACCTTCAAACCGAAACCCGCAACTAGAGATGGAATTCAAGAACCTAAACAACTCGGTTGAGAGCTCCGTGACTGGTTCAAGGGAAGGTCCACCAATGATTGATAGGCTCCCCTATCCGTCTCTTGTCATTCCACTAATCCGTTGTTACTGATTCATTCAAGGCGTAGACTCCCCATTTCTTTGTCTTATTTTATTAGCGCAGGTGTTCGTCAACGATGAAAGCCGCTGAACTTAAGACTCGAGTTGAGAAAGAGGGCTAGGCCACCGGGAGGGCTTTCAGGGACTGGGGAGGGTGGATTCTAGAGCTATGGAGGGGCAAATCGAAGGGTTTCCCATTGGGATTGGGCATGGACGAGACTCGACTGGGCCAGCATTGATGAAAAAAAAGGAAAAATGGGGCTTGTAAATAAGTCTTGGACTCTCCATCTCTAGGAAGATTGTGTCCAGGATCTGGTAATCTAAGCCTTGCTTCTTCTGGTCGGCTCGTATTAGCCTGTGCTTTATTACAGATAGTCATTCCCCCGTTCCTTTAGTCTTTTCAACGGTACTTGAATCTTAAGTCGCGGTCATGTCTCGCCCCCCAGTATAGTGACCGGTTCTATCTTTTTCCCGAATTTTCGATCATTAGATACAACAATACTAAAAATTATTATATACAGAGGTCTAAGGTTCATTTCCCGCCAACAACATATTATAATTAATTTATATTTAATACTAAAAATTATTATATACAAAGATTTAAGATTCAAAATTTTCTAATAACATACTCCCTCCGTCCCGGCCAATTATTAACATTTCAAAATAGAGTTTCTGGCACGCATTCTAAGGTAGATTTTAAGGATAGTTCCATAACTTATTTTTGAAATTTTCTTTTTTTGTATAAAAATAGAACAATCCTATTTTTATACAAAAAAAAAAATTTTCAAAAATAAGTTATGGAACTATCCTTAAACTTCATCTTAAAATGCGTGCCAAAAAATGATAAAAAAAGTGTTAAGAATTGGATGGGACAGAGGGAGTATTAAATTTAATATTTATAATATGATATATACTACACTATAAATTAATTATAAAAAATTAAAAGTAATCACTATAAATTAATTATAAAAAATTAAAAGTAACCCTTAAGCCAATTAACATAAATAGTGTTTGTTCTTCTTGTGTCGATTATACTGTAATTTGTAAAAACATGGTATTAAACAGTTTTCCACAAGGAATAATAGCTTGTAGTCATAAGGTCAGTTCTGGAGCTCTAATTAAACAGAACTCATAAACGAGGTGAAGCAACATTACATATATAGAACTATATAAAAAAAAAGAAATGAAGAGAAACAGATATGAAATCCTATATAATTTTGAGAAATAGCTATTCTCAGTTTTTGAGATAATAAAATTTATTACTTATCATGACCGGCCTATAGTAGTATTAGAAATTAGAAATATTCAAGATTAATTATCTTCACAAGCAGATTTGAAGCAGTTCTCCATGCAGTTGAGTTTCTCCATATCTGTCAGTCAAGTAACAGACAAATGTTAGAGCATTAGAGATTAATTAAAGTGAATATACTTTCATGAATTTGTATATGATGTGGCGATTGAGATTAACCTGTTTGGATACTAGTGCAGTCTCGAATTGCACATTCGAAATTGCAAGACTTCAACCCAGCTGGTGAAGGCATAGGTACTGAAACAGGGGAGGTGGGTGGTGTTGCTGGTGGTTTTGGCGGATTAGGTGGAGAGGGCGAAGGTGGAGAGGGTGAGGGTGGTGAGGGTGATGGAGAGGGTGAGGGAGAGGGTAATATGCAAGAAGTTATACACTTAGTAACACACTGCAAGGTTGGATTTTTAAGACAATCAGTTGCACATTTTAAAAAGCATGAAATATCAAAACCTACAGCTTGTGCATGGCTAGGAGACACTAACATGGCCATTACAGCCATCATAATCATCATCAAACCAGTAACTCTAATCCCCTTCATTTTACCCATATATGAAAATTAATACCAGTAATGTTTATTTTCAATCTGGTACTGGTACTGACTTAAAATAGTGTTGCGTGTCATATATATAGGCCAGGAAGCCTGAATTAAGAGTACTTGTTAGTTAGAAGAAGTATGATTTCGTATTAGATAATTAATTATCTTGCCTGATGGGAAAGTTCAGGTATAATATTTGGTAAAACCGTGTTAAACCTCTTCCTTCTCTGAACAGAATGCGTAAATCATGACTACATGAAATTCTTATGAACTACTACATGAATGTTTTTTTTTTTTTTTTTTTTGCTAAATAAACTACATGCCTGTTAAATTTGTCAACAAATTTTTGGATTACGACTTGTACACAATTGTTTCAATATATATTTTAGCTATCTGCACTTTCATCAGGATGGTTTTGAGATGTTTATTGATAATAAGGACACTCCGGAATTTGGTTGTGGAACTTAGGCCATGTCATAAAGCATTTGCAGTGTTTGGTTACCGAAACACTAGAAATAAGCATAAATGAAGAGACAGAAAGACTTATTTGATTGTTTAGTCGTGCTCTTAATTTCGCCACATCTTTAATTAGAGTACTAGGAGAATGACTCTTTTTATTAGTGTGTGTAAGCTGATATTTGACTCCAACTAATAAAGATAGTAGTCGGAGGCGGACCTAGGAGAGAGCGGACCCAGCTCCCGCTGGGTGGAAAATGGAAGATGAAAACGGGAAGAAGTATTTTCGCTGGGTGAAAAACAGCACCATGTGATAAAACAATAGCAAGAGAAATGCTTCAATATGCTTCAATACTTATTACAGATGCACGCCAAGTGTTTGATATAATGCCTTCAAGAATGTTTGAAATTTTGAGATCATAGAAAATTTATAATAAAATTGTTTCCATCAAAATCTCCTCATCTTATTCTCATTTTTCTTAGTATTTTACTTATCATGATAATGTTCATTAAAAAAAAATCCGCTGGGTAATGTTTGTTAGCTAGATTCGCCAATGATAATAGTTGCCGCTATTCTACTCCAAATGTTAGCTAGCTAGTTGCTGGAGAAAATAAATTATGAAAGGCGTTTCCAGCTTGTAGCACATTTGTTATTCTGGGAACGTTGGTAACTTGGAATATAATGAAACGGCTTAATTATATATATGTTTACAGTCTGGGGGAAGTTTTGTTTAAAGGTGAGTAGAGAACGTCCAACCACATATATATGTTTACAGTCTGGGGGAAGTTTTGTTTAAAGGTGAGTAGAGATATAAATGAAATAAAACATAAGTGAGCTGTACGGCTGTTTGAAAAATCTTATTTTTGAGAAATAAGTTAATTATTCTGAAAAAAAGTTAGGAAATATGTACTTTTTTTCTGAAATAAGTAATGTGTTTTTGCAAGATAAAAAATATTAAACTCCGCATGCACATTTCTCTATAAAAAAAATTATGTAAATACGAATTTTTTTCCAAAATAACTAACTTATAAGTTAGAGTTAAAATTTGCATCCCTAACAAAGTAGGCTCTTTACTCGTCAGTCCTCAGGACGCATAATACGAAAACATAAAATTAAAGCATTATTTGTCCACCCTTGCTTGTAGACTAACTTGTAAACAAAAATCTAGCAATAATAATATCTACCAGTTGGTTACACTTCTCTTGGCCACGTACTCCAATATGCAACACATGTAATTCATTTTACTCGATCGCATGCAATCTTACAATTCTTAAGCAAATAAATTACTCCATTATATGTATAGGTATGTTACAGTACAGATCTCTAATTAATTAGTAGTATTATATTCAATTAGTACGTACTAACACTCATCTGGCGAAAAAGAAACCAAAGATTTAGTAATATCATAACTAACGCGAGTCCCCTGCTGCTGAATATTCCCAATGATCGACATTGATCTAGGCGTCGGAGCAAACGCAAAACAATACTTGCCATGCTCATCAACCGGTACCAAATAATTACCCGTTTTTAAAGCCAACGTTCCACCTCCCGCCAAATGAAATGACACCGTCGGAACATCAACTTTTTTCAACTTCCCAAAATCATAACACGTGTCAAATATCTCAAACTCACTCGCTCTCGGTAACTTACTTGCCGCTTTCGCAAACGCGTCACGAACCGCGTTATAAACCTGAGTGGTCAACCGAGTCACCGCGGTCCCCGAGTCAAGTATAATTCCACCGCCTCCGTCCTTATCAATCTCAAAACATCCTTTCGGCATCGCAACATCCTCATCTCCCACGCTAATCCCCGTCATGCCTACGTAAAAAAACGTTGGTAATTTATAATTTTTCAACAACGGAGCCGTCACTGAGTCACTCGGCCACACCGAGTTAAACTCCAGGGTCGACGAGTCAACCGTGTCACGGTTAACTAAACAATACGATATTGTTTTCGCATTTATTTGCGACGGTAACGACAATGCGGTGCAACCAAGGCCAATTAGGCCTGCAGCACCAGCAAATAATCCTTGATTGTCATGTCCACAGCCAATAGCAACATTCGGAACCGTGCCAGAACGTCCAAATGACATCGTTTCGGTTGCAAAGTCACCATTTGTTATAGAGCCATCCCCATAATCAACCTTATAAAGACACGTGTCAGTGAAGTACATGCATGAGGATAGGTCTAATGATTTGCATTGTTGTGAGTTGCATGGAACTGTTTGATAAGTTGATGAATCAGCTGGATTAAATATTGGGTCAGATTGTTGGTAGCAATTCGAACAAGGCTCGCATTGCATCCAGTTTACGTCACTGCCCGTGTCCATAACCATGTAGTATTGCTTTGTGGGGGTTCCGATACCGATACGTGTGAAGTACTCGCCGCTTCCTTGATTGATACCTGAGGTGACCGGGGTTTTGAGGTTTTTTTGGGCTGTGAACGAGTTGACTCGGACTGAGTCGAGTTTCGAGTTGAGCGAGCTGACTCTGGCTGAGTCACGAGCGAGTCGGGACAGAGTGAGCAGTGTGTAGTTTTTGTGGGTGGGTTTGTGGAGAGAAAAATGAGGGTGGAGAGGGAGAATGAGATGTGATGGGATGGTTCGGGGTGAGTGAGTTGAATCAAGTCGAGTCAGTACCGAGTCATTGACCGGGTTTCGTGAGTTGGAGAAGAGGGTTTGGGTTTGATGAAGTGAAGCCGAGACATCAAAGGGGGTGGTTTTGAGGGAGAAAATGGAGGGAATGAAGAGGAGGAAAATGAAATACAAGGAGAAAATTTTAGCCATTTTTCTTGGTTATTTGTTTGAAAATTGTTTAGTATTTATGTAGAAAGGATACACAATGTGACAAAATGGAAGGACATATACGAGAACCATCCATGCGATCCTAAAAAATTAAAAGATTGAGCTACTACTATTATTTACTAATAAAAACAAATATTTGAGTGTAATGAAAAAATAATTCGTTTAGTAAAATAACTATTTTTATTGTTCTTGAATGTTTTAATTTTAACAAGTCAAACAACTGGAGCTATCATGGGACTACGAAGATGTTGGTTTCTATTCTGGGTGTATTGACGGGGGAATTTGGTAACAACAAAATTCAAAGTACGCTGCCGGAATCAAGATCTATGATGGTGGTTCTTCGCCGGAAAAGTCACCGGAGTGTGGTGGCTGTGATGAATTGGGGACTGAGATTGAGAGGGTTTTGGTGGTGGCTTGTAGAGCTCTTCGCTTCCATCCCCCACAATTTGCCTACGTACCTCTATATTTATAGAGGATCAAGCCCACGTAGTTCTTGGAGAGCAAAAAACCCAAATGGGCTTAGATTGACGAACTAGCTTCCGGAATGTTCTACTATGAGGCCTAACCATAAAAGCCCAAGGCTCGTCCATGAACTTTGGACTTCACAGATAAGGAAACTTCCCCCGTCGAGGACTAGTCCTTTCCGCTACCAGCTATTTCCTTATTTCATGGACGCAGGTATAGCCATGGTTTACCCCAAGTGCAGAACGCATCCCTGTCCCCCGAATGAGAAGCACCCACCAGATAGCAGGACAGGTGATCCAGAGCTTTTGGGTGCAAAGTGCAGGATTACTCCAAAGTTCCCCAATGAGAGCGCGCCCATTGGCTACAGGAACAGAGCTCCCAAAGCACACACCAGAAAGTTCCCATCTTTCCACCTTAGGGCGCGCCCTTTGTGTCTAAGATGGGTCCTTTTATATCCAGGCATACCCCTGGAGGCCTTCTGCGACGGACATCGCCCTACTGAGATACGACAGGAGGGAATTCTTCAATCAACCTGTAAAAATCGGCTAACATGGAACATTTGACAAATTCCTTCAATCATAGAGGACGCGTCCTTAGAAGAGGACTAGTCCTGAGAGAGGGCTAGTCTTGAGAGATGTCTAGTCCTTAGAGAGGGCTAGTCCTGAGAGAGGGCTAGTCCTTAGTTTCTACAAAAAACCAACAAACATCCTTTTTAATTGCTTCCAAATCACCTAGGGCGCGCCCTCCACATGCGGGAGGTGAGAGCGCGTCCTCCTTCAACAAATTCTTACCAAAACCCTAATTTATCTAAAAAAATCCCCAAATTGAACCCGTATCTGACCCGAATCCATTTTAGAATACCCGAACCGAATTTTGGGCATAACAACTACCCCCAATTCCATATGAAGTTGAAAACAAAATATGGAATTCAAGGTTTTAAAACTCAAAATTCAATGTTAAGTCTTTTACTTCATTCTTATGCACAGACACGCCATCTGATATTTACCTGTTCCAAACACTTTCTTATCAAATCAAAATAATCAACAATCTTTCACAACAGAGGGTGCGTCTTCATGCTTCTTATCTTCAAATTCCTATACCAATGGCGCATCCTCTATTTCTTTACTTCATAAATCCCTGAAAAATATGTCTTGATAATTTTGATCTTGCTTCGCTCAAAGAGGTATATTATTTAAGCATCACACCTCTAAGCTTACATGAGCTAACTCAGCGTAAGAAACAAGAAATATCATGTAAAAATGCACGCCTTTATTAAAGCACGCCTCATAACGAAGTATAATCTCCGAATACCAATTTTTTTTCCAAATTTTGTCAACTCTTTACTAGCACTTCAAATTTTTTTTATAATAATAGAGGTAAATAGCTTCTCCTTTGACAAGCTGCCAACGTAAATGAAGGTCTCTACTTTTTTTTTTAAAAGATACAGGCGCGCCATGCAACAACAGAATCAGACTCATTTTCCTCTCTCTTTCTTAACATATGCATGCCTTGCTTATGTAGATATTTGTTCAAATATTGCTGAAGTCTTCGCTTCACACACCAACTCCTGATGGGTGTTAGTGTTATCTTCTTACTCTGAGTTACTAATCAAGTGTTGCCTTGTTTTATTAACACACATTGCTAGCTTCATGTACATATCTCATAATTTTTGTTGTACATTATTGACATAGTACTAATTAATAAAGTACTCCAAATCTGTGGATTCCACATGCAAGTCTTCCTCCGTAATAGATCTTCTTTTTACCTTGTATAGCTTGTTGCTTGAATTTGTACATTCTAATATCTCTTTCTAAAAGTTTACGTGGCGTCCATTACTTTGAGGGCACGTCCTTTTGGTTTGAATCAGTAATTTTAAATTAAATCCTCGCCATCATGTCCATTATTTGAACGCATGTTTACTGCATCCATCTTCTTTTATTCCTCAATAGCCAATTATCGAACCCATTTCTTCTTTTAAGGCGCGTCCTTCTTTATTAGATTGACAAGTTAATTCTAACACTTTTAAAAACACCTTTCATTGGATCCATGCAGGCCTTGCCAACTTGGATTGAAATATTGAAATATTACTCGCGTAGCTTTCATTATGCATGTGCAAGTCTTATGTTATTTTCCTTGCTTCGCATGTGTAATTTCTCATTTCAATCTCCAGAACTTCACGTATAAATGCAAAGGAAGGATGAATTTTAATTCATTTTTCCTTATTTACCTGAATGATGCAGTCCCCTTATGTTACCACCTAAGTTGCATATATACTATATTGCCAACCTCCATTCTTCACCCTATTTTTCCTTTAAATACTCCCATATTTGATTTTTATTTTTTCTAATACGATCCACTATCTTCATGTCTTCCATATTCACATCCTAGCTCAAGCTGCATATACTTCAATACACGTCTTCACTAAAATTTTCATATTGCTCCTTGTAGGGCGCCCTTTCAATTTTTCTTTTTAACAAGGCGTGCCTTGTTAAAATGACATTCTTAAACTATCACAAACTAGTTGAACACCATCATCCATTAAAACTTTCTTCTTCTACTACGAGCCAATTTTTTTTATTTATCTCTAACTTTTGTCTTCCAAATAGTAACTCATGCTTTTACTTTATACTCCCTCCGTCTCTTAAAGCTTTTCTCGTTTGATATGTCGGGATTGTTCATAACATGTGACAAATTACTAATTTATGTCTAATCTATAAGACCAAATATAGTCATGAGTGATCTTGTTGGATTCGTATTAATGAGTACTTTAATACAGTGAAGTTTTTATATTTAAAACTAATACAAAATTAAAGATATTAACGATTAAAAGTATGCGTTGACAAATGTGTCCAAGGGAAATGAGAAAAGTTTTTAGAGACAGAGGGAGTAATTCACAACCTCTTGTGGGTCCCATGAATATTGATATTTATTTATATCCCATCCATGCACGCACCTCACTTGCTACTATCTTCTTGTTTTTATTTATCATTTATTGCATGCATATTCCACCACTTCTTTAATTAAATCATGTCATAAAATCTCCTTCATGGATTCACCAACCACTTGCATGTAGGGCCCGCCATCTTTACTCCTCATGCTTCATGATTCTAATGTCACAAATAATTATCCCAACAAAATCTTCAATACACCACAACTCAATTTTGTGGTATACACATTTGCATTTTATTTACCTGGTTCATTTAGGAAGCCACTTCATTTATTTTAAATTGTAGCTGATGCTCCTTCACCAGTGCAGCACCGCCATCTTGGTCTTCTTTTTCTATTTTTTTTATCAAATCTAACAGCTCCTTCTGGTTATTAAATTTCATCATTGATCCCATTTCAATGTAATTCTCTTTATATGTATGCTAGCCAGCAAACTGAGATAATACCATGATGCATGCAATATATAGGACACGCCCACTTCAATGTAATCCTTTAATTGTATATGAGATGTCTTCTGATAGCCCTGCAAAGATATGGGCGCGTATTCTCTAATGCTTATATAATTTTTTATACGAACCAGATCTCCTTCCACACTACTGCATAGTGATTTCAGCCAATAAAGAAAGAGTTTTAACCCTAAAAAGTCCTGGGTGATTACTTGCTTGCTCAGAAGTCTGAAGGGCCTTGTGCATTAACAATTGGTTTCCAAGTGTTGCATGTTGAGTTAATTACAGGGCTGGTTGTATTGATATCATCATGTCGGTAATTGTCACTATAGACATGGCCTGATTTTGCTGAGTACCGGTTGATACACTCATTTTTCTGCATACTCTAAAGAATGTTTTTTCTTTTATATTTTCTAGAATTCCTTCATTTGAGTTTTACTATGATCTTTGGAACTCATGTACCATGTAGTATAACACAAATTCTTTCTTCTCTGTGAAATTCACTTTCATATGCTAGATCCACCACCTTATTTCTTAGTGGTTGGTTGCTTTTATATATCTACAAAACATACTCCCTCCGTCCCAACGATTTGTTATCGTTTGCTTTTAACACGGAGACCAAGAATTAAGATTAAAATAAGTGAAGTAGGGGGTGTAATAGTGATTTTATTGTTAAAATAAATGAAGTAGTGGGTGTAATATTGATTTTATTGCTAAAATAAGTGAAGTAGTGGGTGTAATAGTGTAAAGTATTGTTAAAATAAGTGAAGTAGTGGGTGTAATAGTGTTAAAATTACTATTTTAAGAAACGTAAAGAATTGGTTGGGACGTCCCAAAAAGGAAAGTGTAAACAATTGGTTGGGACAGAGGGAGTATATCACAGGGCGCGTCCATTGTAACATACATGTTCACATATATTTTTTCTTTTCCATGTGTTTTAGTGGAGCCCACCACTTGTTCTCTTTCTTATTTGCCTTCACACGACTCAAATAATTGCTTATTTCTCTTCCGTTATTACAATATTTATGCGAACAATGAGACTTTTCTCTATATTCTGACTCGCTGTCACCTAGGAAGTCCACACTCCAGCTACATTAGCCATATATCTTTATTCTTGTTTATTTATAAAATTGTTGCAGCTCTATAAATCATAGACGGCGCGTCAAATATAACTTCTTCATTACATCTTGTTGGGATTTATGGGTGATGGAATAGACAACTTAACTAGTTTTATTGGTATACTTAGTTTTTGCTAAGTAGAACATACTGTCATAGCTTGAAATGTATTCTTGTAATTTAAATAAATACTGTCATGTAATAAGTGTAATTCTTGGAAGAAGTTCGATTATGTTCAAGCCTCAAGAAATACATAAGTTCGACAGAAGGAATAAAAGTTACTGTCAAGGCCTGACAGTAAGGTTACAAGGAAACATCATGATGCCTAGGTCGACAGCAAGTTTCACGGAGTCGACAGCAAGTTTCAACTTGACAGCAACATTGGCGGAGATTCTAATGACAGCAACTTTGATATACAGTTTGCGACAGTGAGTTTGGAATTCTTGACAGCAATCTCTGCGGGAAAAACATGCTGTCAATCAAAGCACAATTCTTGACAGCAATCTCTGCGGGAATTCATACTGTCAACCAAAGCTAAATTCTTGACAGTAATATCTGCGGGAAATTCATACTGTCAAAACAAAGCGTAATCCATTGACAGCAAACTTTGTGGCAAACATACTGTCATATAGAATCAGCTTGATTTAGGAATTTTTCTAAGTCAAAATTAGACGACAGACTACATGTTCAAAAGAAGCAGGCATGCTGTAATATTCAACCTTTACAGCAAGCTTGGAAAGTCTATAACAGAAGCTCAAGAGATCACATGGAACAACCTGTAAAGTCTAGAACAGACAAAATTGAATACGGCTAGATCTGGGTGGCTCAAATGTGGAAAGTATATTTAAGTTACTTTGTGTTGATCACATGGGAATGAATTCTGGAATGAGCTGCAAAAGGAATATAACAGCAACTCAGTAACCCATGTTGATAGTGGTAGTACAGTAGATTATCACTCTATAAATAGAATACTCTACTTGTAAAATAAGTAACTCAACAACTGTAATCTCTTGAGTCTTTGTAGCTTGAGAACTATTTTGTTCTTAAGGTTGTAGCAAAACTTTGCAAAATAAATAAAACATTTATTTTGTGAAATCCTCGTATTTGATTTTACTTGTGTTTGCATTTCTTCTACTAGTAAATCACAAATTCTATTTAAGTTGTTGAAATAGTTTTTGAAATTTATTAGTATTGCATTCAACCCCCCTTCTGCAATACTTTCCTGGACCAACAACTGGTATCAGAGCTAACAGATTAATACACATATCTGAGATCCAAATGGCAAGTATTCAAAGGTCAAGTAATATCAAGATTCCAGCTTTTGATAAGGAAAACTACAACATATGGAAAAAGAAGATTATGTTATTTATCAAAGGTCAGAACCCACTATTCCTAGGTATTCTGGAAAATGGCCCTTTCATTCCTCAAAAGGAAATTCCAGCTGCTACAGTGAATGATTTAGTAATCCCAGCTCATTGGGTTGCTAAGAAGCCGTCTGAGTATAATGACTCAGAAAAAGAAAAGGTAGCACTGGATGATCATCTGCAACTCATTCTACTAGATGCACTTACCCTGGATAAAGCTATGAGTGGAAATATAATAGCATGCAACTCTGCCAGGGATATGTGGAAAAAGATAGAACTGTTATGTGAAGGAAGTGAAGAGGTCAGAGAAAATCAAAAACAAATATTGGTGTCACAATATGAAGCGTTTATGGGCAAGCATGGAGAAGATCTAACTCACATGTTTGAAAGATTTAGCAAACTGATAGCTGAACTTCAAATTCATGGAAAGTTTTATGAAAAGAAGGAAGTCAATATCAAGTTTCTGCTAACTCTTCCAGAACATCTTGAGCACAGAGTAACAGCCATAAGAGAAGGGAGAGACTTAAATTCTGTTTCTCTTGAAACATTGTATGGAGTTCTAAAATCTTATGAACTTGAATATTATCAAAAGAAAGCTATACAAAGTGGATCCAAAGGATTGATGGCAAACATGGCTGGTGCTCTAGTTGCTCAAGGACCCTCATATTTTCAAGCAAGTGAGCAAATTCAAAATGATCAACAATCTCAATTTTCATCTGTGAAAATTGAAGAGGTGGTTGAAGATGAAGAAAAGGTTGTCCTTCAACTAGAAGATGTTGAAGATGAAGAATTCTTCACTCTAGAAGAAATGGAGAAAATGGATAATCCAACCATGGCTTTTATGGCAAGAAAATTCAAAAATATAAGGTTCAGGAGGAACAAGCCATATAAGCCTCAAGGTCAATTTCCAAAGTATAACCAAGGAAGCTCATCAAAATCTGCTACTGGCACCAAGGGAGGATACAAAACAGGAATGGTAGATAGGTCAAAGTTTAGATGCTACAATTGCAATGAACTTGGTCACTTTGCTACTGAATGCAAAAGACCAAAACAAATACAAAGAATGGAGAGAGGAACTGGGAGTCAATTTAAGAAAGGACAAGGAAAAGCCTATGTGGCTGAAGGAAAATGCTGGGATGAATCTGATAATGAAGAAGAAGAGGAATTTGTGAATTTAGCCTTGATGGCTAGAGAGGATGAAGAAGCATCAACCTCGTCAAATCAGGTACCATCTCTAGTATTACTAGATATGTCTTTAAATGACTATAAGCAAACCATTGAGGAAATGAGTACTGAAATGTTTAATATTCATACTAGTTTATCTGCTGCAAATGAAGAAATTGCTAGATTAACTAAAGAAAATGAAGTACTCAGATCTAATAATGATGTGTTGTTGCTTAAGACCAGTTCTATTGATTCTTTAGCTCAGGAAAACGAAAGACTAAAAAATGATTTAACCTGTGCTAAGGAGATAGAGGATTATCTAAGAAAAGAAATTTCTGAGAATGAATTTAAGCTAAAGGCATTTAGAAATTCCTCTAAATTAGTTCAAGAGTATCATGAGAAACATACTGAAGGTAAGAAGATAGGCATAGGCTATGATTATAGCAGGAGACCTGGTAAAGAGATTGTTATACAGAAAATTGATGATAATAATACTGTAAAACCTCACATCCTCAAAAATGTGAGTAACCCAATTTTCAAAAGTACAGAGTTTGAGGTTAATGAAAACTCCCTAATTATTAATCAAGAACTCTGTGATGAAGATGAGAGGATTAATAGTAAAGAAAAAGATTCTGTCATAATGTCTATGACAGAAACAGTCTTAAACAGCCCAACCAAGTGTTCAAAAGATACTGTCAAGAAATCATCCAAGACAGTAACTTTCAAACCTACTGTCAAGACAGCAATTACAAAAGATACTGTCAAAAATAGTTCGACAGCATCTTCTGAACAGACTGTCAAGACAGTAGTCTCCAAGTCCAAAAACAGAAATGGGAAGCTAGGCATTGATAAAAAGAATAATTATGCTTATGTTAAGCAGGCACCAAGGAAACTTTGCAATAATTGTGGCTCCTCACATCATTTAACTCATGTTTGTAAGAAATCAACTAGTAGCATATCTAATGCAACAGAGTTGAAAGGGAACTTACACAGAACCCCCATTATGCAAAGAGAATTGGTAGTTTGTAATAACATTGACTGTATGCCATGCAAAATTACTGCTATGAGTACATGTTTTAATTTGCAAATTTCATCTAATGAATCATGTTCTTATATGCAAACTGCAAAGACTTTTGAATCCACTAAAGAAAGTGAGAAGTCTGCTCTCACTAAGAAAACGTCAAAGACAAAAACTAAGTGGGTAATAAAAGAAGTCAAGGAATTATCTTCTGATAATAGTGTGTCAAATATTGATAAAGTTTCTGATGATACTGAGTATGCAGGACCCAACAAGACTTGGGTACCAAATGCAAATTAAACTCTTTCTGACTTGCAGGGAAAGAAAGGTAAACAGGTCATGTGGATAATCGACAGTGGATGCTCCAAACACATGACTGGTGATATATCCCTGCTATCACAATATGTTGAGAAGGCTGGCCCAACAATAACCTTTGGAGACAACAGCAAAGGTTACACTGTGGGATATGGCTGTTTAAAAGTTGGAAATGTTGTTATTGAAGAAATTTCTCTTGTGGAAGGTTTGAAGCATAATCTGCTCAGTGTCAGTCAATTCACTGACAAAGGTTTCAAAGTAAATTTTGGCATGATGGAATGTTCAATTCACCACAAGAAGGATAGAAGCCTATCTCTGAAAGGAGTAAGGAAAGGAAGCCTATTTGTTGCAGACTTAAACTCAACAAATGAGGAAAGAATATTTTGCTTCTACAGCAAAGCAAGTGTTGAAGATAGCATGCTTTGGCACAAGAAATTTTCTCATCTCAATTTCAAAACAATGAACATGCTGATGAAGAAGGAATTGGTGAGAGGACTACCTCAACAGGAATTCTGTCAAGAAGGATTGTGTGAAGATTGTCAAATGGGAAAATTGAGGAAAGCAATGCATAAATCAAAGCAAGTCAACACTAACACTGAAGCACTCAAGTTGATTCACATGGATCTTTTTGGACTAGTGAATGTTCAATCACTATCCAGAAAAAGATATGCACTGGTCATGATAGATGACTATTCTAGGTACACTTGGGTGAAATTTTTAGAATCAAAGGATGAAGCTGCTCAAGAAATCATTGATCACATAAGGGTACTTGACAGGACCCCTGAAGCAAAAGTTCAATTTCTAAGAAGTGACAATGGAACTGAATTCAGAAATGCTACACTTGGAAACTTCTGCAAAGATCAAGGAATTGTTCAACAATTCTCTGCTGCAAGAACTCCACAGCAAAATGGAGTAGTAGAAAGGAAAAATAGGACTCTTATTGAAGCTGCAAGGACTATGTTGAGTAATGCTAAGTTACCAACATATTTCTGGGCAGAAGCCATCAACACTGCTTGTTACACACAGAACAGAACACTAATCAACAAGGCTCATGGCAATACTCCTTACTATCTTTTGACAGGAAAGAAGCCTACTGTCAAGTACTTTCATATTTTTGGAAGCAAGTGCTTTTTGATGAAAGACAACCATGAAAGAAAAGGCAAGTTTGATACTAAAGCATATGAAGGCATTTTCATGGGATATGGGATAGAAAGGACTGCCTACAGAGTCTATATCATGGAGCACAAAACAATTGAAGAAAGTGTCAATGTCACGTTTGATGAAACCAAGTTTCCAGGGCTACATGAGGATGGTCAAATGCAACCCTTCAGATTTGAAAATCAAGGATACTTGGAAAAGGAAGAATATGTTGATGAAGAACCAAGTCTCATTCAATCAATGAGATATGAGAAAGAATCTGTCAATAGTCATAATCTAAATCAAACTTCAGCTCAATCACAGACAATTTCAGGCATCAATCAACAAGAATGTGAGACTGGAGAATTTGAGTTAAATGAGCAGAATAATGAAAATGGTGGAGAATCAAATCCTCATATTGATGAAAGACAATCTCATCAAACAAGTAGCTTGCCTCAATCAACAAAGTGGAACAGAGATCATACCAGTAATCTAATTATTGGAGATCCCACTACTGGTGTAAGGACAAGGAGGAATATCTCTGCTGAAAGCATGTTTTCATGTTTCTTATCTCAAATGGAACCAAAAATAGTTGAAGAAGCATTGTTGGATTCTGATTGGGTGATGGCCATGCAAGAGGAGCTCAATCAATTTGAAAGAAACAATGTTTGGAAACTAGTTCCAAGGCCAAAAGGAAAATCAGTCATTGAGACAAAATGGGTTTTCAGAAACAAGATAGATGAGAGTGGAAATGTGACAAGAAATAAGGCAAGGCTAGTGGCCAAAGGTTACTGTCAACAGGAAGGGATAGATTATGATGAAACATTTGCTCCTGTTGCCAGACTTGAAGCCATAAGAATTTTCTTAGCCTTTGCTGCACACTGCAAATTCAAGGTATTTCAAATGGATGTTAAAAGTGCCTTTCTAAATGGAGAATTAGAAGAAGAAGTGTATGTTGAACAGCCTCCTGGATTTGAAAATGACAAACTGCATAATTTTGTCTACAAGCTGTTCAAGGCTCTATATGGCTTAAAGCAAGCACCAAGAGCCTGGTATGACACTTTATCCACTTTTCTCCTGGAAAATCAATTTATAAGAGGTATGGTGGATAAAACTTTATTCTATAAATACCATGGCAAAGACATCATTCTTGTGCAGATATATGTTGATGACATAATCTTTGGCTCAACAAATGAAAAATTGTGTGAAAAGTTCTCATCTCTAATGAGAAACAAGTATGAAATGAGCATGATGGGAGAATTAGCATTCTTTCTTGGTCTTCAAATCTATCAGAAGAAGGAAGGAATCTTCATCTGTCAATCTAAGTATGTCAAAGAGCTTCTCAAGAAGTTTAACTTAGAAGATTCATCACCTGCCAAGACACCTATCTCAACAGCCACCAAATTAGAGTTAGATCCTAAAGGCAAGAAAGTGGATTCTAGTACCTACAGAGGCATGATAGGATCATTGCTGTACTTAACAGCAAGCAGACCAGATATAATGTTTGCTACATGTCTCTGTGCAAGGTTTCAAGCTGATCCAAAAGAATCACACTTAGTTGCAATTAAAAGAATCTTTAGATATCTCAAAGGCACCCCAAATCTAGGTCTTTGGTATCCTAAGGAAACTGGATTTGATTTAATTGGATATTCTGATTCAGACTATGCTGGCTGCAAAATTGACAGAAAAAGTACTACAGGAAGCTGTCAATTTCTTGGGGGGAGATTGGTGTCATGGTTCAGTAAGAAGCAACACTCAGTTTCTACATCAACTGCAGAAGCTGAATATATTGCAGCTGGAAGTTGCTGTGCACAAATACTTTGGATGAAGAATCAATTATTGGATTATGGACTAAAGTTGTCAAATATTCCTATCTACTGTGACAACACTAGTGCCATAGCCATATCAGACAATCCAGTTCAACACTCCAGAACAAAGCACATTGATATCAGGCATCATTTCATCAGGGAGCATGTTGAAAAAGGAGATGTAAAATTGGTTTATGTTCCAACAGATAAGCAACTTGCAGATATATTCACCAAGCCACTGGATGAAGCAACATTTATCAGGTTGGTGAGTGAATTGGGAATGCTAAATCAGGTATGATAATCTAACTGGTTTATCAATTCTAAGTAGTTGAAGCTCATGACAGAAACTTTTAAAGGTACTGTTACAAGAAGGTACTGTCATGAGAAGTTAAGGTACATTGTGATACTTGTTCAGACAACATGTTTGCTATGACTATGCTAAAAGGATTTTTAGATATCATGTTTGCTATGACTATGCTAAAAGGATTTTTAGATATCATGTTTGCTATGACTATGCTAAAAGGATTTTTAGATATCATGCTTGCTATGACTATGCTAAAATAGTTTTACATGTCTGTCTTAAAATGATTTTAAGAAATCATGTGTCCTTAACTTAAGTTATGTGTGAACAGTGACTGACAGCATAATCTTATGATAAGTTTACTGTCAGATAAAACTTACTGTCACTCATGAAGCTGATTGACAGAAATATTGTTAGCGCACAGGTTACTGTCAATGAAAGTTGCTGTCACAAGAAATTGCTGTCAGAATTGGTAGAGAAAGAAAAGCGCACAGGTTACTGTCAATGAAAGTTGCTGTCACGAGAAGTTGCTGTCAAAGATAGTGGAAAGATATATATATATTAATTTTTATATATATATACATACGTATATTTCTTTTCACCAATCCACGATCTAATAGCAACTGCCACGTAATATAGCAAGTGGAGTTAATGGGTAATATCATTATCACACGTTCAATTAAGAGAGGTTAAATCGATTCATATTAGAAACTGAATCTACCGTTTAATCTACTATCACTTTCATTTGCAAAAACCTCTCAACCTTCTGCATCCAAAAACCGCATTTTTCTCTCTCATTTTTCAAAGCATTCAACAATGGCACCTAAACAAAGCATTGCTCAAACCAATTTTGCTGGTATCTTTTCTCCTAGTGATGCTGGTGAAAACTTCAAAGGACTTATTTCGTTCTTGAATAAATCCTACCTAGGTCATGCAATAACCTCTTTCCCCAAAATTGATACTGTTAGAATTGAAAAATTCTGGAAATCAGCAAGTGCTCAAGGAACTGGAGAGAATGAATCAATTAAGTTCAATATAGATGATGCAAGTTATTCTCTTACAGTAAAGAACATCAATGAGGCTTTGGGCATTGTGTTGACCAGTGAAGAAAGCTTTACGGAACTAGCAACTGATGATACCCTGAAGAAGTTCTTTCTGAAGATTGGGTACTCTGGTTCTAAACTTGAAGAAACTTCTGATAAGTGGTATCAAACAGGAGAAATGGACAGGAAATTTCTAAGAAAAGAGTGGAGTATGATTTTTGATGTAATGGTGAAGGTATTCTCTACCAAGACTACAGGATGGAATGGAATACCATCATATATCAAGAAGCTCACTCATTCATTAGTTCATGGATACAAGGTGAACATTGGAAAACTGATAATGACACAGTTGAAAGGCGCAATAGGCAAGAAGGTATCCATCTATCCTCGCTTTTTAACTATGTGTATTAATAGTATTTGTGGAAATATTGAGGACAATTCTGATTTTGAAGAATGTCCTGTTTTAAAGAAAAACACTCACACATCTCTTAACACACAGAATTTGAATGTACATATTCCACTATGTTTCACACAACACATGGTAAATCAAGTGCCCAACCTTGATTTTCCATTTCCAACAGGTTACACTGTTTTCACAATAGAGAATGAAGCTGAATTAGACCCAAATTCAGTTAACCCACATTCCACACCATACATTCCACCTAGGGACTCTAGACTACCAAAAGCCCTTAAAATGGCCAAACAGGAATCCAAGAAAAGAACCCTAGAGAGTGCAACTGGTGAACAAGTTGAGAGTCAAGAGGGAGTCACTGCACCTAGTGCAGCAAATAAGGTTGGTAGTGAAAAAGAACCCACAGTAGCCCCTTCTGAGCCTAAGAAGAAGAGAGCTAGAAGGGCCAAGGTTACTGTCAGCCACCCTACAGTTTCCCAAAAGACTGTAGAGGATGATAGGGAAATGAACTCACCTCTAGGTGTTTCTTCTCAACAAGGGACATCTATTGAAATTGGCCTGTCTCCCAAGGCACCTTGTAAAGAGTCTGCACAAACTCAAGAATTCACTCTTGAGGAACCTGTATTTGAAGATACACACATTGAGATAGAGCACAGTGAGGAATTCACTCATACTATTGATGTTCCACAATCGTTTTCTGTAGAACAGCCAATTAATCAATCTGAAATTCAATCTTCTTCTTTCATTCCCACATCTGTTGTTTCTTCTAATCAACCTAGAGAGGGGGACAGTACCAACCCCTCAGGTGTTGATCATCCATCTCAAATCATGGATGAGCCCCCATCTAGTGGTCCACAAGAACCCATTTCTCAAAGTGAAATGGATACCACTCCATCAAACACTGGATTAGATCAAGATGCAAATTTGTCAGAAATTGAAACAGCCAGCATCTTGATCGATTCCCTTAAAGCATCTTACCCTAGGGAAGTTGCTGTCACAGCCAAAGATGCTGTCAATGACAAATCAGAAGGTGCTGTCAAACATTCAAGTGACAGTACCATTCCAACAAAAGATACTGTCAAAAGTCCTTCAAAAGATGCTGTCATCCCTGTTCAACCACAACTACAAGAAGGATTAGTGGAAGATATCTCTGATGATGACTTGCCCCTTTCAAAGGCCTTCAAGGTAAAATCTACTCTTTTGCATGTTAGTACTGCTCATACTACTGCATCTAGGATGAGTGAGGGAGTGAAACATCAAAGAGAGATAAAAGAACAGAGAGGTGAGACTAAAAATGAGAGGCAGCCAAATGTGCTGGCAAAAGGAGAGGGACTTGAGCATGTCCAGAGTGAATTTGAGGGAGCCAATACAGAAAAGGCATTAGGCCTTGAGGGAATTTTTGTGAGAGATGATGAGATCATCTATAAAAACACTGAGAGTGTGAGAACCCCAACAGCCTCCATGCCCCAGACTTATCCCTTACCTCCTAAAAGGCTTAGGTCTGGTGGTCCTTCTGCATCCTCAAATGACAGGCTCCAAGCACTGGAGAATCGATGTGCTACAATGGAAAGCAAACTGGACAACCTGTCATCTACTGTGAAGACTGGTTTTGCTGAAATTCAAGCCACACTACTGTCACTATCTTCATTACTTCATGCTGCAAACTTAACTAAGGGGGAGAAAGGAAAAGATCAGAAAGAGGCTGAGCAACCAGAAAGAAAGGAGGAGTTACAAGGGGAAGCTAAAAGACAGGGGGAGCAAAGGAGTAAGGGGGAGCAAGAGAGAGTAGGAATAGCCTCTGGAACTGAGGAGCTTTTTGAAGCTGAAGTAGATGGGGAACAAATGCTAGTATCCAAGGAGGTATTAAGTCAAATACAAGGAAATAGAGCATCCTCAATCAAAATCAATGAACCAGTTCCTGAGAAGAAAGAATCCACATTGGAGAGGCTATGGAGAGAAAAAGAGGAATCAAATAGGATGGGTAAAGGCAAAGACAAGTTGCCTGAATATGTGTTTTCTTCAGAGCCTATCACTTGGACTGATGGAAGTACATATTCCCAAGAAGAAGCTGACTTAATAACAGTAAGCCACATGGAGAGCACCTTGAATAATAAGGATGAGGAATTCAACAATCTGGTGAATGAAGCAATCACAGTGTCTAAAGGAAAACCTGCTAAGTTGGCAGAAGCTTTGAGAGAAAAGATTGTAAATCTGTCAGTAAAGATTAGCTCAGAGAAGAGGTGGGCAGTTGATGTGTATCTGAAAAGTGGGCATTCAATATTCATAACAACTCAACTGTTGGAAACTTTCTCTGCCAGAGTGCAATATATCCTTGGGATTCTAGTGAAGAAAAACTCTACCATCTTTGATGAAAGTCTCTATATGCAACTGGGCACAATGGTCAACAACAAACTTCCAGAAGTAAGTCTCCAGCCATATGGTGTAAGCTTTAAACAGACAACAGCCAAAGGAACTAAAGGTCTTGGATTCTTAACTCTTGAAGGCAAAACGTCTCTACAAAGCAAAGTCATCATGGATGTACTTAAGGTATTACTGAATGCATCCATCACCAAGGAAAGGATTAAGGCAGTTAAAGATATTCACAAGATTTTGGCAAAGAGAAACATGGAGTACAGTGCCAGAATTAAAAAGCTCATTGCCAAAGCAAATTCAAGAAGAAATGCTCAAGGTGGAAACTGCATTTTTGATGACACCTTGGAAAAAGATGATGATGACAATCAGGATGGAGGTGAAGCTGGAGGACCTAAGAGAATAGAACTGAGAGACTCTTCAAAAGAGCAAACTCAAGTCAAAGAAGCAGAATCAAAGGAAATTTCTGAAAATTCTAGCTCAAGCAAGAAAGTTGATGAAAAGAAAGAGGAAGAAGTACTTGAAGCATTGAAAGGAAATCAAGAAGAAATGGAAATTGACAGTATACATCTTGAAAAAGATACTGTCAACAAAGATGCTGTCAAGGATGTCAACAAAGATGCTGTCAGTAAGGATGAAGTAACAGTCATTGAAGATACTGTCAAAGAAGACATTGTCAGAAGTCCTATAAAAGAACCTGTCAACGATCCTACTGTCAAATCATTCAAGACAGTAAGAATCAAGAGAAAATCAAAAAGACCAACAAAGGGAAAGACTGTCTACAAAGGAGAAGGAAAAGCTACAGGATTGGGACTCAAGAAACCTATCATGAGGAGAAGAATGAATAGCTTTGAAATGATGCAGCTGAACGCCAAAGAAACAATCACCTCTGTATCCATAGAATTTGATGGATCAAAAGAAGAAGTTGCAAGGTACATTCTATGGCAAAACAATGAAAAGTTGATTACAGTGGAATCTGACTTCACTCAGATATCAAAATCAAAGGTGATCTCCAAGAAACTCATTCAAACTACTGAAACAGTAAAACGAAGAATTGATTTCTTCAATCTGGAAAGGATGGTTGAGCTACTGCAAACCTATGATAATGTTTCAAAGAAGATCATGGATCAAGTTCTCAAGTACTATGAAGCCAGGCATGTTGAATTTATTGAGAAGTTTGGTGATTGGACACTTCACAATGATGATGATGTCTATCAAATCCTTGGTTTGGAGTATGAAGAAGACAATCCTATTCCTGAGTATAACTGGAAAGAAATGGAGAAACCTTATTCAGAACATGAAATGAAGATGTATGAAGCAGAGCAAAGGTTCAAAGAAGAATTAGCATCAAGAAAAAAATCTCGTCAACAGATAGAAGATGAGATTGAAGCTGAAATGAAGAAAAATTACAGCAAAATCAATAAGATCAACAGTGAAGAATCCAACTATCAGCCATGTGTACTGGACAATCCTTTGAGAATCAAGTATGGCAAAGAAGAAATTTATGTAGATAGTTTCTCTAAATTGAAGACCAGTGTGTTAAAAGAATTATACTGGCAAGTGGTTGGATCAACTAAAAGTCTTGAAACACTGTGTTCTTGGGAGCTTGATATGATTCTTGATCAGAGGAGAGGAGAGGATCCCAGCCTGGACAAACAAAGAAGGGAAACTCTAAATCAGTTTCCTGGCAGGAGATTCAAAATGGAGGGAAATGTGCTAAAATTCAGATCAATCGTAAAGCAAAATGTTTACTGGATGGAACTCAGAGATACATTAAACACTGCTTCCTCAATGATCAGAAAATACATTGTGGAAAATGAAGATGATGCACAGTCCCCTGAAGAAAAAGAGTTAATTGAAAATCTCAGAAAAGCTCTAAGGGAAAAGGAGCAAAGTGAAAAGTTCAAATCAAGATAAGTAAAGTTTTTTTTGAACTTTTGTGATATATTGTTTGAAAACAATTCAGTTTAATCATTGGTCAGAAATGAAGAGTTTATTCTTTCTGATCTATGTTAGTTAAGTTGTCAGCATGATATTTGTAAATTTGTCCTTATTGTCCATAAAAACAAATTGGGGGAGATTGTTGGGATTTATGGGTGATGGAATAGACAACTTAACTAGTTTTATTGGTATACTTAGTTTTTGCTAAGTAGAACATACTGTCATAGCCTGAAATGTATTCTTGTAATTTAAATAAATACTGTCATGTAATAAGTGTAATTCTTGGAAGAAGTTCGATTATGTTCAAGCCTCAAGAAATACATAAGTTCGACAGAAGGAATAAAAGTTACTGTCAAGGCCTGACAGTAAGGTTACAAGGAAACATCATGATGCCTAGGTCGACAGCAAGTTTCACGGAGTCGACAGCAAGTTTCAACTTGACAGCAACATTGGCGGAGATTCTAATGACAGCAACTTTGATATACAGTTTGCGACAGTGAGTTTGGAATTCTTGACAGCAATCTCTGCGGGAAAAACATGCTGTCAATCAAAGCACAATTCTTGACAGCAATCTCTGCGGGAATTCATACTGTCAACCAAAGCTAAATTCTTGACAGTAATATCTGCGGGAAATTCATACTGTCAAAACAAAGCGTAATCCATTGACAGCAAACTTTGTGGCAAACATACTGTCATATAGAATCAGCTTGATTTAGGAATTTTTCTAAGTCAAAATTAGACGACAGACTACATGTTCAAAAGAAGCAGGCATGCTGTAATATTCAACCTTTACAGCAAGCTTGGAAAGTCTATAACAGAAGCTCAAGAGATCACATGGAACAACCTGTAAAGTCTAGAACAGACAAAATTGAATACGGCTAGATCTGGGTGGCTCAAATGTGGAAAGTATATTTAAGTTACTTTGTGTTGATCACATGGGAATGAATTCTGGAATGAGCTGCAAAAGGAATATAACAGCAACTCAGTAACCCATGTTGATAGTGGTAGTACAGTAGATTATCACTCTATAAATAGAATACTCTACTTGTAAAATAAGTAACTCAACAACTGTAATCTCTTGAGTCTTTGTAGCTTGAGAACTATTTTGTTCTTAAGGTTGTAGCAAAACTTTGCAAAATAAATAAAACATTTATTTTGTGAAATCCTCGTATTTGATTTTACTTGTGTTTGCATTTCTTCTACTAGTAAATCACAAATTCTATTTAAGTTGTTGAAATAGTTTTTGAAATTTATTAGTATTGCATTCAACCCCCCTTCTGCAATACTTTCCTGGACCAACACATCTGCTTATGTTGCCATGCTATCAAGCCAACTTTGTCCATAATTTATGGGTTAGCATTAATGTTTCACTTCATTTTCATCTCTCTTAAAATATACAGAAGAGGCGGCTTCAAATTTTTACCACACCACCTTATATATCATGTTGGTCATATGCATTCTTCTTCAATGTTCCTGACTTTCTCCAGAATTTTAATCTATATATAATCTGAAATTACAGGTCCATAATGCAAGTTCCCAAGAATTAAGTTTATTCTTTCTAATATCATCAAGGCGCGCCCGTGCTACAGCGGTCAGCTTTGTCACTATCCTTATCAACCTTTTATGTGCTGGTAAATAATTATTTTTGAAACTCAGAGCACCTCCAGCGCTGGCCATTTAAACGCCTCGGTCCACGTAAAGTGACCTGGGCAGCCGAAAAAAGTGGGAAATAGCGTTGGAGTGTTTGGCAATAATGTGGGCACGTCCAGCTTGGTGGTCAAGCCCAGTTGGTGTCACTTCCTTTTTTTAATAATTCTTTTACTCTCCACCTGCTGCAAGTCATGTACAAATGGGTCCTATTTAAGTAAAAATGTAAGTATACCATAAATAAAATGGGTCCTACAAATGTGGCAAACGGACTTGGCATTGGAGGGGGTTGGCCACTTTTTTTTGGAGCCCAGTTTTGTGTGATGTGGCATGGGGTGGGGGCCAGGAAAAAGGGAAATGGGCGGATAGCATTGTGGATGCTCTCACCTCCTACCGTGTACCACTTTTTTTTCTCACTTGCGAGCCAACATCACATTTTCATTCCAAGTATAATGGGATTAACCTTTCTTCTCATCTGCATATAATGATAAGAAGTGACCATTCTTAAATCACCACGAATTCAAGGTAGACCCCATGTCAATTTAGATGGCCAACATTAAATTTCATGACAATTAATATTCATAACATAGCAGTTGGCCTTTTTTTTCGTAGTCTTCACAATGCATTTAAGTCTCATGCTTTGTATTAACCATGTGCTCGTGGGTCCCGCCTTAATTAAACTTTCACCATATCTATAGGTTCATGTGTGCATTGCAAAGGCAAAGGATTTTATTATTTTTTCCTCATTTACTAAAATCCATGCGGAATCCATCACTAATGTAATCACCATCTTGATTTTTTGTTTTCATGAGTCGCATATGCAAGATTCTTCAATGTCTTCGTTTTCTTTTTCTTCAAATCCGAGGGCGCGCCTAGCATGTAGCAACCACGTGCACATACACACTTGTTTTGTATAATCTCTCATAATTACAAGCTGCCTTCCTTTGCAGTTACTTACTCTCGTTGTAATCTTTGTGAAATCTTGGATTTATATGCGGTTCCGTAAAAATGTCCAAACTACCATAGTTATTCGCCGACATGTATGTAGTTTCAAAGCTGCTTCCATTTTTTTTACCGCATGTTCCACATTCTTTTCTGGTAAAACTCTCCCACCCAATAATCAACTTTATATGTGGCACATCCTTATTATACAGTTTGCTAATCGTTTTGCATGTCTGTCCAGGTGCTTCATTAGCAAATTAGCATCCCATTTCTTCTTAAGAGTTAAGAGAGCGTGCCCTACATGCATAAACAAACATCCTCGAAGATTTTGAAAATTTCACAATTTTCACTGTCTCAATTAAGACTAGAGAAAGTGTACATGGACTACCCCCCTAGATTAGGAGGTAATTAATTTACCTTTTAGTCTACTATTCAGGCATTGCCCTACTTCAATCAACTATTGGTAGAATGGGGAGTTAGAGCGCACCACCCTATTGATAAGGTGAGCTCAAGCCTCAAGTTTGTTGAGAATACTCCATCAAGCGCTTACATGACTATTCGGAACCTCACCCTCAAACGTTTTATAAAATTGTAGGGGCACTCTCCGGTCACGGGCTATTCCAAATCTCATCCCATGAAGGGGCATCTCAGTGTAAGGCATCTCACTAGGAGGCATACTACGAATGACATCTCATGGAGAGTCATCTTAGAACCTCTGTCCGACAAATGGGCACATATTAGGCATCTATAGTAGCGTCAAACATCATCTCATGAAGAGAAATCCTCGTAGGGATATTCCGTTGTTCATAGAAATTACCCTGAAATATATGTATATGTAGGGTTTGAAAGGTGCATCAGTACTACCCCCAGCATCAGAATATCATTCTTTAAAGGAGCATCTCTTAAAGAAGCATCCCAAGAGGGAATTTTAAGAGAGAGCCGTTGGAGTTGCCGAGGACACGTTTTTTTTTTTGCAAAGTATTGTCTCTTCGTAGAGGGGCTCACTCACGACCTTGGGACCTCAACCTAATGATCAGGGGCACACTCTAAGGTTTGTGGGGCCACACTTCTATAGCCTATTTCCTTCTGAAGCTCACTTGAGCAGTAAATTATCCTCGTAAGTATTGGAGTCTGCTTGAGCATTTGTATCTTTCCTTGAGGGCGCGCCCTGACCGAAAAGGTCCTCTGAGGGAGAGTTCCTTGAGGGCACGTCCTATGTTGGAAGATTTTCCTGACATCATGCATTTTCTTGAAGTTGAATCATGATGTAGATCGTTTCCCTGGGGTTGAAGATTCTCACCCTCTCTTCCACTAATTGCACTATGAGAAACCAAGGGAACAATTGTAAGGCCTTTCTTTATTGAGGGCGCCCTCAGCAATATGTCGAGGACTATTCCTCACTTGTTGGTGATTAGGTCAAACTCCATCATTCCTACATCCTTGGCTTCTTTATCTTCCAGCGAAATCTCAAGGAAGGGCTTGCTCGCGTCCATGGGGCCTCGACCAGTAATTCTCTTAGAATCTGGGGGCACTCTCTGTGGATCACGGGACCTCGATTCCAGGTGTTCTCCTTTCTTCTGGCCAAGTAAACCCCTGGAGGCCTTCTTACCAAGTAAACCCCTAGAGGCCTTCTCATCTGGAAAAGTTCTCCTCATCTCTCCGGATTTAACTGAGGGCGACCTGACCTATGTTACTTGAGGGCGCCTTCAGAGGGAGATGCCTCTCGAGAATATCTAACATGCCGAGATCTTACAAATTGGGATGTTACGATTGACAGTTCTTGAGATCTTCTATGAACAAAATTTTCCACCTACAACAATTCATCTAACAGAAAGTTTTAGATGTTACCTGGAGGAAATTTTCAATCATCGAATTCTATTAGAAGTTGTAAATCATCTGTGCACCAATATCTTTCCTGAGTATGCATCCTCTAAAGAAGGGTTCTCTCTATAAAAGCCTTCTAAAAAACCAAACATTAAAAACTCCAACTTCTGGGGTATTAGCTGGCTAAGTACCCCCCAAGGGTGGAGGTTGAGTTGTTGTTTGAGCATTCCTTTGATTCTAACCTTGAGGCTGTGGATTCCCCTTAGAATTGGTCTGAGGGCGCGCCCTCTCTTTCATGGGGTGGCCTATCCCTTTGATATATGTCCATTCTCATGTCATCATACTCATGGCTGCTTCTTCTTCCTACATCATTTCGAGGAAGGGTTCGCTCATGTCCAAGGGGCCTCAACCTGTAATCAGGGGGCGCGCGCTATGGATCATCATCCTGAGGAAGGGCTCACTCATGTCCAATGGGTCTCGACCTGTAATCAGGGGGCGCGCGCTGTGGATCACGGGGCCTCGATTCCAAGCACTCTTCCTTCAACCTAGCAAAGCTCTTCCACTTTGTTGGATTACACTGATGGTGCATCCTGGCCTATGTGGGTGAGGAGCCACCCTCTTTTGAACAACAGGTCCCTTTCAATCATCAGCTTCCTCGTTGCGATTTTCCACAGTAGGGGATCAACAAGAAACCTTAAATATTTCCTAGTCTGGAGATGTGGACGTGTTGAACCATTGAATTTTCCTAGAAGTTGGAAATCATCCGAGCCTTGGCTACCACCCTCGGGGCACGCCCTGAGAGTTCTTGGGGATCCTCCTTCACCATCTTTAACTTGGGGATTCTCCTGCAAAAATCCAAGAAACAAACAACAAAAATCTCAACAAAACAAGTCAAGGGTTACCTTGAGGGCGCATCCTGATGGTGAGGGCGCGTCTTGATGATGAGGATGAGTTCCCGAAAATTACGCCTCTTCGCTGAAACATCCTTCTTTGAACAATATTTGAAATCGCCTCTTGGAAAACCTAGTTCAACGTCGTTGACCGAAAACCACCGCCTTCGAACATACTTGGAACCATCTTTTTGCAATAGCATCGTGAAAATTATCTTTAAAACCATCTTTTCTTCATCACATCGAATCTCACTAGGGGTGCGCCCAGAGCAGTGAGGGTGAGGGCGCTCCCTCTCTTGAGGATCCAACAACCTCTTTGAGAAACTTCCTCAACCTGGAGGGCTTGCCCTGTTCGGCGATGATTTCGTGGGATACTCCGAGATTTTTTCCTACTTTCTTGTACTTCTTCCATAGAACTCAATCTTGTCCCAAAGTTATTTATGGCATCTCCCATACGATACAGCTGCTCCATTAACTCCGAATTACTGATAAGAACGGGCGGCTATCCGCCGGCGGTTGGAGATCCATGGTGGTGCGGAGAAACAGAGATCTCCTCCGGAACATAAACTTCATGGCGAGCTTGGTTACCCCCAAGCTATCTTCAGAATCATAACCATCTTCTTCAAAAGAACCTCCACCTTGATTGTGAGATATCTTTTCCTCCTAAGATGAAGATCTTGATTGGCTCCCCTCCTTCTAGCGCCAATTTGTTGACGGAGGAATTTGGTAACAACAAAATTCGAGGTACGTTGCCGGAATCAAGATCTATGATGGTGGTTCTTCGCCGGAAAAGTCACCGGAGTGTGGTGGCTGTGATGAATTGGGGACTGAGATTGAGAGGGTTTTGGTGGTGGCTTGTAGAGCTCTTCGCTTCCATCCCCCACAATTTGCCTACGCACCTCTATATTTATAGAGGATCAAGCCCACGTAGTTCTTGGAGAGCAAGAAACCCAAATGGGCTTAGATTGACGAACTAGCTTCCGGAATGTTCTACTATGAGGCCTATTCACAAAGGCCCAAGGCTCGTCCATGAACTTTGGACTTCATAGATAAGGAAACTTCCCCCGTCGAGGACTAGTCCTATCCGCTACCAGCTATTTCCTTATTTCATGGATGCAGGTGTATCCCTGTCCCCCGAATGAGAAGCACCCACCAGATAGCAGGACAGGTGATCCAGAGCTTTTGGGTGCAAAGTGCAGGATTACTCCAAAGTTCCCCAATGAGAGCGCGCCCATTGGCTACAGGAACAGAGCTCCCAAAGCACACACCAGAAAGTTCCCCTCTTTCCACCTTAGGGCGCGCCCTTTGTGTCTAAGATGGGTCCTTATATCCAGGCATACCCTTGGAGGCCTTCTGCGACGGACATCGCCCTACTGAGATACGACAAGAAGGAATTCTTCAATCAACCTGTAAAAATCGGCTAACATGGAACATTTGACAAATTCCTTCAATCACAGAGGACGCGTCCTTAGAAGAGGACTAGTCCTGAGAGATGGCAAGTCCTGAGAGATGACTAGTCCTGAGAGATGGCTAGTCCTGAGAGATGGCTAGTCCTTAGTTTCTTGAAAAACCAACAAACATCCTTTTTAATTACTTCCAAATCACCTAGGGCGCGCCCTCCACATTCGGGAGGTGAGGGCGCGTCCTCCTTCAACAAATTCTTACCAAAACCCTAATTTATCTAAAAAAATCCCCAAATTGAACCCGTATCTGACCCGAATCCATTTTAGAATACCCGAACCGAATTTTGGGCATAACAACTACCCCCCAATTTCATATGAAGTTGAAAACAAAATATGGAATTCAAGGTTTTAAAACTCAAAATTCAATGTTAAGTCTTTTACTACATTCTTATGCACAGACACGCCATCTGATATTTACCTGTTCCAAGCACTTTCTTATCAAATCAAAATAATCAACAATCTTTCACCATAGAGGGTGCGTCTTCATGCTTCTTATCTTCAAATTCCTATACGAATGGCGCATCCTCTATTTCTTTACTTCATAAATCCCTGAAAAAAATGTCTTGATAATTTTGATCTTGGTTCGCTCAAAGAGGTATATTATTTAAGCATCACACCTCTAAGCTTACATGAGCTAACTCAGCGTAAGAAACAAGAAATATCATGTAAAAATGCACGCCTTTATTAAAGCACGCCTCATAACGAAGTATAATCTCCGAATACCAATTTTTTTTATAACTTCCTTTTGGTGTCCAGTAATCCTTGCAATTCCACCAAAATCTTCAAAAATCCATTCTTCGTTAATAGCCCATATAAATTTGTTGCCATCCAAAGATCCCTTGTTCAATCAAAGGTGCACACAGCCTTCATTATTATATATTTTTAATGCACCGCACGTCAATCTTTATTTAATCCTCGACCTACTTAGTTAATTTTTACTTTGTAGTAAACAAACAGGGCGTGCCCTGTAATATTTTTTGCTTGTCGACTACCATGTACCTCAAAGTTGTGTCTTCTGTGTACTTTTTTAACTTTTCAATTCTAGAACTCAATGCGCGTTCCTTCAACATTGCCTTTTCCAAATTTTGTCAACTCTTTACTAGCAATTCAAATTTTCTTTATAATAACAGAGGTAAATAGCTTCTCCTTTTTGACAAGCTGCCAACGTAAATGAAGGTCTCTACTTTTTTTTTTTTTTTAAAGATACAGGCGCGCCATGCAACAACAGAATCGGACTCATTTTCCTCTCTCTTTCTTAGCATATGCATGCCTTGCTTATGTAGATATTTGTTCAAAGATTGCTGAAGTCTTCGCTTCACACACCAACTCCTGATGGGTGTTAGTGTTATCTTCTTACTCTGAGTTACTAATCAAGTGTTGCCTTGTTTTATTAACACACATTTCTAGTTTCATGTACATATCTCATAATTTTTGTTGTACATTATTGACATAGTACTAATTAATAAAGTACTCCATATCTATGGATTCCACAAGCAAGTCTTCCTCCGTAATAGATCTTCTTTTTACCTTGTATAGCTTGTTGCTTGAATTTGTACATTCTAATATCTCTTTCTAAAAGTTTACGTGGCGTCCATTACTTTGAGGGCACGTCCTTTTGGTTTGAATCAGTAATTTTAAATTAAATCCTCGCCATCATGTCCATTATTTGAACGCACGTTTACTGTGACAGCCCCAAATCCGGGGTCATGAATCCAGGCCGTCACGGACCAATTTCCATTCAATATCAATATCTCTTGGGTCTTTTTTTTTAAACAATTAATACTTATGCAATTGACCCCGCAATAATACACACACACACAACAGTCATATGCTCATAGAACAACATTCACAATATTAAAAGTTTAGAGTTAACAGTTATTATAACCCAGGCTCACACTTAAATACATTGCTGAATAATACTTCGCCATGAAGCATTTCAACAATTAAAAGTTTATTACATGCTTGCACACTTAATTATACATCAGGCTACTAAGACCCGTCTGTCTCTACGCTACCTCAGGAATCGGTGTCAGCGCGCTCTCAGAAGGTCGTCTTCCCCCTACCCTCTTGCGGGGCGTTCTGCGTAGTATCGGCATACCTAGCTGTTATATAAATAAGTAGCAAGAGTGAGCTATAATAGCTCAGCAAGATATTCTTGTAACTAGAAATCAAGATTTAAACATATATAAAAATATATGTAACCGAAAACCAACTACAAACCTTAAGAAGAATAAAATTCTTATTTAATAATACATCATCCAATTACTATTATAAGGAAAGGAATATATGATGCTATAATATAAGTTTCTCTTCTAAAACAAAATAATAAACTATACATCATTTCAGTATAATATCCCAGATAATATAACCTTCGAGTAAAATCTTTCAATATAATCTTTGTATTCCCTTTTTATACGACAATTATATATAAAATAATATAAACTCAGTTTCTCTTTTAACTGTAGAGTAATTCCATTCTTTCATACAATTTTCCCTTTTCAATATACCATCTGAAAATTTTTATGAATTCTTTCCTTTGAAGAAAACGTTGGGGATTTCCACTGTTGCCGAATACGTAAGGACGATGATCAGTCGCCCTCCGTACCCGTCCCTTTTACTACCGGTAGACGGATGTAGGTTCTCCACCATCCCCCAGGAGGAAGGTCCACCACTACATCCTCCCTCGGCACTCTTGGGCCGGAATAAATATTGGATGCTGGACTGTGCCACTACCACACAGCCTCTTACGCTTACTGTTGCAATCCCTCTTTTTCAAATCATTTTTCCATTATCAAATACCATTTCACATTTTCCACTTTTCCGTTTCCATTTCCATTCGCACTTCCATTCATATATATATATATATATATATATATATATATATATATATATATATATATATCATTTCCATTTCCATTTATCATCACCTTTAAATATATATGCATATATATATCATAATACTTTGATTTTGACTCAGACATCTCTTCTATATTCAATGAAAATCAAATATGTTCTTATATACATAGAGTATTCCATTTATCTTAAAAGTATTAAATACTATTCAATAATATTTATTAAATCACAATACTTAGGAAGAATATAATATTATAAATCATATAACTCTAGATAACAACTGATACCATTCCTTTATATAACTCTAGATAACAACTGATATCATTCCTTTATATAAATCATTTTACTGTGAAGATAATTAATTTTCCAAAATAAGGATAGAAGAAATCTTGCCTCGATTTCGATATCCTGACGGTATGGCTCGTGGCTCTTCCGGAGTTTCTATAAACACAAAAAGGACCGTCGTTAGAATACCAAATCTCTTACTCACCTAACTCTTGTATAACAATACCCTTGACACTTTAATATATGTTTAACGTATCACTATTACCCCAAAGGTTCAAGAACTTAACCATTTATAAACTCAATCGAAGTTTCAGGGGTTTTCACCATTTCCCCTAACGACCACACTTAACTGTAAAAATTCTCAGAAAATATGGATTTCGAATTTTACTACAAGGTCAACTGGTAATGCCTCTTTGACTACCCTACTACAATATCCCAAAATTTTATAATTTTTAATAGTGTTTAAGTATGTCAACTATAACCTCAAAGTTGCCACAATTGCGTTTTCTCGGTTTCTGAACCGCTTTCACTAAATCTGACTTTTCTCCTAAACCGTACATAAGATTTTAACGCACTTTATATCAAAACGATCGATGAACTAAGCTCTATCATCTCATGGTCACTTGGGGGTCTGGACAGTAAGGTACCGTACGGGTATAGTGTCCAAAAACAGGGAATTTACTTGGTCTAACGAAAATCGGACATTATAACGGCTATATTCTCATACTTTCCAAAAATCAAACTCCTCCAAATCAAACATCCACCTTATAAACCATCACCTACACCATGTGGTCATCTTACCAACCATGGTTACAAGCACATACTTCTTCCATAATCAACTTTAATCACTTACAAACACATATAACATCATGAAACATAACTTTAAATCACTAAACCTTTTATAATCTATCATTCATGCAAAGTAATACTAGAGGGCTTTGAGATTATACCTTCTTGAAGCTTTAACAACACTCAACAAGCCTTGGGATATACTTAATCACCCTTATACTAACTTGGATCCACTAAAGAAACCATAAAAATCGATGTTAGTTCTTAAAATTACTATTCATCACTATTCATCAAGCAACTTTGGAGAATTTATTACCTAGGCAAATGATGTTGGATGGCTATGAAACTTGGTGGGTATCTCTTTCTAGTCTCCAATAACCTCCATGAATTTTCCTTGGATTTGATCTTGATGCTAGCTAAGGTTTTGGTTTTTGTTTTTCTCCTTTTTCTTGCTAAAGCCGAATGAAATGAAGAAGAGGGTGGGATGATATTTTCTTTTGCTAATTTTTTATCTTATCTCACTTTAATTTTGCTAATACTAGAGTATCATGGAAGCTTTGTAGATATTTTTGTGGTTTAAGCCTAGCAAAAGTACTAATTTACCCTTAAAACATGTTTGTGGAAAGTGATGTCATGCATGGTGATCTCATAATTCTTTTTCCTTGCTTTTCTAAGTATTATGCTAATACTTTTGGTAATTAATAATGTGGTATGTATCCTTGTTATATTACTAATCTTGGTTGTTTGGTTTCCATACTCGTCTAATTGTGATTCGTTTCGAGTATACCTCATTATCTCAGTGGTTCTGAAATCATTTAACAATCCAAATTCCTTTGGTATTCTCTTAACTTAATAATCCCCTGGTTTAATCTAAATTCACTAATCCCTCAATATATAATTCCTTTAATATCTCCATGCTCCTTAATATCCAATAGAAGCTTATTCGAAATCAAAATCCTCAAAATCCATATTCAGGAATTTCTGAAATCTATCGTCATTTCGAGTCACTTAATTTCAATGTACAACACTAATATGGTTTCTGTTTATTCATTTTCTGTTTCCATTATAGAGTACCTACATACCATTTCTCTAAATCCGCAAAATTTACTATTCATGTGATCACTGTAGCATTGCTAAAGTTAGGGTTATTACAGTCTTCCTCCCTTAAAAGGATTCCGTCCTGGAATCACGTTGAAAATGTCCATAGATACCTTTTTCATCCACACTTCTGACCTTTACACCACCTTCTCTATCCTTTTTCCTTCATAATATCTCTATCTTGGTTGTCATTCATCAACATGCCATTTAGCTTATCATTAGTAGTGCTTTCACTATCTTTATCTTGCAAATTTCCTCCTATTTCCAGTCATTCTATATTATCTCATCTCTCATCCCTCTTTTGGCTAAGGGTATCGGCCACCACATTGGCCTCCCCTAAATGGTAGTGTATCTCACTATGGTTTGTCTATATTTTGATCTCTATCATGACATAAAATATGAACACTTTAATCTTATTATATCTTGTCTCTGTAAAATCCTCCAGAAATTTGGCTAGAATAAGATTCCTTGAAACAATTGTAAGAAAATACTACCTATAATATATATTTCCTGTTCGTGCCTAAACAAGTTTGTGTTTTTCCCAAAATACTCTTACTCTCCTTTTCATAGAATTTCTGACCCCTAACAGATACTGATTTTCCTTATCTAGATTGTCAACCTACCTACACCATTCATTGACCAAGTTGATTCCTAACCAAACATTTACACTTGGAAGGTTAAATAATAAAAGAAAGATTTTTACCTGCATTTGTATCCGGCTTTTTCAACGCTTCTCCTAAAGTTATATTATACACCCTGGCAGTAGGTCTATTTGAAGCAGTCATACTTTGTCCCGGCGCAGATGACCTACCGGAACGGCAATCTCTAGCAAAGTGTCCTAGTTTTCCACACTGGTAACACTTGATATCAATCTTGTCAGCTGATGGACACCTATCCTGATAATGCCCTTTCTGTCCACAATTAAAGCAAGTTATTCCTAACACTCTACACACTCCCGAGTGCTTCCTACCACACACGTTACAATCCGGGAATGGCGGTCGTGATTGATCGGACTGAAATGTTCCTGAGGATTTACCGCCCTGATTTACTGTCTCACTAGTAGCCTTGTTACTTCCCGACTTTCCCACAAATTTAGATTTTTGTCCTTTACTGAACCGGCTAAAGTAACTTCCTTCACTTGTACCTCCTTTCTGACCCTCAAATTTCCTTTTCTTATTCTCTCAACTTATTTGAGTTTGCTCACTCTCGACTTCTATAATAGATGCCTTTTGGACCACTGCAGCATTATCAGTCAACTCAAATGGTGCCACTCGTGTCCGTAGCCATGGTTTCAATCCTTGTTGGAACCTTTTCGCTCTTTGTTCCTCAGTACGCACAAATTCCGGAACAAACCTAGACAGTTCAGTAAATTTAGTTTCATACTCTGCCACTGTTAGGTTATCCTGTTTTAATTCCAGAAACTTTATTTCCATTTGGTTTTCTAGGTACCTAGGGGAATATTTGTCTAGAAACACCCTAGTGAAACGCTCCCAGGTTATCACTCCTGCACCTTCCAAATTCTTCTTAGCTTCCCACCAATAATTTGCCTCTCCCTTTAAGAGATAGGCTGCAAAGATTGTTTTCTGATCCTCCTCTATCCTCAATATCTCAAAAGTTTTCTCCATCTCTTTTAACCAGGCTCTAGCTACTACTGGGTTAGCAATTCCCTCAAACTCTGGGGGTTTTAATGACTTAAAGGCACGAAAAGAGTTAGCTGTCTGATTAGGAAGAACAGGTGGTTGTTGAGGATTCTGTGGATTAGCTAAATTCTGCCTTAATAGTTCCATGAATTGGTTAAAGGGATCACCACCCTGATTTCCTTGTTGGCCAGTTGATTCATCTTCTTCTTCTTCATGATTTTGTTCATTATGAGCATTTTCATTCTGTCTATTATGACTTCCTTCCTCTCTTTCATCCTCCCTTGTATTCGCTCTATTATTACGTTTAGGCGGCGTTATTCTGTATATAACAATATTCTTCATTAATCACCCAAATTTAGGGTACAACATACATCATTTCCATATATGCATAACTATATCATTAGTTAACTCATTTATACATCACAGTTAATATCTAGTTATAATACCAATTTAATAAATAACTTGGTACCTTTAGCACAATAACCTTTTCATTTAAGTCAATCACCTCATATATATCAATATTTTTGGAATCTCACATTTAATATGAAAACACAGTAAAAGATTTAGACAGAATGTACAAACTTCATTAATTTACATATATATTTTACAACTTGGGTACCACGCCTTTTACTACTAGTATTATACATCATAGAGTACAAGGTTCGAAACCCCAAAAGCATAACCGTACATACTAATCCGCTATAACAAAAGCACTACTGACTGTCCTCTAATCAAACTGGGATTAAGACAGTAAACAACTAAACTAATCCCCAAAATGACATCACGAGATGACTAGTCTGATTAGTGACCAAAACTACTACTCCGGCTCATGGTAACGCCGCTCTGACGATATCCCTGATCTGCACAACCATAGAGGTGACTGTGTCTACTATATGAGCTCTCCACGCTGGGTCTCCCCTGTCTCCCAACAACCTCCTAATATCACCGAGTGCTCGCAACTCAATACTTACTAAGCCCAAAGACAAACCATCAGGAATAGTACCTCCCCTCCCTCTGTCCGATCTCTGCAAAAGTGTATCTATAGTCCTACGGGACTCCTCCAACTGTCCCTGTAAGACAAAGTACTCTGATAACACAATAGCTGTAAGTGGATCACCTGTCAGTATGGGTGCCTCCTGAGGGGGTATAGCAGCTGGGGGAGTTGCATCTACAAGTGGAGGTGCAACTACTGGTGGAGATGGAGGAACCGGCTCTGTATAAGCATCCACAGAAGGGTCCTCCTCCACCTCATCCTCTGAGAAAATAAAGTGTCCTGGTGGAGTGAACTGCTCAGCTGGGTCCTCTAAAGGGCCAGGGCTAGGTAGAGGAGATGGAACTGGTGATGGAACTGGGACAGGAGTAGGAATCATGTGAATGTCCCTCCACTCAGTCTGCTCCTCAGGTATAACAGATAACCTAGGCCTCTTGCGCAACGGCATCTCCTCTTCAGGAATATCTGTCCGCACTCGGGAAGGACCTGCCCCTTCAGATCCTACCAAGGGTCTACTGGTATATGGTACCACAGCCAAAGCATCTCTCTGTCGACGCTCCTCTGCCTCCTCTCTCAGGCTCTGCTCATATCTCTCTCTGGCACTAGCACGGCGTCTCTCCCTGAGGTCATCGACAGCATAGTCTGGAACCTCTACTCCTACTAGCTGCAGGTCTACAATCTCCTGCTCGGATAATCCTAGCCACTGGGGGTCCCGACTCGGCACACCCATCTCCGCTCCCTATAATAAAACATAAAATTCTATTAGTAACAGTCTATAAAATTATAATATATGCTTAAAATAAATGCTACATGCGATATACCACCCCTGAACTTGATGGAAGTTCAAATTTTAAATTTTTATATTATTACTGATACGTTTATTATTATCACTCTTGTTCCTGAGCATTATGACTCTTAGCTCTGATACCAAACTGTGACAGCCCCAAATCCGGGGTCATGAATCCAGGCCGTCACGGACCAATTTCCATTCAATATCAATATCTCTTGGGTCTTTTTTTTAAAACAATTAATACTTATGCAATTGACCCCGCAATAATACACACACACACCAGTCATATGCTCATAGAACAACATTCACAATATTAAAAGTTTAGATTTAACAATTATTACAACCCAGGCTCACACTTAAATACATTGCTGAATAATACTTCGACATGAAGCATTTCAACAATTAAAAGTTTATTACATGCTTGCACACTTAATTATACATCAGGCTACCAAGACCCGTCTGTCTCTACGCTACCTCAGGAATCGGTGTCAGCGCGCTCTCAGAAGGTCGTCTTCCCCCTACCCTCTTGCGGGACGTTCTGCGTAGTATCGGCATACCTAGCTGTTATATAAATAAGTAGCAAGAGTGAGCTATAATAGCTCAGCAAGATATTCTTGTAACTAGAAATCAAGATTTAAACAGATATAAAAATATATGTAACCGAAAACCAACTATAAACCTTAAGAAGAATAAAATTCTTATTTAATAATACATCATCCAATTACTATTATAAGGAAAGGAATATATGATGCTATAATATCAGTTTCTCTTCTAAAACAAAATAATAAATTATACATCATTTCAGTATAATATCCCAGATAATATAACCTTTGAGTAAAATCTTTCAATATAATCTTTGTATTCCCTTTTTATATGACAATTATATATAAAATAATATAAACTCAGTTTCTCTTTTAACTGTAAAGCAATTCCATACTTTCATACAATTTTCCCTTTTCAATATACCATCTGAAAATCTTTATGAATTCTTTCCTTTGAAGAAAACGTTGGGGATTTCCACTGTTGCCGAATACATAAGGACGATGATCAGTCGCCCTCCGTACCCGTCCCTTTTACTACCGGTAGACGGAGGTAGGTTCTCCACCATCCCCCAGGAGGAAGGTCCACCACTACATCCTCCCTCGGCACTCTTGGGCCGGAATAAATATTGGATGCTGGACTGTGCCACTACCACACAGCCTCTTACGCTTACTGTTGCAATCCCCCTTTTTCAAATCATTTTTCCATTATCAAATACCATTTCACATTTTCCACTTTTCCGTTTCCATTTCCATTCGTACTTCCATTCATATATATATATATATATATATATATATATATATATATATATATATCATTTCCATTTCCATTTATCATCACCTTTAAATATATATGCATATATATATCATAATACTTTGATTTTGACTCAGACATCTCTTCTATATTCAATGAAAATCAAATATGTTCTTATATACATAGAGTATTCCATTTATCTTAAAAGTATTAAATACTATTCAATAATATTTATTAAATCACAATACTTAGGAAGAATATAATATTATAAATCATATAACTCTAGATAACAACTGATACCATTCCTTTATATAACTCTAGATAACAACTGATACCATTCCTTTATATAACTCTAGATAATAACTGATATCATTCCTTTATATAACTCTAGATAACAACTGATACCATTCCTTTATATACTCTTAATCATAAGGCATGTTCACTTTATTCATAATCACATCTTTATATCCATAATTCATATCCATCTCTCTTTAATTCCCAAAAATTCAGGAAATAAATTCTTAGCAATATAGCAACCATAGAATAGCATATACATATTCCATGAAATCATTTTACTGTGAAGATAATTAATTTTCCAAAATAATGATAGAAGAAATCTTGCCTCGGTTTCGATATCCTGACGGTATGGCTCGTGGCTCTTCTGGAGTTTGTATAAACACAAAAAGGATCGTCGTTAGAATACCACATCTCTTACTCACCTCACTCTTGTATAAAAAAACCCTTGACACTTTAATATATGTTTAACGTATCACTATTACCCCAAAGGTTCAAGTACTTAACCATTTATAAACTCAATCGAAGTTTCAGGGGTTTTCACCATTTCCCCTAACGACCACACTTAACTGTAAACATTCTCAGAAAATATGGATTTCGAATTTTACTACAAGGTCAACTGGTAATGCCTCTTTGACTACCCTACTACAATATCCCAAAATTTTATAATTTTTAACAGTGTTTAAGTATGTCAACTATAACCTCAAAGTTGACACAATTGTGTTTTCTCGGTTTCTGAACCGCTTTCACTAAAACTGACTTTTCTCCTAAACCGTACATCAGATTTTAACGCACTTTATATCAAAACGATCGATGAACTAAGATCTATCATCTCATGGTCACTTGGGGTTCTGGACAGTAAGGTACCGTACGGGTATAGTATCCAAAAACAGGGCATTTACTTGGTCTAACGAAAATCGGACATTATAACGGCTATATTCTCATACTTTCCAAAAATCAAACTCCTCCAAATCAAACATCCACCTTATACAACATCTCCTAAACCATGTGGTCATTTTACCAACCATGGTTACAAGCACATACTTCTTCCGTAATCAACTTTAATCACTTACAAACACATATAACATCATGAAACATAACTTTAAATCACTAAACCTTTTATAATCTATCATTCATGCAAAGTAGTACTAGAGGGCTTTGAGATTATACCTTCTTGAAGCTTTAACAACACTCAACAAGCCTTGGGATATACTTAATCACCCTTATACTAACTTGGATCCACTAAAGAAACCATAAAAATCAATGTTAGTTCTTAAAATTACTATTCATCACTATTCATCAAGCAACTTTGGAGAATTTATTACCTAGGCAAATGATGTTGGTTGGCTATGAAACTTGGTGGGTATCTCTTTCTAGTCTCCAAGAACCTCCATGAATTTTCCTTGGATTTGATCTTGATGCTAGCTAAGGTTTTGGTTTTTGTTTTTCTCCTTTTTCTTGCTAAAGCCGAATGAAATGAAGAAGAGGGTGGGATGATATTTTCTTTTGCTAATTTTTGATCTTATCTCGCTTTAATTTTGCTAATACTAGAGTATCATGGAAGCTTTGTAGATATTTTTGTGGTTTAAGCCTAGCAAAAGTACTAATTTACCCTTAAAACATGTTTGTGGAAAGTGATGTCATGCATGGTGATCTCATAATCCTTTTTCCTTGCTTTTCTAAGTATTATGCTAATACTTTTGGTAATTAATAATGTGGTATGTATCCTTATTATATTACTAATCTTGTTTGTTTGGTTTCCATACTCGTCTAATTGTGATTCGTTTCGAGTATACCTCATTATCTCAGTGGTTCTGAAATCATTTAACAATCCAAATTCCTTTGGTATTCTCTTAACTTAATAATCCCCTGGTTTAATCTAAATTCACTAATCCCTCAATATATAATTCCTTTAATATCTCCATGCTCCTTAATATCCAATAGAAGCTTATTCGAAATCAAAATCCTCAAAATTCATGTTCAGGAATTTTTGAAATCTATCGTCATTTCGAGTCACTTAATTTCAATGTACAACACTAATATGGTTTCTGTTTATTCATTTTCTGTTTCCATTATAGAGTACCTACATACCATTTCTCTAAATCCCCAAAATTTACTTTCATGTGATCACTGTAGCATTGCTAAAGTTAGGGTTATTACAATTACTGCATCCATCTTCTTTTATTCCTCAATAACCAATTATCGAACCCATTTCTTCTTTTAAGGCGAGTCCTTCTTTATTAGATTGACAAGTTAATTCTAACACTTTTAAAAACACCTTCCATTGGATCCATGCAGGCCTTGCCAACTTGGATTGAAATATTGAAATATTAATCGCGTAGCCTTCATTATGCATGTGCAAGTCTTATGTTATTTTCCTTGCTTCGCATGTGTAATTTCTCATTTCAATCTCCAGAACTTCACGTATAAATGCAAAGGAAGGATGAATTTTACTTCATTTTTCCTTATTTACTTGAATGATGCAGTCCCCTTATGTTACCACCTAAGTTGCATATATACTATATTGCCAACCTCCATTCTTCACCCTATTTTTCCTTTAAATACTCCCATATTTGATTTTTATTTTTTCTAATACGATCCTCTATCTTCATGTCTTCCATATTCACATCCTAGCTCAAGCTGCATATACTTCAATACACATCTTCACTAAAATTTTCATATTGCTCCTTGTAGGACGCCCTTTCAATTTTTCTTTTTAACAAGGCGTGCCTTGTTAAAATGACATTCTTAAACTATCACAAACTAGTTGAACACCATCATCCATTAAAACTTTCTTCTACTACTACGAGCCAAATTTTTTTATTTATCTCTAACTTTTGTCTTCCAAATAGTAACTCATGCTTTTACTTTATACTCCCTCCGTCTCTTAAAGCTTTTCTCGTTTGATATGTCGGGACTGTTCATAACATGAGACAAATTACTAATTTACGTCTAATCTATAAGACCAAATATAGTCATGAGTGATCTTGTTGGTTTCGTATTAATGAGTACTTTAATACAATGAAGTTTTTATATTTAAAACTAATACAAAATTAAAGATATTAACGATTAAAAGTATGTGTTGGCAAACGTGTCCAATGGAAATGAGAAAAGTTTTTAGAGACAGAGGGAGTAATTCACAACCTCTTGTGGGTCCCATGAATATTGATATTTATTTATATCCCATCCATGCACGCACCTCACTTGCTACTATCTTCTTGTTTTAATTATCATTTATTGCATGCATATTTCACCACTTCTTTAATTAAATCATGTCATAAAATCTCCTTCATGGATTCACCAACCACTTGCATGTAGGGCCCGCCATCTTTATTCCTCATGCTTCATGATTCTAATGTCACAAATAATTATCCCAACAAAATCTTCAATACACCACAACTCAATTTTGTGGATACACATTTGCATTTTATTTACCTGGTTCATTTAGGAAGCCATTTCATTTATTTTAAATTGTAGCTGGCGCTCCTTCACCAGTGCAGCACCGCCATCTTGGTATTCTTTTTCTATTTTTTTATCAAATCTAACAGCTCCTTCTGGTTATTAAATTTCATCATTGATCCCATTTCAATGTAATTCTCTTTATATGTATGCCAGCCAGCAAACTGAGGTAATACCATGATGCATGCAATATATAGGACACGCCCACTTCAATGTAATCCTTTAATTGTATATGAGATGTCTTCTGATAGCCCTGCAAAGATATGGGCGCGCATTCTCTAATGTTTATATAATTTTTTATACGAACCAGATCTCCTTCCACACTACTGCATAGTGATTTCAGCCAATAAAGAAATAGTTTTAACCCTAAAAATTCCTGGGTGATTACTTGCTTGCTCAGAAGTCTGAAGGGCCTTGTGCTTTAACAATTGGTTTCCAAGTGTGGCATGTTGAGTTAATTACAGGGCTGGTTGTATTGATATCATCATGTCGGTAATTGTCACTATAGACATGGCCTGATTTTGCTGAGTACCGGTTGATACACTCATTTTTCTGCATACTCTAAAGAATGTTTTTTTCTTTTATATTTTCTAGAATTCCTTCATTTGAGTTTTACTATGATCTTTGGAACTCATGTACCATGTAATATAACACAAATTCTTTCTTCTCTATGAAATTCACTTTCATATGCTAGATCCACCACCTTATTTCTTAGTGGTTGGTTGCTTTTATATATCTACACAACATACTCCCTCCATCCCAACGATTTGTTATCGTTTGCTTTTAACACGGAGACCAAGAATTAAGATTAAAATAAGTGAAGTAGGGGGTGTAGTAGTGATTTTATTGTTAAAATAAATGAAGTAGTGGGTGTAATATTGATTTTATTGCTAAAATAAGTGAAGTAGTGGGTGTAATAGTGTAAAGTATTGTTAAAATAAGTGAAGTAGTGGGTGTAATAGTGTTAAAACATACTATTTTAGGAAACGTAAAGAATTGGTTGGGACGTCCCAAAAAGGAAAGTGTAAACAATTGGTTGGGACAGAGGGAGTATATCACAGGGCGCTTCCATTGTAACATACATGTTCACATATATTTTTTCTTTTCCATGTGTTTTAGTGGAGCCCACCACTTGTTCTCTTTCTTATTTGCCTTCACACGACTCAAATCATTGCTTATTTCTCTTCCGTTATTACAATATTTATGCAAACAATGAGACTTTTCTCTATATTCTGACTCGCTGTCACCTAGGAAGTCCCCCGAATGATAAGCACCCACCAGATAGCAGGACAGGTGATCCAGAGCTTTTGGGTGTAAAGTGCAGGATTACTCCAAAGTTCCCCAATGAGAGTGCGTCCATTGGCTACAGGAATAGAGCTCCCAAAGCACACACCAGAAAGTTCCCATCTTTCCACCTTAGGGCGCGCCCTTTGTGTCTAAGATGGGTCCTTATATCCAGGCATACCCCTGAAGGCCTTCTGCGACGGACATCGCCCTCCTGAGATACGACAGGAGGGAATTCTTCAATCAACCTGTAAAAATCGGCTAACATGGAACATTTGACAAATTCCTTCAATCACAGAGGACGCGTCCTTAGAAGAGGACTAGTTCTGAGAGAGGGCTAGTCCTGAGAGATGACTAGTCCTTAGAGAGGGCAAGTCCTGAGAGAGGGCTAGTCCTTAGTTTCTTCAAAAACCAACAAACATCCTTTTTAATTGCTTCCAAATCACCTAGGGCGCGCCCTCCACATGCGGGAGGTGAGGGCGCGTCCTCCTTCAACAAATTCTTACCAAAACTCTAATTTATCTAAAAAAATTCCCAAATTGAACCCGTATCTGACCCGAATCCATTTCAGAATATCCGAACCAAATTTTGGGCATAACAGTGTGTTAAATAAATATATCTTCAGTAATAGGACTTCAAAGTTCAGAGCATATTATTCATTTTTTATGGTGACTTTAAACAAGAATTGTTGAGTAATGTTTCACTTAATACTTTTAATTCCAACAAATGATAACATAAACAAAAATATTCAGAGTTGATACACTTAACACTAACCAATAATGTCAAAACACAAATAATATTAATCTCCCTTATTTAGAGTCCACTATCAATGAAAAAAAAATTAATTATGGATACAGAATCTACTGATTACGTAGTTAAAATGACCTCAATCATTTTAGTATAAAATGTTAATTTCAGGTGTCATTAGTAGAACTGTGTCTGCACTTAGGGGTTTACTACATAGTGCTAAGGCTGAAAACAAATCCAAGTAATTTTGATTCGAATTCGAATTTGATTCATTAATAATGAATATAATTTATATTCATATAAAAAAATGAGTGAATTCAAATCTTATTTTATAATTCGAATGAATATCGGGTCGAATCTCACCACTCTAATATTCGATCATATTTTTATAGAGTAGTTCGAATAATTTTAGAATAGTCGAACTTATAGGTATTCGATTATAATACACAAATTATGCATACATAATATATTATATATAGAATATATACTATTAAATTAATATTCTACACATAAGCACATTTTAGTTTTTAAAATAATCATTTAAATATTTTTAATTTTTTAAGATTATTCTAGACGAATTCGAATTAGAATATACAAAAACGAGTAATTTGATATTCAATCGAGTCGAACCGAATCAAATACGAATATTTATATTCGAATTCGAGTCGAATTTGAATAAAAGATTAAAATTTTAGTTCAAATTCGGACCGGATCCGAACGATTAACTACAAATTCGAACCGAATTTAATTATACTACTATCCACACAAATTCGACTCATTTACATCCGTTCATGGTGCTTTCAAACTAATATGAGATTCCGCCTTAATGAGCTCGACTTTCTTTTTTTAAGGTTATGAATGAAACACAATTTCAACAAACTAAATGAAATGAAATCGTACAAAATTCTCCTAACATAACAACAGCATCTCCAATAGAGGTTGCCAACATAGTTGCCAACTTCTACCACATCATCACATATATTACTTTTTTATTTCTTCTCTCTTCCATCTCGTTGTTGGCAACTTTTGTTAAAATTTTACTCCAAATTCTTTTTTACTCGTAATCTCTTATCAAAGTTACCCTTATTTACCATGTTGTCTGCGTTTTTTTGTTGCTAGATAACAATCTTGTTACTTGTATTTCTATATAAATGCCAACTATTTTTGGAGGACCTAACTTTTAAATAGTCTGCAATGTGAAATGATTATGAATTGGATTATAGTTTTATTTTTTTTGTATTGGGATTGTCTGAGAATGTGGTACTTCTTTCTTCAAAGTAAAACAGAAGATTGCCTACTACCAACATAATTGCAGCATATCAATGATGTAGTCTCACTGCAATTCAGAGTGGTTGTTCTCTTTTCCCAGGTGCTGCAAATGGAGAGACTGTAACTTATTCATAACCCGTCCAAACCAATCCAAACCGATTGGATTGGATTGGATTGGATTGGATTATGAATTTAATTTTAATGAATTGGTTTGAAATTTTTTCAAACCGATTAAATTGGGTTGTGTCATAAAATTCTTCCAACCCGCCCAACCCGAACCGTGTACACCCCTAACTCCAATAGTTGGCAACTTTTAAAGTTGCCAATGTGGTCACATACTTAAATTTTATATTATCTTATAAATACATTTAAAATATGGAAAATATAAAAAGGGTAAAGTTAAATACAATTTTGGGGAGTTGTATATATGTATTTTAATTAAATGGGGAAGTTGCCAACTTTTGACAATTTTGATTAACAACTTGTTGACAACATTGATACTCCAATAGGTGAGCAATTAAGAGTGTCATGCCACATAGAACTTGGCAACCTTTTCGCAACCACTATTGGAGATGTTCTAAGCAAACGGAACGAATAAGACACTTTGAGAGCATCCATTATGGGAGTATCATATCATTCATCATCTTTCGAGGCATAGAAAATGCTGTCAACCAAAATTTGTACTTCCTTCGTCCCATTTTGTAAGACATGATTTGACTTTCACGGCGATTAAGAAAATACTATTTGACTTGCTAGGTGGTAGCATGTGGTTGGTTGGTTGTGAAAGTGGGTGTATAAAAAATGTGTAAAGTAGGAAAGTAGTGGGTGTAATAGTGTTTATTTAATAAAAAGGAAGTATAAAATAGAGAAGTAGTGGGTGTAATAGTGAAAAGTAATGTTCAAAAATATTAAGTTTAATAGGTTCATTCTTTTTGGGACGTCCCAAAAAAGAATAAGTGTCATATAAAATGGGACGGAGGGAGTAATAATTAAAACAAAGCACTCTGACACGACCCTGTACTTAAAGCTGAACAGCATATATCCCTGAATCCATCTCCTTTTGTATTATTAGTTGAGGGGTCCGGTCTTTGTCAAATGTTTACCGGCACAAATGATCCGCTACGTATCGCAGAAATTTTTTATATGTACAGTAGATTTTTGGTGTGAAAACAGAAAGAGGGTATTTTGGTAATTTGTCCGTATCGCGGAAAATTTTTGCAATACGGGACGGATTTTTTTTTAAACTTCAGCCGTTGGAACAACCATCTAACGGTGTAAGAACCATTTGTTATGTAAGAAGTTCCTGACAAACATTTGCCAAATACGGGAGCCATTAGTTGAAGCTTCTTAAAACTGTCTTTGTCTAACATGAAAGGATTCAAACAAGAGAAACATGAAAGAAATGTGTAACAAGATCTTGCACCAAGAAAAATATCTTGCTCAATAATTGTACTAATGGTTTAAGTTTTACCAAACTTAATGAATTATTGGGAACACACATGATTGTTCAGGACCTGAATTATTTTTAACTTTACCATATGCGATGTCAGTTGTCATAGTTGTGTCGACGGTGTCGGTTACTGAATATATACATGTTTTCATTGAAACGGTGTCACTAAAATGCTTATCTGCTACTCTTTCCGTCCCGTATTGTTTTTCTTATTTCATATGTCGGGACTGTTCATTAACATGAGATAAATTACTAATTCACGCATAATCTATAAGACCAAATATAGTCATGAGTGATCTTGTTGGATTCGTATTTATGAGTACTTTAATACTATGAAGTTTTTATATTTAATACTAATACGAAATTCAAGATATAAACGTTTAAAAGTGTGCGTTGACAAACGTGTCTAATCAAAACAGGAAAAACATTAAGGGACGGAGGGAGTAGATCTTATATAACTAAAAACATAGAGATAGTCGCTAAATCTCTGGCGAGGATTGACGATACCCTTACCCTGGTGAGGACACTGGACACCTCACTAAATGATTTTTAGTAAAAATCCAAAAAATTAAAATAAGAAACGCAACATTCTGTGAATAACCATAAGCTGACAGACTGGTGAGAATTACTCTCACCCTGGTGAGGACACCTCAGTCGAAATTCAATAAAAATTTATGATATTGTGTGAATAACAAAAATCTGACAAAGACATGGAATCTTGAAAGTTTAGGGGAGAAGCTACTAAACACATAACAAACGTATGGTGCGGGTAGAGCCGGCAATTTCGTATACGACACGAAAACACAATACGAAAACGACATGAAAATTACGGATTTGGGTTAACCTTTACGGTACACGAACACGAAAGTATACGAACACGAAATTACACGAATGAATTTAGTGTCGGTTTTGGATTTACCCTTAGGTACACGAAACGAAACGAAAATACAAGAAATAGATAAATATTTAAATAATTTTATAAAAATTATATGAATACATCTATAACCTTTATTAATAAGCGAAACCCTATTTTAAAGGTAACTAAAGTTTGGTTCGCACTATATTTTGGTTTCATGGTTTCATCCGTTTTTGGTTCGCACTATATTTTGGTTTCACCCCTAAAATCCTATTTTCTCTAGAATACTATGTTGTTTTTATTAAAAATATAGAATAAAAATAGAAATCCTATTATAATTATAATTCTTTTTGTAATTTTTATCTTATTATAATTATAATTCTTTTATTTGTAATTTTTTTAAAAACAATCATATTTTCCCTAGAATACTATGTTCCTTTAAAAAGAGTTAAAAATAGAGTTCTTATGATGATTATAATTCTTTTGTTTATAATTTTTTAACTTGAAAAAACCAACGATAAAAAATCGCCAACAAATAGAGGGTAAAACACCAACGAATACGTAGCCAGATCGTATAACATTTGATAAAACACTAACGAATCTATAACCTTTATTAATAAATTTCTGTTTAATGATATTTTCGTAACAAATTTGGTTTCACCCTTATTTCATCACAGATTCCTACTCCCCTAAAATTCATATTATTTTCTAAAACAATTGTTTGGAATTTTGTTATAATTATAATTCTTTTACTATAATATTACTGAATTGTACAAATAACGTATATATTAGAATCAGAACCATGTATGTTATGTTTTCTTGATTGTTTAAAATATAATCTTAAATAAATAATAAATAAATCTATATCTATAACGTGTATTAATAACAAAACCCCTTTTTAATGTACTATTTTATACCAAATTTGGTTCGTACCATATTTTGGTTTCACCCCAATACTCCTATTTTCTCTAGAATTCTATGTTATTTTATAAAATAAATAAATAAATTATATTACAATTATAATTTTTTATTACAACTTAATAAAAAAAAGACTACGAATACAAATGTTAATCTACGGTGACATGCTTATCTATAACAAACGAAATACATTTTTAATGGTACTTCGATACCAAAAATTGGTTCCATTCCACCCATAAGATTCCTATTTCTCCAAGGATTATATATTATTTTTTATTAAAATAATAAATTGTTAATACTATTATAATTGTAATTTTTATTATAACTCTATTAAGTTCACAAATAACGTATTTATCATAATCATGTACATTTTAACGTATATATCGGAATCATTTAATTTTTTTTCTCGATTTTTTTAAATAAACTTAAATAAATAAAATATAAAATGACCTTTATTAATAAGCAAATTTTTTGTAAATAACGTAATTTTTTATAATAAATTAATGATCAATTTTATTAAATTTTCTCGGGCCCTTATCATCTAATATCTTATTTGTAAGTGAAATCACGTTTTAATGATACTTCTAAATTTGTGTCTCCTAGAAATATTGGAATTTTGATGTAATTACAATTCTTTTTTTATAAACTACTGAGTTCCATAAATATAGTAATTTTCTATTGTACTTTTATCATTTTTATAGTATTTTTTAATGATAAATAAAATATTTCCTATAAAATTTAATAAAAAATGATCAATTTTAATAAATTATTTCGACCCATGCTTCGCACGGGCTATCATCTAGTATTTTAAAATGATATTTTATATATAATTTTTACATAAGATAAATACAAAATAGTTTCAAATCTTAATTTCACAAGATTTAAGCACACTTCATTCCTTATGACATATTGACTTAAGACTGGACTAGTAAAAAATTAATATTTAAATATTTTTATTTTTATTCAAAAATTACACGAAATACGACACGAAACGTACATGAAATGAACGTACACGAACACGAAACGAATTCTTAATAGTCGGTTTTGGATTTAGAATTACGTACATGAAACACGAAAGTACACGAAACGAACGAATTTCCAGGTCTAGGCGTGGGTGTGTTTTGGACTATTTGTCATTCAAATATATGAATTATGGAATTTCAGGGACCAAGCTACAAAGCATCTGAGGGCAGCTGGTGAGGGTGTGTGTGAGGTGAACTTTTAGCACAATAACATTGACAAAGAATATGAATTTCGCGCGCGCGTGTGACATGGAGAGAAATCCACTCCCATTACACAACGCTAAATCTTGGAAATAAGCACCTAATGTCAGGGGCATATTGGGACATAAAAGAGTTTAATGGAGCATTAATAGACTTTTACTGGAGCTTCATTAGAGATTTGATGGAGTTGCAATTTTAATTTCCGAATGGCCCCACAAAATTAACAGCAACTCTAAATTTGGAGGGTATGAGATCCACTCCTTAAATCTTGCAAATACAGGTATGATGCTAAAAAGCACCAAAAAGATTTGATTCACAATTCTTGTTTCTTCTTGTACTATTCCTGTAATCCTGTACTTTGTGTTATCAAATTTTATTTCAGGCAAACCCAAAAAGTCTGAAAGTATTGTTATGCATAAAATATAGCTATATGAGCGATAAGTAAGATATAAATTGTATTTCACATAGCTGCACCACTTAACTGATACTGTAATAACACATACCAGAAGTAGACTCTGCAGTTTAGCACAGTGGATTTGTCAACCATCTGGTTCAACTGGCCATATTTGTGCTTTTCCCATATTTATCTTTTCTTTCTAATCATAGCAATTAAGGTTCAAACAGTTGTGCTCCTATATACATTTATATTTATATTTATCATAATCCTAGTTTCTTAAGTGTACATATAGATTATAACTAGCCACGGAATACTGAAATGCACTTAACAACCTCCACTTGCAGGCTCAATTGAGCTTTGAAGGCCATTACCTCTGAGCTGCATGCAGTGATCTTCAGCGTCTACTTGATCACAGATGATTACAACTGCCAATCCATTGTGATGCGCCTCCTGCATAACATTAACAGCAATGTCCACTGTCATCCCAGGAATAACCTTCATCAGCACTTGCACAACGTATTCCCTCTTGTTATAGTTGTCATTATGCAGCATCACGCGATATGGTGGAGCCATTTTCTTAGATTTCCTGACAGCAATGAATATCATATTTGTCATATATGCAGCAAGAAATGCAAACCCCACATCCAATCAACGAATCACACTCCAATATAGTAAACCAGCGTAGTATCTCAGTAACTGAACAAACTAAAATGACAAATGAACATAGATTTTAATAAAAAGAATGATATGAACAATGAGGTGCAATATGGAGTCTTTAACAGCTTGTATAATCATGTTCTTATAACAATTATTGATAATGGCCAATAACTTCGGTCATGTAAAACCCAACAGATGTGGCATTGCCATAATTGATAATGGCCAAGAATTTTGGTCATGGAAAACCCAACAGATGTGGCATTGCCATAATTGATAATGGCCAAGAATTTTGGTCATGGAAAACCCAACAGATGTGGCATTGCCATAATTGTCTTGTGTTTCTGGGAAGCAATGATACCCCTCACGCCTTGCTGATGACAGAACTGGCAGGGAAATAGTTCATGTTTATTCGTAGTTAAACTAAATGAACATTTATTAACCCATGTTTTCTAGTCAGAGCAATTATGTTGACATGCACACCACTGCTGCCTAAGGCCAGCATACACTTTCATAGGCAGCCCGTCAGTCACCAATGACAAAAAGCGCAATTAAATAGCCTTCATAGTTGTTTTGATACTAGCTACAAGCATGCTTTTATGTCAAGGACTTAACTAGGAAGTTGACACTAAAGTTGCACAGTTGGTTGTTCGGAAATAGTCATGGATCTTCAAATATAAATTGGCCCTTCATTATTTTAACTACATGCTTAGCACTTTGAGATGCATGCAAAAAGTCAGATGACCAATAAAAAGGACTCAGCAATGATCTCTTTTTTACAATATATGAACTAATTTGGTTTATTATTAAATTATTGATTACAATATTTTTTGTGCCTTGAAAATCAAATTATATACCAATAATTAGGGCCCTTCAAATCTTGGAGGCACAGTGCAATAGGGCTCCTTGCACACTATCCTTCGGGCCTGCTTATCTACAATTCTTTTAATATTCTAGATTATGTCACAGGACAGCCCGTGCAATCTGGCAAGATGCACGTCCACAAGAATACACTCAAAACATTATAAACTGTGACGATGATTCCCGAAGGAAAAATCAGATTATGAGAACTAATGCAATTACCTGCAAATTCCAGTAACTGGTGATCAAGACATGGTAAGCAACCCTACAAGTCACATCTTAACCATACCCTTCCAAACCCCTAAAACATAACAAGTGAAATTACCTCCAAACACCAAAATAATTGGTTTGAAGGGCTTCATTCGTGGTTTGGAATTTAACTAGAGGCACCTACCAAGTACCCACCCAAGGTTACTCAAAGAACTGTAGTCGGCTCAGTAATCTTATCAATCAAGACAGCAAGATGTCAAACTGACAAATTCGCGTGAAAGCCAGCCATCAGCATTCACAAACCCCAGTGTAAGAACTCAATTTCTTCATCCACTCTCAGTGTGAGTCCTAAATATGGTAATCGCATTTATACTTAAATCTGTTTGGTCTGCACTATACTCTATTATTCTGTAGTTTTATATCAACCTTCTCTTTACAATGAAAAAAAAAATATCTGTCCTAACAAAATCCAACCTAATAATCTAATTCTCAAATAGCGTTTAAGGAAGGACAGTTCAATGTGATACCTTACGTCAAACTCGGATTCACGGCCTGGGGTTGTCTTCTCAATGACTGGCTTGTCCATTACCCCACCACCTTTCCCTACTCCTGTTGCTGACATTGCCATAAAATTGCTCCGATTTGCGAATTGTTTGTAAAGATGTTTATCCCCTGCAGCACATGTAAGAATATGATAATTTAATCCTATTGCTATCATAAGATTAAAAAAAAAACCGAATAGTTAACAGCAATAAAATTAAAAAGCAGTTACATTTATCAATAAAAGGATTGAGCCAATCATATGATAAATTGATTAAAACAATCAGATAATGAAAAGTGGCCTGTAGAGTGGTTCATCATCTTTTCACATTTGGTATCTGAATTTGTGGAACAGTGACAAATTTGCATAGAAGTATTTTTCGTTTAATGTAATGTATAAGTATAACATTAAGACTTTCAGCAAGTTTATACTGTAGAGAATTGACACTCGGATAACTTAATACATTTTTTAAAGCATGATATACATATATGTACGCTGCTTTTGGTCATGCCAAGAGTGAAAATAATAATTTTTTATGTAAAAATCCTATATTCTTTACAGACTACATTATATGTAAAAGAAATTATTTTAGACATTAAGGAAATATTACTTTCCCCTGCCCCCTCCTCTCTTTCTCTCTCTCCCACGTCATTTCTTTTTTCTGATTTCTCATCTGATAATATTCTGTTTTCTACAAACTTCTTTAGGTTCACTCAATTTTATAACCATTAATGAGGGACTGAAAGATTTCTGAAGATGGGAATTGAACTCTTCTTCTGCATGCTTTTAAAATTAGAAAATCATTTTACACTGGCTGCTTTCATACATTCACCATATCTTCTTTATAAATGCTCGTAAATTAATTTTACTTACAGTCACCATCTTATAGTTTCGAATAACGATTTAGAGTGGTGAATGTCGTGGTATCCAGTACCGAACTCAATTTCATTATCTTTGTACCATTAAGGTGCAAACACTTCAACGGTTAACAAAAAAGAAAGCACTTATTTACTCTTGGCTAGAATAATTTAATCCTCGCCCTTTGCAGCTTCTGCAAAACAGAATTAAAAGCATTCAACTTTTTTCCGTAACTTACATTTTGGACCCTTTTCTACTGCCTTTCTTTACATGCCAGCGAATCTCACAGAAACAGACTCTCTCTACTCCTTAAGAGTAATGAGTAACAAAGGCGTAAATGTTAAATATATATGAGTAGAAGATCCTTGAAAGGGCCTTCCCCAACACCTTAAGGTTTTGGGTGAAATGGTTTCTAACATGGTATCAGAGCTATGGTATTTGTGGATGTCTCAAGTTCGAATCCCACCGCCCCCAATATTCTCAATTTAATTTGGCACTAAGGAATTGCTCCAAAAATGGGCTCCTAGTGACCACTCTTACCCCATAGTGGCCGGGCTTGCGAGTGAGGGGGAATGTTAAATATATATGAGTAGAAAAAGCCTTCCCCAACACCTTAAGGTTTTGGGTGAAATGGTTTCTAACCGTAAATGTTAAACTCTACAATCAATGGGACATACTGCACTTCAACAGACTAAAGAAAGTACTTCTAATAATCACTATCCTAAGGAAAGAATTGTTCCGAACACGTCAGTCCATAAAATCCATGCTCTTTGTCACTTATAGCTTCTCCAATAACAATCATCACTAAACTCAAAATTAAAACATGTATTCTAGAACATTACTCCATAAATTCCAATTATAAAAATGAATCAGACAAGCAAATCCAAGAAGTCAATTCTTGAAAAACATATAAAAGAGGCTTGATGCATATAAGATAAACAACATATATGTGTGTGTGTGTGTGTGCATACATAGTATACATACAAAGATAGAGATAAAAGGATACCTGATTTGGGTTGAAAAATATGATTAGGGGAGAGAGCAACTCTACCACTAAAGGCAGTCTCCATGGCCACCATTTCGTCTATCTTTCTCTCCAACAAATAATTCTCTATTTCTTTAAAATGGGTTTTTAATTCACTTGATGGGTTTTTGTTGAAACTAAATAAAAATCAAATCTTTATCAAGAATTGCAATTTTCACACCAGTGGCTTAGGTTTTATCAGGTAACAAGAAAATTGATTTTTAGGGCTACAATTCAAGAAATGGGTCCCACCCATCAAAAAACTTGGACAGTTATACGATTTGAGTGGAGTCACTCTTGAGTCTGCTGCCTGATATGTGTGGTAGTGGTGGTGGTTGAGATTTTCTATATACAGACAAGATGTATTTCCACTTAAATCAGTATTCACTTGTTTCATTTCTGCAACGTGGCCTCCTTAATATCAGTTGTTCACTTGCACTTCCATGAAAAATCTTTTTCCCTTAAAATTTGGTTATCTCGAAAAATTTCTTTACACGAAGAAATATCAATACTTAAATTTATTTAATCGATTTTACAAGAAAGTAAAGGGCATTGTACATTTTTTTTTATTTTTATTTTTGTGGTTAATAGGAAGAAAGAGCTAATCGAAAATGTTTTAGCAGAAGATAGAGTTTCTTAAAATTACAGTTTGTAAGTAATAGTAGCTGTTAATCTGCTTGTTGAGGGACTTGAAAGTTGTGGGTTTTTTTTTAATCAAAATGTTGCCTACTCTTTCCTTGCAGTCTTAGATGGCCTGCTCCACAAACTCAACCTCATGGCTCAGCCATGGGTTTGTCATTACCACCAGCAACAAGTCATTGTCCAAGTTATTCAAACCAACCACCACTAGTTTCTGCTGTTTCAGTAATCCCTCCCCATCTTCATCTCTTAGTAAAAAAGCAGTGTCGACCGAGCCCCAGATATGTCGCAGTTGGGTAGAAGCTGATGATGCTCATCTAGTCCTTCCACTATTATCTCAAGGTAATCTTCTAAGCTTCTAAATTATATTAAACATGTTTGTTAATAGTCCCTTGGTTGGCCTAAACTTAACACATTTTACACACGCACATACTCGATACTCTTGCCTGTGTTTGTAATAGAATTTCTCTCTGCTTCATCAAGAAAAAGGATATGACAGAGCACAACAAACTGCTGTAAGCTTAACGGATATGAGATATGTTAGAAAATGGAAAGTTTGAGGCATATTTATAATATGTTCTTGATGTAATTTCCAGAAACTAACGAGTGGAGGTTGTTCCTTGTAATGAGGACTTAAACTTTCATGTTTGGATCTAAGACATTTTCTTAGTGGAATCCATAGATAAATTGAGTTGAAAGAAGGAGATTTGAATTCAGGTTGCAGATGGAAATCATGGCCATGATATATATTTCATGATCATGAAGAGGCATCAAAAGAGATGGGATATTCAGAAATGTTTCATGCCCATGAGAAAGTTTTCATGTCCATGAATGTATACTTGGTTGGTCAGAAACGTTTCATGCCCATGAGGAAGTTTTCATGCCCATTATGTGCAACTGATTTTAAATTAGATATTGATTTATTTTAACAGGTTTCAGATTTATTTGTTACAATAGTACTGGAAATTTGGGTCAGTATTTGGATCAAATCCTGATGGAAATTTGGATCAGTACTTGGAGTAAAATCCTGATGGACTTGGTCAGACATCAGATACTGATGGGCTAAATCCTGATGGATATTAGTTCCTGACAAAGCACTGAATCCTGATCCTGATGGACACCAAATCCTGATGTTACTGATGACCAAATCCTGATGCTTATGTAACTGAAAAATAAATACTGATGCAGTTAATGAAATTAAATCAGAATATTTACTTTCCTTTTATGGAGTATCAGTTACGTTTTATTCTTGGTATTATATATATACAGAATAGAATAGAACGTTGTATGCGATACGATACATCCTAAGGAGAGAAAACCCTCGTAATCTTCTTTCTCTCTGCTCTCTCAACACATACAGAAGAGATACATAATTCTCAGGCGAACTGAGGTGCTGGTCGCTGTTGATCACTGGTGTATTTGTGAACCCTTTGATCGGTGCTGTTTTATCCTGGAAGTGATATTGCTGCAACCCAATCACAACGTAAGTGGGGCAATATTCTCTTCAAGAACAGCCAAGTCTTCTCGAAGGGCTTGGTGACTCAGCTGTGTTCTCTCTCTCTCTTGTTGTCTTGGCTTAAGCTACTGTGAGAGATAAGTGTTCTTACTTTTCTTGTTAATTACAGTTACTGATTATACTCTTGTTTATGCTTCGTGTTTTGTTTCGTTATTTGGTTAATTGCCTGTTCTTGTTTATTAATATATATCACTGCCTCATTGTTGTGTTTAGTGTAAAATACCCAACAATCTTGAAGAGAATAATTGTGTTATATATTGTTAATTAACAAGATGGTTAACGAAACTGAAACTCCTGTTGTTGAGACTAGCTCTGGGTCTGGTGTTACTGTACCCACCATTGATTGGACTACGTACCGTTTCCCACAACCTATCGATATGTCAGGTATGCCTGATAAATTCGGTGGGGGTGTTGGTTTTTCTCGTTGGCAGAAAAAGATGAAACTGTGGTTAACGGTAAAGGGTCTATGGCCGGTGGTGCAGTATGAGAAACCAATTGTGGTTAAGGAGAAAGCTGAAACTGTTAAGGCTTATACCATGTGGGAGGAAAAGGATGGGGTGGCTAGGGCTGCAATTCTGGCAGCTTTGGCGAACACTCTATTCGATGTTTATTCATCTGACTCCTACACTGCTAAGCTATTATGGGAGAAGCTTGACCAGACACATAATACTGACTCGCAAGGGTTGGAAAAGTATTCTGTGGCTAGGTTCCTTGACTTTAAACTGGTGGATACGAAATCCATGACTGAGCAAGTGCATGAGTTTGAGATGTTGGTTCATGCTTTGAAGGAGTCTGGAATGGACTTACCTGAAAAGTTTCAGGTTATGTCTGTGATTGAAAAACTCCCTAAGTCTTGGGAAGAGTTTGCACTCTCCCTGAAAAGACAGAAAGGAGAGATCACTTGGACGAACCTGATGTTGGACATCTCTGTGCAGGAGCAACACAAGTCCAAGCAAGGACATGTGATGCCTGTTGAACATGCTGGGAGTTCGAAGGTGAATGTAGTGACTGTAGGACAGAAAAGAAAGTCTGTCACTAAGAAGGAAAATCCTAAGTCTAAGGACAAGAACAAGGCTAAGAAACCAAAGGCAAACAAACCATGTTGGTCTTGTGGACAGGTTGGTCATTGGAGCAAGGACTGTCCTGTAAAGAAAGCTAAGAAACCTGTTGTGGGAGCACAAGCTAACACTGTGCTTGGAACCACTGGTGGGCCTACGGTTAACATGGTTGTTGGTGAAGCTGTTGCTTCTGAAACTGACAACAGGTATGTGACCTACAACCCTGTACTTCTTTCCACTTATTCGTCTCATGAATGGTTGATTGATACTGGAGCTAATGTACATATTTGTACTGATATTACTCTGTTTGTATCTTATCAACAGACTCATGGAATGACTGTGACGATGGGGAATGCTAGTGTAGCTCAAGTACTTGGAATAGGAAACGTGGACCTGAAGTTCGCTTCTGGGCGTGTTCTATCCCTCACTAGAGTGCATCATGTTCCTGATATTCGTAGAAATATAATAAGTGGAAGTTGTTTAGTTAAGAATGGTTTTGAAGTTTCTTTGAAATGTAATAAAGTAGTTATTACAAATACTGGTGTATTCTTTGGCAAAGGTTACTTGTCGGATGGATTATTTTTAATAAATGTTGAGCCTGTTTTGGGCAGTTTTATTAATAATAATGTTGTTCCTTCTGTTAATTGTGTTGAATCATCTGATTTGTGGCACGCACGTCTTGGTCACTTGAATTTTGGTGCTCTAAAGAATATGATGAACTTAGAGTTGATTCCAAAACATGCCATTGATAAGAAATCTAAATGTCAAGTATGTGTGACTGCTAAATAAACTAGGAAACCCTTTCATAATGTGGTTAGGGATTCGAATGTGTTAGATTTAGTGCACACAGACATATGTGAATTTGGTGGTGTTTTGACCAAGGAACATAATAGATATTTCATTACTTTTACAGATGATTGTAGTAGATATTGTTATGTTTATTTGCTTAAACATAAAGATGAAGCACTAGATAAATTCATTATGTTCAAAACTGAATCTGAAACACAAACTGGTAAAGTACTTAAACGTTTGAGATCAGATAGAGGTGGTGAGTATACGAGTAACTCGTTTAATGAATTTTGCAAGAGCAATGGTATAGTTCATGAGGTAACTCCACCATACACACCTGAGTCTAATGGGGTGGCAGAACGAAAGAACAGAACTTTTAAGGATATGATCAATAGTATGTTGATTAATTCAGGGTTGCCTAAGTACATGTGGGGAGAAGCTCTGAATACGGCTTGCCATATTCTGAATAGAGTTCCTCTGAAACATATGGACAAGACACCTTATGAATTATGGACAGAGAAAAGGACTAGCTTAAAATATCTTCGTGTGTGGGGGTGCCTTGCAAAGGTACTTGTCCCTGAACACAAGAGAAAGAAACTAGGGCCGAAAACTGTTGATTGCATCTTTCTGGGCTATAGGGAAACCACTACGGCTATGAGATTTTTAGTATTAAAATCTGACATAGATGGGATAGTGGCTAATTCCATAGTTGAATTTCGTGATGCAACATTCTTTGAGGATGTGTTCCCTATGAAGACTGGTATACCTCAGGGTATTCCTGATGATGATCCCACTCACACATCGAGGTCCATTCCTGATCATGTGGAAAGGATGACAAATGTGGGGGCAGATCCTGATAGTAGCTCTATTCCTGATGAAGTAGAGGAACCTAGAAGGAGTTAGCGTGCTAAGGTAGTCAAGGATTTTGGAAGTGATTTTATCACTTACAATATCGAGGATGAACCTTTAACTTTTCGACAGGCCATGGATTCTTCAGAGTCTAGGTACTGGAAAGGTGCTGTAAAAGGTGAAATTGACTCTATTGTTTCTAATGGAACATGGGAGTTGGTTGATCTACCTCCTGGGTGTTCTACTATAGGATGTAAATGGGTGTTCAAAAGGAAGATGAATCCTGATGGCTCAATAGATAAGTATAAGGCTAGGCTGGTAGCTAAGGGCTTTAAGCAAAAGGAAGGCATTGATTACTTTGACACATACTCTCCAGTTGCTAGAATGACAACAATTCGAATGCTTATAGCATTGGCTTCTGTACATGGTCTTATCATCCATCAAATGGATGTAAAGACAGCTTTTCTTCATGGTGAACTTGAAGAAGAGATTTATATGGATCAGCCTGAGGGATTTGTTGCTTCTGGTAATGAGAGGAAAGTATGTAAGTTAATCAAGTCTATATATGGCTTAAAACAAGCTCCAAGAGACTGGCATAAAAAGTTTGATGAAACTGTTTTAGAATCAGAATTTGTAGTTAATGAAAGTGACAAGTGTGTCTATTACATGGTTAAAGGAAATGAATGTATTATTGTGTGCCTGTATGTGGATGATATTTTGTTGTTTGGAACCAATATTGAGATTATTAACGAGACAAAAAGGTTCTTGAAAAGGCATTTTGAAATGAAGGATATGGGAGAGGCTAGTGTGATTCTTGGTATCAAGTTGACTCAGTCAACTGATGGAATAACCTTGTCACAATCTCATTATATAGAGAAATCTATACTTGAGAAGTATGGTTATTCAAATTGTAGAATCGCAAGTACTCCGTATGATCCTAAAATTGCCCTTGTCAAGAATAGTTCAGGAGTACCTGTGTCTCAGTTAAGGTATTCTCATATTATTGGGAGTTTGCAGTATCTTGCTAATGGTACTAGGCCTGATATTTCATATTCAGTGTCTAAGTTAGCAAGATATACAAGCTGTCCAAACAAGACTCATTGGGATGCTCTTGATAGAGTGCTTAGGTATCTGAAAGGCACCATATATCTTGGTCTGCATTATAGGAGGTTTCCTGGAGTGCTAGAGGGATATAGTGATGCAAGTTGGATAGCTAAGAAGTCTGGTTCCAATGGAGTGACTGGATATCTGTTTACCCTTGCGGGTGGAGCAGTGTCTTGGAAGTCTTCTAGACAGACTGTTATAACTCGGTCTACCTTTGAGGCTGAGTTGTGTGCATTAGATGCCACGGGGACTGAGGCTGAATGGTTACATGGGCTTATGTCAATGTTACCTGTAGTAAGTCGTCCACTTCCTGCTTTTGCTGTTCATTGTGATAGCCGTACAACTATCGACAAGATAAACAGCAAGAAGTATAATGTGAAAACAAAGAGACATATCCAAGTTAGACTGAAGTCTATAAGGGGTTTAATGTCTGAAAGGATTATTGCTGTTGAGTTTATTGGAACTCAAGAAAACCTAGCTGATCCTTTGACTAAGGGGCTTGAGCATGCTGTAGTCCTTAAGTCTAGGTTGGGGATGGGACTGATAGCCCATTATAATTCATCTACAGCGGGAACCCAATACACATGAGAGGAGATCCCTCGAAAGTGTATTCAATGTGGTAATAACAAGTTGTAAGGGTGAATTGATTGTACCTTTAACTACATAGATTGATACTCACGTATCTGGAGTCTATCCCCTGTAAACCTAAAAGGTACTGTCACTGCCAGAATAGCAAGAGTTATTTGAACTCTGAATGGGGTCAAGTCATTTGACGAGATGCTAGCAGTACATCTCTGGAGATGCCCAGCTAAGCGAATGTAATTGTGTGGTCGCAATTAGAGGAAAGGGTTATTCCTTGAAGCATTCGACGAACAGGATCGAGACATGACCTTTAACGTCTCAAAGCCGTAGATTAGCACCATAGCCTTTGATTTGTCGTCGTCTATGGAGTGTGGTTACACCAAACGGATAAAGATTCAAGGTGAAACATTCCATCTGAATCTGGTAGCCATCGAAGTAGAGGACTTAGGAGGGTTCAAACCCGGAAGGGTACCTACTCTGAAAAACAAGTCATGATGAGGATAGATATGTATTTGAATTTCTGTATGGATTCGTGGGGGATTGTTAGAAAATGGAAAGTTTGAGGCATATTTATAATATGTTCTTGATGTAATTTCCAGAAACTAACGAGTGGAGGTTGTTCCTTGTAATGAGGACTTAAACTTTCATGTTTGGATCTAAGACATTTTCTTAGTGGAATCCATAGATAAATTGAGTTGAAAGAAGGAGATTTGAATTCAGGTTGCAGATGGAAATCATGGCCATGATATATATTTCATGATCATGAAGAGGCATCAAAAGAGATGGGATATTCAGAAATGTTTCATGCCCATGAGAAAGTTTTCATGTCCATGAATGTATACTTGGTTGGTCAGAAACGTTTCATGCCCATGAGGAAGTTTTCATGCCCATTATGTGCAACTGATTTTAAATTAGATATTGATTTATTTTAACAGGTTTCAGATTTATTTGTTACAATAGTACTGGAAATTTGGGTCAGTATTTGGATCAAATCCTGATGGAAATTTGGATCAGTACTTGGAGTAAAATCCTGATGGACTTGGTCAGACATCAGATACTGATGGGCTAAATCCTGATGGATATCAGTTCCTGACAAAGCACTGAATCCTGATCCTGATGGACACCAAATCCTGATGTTACTGATGACCAAATCCTGATGCTTATGTAACTGAAAAATAAATACTGATGCAGTTAATGAAATTAAATCAGAATATTTACTTTCCTTTTATGGAGTATCAGTTACGTTACGTTTTATTCTTGGTATTATATATATACAGAATAGAATAGAACGTTGTATGCGATACGATACATCCTAAGGAGAGAAAACCCTCGTAATCTTCTTTCTCTCTGCTCTCTCAACACATACAGAAGAGATACATAATTCTCAGGCGGTGCTGGTCGCTGTTGATCACTGGTGTATAGTGATATTGCTGCAACCCAATCACAACGTAAGTGGGGCAATATTCTCTTCAAGAACAACCAAGTCTTCTCGAAGGGCTTGGTGACTCAGCTGTGTTCTCTCTCTCTCTTGTTGTCTTGGCTTAAGCTACTGTGAGAGATAAGTGTTCTTACTTTTCTTGTTAATTACAGTTACTGATTATACTCTTGTTTATGCCTTCGTGTTTTGTTTCGTTATTTGGTTAATTACCTGTTCTTGTTTATTAATATATATCACTGTCTCATTGTTGTGTTTAGTGTAAAATACCCAACAAGATATCCCATATAAGTTATAAATTAATAAGAGATTGAAGTTAAACGGACATGATACCAGGTAATGTAGTTTTAGTTAACACAAGGGGTAGGAATGTGGGAAAGGATTTTTACATGCATACATTAATAAATTTAATTTTTAATTGCTTATTCCGGATCTTATTGGAATTTTGTTGTACTATATTCCTGTTGATCGGTACCTAATCGGGTATTTTAAATTCATATGCTGCAGAAAGATTCACGGTGGTGTCATATAACATATTGGGGGACAAGAATGCTTCAAAACACAAAGATCTGTACCTCAATGTACCATCCTCTTACATGAATTGGAGTCGGCGCAATAGACTCATAAACGAGGAACTCACGGGGTGGGATCCTGATATAATATGTTTGCAAGTAAGTTTTACTAATTAAATCAACCAACAGATTTTCTTTCTAAAAGATAGAAGGCTAAGTGAAAACATGAAAACTGATTGCACTTGGAATTTTGTACTATGTGAAGCTGCTGTATTCTCTAGTATTCTCTTTGATTGAATATATGTCATAAGTAAAGAGTTTGCTAATTTTTGTTGTTTGTGTAGGAGGTGGACAAGTATTTCGATCTTTCATTCAATTTGGAAAAAGCAGGATATCTTGGTTCTTATAAGGTACTGTTCTTCCCAAGTCCATCAGCAATATTTGTATAAGCAGTTGGTTATGTTTAAAAGGTTTACCTTTTCATGGTTTTACAATAGTTGTTTTGTAATAGCGGCGGACCGGTGATATGGTGGATGGCTGTGCAATGTTTTGGAAATCGGATAAGTAAGAGTTCAAGCATTTCTGTGGATTATAATGCAGTCCAACATCAATTGCAAAGTCTTTGTTCAGCTGATTCAGTTTCGTACTTATCATGTCAGGTTCCGGTTGATAGATAAGGAAAACATTGAATTTAAGCAATTTGGTCTTCGCGATAATGTTGCTCAACTCTCTGTGTTTGAGGTACGTCATTCTCCCAGAAGTTGGGAGTAGTTCTTCCGAACTCATGCTTACTAATCTATTTCTATGTATTTGTTGAACTCCCCTGCATTTCTGCTCCTTACTCCATTTGATGCAGGAAGATGTGTAGAGATGAATCATTACGTATTGTGGTTGGGAACATTCATGTACTTTTTAGACCAAGTCGAGGTGAAATTAAAATAGGCCAAGTAAGTCTCTCAGCATTGTGCTTGACTTCTTGCTACATCCCGTTGTATAAAATTTGCAAATCACGAGTTGTATAGTTTTTTCCTTGCTCAAGCTCCTGCATGAATTGCTCAAATTTTCAGATTCGTTTACTGTCTTCAAAAGCTCATGCTCTCTCCAAGAAATGGGGAAACATACCTGTGGTGCTTGCAGGTGATTATAACAGCACCCCCCAGGTGTTACATCTAAATCTGTATTACTTTATTATGTATTTCACTTCAGTATCATTCCAGTTATATAAATGTGTAATAATGTTTCAACTTCTTGGCAGAGTGAAATTTATGAATTCATATCTTCATCTGAGGTATTTTAAAATCTCTCGAACTTTGATAGTTGTGTAATGACACTTGACAGTTATTGAACTAGAAATGTATATCACCTTCCGAATATAAACTGTCGTTGCAGCTGAATGTCATGCTGCATGACCGAAGGGACTTGTCAGGTCAGAAACATTGTCATCCAAAGGATCTTCTCAGTATTAAAACAGAAAAACGTAATCAGCTAAATTTAATTGATAGGTACCGGTTGCGTCAAAATCTAACCGTAACATTTTTTTTGATATTATCTTTACATTAGATTTACAATTAATAATATTGTCTCCAGTTATCATAAACTGCACATGAAGATCTAAATTTATTACTTGCAGATTTAAATATTACAGATCTCCAACGGCTTGTTGGACAAATGAAGAGCTTAAAGTTGCAACTGGAACTGCTGATAGTCAAATAGCTGTGCACCCCCTAAAGCTCAGTAGCTCATATTCCACTGTGCAGGTATTTAGATTTCACTTTACTAAGAAGTTCTTCTTCTCCTGTCTATTCATTGCTTATATAATGTGTATTGTGCTTCTCTCGGCAAGGGATCTATGAGAACAAGGGATTCTAGTGGTGAACCTTTAGCAACATCATACCATTCCAAATTCCTTGGCACGGTCGACTATTTATGGTAAATTGTTCACCAATTCGTCTTTATATATAGTGGTGATATAGGAAGATAGACCCTGAACATATGTAAAATTTCTTTACACAGGCACACTAGTGACCTCAAACCAACACGCGTTATAGATACTGTCCCGATTGATATTCTGCAGAAGACTCAAGGTCTTCCATCCAAAGTAAGACCATTCCAATGCCGTTTCAAATTCAAACTAGTTTGTCTTACACCAATTGAACTTTAATTTTTCGTAACCAGATAATCTTTTGCATATGTATACAATAAAAGTTCTGTTGAACTTATTAGATATAAGTTTCCTTATAATTTTGTGATGTCTGACGTCTGAGCAGTAAAATATTGTTCCATCAGTGAAACTCATGTCCAAAATACAGACAAGCCTGTTCGCAACTTCGTACCCCGTGAATTCTTTTCCCCATATTTAGGGCCCGTTTGGGAAATCTTATTTTTCAGAAATAAGTTACTTATTTTGGAAAAAAGTTAGGAAATATGTATTTTTTTCTGAAATAAGTAACTTATTTTTGCAAGATAACGAATATTAAACTCCCCATACACATTTTTTTCTAAAAAACAGTATGTAAATACGAAATTTTTTCCGAAATAAGTTACTTATAAGCTCGGCGGCAGATTTGCCAAACAGGCCATTAGTCTTTTATCTTGCGGCCACATAACTTTTCCAGCTAAAAAATCTTCTCCTATTCTATGAATCAATTTTACATTTTATCCGGAAAACCCATGTTTTTCATTTTTGTCATTTGATAAATTATATATCAGTTGAAAAATTGCCAGAATGAGTGCGAGAAGTTTGGTAAAGTGTAAAACTTCATCACCCCTTTTTTGTACAAATTATGCATGCTTTTTAATATTGTGAAAGTTGCTATATAGCTTTTTTGGTTGTAAATGCAGGAACTGGGCAGCGATCATTTGGCTTTGATCTCTGAGTTTGCTTTCTTGAGGACACCAGATAACATCAGTAGAAATTTGTCATTGGAAAAATAATAACCAAGTTTGCTATGTACAGTCAATAATCTCTTGTAACTTACTGAAAGGAATGCAAGTGTAAAGACCAAGGATTTTATTCAATGTTTATTCGCGATCTCACTGCAGTAAACTAAAAAAAACTTTAACTTGCTTATGTATAATAATTTCAACGACTCTGTGAATTATGGCGATATAACGACATTAGTGCTACTAATCAATCTACAGCACAGATCAAGTTTTTTAAAAAGCAGGTTTCTACACCAAAGAAGTTGTATTTTGATCAAACAACTTTGGAGATGCCTTTTAAGCATGCACTACAGCAATAAGGAATCTGCTTCATATTCGGTATCAACATCTACATCAACATGAAATACGTCCATGTATCTCTTGAACAACATAATGTATAGCAGAAGTAACGCGATCCTTAGCAATCTTCTACACAATTCTTATTTTTGAGTATATAATACCTTCCAAATAATATCTATGTTGGGTATAAAACAACATGAAGCATCACGGATTTGAAGCAACAAAAAGTACAGAGTGCCAAGGCCTACCAGGTTTAGCTACATTTGCCATTTATTTCTAACCTCTTCCTTGTCCTGGACCTTAAATATTTCTGCCCTGGTCCGGGCGCCACTAGTAGTAAACGAGAGATTACATAAGCCAAAATTTCTTCGCTGTGAGCTTTTGTTAAGTCCAAATGACCGTACTCAAACAATTTGAATGATACATTCACGCCAGCATTTTTCATCCTTGTATAGTGTTTCTTTATCATTGATGTCCGGATCACCTGGTCCTTCCGCCCAGCAACAAGATCAACAGGAATGTCAATGAAATCATAATATTCTGCCAAGTCTAAAGGTTCAGAGGAACCGTATATCTCCATATTTGCAGCTTCACTACCATAATCAAACATTTGAAATTTTTTAGAGTGCAGAGTCTGTGCTAGATGAAGAGCCACGTGAAACGAAACTCCTGGCATGTCATCCATATTATAGTGTGGTAAGCTGAGGATTCCAACCCAGTTTGAGCTATCTCCACCTGCAACACAACTCATTAGCGTTTGAACAAGGCCTCCAACTGCAGGGTAGTTATGCAGGTCACGTGCAAATTTGTTTAGCAGCATGCGTAAAAACCAGGTGGGTACATAAAAACCAGGAACCAGGGGTTCAAGAATAGGAGCCATCCAACGGAATACATTCCCCAAAATTTTGAAAGTAAGAATGGAATCATCGTGGAAGCCAGCAGGTGATAGTAAGATCAATCTTGAGAGTCGATGAGGCTTTTCCTCTATCCTGCGTACTACAACATACAACAATATAGCAGCTCCTCCTAAACTGTGGCAAATCGCGCACATCTTATAGGGCTGACCACCGCTAGTTTGTTCTTCTGGTTTGAGTTGATAATATTTCAGCTCAGTCGTTTTCACTTCGTGAATCTTTTCTATCATTGCTGGTATATCCTCCAACCCATATTCATTCATAGAATAGCGCCAATATCTGCATTGATTGTACCAATCCCAAATTTAGCTGACATAATTTGATTTATAAATTACCTTTTAAGAGTAGATTAACAAATCAATTAACATTTTGAGCTTTAAGCTCCATAATGCTTCACAAGAGAACTTACTTCCGTGAAGAGATGTACTTGTTGATATGTTCTCTCGAAGCCAAGCCACGCAAATTACCAAGAAAAACATCATATCCTGAAAAGGGTGAAGAACAAAAGCGAAGAATTCATATAGTTCAGACTTCTATCAAATTATAATGAACATACATGACTATTTGAGGAATATGTTTCTATGTTATACACTATACTTTAGAAAAAACATGACAAACCTTGATCAAAGGCTGCAAATGCTGGAGACCCAACAACACCATTCGAAATCCAGCTAGGGGAAAAATTGAAATTAGTCTAATTACAACTCCATTAAAGATGCAAAAAAAATTACAAAGCGAGAGATCAACAATGACTGAAAATGCAAAAGTCTTAATTATGAACTGGGCCTCAAAATTGTGTTATATCTCAACTCGTTTACAGTAGGTAAATTTCTTATTCATTCACAGATAATAACTCACCCAATAGAAGAATCAAATAATCCATGTTGAAAATAGACAACCGTCCCAGAATCACGCCTTCAAATCAAACGAAAGCACATATCGTTATAACTACTGAACTGTAGGATATCTGAGGAAATTCAAAATGGTATGATTTGCAAGGAGAAGTTAAACTTATAAATACCTTGGAATTCTTTCCAGAAGGAGAACATATCCATCAGAAGTGACAACAGAAATAGCTTCATATGGATACCTAAACATATTGAAGAATAAAAAACATTACAAGTTATAGAAACTAGATGATAGCCGTCGAAATAATTTATTAAAATTGATCATTTTTTATTAAATTTTATAGTAAATATTTTATTTATCATTAAAAAATATTATAAAAATGATAAAAGTATAAAAGAAAATTATGATATTTATGAAACTCAGTAGTTTATAAAAAAAGAATTGTAATTACATCAAAATTCCAATATTTTTAGGAGACACAAATTTAAAAGTAAGTATCATTAAAACGTGATTTCACTTACAAATAAGATATTAGATGATAAGGGTCCGAGAAAATTTAATTAAATTGATTATTAATTTATTATAAAAAATTACGTTATTTACAAAAAATTTGCTTATTAATAAATGTCATTTTATATATTATTTACTTAAGTTTATTTAAAAAAATCGAGAAAAAAAAAACTAAATGATTCCGATATATACGTTAAAATGTACATGATTATGATAAATACGTTATTTGTGAACTGAATAGAGTTACAATAAAAATTACAATTATAATAGTATTAACAATTTATTATTTTAATAAAAAATAATATATAATCCTTGGAGAAATAGGAATCTTATGGGTGGAACCAATTTTTGGTATCGAAGTACCATTAAAAATGTATTTCGTTTGTTATAGATAAGCATGTCACCGTAGATTAACATTTGTATTCGTAGTCTTTTTTTTATTAAGTTGTAATAAAAAATTATAATTGTAATATAATTTATTTATTTATTTTATAAAATAACATAGAATTCTAGAGAAAATAGGAGTATTGGGGTGAAACCAAAATTTGGTACAAACCAAATTTGGTATAAAATAGTACATTAAAAAGGGGTTTTGTTATTAATACACGTTATAGATATAGATTTATTTATTATTTATTTAAGATTATATTTTAAACAATCAAGAAAACATAACATACATGGTTCTGGTTCTAATATATACGTTATTTGTACAATTCAGTAATATTATAGTAAAAGAATTATAATTATAACAAAATTCCAAACAATTGTTTTAGAAAATAATATGAATTTTAGGGGAGTAGGAATCTGTGTGAAATAAGGGTGAAACCAAAATTTGTTACGAAAATATCATTAAACAGAAATTTATTAATAAAGGTTATAGATTCGTTAGTGTTTTATCAAATGTTATACGATCTGGCTACATATTCGTTGGTGTTTTACCCTCTATTTGTTGGTGATTTTTTATCGTTGGTTTTTTCAAATTAAAAAATTATAAACAAAAGAATTATAATCATCATAAGAACTCTATTTTTAACTTTTTTTAAAGGAACATAGTATTCTATGGGAAATTAGATTGTTTTTAAAAAAATTACAAATAAAAGAATTATAATTATAATAAGATAAAAATTACAAAAAGAATTATAATTATAATAGGATTTCTATTTTTATTCTATTTTTTTATAAAAAAAACAACATAGTATTCTAGGGAAAATAGGATTTTAGGGGTGAAACCAAAATATAGTGCGAACCAAAAACGGGTGTAACCAAAATATAGTGCGAACCAAAAACGGGTGAAACCAAAATATAGTGCGAACCAAACTTTAGTTACCTTTAAAAAGGGTTTCACTTATTAATAAAGGTTATAGATGCCCAATAATGTCAACCACATACAAGTATCATGAACTATATCGCATTGTGGTTCTATGCATTCATAATGAAATCTTGAAAGCAAAAAATATGCCTGCAGTTGGCTAAGTTAAAAAAAATTATGTTTGCAGTTGAAGTTCTTACCCAAGCTCTGTGATGACATCTCGACATGTTCGACCATCTGTATTCAGGGAATAAGGAGAAATGACAGTCCTTTCTTCAGGGGTTGGATCAGTCTCAGCAAGAGTAGCAGTCAGAACGGAAACTTCCGAAACATCATTATAAATATGTTTACAACTGCTAGTAGAAAACCAGCTTAATAACATCTTGGAAGTCTCCAATGGTGATAGGAAATAATGTACTGCCTTGTGCATGACGTCAAATACAACTTCTATAAAAATCTCAGTTACCAAGTGAACGTCCTGGTTCGCATTGTTTCACACAAGTAACAAAATATCAGGGTCGAATATGTTAAGAATGACAAGAAAAACAAAAATATTTGTCTACAGCGTTTGAGAAATATAAATCGAACCTCAACAACTCCCCGTCTCCTATCAGTGGCATGTTGGACAATGTGGTCTTTGAGCACTTTCGTCTTACTAACTGAATACAAATGCTGCAGATTTCCAGAGGCAGTGTTTGCATTGTAGAAATGAATCAGGATGCCTGTCAAAAACTTTGCAGGAAATAGCATCCATGCCACTATGTATCTAAAGCAATGGGCCCAATTCCCTCCATGCATATCATGCATGGATTTTTTTTTTATATTTTTTTGCCGTTAAAACGTCTTCCATATCGGTGTAATCATTCAATACATGAATTCTCCAAAAAAACCAAAATTAAATAAAAATCTACCACATCAAAAAATTAATTTTTTCATCGAATAAATGAAATAAAATAGAGGGAGGGGAATAAAAAGATGATTCCCTTTTCTTAAAAAGCCCCACACCATGATCATAAGAAGGTAAAGAAGAAAGGACTCACTCTTTGGTGACGGCAATGACACTGTCAACAACTCTGTGCATCCTTTTGGCAATGGCGTTTCTTCACATAAACTGAAATTTACTCTCACTTGGTGCGTGTATATTGCGAGATTGTATGTGCATTTACTGTGAGGGGACATGATCCTGGGACTGGCTTGTCGCATGTACTATTCGATGACGAGCTGCTTTTGGAAAATGCACCGCATGACGTTAAATAAAAATGTTGTGGGGCTGGGCATGCAACTCATGTGTTTGATTTTGGCAAATTTTTGAACTAAGGTGATGACGGCTACCCATGGAAAAAATCACAGTTATGCACTTATATTTGGGTGTTGATATATGCATATCTTGCATTATGCATACTTGTATATCCTACTCCCTCTATCCCATCCATTTCTTCACACTTTCCTTTTTGGGATGTCCCATCCAATTCTTCACATTTCCTAAAATAGTAAACTTTATACATTATATATTTATGGGTCCCACTACTTTACTCACTTTTTTCCTCCACTATACCCACTTTATACATTATATATTTATGGGTCCCACCACTTTACTCAATTTTCTTACTTTTCACCCCTTTCTTTATATATTTCCTTGACCTCCGTGCCCGAACCCATATGTGAACATATGGGTGGGACGGAGGGAGTAACAAAATTTTACATTAAAATATCCTTACTAACATTTCAACTACACTTCTTTGTTGGCATTTATTTTTTATAATCAAAATTGAATTGTTATGACAAAAAAAAATACACTATAATATATAAACTTCAAAATTTTTATAATCTTAAATCACCAATGCATTTTAAATTAATTTTTTTGTGACAAGTTTTCACATAAAATAAAAATATAAAATTAGAAATTAGAATACCATAATTAGTGAGTTTAATCAACAAAAATAATATAACATCCTCCATAATTTAAAAGTAAATTTTGTGCTGAACTTATTTCAAGGACTTATGAACTTATTTTCGGATAAAAATTTAATATTTTGATAATTTTTTTATATAAATATTTAATATATGTTTGAGATTCAATAAGTTGCAAAAATAAGTTGGAAAATAAGTTGGAAATTTAGGAATCTCTAACTTTGTCTTAAAATAAGTTGACTTATTCTGAAAAAAGTTTCCCCAAACAGTCCCTTTATCTACTTTAAAAGACTTTAAAAGAAAAGGATGTAATTAATATGTATTAAGATAGAAAATAGCATATTAAGAAACTGTATTAGATATCAATAAAATTAGAGATTAACTTAGTATATTCTTCTATGCAATTTATTTACATTTTTTTATTGTAACGTATTTTTAGAATTCAAGTACTGTATATTGCATTTGTAATATTATTATTCGTTCATTTAGACTTTAAAGCATGGTTTATTGTGGGATTTTAGAAAAGTACTAAAATAATATAATAAATGATTGATAAAGGATTAGAGTATGTAAAAAATTAATAAGTAAGGGAAGGGCATTTTGGACAAAATATATTAATAGGATGTGCAACCATTGTGTGCATATATCATCACCCTTATATTAATTTTATTTGAAAATATTAAAGTGTTGTGGTCATCTTGTTATGAATAAAATTTTTATTTGTTTGCCTGCGTTTTATTTAGAAGACTGGACCACTGGGGTGGAAAATTGCGAATACTTCCCTCTCACATTGAGAAGATTTGAAATTTCAGTAAGATAAATTTATAAGAATTTTTTTTTACTAAAACAAACTTTATAAGAAAAATAATACTAAATGCACCAATAGATCATGATTTTTTGGAGATTTATGGTGGGTTTGTAAACTATCCAAGTTAGATCATACTAGCTTAATACCCGTGCAAAGCATGACTACTTTTATTTTATATAATTTAAATATTTAATATTTTATTTTAATTTATAATTTTCAATTTTTATTTATTTATTTTTCAGAATTTTTTTATTTAGTATACTGTGTTAATATATTTTTACATAATAATTTTACTACAATGATTACTTACTTTTTATTTACATGCATATTATAAAAATTTAGAATATTATTTTTGAATATTTTCTATTAGTTAGATTTTTATTACAACATTTGAATGTTTTCTTTTATCACTATGACTTATATTTTCTATAATATTTTGTAATTATATTTAATATTATGTGCTTAATACCGTGCAAAGTACGATTTCTTTTATTTTATATAAATTAAATATTTAAAACTTTATTTTGATTTAAAATTTCAATTTTTACTTATTAATTTTTCTGAATTTTTTTATTTACAATATTGTGTTAATATTTTCTTACATATAAATTTCATTAAAATGATTACTTTTTTTTTGGGTGAAGGCCCCAAATAATCATATTATAATTGCTGGAAACCAAAATACCCGCGGACATGGGGCCCTAAATGCCCGCCAGACACGCTACTGGTAAAGGAGTATGTTGGGATACGCCACTGGTAGTGTAGTAACCGGAGGTCACGCCCCTGTCAAAGACGGAAACAATAGTTGATACGTCAGTGTGAGTAGCATATCCGCTGTTACCCCGTTCACCTCTGTCCAATCATTTCCCCATCGAGTTCTACACACCATTCAATTCGTAAATTCATCCTCTACAACTCTATAATTTTTATTATCGATTTCTAATGCCGGATTGTAAATGCCTAAACTAAACATAATAGGCGTTTCGATTATCCGACGAGCTTCACACACGTCCCTGCGGGGCCAGAAACAGACAAAAAGCTAATGATAAAGGGGAAATGAGATGTTCTGATGACGACGCTGGGTTCAGATCGAGCGATGGATGAGTGACGCAACGGGAAAACGAAATTCGCCGTTATCGATGACGGAGAGCTTCTATCGTGACGAGAGAGAGATGATGTGAGGACAGTGAACAGTAAAGAGGAGATACGCCACTCCCATGAGCGTATCTCGTGGGTAGATAAGGCCAACATCCCCGCAAACAGGTATTTTGGGCAATAGGTGTGTGAAAATGTGGTAATCTGGTCATTTTCTCTTTTTTTTTTGTTTACATGCAGATTATAAAATTTAGAATATTATTTTTGAATATTATCTATTAGTTTTATTTTTATTACAACTTTAGAATTTTGTCTTTTATCATTATGACTTATATTTCCAAAAATAATTTCTAATTATATTTATTTTCTCTATTTAATATTATGTGTTGATATGTTACTATATTATATTTTTCTTAAATATTTATTTAAAATTTTATTCAAATATTGTAAATTTTAAGAATTTAAAAATATTTTTAGTAGTGTATATTACTACTCCCTCAGCGTCGTTTACACTTTTCAAGTGGTGTTCGGCACGCATTTTAAGGATAGTTCCATAACTTATTTTTAATTTTTTTTTTCTTGTATAAAAATATAAACATTAAATTTTTATACAAGAAAATTTTAAAAATAAATTATGAAACTATCCTAAAATACACCTTAAAATGCGTGTCGGACACCTCTTGAAAAGTGTAATCAATTGAATGAGACGGATGGAGTATTTTTTTCCTTCGTAACTACCAAACCAAACCACCTAAAGTCTCTTACGCTAGTTATATTTTTTATATTGATTTAAAAAAAATTATTTATCTTTTTAAAATTTTTTTCATTTAGTATACCATGTTAATATTTTTTACATATTATTTTATTAAAATGATTACTTGCTTTTTATTTACATGCATATTATAAATTTCAGAATGTTATATTTGAATATTTTCTATTAATTTTATTTTTATTACAACATTTAAATGTTTTCTTTTATCATTATGACTTGTATTTTTTTATAATATTTTCTAATTATATTTAATATCATGTGCTGATATGTTACTATATTATATTTTTCTTAAATAGTTATATAAAATTTTATTCAATTATTATATAAAATTTTATTCAATTATTTGTAAATTTTGAGGATATTAAAATATTATTAGTAGTATATATTAGTATTTTTTTCTTAAACACCTACCCGTAAGCAATCACCTAAACAATTCTTTTCTTAACCTATATTTTAGCTGTGGGACCAGGTGACGACCAAACCAAACCACCTAAAGTCCCTTACGCTTTTTATATATAGGATATAATTTGGGCTAGTTTACTTTGGTTTATTTCGAATTTGCAATCGGGACATGACACGATTTTCAAAAAACAAACTCGGAATCTGATCAGTGTTGTCACATAAGACAATTCTCGAAAGTTTGATTCATCAAGTTGTCGGAGGTTGAGACACAAAGCACTACACCATATTTGGTCTTTACCAACACCTAAAACCAGTGTTGTCATGTAAAATGTAGCCTTAGATGGCTAATTTTGATGTAAGCAAACATTGTATTTTGATGTTGCAATACATTTCAATATACGTTGCCTTAAATATTTTTGGTTAGCAAAGCCAACACTTAAAATGATGTTACCGTAGACACAAACAAAAGTGTTGGAAATGGACCCGGGAAAGTGAAATATTTAGGGGGAAATGAAATATTTGGGGAGGGGGGAACCAATAAATAATTTGGGGAAAAATGAAATATTTGGCTAAGTCACTCTCTCATTTTAGTCAATACACTCTCATTCACTCGCTCTCATCTCTCTTAGCCGGGTAACTCTCTCTCTCTCTCACTCTCTCTCTCATTCTCAATCTTTAATTTCTCGTTCTCTCATTCTCAAATTAGGGTACTCGTGGTCTCTCTCTCCCTCATTCTCTCTCTATATCTTTAATTTCTCTCTAATTGATAAATACCTGTCGTATCTTTGGCTAACAAATATATCTAATTTTTGTGAAGCTTGCTGTGTGGTTATGAATTTGAAGCTTGCTGTCTGGTAAGAAAACCCTAATTTGTAGATGTATTAATTCACTTATGAACCCTAATTTCGTATTAATTTAAGATTTGTAAACCCTAAAATTTGGGGGATTTTCTAATTTTTTCAGTATTTTACAAAACCCTAATTTGTTGATTGTTTTTTGTTTTAATTTTATGTTTGTGGTAGCATAAACATAATTTTGTGTTTTTTTTATAACCCCAAATTTTGGGTTTGTATGTTTAGTATGAAATGTTTTGGTCTCAGTGTTATTTTGATGAACTGGTACTCTATCATTCTGTTTTATAACCTTAATGTTACTCTATTTTTTAGTCTCAGTGTTACTTCTGTAAGGGAAAGTCACGGTTAATATATTCATGTTCAGTAGAGATTACTTGCGATGTATAATAGAAGCTTACGGTTTCAACTAGTCGAGCTTCAAGCTAATCTAAAAAGTTTAAATTCCTATTGAAATGGTTAACATTACAAGTCATATAGAATATGAATATACTTACCTGTATACACATTATATTATCTGTAGCACATTTTCGAATGTCAAACATATACTCTCTATAATATGGTGTAGTATTGTAGGTTTGATCGATATTGTAATATTACCCATTATTCTTTATCTTATTTTATTACAACATCTTATCTCTAGTCTTAAAAATCTGTAAGAATTTATGTGATTTGCCATTAAATACCTGTGAATTGTGATACCCTGTGATTCTTTAGTAAGCTAGTTAAGGATCAAGTCGAAGATGGCATTGTCTTCACTGTGTATTGAACCCGCAATTTTAATATATAATGGGATATAGCTATGTGAGATATTATGTCTTAAGGTTGATACTTGGATCTATTCTGTGAGATATTCTGTCTTAAGATTAATATATAATGGGATATAGCTATATATGTGAGATATTCTGTCTTATGGTTTTTGTATGGTTGAAAGGGACATGTTTCTTTTTTTCTGTTGAGCAGGTAAGAACATATCCTAGGTGATCTCTTAAATTGTCCTGATCCGAGAATTGTTACCTTGGAAGGCCCGGAAAACATTTTGAAGGCTAGAGAAGATGAGAAGATTAAATTTGGTCACACAGGTGATGTAAATGTGTATGCACAGCTGATCGATGAAGCTGAGAGCCTCGAAAAGATTGAAAACCTTCAGAGCCATGACAACAATGAAATATATGAAATATATGTTTGACAGATTTGGCTAGTTGTATGTCCAACTATGACTTTGTATTTACGAATTTGGCATGTGTGAAGTTAAGAGATAGACTATTTCTTTATACATGTTTTTGTTTTAGTTCAAAGAGTTTTTAAATTTAAGTGTGATTTTGGTTTATGATTATGAATTTTGGTAACAAAAATTAAGATGTTGCCAATAAACAAAAGTGTTTTTCTAATATATGTTAGTGTAGGTGCCCTAGAGGCAATACATTGTTTCTTTTAATAAACCTTTATGTCATTTGATCATTCAATAAATGTATTTATTATGACTTTAATTACTGCGATATATTTGTTAGCATAATAAAAGTCCTTAGAATCATGATACACATTGTATAGTTTAAGTACATGACTTGAACTTGAGATTATATAATATATCATATTCTTAAATGTCCCTAGTCGAGTATTGTTAGGTCCGGAATAACGTAGAAGGGGGGTTGAATACGTTATTCAAAAAATATTTCGATTTTTTATGTGGATATGAAATCAAAAATACTGAATCGAAATAATTCAACTGTTTAGGAAATATCTTTAAATAGATAAAACCTGGAGGTTTGCTACACAATCTAATCCTATATATGGATCAGCTACAAAATCAAACACTCCTAGGATAGTTTAGGCACGAGGACCTTCTACCCGACACTTCCTGAAAGCGGGCTAAGCCGGCTTTCCTACTAGATGGACTGTCTAGCAGCTTACACAGAGAAGATATAAGAGAGAGAATAGAAAGTTGTGTGTTGAGGTGTGTTTTGAAATGAAATACAACATGCCTATTTATAGGTTTTAGAAAGTCACTATGATGTACTATTTCAACAACCCCCGTTACTATTCCAACAACCGCAGTTACTATTCCAACAACCGTAGTTACTATTCATATGAATAGTACTATTCATATGAATAGTGATTCCAGTTACTATTCATATTCTCTTCTGTTTATTTTGTTGTTTTAATTCATCTCAGAAAATAATCCAAGTACCAGATTAATTTAATTATTTTGTTATAAATAATTAATCTGTTACTTATTTAATTTTCAGAGTAAATTAATTTTTGACAATACCTTGAGATATTATGTCTATCCTTGATCGTCAATAGGCTTTGGCAATTCTTTCTGTGAATTAATGTGTCGATCCTTCTCGTATGTGCTGACACTTATAAGTGCACTGGTCTGGTTCACAAGTGACTAGCACTGATCTTGATCTTCACACCTTTGTTGCATTCCAATTGATTAGCCTGCAGCAGTATCTTCAATTAATTTGAATACATGGAATCTTTTGGCCCTTCAACTGAATCATCTGTACATCTTATTCTGTCACTGAGGCTTGATCATGTTAATGAACTTCTTTCAACGACTTGATCCTTGTTGGTGCCTGTTCTTCAAATTTCACGATCCCTGTATAGAGTTAATATTATTTATCTTTTATCCTAGTTGAGTTATATATGTCCTCTATTACATATTACATTACATTATGCTTTACAATCTCCCCCTATTTGATTGTTAGGGTTTGACAAGCAAATTCCTAGAGGATAACTCAACTGATACAACAAAAATGAAATAAAGAGATAAATAATATTAAAGAACATTCTAGATCATATATACATTTTCCAGTTTTCCAAGTGCAAGACAATTGTTCCTCTAGACTGAACATATCTTCAAGTTTGCCTTTGCTTTTTTTCCACATAGCACTAATACTCCCATTAGATTTTCCTTTCCCAAAATAAAGTTAATTCCGTGTCAACAACCTTTTCCTTGCCCTTACGCCTAGTAGATTTTTCTTGATCATCCACCTTCTCCCCCTCAGTTGGGTTATCCTCCAGATTAGTAGGATGTGGAGTTGGTAAATTAGACGAAGATGACTTTACCAAGGAGTTGATTGCATGACTAAACTGGGTTGCCATGGTATTCAATTGAACCTGGAATACATCATGTTGAATAAGTTGCAAATTTTTAATTTCTGCAATGGACTTACAGATATTTTGCAACTCTTTCTCCATTATTTGGACCTGTGTAAGGAGTCTGTTGTATTCCTTTCTGGTTATAGGTGCATGTGGTTGAGTAGTTTGCTCACTCGTACGTTCTGCAGGTGTTTCACTCAACACTCTATATTCACTCGGTTTAGTGGTTTGGGTGACACTTATATGTTCTGTTCGTGTTTCCCTCAACTCTCCTCCAGAGCTTCCACCGATATGTGTACCTGCAAATTAAATCATCCTAGCCCCTTTTTCAGAGGTCACGGATGGTGCAATGAAAGTTCGTGAGCTTCCGTCCTCACGTGAAGCGAGTTGCCGACCACTGGTAAAAAGTGATAAATCTCGAAAGAGATCCGGAGATTTTCCCTCTGGGAGGTTAAACTTGAATCGATTAAATGGCTCAAAACCCAAGTTTCCTTCGTATGTCTGTGAAGACACTTGGTTCATAAAAGAACCTCCTACTAATGGATCTTTCCATAAAATGTAAGATTCACCAGTTGCTCCCGTCAATTCAACCTTATTTACATTTTCACTCATTGGATAAGAAAGAATTGTTTCACTAACAGTTGCTGTTACCTCAGATTTATTGGGTTTACTCCGTTTAGAATGAGGTAGAGCGGCTGATGTAACTAACTCCTTATGTGGTGCTGTTGAGGCACTATCTCCCTCAATAATGTGAATGACTGGCCGTTTAAGTGACAAATGAGGTGTAGGAGTTTGTTGTGTTTGTGTTTGCATTTGTAGAATGGGCTCTTCGACCTGTGTTAGAGTCGGTGGGATTTCCTGCTCTTGGTCGGGTAAGATGGCCACTAGGGGCTGTAGAAACTGTATTTCCTGTGACACAATAGGGAATACAGAGGTTGAAATAGCAGGGATTGAAATATTACCTTGTCGTATACCTGCTCTCACTGGTCGTGGTAACAACGGAAGTGGGACAGTCTTTAGATATTCAGTTAGGACTGTAGGCACATCCGTATATTTCTTTTTGCTTATGTAATTAATTACATTCGTCTTCATGGAAGAACATTCCACCTTTTGACCATTTTCCAAGCGTACCCTGTCTTCATCATTCAAAAAATCATTTAATATTAACTGTAGAAACCTTGGATATAGACATTTGACATTTTGAGTCCGAACATCTCTTGTTCCCAAGCGTTTCATTTTTAAAATGATTTGAACAAGCACTATTTTTCCAAAATTAATCCTCAAATTATTGGCGACCGCATACCCTATTATTTGAATAAATTCAGGTATTCGATCTTGATTTGTTCTATCTGAGGAAAAAACATGGTTAAGAGTGTGAAAAAAGAAATTCCAATACTGGGTTAGAAATGTTCTAGATAGATTACAAGTATTGAAATTGCCATCTTGGTACCTTATAAAGCGAAAGAACATTTCAATCTGTTCGGGTGTAGGATCAGAAACGAGATTTTCCATAGGAAAATGAAGAATTCGATTAACATCTCGTTCAGTGACCCTAATCGACCTACCAAATAATCGATATGTGAATGCACACCCGTCCTGTCCAGAAGTGTTAACCACACTGCAATATAGTTCACGCAATGCATCATGGTTAAGCTGCACCTGTGTAACTAAAGCATAGCGAATTAATGAATGTTCATTCAGAAATGGTGTCCAAGCCCGAAATTGCTCATCCTGAATGGTTTCGATTTACTGAATGGAAATCGGATTAACTCAAGCAATTAAAAAGTTTCCCTGCAATGCCATTTTCAAAACTTTAAGGAAATTCAAAAACAAGGGTTAGTGTGTATAACAAGAATATGAAATCCGCTCTAAAAACCACCAGCTAGATTGTGAGATATTTCTGGTCAAAGCTTGAAATATTCAGCAATTGTGTGTATATGCTCTGTATATCTGAAAAATGATGATGTTAAACACAAACAAAAACTCATCATTTATAAGGTTTCAAGTATTAGTGGGTTAGGTGTAATAGTGACGGGTTATGTTTGAAAAATAACACCGCTCAATAATTATTAATTTCTCACCTAACTACCTAATTAGCCAAAAAAAACATCTTATCACCGAAACCTGTCGGCCGAAAAAACATCTTATCACCGAAACCTATCAGCGTATACACATACACATATTTAATACTTCTAATTATTATGGATTTAAAAATAATCACACAGTAAATCAAAAATTAATCCACAATAATCAGATAAACTCACAATTAAATAGACATAAAATTAACAAAATATCATTAATTGATATATGTCAATAAAATATTTATTAAATTATGCTGCAATTAACACAATTATTTACTAACTAATTACCATAAAATATACTCCCTCCGTCTCATAATGTTACTCCCATTTCATATGTCGGGACTGTTCATAACATAAGATAAATTACTAATTTATGTCTAATCTATAAGATCAAACATAGTCATGAGTGATCTTGTTGGATTCGTATTTATGAGTACTATAATACAGTAAAGTTTTTATATTTAATACTAATACGAAATTGAAGATATTAATGATCAAAAGTGTGCGTTGGCAAACGTGTCCAACTCAAATGGGAAAAGTATTTAGAGACGGAGGGAGTAGCATTTATAAGCATGGTAATTAATATAGAGATAACTATGAAAAGAGGACTGGATGCAAAACAAATTCACAAGTCCTAAACATATGGACATTTAAAATACATGTGAACTTATAACAAATTGCAGTTATTGATTATCCAAAATTAATTAGACAGATTTAACATCCCAAGTTCACCAACTAACCTGGAGAAAGTGGATTCATCCAGTGGTTTAGTAAAGATGTCTGCAATTTGTTCATCTGTGGGAACAAAATATAATACCACAGTTCCATTCATGACATGCTCTCGTAAGAAATGATACCTGATATCAATGTGCTTAGTCCTGGTGTGTTGAACTGGATTGTTGGCAATGGCAATGGCACTCGTGTTGTCACATAGAATTGGAATTTTGTCCAACATGAGTCCATAGTCCTAAAGTTGATTCCTCATCCACAGGATCTGAGCACAACAACTACCTGCCGCAATGTATTCTGCTTCGGCTGTCGAGGTAGATACTGAGTGTTGCTTCTTGCTGTACCAAGATACCAACCTTCTTCCTAGAAACTGACAGCTTCCAGAAGTACTTTTTCGATCAATCTTACAACCTGCGAAGTCAGAATCTGTATAGCCAATTAGGTCAAAACCTGTTCCTTTAGGGTACCAAATCCCAAGATTGGGGGTTCCCTTAAAGTATCTGAAAATACGTTTAACAGCTATAAGATGTGACTCTTTAGGGTTAGCCTGGAATCTAGCACATAGACAAGTTGCGAACATAATATCTGGTCTACTAGCAGTTAAGTATGTTGAGTATTGAATACAGTAAAAGAATACAGAGGGGGGGTGAATGGATTCTTGAACTTTTCTCGTTCGAGTCTATGTAGCAAGAGTGTTTGTGTGTGCAAGATAGAAGGTGCGGATAAAGAATAACACAAGACACAATATCACTTTAATCTAATGTATTATTAGATAAAGGTTGCTACAATCTGTGAATACAAATGATAGTATTCTCAGCTTCGTTTTTCTCAGAGAGATACAGCTTGTAGTGTATGAAAAACTTGACTCACAAAGTTACTAAGTTAATGACTAAGGAAGTGAGGCTGTATCCTTATAGAACATGGATACAACCTACTTACACCAAATAAGGTAGCTAAACAAATTACTTTCTAGTCTGTCTATCCTTTTTGAGTAAGTGTCCAAACGATTACAGATTTGACTTTGCAAAGCCTGTTCAGATCCACTTCTTTAGCCCCTTGTCTCTTCTATATCTCTCCAAGCTTCCTTGTAGGCTTTCCAGAGCACGTTACAGATTGTGGTCCATAAAGTGCATTGGCTTGTTGCTGGTTTCTTACTTGTACAATTTCTTCAGTATTTTGTCTCCAAGAATGTATTCGAGAAGTGACTAAGTAGTTGATTCGAGAACTAGAATTGACTTGATCGATAACTCTGAGTTCTCGAACACTGTTATATTGACATATCGAATTACTTCTCGAATAGCTCTTTTCTTCAGGATTCCTTGAGTTGTCGAATAGAACACTTGACTTGTCGAATCCTTGAGATATCGAATAGCTTTCTGAGTCCTTGAGATATCGAATGGAACTTTGACTTGTTGACTCTTTGAGAACTCGAACACTACTTTGACTTGTTGAATTCCTGAGTTCTCGAATAGAGTACATAGACATATCGAATCTCTGAGATATCGAATGAGATATCGAACAGTGTATTCAGAGATATCGAATAGTGTCTTGAGATATCAAATCCCTGACTTCTCGAATGCTGGACTTCTCGAATAGACAAATATACTTCTCGAATTGGTACTTAGGTAAATTCTTCATTTCTTCAAATCCCAACTGTGATTATTTGACAGTCTTTATCTTCTTGCTTGAGGCATGAACCTTGGAACTTCTTTCAAGCATTATTCTAGACTCTATAAGTACAGTTACACAACTAGGATTTGATGCCTACTACAAGTACAATACAAACAAAAACTCTACAACTAGAGGTTCCCTCAGTTAAGAGGTCATGTAAGTAATGCAAAGCATTACAAACAATTAGGCTTGTTATTAGATGTATACAGGCATGCCTCTGTAACTAACAATCTCCCCCAAATTGTGAGTGAGACCCTTAGTCACAATTTCATGTCTGATAACAAGCCTAACATACATAAAGATAAAACTTTAAAAGTACAGGTATGTAGATTGATTGAAGAAAGTTCACAGAAGTGTTCTTACAAGTTATGAGAAACTACTAGCCATATCCTTTTGGATTCATTTCTTGAGCTTTGGCTTGTAGATTCTCATTTTTCATTTTCTCCTCAGCTTCTTTGGCTTTCTTCTTTGCATCTTCCTCCATGGCAAGAATAATGTCTTCCATTGCAGTGAGTTCTTCAATTAGAGGGGAGCCTGATAAATCCTTAAGTACTTCATTCAGCTGTTTCTCAGAATAGGAACTGATGTAGTCCATTCTAATCTTTACATTTCTACCATATTTCTTGTACTCAATGATGTAAGGATTAAACTTGACTCTACACAGACCCATAGCTCTCAATTCATCAGCCTTAGTTTCCATTGCAGCAAACTCCTCCTCCCTTTTCTTTAGAAGCTCCTCACTGTTCTTTCTCATTTCTGCCTGGTGATCTCTCTTCATTTTGACAAAGTCAATTAACTCCATCTTCCATACCCTTTCCACTCTGTCTTTAGAATCCAACATTGCAATTATTCTTTCTATGTCATATAGCATGCCCTAGTGCTGACATGTTCCTTGTCTGAATTTCTTTTGTCTTCCATCAGTATATTTTATTTCAAGAAAATCATCAACAATGGCAACATGATAGATTCTTTGAGCCCATATAAACTGCAGTTGGTCTTCATCATAGATTTCATCCAGAGGTGGTAGGTTCAATCCTGGAATTATTGTCAGTGCCTTTGATTTCAATACCTTCACCCTTCTTGCAGCATGCTTAATTTTACTCCTCCTTGTATGATTGCCAGGAAGGAACTTATGACCCTTGTTGGTTGACCATAGTAGTATTCCATTAGCAGTATGCTTTCTAAAACATACACATGGTTTCTTGATTTGAATCCCCTTCACTTCATGAGGTGCCAAAACAGTTGCATACGCCAGAGATGTAGATCTTGATGAATCATTACTAGTGACATCCACCCTAGACATTGAGCCTTGTGTTATGGTGGAAGTGTCATTAATAATGTTCATGGCTTGCTGTTTTCCACTCTTCTTTTCATATACCTTTCCTCCACCCTTGTCATCATCCTTCTTTCTGTTTTTATCATCCCTTTTCTTCTTGTCATCACTGCCCTTATATCTCCCTTGATCTCCACCCCTGCTTCCACTTTTATCATGATCATCCTTGTCTTGATTTGACTTCCACCTTGAGCAATAGGCTTGATGTCTGATTGAGAGTTGATAAACTTCACCAGAATGTTAAGAGCCTCCTTTTCAGATTCAGATTTTCCATTTCTTGAATGTAGAACTCCAGCCAGAAACTTTATGGTGGACATGTTGTTTGCTTTTAGATGTTGGTCAAATCTGAAAGCAACAATGTCTTGATCCTTTTCATATAGAATACAATGAGGCTGAGGAACTACTTGAGGCAGTTGAGATTTCATGCACTTGGTGAGAATCTCTTTGAGCATATCATTGTCTAGTGAGTTATTCCTTTCTATCTTCTTGATGATTGTTCCAAGTTCAGAGCTAGATAGAATTTGAAAGGCTTCAATGTGGATGTGAAAGAGGTTCTTGGCAGTGTGAACTAAGACTTCTCTATCATTCGAAAGAATGATGGCATGGGGATTGGTGTGCACAATTTCTCTTCTCACTATAGTGACTAGAAACACATCTTGCACAAGAAGCTTGATGTAGTCAAAGTAATGGAAATTGGCTCTTTTCTTTAACTCTTGTAGATGCTTCAAAAAGGCTATGTCATGGTATAGTCTAGAGTTTGTAGTTTCTTGACATACCCTTTGAGTAAGCACATTTCTGAATTCTGAAGGTTCAGATTGAAGGGATTGTTTAGCAATGTCAGGGATGTCAAATTCATATTCTGACTTCCCTTCAGTTTCAGATGGCTTGGCAACTTCATCTACAACCACTTTCTTCAGCTTGTCATCCTTGGATGTAGATTTCTCAGACTGAGATGACTTAGCAGTTCTTGGTTGGCCACCCTCATTGGTTGTAATGCCTTTGGTTTGAGATTTCTCCCCCTTAGTCTGAGGCTCCCCCTTAGATTTTGAGTTCCTTGCTATCCTCTTCTCCCCCTTAGGCTTGTTGTCAGGCACAGAGGCTGTAGTAGGAGCCTTTGGAGTTGAAGATTCTTCAAGTAGAGGGATACCCATGTGCTTCATCATGGCAGACAGCATAGATTGTTGATCCAGAAGAACATTAGCAGTGGTAGTGGCTTGAGTGTTCAATTGCTCAGTTAGATGTGTAACTTTGCCTGCCAGATGGGCATTGGATTCTTTGAGAGACACCACCTCCCTTTCAAGAGTATCAACCTTGGTGAACAGTACAGTGGCCTTGAAACCAGTTAAGGATTGATCTTGCAGTCTTTTCACTTCAGACTTGGTCATTTCATGCACAGGGACTTCAGTGACCAGCTTGTCTCCATACTGATTTTTGAACAGTGTTCTGAGCATGGCATTGGCCTCTGTAGTCTGGTCAGATAGATTTTGAAATCTGTTTCCTAGGCCTGTGACTGTGTCTGTGAGTTTGGCTAGGCCATTGTCCATCTTGGTGCAGGTGGTGTTGCAGTGTTTGAGATCTTTGACCACACTGTCTAGTTGAGGAAATTTAGCATCAAAGGCCCTCTTTACTTCTGCTACTGAAGTGGCTGTCTTGTCACACACCCTGTTGACTTCAGTTTTGACTCCCTTGCCAAGATAGTGTGCAGCCTTGAGGAAACCCTTGTAGGAATCATTGACAGCTTCATACACTTCACCAGGAGACAGGGATTTTGCATTGGAGCCCAATGAAGTGATGTATTCCTCTCTAAGATATTGAAGTGCTTCACTGAGAGTTACATTAAACTTTCCTTGCAGCCAGGCATCTACATTGCCATCTCTCTCAGCATCATTAATAATCTTGGCCTTCTACATCTCCACATCATCCCTATGGCATAGTAGGATTGCCTCACAGTCTGGATTAAAGATGTTGGAGGTGACAAGGTTCTGAGCTATTTTTACAAACTCAGGAATCTGATCCACAATTAAGCTTTGAAGTGCTTCAACCGTCAATTTTTATGGAACAGACCCTGATCCGGAAGCACTGTCATGTTGCACAGGCTTCAGCCATTGTGACATAAAGTCAGAGCTAGAGCTAGGTAAACTAGACTCCTCAGTTACAAATGCAACTTCTGTAACCGGATGGATTGACTCTACTACTGGTGTCTCCACAAAAGTGGGATGAGTTACACCAGCAGTTGACACAGGCACAGAGTCTCTAGTAAAAACTAGTGAAGCCTCTGTGTTTGTGATGGTGTCATTAGGATATACCCCAGCATGCATTCCCTCACCATCTAAATGTGGGTCCTGGGTGGTGAGCAAAGTGTCATGCACTAAGTCACTTGAAATTATTGGCTCATCAAGAGAAAAGAATTCTTGATGATCAATGCCTTGCATCTCAGTTGCCTGAGTTGCAGGTTCCAAAGAAATTTCAGTGTTAGATTCTGGAAGAGGAGTGTCTTGTAGAGTAGATTTTGGCAACTCCCCCTGAGAGATAGAGGGAGTTTCAAGTATGATGTGCTCTCCACTCAGTGTAGTGCCAGCCTTATCACTCCCATGTGCTGACTCAATACAAGAAGGTGCATTGGGGAGGATGCTTGATTTTATAGATGCACCCTGTTGAGAGGACACATCTAGTGAGCTGTTTGCCCCTAATTTTACAACTTCAGCCATTTGTGTGACTGAAGAGGTGGTCTTAGTTTTCTTCTTCTTCTTTGGCCTTAGTAAGGGTGACTCTAGTTCCTCACTTTCTAGACCTAGTTCAACAGCTAATACTGCTTCAGATAAAATATTTAAGGGTGCAGACATTATTTCCTTTCTCTTCTTTTTACTAACATCACCCTTTTGAGAGGATGATGCAGTTGGTTCAGTAATAGGTAAAGTGTTTGGTTGAGAGGGTTGGTTAGCTAGCCCTGGGTTAGCATTTTGTTCTACTTGCTTGGGCTTAGCTAACTCAGACTTAGAGGTAAATGTTGGCATGTTGTGGGGGTAAGTTCTAAACAGACTCTCCATATAGGGAGTTATGTTAAGTCTTACATCCACATCATTCCTAGTCTCCAAATTACCAAAAATGAGTTTGGCCATGGATTTAGGATAGCCTATTCTATTTTTATTCATCCCATCTAATTCAATCAATTTATCATTTAAGAAATTAAGGACAGATTGAATAAAACGAGGGAAGAAAATTTCATTACCTCTCTTTGCTGAATTCTTACCAAGTCTCCCATACAGCTCCTGCAGAATGATGAGACCAACGTCTATCTTCTTTCCATAAGCTAAGGCATAGCCTATTTGCTGTGCAGGAGTACTGATTTGGTCATAGCTAGATTTTCTTGTAGTGAAGACTTGAAGAAGTGTAGCAAACACATAACTCCATTCCTTCCTCAAATGCTTCCTGTTCAAGTGCCCAAGACTGATTCTGTCTGCATATTTGATGAAATCAAAGAAGTCTTCTAATTCAGCATTTGTAGCAAGTGGGTCATACACCTCTCCTTTGGTACCCATCCCAAGTGCCTCATTCATATCCTCTGTGGTGATAGTGAGATTTTTGTCTTGAATCTTGCAGTAGATGATGTACGAGGATATTGCAGAGTCAAGAGCCACCACCTCCACTGTAGCAGACTGCCAAAACTGTTCTAGAATGTCGAGGTACAGAGTTGGGTTAACAGATAGAGCATTCTTAATGTACGATTCAGACATCCACTTCACAAATCACTTGAAATTGGCGTTGGGTGCTTCAACATCACTAGTTAGAGCAATGAAATTGGTGTTGAACTTTACTGTTGCCATTTGTGTGAGAGAGAGAGAGAGAGAAGAAATCGAAGGTTGAAGAAGAAATTTAGCTTTTGCAGTTAGGGTTTCAGAGGTTTTGGGAGTTTGGATGCTTGAGAAATCGAATGAAATGAATCGAATAGATGTGAAGTTGTAAAAGTATGAAGTACTTGAATTGTCGATTAGATGTATGTTCTGTATCGACAAGTCAGGCATTCGAGAAGTAGAAAACAACTATTCGAGAAGTCAAGAAAGGCTTATTCGATAACTCAAGCAGGTTGTAGCTCACAGCTGGCAGTTGTCTAACTTAGAAATAAATCTAAATTAGGTAAAATATGTTTTTATGAGTAATTCTGAATTCTGAATAAAAATCCAAAATCGGTTAAAATTCAGCGAGAAATCAGCCTTTTCAAATGATTCGAGAACTCAAATATAGTATTCGAGAACTCAGTCAATCGAGAACTAAAACACTATATTCGAGAAGTCAAGGAAACCTCTATTCGAGAACTCTAAAAGACTCTATTCGAGAACTCGAGAGTGCTCTAATGAGACTTGTTAGAGATGTCGAATAGTGAATCACTTGAGAAGTCTGACTTGTCGAATTATACTCATAGAAACTCAATTTTCACTATCTTTTAAAAATTTACCAGCCATATTCATTCACGAATATTCTAGCAAATTAAACAGTGATTTTCTCAAAATTTCATAGAAATTTCGAGTTAACAAGAGAATATGATTTTTCGAATATGCAACAGATTTGAAATATTTATAAATCATATTTCAGCCAACACTTACTCCAAAAATATTAATAATTTAGATAAAGTAAGTGTTTACTGCTTGAACAATCTAGATGCTGTATTCACTTAGCCAGAATCTGAAGAATTCAGCATTCCAATCTCACTAACCAACCTTGTGAAGGTGGCTTCATCTAATGGCTTAGTGAATATATCAGCTAGTTGTTTGTCTATAGAAACATAATGCAACTCAATGGTTCCATTAGTTGCATGTTCCCTTATGAAATGATATCTGATGTCAATGTACTTTGTCCTAGAATGATTGACAGGATTGGCAACTATAGAGATTGCACTTGTGTTGTCACACATGATTGGAATTCTTTCCAACACAAGTCCATAGTCTCTAAGTTGATTTCTAATCCAAAGCACTTGAGCACAGCAACTTCCAGCAGCTATGTATTCAGCCTCAGTTGTAGAAGTTGACACAGATTGTTGTTTCTTGCTATACCAAGAGACTAACCTTTGTCCAAGAAACTGGCAGCTACCTGAGGTGCTTTTCCTATCCACTCTGCATCCAGCATAATCAGCATCAGAATAACCAACCAGATTGAACCCTGTGTCCTTAGGATACCATAGTCCCAAGTTTGGAGTGCCCTTCAGATATCTAAAGATCCTTTTTATAGCAACCAAATGTGATTCTTTTGGATTTGATTGAAACCTTGCACACAAGCATGTAGCAAACATGATGTCTGGCCTACTTGCAATGAGATAGAGTAGAGAACCAACCATGCCTCTGTAGACTGAGATATCTACCTTCTTGCCTTTATCAACTTCATCCAATTTAGTGGCAGTGGCCATGGGTGTCTTTGCATGTGAGCAATCTTCCAAGTCAAACTTCTTCAATAAATCCTTGATATACTTGGTCTGACTGATAAAGATACCATCCTTCCTTTGACTGACTTGCAACCCAAGAAAGAATGTCAACTCCCCCATCATACTCATCTCATATTTGCTCTGCATGAGTTTAGAAAATTTCTCACACAGCTTCTCATTTGTAGAACCAAAAATGATATCATCCACATAGATCTGAACTAAGATAAGATAATCACCATGCTTCTTGTAAAACAATGTCTTGTCCAGTGTGCCTCTAGTAAATTGAATCTCAAGAAGAAATTGTGATAAAGTATCATACCATGCTCTTGGAGCCTGCTTAAGTCCATAAAATGCCTTAAGCAATATGTAGACAAATTCTTGTAAGTGTGGATCCTCAAAACCAGGTGGTTGTTGCACATAAACTTCTTCTTCCAACTCTCCATTCAGAAATGCACTTTTGACATCCATTTGATATACTTTAAAGTTTGAATGAGCAGCAAATGCCAAGAATATTCTGATGGCTTCCAATCTAGCAACAGGAGCAAATGTCTCATCATAATCAATGCCTTCCTGTTGAGAGTATCCTTTTGCAACCAACCTTGCTTTGTTCCTTATAATTACACCATCTTCATCCATCTTATTATTTAGAACCCATTTTGTTCCAACAATGGTTCTGTTCTTTGGTGCAGGCACAAGTTCCCATACTTTGTTTCTTTCAAATTGATTCAGCTCCTCTTGCATAGCAATAATCCAATCTGGATCCAACAGTGCATCATCAAGTTTCTTAGGCTCAACTTGTGATAGAAAACAACCATAGAGGCACTCATTCTGAGTTGCTCTCCTAGTCCTTACTCCTGCATTAGGATCTCCAATGATTTGCTCTGTAGTGTGTGATCTATCCCATTTCCTTGAGTGCTCAGACTGATTTCTCATTCTTGATGTTGCTTCATCATCCACATCATGGTCATTCTCATTTCCTCCCCCTGTGAAGTTACCACTACTCACAGGTGTGTCTTGGATGCTTGTTCCTTCACTATTGATTGGCACAAATTCTTCTCTTGTATCATCATTCACTTGAGTTTGTTGAACTCGAGTTTCAACTTCAGTTTCAGTCTCTTCATCAGAATCATCTAGATTATCAAACTTCAATGGATCTTTATCTTCATCATTGGCTTCTTCTAGTCCAGGTAGTTTGCTGTCATCAAATGTCACATCTGTGCTTTCCATAACTTTCTTTTGACTGATGACATAAACCTTGTATGCAATTCTTTCCATAGAGTAGCCAAGAAAAATTCCTTCAAATGCTTTTGCATCAAATTTTCCAACATATTCAGAATTATCCTTCAATACAAAGCATTTGCTTCCAAAAGTATGAACATACTTTAGAGTAGGATTCTTTCCAGTCATCAAGTTATAAGGTGTCTTTCCAGTGTTTTTGTTGATGAGGGTTCTGTTCTGGATATAGCATGCAATGCTTACAGCCTCAGCCCAAAAACATGTAGGCATTTTTGCATCAAGTAACATTGTTCTAGCAGCCTCAATTAGAGTTCTATTATTTCTCTCAACAACTCCATTTTGTTGTGGAGTCCTTGGAGCTGAGAAGTGCTGAGAAATACCATTCTCTTTACAAAATGCTTCAAGTATGGCATTTCTGAACTCTGTTCCATTATCACTTCTCAGTGCAATCACACTTGCATTGTTGGCCTTTGCTTCCTTGTCAACTTTCTTTATATGCTCAATGATTACTTGTGGAGTCTCATCTTTTGATGCCAGAAATTCCACCCATGTATACCTTGTAAAATCATCAACCATCACCAAGGCATACTTCTTTTTTCCTAGTGACATAATGTTGACAGGCCCAAACAAATCCATATGAATGAGTTGTAGGGGCTTGGTTATTGATGTCACTGTCTTTGTCTTGTGGCTTGATCTTTTCATCTTTCCTTTTTGACAAGCCTCACACACTCCTTCTTGACAGAATTCAAGTGTGGGCATGCCTCTCACTAGCTCTCTTTTGACTAGAGAATTAATGGCTTTGAAGTTCAGGTGTGATAGTTTCTTGTGCCACAGCCAACAATCTTCATTTGATGCTTTTGAGTAAAAGCAACAAATTTTGTCCTTGTTTGCAGAATCCATATTGGCTACAAACAGGCTTCCCTTCCTTACTCCAGATAGAGCAAAATCATCAGTCTTCTTGTGGGTGATCAAACATTCATCTTTGTCAAAATCCTCCTTGAATCCCCTATCAGTAAACTGAACAACACTTAGCAGATTATGCTTGAGCCCCTTGACTAGTGCTACATCTTCAATGATGACATTACTAACTTTCAACTTGCCATATCCCAATGTGTTACCCATGCTATCATCTCCAAAAGCAACCATTGGGCCAGCCTTTTCCTCATATTATGATAGTAGGGCCATATCACCAGTCATATGATTTGAGCATCCACTGTCCAAAATCCACATGACCTTCTTTTCATTTTCTTTGCCTTGCAAACACAAAGGTATTACTTTTCGTTTGGTACCCAAACAAGTTTGGGTCCATGTGACTTAGAAACAGTTTTATCATAAACAACATGCTTGTCAACTTTCTTGGCATTAGTCTTCTTGTCATTGTTAGAAGTCTTGGAACCTGAGGTTTCAGACTTAGGTGACAGAGGTACCTTCCTAGCTTTAGGAGGACTTGAAGACTTTGACCTGGTGTAGTGTGTGTGAGAATTGTGACTGATACAACCATCAATGAATTGCCTTCTCAGATTGAAACAACTAGTCATTACATTCATATTGCATGGCATACAGTCAAATTTATCACAAAATGGTGCATCTCTATGTCTTAGAGGCACAGAACAATCATAGAAAGGTTTGGACACACTACCAACCGGTTTCTTGCATGCATGAGTTAAATGATTGGTACTGAAACAGTTCTGACAAGTTTTCCTAGGGGCATTAGGCATATAAGCATAGTTGTTATCCTTGTTAATCCCTAACTTGCCATTTCTGTTCTGTTTCTTCTTAGTCACTTTCTTTTCTGATTCACTCTTCCCAGCTGAAACAAACTTAACAAACTTCTTAGGTCTTGGCTTATCAACTACTGCTCCTTGTCTTTTGACTTGACACTCTCACTCTTGGATGATGCTTGTTGTTCATTTGATTGTGCCTCATCCTCATCATTCAACATTTGTTTGATGAGTAAGGCATCCTCATCAATTTCAAATGTTGGTTCCTTAAAAATTGGATTTTCAGTCTTTTTCAAAATGTGAGGCACTTCCTCATGAACAACTGTGTCATCTTCAATGACAGCATAGCCTTTTCTCTGTTTAAGAGTGTCATAATCGAGTCCAATAGCAGCCTTGGGTTTTGCTTCAATTTTCTCACAGTAGGATTTCACTAGACCAGATGATTTCTTGAAAGTTTTTAGATTGAATTCATTTTCAGCTAATTCATCCCTAAGAGCCTTTTCAACCTGACTAGCACACAAAACCTTATTCTGCAGATATTAAACTTCTTTCTAAAGGTTTTCTATTTGCATAGCAGTTAGCTCAAGTTCCTCATTCTTTTTGGTTAACATTTCATTTCTAGTAGACAGTTTAGCAATCTCTTCATTAGTCATACTAGTATGAATGTTAAACATTTCAACAGATAGTTGTTCAATCATGCATTTATACTCTGAAACAGACATGTCTATAGTAGTGAGAGATGGTACCTGAGGGTCTGATGGAGATGTGTCATCCTTGGAATTGGCCATCAAGGCATAATTGCAGAATTCTTGCTCCTCTCCATCACTGTCGGAATCATCCCAACACTTCCCTTCAGCTATGTAGGCCTTACCTTGTGTCTACTTTTTCAGAAGGGCCTCATACTTAGCTTCAAGCTCAAGATAATCTCTATCCTTCTTTTTAGGCTTCTTGCATTCACTGGCAAAATGCCCTAGGTCATTGCATCTATAGCACCTTACAGATGACCTATCCACATGGCTGGATTTAAACTTATTCTTGTTTGGTTTCACAGGTGCCTTGCTTTTGTTGAATGAATGGTTTTGGGTTTTGGGTTTGAAGGGTTGATTCCTTTTGAATCTGATGTTTGGAAATTTTCTGGCCATGAAAGCATATGAAGTGTTTTCCATCCCATCTAGTTCTTCAAGAGTGTAAAACTCTTCTTCCTCCTTCTCCTCAATAGGTTCACTTACCTCAGGTTCAGTTTCTTCCTCTTCCACTACCTCCTCTATCCTTAACTGACTTGTGGATGCTTCTAGGTCTTAAATAGATTTGTTGACAATCAAGGCACATGATGTGTTTACCATTCTGCCTTGATTGGCTTGGATAGCCCTTTTCTGAAGCAACTCAAGCTCATGAGTTTTTAAGACTCCATAGAGCACATCATATGTAACTTTGTTCAAATCTCTTTCCCTTAGAGAAATGACCCTTTGCTCTAGATGGTTTGGTGAGGATAGCAGAAACTTCATACTGTAAACCTTGCCATTCATCTGCAACTCAGTAACTAGCTTGTGAAATCTCTCAAACATCTCAGTAATGCTTTCCTTGGGTTGTGCCATGAAAGCCTCATACTGTGTGACCAGTATCTGTTTCTTGTTTTCCTTAACCTCATCAGTTCCTTCACACAACACCTCAATGTGATCCCATATTTCTTTGGCAGATGTACATGATGCAATGTTTACAAACATTGACATGTCCATGGAATCAATGATAAGCAACATGAGGTGGCTGTCAAGAGCAACCTTCTCCCTTTCTGATTCTTTCCATTTTGATGGATCCTTGGCCTCATAAGATCTTGGGATAGTTGTGGTTCCAACAGTCTTCTCTGGTATCTCTTGTTGTGGAACAAAAGGACCATTCTTAAGAATCTCAGGATACAAAGGATGAGAGGCTTTGATGAACAACATCATCTTTATCTTCCAGAGGTTGAAGTTATCTTTGTCAAACTTAGGGACTTTCACCGTTCCTGTAGTCTTTGGTGTATTCGAACTCATGATCGTTTTTCTGTTTTTGAATAAACAGCCCGCTCTGATACCACTTGTTGAGTATTGAATACAGTAAAAGAATATAGAGGGGGGGTGAATGGATTCATGAACTTTTCTCGTTCGAGTCTATGTAGCAAGAGTGTTTGTGTGTGCAAGATAGAATGTGCGGATAAAGAATAACACAAGACACAATATCACTTTAATCTAATGTATTATTAGATAAAGGTTGCTACAATCTGTGAATACAAATGATAGTATTCTCAGCTTCATTTTTCTCAGAGAGATACAGCTTGTAGTGTATGAAAAACTTGACTCACAAAGTTACTAAGTTAATGACTAAGGAAGTGAGGCTGTATCCTTATAGAACATGGATACAACCTACTTACACCAAATAAGGTAGCTAAACAAATTACTTTCTAGTCTGTCTATCCTTTTTGAGTAAGTGTCCAAACGATTACAGATTTGACTTTGCAAAGCCTGTTCAGATCCACTTCTTTAGCCCTTTGTCTCTTCTATATCTCTCCAAGCTTCCTTGTAGGCTTTTCAGAGCACGTTACAGATTGTGGTCCATAAAGTGCATTGGCTTGTTGCTGGTTTCTGACTTGTACAATTTCTTCAGTATTTTGTCTCCAAGAATGTATTCGAGAAGTGACTAAGTAGTTGATTCGAGAACTAGAATTGACTTGATCGATAACTCTGAGTTCTCGAACACTGTTATATTGACATATCGAATTACTTCTCGAATAGCTCTTTTCTTCAGGATTCCTTGAGTTGTCGAATAGAACACTTGACTTGTCGAATCCTTGAGATATCGAATAGCTTTCTGAGTCCTTGAGATATCGAATGGAACTTTGACTTGTTGACTCTTTGAGAACTCGAACACTACTTTGACTTGTTGACTTCTTGAGTTCTCGAATAGAGTACATAGACATATCGAATCTCTGAGATATCGAATGAGATATCGAATAGTGTATTCAGAGATATCGAATAGTGTCTTGAGATATCAAATCCCTGACTTCTCGAATGCTGGACTTCTCGAATAGACAAATATACTTCTCGAATTGGTACTTAGGAAAATTCTTCATTTCTTCAAATCCCAACTGTGATTATTTGACAGTCTTTATCTCCTTTCTTGAGGCATGAACCTTGGAACTTCTTTCAAGCATTATTCTAGACTCTATAAGTACAGTTACACAACTAGGATTTGATGCCTACTACAAGTACAATACAAACAGAAACTCTACAATTAGAGGTTCCCTTAGTTAAGAGGTCATGTAAGTAATGCAAAGCATTACAAATAATTAGGCTTGTTATTAGATGTATACAGGCATGCCTCTGTAACTAACAAAGTATAAGAGAGAGCCGATCATACCTCGATACTTCGTGATGTCAACTGACTTACCAGATTTGTCTTGATCAAGCTTGACAGCAGTTGGCAACGGGGTCTTGGCAGTAGCTGCTTTTTCCATCCCATACTTCTTCAGAAGATCCTTTATGTATTTTGACTGGCAGATGAAAATACCATCAGGATTCTGAACAACTTGAAGTCCAAGGAAGAAGGACAACTCACCCATCATGCTCATCTGGTATTTACTCTGCATTAGCTTAGAAAATCTCTTGCATAACAAATCATTAATAGAACCAAATATTATATCATCCACATATACTCGCACCAGAATTATATCATTTTTATTCTTTTTATGAAATAGAGTTTTGTCGATGATACCTCTTGTAAATCCATTTTCAAGTAAGAACTTGGAGAGAGTATCATACCATGTTCGGGGGGCTTGCTTGAGACCATAGAGAGCTTTGAAGAGAAAGTACACAAAACCTTTAAATTCTTTGTCTTCGAACCCATGGGGTTGTTCAACATAGACTTCTTCTTCTAGATCTCCGTTCAAAAATGCACTCTTCACATCCATCTGAAAAACCTTAAAGTTGGAGTGTGTAGCAAATGCTAAAAACATCCTGATTGCTTCAAGCCTTGCAACTGGAGCATAGGTTTCATCATAATCAATTCCCTCTTCTTGAGAGTAACCCTTTGCTACCAATCGAGCCTTGTTCCTCGTAACAATACCATTTTTATCCAGTTTATTTCTAAACACCCATAGAGTGCCAATTACAGATTTATCTTTTGGTCTTGGCACCAGCTTTCATACTTTCTACCTTTCGAACTGATTGAGTTCTTCCTGCATTGCAGTTACCCAATATGGATCATCTAGAGCTTCATCAACCTTTTTAGGTTCAGTTTGAGATAAAAATCCTGCGAAATTGCATTCATTCTTTGTTGCTCTTCTAGTCTATACACCCATGTCCGGTTCACCAACGATCTGTTCAAAGGGATGCGCTCTACTCCATACCCTTTGTCTCGGCAGATTTGATCTTGATGATTCCCCAAGTTCATAATTGTGTTAAGTGTGATGACTAGAAGATCCAAAATCATTGTTTGCTCCCCCTGAGCTGTTGCTTTCAAAGTTTGATGAATCAGAGTTTAATGAATCAACAGATGCATTCTTTGATGTTTCTTCACTTGATTGGGGTTCATTTTCATCGTTTACTTGCTCCTCCTCAACATGTGCTGCTGTCTGATCTACTGGTATAGATTGAACAATAGAGTCTGAAAGATTATCAGAATTTTGTAAATCAGCATTTATTTCTTCATTCTCAAATCTCAGCTGGTCATGTTCATCAAAATCTTCAAGTCCTGTTATCTTTTTATCATTAAAAGACACATGGATAGATTCCATGACTACTTTTGTTCTCAGATTATAGACTCTGAATGCTTTTGTGGATAGTGGGTATCCAACAAAGATTCCTTCATCAGCTTTTAAATCAAATTTGGAAAGTTGTTCTGGATGAGTCTTAAGAACAAAACATTTACATCCAAACATATGAAAGTACTTCAGGTTCGGCTTCTTATTTTTCACCATCGCATATGGTGTTTTACCATGCTTGTTTATGAGTGTAGCATTCTGTGTGAAACAAGCAGCTTGCACAGCTTTAGCCCAGAAGTAAGTTGGCAGCTTTGCTTCATCAAGCATGGTCCTTGCAGCTTCTATGAGAGTCCTGTTCTTTCTCTCTACTACTCCATTTTGTTGTGGAGTTCCAGGTGTAGAGAATTCTTGCTTTATTCCATTTTCTTGCTTTATTCCATTTTCTTTACAAAACTCTTCCATGGCTACATTCTTGAACTCAGTGCCATTATCACTCCTTATGATTTTCACTATATGCTTAGATCCTTTGTCTAGTTGTCTGACATGCTCTATTAAGATTGATGCAGTTTCTTCTTTCTTGTGCATGAAATACACCCATGTATAGCTGGTGCATTCATCAACAATAACCGAAGCATATCTTTTCTTTCCAATAGACATTATATTTACTAGACCAAATAAATCAACATGCAATAAGTGATACAGCTCAAGAATTGAGGATTCAGTCTTACTTTTGAATGAAGTTTTCCTTTGTTTTGCCTTTTGATATGAGTCACATAGGCCATCTGGAGTAAAAACTGATTTGGGCAATCCTCTCACAAGATCTTTCTTCACTAGCTCATTAATGCTGTTGAAATTCAAATGAGAAAGTCTCTTGTGCCAATCCCAGCTTTCTTCAATTGATGCTGTACTCAGTAGACAGATTGCAGAGCCATCAGAGTTTGTTGAAAGCTTGGCTTCATAAATGTTACTATGCCTGTATCCCTTCAGAACAACTTTGCCTATAGATTTTCTTATAACTTCACAGTGTTCTTCATAGAAATCCACATGATAACCTCTGTCACAGATTTGACTCACACTTAACAGATTATGTTTGAGTCCTGAGACTAGAGCTACAGATTCAATGATGACATTCCCAAGATTGATATTGCCATATCCCAGAGTCCTTCCTATGTTGCCATCTCCATAAGAAACACTTGGGCCAGCTTTCTCCACAAATTCTGATAGCAGGACTTTATTTCCAGTCATGTGTCCTGAGCATCCACTGTCCAGAACAAGGATATTTTCCTGTTACCCTGCAATAAAAAAGACCACTAATGATTAGTTTTAAGGACCCATACTTGCTTGGATCCTTTGGCCTTATTAAGTTTGTTAGCTTTTGCAGCAGAAGTCTTATCAGAGTTTGTGCTAACATTCTTTTTATCAGAATTTATACATGTAGAATCAATCTTGAATTTATTCAAAGAGGGTTTAATTTCATAATAATCATAATACAAATTATGATACTCTTTGCATGTATAAATAGAATGCCAAATATTGCCACAGTGAAAACAAGGATTCTGTGGCTTAAACCTAACTGAACCACTCTTAACTCCTGACTTAGAAGGTATAGAGTTTATATTTTTATTCTTCCTGCAAAAAGTAGCAAGATGGTTAGGATTTCCACAGTTGTAACATTTCTTCCTAGGAGCATTGGGAATGGACATATAGTTGTTGCTTTTATTGATGCCTACCTTTCCATTTCTGTTTTTCCTAGGTTCTTTTACCTTGTTCACTCTTTTTAACTCCTTCAACTTGTGTTTAAGCTGTTTCTAAGACATTAAACTAATATTTACTGATTTGACTTCATCCTGTTTTGGTTTGTCAGATTTTGGTACAAACCTTATATGATTAAGTTTGGGTTTTGCAGCCTTTTCAGTAAATACAGGTTTAGAGGTCTCAGCTTCTAGGTAGGCAGTTTTCTTTTTATCAGTGTAACCTAGACCTTCTTTCCAACAATCATTCTCTATGATAATCTGAGTAGTTTTCCCAGAGTTAGTCCAAGTTTTAATAATGTTTCTTTCTTTAGCAAGTTCAGATTCAAGATAAGCATGTTTTTTCAATAATTCAGTTTTAACAAAAATAGCATTATCTCTCTCTTTCTGAATTTTTAACATCTGGACTAATTCTAATTCTAGATAGTCATTTCTCTTTCTAAGGTCTAGACTTTCAGATTTTATTCTTTCATTTTCTAAAGTCTGATCTCTGTAGCTAACATGCAAGTTTTTAAGAAAGAGTCTTAACTCAGATATATCAGTAGTATCAAAAGCTAGAGTAGAGTGAGGTACCTTGTTCTCAGTAGCTTCAGAGATACTATCAACATTTGCCATCAAGGCATAGTTCACCTCATCTTCAGAGTCTGAAGTGTCAGCCCAGTCCTTCTTCTTTGTGATGTAAGCTTGACCTTTATCAACTTTGGCTTTCTTACACTCAGGTGCAAAATGTCCTTTCTCACCACAATTATAGCATGTGATCTTGGATTTGTCCACTTTCCCAGACCTGCTTTCCTTTCCCTCAGCTTTTCTGAAATTCTTCTTTTCAAAATTTGAATCTCTTCGTGTGAACTTCTTTCCCTTCCTGAAGTTCTTGTAAGCCATCTTCTTGAAGTTTTTTACCATCAGGGCTGCAAGTTGTATCATATCAGCATCACTACCCTCATTATCAGAGTCTGTGAGATTGTCAGAGTTTGTGTCATTATCAGAGTTTGATGACTCAGTATCAGACTTTGTAATAAGAGCCTTTCCCTTGGATTGACTCTTTTTCACAGTAACTTCTTTAGAAGCTTTTTCCTCAGCTTTAAGAGCAATTATCTTGGACTTGCCTCCATGCCTTTTACTTCTTTGTTCCATCTCAAGCTCATGAGTTTTGAGCATTCCATAGATTTCATCAAGAGACATGTCTTCCAGATTATGATTGTCTCTGATGGTAGTGGCCTTTAAGTCCCATTTCTCAGGAAGAGCTAACAAGAATTTCAGAATGGAGTCTTTAAGATTATACTCCTTATCTACCAGTGACAGATCATTTAGCAATTTCAGGAATCTGTCATATATATCTGTTAATGACTCATCAGTATTTGAGTCAAAGTGCTCGTACTCCTGTGTGAGTATTGTTCTCCTGTTCTTTTTGATGGCTTTGGTTCCTTGACATCTGACTTCCAAAGCATCCCAAATCTCTTTAGCAGTTTTGCATCCAATGACCCTGTTGGACATAACATTGTCAAGGGCGTTATGTAATAAATGCCTTACCTTGGCATCTTTGCTAATAGAGGAGATATCTTCAGGGGTGTAGCCTTTCTTCACCTTTGGAATCGTTTTCTGTTCCTCTCCAGTAACTGCAACAGACAATTTGGTAGGCTTATGTGGACCATCATGGATTCTGTCTAAGTACTCTGGATCTGTAGCCTCCAGAAACATTTCCATCTTCACCTTCCATATAGGATATTCTGATGCCCTGAGTATTGGAACTCTGATTGATTCATATCTGCTAGTAATTGAAGTTTGTGTTTTTTCTGTCAGGATTGTATAGCTTTTTGGATCTTAACTGTTGTATAATAACAGAGTGGCTCTGATGCCAATTGTTAGGTCCGGAATAACGTAGAAGGGGGTTGAATACGTTATTCAAAAAATATTTCGATTTTTGATGTGGATATGAAATCAAAAATACTGAATCGAAATAATTCAACTGTTTAGGAAATATCTTTAAATAGATAAAACCTGGAGGTTTGCTACACAATCTAATCCTATATATGGATCAGCTACAAAATCAAACACTCCTAGGATAGTTTAGGCACGAGGACCTTCTACCCGACACTTCCTGAAAGCGGGCTAAGCCGGCTTTCCTACTAGATGGACTGTCTAGCAGCTTACACAGAAAAGATATAAGAGAGAGAATAGAAAGTTGTGTGTTGAGGTGTGTTTTGAAATGAAATACAACAGGCATATTTATAGGTTTTAGAAAGTCACTATGTTGTACTATTTCAACAACCCCCGTTACTATTCCAATTAACAACCCCCGCTACTATTCCAACAACCGCAATTACTATTCCAACAACCGCAGTTACTATTCATATGAATAGTGATTTCGGTTACTATTCATATGAATAGTGATTTCGGTTACTATTTATATTCTCTTCTGTTTATTTTGCTGTTTTAATTCATCTCAGAAAATAATCCAAGTACCAGATTAATTTAATTATTTTGTTATAAATAATTAATCTGTTACTTATTTAATTTTCAGATCGAGTAAATTAATTTTTGACAATACCTTGAGATAATATGTTTGTCCTTGATCGTCAATAGGCTTTGGCAATTCTTTCTGTGAATTAATGTGTTGATCCTTCTCGTATGTGCTGACACTTAGTGCACTGGTCTGGTTCACAAGTGACTAGCACTGATCTTGATCTTCACACCTTCGTTACATTCCAATTGATTAGCCTGCAGCAGTATCTTCAATTAATTTGAATACATGGAATCTTTTGGCCCTTCAACTGAATCATCTGTACATCTTATTCTGTCACTGAGGCTTGATCATGTTAATGAACTTCTTTCAGCGACTTGATCCTTGTTGGTGCCTATTCTTCAAATTTCACGATCCTTGTATTGAGTTAATATTATTTATCTTTTATCCTAGTTGAGTTATATATGTCCTCTATTACATATTACATTACATTATGCTTTACAAGTATTATTATATAGGACAATAATAATACATAAATAGACTAGTATTTTGTTTGACAGATAACCACATCTCATTGGTTATAAGTATGGAAATACTAAAGTCAATACATAGGTACATGTAAGAGTACATGGTACTGGACAGACCCACAGTGAGATTCTTCATGTTTAATAAAGTCATAAGAAAGACTCACAGTGATACTGGTGTAATGATCCTTTGACTTGAGATCATTATATTTCTATACGAGGATTAATATACTTTGACTACATTAAAAGTTACCTTTGACCGGGTGATGATAAAAGTGGACATCGGGGATATCATGAGTCGTATGATAAATATGAATGATAGATAAAAGATTTAACCTTCCTATAATTAGGAGAGATATTATTGGCCTCTTGATTTAGTGAGACTATAAAATGCATGGACGTGCTGAAATAATGATTTGTTTTAATAGTCTACTCATGGATCAAGTAAACCCGGATTAAATGTTGAAGAGGATGACTAAATACATGCCTCGAGTTTAATCTATAATATATTGTTAAAGGGATTATATTACACGGAAACATTAATCACAAAAGGTTTAAATTGGATCACCAATTATTATTACTTGGGTAGCAATGATGTATTACTAGATACCGCTCATTGTTTATAATTTTATTATTATATATTAAAGTTATTGCCAACGTAATAATAACCTATAGGGTCACACACTTAGAACGTCTTAAAAGGAGTTTTAATTTAAATTAAGAATTTAAAATTTTAATTATTAAATTGAGAATTGGCTATTTGATTAATTGGACTGGTCCCAATTAATTATCTAAGTAAATTCGAATTTAATAAAGTAAGAACAGAATTGGGTTTAAGAAAATCCAATAATAAAATCAGAATAAAATAGAATTGGGTTTAAAGAAGCCCAATTCAGGTTTTTGATTTTAGCCCATTATCTCTCTCTTATAAATACATAATGATGTATTAATTTAGGGTTAAGGATCACCTAATTCGTTTTTGGTTAAATACCCAAGCAGCTCCATCTTTGAGAGGCTAGAGAGAGAGAGAGATAGGCTGTTCTTCGTGGGCTAGTACCTGGCTCCTCGGATCGTTGGATGGTCGGACATTCGTGTGGATTACCTTAGAGACACAGATCTTGATGCAAGGGCTGTGTGGTGATTACAAGCTAGGATCTCCGTTGAGTTCGTGAAAGTAAAGCTTTTGAAGGTATGATTCATTTTCTCCATAATCTGCCCATAATTATACATGGATCCTGTGTTTGGGTTTCGAAATTTTTTGTTATATTTACGTTTATCCGCTGCGTTTTATGCCTCGTAACCCAACAATATATATTTGTGTAGAAGAGTTTTTAAGATTTAAGTGTGATTTTGGTTTATGATTATGAATTTTGGTAACAAAATTTAAGATGTTGCCAATAAATAAAAGTGTTTTTCTAATATATATATGTGTATTGTAGATAAATTGAAACTTTTGGTTCCTAAAATATGAAAAAGTGTTTAATAAAAAATGTTGGAATAAGAGAAAAGATGTTGCAAAATTTTTAAAGTGTTTAATAAATAAGATGTTGCAGTAAAGTTGAAAAGGTGTTGCAAAAAAAAAGGTGTACATAACTTAGTGTTACTGTAAGAAGAAATGATGTTGCAGTAGGTCCTATGGTAACATTGTATTTGGTGTTGCTATAGACCATAAAGTATTGCTAAAAATAACTATGGCAACATATATAACGATATGTAGCCATAGAATTGGAAAAAGTGTTGGCTTATGACCTAAGACTACGAGACTATATCAACACCACCAAATTTGGAAAAAGTGTAACCTTAGACCAATTTTTGGCCTATGGCAAAATTTTTCATGATTTTTTGCACTTTTTTCAGGTGTTGGCAAAGACCATTTATGGTATAGTGATGGCTGGTGGTATTATCCTAAAATGGACAGAGTTTCGGAGGTGGAGAAACGATGTTTGCATGTATTATCCCGCAATGATTAGAAAGGAACGATCCGGAACTGTGGGCCACAAAATCTAAGATAATTCAATATAATAACCTTTTTACTCCAAATGATTCTAAGATAATTATAAAATAATTCTCTTTTTCTTTAAAAAAACCACAAAATCATTTTGCCCATTAACTTATTTAATTATCTCCAAAATTGTCAATTAAATAACTAGCGGTAAAAATATTAAATTTTTATTTTGCAAATATTCAATATAAGTATTCTCAAAAATTTTAAAAATCTGAAATTTACCAAAAATGCGAGAATACAATATTTTGAATTTTTTTTGTAATGTAAAAATAAAATTTGACATACACTACCATAGATTGGATTTTGCAACCAACAATAAAAAAAAGTCAAAAAACGTTGCTATTTCCTCAAAAGTTTTTACAAGTTCACAGATAATGTAACGATTTTGAAAAGTGTTGCAATTGAATTCAGAAAATGTTACCTTAGATAAAATTTGTTATCATTTGCAACGATAAAAGAAAATGTTGGTATAGAGCTAGAATTTTGGGCCCAAATTATTAGCGGGCTGATGAAAAGAAGCGGGATTTCTGAATATTTTTGACCGGGCTCCTAAAACAAGCGGGACTACTAGGGAAAAAAAAAAAGAAAAATACTTAGACAAAAACACAAACACAAAAACACTAACACAAAACATTCAGACAACACACAAAGAATGAAAGAGGGGAAATATGTGAACTAGGGGAAAGAGGGGAATTAGGGTTCAAGCTCGAAGATACAAGCTCGACAAACACTCAAGCTCCAAAAAGGTGTGTTATCTCTCTAATCGATTATCCATGCATTGATTAATTGGGTAATAATTGGGTTTATGTTTTGTGTTATAATTGGGGATTAATTGGGTTCTTGCTTTCTGCTATCTCTCTGCATCTTTATCTCTCGCACTCTCTATCTCTCTATGTATCTTTATCTTTCTCACTCTATCTCTTTGCATATCTGCGTGTTATAATACGTTTTTAATTTTTATATAAAAATTTTAATTTTCTTTTAATTTCCTGTATTTAGAAATTTTAGATTTTACTTGTTTGGGTTGCTACATTCTTTTGTTTTGAATTTACATTATACTCTGTTTTTTGTGTTGATTTTATGCTCTCTCATATTAGCATTACAGATGGAGGAGAAACTTTGTTGTTTTGCTTTGTTATTGGATTATGTTGTTTTTTTGCTTTACTAATTTTTGAAGCTCAGTATACTAGGATCAAACTGTTTGCTTATTTTTATCATGCTCATTCTCCTCCACTGCCTCATTATCGGATAAGATTGCCTTCTTATTTATTGCTCGTAATCGCCTCCCTCTCGACATTGTTTGGGATGCATTCTTTCAGGTATTTTCGATATCATTTCGATACATAATTACAATTATAAGTATATGTAAATGCTCATTTATGTTTATTGTGTTTTTTAAAGTTTTTTTTGTTGTTTTAAGTATGTGTATTAAAATGTGGCATTTGAATTTATGTGGATAGTGTTGATTGCTTGTGTTGCCCTAAATTAGGCTAGTGCCAAATTGTTGCTCTTTAATTATAAGATCTAGTCATGTTTGAGATGTTTGACTGGATGATGGCACACTTGATAAGTGATTCATTATAGTAATTCGTATCATGAGATTAGTTATGTGTGTAATTAATGATATTTGATAGTAGTTGTTATAATAATAGATAAAAATGGGTTAATAATTTCCAAAAGAGGTGCTATTAATCATTAATTGCATTTTGTTCTCTATACTTTATCTAGTGATGTAGAAGAGATATGTTACATTCTTTAAATTTTTGGAAAAAAATGATGCAACTGCTTCCTTACTCTTTTATATAAGGAGCTCAACCTAGTTCAATCTGTGTTTACCATCCCGTGTTTCGCAATTCATGATTTTGAGCGTCTTGTTGTGAGTAGTTAGTTGTGTTGTTTTCCTTGTTGGCATTTATACTATGCTCCCTTTAACTCAAATTAGAGACTTATAGAAAAAAAAATTATATCTATTATAAGCATATTTTATATCACTGTGTAGGCATAGTATTACTGGTTAGTAGGACACACTTCACCAAATATCTTTTTATTAGTAACAATTTTCAATTTTTATTTGAACATTTACATGTCGTATTAAAGTTAATTAAAAGAAAAGTGTCTCATATTCTGTTTCTCTCTTTGGAGCTCAAGATTATTTAATAAGCTTTGTTCCTTTCTAATACTAACAAGTTTGAATTTGTTACATCTTCAGGGGGACCAGGATAACTGGTTTTCAATTTTTGTTCACTCTAGGCCGGGATTCCTATTTAACAAGGCAACAACAAAATCTGTATATTTCTTGGATCGCTAAGTTAATGATAGCATTCAGGTTTGTGATCAGCAGCGTCGGTTGTTTGTCAAAATCAGTTACTCTGCAAGTTCCGCTGTTTCACATAGAATATTCAATATAACTTAGAAATTTTATGTTTAATCTTATTAAGGTGATATCAACATTTCCTTTTTGTAATTTTCAGGCTGATTTACAGCTAATACAGCTAATAGTTTCCAAATAACAGACTGAAATGACTCATGGCTTCGCAGAGAGGTGATACAAGATTTGTTTATTATGTATTTGTAGAAGTGGTTACTTTTAAAGAAATTGGTATTTCAACCTCCTGTATTTTTTTAGAAACTAAATGTATCCTCATTGTTTTATCTGACATGATAATAGTTCCTGTTATCGAAATTTCTTAGGGTATGATGTCGAATTATACTAAGTTTGTTTAATATTTTGAAGAACCAGTTCTTTTATTTTACAATCAAGAATCCTTTACTAAATTAAGGCATTGTTATGCAGGCTGGGTACAAAGAGAAAATCAGGCAATTGGTAAATGAAGCATCTACCACGAGTTCAAAGGAGGTACTCTTTTTATACTCCCCTGGTCTTACTTACAAACAACAAACACTTTCTCAGAAATCTCAAAATCAACAAGATATGATCTTAATATATTTCTATATTCCAAAGTAATTTATCTTGATGTTGATCCCTTTGGGAACCACTTGGAAATTGGATTTCTTCATTCTGTATAGAGTATCAGCTTCTTATATATTTTCCAACTGTCAAGAGAAGTGTCACAAGTAAATTAAGATTATGAAAGTCGAGTTTTAGAAGGCCTTAATTTGCATTGTAGCTGTGTATTGTGTATGTATCTGTTTTGCACTTTTCTTGTACTTTGCTAGTGTTATGTTTAGTCATTTCCACAAACTTATAAATCAGCTGTAAGTCTCTAACAAACTAATCTCTGATTCGATCCACAGGTTGATGTTGCTATGATTTTATCAATCAGTTGATACTATAGTAGTTGTTTAGCCATAGTTTCTATTCTAGGCTAAATCCATGGCTGGTGATCACGTAGTGAGGTCATTTCTGAAAAAAAATGATACAATTATCTCGTCATACTGGAAAGCTACCTCTAATTTTGCATAGTATGTGATAAGTGGATTTTATATCCACTTGGATCGCTTCAATTCGGCTTAAATTGATTGTCTTGGACTCAAGTTTGTCGTATTTTTTATGTGTTTTGTGTAGTTGTGCAGGATTGCAATTATCAGCCAAGGGTTGTTGATTTTCGTCGATATTGGAGTTGAAGTTGAGCATTGGAATGAAGGATGATGTATTTCCCTAGGCTACCATGAGGATTCATAAGTCAAGAATTGAAGGACGGGAAGTGGCAAAAAAATCGGAAGAGAAAACGGAAGAGAAATGAGCAAATTGTGGAAAATTCAGTTTTTCGGGTAGGTTGCGCAGTCTCCACTGTTTTGGCCATATCTAGAGTTCTACAAGTCCGTTTGAGGTCCGTAAGCAGTCCACACGAAGCTTGGAGAATTTTATTGAAGTTGGCAGAATGGTCAAAATTTGAAGGAGTGTGGGCGCGCCTGAAATACAATAAAATGGAGCGCGGGCGCGCTTGGCAGATTGGTCAGAATTTGAAGGAGCGCGGGCGTGCCTGAAATGAACTAAATTGAAGCGCGGGCGCGCCTGGACCCTACCAGAAACTGCTGGAAACCAATTTTAAATAGGAAATTGCTATGTTTGCTACTCCTAATCATTATAGTAATTGCTTGGAGTGGTCAGAACCTTCCAGAATCAGATTTATACATGGAATTTGCAATCCTATTCTCATTCAAGAACAGAAATTGTCATAATTCTATTCTAACTCAAAGATGATAATTGCTTGGAGAAGAGGCAAATTGGGGCTATAAATACACGTCTTGGGACAACAAAAACATAACCAACCACCAGAGATCAGATTCACAACACAACACATCAGAGAAGCAAGGGAGACAAGTTGGAGAAGGATTCACCAATGCTCGTGAAAAGCAACGGAGATCTAGATCTACTTCATATTTTGTTTTCTTATATTAGGATACATTATTATTCATTTTTTTTATCATGGTTTCATCAGATCCCATGATGACGAGCGGTTCGATTATGAACTAATCGTTGTCATGGGATTCTAACGGATTTATCTATGTATCTTAGTAGTTTGATTGCTTTAAAGATTTATGTGTGGTGAATTCTTGATATCCTCGTATGGTTATGCTTCATGTGTTTAGATGTGTCGCGAACATCTAATTTGTTAATCTCTTGCGAAACGAGAGTGGATCTTGAGATTTAGAACTACAATGCTAGCATAGGATATGTTGATGTTCTAACATCATGATTTGTGGCGTAAATAGGGATATTTTGCTACCCTATTTGATCTATGTGAATGACTTGTGCTTAAACCTTTATGTTTTCAAATCTTATAGAGATATAGGGTCTAAACATAATTGGTGTCTACCCATCTTCTTATATCTTTTGTGGATGTATGCGTAGTTTGGTATTAGTATACCGAGAGGTAACTTTTACTTGTTTCATGTTATTCGATAAGATATCAAAACCATCACATGTATTGATTAAAGGCGTCGACTCTGAGTGTAGTAGATAATGAAGTTAGGATTCCATGTTTATTCTCATATAAGTAATTTGATTTTAGATCTCATTAGTTAATTAATTCTTAATTTCATAATTTGCATCTTAGTTTAATTTAGATAATTAAAAAACTCAAATTATTAATTGTCCTAGCAGTGAATTAAAATCATACATTGTTGAATAGGTGCATTAGCTAAAAAGAACTTAACCAGATCTTAGTGGAACGAACTTAAATTGTATTACTTGTGACCACGTACGCTTGCGTGATTTTGTTTTAACAAGTTTTTTGGCGCCGATGCCGGGGATCATCGGTGTTTTATTTTTAGTTTATGTGTTTGTCAATAGTGGTCGTTAGCGTTCACTCACTCGGATTTCTTATTTAGTTTGTTTATGTCGCGGTGTTTCAGGTACTTGAGTTTGTATGCGAACACGTTTGCAAGCTCGTAAGGAAGAACTGGCAGAAGATGATCTTGTAGAGAATAAGGAGAATAAGGAAGAGGAATCTGCAACTACAGTCGAGATGGGTGATGCAGCAGCAGTTAAGGCTTTGAAGGACTATTCTCAGCCAAAAATCAATGACATCCAGTCTAGTATTATCAGGCCGGCCATCACAGCTAATAACTTTGAAATCAAGCCGGACACTATTCAGATGGTACAGAATTCGGTTCAGTTTGGGGGTGCTCCTACGGAGGTTCCTAATATGCATATTTGGGACTTTATCGAGATCTGTGACACTTTCAAGTTTAATGGTGTGTCGGATGATTCTATCAAGTTGAGACTTTTCCCATTCTCTTTGAGGGATAAGGCTAAGGGCTGGTTACATTCTTTACCAGTTGGTTCCGTTACTACATTGGAGGATTTTTCTCAGAAGTTTCTTACGAAATTCTTCCCTATGGCGAAAACTGCAGCAATAAGGAACGCGTTAACTCAATTTGCTTAGCAATCTGGAGAATCTATGTGTGAGGCTTGGGAACGTTACAAGGAGATGCTTCGAAAGTGTCCTCATCATGGCATGCCTGACTGAATGGTTATTAATAGTTTCTACAATGGGTTGGGAGCACAGTCTAGACCTATGCTAGATGCAGCATCTGGTGGAGCTTTATGGGCTAAGAGCTATGATGAAGCTTATGATCTTATTGAGACGATGGCTGCCAATGAATATCAGAATCCAACCCAGAGACTATCTCAAGGCAAGGTAGTAGGTATTTTTGAAGTGGATGCAGCTTCAGCTATTGCAGCTCAGTTGAAGGCTTTGACTATGAAAGTGGATTCTCTTACAAATTATGGAGTTCAGCAGGTTGCTAATGTTTGTGAGCTATGTGTGGGCGCACATGAGACGAATCAGTGTGCTATCTCATTTGAATCAGCACAGTTCATGAGTAATTTCCAGAGACCTACTGCACCAGTTCCAGCCACTTATCATCCTAATAATCGGAATCATCCCAATTTCAGCTGGAGTAACAATCAAGGTGCTCAACAACCTCAGCCTTATCAGCAGTTTCAGGGACAACAAGCGAAGCCATTCAATCAAGGCTATCAACAGCAATATGCTCCAAGGCAACCATATCAACCTCCGGGATTTCAGCAGCAATAGCCCCAGGCTAATGCGGGGCAATCTTCTAATGAAAAATCAAAAATGGATGAGTTGAGGATCATGGTTAAAAGCCAGGCAGTTGATCTCAAGACCTTGGAGAACCAGATGGGACAGCTTGCAAGTGCGTTGCTGTATAGGCCTCAAGGAACTCTTCCTAGCGATACGGAGGCTAATCTAGGCAGGAGGGATGGTAAGGAGCAGGTCTAGGGGTGAGCAAAATAAAACCGAAAAACCGAAACCGAACCGAAAAACTGAAAAACCGTACCGAAAAAAACCGTAACCGATAAAAACCGAAAAAAACCGTAACCGAACCGAACCGACGGAACGGTTTGGTAACGGTTACGGTTTTATCCCAATAACCGAACCGAAAAACCGAACCGAAAATATATTATTTTAATAATTTATAATTTTATATTATATTATCTAAAAAGACCAATTAGATATAGCAGATATGAAGTGAGAGCACGATGCAGGTAATTAAAAGCTTAATGCATTTGGGAACACTAATGAAACTCAACAGTTCTATCTACAACTAACACTTTCATGTAGATAAAGTGCATCAATATTCCGGCAATGAAACTGCAAGTAAAAATGGCCAGAGCTGACATACTGTGATTATATAGGCTAATATTGACTCATCAGTTAATGAAACATTGCCGATACCAACATAGACTCCACATTTCTCTAAGACAAAATTTGGATATTAAATAGATATAAGTCCTGCAACAAATGTACCTCAGGAGTCAGAATTATGGAGCGATTTAGATATGTAGCCCAGGATTTGAACAAGTGAGCCCCTGCACCACTGTAACAGGAATGTTGGCATGTTATATAAACTCATTATAACGTTATTCATTAAACCCTTGCAAGGATATCGCATCACATATTTGTACCCAATTTTTCAAGGAACGCAAGTGCAACTCAATATAGCAAAACAGATTTAATATCTATTTAATATCCAAATTTTTTTTAATTAAATCATACCTTTGATAATTAAATCAGATATCAGAATGCTATCATGTGATCAGTAATTTTTTTTAAACAAATTTAGGCTTCACTAAATATACAATGATCAGATAATGTCAACATATTATATATATGGTTCATAAAAATGACTAAAGTATTAAGTATTAAAAATAAAAAACCGAAAAAAAACCGAAACCGACAAACGGTTAACCGAACCGAAAAAAACCGTTCCGAACGGTTCGGTTACGGTTAATAGGTAAAAACCGAACCGAACCGACACGTACGGTTTGGTAACGGTTTTCGGTAGAAACCGAGCCGAACCGACCCGTGCACACCCCTAAGCAGGTCAATGCAGTTACTTTGAGATCTGGAAAAGTCACGAGGGATAAAAAATCAGCAGATAAAAAAAGGCAAATTCTGAATTGGCAGCTGATCAGTTGGATGGCGAAGCAGAAAAAGGCAAAACCTTTGCTGAAAAATCTTCTCCAAAGCAGTCTATAGAGAGCAATCAGATCTATCCACCCCCTTCATTCCCAAAAAGACTTCAAAAGCAAAATTTTGCTGAAAACTCTCCTCCGAAGAAGTGGGTGAACCAAATCTATCCTCCTCCTCCATATCCTCAATGTTTGCAGAAACAAGATCATGAAAAACAGTTTCAAAATTTTATGGACGTCTTCAAGAAACTGTCCATTAACATTCCTTTTGTTGAAGCATTGGAGCAGATGCCGAGATATGCGAAGTTCGTGAAGGATATTTTGTCAAGAAAGAGAAGGTTGGTAGAATTTGAAACAGTGGCTTTGACAGAGGAGTGCAGTGCGGTGTTGCAACAGAAATTGTCTCCTAAACTTAAGGATCCAGGAAGCTTTACAATTTCATGCACCATTGGGAAGTTGTCTTTTGACAAATGCTTATGTGATTTGGGAGCTAGTATTAATCTCATACCCTTATCTGTTTTCAAGCAACTTGGTCTACCGGAGCCGAAGCCAACCAACATCTCCTTGCAGTTGGCTGATAGGTCGATCACTTATCCGAGGGGTATAGTAGAGGATGTCTTGGTGAAGGTTGATAAGCTCATATTTCCTGCCGATTTTGTGATTCTAGATTTCGAAGAAGACAAGAAGATTTCCATAATCTTGGGAAGGCCTTTTCTAGCTACGGGCCGTACTTTGATCAATGTGCAAAAAGGAGAGCTTACAATGAGGGTGCAAGATCAGAATGTCACCTTTAATGTGTTCAAGGCCATGAAATTTCCGACAGAGGATGAAGAGTGTTTCAGTGTGGAAATGGTTGATACGGGTCAGAGAAAGAAGTTTGATCAGTTGTTGAGCGAAAAGTCAGACATGCACGTGCTAAAGCATCACATCAGTGATTCCATTGACAGTTCTTCAGTTTGAGATCTCTCGAATGTCAAGCTCGGAAAACTTCCATCCCATTTGAAGTATGTCCTTCTGAATGATGAGTTGGTTATTTTTAAAGTGTGTCAAGATAATGTGTTACGAAGGTGGATCATGGATGATGAGGTAGAAGAGTGTTCTTATCAATCAACTGTGAAGCATAAACACCTTAGAGGTGTGAAGAAGAAATAGGAAAAATCGATTGGAGGAAGAGTCAAAGTGAAGTTTGATTTAGAAAAGATGTGGGAAGATAGCAAGAAAGTTGTCAAACAATGGGTGAATGGTCCTTCTGCTAAGGACAAGTCGAATGCGATCTTCGAGCCACCATGATTTGAATCATATTTGTCCGGCTAAATGACGTTAATGACAGCGCTTCATGGGAGGCAACCCATGTGATTCCGACGATTAGGTATGTTTCCTACTATCCCTAGCTCGTGTTTACTTCCATTCAATGGGGGCATTGAATATTTTAAGTTTGGGGGTGGTTTGGGGGATTAGTAGTTGTTGTTGTATTATGTGTTCATGTAGGATACTATGCTTTGTATATTAGTAGTAATTCATGCATGCTTGTTTGTGTTATCTATGTTTGTTTCATATAGGACATTCTGTTTTATATTTTATACCATGTGAGTTCATTTTAGTTGTAGTTTCATGGCATGCATATTTCATGATCCCTTAGGACGAGCTAATTCTGATTGGTAGGTAGGTGTCTAATTGAGTGTGGTAATGATGAGTAGAGGGTTGATTTATAGTTCCAATGAAATTGACTTGCATGCTTCGGAAACACAATAATTTTACAGTCTCATTGGGTGCTTTTGGGCTAGGTTAGGGTCATGCTTGTTTGGATGTTTTGAGATTTAATCACTTGTTTATATTTAGAATTTTCGTTATTCCCTTGATGGCGTAGGAGCACTAAAGTCTAAGTTTGGGGGAAACCAGGGATTTCATGCTAGTTGAAAATAATTGTCAATAATGGCTAGGCGTTAAATGGCTAGTAGCCGGCTCATATTTATATGAGTAGTTTAGGGTTGGAATTGAGAATTCTCATTCCAGATTGCGTATATGAAAAAAGAAGAAGAAAAAAAGAAAAAAAAAAGAGTCATGTAAATAGTTCAATTGTTAAATGCAAAATTAACCACGAGTGAGCTCTTTAATACTCGAGTAATTAAGTCTGAGGGGACTTAGTCCTAGTAACCTAAAGCCCTTGTGGTTTGGGATTGCTGACCTAACACTCGCTACATGGGTATTATTGTATAAGCCTTTTGGGGTCTCATTCATTGCACGGTTAAATAAGCATGCTTGTTTATTATGTGTTGTAGTTGTTTCTTAGTAATAAAGCATGAATTTCTGTCTAACTCAGATAAGGATGGAGGTGTTTCTAGGTTATGAAGTGTTAACAGTCTATTCTATTTATAAACTTGTGATTGTCTTGGCGAAGAGTAGGTATGATTTTTATCTAGTTTTGGGAGTATTTCTGATGAGCATCACACACGCACGTTTCTGTTAATGTATTGTTAGAGTACGGGGACTTAGTCGAGCTCTATTTGGATTTAGTTGCATTCTTTGAGATATTTACTTGCTAGTTGGTTTTAGTTAGTTTGAAGGGGATCGTTGCATTTTCATAGTAGTTGCATTCATGCATTGCATTGCATTGCATTGTTTTTTTTTTTTTTTGCATTATTAGTTAGATGGATTTTGTGGGTACATTCACTATAGACCTTCACGAGACCTTACTCGTCCACTAGGGCTGCCTAGGGATTTAAAGGACTTGTTGCATATGCCAAATGCTACCGTGATCACCTACGGAAGTGGTACTAGTTAATTAGTTAGTTGTAATTGTTTATGCTTGAGGACAAGCATCGGTTTAAGTTTGGGGGTATGATAAGTGGATTTTATATCCACTTGGATCGCTTCAATTCGGCTTAAATTGATTGTCTTGGACTCAAGTTTGTCGTATTTTTGATGTGTTTTGTGTAGTTGTGCAGGATTGCAATTATCGGCTAAGGGTTGTTGATTTTCGTCGATCTTGGAGTTAAAATTGAGCATTTGAATGAAGGATGATGTATTTCCCTAGGCTACCATGAGGATTCATAAGTCAAGAATTGAAGGACAGGAAGTGGCAAAAGAATCGGAAGAGAAAACGGAAGAGAAATGAGCAAATTGTGGAAAATTCAGTTTTTCGGGTAGGTTGCGCAGTCTCCACTGTTTTGGCCATATCTGGAGTTCTACAAATCCGTCTGAGGCCCGTAAGCAGTCCACACGAAGCTTGGAGAATTTTCTTGAAGCTGGAAGAATGGTCAGAATTTGAAGGAGCGCGGGCGCGCCTGAAATACACTAAAATGGAGCGCGGGCGCGCTTGGTAGATTGGTCAGAATTTGAAGGAGCGCGGGCATGCCTGAAATGAACTAAATTGAAGCGCGGGCACGCCTGGACCCCGCCAGAAACTGCTGGAAACCAATTGTAAATAGGAAATTGCTATGTTTGCTACTTCTAATCATTATAGTAATTTCTTGGAGTGGTCAGAACCTTCCAGAATCAGATTTATACATGGAATTTGCAATTATATTCTCATTCAAGAACGGAAATTGTCATAATTCTATTCTAACTCAAAGATGGTAATTGCTTAGAGAAGAGGCAAATTGGGGCTATAAATACACGTCTTGGGACAACAAAAACATAACCAACCACCAGAGATCAGATTCACAACACAACACATCAGAGAAGCAAGGGAGACAAGTTGGAGAAGGATTCACCAACGCTCGTGACAAGCAACGGAGATCTAGATCTACTTCATCTTTTGTTTTCTTATATTAGGATACATTATTATTCATTTTTTTTATTATGGTTTCATCAGATCCCATGATGACGAGCGGTTCGATTATGAACTAATCGTTGTCATAGAATTCTAACGGATTTATCTATGTAGCTTAGTAGTTTGATTGTTTTAAAGATTTATGTGTGGTGAATTCTTGATATCCTCGTATGGTTATGCTTCATGTGTGTAGATGCGTCGCGAACATCTAATTTGTTAATCTCTTGCGAAACGAGAATGGATCTTGAGATTTAGAACTTGCCATGCTAGCATAGGATAGGTTGATGTTCTAACATCATGATTTGTGGCGTAAATAGAGATATTATGCTGCCCTATGTGATCTATATGAATGACTTGTGCTTAAACCTTTATGTTTTCAAATCTTATAGAGATATAGGGTCTAAACATAATTGGTGTCTACCCATCTTCTATCTCTTTTGTGGATGTATGCGTAGTTTGGTATTAGTATACCGAGAGGTAACTTTTACTTGTTTCGTGTTATTCGATCATATATCAAAACCATCACATGTATTGATTAAAGGCATCGACTCTAAGTGAAGTAGATAATGAAGTTAGGATTCCATGTTTATTCTCATATAAGTAATTTGATTTTAGATCTCATTAGTTAATTAATTCCTAATTTCATAATTTGCATCTTAGTTTAATTTAGATAATTAAAAAACTCAAATTATGAATTGTCCTAGCAGTGAATTAAAATCATACATTGTTGAATAGGTGCATTAGCTAAAAAGAACTTAACCAGATCTCAGTGGAACGAACTTAAATTGTATTACTTGTGACCACGTACGCTTGCGTGATTTTGTGTTAACAGTATGCATACGACATAAATTTGCAACCCCCCTTTCCAGTACTAATTGATAAGCAAATTAGTGATAGAATATCGTGCCACTAAAAATAACTAAAATATGTTAATGTGGGGAATATTGATACATGGCCAACGAAAATGTAATGGTGTTTTTGTTTTCATTTCCTTCAGAAGTTCTTACAGTCTTACAGTCATTGTCTGCCTGCTCCAAGACATATTTGGAGAATCAACTCTGAGACTGTAGTGTAAAATATTTTGAGGATAATATATTGTCCCTTGGAATATGTGGTCCACTGTTCCAGTCTCATTATTATTTTCTTACAATCAGGCTTCAAATGGAGCAGCTACAACTCACACCATTAAAGTCCTAGAAATTCAGAAGAGAGATGACAAAGAAAAAGATGTTGCAAAATCAAAAGTACCTCACAATCGAGTCTTTATTCTTGGAGAAAACGGTGGGAAGATTCTTGAAGGTTTATTGGTAGAAACAAGCAGGATGGAGGTAGTATTAACACAGATACGACCAAATGCATTTCTTGTCATGGGGAGGAAGACCCAATTCATAATTTTAGATATATATGATTTGGGTATTTTAGAGATGAGACAGATGCAGATGAAGAGGAAGAGGAGGAAGCAGCACCATGATAGACTCAATTTATGCAATGTTTAAATTTGGTCTAATTATGTATTACTAATTTAGATTGTGTCACTTGAACTTAGTCCTTTCGTTTGAACTTGGTCATTTATCTGAACTTGTTTAAGTGTTTTGTGTATTGATGTTGGAACTGCAGTAATACCTGCTTGGTTGTATAGTTGTTATGATATACCAATTGAAATTGGTGCATGTTTATGAAATCTAATGGTCATGGCAATTTTTTTATTCAGCGTTGCAATAATAGCTTAAACGTTGCAATTGGGCATATATATGTTGCCTTAGGGCTACCTGAGCCCATGTATTGCAACAATTAACACAAAAAAAATCGTTACAAAAAATTAGCCATAGGTAGTCCAATATTGCAATGGTGTTGAACATGTTGCTATAGCCATTAAATCGTTGCCATATACCCTAATTGCAACGATAATACAATGTTGCAATATGGTACTAAATTCGTTGTCATAAGGTACCTATGGCAACTAGAGCAAACCTTACGCTTGATTTTTCAATAATCGTTGCCATAGACCCTATTGCAACGAATTTAGGGCATATTGCAACGTATTTCAGACGTTGTATCCATTCTATGGTGTAGTGATAGATAAAATACCGTATCGATCCATAAAATCATGAAACGAACTCAGCTTGATAATATCGATAAAACAATCAATTATTAAAAATAATTTAAAATAAAATAGACGGTATCACATAGTACACAGAATAAACCATTTTAATAGTTAAAGATGGAAATGTATCAAAATGAAATATAAATATACAAAATTTTATTCCTTCTTTATTGAAAAAGTTAATAAAATATTTAAATAATAATCATAATAAATCCTAAAAAATCTGGGTTGTTACGGTAAGAATTGATTTATTTCAGAATTCCACATATTCCAAAATGAGAATAATGTTCCTGAGGTTACCTCAGGAAACTTACCTGAAGTTTTAGTATAATTTTTTAAGGGTAGTTTTGTAATAATTGAACATGGCCCCCTGTATTTACAAAAATAACCCTATACTTGTATTATTTTTTTAATAACCTCAGGAAACTTAACTGAGTTAACCTCGGGAAAAGCAAGCCCTTCCAAAATATACTATTGCCATTTGATTTGAAAAGGGAGTATTTAAATTGACTTATTGGTATGCGGTAAAAGATTGATTAAAACCGATAAACTAGTGAAACGGGCTTATATAGATTGGGCCTTAGAATAAGATCCAAAATCTAATCTAACTTATCGGCCATATAAAATTTGTAAGGGTAGCAAGAAGATCCGGAGGAGGGATAGTTGAGTTGAGGGAAAGGATGGTGTCTGCAATGGCATGGGGATATATGAGAATAATGGGTGGTACTATTCTGGGTGGTGCTGTTGGTTTCTATGTTATGCATCGCCTTGAAATTACCTACAAGGTTTGGTTTGGTTTGGTTTCACTTTCATTTCCCCCTTTTTTAGTTTCAACAAGATCTTGTATGTATGTGTGTCTCTTTGTTTGCTCAACTCATTGCTTTTTTCATCTACAGGCTAAGTGGGATGAGAGATTGAAGAAATATGAGCACGAGTTGAACAACAAGAATAAGAAGAGTCAATCTGATAGTGAGTTTGCCTAGAGTTTATTATTTGTGCCTTTTTTTTTTCTTTTATATAAAAACTTATAGTATGTAAACTGATAGCCGAATGATCATTGTTAAGGCTCCACTTGAGAAATGGCATGGGAATTTTGGATGTAGACTATCGACTGTTTCCTATGGTGTACCCTGACATTTAAAGCATTTATGTTTCACAACTTCTCAAACACCACTTATTCCTCTTAGCCGAATGATCATTTTTAAGAGCATCTCCAACAGTATCCTAGCTCATTCCTTAAATATAATATAAAAAATTATATCCTAGTAACTTAGGACATAGATAAGTAGTTTCATCTCTAACAATCTTCCCTATACTCATTCCTTATTTGATATTTTATTATTAAAAGTACTTTTTATCATTAAAAGTACACATATAATTAAGAGAGATAGAGAGTGTTTGCAATTTTTTATAATAAAATATAAGTTAGGGGAACCTTAAAATAGGAGAGAGAATCCTTATTTTTAAGGTATGAGAGGAGTGTCCTAGTTATTTAAGGAATCACTAGGATATTGTTGGAGCACTATTTTTACACTCATTCCTTAAAATTCAAGTTAGGAGCATAAATAAGTAGTCTCTTGGAGTTGCTCTAAGGCTCCACTTGAGAAATGGCATGGGATCCATTTTTTTTTGTGCCTTTTTTTTTTTTTATTAATTGTGCCTTTTTATATATATATATATATATATATATATATAAACTTATAGTATGTAAACTGATAGCCGAATAATCATTGTTAAGGCTCCACTTGAGAAATGGCATGGGAATTTTGGATGTAGACTATCGACTGTTTCCTATGGTGTACCCTGACATTTAAATCATTTATGTTTCACAACTTCTTAAACACCACTTATTCCTCTTAGCCGAATGATCATTTTTAAGGCTCCACTTGAGAAATGGCATGGGATCCATTTTTATTTTTTATTTTTTTACTAAACCTTGATTCTCAACTGGCGTGTGTTATTGTCTGGTTAATAATTTACCCGTTATTGTAAGTTTTCATATATGTAAATATCTATAAATATGCGTAGCCCTATCAAAGGCTATCGATATATTGTGCAATTGTAAATAGTATGTATAGTTCAGGTAGCACTGTGGCTTAGCCCATACCCTTCTTCTGTGGATATTTTTCATTATAGGTCATTAGGTCTTGAATCCTTGTTTATTATACTTTGAACCCTGAACTTTTCATTCTAGTAAATGTAAACCTCGAACCCTCAACTATTGGTTTCCGAGGAGTCCCTCACTTTCTAATACAATCAATCATGGTGCAATGTTTCTATTGTTCTTGTAAATCAATTATAAGTCTCATTCCAGATCCAACCAAATTGTTCTGGGGTGAAAAAGCCAGATGCATCAGCAGACTTACGGAGTAATTTGTGCAAAATACAGAGTTTAAAGGTTTATTTAACATGTATAAAAATGTATGCTATAAAGGGTTTTTTTTTGCTAAGAAACTTATGTCTTATCCTTTTGGGTGGCTTGTTTTGAGCTCATGGATAACTCTAAGTTACCCTAAGTTGGTGGGTATTAAGACTTGTCTTTTAACATGACTCGTTTTATTATTATTTTTCTTTTTTCCCAAATTGTTTGATAGGATCTTTTGATAAGATTCGTTTTCGCCAAGTTTGTTATGGCTTTACAAGTAGAAATTCGTTTATTGATGCATTGTTAAGTATGTACTTTTGGTCGGGTTGAAAGCTCACTCAAACACCCTCTAATCTAAGATCTGACTTTCTGAAAGTTTTAATGTTTTATTTTGAGTGACAATATGACCTACCCATATCTAGTTACTGTGATAGTTGGTTTGTTTGCCCCATTAACTCCCTACGGGTTTCTTTTTGGTTAAAATATAGGGCCTGTTTGGCCAGGACTTAATTTAAGTCCTTATGGACTTATTTTCGGGTAAAAATTTCATATTTTGATAATTTTTTTTATATAAGTATTTAATGTATGTTTGAGATTGTATAAGTTGTAAAAAAAAAGTTAACTTTTTCAGAAAAAAGTTAGGAATCTCTCTTGAAATAAGTTGATTTATTCTGAAAAAAGTTCCCCAAACACCCCCATAGACGGGAAGGAGTCAATATGGCCAAGTTATTCCTCGTCTTTTCCGTAGTACTTCGTCTACTTATCTCTTCTTTGCAATTCTTATGATTTTTTTATAACAATGACTGTACCTATTGGTTCTTGTTTACACAGTTCTTATATATCTGTTCTTGTTCTTATATCACCAATTTGTGCTTCATTTGTTTTAACTATGCAGCAATATTTGCATTTCAATGGTGAAGTAAGGCTTTGAAAATAAAATTGTTAGTTTTAGTAAAACAAGTTGTTTTTCAATATTTGTTCCGAATTGTTATGTCAACTATATGTTACTATGAATTGGATTATCAGTTGAATAGGTTGGCGTTGGTAATTTGGTACCAATATGAGAACGATGATTCTTGTCATGGACCTGCTGAATGAGACCACTTATACTGTTGTTCTTCACTGTAGAGCGTGTCATACACTAAAACCAATGTATCTGAATAGCAGAAAACTGTATGTAAGAAAAAAGAATCATGCTTAAGAGTTAAAGAAATAGACAGTTTTACACAGCCTTCGTTAACATTCATGTCATGTTCTTCTGCGTTGTAACAGAGTATAATAACAAATAGAGAAATGACTAACAAACAACATAGGTTTGGTCAGAATTTGTAAATTTTGACGATCAATCATCTAGAATATGTATATTCTGACGAACATTAGTCAATTAAAACTAATTGTAAAAAAAAAAAAAAACTAATTGTAGCAATTATTTGAGTCAGAGAAACCAAATAAGAAAAAAAAAACGGTAGTAGACCTATTATATTTGGAAAAAGCTTAATCTAAAATCATATTAATTATTAATTCATACTATTTTTATGAACTACTGAACAGGAGATTACAGAGATTTGATCACCATAAAACATCGGCAGAAATGGATCAATTTAACCTTCAATAGCTAGTGTTGAATCCTTATCATGTTCTAGAAGAATTTGCACAAGGGAAAAAGTTTCACAGAAGAATAAGCTTCAGTTCACAGTGTTGATGAAAATGTAAATAAAAAACATGAATGTGAATGATTAATAACATACGTAATTCACATAATAACATACGTAATTCACATGAGGTTCAGATTCCAGCATTTTATTTCTTTCAAGTTTCAACTAGTAGTAAACTTTGGCAAAAAAAAAAAAAAAAAAGGTTTCAACTAGTAAACACTAAACACTGACATCCGAGAGTACTACTTATCCATACTGTCTTTACTATATACTCCCTCCGTCCTGTTTTTATTGTCCATTATTTCCATTATTCATTGTCCCAAAAAAATTGTTCATATTCATATTTATGGTAGAATGATATTCTTATTTGGAATAAGTGACCGTAAAAATAGTTTAAAAAAAAAGAAAGTCTTGAAAATTAAATAGTAATTTAGGAAATTATAGTTTGATTGAATAGAATGTGGATTTTGATTGATGGACAAGGAAAACGGGACGGAGGGAGTACTATATTATAAAAAGCGAAAGGGGTATAATTTGTTGTTTGGTTAATCCTCTATTTTTTGTTATTATCTCATTTTTTGTTATCCTTCATCCACAACCGTTAAATCTTCAACTCAAGTAGATCATGACCGTTAGATAGAAAAATACTAAAAGTTGTTATATACAGAGGTCTAAGGTTCGATTCCCGCCAACAACATATTAATTTATATCTATTATCTATACTATACTATACTATAATAAGCGAAAGGTGGTATAATTTGTAGTTTGATTAATCCTGTATTTTTTGTTATCCTCTCATTTTTTGTTATCATTCATCCACAAGGACCACAACAGTTAGATGTTCAACTCAAATAAATCATGGCTGTTAGATTGAACAATACTAAAAATTATTATATACAGAGGTGTAAGGTTCGATTCCCGCCAACAACATATTAATTTATTTTTAATACTAAAAATTATTATATACTAAGATGTAAGGTTCGAATTCTTTCAATATCATATTAAAATTAATATTTATAATATTATACTACACTATAAACTAATTAAAAAAATTAAAGATAACGTGTGTTTTGCACGAGCTATAAGCTAATATATTATAACTAAGCTAAATCATTGTAAATTCCGATTTATCTATCATTTCGAACCCGATAGAAGTACAAAATATTTATCAATTTTATCTTAGACACAATAAATAAAGGATTATTTATTACATCATTTTTCCTTTTTTATTGAAATTGATGATACGTGTTTTAATTAACATAAACATGTTAATTAAAAAAATTCTTTCTATCTTTTGCATGAAATTTGATATATTTATAATTCTAAAATATTTTTAATTTTTTAAATGTCTTGTATTTTTTCACTCAATAACTCAAAATTTATTTGCAATTCTAGTATTCCATTCACTTTTTTTTTTGTGAAATAATATTTGAAATGTAATCTACGTATTTTTCTTCAAAAACTATATAATTACTGGTTCATTTTTAATTTTTAAATTTACAATTCATTTTTATATTTCGAGGAGTTTGTATGCATATACATGTTTAACTTTTATGTTTTTCTGTTAAGATTTCATGTGTTTAGTTATTTGTTTTAGCCAAGGTAGATTAATAGATGTTTTAAATAACTAACTTATAATCATGTAATGCACAGCTCCTTTTATAATATTTATTAAATTATTATTTTTTTAATATTTATTTGTTATTAGTTTACATATTAAATTATTGTTAAAAAATTGATATATAAGATTTTACTCGTTCAATTTATTATGTATTTTACCTTTATTTCTTAAAATTTGATTTTAACGATTTTGTAGTCCACGTGAAATTTACCAAATAATCTATAATTTAGTGACGATTTAACAATTTTTCTCCAATTAAAACTACCAAAAAACATAATAGAGATGAAATTAATGATTTTTTATATTGAAAATTATATTCGATTTAGAAAATTTACTTCTATTTCGTTTTGATTATCAAAATAACCTTTTTATTATTTGAAGATAGTTGTACTAACAACCAAACACAATTTTAATAATCAATGTAAGATGAATTTTGTCAAAAATTTTGGTAGTCTGTAATCTAGTCCTCAATACGATAAAATAAATAAGAATCGTTAGATATTAAATTAAGTAGTTGAAAAACATTGGATATAACATAAAAAATATTTAAAATTTTAACATATAAATAAAAAGTGTTTTTATTTTGAAATACGAAAAAGTACATGTCAATTATTTAAATCGTAGATAATTGGGTATTCTATATTGAATAGGATTATCAACATAGATCTTTTACACTAAATAGGATTATTGTAAAAATTCTTATTTTCTCTTGAGATTCTAAGTGTACCCATTTAGATAATAATTGTTAAATCATCACTAAATTATATATAATTTTATGAGTTTCACGTACGTAGGCTGTAAAATCATACAATTTTACAAATCTGATTTTTAGATCTCGAGATATATCCCAAATAGTAAATATGTACTTTTTTATATTAATATAAAAATAAATAAAATTTAGTTCTAAACTTCTAATACAACCTTTTATATCCATTTCAGATTATAATTTTTTTAAAATTCAATTCTAATACAACCATTTTTTTAGTACAAGATTTTGGTCAGGCGGGACAAACCGCACATGTATCGACCGTATGTAATCATCATTACAAGGTGCTACCCTACATTGGTTAGATCAACATCCATTTATAGCTCAATTTTGCACCCACCTTATTCTTCTCCTCCTTCTTCACCCACCTCATCCAGGCCCCGTCGCCGTCCGTCACCGCTATCTCCAGCGACCTTCCTCCTCCCCCATCTCCGGCGACCTCCCTCCTCCGATCTGTTCTCCACGGAGCCGTAGGCCTTCATAATCTTCTCCAATCACATCACCAACGAACACCCCTTCATAATCTTCGACGGTGGTGATGACAACTAGTGGGGTGGTCGGAATTGAAAGAGGATGGCGGCTGGAATGGTGGTGTAACAGAGTAACACCTCGTTCGGTGGAGTTCCGTTTGAAGCGAAACCGATCGCGAATCGATTGGAAACCTAGAACACTGGCAGCATTTTCGTCAATTGTTTTTAGAAAAGCTATTCGGCATTTTCGTCGCTGGAAGGACTCACCATTCTATCATGAGTGGGGCCAGAGAAGTTAGACTTTTTCTTTCAACAAAATTCGCAAATGCGGGACAGTAATTGACACGTACACGAGCTCATGATAGCACAGTGTGCATGTACATGAAAGATAGTATTTTTGCAATTTTTAAAAAGAAATTGGTATAATTGCAATTAAGATGGTAAAATTGCAAAAAAATTTTTTTACAAAAAGTAAAATTGCAAAAAATTACTTTTGACAATTTATTTATCAAAAAAAGCTCTTAATTATTCTGTACTTATCTTCTTTTATTTTGGTATTTATTTATTTTGTAATTACGGGAATTTCTATTTTATAAAATAAAATAATGATATTATAGTTCTTAATAACTAAGCTATTAACTTTTTCAGCTATTACCTTTATCTAACTAAAATCTGTTCTTTCCAAAAATAAAAATATCGTGGATCGTTCTATTTAATGAAATAAACTAATAATATTATAATTACTAATATCTCTTTTTCAAACATGTATTTTTACTTAAATATTTATTATTGATAAAACATGTAATTCTATTTTATAAAATAATGTTGGTCCCGGAGTATTGCAGAAGGGGGGGGGGGGTTGAATGCAATACTGATAAAATTCAATCTTTAAAACAACAACGATAATAAAGATTACAAGTTATCAGTAGATGTATGCAAGCAATAAGTGAAACAAGATTTCTCACAAAATAAATGTTTTATTTATCTTGTGTAAAGTGTTGCTACAACCTAGAGAAAATGTTCTCCAACTTCGTTGTCTCTTGAGATTACAAGATTGCTTCGTGTGCGTATATGTGCTTTGAAAAGAATCTGAGATGTGTATCTAAGTACTATCGCATGGGGTGTTGAGCTGCTGTCATTTTCAAGTGGAGCTCATTACAATTTGCACACCCATGTGACTTTCCTAAATTGCTATACAGACAGGATACACCTTACAAGTAAAGCAACCTAGATTCTTTCTATTTCTAGCTAATACAATTCTAGTAGATGTGGATATTACATACACCTCAAATTGACCAGCCTTGACTTGTGAATCTCTTAAGCTTCTGTCGTAGTCTTTGCAGGTCTGCTACAAACGATAGAGTGTTGCAGCAAATCGGTTTCTTGAACATGTAACCTGTCACGGGCTTTGACTGAGAAAAATACCCAAATCAAATAATTCAATGTGACAGTAACCTTAACCGCCAAGTCTGCTGTCAAAGGAATATTCAGTAGTTGACAGTACGAGCTCCCGCCAATGTTGCTATCGGAACTCCAGACTTGCTGTCAAGTGTGAGAATGTTACTGTCCCATGCTTCAGCCAATGTTGCTGTCAGATGTAGCCTTGTCGTGACTTTGCAACATTTGTCTTCTTGTAACCTTACTGTCAAGAATATGACAGTAACTTTTATTCTTGCCGTCTTCTGGATGTATTCCTTGAGACTTGAACAAATGTATGAACTTCTCTCAAATCATACAATTATTACATGACAGCAATTATTCGATTACAAAGACATACTCTGGCTGTGACAGTATGTTCAACTTAGTAAAAACTAAGTACAGGGAAATATAGTTAAGTTGTCTCTATGCTATCACCCATAAATCCCAAATCTCCCCCCATTTGTTTTTATGCACAATAACAACAAATTTACAATCAAAACGTGCTGACAACTTAACTAACATAGATCAGAATAGTTGAAATACCATATCTGAAAAATGTTAAAAAAAATCTAAAAAATGTTAAAAAAATCTAGAACATGAAGCTTATGAATTAACTGCAAATCAATTGCTCCTATTGAATGAGCAAATCAGAGATTAACTTAACTTGATTTTAGCAGTCTCCAGTTGTTCAGATTTTTCCCTCTCTCTTCTGAGAGCTTCATTTCTTGCTTTCTTGAGGTCTTCAACTAAAACTTTTTCTTCTGGTGATCTGGCATCATCTTCAATGCCTTCAATGTACCCTTGAATCACTCGAGAAGAAAATACTTCAGCATCTTTTAGATCAAACCAAGTTTCAAAATCATAAGTGTATGTTCTGAACTTCAGAATTCCTTGGATGATCTTGAATCTCCTTCCAGGAAAAGCATTCAGAGATTCTCTTCTCTTTCTGTCTAGCTTTGGATCTTCATATCTCCTTTGATCAAATATAACCTCTAGTTCCTAAGCAACTAGCATTTCGAGCTTATGAACTGATCCAACAACTTTCCAGTAGAGATCCTTCAGTATACTGGTCCTCAGTTTGTGAAAACTATCAACATAGATTTCTTGCTTATCATATTTGATTCTCAGAGGATTATCCAGTATACAGGGCTGATAACCTGCTTCCTCACTGAATAGCTTGTTGATTTTCTTTTGGCTTTCCTTCAGTAGAGCTTCTAGGTCTTCAGCACTTTGTTTGGCAGGTTTGGTAGGTTTGGTAGGTTGGGATGATTTAGCTCTAGCAGCCTAAAAAGCTTGTTCTACTTCATATTCAGCCATGCCAGCCTTTGTAAAAGGACGGTGTGCTTCTGTAAGGCTCACATCAGGCATTGGTTCCCCATCAGAACTAACTTCCAGATCTGCATTATCATGTGCTCTCCAATTCACCATACTTCTCATAAAATTCAGCATACCTTTTAGCATAGTATTCCTTGACATGCTCTAAGATACTGCTGGAAACATCTTGGTCTGTTTCCATGAGAGTGATCATCCTTTCTAGAACGAAGAAATCAATTCTTCTCCTTACCTTTACCGTTTTGCATGAAAGATCACGAATTCCTACCACATGTGAAACTATCTCCATAGTGAAATCTGGTTCTACAGTTATGCATGTAGTTCCACAGTCCTTAAGATCATACTTGCGTACGTTGTTGTTGACTGGGTCCAGTTCCACTGAGACAGATGTAATGCTCCCATCTATTGAGTTTTTCAACAGTTCAAAACTATTTACTTTTCTCTTGTCAATGGGCTTCTCTATCAAAACTGCTCCATGCTTCTTTTCCCTTGCTGCTGCAACTGTCTTCCCTTTTATCTTGGTTGTACGATAGGCTTGTGCTCTTGTCTTTCTTCTGTTAGACGTGAAATTCTTAACAAGCTTTCGTACTTTGACAGTTTCTTCAGGTTGACTCTTGACAGCATCTTTCATGACAACATCTTTGACAGCTTCTTCTGTTTGGCTCTTGACAGCATCTTTCACTTGGGTGTCTCCAGCCATTTTGACAGTATCCTTGTTGACAGTATATTTATCCAGATCAAAACATTCAACTACAAGTCTCAAGATACTTGCCTCCAAGGCTTCAAGAATTTCTAACTCCCCTTCATCATTGACAACATCTTTCTTTTCAGTACTGGGAGTTTCTTGCTCTTCTTGGGTAGCATCCATCTGAGTTTGTGTAGCAACATTCTCATAGGCTTCTCTTCTAGAACTCCTGATTTCTCCAGGTCCACCACTTCCTCCAATTTCATCCTCATCATCATCCAAAGTATCATCATAGGTGCAACTTTCTCCTATCTTGGCATTAGCATCAGAGATCAGCTTCTTTATGATTGAGCTAATTTCCTCATCTCTTTTTGCTAATAGCCTATGAATATCCTTGACAACTTTAATCTTGTCACTGGTGATACTGGATTTGAGAATTTTCTTCAGCACTGTCATGATTGTTTCAGTGCTTAGTCCTGAAACCTTATCCAATGGTAAGAAATCCAAACTTCTTGCTCCTGTCTTTGTGATCCTTCTAAAACACACACCATAAGGATTTTGAATCACCTCAGGGAGTTTGTCTTCAACCATCCTTTTAATTTGTGCTATCAGACTATCATTGAAGGTTGTTGAATTTCTGACTACCAACGTTCCAAGGACTTGGAGTACTCTAGCATGCAGACTTTGTAAAAGTTGCATTGTGATGAATATGGTCAAACGGTTCTTCAGATAAACTTGAATAGCCCACCTTCTTTCCAAGTTGATTCTCACAGAGACACTTATTACTTTGCTTTTCAGTATTGACGCCAATTTTGTAAAAGCTCCCCATTGTGACAGCCCCAAATCCGGGATTAGGAATCCAGGCCATCACACTCAAATTCCATTTATTAGCACTATTTTTTTTATTACCATTTAATACTCACACAAATGACCCCACACTAATCTCAACACACACACACACACACACACACACCAGTCATATGCTCAGAGAACAACATCCATAATAATAATAACTGTTAAAAGTTGAAAGAGTTATTACAAACCCAGAATCTTACTTAAGTACATTGCTGAATATTACTTCGAGAGGAAGCATTTCAACAATCAAAAGTTTAGTTCTCAACTTACACACTTAATACACATAAGTCTACCAATACCCATCTGCGTATCAGCTACCTCAGGGATAGGCTCCAGCACTCTCTCAAAAGGTCGTCTTTCCCTTACCCTCTTGCGGGGTGTAGTGCGGAGTATCGGCATTTGACCTAGCTGTTATATACATAAGTAGCAAGAGTGAGCTATGATAGCTCAGCAAGATAAATTTGTAAACCAGTATCAAAGGAAACATATATATATATATATATATATATATATATATATATATATATATATATATATTAATAAACGGAAGACCCATCATAATCTTTAAGAAAAGAATTAATTTTTATTTATTAAATACACCATCTATTTATTTTTATACGAAATGAAATATAAAACTATATAATATCAGTTTCTCTTCTAATATAATATAATATAATATCAGTTTCTCTTCTAAATTATAAAAATAATTCCATAATTTCATACCATTTTTCCTTTTTCCAGTATGTCAATCTATAACCATTATCAATTCTTTTTTTAAATACTTTGGGGATATCTGTTGTCGCCTGATACGTTAGGACGATGATCAGTCGCCTAATCGTACCTGCTCTCTGTTTACTACTAGTAGAAGGAATGATCCAACCTGGTCATCATTCCTGGAGGAAGGCTCTCTGCTACATCCCCTTTCGGCATCTCTTGGTCCGTAATAAAATATTGAGTGCTGGACTGTGCCGAACACAGCCTCTTACGCTTGCTGTTGCAATCCCCCCTTTTTATCAAATCATTATTCCATTTATAAAACACTATTCCATATTTCCCATTTTCCGTTTCCATTTTCATTCACATATATCATTTCCATTTCCATTTCCATTTATCATCATCTTTAAAAATGCATACATCATAATACTTTGATTATGACTCAGACATCTCTTCTGTATTTAATAAAGTCAAATATGCTATTAAATACATAAACTATTCCTTCTATTTTTAAATTATTAAATAATATTCAAATAATATTTATTAAATCACAAATGTCTGAAGATTATAAATAATAGAATATTATAAACCATATAACCCTAGATAACAACTGATACCATTCTTTTTCATATCTTTTGAAGCCATAAGGTATATTAGCTCCATTCATATTCATTCCATATCCACAATCCATATCCGTAATGTAACACCCCCAAATCCGGGGTCAGGGATTTGGTCATCACGCGGAAATCCTTATTAACAATTCACCTGTTTAATAACATTAATCCATCTATAATCATTGAATAACTGAAGTACATCATTGAGACCCCAACTACCAAGCATCTTATAGGTTATAGGGCTAGAAACAAGAACTAAAATCTTTGCATTACTCACTTTATTACATCCATTGAATCAAATTACACTGTGTCTTACAAATCTTATCCCGCTAGTATAGCTTCGTTGAGAAGTATACCAGCAACTAGTTCTACTCTATACAATGTGATATATATATATTACACATTAATAAAACCATATGTAACTTACTCCAGCTATAGATGTCTGGATCCTGTCTTCTTCATAAGGGTAGTCTGCCTGCTTCTTTCGAGCTATGCAGATAATCCTCATCCGTTTACCTCTTTCTGAAAGGCTAATATATATAAAAACAAACAAGTATGAGCGAAAGAATTGCTCAGCAAGTGGTTACTAGTGTTCACAAAAATCTCCCATCATATACATGGGGTTTTCATAATACCACGGATACTTAATATCATTAATAAAATATATGTATCCAAGAAACCTCAATAGGGAAAGTATAATGATTAAAATAATCATTAAATGAACATGATAAGTTCATAATCACAATAATGACCTTTTCGTCAAAATATCTGCTATGAAAAGAAGATAAGCAGAAAATCAATATATAAATATCATCTTTCATGATATATCTGTAATCTTTATCGCAATATGAATAGTTCTGGCATTTTATAAAAGGATGAGGTTTCAAAACACACCAATAACCTTTTTGTAAAATCATGTCTGCTATATCAACCATAAGCAGAATATCAGCATATAACTTAAAAGATGAAGTTATAAGGAAGGTTATTGTAACATCAGTTTTCACACTTTTTAAAACCCTGCCAACATGACCGGCAAACCTTTCAGTATATGTTGCAGAAATATCCACAATTGGATGATGAACTAATACGGGAGTATCTCGCGCCAGATGTCACAACCTTATGATGATCAGTCATAAGTTGTGCATCTCCAAATTTTGTTTCTCTACATGTAGATGGAAGAACTGACGGATTTACTTGTCTACCGCCCTCTTGATCTCCCGCCAACGGTTGGGCATAGTCGGGACCAGCGCAACTCGGACCCCTTTTAATAATGATGGACCGTCCCACGGCCTCTTACACGATTATCAGTGATGGATTGATTCACAGCCTCATACACACATACTCCTAGTTCGAGTAAAATCCATGACTCTGAAACGTAAAGTTCGTCCTCCTTTTCCCCGAGTAATAACTCGTTGATACAACTCCACAAAGTAGTTGTATCTAATTGGAAAGGAAAATTTACCAATATTTCCCGAGCAGTAGCTCGTTAATGGATTAACACTTGTTACAGCAATCCTACTCCTCGAGTGTTGAGGAAGTAGCCAGAGTCCCCTGACTCATAATAACTGGGCTCAAAATAAGTTCTCGACATTTTTCGTAACTCAGAAGTCAGGTAAAATAGAATTTCTCAAATAGAGTTTCCTAGTTTTGAAGGAAAACGATGCCATTGCAGGCTAGGAGTTGATTTAAGATCATCAGGGAAACCTTATAATACTTTTGGAAAATCGTTGTTAAGCAACATAGATTAGGTGCTCAACGTTATTTAGGGAAAACCCAGAAGATCGAAAGTATTCGAGATACTTTTAATAAAACTCAGAAATATACTCTATAATTATTGAAGTCAAATATGCTTTTAAATACATAAACTATTCCATCTATATTAAAAGTATTTAATAAATATTCAGATAATATTTATTAAATCAAGAATGTTTAAAGAATATATTTAAATAAAATAATTACGCTTAAACCCAGAAGTGAATATTCAAAATAATATTCATTAAATAAATAATCATTAAATGATTATTCAAAAAGCCTTTAAATGAATATTCAAAATAATATTCCTTTAATAAATAAATAATGAAATAATTTATAATTAACAACCTTTAAATGAATATTCGAAATAATATTCATCAATTAAATAGCCCTTAATAATAATGATAAAGTGTTTAAATGAATATCCAAAATAATATTCATTAACTTTAAATGAATATTCGAAATAATGTTCGTCAAATAAACAACCCTTATTAATAATAAGGAAAACTTTAAATGAATATTTAGGATAATATTCGTTAAGTAAATAGACATTTAAAGATAACTAAAACCTTTCAATGAAAATCCGAATTAAGATTTATTTAAATAAATAACTCGCATATGATTATGAAATCATACTTTAAATAAACATTTGAAACGATGTTTTCCATGTAATTATAATCCTCGAATATTATTTACTAAATAAATAATACTCAGAAAATAATTGTAATACGTACACGATATACCGCCTCGCGGTTCGTAACAAATTAGTCGAAACATATGCCCTATACTAAGGGCTATCATAAACCCGGCTTATAGCTACTAGATCACCTCTAGTCTATAAGTCGTCTAATTAAAAATTTCACTTCAAGTATGACAATATATTAAGTCAAAACAACTATGCATATGCCTTGCATCGTATATCGTGAAATATTCAATAATACTCTTAATGAAATAGTATTTGATTAATATTCCTCAAGTGAGATAATACTCAAATAACAATCCTTGAATCTGACTCAAGTAATAAATACTTTTTGAAATTATAGTAATAATACTAAATAACATTCCTCAGAGTACATAGTACTTTGCCGCTAGAATCCCTCCGGGTTTCCACGACTATTTACATATATCCAAATACCGACTCCCGGTCTAGAGTCGAACACAAGAAGTATGCTCTTATACTTAGAACTACAAGATCCACCGGTTCATAACTATTCATCTTAAATCTTATATGTGAATCAGAAGGCCAACTATATATATATATATATATATGGCAATATAAGCAATAACTGCAAAACTGTGTAACTCTATACATGGAAAAACAGGAATATAGAACCAATACTACAAAGTATGGTTTAGAACACTTGCCTGGTATCCGAGAAGTAGTAGGGCACGTGACAATGTCGAACAATCTAGACAAGGTCAAAGAAAACATTAGGTTAATCCCTTGGATACTCTATTTATACATCAACGCTTAAACACATAAGCGAGACACAACTATGGTACTACTAGCTTGCTTTAGGCTCGTACTAGGTCCATGTTAATCAACAAATACTTAGGTCGAAGATTCGTTTTAGCAATTGGATCTTGTTCGCTCGTTTTACTAAGTGGTTCTCAAAGTTATAGCCAAGTGCTCTAAGGGGTTCCTTCGCACTTAACCTTGATTCGAACATTTTTATAAAATCGGAAAACGATCCATTTGACATGTGGTTTTCTCTCATACCTTCCATATGATCTCTAGTATTTATTTACCAAGATTCGCCACTGATTAACATGCTTTACGAGGGTTCAATTCAAGTTACTAACTTTTACTTACGGTTTCGAACCAATTTTAGTAATTTGACCATAACTCCTAAACCGTAAGTCGGAATGTTTCAATTCTCACGCCAAAACGATCTATGGCTCGAGATATACAAGGACAAGTCATAACATTACCAAGGTCAGGAATTTATATTAACTGCCATGCTCGGTTTCTAAGTGTTAACAAAAATTCGGCATTACGACGGCTATAATTCGGACGTTCCAAAAATCATAATCATCCCACCAAGCCACACCGGGCATCAATACAATTTATAAACATGATTCTCATCTCAACAAACCCTAGAACCACTGATCTTAACCTCAAAATCATCATGCTTCTTAAATCACATAACTAACTCCATAATCATGCTTATAATCACCACTATAATCATACAAGGCTAAAATCATCAAAAACATATATAAATCTCAAATCAAATGCTAGGGTTTCAAGAGGTCTACCTTCCTTGGAGTATTTTCTAGCCTCACTAAGCTTTGTATGATCCTTGAGTGGCCTTAAGCTAGCTAAATCAACCATAAGAATCAAAGAAAACCAGATTAGTTCTTGAAGAACACTATTCATCACTCAACTTGTAAAAATCATAAAAAATCGAAAAACAAGAGTTTAGCTCTCAAACTTTTACCACATCTTGGGTTCTTCATAAGCTTTGTTTTGAGCTATAGATCATGAAATTTGAAGCTTGGAAGCTATGGTTTTGAACCCGTTTTTCCTACTGGATAGAAACTGGTCAGATTGGGTTTCCCAACTTTGAGCATGGATTTGACTAGGTTATACTACTTGGATTGCAATGAAATTTTGAACGAACCTTGCCCATGGAGTGGAGAAGCTATGGTTAAAATATGGTAATTTTAGACTCTCTAGATTGGGAGATATGAATTTTTATTTCATAGTGCTTCTTGCTGGGCAGGTTTAAGAAAATGGAGAGAGATTGTGTTTTCTTGATTTGTTTTGTGGTAATAATGCATAAAGTGATCCTTTGATAGATAATATCTCATCTTGGTTGTGTTAGTGGAGTGTGATGCACTAGATGATGCAATTGGGCAAGACATGTGTTGTGTTTTAAATGGTTGCTAGCTAACTTGGAGTTGGATTTAGCTAAGTACTTGTTCATTCCATAACCAAGCTAGTTACTTGAGCCCACTTGGTTTCTAGATATTTTCTAGTGGCTTATGCATGACTCTTACTTCCTCTGGTTGTTTCTTTTGTCCGGTTATTGCTCAATTTCGCTAATCGTTCGAAAGAATATCTCAAGGATTTCTACTTTGGGTTTTACCGGAAACCTTCTTAATAATAACACTAATATATTTAATCCTCCTTTATAATTCTTGGATTTAAATCCCTTAAATCTTTTTAATAAATCCTTCCTTTGACTCTTGATATACCATATCCTTAATCCATGATTCGTTCGCTCAATCGCTTAATCTCGTTTTAATAACTCAGCGGTTTCTAGAACGTGCATTTCACTGTCTCAGAGGTTTTCGTTCTAAATCCTCAAATCAAATAAAATAAAATCCTAACATATTAAATCCTTAATTCCTCAAAATTAATATCTCATTTCTTGAATATAATAATATATAATTCACTGCCCGGTCAAATATTACACCGAAATACAAATTGGAATTTCTGAATTCCGATCGTCTTTGCATACACTTATTTGCTCTATAGATCACTAATATGACTTCAGAATATCCATCCTATGTCTCGTACATAGATGACATGAAAAATTTTCTTAATCCTCAAAATCACTATTCACGCATGACAACACTATTCACGTATACACTTATTCTTAATAAGAAAAGTTTTAATTCTACCGAAAAATCTGGGTTCTTACAGTCTCCCCTCCTTAAAAGGATTCCGTCCCGGAATCAGTTTAGGAATCACTGGGGTTACTCCTTCTTTGTTTGACTCTTTCAACTTCCAGGTGGATTCTTCCACATCTTGATCTTCTCACAATTCCTTATTAGTTTGAAAACCTTGTTCCTTAACACTTGCACATTTCTAACCATGATTTCCACAGGAATACCTTTAGCATCACGCATCTCCAATCTCATATTCTCTATCCTGTTTGCGCAGAAATATACCTATATGAACTGGCTTGTCATTCTTCAACATGCCATTTAGCTTATCAATAGCAGTACTAACTCTATCCATCTTGGGATTTCACTAGCGGTTTGCTGGTAAAATCTTTTGTCTCTTTGGTTTGTTGAATTAACTCGGTTTCTAATATCTTTATCTTGCCAGCCTCCTTCCAACACAAGGAAGAGGGACAACTCTTTTCATAACGGCCTCGCAAGGTAGTATCCCTATTCATTATGGTACCGTCTAAGTGCATCTAATATCTCGGACTATGGGTCTTGTGTAAAATCTCATCCTTGAATCCCCGAATCTTCGGAGTCTATCTCTTTTCTCCTTTTGACTAAGACATTGGCCTCCCCTGAATGGTAGAGCATCTTATAGTCGTATCTTGATCTCTATCATGACATAAGGTCTTAATGCTCCGACCTTTAAATATATCTTCTCTGTAAAAATTTTCATAAAATAAGCTCTAAAAATACTCCTTGAAACAATTGTAAGAAAATATTGGTTATAATCTATATTTCCTGTTTGTACTTAAACGGGCATATACTTTACCCTCTTTCTTGAAAATTTTCCTTGCTCTTTCCTTCTGCATAATATATACTTGAGGCTTTTATGGTCCATATAATGTTTCCAAATCTTTTGGAGCGAAAACCATCGCTGCTAATTCCAATTTATGGGTGGGTATCTAGTCTCTCACTCTTTTAACTGTCTGAATGCATACACGCTTACTCTACGGTGCTGCTATCTTAGCAAGGTCCTGCACGAATTTCCTATAATAGCCTATCAGGTCTATAAAACTTCTCACCTCTGTGGGTGTAGTTGGTCTCTCCCAATTGAAAAAACTTATATTTTAGCGGGATCCATTAATACTCCCTTGGTAATAACCACACATCTTAGAAATTGGGCTTCATTAAACCATAATTCACACTTTGAGAATTTGGCATGCAACTGCTCTTCTCATATTAACTCTAAAACAATTTTTAATTGTTCGTCCTCTGGATATATCAAGACGTCATCAATAAATACAATAACGAGCTTATCTAAATATTTCTTGAACACTTGATTACCTGAATCCATAAAACTACGGGTGCATTAATCACCCAGATGACATTGCTAAAAGCTCATAGTGTCTATACCTATTGCGAACGCAGTATTGGGTATATCCTCGGGTGTAATCTTTAACTGGTGGCATCCAGTTCTCAATTCAATCTCGGAATATACATATCATTTCTTAGCTGGTTTAGCAAATCGTTTCTCCTTGGTAGTAGGTTGATAAACTTGTTCCATGGTCTAGTGGTCAGGACCTCAGACTCTGAATCTGGTAACCCGAGTTCAATTCTCGTTAGTTGATATACACTTTCATTATTCCATCATTCCATTTTCACAACCAACACCGAGGCTCCCCACGGTGATGCACTGGGTCTTATCATACTCTTGCCCATCATTTGTCACTGATTCCTACTCTTTCCTTTCTACTAGGGTTAATCCATAACAGTTTCTATTTCCCGGTCCGATGGTAATCTAGGTAGATTCATTGGAATACGTTATCGAACTTGTCAATTGTCAGGGTTCTTTAACCCTTCACCTCAACACTTATTCTGCAATTTCAGAACTAGCGTCTGTTCGTAAACAACTTTTCCATAATCCCAATCCAACTATGGTGCCTCTATCGGGCACCGCTGTCACTGAAGTTTCCCATTACTTCGTCATTCCTTTCAGATATAGTTTGACCCAATTTTTATTCGTATAATCTCCTTGAGGAGGAGTAAACTGATTCTATCGATATGTCGCTGGTATACTAATCATTTTGGGACTCGCTCTTATCCTCGGCGATTCCATTGCGAATCTAATCTATATTAACGAATTTCGCTTATCTGACCTGGTTGGCATCCCCTTGGAATTCATTAGAGATAACAAGAATCATGGAGCTTTGAAAAGATAGCTGCCATATCAAGACAAATGTCATACAATGGTGATCATAAGATTATGAATTTTAAAGCAAATCTTATTTGAGATAAGAGAATTTACCAAGAGATCAATATGATCAAAAGAACTAACGTTGCGTGCCTTAGTTAAGGCATTACTAAAGGTAATTAGCCTTCTTGTATTTCACAACACACAAGTGATGGCGTCACATCAGACTTCTATCACACAGACAGATAGTCCTTGTGGCCCCTATAAAAATAGGGTTGTTCGTCTCAGTGGAAGAAGAGAAATATGAAGTAATTCGAAATCAAGGTAATAAATTATCGTCTTTCGACAAATAATTCTCAAAGGGGCACCTGGAAGGAATTTCCCAGGTGTGATTCCAAAAGTAAAGAATATCCAGAAAGATACTGGTATCTATAACAAGCAAATGGTGTTGTACCACCTTAAGACTATCCACTATTGAAGGAAAGTGGAAGTTTGAATAACATCATTTCACAGGGCTTCAGAAACCTGAAAGTAGGTATCATGATAGCCTCTGGCACAATTGAAACCCAGTACGGGTGAACACAAGTACAACAATGTATCTTTCGAAGAAGCATATCCCATATAAGGAAGCTCTCGCTTGGAGAGATGTCAAATAATTCATAGGTCAGGGAGGTAATCAAAACGATTCACCAATGGGGAGGGTACTGCCAAAGTCTCTACGGATGCCTTCTATGTCGCCTCATTTAATAGATAATCGCTTGATTCTAAAGTTTTCTTCCTCATGCACACCTTATAGGGCTCGATAACTTAAGTCATTATCGACTCGTACTAGTCACCACAGTCTCAACTATCAGTATTTACAATCGTAGAGAGTTATACCCAACTCGGCGCAATCATCTCAAGCAACGTTCCATTCCACACAAAGACTTCCTTATAGGTGTCGCCCTTGGTAATGACGAATTCTATCCTTTGAATAGGCGGTATTCCGGAAGATCGTTAGAAAATTCATACTTAAATCCGGTATCTATTTCAATCATCTTTATATCCTATATTCCTTTTTTTTTCCTATATCAATCCCGTGTGCCACATAAGCTTAACACTTTTGGCATGACAACATTTTCATTTAAATCAATCCCAGAGCTGCTTAGTCCGTCTTGGCCCTTAATTTTATTTTGTCTTTACCGTCCAATATCAACTTCATCACTTTATCTCTACAATCCATTTTAACAATCCGGGTCTGTCCACCAACCCACATGGCGGTTACCTTAACCAATCGACCATGTTTGCTCTAGTTTTCACTCTTTTGGCGACATTCTCTGATAATCAGAAAGACAAGGTTTGCCAAAAATTTGTCGAATCTCTTCCCAATATTAGGGAAATTTGGCTAGTCTATTTATCCACTGTTAATACTAGGAATTCAATTTCGAAACCTGAAGAACAATTCTATGAACATCCAAATAGGTAGAATCATAAGCAGTCATAATAACGGAATAATCGACATAAAGTTGGAAGTTTAACCACTAGAAAGGAACCAAATATACACCTCCCATAGAAGGGAAAACCAAAGTTTCACACGGAACATGCCACATTTTCCTCATACATATACGTCCGAGTAGTCTATATTACCAACAGTCAGTTTACTTAACCCCCCACTTAAAGGGAACATTACTTTATAACTAGTCATTCATCAAAACCAGCAGTACCCGGATCTGACTCCGGCTTCTCAGTTCTATCCTCGTAATTTCCTCCTCGGCCGTCAGCCGGGTCCTCTACTCATTTGTCCTTGTATTTATTCCAATCAAATCAACAGCGAAGTTCCAAACGATCCAGTCGTGGGCAACAGTTGATACCACCTCTATCTCATCTATTCTTAAATCTCTACTCCATTCACTTCATCATATCTCTTGATGAATCATAATCGACTCCAAATTCTTGTCTTGTCACTTAATCACTCTCTAAGGACTCTTTCGGTCCTCAAGTAAACATATCACATCTTTATCAGTCGGCTCGTTCTCTACAAGATTATTCCCTTGACCTTCCATGAGGTCCTCCTCTAGATCCTCCTCTAGATCCTCCTCTGGATCCTCCTCTATCGGGCCAACGTCCATCTCAAGGAACACATCATTATGTGTCTGCTCAGAGGCCTCGGGGTCTGGCATATTCGGTATCTCAACCCTCTCAACCACAATATCCGATGTCAACTTTCTATACTTCATCATCATTTTGAAAATTCCCTATAGTTCGGGGAATACATAACTGCATCCATGAATTCCCTCAAATCATCTTAAATTCATGTCTCGGGCGATCTATGCCCCTGCCGACCAATACTTATCTCTGAGCATTCTTTGGTAGATATTCATCACCACAAGAAGCGAGGTCTACATCATCATATTCTTCAACGTAGCATTCACACCTTAACTTAACCGTTGGTACTATATCCAATAGTCCAACATGAACTCTACATGAGTTCTGACGTTCTCACATAACTATACACACTCCTACTCACTCTCGTTTCTAGTTTACTATAACCTCATCTCTGATACCATTTCTGTAACACCCCCAAATCCGGGGTCAGGGATTTGGACATCACGCGGAAATCCTTATTAACAATTCACCTGTTTAACAACATTAATCCATCTATAATCATTGAATAACTGAAGTACATCATTGAAACCCCAACTACTAAGCATCTTATAGGTTATAGGGCTAGAAACAAGAACTAAAATCTTTGCATTACTCACTTTATTACATCCATTGAATCAAATTACACTGTGTCTTACAAATCTTATCCCGCTAGTATAGCTTCGTTGAGAAGTATACCAGCAACTAGTTCTACTCTATACAATGTGATATATATATATTACACATTAATAAAACCATATGTAACTTACTCCAGCTATAGATGTTCTGGATCCTGTCTTCTTCATAAGGGTAGTCTGCCTGCTTCTTTCGAGCTATGCAGATAATCCTCATCCGTTTACCTCTTTCTGAAAGGCAAATATATATAAAAACAAACAAGTATGAGCGAAAGAATTGCTCAGCAAGTGGTTACTAGTGTTCACAAAAATCTCCCATCATATACATGGGGTTTTCATAATACCACGGATACTTAATATCATTAATAAAATATATGTATCCAAGAAACCTCAATAGGGAAAGTATAATGATTAAAATAATCATTAAATGAACATGATAAGTTCATAATCACAATAATGACCTTTTCGTCAAAATATCTGCTATGAAAAGAAGATAAGCAGAAAATCAATATATAAATATCATCTTTCATGATATATCTGTAATCTTTATCGCAATATGAATAGTTCTGGCATTTTATAAAAGGATGAGGTTTCAAAACACACCAATAACCTTTTTGTAAAATCATGTCTGCTATATCAACCATAAGCAGAATATCAGCATATAACTTAAAAGATGAAGTTATAAGGAAGGTTATTGTAACATCAGTTTTCACACTTTTTAAAACCCTGCCAACATGACCGGCAAACCTTTCAGTATATGTTGCAGAAATATCCACAATTGGATGATGAACTAATACGGGAGTATCTCGCGCCAGATGTCACAACCTTATGATGATCAGTCATAAGTTGTGCATCTCCAAATTTTGTTTCTCTACATGTAGATGGAAGAACTGACGGATTTACTTGTCTACCGCCCTCTTGATCTCCCGCCAACGGTTGGGCATAGTCGGGACCGGCGCAACTCGGACCCCTTTTAATAATGATGGACCGTCCCATGGCCTCTTACACGATTATCAGTGATGGACTGATTCACAGCCTCATATACACATACTCCTAGTTCGAGTAAAATCCATGACTCTGAAACGTAAAGTTCGTCCTCCTTTTCCCCGAGTAATAACTCGTTGATACAACTCCACAAAGTAGTTGTATCTAATTGGAAAGGAAAATTTACCAATATTTCCCGAGCAGTAGCTCGTTAATGGATTAACACTTGTTACAGCAATCCTACTCCTCGAGTGTTGAGGAAGTAGCCAGAGTCCCCTGACTCATAATAACTGGGCTCAAAATAAGTTCTCGACATTTTTCGTGACTCAGAAGTCAGGTAAAATAGAATTTCTCAAATAGAGTTTCCCAGTTTTGAAGGAAAACGATGCCATTGCAGGCTAGGAGTTGATTTAAGATCATCAGGGAAACCTTATAATACTTTTGGAAAATCGTTGTTAAGCAACATAGATTAGGTGCTCAACGTTATTTAGGGAAAACCCAGAAGATCGAAAGTATTCGAGATACTTTTAATAAAACTCAGAAATATACTCTATAATTATTGAAGTCAAATATGCTTTTAAATACATAAACTATTCCATCTATATTAAAAGTATTTAATAAATATTCAGATAATATTTATTAAATCAAGAATGTTTAAAGAATATATTTAAATAAAATAATTACGCTTAAACCCAGAAGTGAATATTCAAAATAATATTCATTAAATAAATAATCATTAAATGATTATTCAAAAAGCCTTTAAATGAATATTCAAAATAATATTCCTTTAATAAATAAATAATGAAATAATTTATAATTAACAACCTTTAAATGAATATTCGAAATAATATTCATCAATTAAATAGCCCTTAATAATAATGATAAAGTGTTTAAATGAATATCCAAAATAATATTCATTAACTTTAAATGAATATTCGAAATAATGTTCGTCAAATAAACAACCCTTATTAATAATAAGGAAAACTTTAAATGAATATTTAGGATAATATTCGTTAAGTAAATAGACATTTAAAGATAACTAAAAACCTTTCAATGAAAATCCGAATTAAGATTTATTTAAATAAATAACTCGCATATGATTATGAAATCATACTTTAAATAAACATTTGAAACGTTGTTTTCCATGTAATTATAATCCTCGAATATTATTTACTAAATAAATAATACTCAGAAAATAATTGTAATACGTACACGATATACCGCCTCGCGGTTCGTAACAAATTAGTCGAAACATATGCCCTATACTAAGGGCTATCATAAACCCGGCTTATAGTTACTAGATCACCTCTAGTCTATAAGTCGTCTAATTAAAAATTTCACTTCAAGTATGACAATATATTAAGTCAAAACAACTATGCATATGCCTTGCATCGTATATCGTGAAATATTCAATAATACTCTTAATGAAATAGTATTTGATTAATATTCCTCAAGTGAGATAATACTCAAATAACAATCCTTGAATCTGACTCAAGTAATAAATACTTTTTGAAATTATAGTAATAATACTAAATAACATTCCTCAGAGTACATAGTACTTTGCCGCTGGAATCCCTCCGGGTTTCCACGACTATTTACATATATCCAAATACCGACTCCCGGTCTAGAGTCGAACACAAGAAGTATGCTCTTATACTTAGAACTACAAGATCCACCGGTTCATAACTATTCATCTTAAATCTTATATGTGAATCAGAAGGCCAACTATATATATATATATATATATATATATATATATATGGCAATATAAGCAATAACTGCAAAACTGTGTAACTCTATACATGGAAAAATAGGAATATAGAACCAATACTACAAAGTATGGTTTAGAACACTTGCCTGGTATCCGAGAAGTAGTAGGGCACGTGACAATGTCGAACAATCTAGACAAGGTCAAAGAAAACATTAGGTTAATCCCTTGGATACTCTATTTATACATCAACGCTTAAACACATAAGCGAGACACAACTATGGTACTACTAGCTTGCTTTAGGCTCGTACTAGGTCCATGTTAATCAACAAATACTTAGGTCGAAGATTCGTTTTAGCAATTGGATCTTGTTCGCTCGTTTTACTAAGTGGTTCTCAAAGTTATAGCCAAGTGCTCTAAGGGGTTCCTTCGCACTTAACCTTGATTCGAACATTTTTATAAAATCGGAAAACGATCCATTTGACATGTGGTTTTCTCTCATACCTTCCATATGATCTCTAGTATTTATTTACCAAGATTCGCCACTGATTAACATGCTTTACGAGGGTTCAATTCAAGTTACTAACTTTTACTTACGGTTTCGAACCAATTTTAGTAATTTGACCATAACTCCTAAATCGTAAGTCGGAATGTTTCAATTCTCACGCCAAAACGATCTATGGCTCGAGATATACAAGGACAAGTCATAACATTACCAAGGTCAGGAATTTATATTAACTGCCATGCTCGGTTTCTAAGTGTTAACAAAAATTCGGCATTACGACGGCTATAATTCGGACGTTCCAAAAATCATAATCATCCCACCAAGCCACACCGGGCATCAATACAATTTATAAACATGATTCTCATCTCAACAAACCCTAGAACCACTGATCTTAACCTCAAAATCATCATGCTTCTTAAATCACATAACTAACTCCATAATCATGCTTATAATCACCACTATAATCATACAAGGCTAAAACCATCAAAAACATATATAAATCTCAAATCAAATGCTAGGGTTTCAAGAGGTCTACCTTCCTTGGAGTATTTTCTAGCCTCACTAAGCTTTGTATGATCCTTGAGTGGCCTTAAGCTAGCTAAATCAACCATAAAAATCAAAGAAAACCAAATTAGTTCTTGAAGAACACTATTCATCACTCAACTTGTAAAAATCATAAAAAATCGAAAAACAAGAGTTTAGCTCTCAAACTTTTACCACATCTTGGGTTCTTCATAAGCTTTGTTTTGAGCTATAGATCATGAAATTTGAAGCTTGGAAGCTATGGTTTTGAACCCGTTTTTCCTACTGGATAGAAACTGGTCAGATTGGGTTTCCCAACTTTGAGCATGGATTTGACTAGGTTATACTACTTGGATTGCAATGAAATTTTGAACGAACCTTGCCCATGGAGTGGAGAAGCTATGGTTAAAATATGGTGATTTTAGACTCTCTAGATTGGGAGATATGAAGTTTTATTTCATAGTGCTTCTTGCTGGGCAGGTTTAAGAAAATGGAGAGAGATTGTGTTTTCTTGATTTGTTTTGTGGTAATAATGCATAAAGTGATCCTTTGATAGATAATATCTCATCTTGGTTGTGTTAGTGGAGTGTGATGCACTAGATGATGCAATTGGGCAAGACATGTGTTGTGTTTTAAATGGTTGCTAGCTAACTTGGAGTTGGATTTAGCTAAGTACTTGTTCATTCCATAACCAAGCTAGTTACTTGAGCCCACTTGGTTTCTAGATATTTTCTAGTGGCTTATGCATGACTCTTGCTTCCTCTGGTTGTTTCTTTTGTCCGGTTATTGCTCAATTTCGCTAATCGTTCGAAAGAATATCTCAAGGATTTCTACTTTGGGTTTTACCGGAAACCTTCTTAATAATAACACTAATATATTTAATCCTCCTTTATAATTCTTGGATTTAAATCCCTTAAATCTTTTTAATAAATCCTTCCTTTGACTCTTGATATACCATATCCTTAATCCATGATTCGTTCGCTCAATCGCTTAATCTCGTTTTAATAACTCAGCGGTTTCTAGAACGTGCATTTCACTGTCTCAGAGGTTTTCGTTCTAAATCCTCAAATCAAATATAATAAAATCCTAACATATTAAATCCTTAATTCCTCAAAATTAATATCTCATTTCTTGAATATAATAATATATAATTCACTGCCCGGTCAAATATTACACCGAAATACAAATTGGAATTTCTGAATTCCGATCGTCTTTGCATACACTTATTTGCTCTATAGATCACTAATATGACTTCAGAATATCCATCCTATGTCTCGTACATAGATGACATGAAAAATTTTCTTAATCCTCAAAATCACTATTCATGCATGACAACACTATTCACGTATACACTTATTCTTAATAAGAAAAGTTTTAATTCTACCGAAAAATCTGGGTTCTTACAGTCTCCCCTCCTTAAAAGGATTCCGTCCCGGAATCAGTTTAGGAATCACTAGGGTTACTCCTTCTTTGTTTCACTCTTTCAACTTCCAGGTGGATTCTTCCACATCTTGATCTTCTCACAATTCCTTATTAGTTTGAAAACCTTGTTCCTTAACACTTGCACATTTCTAACCATGATTTCCACAGGAATACCTTTAGCATCACGCATCTCCAATCTCATATTCTCTATCCTGTTTGCGCAGAAATATACCTATATGAACTGGCTTGTCATTCTTCAACATGCCATTTAGCTTATCAATAGCAGTACTAACTCTATCCATCTTGGGATTTCACTAGCGGTTTGCTGGTAAAATCTTTTGTCTCTTTGGTTTGTTGAATTAACTCGGTTTCTAATATCTTTATCTTGCCAGCCTCCTTCCAACACAAGGAAGAGGGACAACTCTTTTCATAACGGCCTCGCAAGGTAGTATCCCTATTCATTATGGTACCGTCTAAGTGCATCTAATATCTCGGACTATGGGTCTTGTGTAAAATCTCATCCTTGAATCCCCGAATCTTCGGAGTCTATCTCTTTTCTCCTTTTGACTAAGACATTGGCCATCACATTGGCCTCCCCTGAATGGTAGAGCATCTTATAGTCGTATCTTGATCTCTATCATGACATAAGGTCTTAATGCTCCGACCTTTAAATATATCTTCTCTGTAAAAATTTTCATAAAATAAGCTCTAAAAATACTCCTTGAAACAATTGTAAGAAAATATTGGTTATAATCTATATTTCCTGTTTGTACTTAAACGGGCATATACTTTACCCTCTTTCTTGAAAATTTTCCTTGCTCTTTCCTTCTGCATAATATATACTTGAGGCTTTTATGGTCCATATAATATTTCCAAATCTTTTGGAGCGAAAACCATCGCTGCTAATTCCAATTTATGGGTGGGTATCTAGTCTCTCACTCTTTTAACTGTCTGAATGCATACACGCTTACTCTACGGTGCTGTTATCTTAGCAAGGTCCTGCACGAATTTCCTATAACAGCCTATCAGGTCTATAAAACTTCTCACCTCTGTGGGTGTAGTTGGTCTCTCCCAATTGAAACAACTTATATTTTAGCGGGATCCATTAATACTCCCTTGGTAATAACCACACGTCTTAGAAATTGGGCTTCATTAAACCATAATTCACACTTTGAGAATTTGGCATGCAACTGCTCTTCTCATATTAACTCTAAAACAATTTTTAATTGTTCGTCCTCTGGATATATCAAGACGTCATCAATAAATACAATAACGAGCTTATCTAAATATTTCTTGAACACTTGATTACCTGAATCCATAAAACTACGGGTGCGTTAATCACCCAGATGACATTGCTAAAAGCTCATAGTGTCTATACCTATTGCGAACGCAGTATTGGGTATATCCTCGGGTTTAATCTTTAACTAGTGGCATCCAGTTCTCAATTCAATCTCGGAATATATATATCATTTCCTAGCTGGTTTAGCAAATCGTTTCTCCTTGGTAGTAGGTTGATAAACTTGTTCCATGGTCTAGTGGTCAGGACCTCAGACTCTGAATCTGGTAACCCGAGTTCAATTCTCGTTAGTTGATATACACTTTCATTATTCCATCATTCCATTTTCACAACCAACACCGAGGCTCCCCACGGTGATGCACTGGGTCTTATCATACTCTTGCCCATCATTTGTCACTGATTCCTACTCTTTCCTTTCTACTAGGGTTAATCCATAACAGTTTCTATTTCCCGGTCCGATGGTAATCTAGGTAGATTCATTGGAATACGTTATCGAACTTGTCAATTGTCAGGGTTCTTTAACCCTTCACCTCAACACTTATTCTGCAATTTCAGAACTAGCGTCTGTTCGTAAACAACTTTTCCATAATCCCAATCCAACTATGGTGCCTCTATCGGGCACCGCTGTCACTGAAGTTTCCCATTACTTCGTCATTCCTTTCAGATATAGTTTGACCCAATTTTTATTCGTATAATCTCCTTGAGGAGGAGTAAACTGATTCTATCGATATGTCGCTGGTATACTAATCGTTTTGGGACTCGCTCTTATCCTCGGCGATTCCATTGCGAATCTAATCTATATTAACGAATTTCGCTTATCTGACCTGGTTGGCATCCCCTTGGAATTCATTAGAGATAACAAGAATCATGGAGCTTTGAAAAGATAGCTGCCATATCAAGACAAATGTCATACAATGGTGATCATAAGATTATGATTTTTAAAGCAAATCTTATTTGAGATAAGAGAATTTACCAAGAGATCAATATGATCAAAAGAACTAACGTTGCGTGCCTTAGTTAAGGCATTACTAAAGGTAATTAGCCTTCTTGTATTTCACAACACACAAGTGATGGCGTCACATCAGACTTCTATCACACAGACAGATAGTCCTTGTGGCCCCTATAAAAATAGGGTTGTTCGTCTCAGTGGAAGAAGAGAAATATGAAGTAATTCGAAATCAAGGTAATAAATTATCGTCTTTCGACAAATAATTCTCAAAGGGGCACCTGGAAGGAATTTCCCAGGTGTGATTCCAAAAGTAAAGAATATCCAGAAAGATACTGGTATCTATAACAAGCAAATGGTGTTGTACCACCTTAAGACTATCCACTATTGAAGGAAAGTGGAAGTTTGAATAACATCATTTCACAGGGCTTCAGAAACCTGAAAGTAGGTATCATGATAGCCTCTGGCACAATTGAAACCCAGTACGGGTGAACACAAGTACAACAATGTATCTTTCGAAGAAGCATATCCCATATAAGGAAGCTCTCGCTTGGAGAGATGTCAAATAATTCATAGGTCAGGGAGGTAATCAAAACGATTCACCAATGGGGAGGGTACTGCCAAAGTCTCTACGGATGCCTTCTATGTCGCCTCATTTAATAGATAATCGCTTGATTCTAAAGTTTTCTTCCTCATGCACACCTTATAGGGCTCGATAACTTAAGTCATTATCGACTCGTACTAGTCACCACAGTCTCAACTATCAGTATTTACAATCGTAGAGAGTTATACCCAACTCGGCGCAATCATCTCAAGCAACGTTCCATTCCACACAAAGACTTCCTTATAGGTGTCGCCCTTGGTAATGACGAATTCTATCCTTTGAATAGGCGGTATTCCGGAAGATCGTTAGAAAATTCATACTTAAATCCGGTATCTATTTCAATCATCTTTATATCCTATATTCCTTTTTTTTCCTATATCAATCCCGTGTGCCACATAAGCTTAACACTTTTGGCATGATAACATTTTCATTTAAATCAATCCCAGAGCTGCTTAGTCCGTCTTGGCCCTTAATTATATTTTGTCTTTACCGTCCAATATCAACTTCATCACTTTATCTCTACAATCCATTTTAACAATCCGGGTCTGTCCACCAACCCACATGGCGGTTACCTTAACCAATCGACCATGTTTTCTCTAGTTTTCACTCTTTTGGCGACATTCTCTGATAATCAGAAAGACAAGGTTTGCCAAAAATTTGTCGAATCCCTTCCCAATATTAGGGAAATTTGGCTAGTCTATTTATCCACTGTTAATACTAGGAATTCAATTTCGAAACCTGAAGAACAATTCTATGAACATCCAAATAGGTAGAATCATAAGCAGTCATAATAACGGAATAATCGACATAAAGTTGGAAGTTTAACCACTAGAAAGGAACCAAATATACACCTCCCATAGAAGGGAAAACCAAAGTTTCACACGGAACATGCCACATTTTCCTCATACATATACGTCCGAGTAGTCTATATTACCAACAGTCAGTTTACTTAACCCCCCACTTAAAGGGAACATTACTTTATAACTAGTCATTCATCAAAACCAGCAGTACCCGGATCTGACTCCGGCTTCTCAGTTCTATCCTCGTAATTTCCTCCTCGGCCGTCAGCCGGGTCCTCTACTCATTTGTCCTTGTATTTATTCCAATCAAATCAACAGCGAAGTTCCAAACGATCCAGTCGTGGGCAACAGTTGATACCACCTCTATCTCATCTATTCTTAAATCTCTACTCCATTCACTTCATCATATCTCTTGATGAATCATAATCGACTCCAAATTCTTGTCTTGTCACTTAATCACTCTCTAAGGACTCTTTCGATCCTCAAGTAAACATATCACATCTTTATCAGTCGGCTCGTTCTCTACAAGATTATTCCCTTGACCTTCCATGAGGTCCTCCTCTAGATCCTCCTCTAGATCCTCCTCTGGATCCTCCTCTATCGGGCCAACGTCCATCTCAAGGAACACATCATTATGTGTCTGCTCAGAGGCCTCGGGGTCTGGCATATTCGGTATCTCAACCCTCTCAACCACAATATCCGATGTCAACTTTCTATACTTCATCATCATTTTGAAAATTCCCTATAGTTCGGGGAATACATAACTGCATCCATGAATTCCCTCAAATCATCTTAAATTCATGTCTCGGGCGATCTATGCCCCTGCCGACCAATACTTATCTCTGAGCATTCTTTGGTAGATATTCATCACCACAAGAAGCGAGGTCTACATCATCATATTCTTCAACGTAGCATTCACACCTTAACTTAACCGTTGGTACTATATCCAATAGTCCAACATGAACTCTACATGAGTTCTGACGTTCTCACATAACTATACACACTCCTACTCACTCTCGTTTCTAGTTTACTATAACCTCATCTCTGATACCATTTCTGTAACACCTACAAATCCGGGGTCAGGGATTTGGTCATCACGCGGAAATCCTTATTAACAATTCACCTATTTAACAACATTAATCCATCTATAATCATTGAATAACTGAAGTACATCATTGAGACCCCAACTACCAAGCATCTTATAGGTTATAGGGCTAGAAACAAGAACTAAAATCTTTGCATTACTCACTTTATTACATCCATTGAATCAAATTACACTGTGTCTTACAAATCTTATCCCGCTAGTATAGCTTCGTTGAGAAGTATACCAGCAACTAGTTCTACTCTATACAATGTGATATATATATATTACACATTAATAAAACCATATGTAACTTACTCCAGCTATAGATGTTCTGGATCCTGTCTTCTTCATAAGGGTAGTCTGCCTGCTTCTTTCGAGCTATGCAGATAATCCTCATCCGTTTACCTCTTTCTGAAAGGCAAATATATATAAAAACAAACAAGTATGAGCGAAAGAATTGCTCAGCAAGTGGTTACTAGTGTTCACAAAAATCTCCCATCATATACATGGGGTTTTCATAATACCACGGATACTTAATATCATTAATAAAATATATGTATCCAAGAAACCTCAATAGGGAAAGTATAAAGATTAAAATAATCATTAAATGAACATGATAAGTTCATAATCACAATAATGACCTTTTCGTCAAAATATCTGCTATGAAAAGAAGATAAGCAGAAAATCAATATATAAATATCATCTTTCATGATATATCTGTAATCTTTATCGCAATATGAATAGTTCTGGCATTTTATAAAAGGATGAGGTTTCAAAACACACCAATAACCTTTTTGTAAAATCATGTCTGCTATATCAACCATAAGCAGAATATCAGCATATAACTTAAAAGATGAAGTTATAAGGAAGGTTATTGTAACATCAGTTTTCACACTTTTTAAAACCCTGCCAACATGACCGGCAAACCTTTCAGTATATGTTGCAGAAATATCCACAATTGGATGATGAACTAATACGGGAGTATCTCGCGCCAGATGTCACAACCTTATGATGATCAGTCATAAGTTGTGCATCTCCAAATTTTGTTTCTCTACATGTAGATGGAAGAACTGACGGATTTACTTGTCTACCGCCCTCTTGATCTCCCGCCAACGGTTGGGCATAGTCGGGACCGGCGCAACTCGGACCCCTTTTAATAATGATGGACCGTCCCATGGCCTCTTACACGATTATCAGTGATGGACTGATTCACAGCCTCATATACACATACTCCTAGTTCGAGTAAAATCCATGACTCTGAAACGTAAAGTTCGTCCTCCTTTTCCCCGAGTAATAACTCGTTGATACAACTCCACAAAGTAGTTGTATCTAATTGGAAAGGAAAATTTACCAATATTTCCCGAGCAGTAGCTCGTTAATGGATTAACACTTGTTACAGCAATCCTACTCCTCGAGTGTTGAGGAAGTAGCCAGAGTCCCCTGACTCATAATAACTGGGCTCAAAATAAGTTCTCGACATTTTTCGTGACTCAGAAGTCAGGTAAAATAGAATTTCTCAAATAGAGTTTCCCAGTTTTGAAGGAAAACGATGCCATTGCAGGCTAGGAGTTGATTTAAGATCATCAGGGAAACCTTATAATACTTTTGGAAAATCGTTGTTAAGCAACATAGATTAGGTGCTCAACGTTATTTAGGGAAAACCCAGAAGATCGAAAGTATTCGAGATACTTTTAATAAAACTCAGAAATATACTCTATAATTATTGAAGTCAAATATGCTTTTAAATACATAAACTATTCCATCTATATTAAAAGTATTTAATAAATATTCAGATAATATTTATTAAATCAAGAATGTTTAAAGAATATATTTAAATAAAATAATTACGCTTAAACCCAGAAGTGAATATTCAAAATAATATTCATTAAATAAATAATCATTAAATGATTATTCAAAAAGCCTTTAAATGAATATTCAAAATAATATTCCTTTAATAAATAAATAATGAAATAATTTATAATTAACAACCTTTAAATGAATATTCGAAATAATATTCATCAATTAAATAGCCCTTAATAATAATGATAAAGTGTTTAAATGAATATCCAAAATAATATTCATTAACTTTAAATGAATATTCGAAATAATGTTCGTCAAATAAACAACCCTTATTAATAATAAGGAAAACTTTAAATGAATATTTAGGATAATATTCGTTAAGTAAATAGACATTTAAAGATAACTAAAAACCTTTCAATGAAAATCCGAATTAAGATTTATTTAAATAAATAACTCGCATATGATTATGAAATCATACTTTAAATAAACATTTGAAACGATGTTTTCCATGTAATTATAATCCTCGAATATTATTTACTAAATAAATAATACTCAGAAAATAATTGTAATACGTACACGATATACCGCCTCGCGGTTCGTAACAAATTAGTCGAAACATATGCCCTATACTAAGGGCTATCATAAACCCGGCTTATAGCTACTAGATCACCTCTAGTCTATAAGTCGTCTAATTAAAAATTTCACTTCAAGTATGACAATATATTAAGTAAAAACAACTATGCATATGCCTTGCATCGTATATCGTGAAATATTCAATAATACTCTTAATGAAATAGTATTTGATTAATATTCCTCAAGTGAGATAATACTCAAATAACAATCCTTGAATCTGACTCAAGTAATAAATACTTTTTGAAATTATAGTAATAATACTAAATAACATTCCTCAGAGTACATAGTACTTTGCCGCTGGAATCCCTCCGGGTTTCCACGACTATTTACATATATCCAAATACCGACTCCCGGTCTAGAGTCGAACACAAGAAGTATGCTCTTATACTTAGAACTACAAGATCCACCGGTTCATAACTATTCATCTTAAATCTTATATGTGAATCAGAAGGCCAACTATATATATATATATATATATGGCAATATAAGCAATAACTGCAAAACTGTGTAACTCTATACATGGAAAAACAGGAATATAGAACCAATACTACAAAGTATGGTTTAGAACACTTGCCTGGTATCCGAGAAGTAGTAGGGCACGTGACAATGTCGAACAATCTAGACAAGGTCAAAGAAAACATTAGGTTAATCCCTTGGATACTCTATTTATACATCAACGCTTAAACACATAAGCGAGACACAACTATGGTACTACTAGCTTGCTTTAGGCTCGTACTAGGTCCATGTTAATCAACAAATACTTAGGTCGAAGATTCGTTTTAGCAATTGGATCTTGTTCGCTCGTTTTACTAAGTGGTTCTCAAAGTTATAGCCAAGTGCTCTAAGGGGTTCCTTCGCACTTAACCTTGATTCGAACATTTTTATAAAATCGGAAAACGATCCATTTGACATGTGGTTTTCTCTCATACCTTCCATATGATCTCTAGTATTTATTTACCAAGATTCGCCACTGATTAACATGCTTTATGAGGGTTCAATTCAAGTTACTAACTTTTACTTACGGTTTCGAACCAATTTTAGTAATTTGACCATAACTCCTAAACCGTAAGTCGGAATGTTTCAATTCTCACGCCAAAACAATCTATGGCTCGAGATATACAAGGACAAGTCATAACATTACCAAGGTCAGGAATTTATATTAACTTCCATGCTCGGTTTCTAAGTGTTAACAAAAATTCGGCATTACGACGGCTATAATTCGGACGTTCCAAAAATCATAATCATCCCACCAAGCCACACCGGGCATCAATACAATTTATAAACATGATTCTCATCTCAACAAACCCTAGAACCACTGATCTTAACCTCAAAATCATCATGCTTCTTAAATCACATAACTAACTCCATAATCATGCTTATAATCACCACTATAATCATACAAGGCTAAAACCATCAAAAACATATATAAATCTCAAATCAAATGCTAGGGTTTCAAGAGGTCTACCTTCCTTGGAGTATTTTCTAGCCTCACTAAGCTTTGTATGATCCTTGAGTGGCCTTAAGCTAGCTAAATCAACCATAAGAATCAAAGAAAACCAGATTAGTTCTTGAAGAACACTATTCATCACTCAACTTGTAAAAATCATAAAAAATCGAAAAACAAGAGTTTAGCTCTCAAACGTTTACCACATCTTGGGTTCTTCATAAGCTTTGTTTTGAGCTATAGATCATGAAATTTGAAGCTTGGAAGCTATGGTTTTGAACCCGTTTTTCCTACTGGATAGAAACTGGTCAGATTGGGTTTCCCAACTTTGAACATGGATTTGACTAGGTTATACTACTTGGATTGCAATGAAATTTTGAACGAACCTTGCCCATGGAGTGGAGAAGATATGGTTAAAATATGGTGATTTTAGACTCTCTAGATTGGGATATATGAATTTTTATTTCATAGTGCTTCTTGCTGGGCAGGTTTAAGAAAATGGAGAGAGATTGTGTTTTCTTGATTTGTTTTGTGGTAATAATGCATAAAGTGATCCTTTGATAGATAATATCTCATCTTGGTTGTGTTAGTGGAGTGTGATACACTAGATGATGCAATTGGGCAAGACATGTGTTGTGTTTTAAATGGTTGCTAGCTAACTTGGAGTTGGATTTAGCTACACTACGCCATAAACGCACATACGCAACCCCCATTTTCAGTTGCGTAAGGCCTGAAAAGCATTGCGTAAGGTCTTACGCAACGCTTTTGGGGCGTTACCAATACTGGCGTTGCGTAAGACCCCTAACGCAACGCTTTTCCAAGCTATTGCAACACTTCAAAAAGCATTGCATAAGAGGCCTTATGCAACACCAAAAGCATTCAAACGCAACACTTCATGGGGTTGCATAAGATGTTTCAGCCATGTCAGCATGCTGACATGGAAGCAAGGTGCCACGTCAGCATGCTGACATGTAAGCAAGGTGCCACGTCAGCATGCTGACATGTCACTAGTGGGGCCCACAAGTGCCACGTCACAAAATGGGGGGCATGCCACGTCAGCAGTGGGGCCCACCAAGGTGCCACGTCATCACTGGGGCCCACATGCCATGTCAGCAGTGGGACCACATGCCACGTCAGCAGTGGGGCCCACATGACACGTCAGCAATGGGTACCACATGACACGTCAGCATTGGGATCCACTATCTAACGCAACGCTATTTGAGTCTAATGCAACACTAATTTTTTTTTTAAGCAACACCATTCTTTTTAAATGCAACACCATTTTTTTTATTGCAACATTAAAACTAGGCTATTACAACATCAAATAGAGTCAAATGCAACGGTTTTTTATAAAAAATTTGAAATGGATGCTTTGTTCATACATCATACCAACCTGTCCAATCTAAGACAACAACCAAATGTCCAAAAACCAACCACAATGATACATCCACCAAAAGTACTTAAACAGTCATTGCCAAACATATATTATTGACGAGACAACCAGCTAATGAAATCAAAATACATTTTTAAGATGAGCAATTTTTCAACTGTGTTGGGACCATTTGCTTTGGTGAAAGCACACACCCACTTGAAATTCCACCCCCAGCAGATATGCCATGGCTTTTGACGTTCTACCACATTCATTGTTAAATCAACCTTTCCTGTATCTGCAATAACAAGAAGAAATTTATGAAGTACATGGATCTGTATTCATATACATAACATGCATGAAGCAATTCAGATTACCTCCAGCAGGCTGTGGAACGATACTAACAGTTAGCACATTATCCACATAAGGAGTGCAAGTAAAACAGTTTTGGACAAATCATCGATCAGCAAAAACCGCATTCGTGAACAATATTATTGTCGATAGATATATTAATCAAGCTTAGTACTATCTAAACACAGTTCATTCAACTTTAAGACATTTTTTGACCAATGAACATGTTGTGTTGGACAGATTTTAGCCATACCCAGAGAGCACAGATTTCCAATCAGTATAAACTTTTCCGATTAATGTCTATTTTCCTCACTAATGTTTGAGCTGAGAAGCGAGATTTACACATAAGTAAAACAAAACCATACCAAATGCCTGTACAATTACTTGCTCATTCTCTTAAAATGCATATTAGCAACATCAATCATTCGCATGTCCGCTACAAATACAAATCACAAAGAAAAGTAATTGTAATGTTGCACCCGTTCAGCCAGATAAAAAATTTAAAGATAAAACAGAAAATACAGTGAATAGCATAAAAGCAATTGGATTACGCAAAAATATATACATGGAGAAGATCTACTAGGCACATCTAACCTGACATTATCGGATTAAGTAATCACTGAATCATTAAAAGCAACACTTAAGTTTCAAAATAAAGTTCAAGGCATGCATGTTTAAGATATCACATATACATCAACATATGTATATCAAAATATTGGTAACCCAGTACATAAATATAATCCAACATTTTGGCAATATCAGAAATTATCTTCTTCAGTTATGACACCCAACACTGCCCTTTACATATTATGACAAAGATCAGAGGCAGCACATGGCTAAATGAACATAGCTTTGTATGTAAATTTAACTAGGAAGCCGATATAGGTGAGAATTGGAGCTACCTGTCGTTTGCTGACATAAGGTTGTAACTCGGTTGGCATCACAATTTGTTTTTCATCATTGTGGGATGTATTAATCTCCACCTGAAATTCTTTCCTAGATTCCTTGCGGCTACCAAACTGCCAATGATAGATAAAGACATACAATGATAGATAAAGATCATGTCAGTGAGCTAAAGTAACCATTAGCTAATGATATTCTTATAACATAACTGGAAAACTTCCCCTAGATTTCATCTAACGGAGAACATATAAGTAAAAATAACTCCACAACATCAAATGTACAACGCTAGAACAACTCATCATGAATTTATTACTTTATAATTTTTATCAGGCATACAGATTTTTAATGCATCAAAAGGTGGTAAATGCATCTGTGTTAGGTCGAATTCACAATAGTTAATCAAATACTGTATAAGTAACTTAACAAGAACACACTGTTTAATATTTAAAAACTGTTTGGAATTAACAATTCCTCTCTCAGTGATGTAAAATATCACAGAGAGCTGCTTAGGTTACAATCAATGAATTTCTCAATGTTCGATACCCTTCTAGGGTTAACCTAACTGTATTTATAAAACATACAGCTTCGTACAATCAGTAATTGATTCTCCTATAATTAAGCTATACAATTGATATCAATCACGATTGCTTCAAGTCTTCCAAGTCAACTCAATCTCTTTGACAGCTTTCCAATCTTCAAAGATATTGCTTCCATATTTATCTTGTATCAATCTTCAAACACTGTTGACTCTTCAGACAATACCGCTACAGAGTTTAACAATCTCTGTTGCGCTTCCAGTCAGTGTTTAACTAAACTCTGACTGCTTCCAGCTAAACTCTGTTTTGTTACTTTAGCTTCCAAACACTGTTCTCATCAATCATTTCTAACAATCTCCCCCAACTTGTTCATTAGCAAGAATGTACAAGTTTACAGTAAATGATGATGTCAAAACAAATACAAAGTTTTACAGTGTCTAACATACAAACAGAGTTTAAGCTATTAGTTAACAATTTCTACAGAAGATAAGAAAATTCTTACAGACTTCAAATTCTAATCTCTTGAAGATCTGGCATTGTTCTGAGATAGTCTATAAGCAATCTTCTTTCAGCATTTTCAAGCTCTATCTGCATAGCTTCTTTGATTTCTCTCAACTGAGGATCATTCTCATCAGTCTGATAGATAGCAGCTCTAAGATCGTAGATTTTGTTTCTTCTCATTTCATTTCCCAGCCTGATATATTTCACTTCCTCAGACTTCACATTAAAATCCAAAACAGTGATTCCAAGATCAGTCTTCAGCTTTGTAGTCCCCTTCTCCATTTCTATCAGATTCCCATTCCAGTCTCTGTACTTTAGAACATACTTGCTGTTGTACTTCATATTTCTTCTGGCAAGATTTTGAATCATCTTTTGTCTGAGTACATTTGCAACTGACTGAGCTCTTTGATTTCTTACTCTGAAAAGATACAGAACTTATTCTAGTTCTTCCCAGTATTTTAAATCAATATCCTTCTCATCAACTTTAAACACTGTTCCATCAGCCATGAAATATAGCAGAAAATTCTTCTCTAAACTCTTCTGATTAACAAGCTGTACTGACTCCAGTCTGTCTAAACTCTCTTGAGTGACACCACGACCTGGAACAGCCAATGAAGAAGGATCTCTGGGACCAACATATTGTCTTGTGTCTCTGTGTGAGCCTATGCCTCCTTTGTTGTATCCGATTTTACCAGATAAGGCTCTACCATCAGTGAAATCCATTGGAACTGTAGCTTCTAGCCTTGAATCATGAAGAACACCTTTTCCAAATGTTGATTTCAACTGAGAAGACAATAATGGTGTAGTCACAACTTGTGTAGTAACAGAGGTTATGTCTTCATTCTTCTGTACAACATGTGTATCAACAGAGGTTGTAACAATACTTTTCAGCTTTTGCTTAGCTTCTTCATCTGTTGGTTTTCTGAACACTTGCATTCTTTGATTTGTACCAACTGGTTCTTTGATTTGAATGCCTTTAAGAACAGGCTTTGCAACTTTAACAGCTTTCACATTCTTCTTCAATTTATCAGACTTTAAAGTCTTCAAATGCTTTTCTTGCAGACTCTTCTCTTCAGCTTTAGCATCTTCTATAGTAACTCCTTCTGCATTCTCTTCCATGAAAAGCTTAACAGCTAACTCCTCATCAGTCTTTGGATTTGATATTAATTCCAAACTCTTGGGTTTTGAAGTACCTTGAGTTTCAGTGTTTATTCCAACAGACTGTGACTTAAGAGATTTGCCAGATCTCAGAGTTAGTGTATCAGAGTTTAAACCCTTCTTCTTATCACTTGCCCCTCCATCTCCAGCATCATCCTTTTGAAGCAGAGTTTGAGAAACTTTGCATTTAGACTTAGCAACTCTCTCCCCCTTTTTGACATCATCAGGAATGAGTATAGATGTAATGAGCTCCAAAGAATTAGCAATAGAATCAACCTTAGAAAACAAAGCAGCTTGATTCTCTTCAACCTTTCCTAGCCTGGTAAAGAGAGTATCTTGAATTTTAGACAGCTGTGCAGCTTTGATTCTGGACTGTCTTTCCATCTTCATTTCTCTTGACTGTATCTCAGTCTTCAAAGAAGCAATTTCTTGTTTTGTGTCAGCAAAATTTCTATCCAGAGTTTTGACTTGTACCACAGTTGCCTTTAAACATGATAAAATCTCTGGATTTGAAATTTTACTTGCAGTCTACTTAACAAAATCAGCTGCTCTCCCTTTTGGAAAAATACAGTCTTGTTTATACCAATTAGCAGCATATTTAGCAAGGTGCTCTTCTTCAATTGCATGAGATGGACAAGGCTGATCAAAAGGTTTATGTTTATTTTCAGTCTGTGCTGGTGCACTCAGAAAAGAATCAGAGTTTGCACTATTTTCAGATTCATCTTCAGCACTTGCATCATTAACTTGAGCATCTTTTAAAGAACCACTGTGCTGAGCTGTGTCAGCCACAGTTTCTGCAACAACTTCTGCAATCTTGTCAATAGTCTCCTCATGTTGCACAGGCTCTGCAACAGAGTTTGTATGTGTAGCTTCAACAGTCATAGATTCAGAAATTATCTTAGTTGCCTGATCAACCTTATCACCTTTATCTGGAATTGGAGAAGCATTAGATATCAGTTCTGTGTGTGATGCTGCAGCTTCAGGAACATTAACTGCAGGCTCATCAGCTACACCAGGAGCTTCATCATGATCAACAGGTGAGATAGGATCAAGAATTGGTTGAAATGATTCAAGAACATCATTCACTGGTGAAAAATCATCTCTGTGATCCTCTTCTACAGGCATGTTATCCTCTGTAGGTACTTTAACATTGACAACATCCTCTGCAGGTATTTCAACCTCTGCAGGTATTTCAACATTGACAGCCACAATATCCTCTGCAGGCATTTCAACCTCTGCAGGTATAGCAACATTCTCTGCAACCTCAACAGTAGGTGTTTGCAGTGAAACCACCTCTGGAGCTTCAAATACATGCTCATCTTCAGATTCTGAAAGAATTAATCTTCTCTTCTTGACTTGAGGCACTACAATCTCCTCTTCTTCTTCACTAGAGCTCTCCTTAGGTGGTGAAAGTGAAGGTCTGTTTGCCTTTTGTTTCTTTCTTCTAGAATAAACAACTCCAGGTAATGTCTGTTTAGCCTTTGAGTGTTTAGTGTTTTGGGCAGTGTGTATTTTTCTTTTTGGTTTGTGTTGTGGAATAAAAACTAGGTTATGATTATGACGGCTAGGGTTTGTCTGTATTTAATGCTAAGGGTGGTTGAGCTTCGAGCTTTAATGGCTGCTTCTGCGTTCGAGACTAAACGGTCCTCACAGAATGCCTACGTATCTCCGTATTAAGAGAATCAAGCCAATAAAACGTAGTTCTGAGGTGAGGGGTCTGACCCTTTATATAGGCTGAGAAGCCTTAGAGTTATGGTAGGGTTAGGTGACTTGGTGGGTAAGTCAACCTCGAGGAAAGTTCTAGACCCCTTCCTTGTAGGAGTCTGTTTCCTTGTATGAGTGTATGCCTTGGAGGCTACTCCTTGTAGAGATAATGTTCTTATCTGACACTTATTGCTGAGCTGTTTATTATCCCTAATATTAATTACGAAATTAATATTGTAAATAGGGTTTGGGCCCACCTGGTGGCCCCCACGTTTGGACCATTCCGGGTCTAATTAATGCCACATTAAATGTGTCTTTAGGGCTTACTTTTAGCCCATATCATTTGCCCCCCAACTTCTAGGAAAACTGATCAGGTTTTCCTTGAAGTTATAACGGCCTTAATTGAGACTTGGGTCAGGGTTCATTGCTCGTACGCGAGTATTTTCAACAATATCATCTTGGTGTAAAGCGTGGAGCGACCGACGCAATTTACGACGATGTTGAACGACATTAAACGGTGTTAAATGGCACTAGACAGCGCTAATCAGCCTTAAACAATGTTTAAACAGTGTTAAACAATGTCGAATGGCATAAAACGGCACTAATCGGCGCTAAACGGTGCTATACCGGCACTAAACGGTGCTAATCGGCACTAATCGGTGCTAACAGGCACTAATATGTGCTAATCGGCACTAAACGGTGCTAGCGGGGGTCCGGGGGCGGCAGCCCCCGGGCGGGGTCCAAGGGGCGGCAGCCCCTGGCGGGGTCCAAGGGGCAGAGCCCCTGGCTGGGGTCCAAGGGGCGGCAGCCCCTGGCTCGAATTTTTTATTTCTGAAGACTAGTACTATTCAGAAATTATCGTTTCGGCTCGAAATTTTGCAAACCCGAGCTCAAATTCGAGCTCAATCTGCCTCAAGGTCGCAGCCATTTTTCTTACTTTCTAATTCATTTTCGACCTGGAAATTTCGAGCAGAAATTAGTTCATTTTCGAGCTCAAAAACGAACTCAAACGGGGGCCAAGTCGTGGCTTCTTTTCAGGATTTTCAGTGTTTTTCCGACCTCGAATGGACGAGCTCAGATGGTGTTGAAACGACCTCAAATTGGGAGTGAGGTCGCGAGAAATTTCTATTCTCTCTAGTTCATTTTCGAGCTCAGGTTCGCGATCTCAATTATAGGAGATACCGACCTCAAATTGGCTTCAAGTCGCATGACTTTTTCGCGAGTTTCCGCTCTTTTTCGATCTCAAATTTACAATCTAGCCGTAGTATATTTTCGACCTCAACCCAACTTAATTAAGAACTCAAATAAGGTTCAAGTCGTTAGGGTTTTCATTGTTTTCCAGTTCATTTACGACCTGGGCTTTGCGATCTCGAGTCACGCCTTGGCGACTTCAGATGGGGATCCAAGGTCGTCCCATACGAGCTCATCATAATGTATTTTCGACTTCAAAAATCACCGACCTCGAGCATAATTTTTGTTTGCCATTGGCTTCTTGGGCCTTCTACGGGCTTTTAATGGTGGACCTTGTTTGGGTTTCCTTCTTTTGGGCCTAGGTCACAATGGGCCTTTACTTCCTAGATTTTCATGCTTAACAGACCTAGTATCCAACTGAAAGTTTATTGGGCCTCAAACCAAATTTGGGTCAATTCAGACCTTGGGTTTATAGTTGTTTCGGATGGATTTGAGATTAATGACGACCTCCTCAAGTTTGGCCTTCATAGCTAATCTTGGCCTTCATGGCTAATCTTGGCCTTCATGGCTAACTTTGGCCCAAAAGGCTAATCTTGGCCTTCATGGCTAATCTTGGCCTTCATGTCGATGTTCTGGATCAGAGACTCAGGATCCCAAGTACATTTTTCAATTTCCAAATTGAGGTACCAACCTTTCTTGTTAGCTTTTCTGATAAGCGTTCTTAATCAACTACCAAAACATTTATCAAGTTGGGGGTGTTCTGGACCACCAATCACGTGGTTTCAGGTCAATAGGAGGTGTTTGCCATGCCTTGAAAGGTTTCGTGAACCTTGAATTCAAATTACTTGTTTCTTAGTTCTTGCCCCCCTTGCTTCATATGGTGAAGGTCTTGCTTCTCGGTTGATCGTTCAAGAAGTTCCTTTGCCACTCAGCACTTGACTTCAAGTCTGGTGTGCCTTGGCTAGTTGTCACTACTCTATCTTGACTCTAGGTTTCAACTTGACTAACGACTCTTGATTCGAGCCATTAAACTCAGACGACAAGCTCGATTGGAGGCAGACAGCATTGTTGGCCATCAAGGCATTATCAAGGAGCCAACCAGCCTCAAGATGAGCTTTGATAGGGTCTATCCTTCAGCTTCCTTCATCAATTGATGCTACCAACTACGAGTTAATGGTCGGGGCCTTCAAGATCTGGAAGTAAACACTCCCTGCATAATTCTCTATCTCAGAAGAAGCGCACTTGGACAGGGCATCGGCCTTAACGTTCTCTTCCCTCGGAATATGCTCCACAAAGTACTCATCAAACTGAGTCATAATACTTTCCCATAGTTTCATCCTTGGCTTCAAAATCACCATTAACTTGCGATACTACAAGCCTTGAGTCTCCACAAACTTTGAGGTTCTTAACCCTCATGATTCTTGCCAAGCCCAACCCGGCTATCAAGGCTTCATACTCAGCTTCGTTATTGGTTGTCGGAAAATCCAACTTCAAAGCATACTCAACTATGAACCCATCGGGGCTTCGCAAGACTAAACCTGCACCGCTAGATTTTGTTTTTGATGCTCCATCAAAATAGAGCACCCAATATTCCTTTTGACCAGGTACAAGTTCTTTATCTTTATCTCCATTCTCAGGGGTAGTTACTATCTCCTGCCCCCCGACTTCTTGGTTGCCAATGGTACATTCAACCACGAAGTCAGCCAATGCCTGAGCCTTGATGGCTGTTCGAGGCTTATACGTGATGTCAAATTCTCCAAGTTCAATTGCCCACTTGATCAATCTTCCACTTGCTTTTGGACTGTGCAATATGTTCCTCAATTGCTGGTCCGTCAGGACTTCGATTTTGTGTGACTGAAAGTAAGGACTTCCTTGAAGCTGTTACTAATGCCAAGGCAAACTTCTCGATGGACGAGTAATTTAACTCAGCTCCGTGGAGCACCTTGCTCACATAGTAGATAGGTCTCTGAACCTTGCTCCTTTCTTTGATGAGGACGGCACTCAATGCTTGTTTAGACACCGCCAGATACAGATAAAGTGTCTCCCCGGGACTTGGCTTGGCCAACAACGGGGCTTCGGCCATGTACTTCTTGAGCTGTTCAAAGGCCTCTTGGCTTTTATCTGCTCGTCTTTTAACCCGGGTCCTTCACGAACTTAAACTCTTATTTGGTCGTATTGTAACCTAACTCTTGACCCTTTGGGATCTTCACTTATGCATTTGTTTGTTTTCCATTCGTGTATTCTTTTATTTTCGGTACTTGGTCATCCTTGACTTGCACTCATCGGGTGCTCGGCACATAAATAAAATCACACAATCAATGAATGGAAATCAAACTTGCATTAATAACTTGAAATTGGTTCAACCCTTACATAGAGTACTACTGTCCTACTCGAAGCAACATGCTCTTCAATGGTTTCAATGAACCTTATTTCTACTAGATAAAATATGAAGCTAAAAACTACTAGGATAATTTGAACCCATCGGGGCTTTGCAAGACTAGGCTTGCACCACTTGATTTTGTTTTTGATGCTCCAATAAAATAGAGCACTCACTACTCCTTCTGGTCACCTCATTCTTATTCTGAAGTTCACTTACAGCTTGGGGTACAATCTCCTGCCCCCCGATTTCTTGGTTGCCAATGATGCATTCAACCACGAAGTCAGTTGACGCCTTAGCCTTAATGGCTGTTCGAGGTTTATGTGTGATGTCCTCTGCTGGCCTTTCTTGATGTTCCTTATCACTACAAACGTCCATGTCTTCAATCGGAAGGACCTGCCCCCCGACTCCATCAGGCCTTAACGCGGCTACATAACAGCTCCTAGCCATTTTCTGGTTACCTTTTTGTTCTCCTACACCATTCCTGGTTGGAAACTTGATCTTCATGTGATAGGTTGAGGCCACAGCCTTAAAAGCATGGAGTCCAGTCCTCCCGAGGATGGCATTGTAGGTGGAAGACGCTTTGATAACCAAAAAGTTCAGCATCTGAGTGGCCTCTGTTGGCTTCTGTCCGATGGTGATGGGCAACTGAATAGTTCCCTCAACTTTAGACTCTACTCCGCTGAATCCATATATAGGCATGTTAGATAGGGTCAACTGAGAGTCGTTGTATCCCATTTTCACGAATGCCTCATAGAACAAAATGTCCACTGAAGCTCCATTGTCTATCAAGACTCGTTTTACCTCTGAATTCCCAATCATGGGTGTTATGACCAGCGGGTCATCGTGGGGGAACTTCACCCCTTCAAGGTCTGAATCATCAAATTTGATTGTTACTTCGGTTTTTGCACGCTTTGGTGTCTCTCCGACAATATGCATCACTTCTCGGGCATAAGCCTTCCGAGAGTTCCTAGTCGTCCCGGCCGCAGTCGGGCCTCCTGAGATCATGTTGATCACTGGCCCTCGGGGCTGTGGGGTGCGATCCCGATCGTCGTCGTTCCTATCATACTCTCTTCTCTGATTACCACGATCTTCACCCTTAGTGAAGTGGCCCAACTTCCCTTTACGGATCAAGAACTCGATCTCATCTTTGAGTTGCTTACAATCATCAGTGTCATGCCCTACATCCTTGTGGAATCTGCAATACTGATTTTTGTTTCTCTTTGTGGGATCACCCCTGAGTGGCTCCGGCCATCGAAAATCCTTATCCTTCTCAATGTCCAATAGGATTCGACCCCTGGGAGTGTTCAACCTTGCATACTCAGTGAACCTTGGTCCTTGGTTCTTCTTAGGGGCAGAGTCGGAGTCCTCACTAGTTCGGGGATACTTGTCCCTAACATCATATTCCTGGTCATCATACTCCTGGTCTTGCTTTCGCTTCTCGGAGTTCCCGTTGCCTCCATTGCCCAACGTGGCTTCCTTCTTCATGCTATCCTCAGCCTTAATGTACTTATCAGCCCTTCGTTGGAGCTCATCCATGTTCTCAGGGGGATGTTTTGCCAGCGACCTCTTAAAAAAGAGATCCGTGGTTCCGTGCTGCAAGGCTACCATAGCCACCTTATTTTCCAAATCAGTGATGTTCAGGGTCTCCTTAGTGAATCGCTTGACATAATCCCTCAGGTTCTCGTTCTTTCCCTGCACTACATACATAAGGGATGCAGAGCTTTTCTCATGGATTCTTCCGCTAATGAATTGACTGACAAAAGCGGTACTCAATTCCTTGAAAGAGCTAATTGAGTTTGGAGGTAAACGACTATACCAGCGTTGCGCCATGCCCGACAGGGTTTGGGGAAATGCCCTACATTTAAGGGCGTCGTTAGCAGGCTGCAGTAACAATGCGCTTGTAAACGTTCTCACATGAGTTGCGGGATCCCCCGTTCCATCATAAGCTTTGATTGCGGGCATCTTAAACTTTCGGGAGATATGTGCGTTCATCACCTCCTCAGTGAATGGAGGGGTTGGATCATCAAGATCTCCTTGTAGCATCAGGTCTTTGGGGTTACTCTTGGGGAGTTCCACCCTTGTAGTCCCTCTGGTTGGGGCTTCAGCCCTTCGGTGTCTCCTTGAAGACCTTTCCAAATCTATGAAGGGAATCCCTCCTGAAGTCGGAGGAGGTCGAGTCTGATTAGATCGGGCTTGTTCTCTGGCCATGTCTTCCTTTAATCTTAAGATCTCGGCTTCATAAGCCTTAATCCTCTCAGTAGTTGTTGAAGGGAGTCCATCGTGAGTAGTTTGAGTTCTTCCTCGAGGTTCTTTACTTGCACGTCGCCTCCTTGGAGCTTCATCACGTTCGTAATCATCGTCAGAAGATGACTCATCCGTATAAGGACCAGAAAAATCATTATAATCTCGATCTCGAATATACAGGGCATGACCACTGGATCCAGCTCCTTAGGTAGGAGGGTAGTTAGGCAGCCCGTACATCGGATTGGTACTTATGGGGAGATCCGTAGTGTGGATCTGAACTCCTCGTGGAGGGTTGTTGGGATCTACAATCAAGGAAGAAATCCCCACATGGAGGGGGTTAGTCCCTGAATTTGTGTGGACGATCGGAGGTAGCGTACTCTCAACATGGGAAGTCGTCCCTAGGGGTTGAGAAACTTGATATGGAACGATAGTCCCGGATGTTAGAGGTACTTGTTCAGTGAGGGGCGGAGCAGAGCTAAGAGGTAGAGCCTCGGTTGCGATTGGCTCTGTTATCGCTGGTGTCCTTCGTGTGTTAACCATGGTTGATGTTGTCTTCCCACAGACGGCGCCAAATGTTGTGGAATAAAAACTAGGTTATGATTATGATGGCTAGGGTTTGTCTGTATTTAATGCTAAGGGTGGTTGAGCTTCGAGCTTTAATGGCTGCTTCTGCGTTCGAGACTAAACGGTCCTCACAGAATGCCTACGTATCTCCGTATTAAGAGAATCAAGCCAATAAAACGTAGTTCTGAGGTGAGGGGTCTGACCCTTTATATAGGCTGAGAAGCCTTAGAGTTATGGTAGGGTTAGGTGACTTGGTGGGTAAGTCAACCTCGAGGAAAGTTCTAGACCCCTTCCTTGTAGGAGTCTGTTTCCTTGTATGAGTGTATGCCTTGGAGGCTACTCCTTGTAGAGATAATGTTCTTATCTGACACTTATTGCTGAGCTGTTTATTATCCCTAATATTAATTACGAAATTAATATTGTAAATAGGGTTTGGGCCCACCTGGTGGCCCCCACGTTTGGACCATTCCGGGTCTAATTAATGCCACATTAAATGTGTCTTTAGGGCTTACTTTTAGCCCATATCAGTTTGGATTTGGGTTGTTCAGTAGGTGCTGGCTCAGAGTTTAATGTTTCAGAGTTTATTGGTGGAGAGTTTATTGTTGGAGAGTTTATGTGTTCTGGTTGTGGTTGATGAGATGTAGTAGGTACAGTGGTTGTGGGTGTTGGTTCAGAATGTACGGTTTCTAATGGTTCAGGCATGTGATATGGTGATTGAGAATCTTGAGGTTGGTTTACATAGTTCTGTAAGGCTAGTGGCATAAACATATCAGGTATGTGCTGTTTAGTAACATCTTTGTTTGTCAAATCAGAAAACATTCTTTTAGCAACTTGAAAAGGCTGAATCACATCAGCTTCATCAATTGTAATATTAGGCACACAAGCAGTGAATAACATTTGACAAAAACGAGCAAAATAAACAGAAGTAGGCTCAGACAAGCGCACTCCCAAATTCATTAGCACTAGTCTACCAAAATCGAAATTACCTCCATATAGTAGAGCATGACCAATTTGGAGAGTGTCAAGAGGAAGTGCATCCCAGTTTGTTGTCTTCTTTCCAAAAGCTCTTGTAATGCAATCGAAAAAGAAACTCCATTCCTTTCTCAAAAGTGGCCTTCTCAGAGACCCTAGCTTATTCAAGTTGCCTGCACATCCAATTTGCTACAACATTGTCCTCAAGCGATCATGACCAACAACACTGTAAGAAGTGTGAGTCTCAAAATCGAGAGCATCCCTAACCGTAGTTGGAGTAATGATATACTCTGATTCAGCATGAGTGAAAGTGATTGTTGGAGTGCCAGACTCTTCTCCATCATCATACACAGAGTTTGTCCAAAAAGTAGCAATTTGTGAAGCAGAGAGTATTGGTGGTGTAGTTAACGCCTTCCCTATTTCAGAGTCTTTCAAGAAATTTTGAAACAAATGAAACGCCTCTGGAGCATTTGCATTCTCCAGTGGTGCTGCATAGTTGCTAGGAAGAAAAACTAATCCTGCTGCATCAAACGCTTTGGTTGCCATTAGTAAGATATGATACGAAGATATTCAGAGAAAAGATGTATGGTAAGTGTTTACCAAAATGTGAAGGAGAATGAGTGAGAATTTTTAAAAGTGAATGAGTATGTAAGTAACTGTGAGTGGGTGAATATGAATAGATGTGAAGTGAGAGAACAAAAACGATTAGAGTAAAACTAAAACTCAATCGTTTATTCAGTAAAAGCGCGCAACTGATTGTAGAGTAATGTGTGAGTGGGACACTATCATGGGACACGTGTCAAACAACCAATGGATCACTTAATAATTACCGCTGTCATTCCTATAATCACGACACTTTGACATATTTACACTAATTAACAGTTGTCAACTACCCCAATTACTCCAAAATAGTCAAATCATCTCAATGAAACTGTACCTTAGAGTATTTAACACAACTCAACAATGTTTATCAATTTTCCAACTTTATCACTAAAAACCCTTTCAAAAATTGCACAGTTGTGAAGATGAGTGTGTGTGAAGCAGAGTTTACTAATATCAATTTTTAGAGCATCTAATATTTCATAAAATCCATAACAAAAATCAATAAACACTGAATGCACAAACTCTCATATTAAACACTGATTGTTTGATGAATGCTAAACTCTGTAGTTACTGTAATACAGAAATCTGAAAACTTCTATTCCCTTTGATGTCCATGATTATCCAAGTAAGCACACAGTCTTTGAAGACAAAAAGATCAAGAGATAGAAATCAGAGCATCATTCAGTGAATAACAGTCATGAATTTGATAATCTCACAAACTCTCGAAGCACACAAGTGTTTAGGTGAAGTGTTTACACTCACATTCAATCAGAAATAGCAGAATCTACCATATGCTTGAATGTCCACCAAATCTACACTACTTTGAATACATGTATGCACAAATCAAAAGGACTTTATTCAGGGTTGTAATGAGATAAGATCAAACAGATGAGTAGAGATGTTATATTCATGAGTGAATTTCAAGCTGAACATTTTAATAGAGCAAAGTGTTCAGTCACACTGTTAGTACATATTTGTACAAGATCAGTATATATGCCCCTTTTTTTCTTTCTTTCTTTTTTTTTATATTTTTTTTATTTATTTAGCATATATACTGAGTAAACTTTTCTTTTCTTGAGAGACCCTCATCTGCTTGATTTTTTTTTTTAAAAGAATATAACTGCTCTTAATACTTCAGAGTATAAGAAAAATGAGCAGTTAATTAGGCTCAAAGGGGTTTACTAAGGGTGGTATTTATGAACAGTGTTTGTACAGTGTTTGAACAGTGTTCAAAAGAATTTTGAACAGTGTTTGAAGGAATGGTAAATCCTATTGCCTTTATCATTTTCATGCACACACATATCATGTAGTCTCAAGATGGTTTAATACAAGTTCTAGAGAAACATACTTCCTGATGAATATCACACAACAATAAATACTGATTGATAGAAAATGTATCAATCACTGATTTGGCTCAAACTCTCACAGGGTGTAAACATGAATCTGAACTCACCAAACTAATCAATGACACATCTCAAGTTTTATGGTTTTCACAAGTACAAACAAGGAATCATCAGGAACCATACCTTTGGAAACAGAATGTCACTTATCAGAGTTTAGAGTTCATCAATAACCAAAATTATTTATGAGAGGCAATGCACACAATATTCATAAACTCGGAGTTTAGGACTGAATAAACTAAGAGATGCTATAAATATGAAACAGTATCATGCTGTGTTGATTTACTGCACAAAGTCTGATTAGATTACAGTGAATCAGAAAGAATCATGATTTAATTACTGAGAATCATGCTTCATACATTTTTCTTCATTGGTGTTTTCATTCAGACAAAAATCAATTCTGAATTCACTGAGTGTATCCAACATGTTAACAGTGTTTAACAGACAGACATGCTGACAGAGTTGAACAAGTTTTAAACATAAGCATGCAGAACAGAGTTTAATACTGAGGTTCACATAGCACTTAACAATTTGCAGAAACATGAGCAATATATTTTAGAGATAAGTCTTTGAGTCTAACCAACATCTCTAGTCAAAACTAGAGACCATTCCTAGTTCATTGACCAGTCTTGTAAATGTAGCTTCACTCAATGGCTTGGTGAAGATATCTGCAAGTTGTTGTTCTGTAGACACAAAGTGAAGCTCAATGTTGCCTTCCTCTACATGCTCTCTGATGAAGTGATACCTTATGCTGATGTGCTTTGTCATTGAATGTTGTACTGGATTACCTGTCATTGCAATAGCACTTTGATTATCACAGTAAATAGGTATCTTGGTATACCTTAATCCATAATCCAGCAGTTGATTCTTCATCCATAAAATCTGTGCACAGCAGCTACCAGCAGCAATATACTCTGCTTCAGCTGTAGATGTAGATATTGACTTCTGTTTCTTGCTGTACCAGGAAACAAGTCTGTCACCCAGAAATTGACAACTTCCACTGGTGCTTTTTCTGTCTATCTTACAGCCTGCAAAGTCTGCATCTGAATAACCAAATAGTTTAAACTCTGATTCTCTTGGATACCACAGCCCCAAAGTTATAGTGCCCTTGAGGTACTTAAAAATCCTCTTTACTGCTGTTAAATGTGGTTCTCTTGGATCTGCCTGGAACCTTGCACACAAACAAGTGGCATACATGATATCAGGTCTACTAGCTGTTAAATAGAGTAGAGAACCAATCATTCCTCTGTAACATGTCATATCTACTGATGACCCTGCATCTTTGTCCAATTTTGTTGCAGTTGCCATGGGAGTTGTTGCAGATGAACAGTCAAGCATACCAAATTTCTTGAGAAGATTTCTGGTATATTTTGCTTGATTTATAAAAATTCCATCATCTGTTTGCTTCACCTGTAGGCCTAGAAAATAACTAAGCTCTCCCATCATACTCATTTGATATCTTGACTGCATGAGTTTGGCAAACTTCTTACAGAGTTTATCATTAGTAGATCCAAAAATGATGTCATCTACATATATCTGAACTAAGAGCAAGTCACTACCAGATTGGAAATAAAACAGAGTTTTGTCAATAGTACCTCTGTGAAATCCACTTTCTAGTAGAAATTTGGCAAGGGTTTCATACCATGCCCTTGGTGCCTGCTTAAGTCCATAGAGTGCCTTGTCTAACCTGTAGACATGGTCTGGATATTTTGGATCTACAAAACCTGGTGGTTGTTCCACAAACACTTTTTCTTCAAGTTTTCCATTTAAAAATGCACTTTTCACATCCATCTGAAACACTTTGAATTTCTTATGAGAAGCATATGCTAGAAAGATTCTGATTGCCTCCAATCTAGCAACTGGAGCAAATGTTTCATCATAGTCTATTCCTTCCTGTTGTGAATAGCCTTTTGCAACCAGTCTTGCTTTGTTTCTTGTGATAACACCCTCACTGTCAGTTTTATTTCTGAAAACCCATTTAGTACCAACAATGGATCTGTTCTTAGGCCTTGGTACAAGGGTCCACACTTCATTTCTTTCAAATTCATTTAGCTCTTCTTGCATTGCTGTTATCCAGTCAGCATCTTTAAGAGCTTCTTCTACTTTCTTTGGCTCAGATTGTGACAAGAATGCATGAAACAGACATTCATTTGTTGTTGCACTTCTTGTCCTTACTTTTGCATCTGGATCACCAATAATTAAATCAGGTGTGTGTGACTTAGTCCATTTTCTTGCAGAAGGCAAATTGCTTCTGTCATCATGTGATCCTCCCCCTTGATCCATGCTCTCCTGATTTCCTTGGTGCCTCTCTTCATTTTCAGATGCTCCCCCTGAATGTGACTGCTCAGAATTGTCAACAGAGTTTGAATCAACAGAGTTTGATTCAGAATTATCAATTGAGTCACTTTCAGTGTTTGAATTATCACTTTGATGTGATTCTTCATGCTCCCCCTCAACTGGTTCTTCCCTTGTTTCTGATTGAAGAGTTTCTTCAGTATTTACCAGTAGAGGTTCAGAGTTTAGATCAACAGAGTTTGTCAAATCAGTCTGATCAGAGTTTACTTTTTCAGAGAATAAATCTTCATTTTCAAAGTGGAGTAGATCATGTTCATTGACATCTTCAAGTCCAGTTATTTTCTTGTCATCAAATGACACATGAATTGATTCCATGATCACTCTAGTTCTCAGATTATAAACTCTGAATGCCTTAGTTGACAGTGGATAGCCAACAAAAATTCCTTCATCTGCCTTTAGGTCAAATTTGGTCAACTGTTCAGGATGAGTCTTCAACACAAAACACTTGCATCCAAAAATATGAAAATATTTTAGATTTGGCTTCTTCTTTTTCACCATTTCATATGGTGTTTTACCATGCTTGTTGATCAGTGTTGCATTTTGAGTAAAACAAGCAGTTTGAACTGCTTCTGCCCAGAAGTATGTTGGCAATTTTGCTTCATCTAGCATGGTTCTGGCAGCTTCTATCAAGGTTCTGTTCTTCCTCTCCACTACACCATTTTGTTGTGGAGTGCCAGGTGCAGAAAACTCTTGTTTGATTCCTTTACTCTTGCAAAATTCTTCCATTGATGAATTCCTGAATTCAGTTCCATTGTCACTTCTGATTATCTTCACTTGATTTTCTGATCCTTTGTCCAGTTGTAATATATGTTCTGTCAGTGTTAATGCAGTTTCATCCTTCTTTGCAAGAAAATATACCCATGTGTATCTGGTATATTCATCAACAATGACTAGAGTATATTTCTTCTTTCCAAGAGACATCACATTCACTGGTCCAAAGAGATCAACATGTAGGAGATGATAAGGATCAACAATTGAAGACTCAGATTTGCTTTTGAAGGAGGCTTTTCTCTGTTTGGCCTTTTGACAAGAATCACACAGGCCTTCTACATTCAACAAAGACCTTGGTAGACCTCTTACAAGATCATTCTTTATTAGCTCATTGATGTTGTTCAGATTTAAATGAGAGAGTTTCTTGTGCCACTTCCAACTCTCTTCACTGGACATTCTTGTTGACAGACACATTGCTTTGCCATCATTGTTTGTTGACAATTTAATTTCATAGATGTTATTGTGTCTGTTTCCAACTAGAGCAACTTTCCCTATAGATTTGCTGATGACTTGACAATATTCAGGCTGAAAATCCACATGATATCCTCTGTCACAGATTTGACTCACAGATAGCAGATCATGCTTGAGTCCTGGAACCAGAGCTACATTTGTGATGATGACATTCCCAAGATTAATATTGCCATATCCCAGAGTATGTCCTATGTTGCCATCTCCATAGGAAACATTTGGGCCAGCCTTCTCCTCATACTCTGATAGCAGGGCTTTATTTCCAGTCATGTGTCCTGAACATCCACTGTCCACGACTAGGGTACTAACCCTGTTGCCCTGCAATCACAAACAATCACTGATTATTAGTTTTAAGGATCCAGACTTGCTTGGATCCTTTGGCTTTCTTAATTCTGTTAGCTTTTGCAGCGGAATTCACATTATCAGAGTTTAAGCTAACTTCTTCAGAGTTTACATTTGCAGAGTTTACTTTAACCCATTTCAAATTTGGTTTGGGTTCATAGTAATTATAGTAAATAGCATGATAATCTCTGCAAGTGTAAATAGAATGCCATGTACTTCCACAGTGTTTACATAAAGTCCGTGGTCTAGTTCTCACATAATCATTTTTAACTGCAGTTTTAGAGGGCAAAGAATTAATGTTCTTATTCTTACTGCAGAAACTAGCAAGATGATTAGTGCTACCACAATTAAAGCATGTTTTTCTAGGAGCTAATGAAGCAAGCATTGGCTTAATTCCTGATGTTATGCCTACCTTTCCATTTTTGTTTTTTTTAGGCATTTTCTGTTTGTTGACAGATTTTATCTCTTTAAGCTTATGCTTGAGTTGTTTATCTGTCATTAAACCAATGTTAGCCTCTTTAACAAAAGTCTTAGCATATGATTCTTTAACAGCCTTTTTCTCAGCTTCAGTCTTAGGTCCACCTGTTCCCATGACATTACCTTCAGATGAACGATGTGGTCTAACTTTTACCAAATTTTCAAATCTAAGTTCATCTCCTTCAGAGTAACCTAGACCTACTGTATCTGACTGAAACACTTCTTGTGTATCTTTACCAGAGTGTGTCCAAGTTTTAATGATGTGTTTAGTATCCTCCAATTCAGATTCTAGTTGCTTATACTTACCTAGCAACTCCTGTTCAATAAACACTGCATCATCTCTCTCTTTCTGAATTTTATTCATGTTTTCTAGCTGTTCCTCAACTAGTTTGTTTCTATCTTTGAGTTGAGAGCACTCAGTCTTTATCCTCTCATTTTCTAAAGTCTGATCCCTATAACTGATATGCAATGCTTTAAGATAAATTCTCAATTCAGTTATATTATCTGTATTATAAGCATAGGTAGTTGGGGGTACCTTTAGATCATCATCTTCATTCTGAGTAGTAGCCATGAGTGCATAGTTCACTTCCTCATCTGAATCTGAAGTGTCTGCCCAATCTCTGCCTTTGGTGTAGAGTGCCTTTTCAGTTTTACCCTTCTTGCACTCAGGAGCATAGTGACCCATCTCCTTACACTTGTAGCATTGAATCTCAGACTTATCTTTCTTACCAGATTTGAAGTCCTTTCCCTCAGATTTCTTGAAATTCTTCTTGTCAGACTTTGAGTAGTCCTTGGAGAATCTCTTTCCCTTCTTGAAGTTCTTGAATCCCATCTTCTTGAAGGTTTTTACCATCAATGCAGCCATTTGCATCATCTCTTCATCATCTTCAGAATCAGATGTTCCATCTGTGTTTGAGTCAACATCAGTGTTTGATGACTCACTTTCTGAGTGTATGACTAAAGCTTTTCCTTTTGCCTTTTTCCTTGATGCTTCCTTCTTTGATGGTTTCTCCTCAACCTTAAGTGCAACAGACTTTGACTTTCTACTTGATCTTTTGTTTCTCTGCTCCAATTCCAATTCATGGGTTTTGAGCAGTCCATAAATTTCATCAATCTCTGTTTCACCAAGTTCATAGTTATCTCTTATGGTGGTTGTTTTCACATCCCACTTTTCAGGTAGAGAAAGAAGAAACTTGAGATTTGAGTCTTCTAAATCATACTCTTTGTTAACCAATGACAAATCATTGAGCAGTTTACAGAATCTGTCAAATGTTTATGTCATGGTTTCTTCAGACTTTGCCTCAAAGTGCTCATACTCCTGAGTGAGTATGTTTCTTCTGTTTTTCTTGATTGCAGGAGTTCCTTGACACCTAACCTCAAGTGCATCCCATATTTCCTTTGCAGTTGTGCAATTAATCACTTTATTAGACATAACATTGTCTAATGCACTGTGAAGTAAGTGTCTTACTTTTGCATCCTTTGCAATAGATGAAAGATCCTCAGCAGTTAGATCTTTCTTTTCTTTTGGAATGACCTTTGATTCCTCACCAGCAGCAGCAGCAGATAACTTTGTAGGTTTGTGAGGCCCTTCATAAATTCTATCAAGGTATTCTGGATCTGTAGCCTCCAGAAACATGGTCATCTTCACCTTCCAAATTGCATACTCTGATGGCCTAAGTATAGGAACCCTAATTGTTTCATATCTACTAACAGTAGTAGGGGCTTTTTCAGATGGTGGAGGTATCTCTGCCATTGATTACTATTGTGTTTTGGATCTTTAACTGTAATAAAGTAACAGATTGGCCCTGATACCACTTGTTAGGTCGAATTCACAATAGTTAATCAAATACTGTATAAGTAACTTAACAAGAACACACTGTTTAATATTTAAAAACTGTTTGGAATTAACAATTCCTCTCTCAGTGATGTAAAATATCACAGAGAGCTGCTTAGGTTACAATCAATGAATTTCTCAATGTTCGATACCCTTCTAGGGTTAACCTAACTGTATTTATAAAACATACAGCTTCGTACAATCAGTAATTGATTCTCCTATAATTAAGCTATACAATTGATATCAATCACGATTGCTTCAAGTCTTCCAAGTCAACTCAATCTCTTTGACAGCTTTCCAATCTTCAAAGATATTGCTTCCATATTTATCTTGTATCAATCTTCAAACACTGTTGACTCTTCAGACAATACCACTACAGAGTTTAACAATCTCTGTTGCGCTTCCAGTCAGTGTTTAACTAAACTCTGACTGCTTCCCGCTAAACTCTGTTTTGTTACTTTAGCTTCCAAACACTGTTCTCATCAATCATTTCTAACAATCTGCTAAGAATATAGCAGCCAAGCAAGCTGTCTATGTCAATTTTTAATACACAGAGACTAAAGTGTCGTACTGAACTAAAATGAGTCAAGAGACACAAAAGAGTAAATTCAAACATTTTTAAAAATTAAGCATTTAACCTCTAGGGTAACTATGTCAAGAATTTCTTACATGAAACAAAAATAGCAGGATCGTATTCTTCTGATACAAGCAAGTCCAGTAACACGGAAGCGATATATGCATTTGCTGAGTAGCTGCAAGCACACATGTCCTCTATGAGTATACCTGCTTCTTTATATTTGCTCTACCGAGTAGGCCCTCTTGGCATGATCAATGTGTAAGCTTGACATCAGGCCAAAAACAAGACAGGCTGTCAAAATGGTATCCTGCCTTCTCAAGATTGTTGCCACACTTCCCTACTATATATATTATATACACAGAGAAATTTTTCATACAATTAGACCTTAGTTACAAAAGAAAAATTATCTTTTAAAGGTATGTGGTGCTGCAGGTAGACAGACATCCATTACAACAATGGTTAATCGAAGAAGAAAATAATAGCACCTGATCTCATATGAAATAAATGAATAAATATGACAAAAAACAGTAAATATAAGCTTAGACAGTCCTAGGCTGCCTCAATATATACAAGAAATAAAAATGAAACTGAAATAGAAGACTTACATTGCTAGTTGTAACACCTTGTCTGTCCATAGCAGCAGTTGGCTGTGGCGAGGTGTGCTTTAAGGCTGATACTAAGGCTGCTAGTAAAAATAAACACAACATGTCAGGTCGCCACTTGGAAAGTTTATCTGTTTTCTTGAGTCTTTTAGCAACCCCTGGTAAAGGGTGTCCCAATAGCCCCAGCAGAAATTAGTAAACGATATATCGAAGACCTCTGGTTCAACAAAATCAGTATTAAAAGGAAACTTTGGATCGTCATACCGTTTTAAGAAAGTACTCTCCATGTTTGAAAAACAAAATGGCTGGAGCCTGGATAGACATTGTTCCCCTGTTCTAGTTGAGATTTTTGCCTCTGTACATGGTCAACCATCTCTGTTCCTGTGAAGATTATAATCTGTGTAAATAGTATTTCCGTGTCGAAATTAAATCATTATTATTGACAATATTTAGTTCTAAAGAAAATTAACTCATCAGCCATTTGGAAAGGCATGTTTTTTTCTTAGATAATTATTGGATAGGCAAGTTCATTATGCTGAAATTCATATATTAAATACCAATTAGCTCTTCATATCTAAGAAATGCATGTACTATCCATTAAAATCTGTTTACAAGGGGAAGTTGGAGACTTGAGATTTTTGCAAGGTTGCAGAACTGTGAGATTTGTGATTGTAAACCAGTAGTAAATAGCTGCCTGACTTTTGTTGTTTAACATTTCTGTCGGTACAGCTTCAAACATTGTATTGTAACTAAACATTCTTTGATTTTTAATCTATTTCCATTCGACGGATAACAGAGAAGTTTGATCAGGAAGAGCTTAGCTGAGCAGCAGGGTTTGAACCCAACAGAGAATGTGAATATTGATAATCGCATAGTAGACATAATCATTGTATTATATAGACCGACATCTAGCATACAAAAATATCGTGTTCTCTAATATAAAACCAAACGAAGGTAGGAAGAGATGTCCATGTCTACTGTATACTAGACATAATCCCAAGTGTTTTACATTTCGATATTTACATTTGGATATTTACATTTGGTACACGTAAACAATAACCGATTCTACTGCTAAAGACGGATACATTACTAAATTATGAACACTCCCTTTTTAAATATGTACACTCAAATTTAAGTCTGCATCATAATTGGTGAGATGAAGATATAAAGGCACAATGCAACCAGTAATAATATATCACATAAGACTAAGTAATAATATTGGGGAGAATATAAAGAAACAATATTTTTACATCTTAATTCAAACAAAATATAGTCTAGATTAGTAGTGGTTGTGTTCTAATCCACAAAATTTGTCCAAATTACTATTTTTCACACATCTCAAACTGTATTTTATCCGTAAAATGCAGTCCGCACAACTCAAACTTAACTTTTCACATATCAACTCTCTTCTCCACCAATCGACAACACATAACATATGTAACAACATTATCACAACATTTTCTTCACATACACAAACTCCACTCCTACAATCCCATCTAAACTACACCGTAAACCACACAATCGTCTCAATCAATTCAAAACATGAAATATTACACAACTGCATCAAAATAGATACTTTCGAAAAGACATAAACAACATACACATACATGTCAAAAAATGCAAAAATATAAAATATTACCTTAGTACCCTGAGTCCTGCTAACAAGTGTTTTACTAACATTCTTCTGTTCAAAGACATTAGGAGTCTTAATATCATACCAATCCTTCTTAGCAAAAGGGTCAGTTCTGTTCCATCATAATATTAAAAAACACAATCAAAAACATATACTTACATTATACATACATATGTAAGAAGAAAGTCAAGATACTTACGCCTTCTTCTTTCCTCCCTTCTTTCCCTTGGAGATCCTCTTGTTCTTCCTGCATTTGAACAAGATTTAAAGATTTTATTACATACAAACATGTGTAAGTATAGATGTGTGTAGATGTAAGATTGAAATGGTACCCGACAGCCATGGTTGCAGAGGAGAGAGAGACGAGGATGTTCGGCGGGGGTGTGTAAAATGAGAAGAGAGGCAAGATGTGTTTAGGGTTTTATGTATCCTTTATAACATTGAATTGGATTGGATTAGGGTGCTCTGTAATATTGGGCTTTTGTGTTGTAGACTTGTGGTGCTGTTTATGGCCCAATTGCAAACTTTTTACTCCAACCAAATTAATTGGTCGATAAATCTTTAAAGTCGTTGATTTTTTATTTGAAGAAGAAAATTAATTTTTTGTTTAGGATTATTAGAAACAAATTATAAGTTGGTTCTTGGTTGATAGAAAATTTGAACTCTTGTATTTTTTTTAGTTTCAATCACAATTTTTAACTTTTGTATTTTATTTCTTTATATTGAAAAAAATGAAAAAAAAAGTTGTACATTCACGAAGAATAAAAGATTCGAGAAAAATATTAAAATACATATATTTAATATAATGATATTCCCCAAGTTTCAGAAAATAAAAAATTAATTTGATTGGAGATCTTAGTAGATCACTACTATTTTCAATAGGACTCGTAACCAGTGCTTTGTAACGGATTATTGTTTCTATTTTAAAAAAAATATTTTTGAACGATCCAACTGTACGGATGACAATATATATCTAATATAATGATATTCCCCAAGTTTCAGAAAATATAAAATTAATTTGATTGAAGATCTTAGTAGATCACTACTATTTGCAATATGACTCGTAACTAGTGCTTTATTACGGATTATTGTTTCTATTTTTTAAAAAATATTTTTTCAATATTTATCTAATATAATGATATTACACGCACCCTTGTGGGTCCCACACTGCCACGTCATATTTTTTTTAAAAAAATATAAATTTATCTAATGCAACACTTCAAACAGCAAATGCAACACTACAGGTATCTAATGCAACGCTTTCTGCCACGTCAGCAAATGCCATGTCAGCGAAGGTGGGCCCCACTTCTGCCACGTCAACAATTGTGGGTCCCACAATTGCCACGTCAGCATGATGGGCCTCCTGCCACGTCATCCTTGTGGGTCCCACACTACCACGTCAGCAGTTGTGGGGCCCACATCTGCCACGTCATATTTTTTTAAAAAATATGAATATATCTAATGCAACACTTCAAAGAGCAAACGCAACACTATTGATATCTAATGCAACGTTTTTTGCCACGTCAGCAAATGCCACGTCAGCAAAGGTGGGCCCCACTTCTGCCACGTCAGCAAATGTGGGTCCCACATGTGCCACGTCAGCACATGTGGGTCCCACTCCTGCCACGTCACCATTTATAAAAATAAAAAATTATCTAACGCAACGCCATGAGTTAGTGTTGCATAATGTGAAACACTGTGGGTAATACGCAACGCTAATCTATATCTAACGCAACACCAATTCAGCTCAGTTGCAAAAGACCCAAAACTTCTATCTAACGAAACGCTTTCTGTGCAACGCTTTGTAAAAAGGGTTGCGTATGCTCACTTATGGCGTAGTGTAAGTACTTGTTCATTCCATAACCAAGCTAGTTACTTGAGCCCACTTGGTTTCTAGATATTTTCTAGTGGCTTATGCATGACTCTTGCTTCCTCTGGTTGTTTCTTTTGTCCGGTTATTGCTCAATTTCGCTAATCGTTCGAAAGAATATCTCAAGGATTTCTACTTTGGGTTTTACCGGAAACCTTCTTAATAATAACACTAATATATTTAATCCTCCTTTATAATTATTGGATTTAAATCCCTTAAATCTTTTTAATAAATCCTTCCTTTGACTCTTGATATACCATATCCTTAATCCATGATTCGTTCGCTCAATCGCTTAATCTCGTTTTAATAACTCAGCGGTTTCTAGAACGTGCATTTCACTGTCTCAGAGCTTTTCGTTCTAAATCCTCAAATCAAATATAATAAAATCCTAACATATTAAATCCTTAATTCCTCAAAATTAATATCTCATTTCTTGAATATAATAATATATAATTCACTGCCCGGTCAAATATTACACCGAAATACAAATTGGAATTTCTGAATTCCGATCGTCTTTGCATACACTTATTTGCTCTGTAGATCACTAATATGACTTCAGAATATCCATCCTATGTCTCGTACATAGATGACATGAAAAATTTTCTTAATCCTCAAAATCACTATTCACACATGACAACACTATTCACGTATACACTTATTCTTAATAAGAAAAGTTTTAATTCTACCGAAAAATCTGGGTTCTTACACGTAATCCATATCATATATTGATATAAGATTCATATATTATTTAGCAAAACCACTTTTCTTTAAACATAAACAAATTATCAAAATAAGGGTAAAAGAAATCTTGCCTCGATCTCTAAATCCCAGAGGTATGACCCGATGTTCGTCTTGAGTTTCTATAAGAACGAAAAGGATCATCATTAGCATATGCCCCATTATAATTATTATTACTAACAACAATTATCCTAACAATTTAACTCACTTGATCCCCTAATCTTTTTATAACCTTATCAAAGATATTTAAATATAATGTACATGGGTTCCAAATTAATACCTTTAATAATTCTCAATCATTTCGTTTTAGCTTATCAAGCACACCATAACATAACTCTTATTAATACCGCCACTTAATGACACTAAGCCCACTATCGAGGCATGTCATTATCTTATACACTTAGTAGATATTTGAGTCTTAAAGACTTTTAAGTCGACCATTAACTCGAGAAAATTATCCTTTATCCGTTTAAGGGGTATTCCATTAACGTACCATTGATCTAAACATTTTTATAAAATTGAAAAATTATTCGTTCGACATGAGACCTTCTCCTATACCTTCCTTATGACCTATATTTTTTAATTATCAAGATTCGTAACGGAATCACTTAGGTTAAGGGTGTTCAATTGAAGTTACGAACTCGCACTTACGCTTTCGAACCACTTTTACAATTTTTGCCACATCTCCTAAATCGTTCATCAGATTTTTACGTACTTTATATCAAAACGATTCATGAACTAAGATCTATCCTATAATGACCAGTGGTTCTACCCTACTGACCTTGACAGATTCGGAATGCTCTGTGTTTAACAAGTAATTACTGTTTTAATGAAAATTGAGCATTATAACGGCTATACTTTCGTACTTTCCAAATTTTTCACACCTCCAAACTCATCATCCAACACATATATCAATCCATACACCATGTGGTCATCATACTAGCCATGGTTTCCAACACAAAACACTACCATAATCATTTAAAATACTTTTAAACACTTATATAACCATAAATCCACTCTTTACACAAACTTAACATTAAAACCAACCATAAACTCAAAGATCAAGCTAGGGTTTCAAGTAGAATACCTTCTTTGGAGTAAGTACAAGCGCTAATACACCTTGTATAACCTTTATATCACCTTATTATAGCTTAGATCTTCCAAAGAAACCATAAAAATCAAAGTTAGTCTTAAGGGTTACTATTCATCACTATTCATTCATCACTTTGATGACTAGGCAAATGAAGTTAGTTTGCTCTCAAATTTGGTACATACCTTAATCTATATGTAAACAAGCTCCTTGAATTTTCCCTTGAGTTTTAGTTTCTTGAAGGTAGGGTTTTGAAATTTCTTTTCTCCTTGTTTTTCTTGAATGGCCGAATGGAAGAAAGTCGGGAGGATGAAGAGATTTTTGTTTTGGTTGATGCTTATCTAGAGCTTGGTAGATATTTTAGTGTCTTATATATATAATTACCATGTAATTACTAAATAATCCTTGGTTAAAGTTAGTGGAATGTGACATAATTAGTAATGTCATTGATGATGTCATAAGAGATGATCTAGAATCCTTATTCTTGATTTTCCAATTAATGTTTTAATGATTCTTGATTATTGGTAATGTAGTGTATATCCTTGTTTTATCACTAATCTTGGTTATTTAGTCTCCATATTTGTCTAATTACGATTCGTTTCGAATATACCTCATTATCCAAGTGGTTCTAAATTGTTTAACAATCCAAATTCCACTAGCATTCCCTTTGCTTAATAATCCCCTGGTTTAACCTAATTTCACATGCTCCTCAAAGTATAAACCCTTTTCATATTACATACTCTTTAATATCCAATACAATAGTGCTCAATTGAAATCAAACATCTTAAAAATCTATACTCAGGAATTTCTGAAATCCGTCATTGTTTCGAGTCACTTATTTTCATAATACATCACTAATATGGTTTCCGATTATTCATTTTCTGTTTCACTTATATGGTACCTACATACCATTTCCCTAAATCCTCAAAATTTACTATTTATTTGATCACTGTAGCTTTGCTAAAGTTAGGGTTATTACAGTCTTCCCCCCTTAAAAGGATTCTGTCCCGGAATCATGTTGTAAATATCAATGAATACCTGTCTCACATGACAATTTCTAATTTCCACACTACTTCCTTTATCCTTTAGTTCTTCCATAACATTTCTACCTTGTTTGCGCAAAAATACACCAACATAAACTTGCTTGTCATTCATCAACATGTCATTTAGCTTATCAATAACAGTACTTTCACTATCTTTTCCGTATCAACCTTCTCATGCATTCCGTCATTCTATATTATCTCATCTCTCCCTTCTCTTTTTACTAAGGGTATCGGCCACCACATTGGCCTTCCCTGAATGGTAGTGTACCTCACTTATTGTTTAACTATATTTTGATCTCTATCATAACATAAAATATGACTACTTCAATCTTGATATATCCTGTCTCTGTAAAATCTTCCAAAAATTTGACTAGAAGGCTATTCCTTGAAACAATTGTAAGAAATTATTATCTATAACATATATATATATATATATATATATATATATATATATAAAATATACTCTTACTCTCTCTCTCTCCTAGGATCAGCATATCTTACTTCCTAATCAGATAGATTATTCTTATCTATTTTATTAACTTATTTACACCATTCATTGACCAAGTTGATTCATAACCAATCATTTACACTTAAAAGGTTAAATCAACAAAAATACCTGTGTCTGCATCCGGTTTCTTCAACGCATCTCCTAAGGTCATATTGTACACTCTGGCAGTAGGTCTATTCGAAGAAGTCATACTTTGTCCTGTCGCAGATGACCCACTAGAACGACAATCCCTAGCTATGTGCCCTAATTTCCCACACTGGTAACACTTGACGTCACTCATAGGGTTTGTATCAACTGATAGGCATTGGTTAAGATAATGTCCTTTTTGTCCACACTTAAAACAAGTTACTCCCAACATTCTACACACTCCCGTATGCTTCTTACCACACGTGTTACAATCTGGTAATGGTGGTCGTAATTGATTGGACTGAAAAGTTCCTGAGGATTTACCACCCTGATTCACAGTCTCACTAGCAGTCTTATTAATCAATGTCTCCCTGACTTTCCCACAAACTGAGATTTTTATCCTTTACCGACCTTGCTAAAGTAACTTCCTTCACTTGAACCTCATTTTTGTCCCTTAAATTTCCTTTTCTTAATCTCTCGACCTATTTGAGTTTGTTCACTCTCGGCTTCTATAATAGATGCTTTTTGAACTACTGCAGCATAATCAGTTAACTCAAATTGTGCCACTCTCGTCCGTAGCCATAGTTTCAATCCTTGTTGGAACCTTTTTGCTCGTTGTTCTTCAGTACGCACAAATTCTGGAACAAACCTAGACAATTCAGTAAATTTAGTTTCATACTCTGCCATTGTTAGATTGTCCTGCTTTAACTCCAAAATTTTTATTTCCATTTGGTTTTCCAGATACCTAGGGGAATACTTCTCTAAAAACACTCTAGTAAAATGCTCCCAGGTTATCATTCCCGCTCCCTCTAGACTCTTCTTGGCCTCCCACCAATAGTTTGCCTCTCCCTTCAAGAGATAGGAAGCAAAAAGGGTCTTTTGTTCCGTATCTACCCTCAAGATTTCAAAAGCTTTCTCCATTTCTTTCAGCCATGCTTTGGCTACTACTGGGTTAGCAGTTCCCTCAAACTTTGGGGGCTTAAGGCACGAAATGAATTATCTACCTGGTTCGGGAGAACAGGTTGTTGGGGATTCTGTGGATTAGCTAAAGTCTGCCTTAGTAGGTCCATAAATTCGTTTAAGGGATCCCCTCCCTGGTTTCCTTGTTGGTCAGTTGATTCATCTTCTTCTTCTTCATGATTTGATTCATTCCAAGCATTTTCATTTTGTCTGTTTTGACTTCCTTCATCTCTCTCATTTCCCCTTTCATTCGCTCTATTATTATGTCTAGCCATCTTTCTGTCAATAACAATATTCTCCGTTAATTATCCAGATTTAGGGTACAATATTAATAATCCCCATATACAATAATTATATCACTATTTACTCATTTATATATAACCACATTCTCAAATTCAAGCAATTAATATCAAATTATAATACCATTTATACGAAACATATAAACCCACTACCTTTAACACGATGACCTTTAACATAATAACCTTTTCATTTAAGTCAATCACCTTATATACATCAATATTTTCGAATCTCAACATTTAGTATCAAAATACGATAAAAATTAGGCAAAACACATAAACTTCATTAATTCACATAAATATTTTACAACTTGTGGATAACATCCTTCACTACTAGTTAATATATACATCATAAAGTACAAGGTTCGAAACCCCAAAAGCATATCCGTACATACTAATCCGCTATAACAAAAGTACTACTAACAGTACTCTAATCAGACTGGGATTAAGACAATAAACAACTAAATTAATCCCCAAAATGACATCAGCAGGATGACTATAGTCTGATTAGTGACTAAAACTACTAGCCCCGGCTCACGGCAACCCTGCTCTAATAACATCCCTGATCTGAACCACCATAGACGTGACAACCTCTACTACCTCAGCTCTCCATGCTAGATCTCCTCTCTCTGCTAATAACCTCCTCATAGTACCAAGTGCTCGTAGCTCAATGCTAATCAATCCCAAATATACACCATCTGGAATAACACCTCCTCTACCTCCAGCTAACCTCTGCAAAAGTGTATCTATCATCCTATGAGACTCCTCTAGCTGACCCTGTAAGATATGGTAGTCTGATTGTAAAGTCACATAGACCGGATCACCTGTAAGTATAGGTACCTCCTGTAGGGGTGCAGCTACTGGTGATGGTGCAGCTACAGGTGAAGGTTCAACTACTGGTGGAGGTGAAGGAACTGACTCTGTATCTGCATCCTCTAAAGGGTCCTCCTCCTCTGAATTGAAAACAAACTGTCCTGGAGGAGTGAACCGCTCTGTCGGATGATCCAAAGGATCCGGACTCGGTGTAGGGGATGGAACAGGTGATGGCACTGGAACAGGTGGAATAGGAGTATGAATCATGTGAATATCTCTCCACTCGGGCTCCTCCTCAGCTATCACTGATAATCTAGGCCTCTTACGCACCGGCATATCTCCCTCTGGAACCTCTGATCTAACTTGGGAAGGACCTGCCTCATCGGATCCTACAGATGGTCTCCCAGTATATGGTACTATAGCCATAGCATCTCTCGCTCTGCGCTCGCGTCTTGGCTCTCTGTAGCCACAGCATCTCTGGAACATCTCTCTGTACTCATAGCCCATCCTGGCTCTCGCTCTCATCCTCAAATCTGATATAGTATCGTCTGGAGTCTCGACACCTAGGTGCACTAAGTCTGTAAGCTCCCGCTCTGATATCTCTAGCCCCTCTCGTGTATGACTGTAACACCCCCAGATCCGGGGTCCGGGATCGGGTCGTTACGGTCTTATTTTCTATGATTGATACTTTACTTGAATCCACAATAAATAATTCACATGCAGTGACCCCACAATAATCCACTCACACACACACACACACAGTTATAGTCCCAGAGATGAAATTGAAACTGGAAGCAAAAGCTGACTATCTGTGCTACCTCAGCAATGGCAGCAACAATATCAGCGGGGAGTCCTGTGGGACGGGTAACCTGCTTGCGCCGAGTGCGCCTTACGCGAGCCATGTGACCTAGCTGTTGTTGTGACATAATAATAAGCAAGGGTGAGCAATAGCCCACCAATAATATAACTGTGCAGTAATATATATGACAGTTCAAAGATATATTTTGAAACCATATGCCATGCCTTAATGAAAAGAGTTCCAACTCAATATAAAGGATGAAGTTACAAGGTAACTCAAAGTATATGAATTCTGTGGAAATATCTGCTATATCAAGATGAGCAAGATAGCATCATTTTCATAAAAGAGGAACTTACAGAAAAATAGTGCAATTCCAGTTTTCAACATGTTTCAACACTGCCAACACAGATGGTGTTGCAGAAGATTTCCAATCTTGAAAGATGAACTAATACGGGAGCATTGCCGCGCCAGATGCCCTGACGTTTACGATGATCAGTCGTATGTCATGCATCTCATCAGTCATTCTCTACATGTAGAAGGTAGCTCCGACGGATTTACTTGTCTACCGCCCTCTGGAACTCCTAAGCCAACGGTTGGACTATTGCTGGACCGGCGCCACTCGGCCACTTACGCGTCTCCTAGTTCATTTAACATCCATCATTGTGAAATGTAATGTTCGTTCCCCTTTTCCCCAGGTATGATACCTGTTGATATGACTCCACAAGGTAGTTGTATCTAATGTGGAAAGGAAAATTTACCACTATTTCCCAAGCTGTTGCTTGTTAATGGACACCAACTTGTTCCAACATTCTACCCCTCGAATGATGAGAGGGTACACACAATTCCATGAATAATAGCAACCAAGTTGTGAATGAAACGAATAATTTATGACCGGGCAGTCACAAGATAAATAACATTTCCCAAGTAAGGTTCCCTTATTTTTTGAGAGGCAGGATTGAACGAAGAGTAGAGTTTGAGAACCTTCCTTGATAATATAATAATAGTATTAAGTCTCTGAAATAATTTATATAATATTCGAAGGTCAATTATACTATGTGAATGAAGTAAATCATTTTCAAAGCGAGTTAGAAGAATTAAATAAATATCCCAAGAATATTTATTAAGTCACAGATATTGGAAAAGTGTTGCTCGGAATAATCTTTGAATAGATATTCAGGATAATATTCATTGAACGAATAATGAATATTCAAATTGATAATAATGGTATTTATTGATGAAATAATCGTCACATGAATATCTGAAATAATATTCATTGAATAAATAATGAATATTCAACTTAATAATGATACTTGTTGATGAAATAATTATCGACTGAATACTTGAGACAATATTCATCAAACAAATAATGAATATTCGACTTAATAATATTTTGTTAGGTCAAATTCACAATAGTTAATCAAATACTGTATAAGTAACTTAACAAGAACACACTGTTTAATATTTAAAAACTGTTTGGAATTAACAATTCCTCTCTCAGTGATGTAAAATATCACAGAGAGCTGCTTAGGTTACAATCAATGAATTTCTCAATGTTCGATACCCTTCTAGGGTTAACCTAACTGTATTTATAAAACATACAGCTTCGTACAATCAGTAATTGATTCTCCTATAATTAAGCTATACAATTGATATCAATCACGATTGCTTCAAGTCTTCCAAGTCAACTCAATCTCTTTGACAGCTTTCCAATCTTCAAAGATATTGCTTCCATATTTATCTTGTATCAATCTTCAAACACTGTTGACTCTTCAGACAATACCGCTACAGAGTTTAACAATCTCTGTTGCGCTTCCAGTCAGTGTTTAACTAAACTCTGACTGCTTCCAGCTAAACTCTGTTTTGTTACTTTAGCTTCCAAACACTGTTCTCATCAATCATTTCTAACAATCTCCCCCAACTTGTTCATTAGCAAGAATGTACAAGTTTACAGTAAATGATGATGTCAAAACAAATACAAAGTCTACAGTGTTTAACAAACAGAGTTTAAGCTTTTACTTAACAAATTCTACAGAAAATGAGAAAATTCTTACAGACTTCAAATTCTAATCTCTTGAAGATCTGGCATTGTCCTGAGATAGTCTATAAGCAATCTTCTTTCAGCATTTTCAAGCTCTATCTGCATAGCTTCCTTGATTTCTCTCAACTGAGGATCATTCTCATCAGTCTGATAGATAGCAGCTCTAAGATCGTAGATTTTGTTTCTTCTCATTTCATTTCCCAGCCTGATATATTTCACTTCTTCAGACTTCACATTAAAATCCAAAACAGTGATTCCAAGATCAGTCTTCAGCTTTGTAGTCCCCTTCTCAATTTCTATCAGATTCCCATTCCAGTCTCTGTACTTTGGAACATACTTGCTGTTGTACTTCATATTTCTTCTGGCAAGATTTTGAATCATCTTTTGTCTGAGTACATTTGCAACTGACTGAGCTCTTTGATTTCTTACTCTGAAAAGATACAGAACATTTTTCTTCCCAGTATTTTAAATCAATATCCTTCTCATCAACTTTAAACACTGTTCCATCAGCCATGAAATATAGCAGAAAATCCTTCTCTAAACTCTTCTGATTAACAAGCTGTACTGACTCCAGTCTGTCTAAACTCTCTTGAGTGACACCACGACCTGGAACAGCCAATGAAGAAGGATCTCTGGGACCAACATATTGTCTTGTGTCTCTGTGTGAGCCTATGCCTCCTTTGTTGTATCCGATTTTACCAGATAAGGCTCTACCATCAGTGAAATCCATTGGAACTGTAGCTTCTAGCCTTGAATCATGAAGAACACCTTTTCCAAATGTTGATTTCAACTGAGAAGACAATAATGGTGTAGTCACAACTTGTGTAGTAACAGAGGTTGTGTCTTCATTCTTCTGTACAACATGTGTATCAACAGAGGTTGTAACAATACTTTTCAGCTTTTGCTTAGCTTCTTCATCTGTTGGTTTTCTGAACACTTGCATTCTTTGATTTATACCAACTGGTTCTTTGATTTGAATGCCTTTAAGAACAGGCTTTGCAACTTTAACAGCTTTCACATTCTTCTTCAATTTATTAGACTTTAAAGTCTTCAAATGCTTTTCTTGCAGACTCTTCTCTTCAGCTTTAGCATCTTCTATAGTAACTCCTTCTGCATTCTCTTCCATGAAAAGCTTAACAGCTAACTCCTCATCAGTCTTTGGATTTGATATTAATTCCAAACTCTTGGGTTTTGAAGTACCTTGAGTTTCAGTGTTTATTCCAACAGACTGTGACTTAAGAGATTTGCCAGATCTCAGAGTTAGTGTATCAGAGTTTAAACCCTTCTTCTTATCACTTGCCCCTCCATCTCCAGCATCATCCTTTTGAAGCAGAGTTTGAGAAACTTTGCATTTAGACTTAGCAACTCTCTCCCCCTTTTTGACATCATCAGGAATGAGTATAGATGTAATGAGCTCCAAAGAATTAGCAATAGAATCAACCTTAGAAAACAAAGCAGCTTGATTCTCTTCAACCTTTCCTAGCCTGGCAAAGAGAGTATCTTGAATTTTAGACAGCTGTGCAGCTTTGATTCTGGACTCTCTTTCCATCTTCATTTCTCTTGACTGTATCTCAGTCTTCAAAGAAGCAATTTCTTGTTTTGTGTCAGCAAAATTTCCATCCAGAGTTTTGACTTGTACCACAGTTGCCTTTAAACATGATAAAATCTCTGGATTTGAAATTTTACTTGCAGTCTGCTTAACAAAATCAGCTGCTCTCCCTTTTGGAAAAATACAGTCTTGTTTATACCAATTAGCAGCATATTTAGCAAGGTGCTCTTCTTCAATTGCATGAGATGGACAAGGCTGATCAAAAGGTTTATGTTTATTTTCAGTCTGTGCTGGTGCACTCAGAAAAGAATCAGAGTTTGCACTGCTTTCAGATTCATCTTCAGCACTTGCATCATTAACTTGAGCATCTTTTAAAGAACCACTGTGCTGAGCTGTGTCAGCCACAGTTTCTGCAATAACTTCTGCAATCTTGTCAATAGTCTCCTCATGTTGCACAGGCTCTGCAACAGAGTTTGTATGTGTAGCTTCAACAGTCATAGATTCAGAAATTATCTTAGTTGCCTGATCAACCTCATCACCTTTAGGGATGGGAAAAAAATCCGATCCGACGGATACCCGATTCGAAATCCGATTTTTTATCCGATCCGAACCCGATATTTTGGATTTGGATATGGATATGGATTTAAATTTTAAACCCGAAAGATTTTGGATATGGATATGGATTTCATGAAACCCGATCCGAAACCCGATCCGAAACCCGAAGCCCGATCAAAACCCGAGCCGAACCCGAAACCCGAAAAATACCCGACTTTTAATTATTATATTTTATATATTATATATTATATATAAATGTATATTATAAATACATATTATACATACACTATTTTATATATATATATATATATATGTATATGTATATTATAAATACATATTATACATACACATATCTTTGAGACATAAGATATGGAAAGATCAAGAAAATAAATTGTCATGGATGTAGCGGTATTTTTTAACTTACTTACACAATTTTTTTTATTTTTTTATTTTGAATACCCGAAAAAAACCCGATCCGATCCGAAACCCGACGGATTTGGATTTGGATATTGAGTTTTGGATCCGAAACCCGATACGATCCGAAACCCGAAACCCGAAAATATTTGGATTTGGATTTGGATTTTGCAAAACCCGAGCCGAACCCGACCCGTTCCCATCCCTAATCACCTTTATCTGGAATTGGAGAAGCATTAGATATCAGTTCTGTGTGTGATGCTGCAGCTTCAGGAACATTAACTGCAGGCTCATCAGCTACACCAGGAGCTTCATCATGATCAACAGGTGAGATAGGATCAAGAATTGGTTGAAATGATTCAAGAACATCATTCACTGGTGAAAAATCATCTCTGTGATCCTCTTCTACAGGCATGTTATCCTCTGTAGGTACTTTAACATTGACAGCATCCTCTGCAGGTATTTCAACCTCTGCAGGTATTTCAACATTGACAGCCACAATATCCTCTGCAGGCATTTCAACCTCTGCAGGTATAGCAACATTCTCTGCAACCTCAACAGTAGGTGTTTGCAGTGAAACCACCTCTGGAGCTTCAAATACATGCTCATCTTCAGATTCTGAAAGAATTAATCTTCTCTTCTTGACTTGAGGCACTACAATCTCCTCTTCTTCTTCACTAGAGCTCTCCTTAGGTGGTGAAAGTGAAGGTCTGTTTGCCTTTTGTTTCTTTCTTCTAGAATAAACAACTCCAGGTAATGTCTGTTTAGCCTTTGAGTGTTTAGTGTTTTGGGCAGTGTGTATTTTTCTTTTTGGTTTGGATTTGGGTTGTTCAGTAGGTGCTGGCTCAGAGTTTAATGTTTCAGAGTTTATTGGTGGAGAGTTTATTGTTGGAGAGTTTATGTGTTCTGGTTGTGGTTGATGAGATGTAGTAGGTACAGTGGTTGTGGGTGTTGGTTCAGAATGTACGGTTTCTAATGGTTCAGGCATGTGATATGGTGATTGAGAATCTTGAGGTTGGTTTACATAGTTCTGTAAGGCTAGTGGCATAAACATATCAGGTATGTGCTGTTTAGTAACATCTTTGTTTGTCAAATCAGAAAACATTCTTTTAGCAACTTGAAAAGGCTGAATCACATCAGCTTCATCAATTGTAATATTAGGCACACAAGCAGTGAATAACATTTGACAAAAACGAGCAAAATAAACAGAAGTAGGCTCAGACAAGCGCTCTCCCAAATTCATTAGCACTAGTCTACCAAAATCGAAATTACCTCCATATAGTAGAGCATGACCAATTTGGAGAGTGTCAAGAGGAAGTGCATCCCAGTTTGTTGTCTTCTTTCCAAAAGCTCTTGTAATGCAATTGAAAAAGAAACTCCATTCCTTTCTCAAAAGTGGCCTTCTCAGAGACCCTAGCTTATTCAAGTTGCCTGCACATCCAATTTGCTGCAACATTGTCCTCAAGCGATCATGACCAACAACACTGTAAGAAGTGTGAGTCTCAAAATCGAGAGCATCCCTAACCGTAGTTGGAGTAATGATATACTCTGATTCAGCATGAGTGAAAGTGATTGTTGGAGTGCCAGACTCTTCTCCATCATCATACACAGAGTTTGTCCAAAAAGTAGCAATTTGTGAAGCAGAGAGTATTGGTGGTGCAGTTAACGCCTTCCCTATTTCAGAGTCTTTCAAGAAATTTTGAAACAAATGAAACGCCTCTGGAGCATTTGCATTCTCCAGTGGTGCTGCATAGTTGCTAGGAAGAAAAACTAATCCTGCTGCATCAAACGCTTTGGTTGCCATTAGTAAGATATGATACGAAGATATTCAGAGAAAAGATGTATGGTAAGTGTTTACCAAAATGTGAAGGAGAATGAGTGAGAATTTTTAAAAGTGAATGAGTATGTAAGTAACTGTGAGTGGGTGAATATGAATAGATGTGAAGTGAGAGAACAAAAACGATTAGAGTAAAACTAAAACTCAATCGTTTATTCAGTAAAAGCGCGCAACTGATTGTAGAGTAATGTGTGAGTGGGACACTATCATGGGACACGTGTCAAACAACCAATGGATCACTTAATAATTACCGCTGTCATTCCTATAATCACGACACTTTGACATATTTACACTAATTAACAGTTGTCAACTACCCCAATTACTCCAAAATAGTCAAATCATCTCAATGAAACTGTACCTTAGAGTATTTAACACAACTCAACAGTGTTTATCAATTTTCCAACTTTATCACTAACAACCCTTTCAAAAATTGCACAGTTGTGAAGATGAGTGTGTGTGAAGCAGAGTTTACTAATATCAATTTTTAGAGCATCTAATATTTCATAAAATCCATAACAAAAATCAATAAACACTGAATGCACAAACTCTCATATTAAACACTGATTGTTTGATGAATGCTAAACTCTGTAGTTACTGTAATACAGAAATCTGAAAACTTCTATTCCCTTTGATGTCCATGATTATCCAAGTAGGCACACAGTCTTTGAAGACAAAAAGATCAAGAGATAGAAATCAGAGCATCATTCAGTGAATAACAGTCATGAATTTGATAATCTCACAAACTCTCGAAGCACACAAGTGTTTAGGTGAAGTGTTTACACTCACATTCAATCAGAAATAGCAGAATCTACCATATGCTTGAATGTCCACCAAATCTACACTACTTTGAGTACATGTATTCACAAATCAAAAGGACTTTATTCAGGGTTGTAATGGAGTAAGATCAAACAGATGAATAGATATGTTTTGTTCATGAGTGAATTTCAAGCTGAACATTTTAATAGAGCAAAGTGTTCAGTCACATTGTTAGTACATATTTGTACAAGATCAGTATATATACCCTTTTTTTTTTTATATATATTTTTTTATTATTTAGCATATATACTGAGTAAACTTTTCTTTTCTTGAGAGACCCTCATCTGCTTGATTTTTTTTTTTAAAAGAATATAACTGCTCTTAATACTTCAGAGTATAAGAAAAATGAGCAGTTAATTAGGCTCAAAGGGGTTTACTAAGGGTGGTATTTATGAACAGTGTTTGTACAGTGTTTGAACAGTGTTCAAAAGAATTTTGAACAGTGTTTGAAGGAATGGTAAGTCCTATTGCCTTTATCATTTTCATGCACACACATATCATGTAGTCTCAAGATGGTTTAATACAAGTTCTAGAGAAACATACTTCCTGATGAATATCACACAACAATAAATACTGATTGATAGAAAATGTATCAATCACTGATTTGGCTCAAACTCTCATAGGGTGTAAACATGAATCTGAACTCACCAAACTAATCAATGACACATCTCAAGTTTTATGGTTTTCACAAGTACAAACAAGGAATCATCAGGAACCAAACCTTTGGAAACAGAATGTCACTTATCAGAGTTTAGAGTTCATCAATAACCAAAATTATTTATGAGAGGCAATGCACACAATATTCATAAACTCGGAGTTTAGGACTGAATAAACTAAGAGATGCTATAAATATGAAACAGTATCATGCTGTGTTGATTTACTGCACAAAGTCTGATTAGATTACAGTGAATCAGAAAGAATCATGATTTAATTACTGAAAATCATGCTTCATACATTTTTCTTCATTGGTGTTTTCATTCAGACAAAAATCAATTCTGAATTCACTGAGTGTATCCAACATGTTAACAGTGTTTAACATACAGACATGCTAACAGAGTTTAACAAGTTTTAAACATAAGCATGCAGAACAGAGTTTAATACTAAGGTTCACATAGCACTTAATAATTTGCAGAAACATGAGCAATATATTTTAGAGATAAGTCTTTGAGTCTAACCAACATCTCTAGTCAAAACTAGAGACCATTCCTAGTTCATTGACCAGTCTTGTAAATGTAGCTTCACTCAATGGCTTGGTGAAGATATCTGCAAGTTGTTGTTCTGTAGACACAAAGTGAAGCTCAATGTTGCCTTCCTCTACATGCTCTCTGATGAAGTGATACCTTATGCTGATGTGCTTTGTCATTGAATGTTGTACTGGATTACCTGTCATTGCAATAGCACTTTGATTATCACAGTAAATAGGTATCTTGGTATACCTTAATCCATAATCCAGCAGTTGATTCTTCATCCATAAAACCTGTGCACAGCAGCTACCAGCAGCAATATACTCTGCTTCAGCTGTAGATGTAGATATTGACTTCTGTTTCTTGCTGTACCAGGAAACAAGTCTGTCACCCAGAAATTGACAACTTCCACTGGTGCTTTTTCTGTCTATCTTACAGCCTGCAAAGTCTGCATCTGAATAACCAAATAGTTTAAACTCTGATTCTCTTGGATACCACAGCCCCAAAGTTATAGTGCCCTTGAGGTACTTAAAAATCCTCTTTACTGCTGTTAAATGTGGTTCTCTTGGATCTGCCTGGAACCTTGCACACAAACAAGTGGCATACATGATATCAGGTCTACTAGCTGTTAAATAGAGTAGAGAACCAATCATTCCTCTATAACATGTCATATCTACTGATGACCCTGCATCTTTGTCCAATTTTGTTGCAGTTGCCATGGGAGTTGTTGCAGATGAACAGTCAAGCATGCCAAATTTCTTGAGAAGATTTCTGGTATATTTTGCTTGATTTATAAAAATTCCATCATCTGTTTGCTTCACCTGTAGGCCTAGAAAATAACTAAGCTCTCCCATCATACTCATTTGATATCTTGACTGCATGAGTTTGGCAAACTTCTTACAGAGTTTATCATTAGTAGATCCAAAAATGATGTCATCTACATATATCTGAACTAAGAGCAAGTCACTACCAGATTGGAAATAAAACAGAGTTTTGTCAATAGTACCTCTGTGAAATCCACTTTCTAGTAGAAATTTGGCAAGGGTTTCATACCATGCCCTTGGTGCCTGCTTAAGTCCATAGAGTGCCTTGTCTAACCTGTAGACATGGTCTGGATATTTTGGATCTACAAAACCTGGTGGTTGTTCCACAAACACTTCTTCTTCAAGTTTTCCATTTAAAAATGCACTTTTCACATCCATCTGAAACACTTTGAATTTCTTATGAGAAGCATATGCTAGAAAGATTCTGATTGCCTCCAATCTAGCAACTGGAGCAAATGTTTCATCATAGTCTATTCCTTCCTGTTGTGAATAGCCTTTTGCAACCAGTCTTGCTTTGTTTCTTGTGATAACACCCTCACTGTCAGTTTTATTCCTGAAAATCCATTTAGTACCAACAATGGATCTGTTCTTAGGCCTTGGTACAAGGGTCCACACTTCATTTCTTTCAAATTCATTTAGCTCTTCTTGCATTGCTGTTATCCAGTCAGCATCTTTAAGAGCTTCTTCTACTTTCTTTGGCTCAGATTGTGACAAGAATGCATGAAACAGACATTCATTTGTTGTTGCACTTCTTGTCCTTACTTTTGCATCTGGATCACCAATAATTAAATCAGGTGTGTGTGACTTAGTCCATTTTCTTGCAGAAGGCAAATTGCTTCTGTCATCATGTGATCCTCCCCCTTGATCCATGCTCTCCTGATTTCCTTGGTGCCTCTCTTCATTTTCAGATGCTCCCCCTGAATGTGACTGCTCAGAATTGTCAACAGAGTTTGAATCAACAGAGTTTGATTCAGAATTATCAATTGAGTCACTTTCAGTGTTTGAATTATCACTTTGATGTGATTCTTCATGCTCCCCCTCAACTGGTTCTTCCCTTGTTTCTGATTGAAGAGTTTCTTCAGTATTTACCAGTAGAGGTTCAGAGTTTAGATCAACAGAGTTTGTCAAATCAGTCTGATCAGAGTTTACTTTTTCAGAGAATAAATCTTCATTTTCAAAGTGGAGTAGATCATGTTCATTGACATCTTCAAGTCCAGTTATTTTCTTGTCATCAAATGACACATGAATTGATTCCATGATCACTCTAGTTCTCAGATTATAAACTCTGAATGCCTTAGTTGACAGTGGATAGCCAACAAAAATTCCTTCATCTGCCTTTAGGTCAAATTTGGTCAACTGTTCAGGATGAGTCTTCAACACAAAACACTTGCATCCAAAAATATGAAAATATTTTAGATTTGGCTTCTTCTTTTTCACCATTTCATATGGTGTTTTACCATGCTTGTTGATCAGTGTTGCATTTTGAGTAAAACAAGCAGTTTGAACTGCTTCTGCCCAGAAGTATGTTGGCAATTTTGCTTCATCTAGCATGGTTCTGGCAGCTTCTATCAAGGTTCTGTTCTTCCTCTCCACTACACCATTTTGTTGTGGAGTGTCAGGTGCAGAAAACTCTTGTTTGATTCCTTTACTCTTGCAAAATTCTTCCATTGATGAATTCCTGAATTCAGTTCCATTGTCACTTCTGATTATCTTCACTTGATTTTTTGATCCTTTGTCCAGTTGTAATATATGTTCTGTCAGTGTTAATGCAGTTTCATCCTTCTTTGCAAGAAAATATACCCATGTGTATCTGGTATATTCATCAACAATGACTAGAGCATATTTCTTCTTTCCAAGAGACATCACATTCACTGGTCCAAAGAGATCAACATGTAGGAGATGATAAGGATCAACAATTGAAGACTCAGATTTGCTTTTGAAGGAGGCTTTTCTCTGTTTGGCCTTTTGACAAGAATCACACAGGCCTTCTACATTCAACAAAGACCTTGGTAGACCTCTTACAAGATCATTCTTTATTAGCTCATTGATGTTGTTCAGATTTAAATGAGAGAGTTTCTTGTGCCACTTCCAACTCTCTTCACTGGACATTCTTGTTGACAGACACATTGCTTTGCCATCATTGTTTGTTGACAATTTAATTTCATAGATGTTATTGTGTCTGTTTCCAACTAGAGCAACTTTCCCTGTAGATTTGCTGATGACTTGACAATATTCAGGCTGAAAATCCACATGATATCCTCTGTCACAGATTTGACTCACAGATAGCAGATCATGCTTGAGTCCTGGAACCAGAGCTACATTTGTGATGATGACATTCCCAAGATTAATATTGCCATATCCCAGAGTATGTCCTATGTTGCCATCTCCATAGGAAACATTTGGGCCAGCCTTCTCCTCATACTCTGATAGCAGGGCTTTATTTCCAGTCATGTGTCCTGAACATCCACTGTCCACGACTAGGGTACTAACCTTGTTACCCTGCAATCACAAACAATCACTGATTATTAGTTTTAAGGATCCAGACTTGCTTGGATCCTTTGGCTTTCTTAATTCTGTTAGCTTTTGCAGCGGAATTCACATTATCAGAGTTTAAGCTAACTTCTTCAGAGTTTACATTTGCAGAGTTTACTTTAGCCCATTTCAAATTTGGTTTGGGTTCATAGTAATTATAGTAAATAGCATGATAATCTCTGCAAGTGTAAATAGAATGCCATGTACTTCCACAGTGTTTACATAAAGTCTGTGGTCTAGTCCTCACATAATCATTTTTAACTGCAGTTTTAGAGGGCAAAGAATTAATGTTCTTATTCTTACTGCAGAAACTAGCAAGATGATTAGTGCTACCACAATTAAAGCATGTTTTTCTAGGAGCTAATGAAGCAAGCATTGGTTTAATTCCTGATGTTATGCCTACCTTTCCATTTTTGTTTTTCCTAGGCATTTTCTGTTTGTTGACAGATTTTATCTCTTTAAGCTTATGCTTGAGTTGTTTATCTGTCATTAAACCAATGTTAGCCTCTTTAACAAAAGTCTTAGCATATGATTCTTTAACAGCCTTTTTCTCAGCTTCAGTCTTAGGTCCACCTGTTCCCATGACATTACCTTCAGATGAACGATGTGGTCTAACTTTTACCAAATTTTCAAATCTAAGTTCATCTCCTTCAGAGTAACCTAGACCTACTGTATCTGACTGAAACACTTCTTGAGTATCTTTACCAGAGTGTGTCCAAGTTTTAATGATGTGTTTAGTATCCTCCAATTCAGATTCTAGTTGCTTATACTTACCTAGCAACTCCTGTTCAATAAACACTGCATCATCTCTCTCTTTCTGAATTTTATTCATGTTTTCTAGCTGTTCCTCAACTAGTTTGTTTCTATCTTTGAGTTGAGAGCACTCAGTCTTTATCCTCTCATTTTCTAAAGTCTGATCCCTATAACTGATATGCAATGCTTTAAGATAAATTCTCAATTCAGTTATATTATATGTATTATAAGCATAGGTAGTTGGGGGTACCTTTAGATCATCATTTTCATTTTGAGTAGTAGCCATAAGTGCATAGTTGACTTCCTCATCTGAATCTGAAGTGTCTGCCCAATCTCTGCCTTTGGTGTAGAGTGCCTTTTCAGTTTTACCCTTCTTGCATTCAGGAGCATAGTGACCCATCTCCTTACACTTGTAGCATTGAATTTCAGACTTATCTTTCTTACCAGATTTGAAGTCCTTTCCCTCAGATTTCTTGAAATTCTTCTTGTCAGACTTTGAGTAGTCCTTGGAGAATCTCTTTCCCTTCTTGAAGTTCTTGAATTCCATCTTCTTGAAGGTCTTTACCATCAATGCAGCCATTTGCATCATCTCTTCATCATCTTCAGAATCAGATGTTCCATCTGTGTTTGAGTCAACATCAGTGTTTGATGACTCACTTTCTGAATGTATGACTAAAGCTTTTCCTTTTACCTTTTTCCTTGATGCTTCCTTCTTTGATGGTTTCTCCTCAACCTTAAGTGCAACAGACTTTGACTTTCTACTTGATCTTTTGTTTCTCTGCTCCAATTCCAATTCATGGGTTTTGAGCAGTCCATAAATTTCATCAATCTCTGTTTCACCAAGTTCATAGTTATCTCTTATGGTGGTTGTTTTCACATCCCACTTTTCAGGTAGAGAAAGAAGAAACTTGAGATTTGAGTCTTCTAAATCATACTCTTTATTAACCAATGACAAATCATTGAGCAGTTTACAGAATCTGTCAAATGTTTCTGTCATGGTTTCTTCAGACTTTGCCTCAAAGTGCTCATACTCCTGAGTGAGTATGTTTCTTCTGTTTTTCTTGATTGCAGGAGTTCCTTGACACCTAACCTCAAGTGCATCCCATATTTCCTTTGCAGTTGTGCAATTAATCACTTTATTAGACATAACATTGTCTAATGCACTGTGAAGTAAGTGTCTTACTTTTGCATCCTTTGCAATAGATGAAAGATCCTCAGCAGTTAGATCTTTCTTTTCTTTTGGAATGACCTTTGATTCCTCACCAGCAGCAGCAGCAGATAACTTTGTAGGCTTGTGAGGACCTTCATAAATTCTATCAAGGTATTCTGGATCTGTAGCCTCCAGAAACATGGTCATCTTCACCTTCCAAATTGCATACTCTGATGGCCTAAGTATAGGAACCCTAATTGTTTCATACCTACTAACAGTAGTAGGGGTTTTCTCAGATGGTGGAGGTATCTCTGCCATTGATTACTATTGTGTTTTGGATCTTTAACTGTAATAAAGTAACAGATTGGCTCTGATACCACTTGTTAGGTCGAATTCACAATAGTTAATCAAATACTGTATAAGTAACTTAACAAGAACACACTGTTTAATATTTAAAAACTGTTTGGAATTAACAATTCCTCTCTCAGTGATGTAAAATATCACAGAGAGCTGCTTAGGTTACAATCAATGAATTTCTCAATGTTCGATACCCTTCTAGGGTTAACCTAACTGTATTTATAAAACATACAGCTTCGTACAATCAGTAATTGATTCTCCTATAATTAAGCTATACAATTGATATCAATCACGATTGCTTCAAGTCTTCCAAGTCAACTCAATCTCTTTGACAGCTTTCCAATCTTCAAAGATATTGCTTCCATATTTATCTTGTATCAATCTTCAAACACTGTTGACTCTTCAGACAATACCTCTACAGAGTTTAACAATCTCTGTTGCGCTTCCAGTCAGTGTTTAACTAAACTCTGACTGCTTCCAGCTAAACTCTGTTTTGTTACTTTAGCTTCCAAACACTGTTCTCATCAATCATTTCTAACATATTTATCGAAGAAATGATTATCGAATGAATATTTAAAGTTATGTTCAATAATAGAATTGACTTTAAATGAACGTCGAAGATAATATTTATCGAATAACTGGAGTTCGAATCAATGCTCAACTAATATTTATAAAATAAATAGAGCTGAATGAATATTCGAAATAATATTCATTTAAATAAATAAGGCTCGAATGAATATTAAAATAATATTCATTAAATAAATAAACTCGAATGAATATTCAAGATAATATTTATCGAAGAAATAAGAATGAATATTCTCTAAGTGAATAACTTAACTGAGGGTTCGAAATAATATTCGAATATTAAATCGGTTTTAGATGAACATTAAAGATAATGTTCATCGAATAAATAAATATCTGATGAATAACCCGAATAATATTTATCAAATGATCTCAAAGGAATATCTCAATAATATTCACCAGATAATAAATGGGAAATATTTACTTAATTATTTTCCTCTGAAAATAATATCTATATATATCAAGAATTATCGACTCCCGGTCTATAATCAAATAATGAGATTCACTGCCCTTCGATTAAGGGTCTAAATAATTTCCGGCTTATAACTGATATATATCTATCTAGCTTATAAGACAACAATAAATCAGGGAACAAGTATCACAATATAATTTGAAAATAGGCATGCATGCTATGGCATATGTATAACAGAAATCATATATATATATTCACAACAACAGCCTTTAAAAAGGTTTGAAAACTTGCCTGGAAATCGAGTGCGGGTAGGGGTAGTGGTAGCGTGTCCCGGGTCAGCCTGATGATCTATAAATAGCCAAGGCATTCGGGATTAATCACTTAACACTTTACAAGATTAAATATAGACTTCACTTAAGTCGAAACACGTTTTCGAATTATCTCGTTATACACCTCTTAGTGTAATTCTTTTTATCACCGATGCGGTTCGACATACGTTCGCTATTATAACCCGTCATTGCACCCACACTTAATACATACTTAAGCCATGTAAGTTTTAAGATCGATTAATTACGAATCGAGATTGTACTACGAGTTTTATCGCCCGTTTTCTAAGTTATTAACCAAAGTCATAATCAAGCATGCTTCTAGGGGTTCGTTCGCGTTTAACCTTGATTCGAACATTTTTATAAAATCGGAAAACGATCCTTTTTACATGCGGTCTTTTCCCACACCTTCCTTTTTATCTCTATTATTTAATTATCATCATTCACCACTGGATTACTCGAGTTAAGGGGGTTTAAATCCAGTTACGAACTTTCGTTTACGGTTTCGAACCACTTTTATTAAATCGGCCATATCTCCTAAACCGTATATCCGTTTCATACGAACTTTATATCAAAACGAAGCTTATAACATAATCTAGCTTATCATGGCAAAATCCGAGACTGGACAGTGTATATATGCTACTGCTATGCACGGATTTCAAGGGTTAACAAATTTTCGGCATTATGACGGCTATGTTTACACGTTTTCCAAAATTCAAACCATCCAATAATCATGGTTTACACCCCAAACATCATATACATGTTATTTATCCATGAACTAAGACCAAGCAATGTCTTTCCGTTCATCTAAACTAATTTAACATTTAACAAAGCCCAATCATAATCTCAAGGTTCTAAACATGCATATAACCACTAAAACTTCATAAAAACTCAAGATTAATCCAAAGGTTTCAAGTGTTATACCTTGGTTTGAAGCTTGGTAATGCTATTATACTCTTAAAACTCTTATGCCTTGCTTATACTATCCTTTGGAAGTCATACGTCAAAGATCAAAAGCAAAACAAACATGTTAGTTACTATTCATCATCATTTTCATAAATCTTTTAAAAATGTAAACCTTGAAGGATGATGCTAAGGTTTTGGATTTACCTTCTACTAGTCTCAAGCTATAGGTTGAAGTGAATGGATGGTGGCAAGTCTCCTCCCCCCCCTTTTCTCTTTTCTTGGCCGAGAGCTTTAAGCTTGGTGGTGGTGGTTTTGTTTTTGTGTTTTGTTTGTATAAAATGACTTAATGCATGTATATATCTTGGATGCATCTCTTACTTTTGTGTTGTCACTCATCTATTGGTGCCACTTGTCAACCTCTTACTTGTCCAAGTGTTGCTTCCACATTAAACAAGTCCATTTTTGCAAAAGTGCACTTATACCACCTAGCTTGTAGTTGACTTACAAACATGTCACTTAGGTTTCTCCTTTTTCCACCAATTGCACTTGTGTGTCTCTTGGTTATTTTGTTCGTTTCTTTGTCCGGTTATTACTCAATTTCCTTGCTTGTTCGGAGGAATAACTTATTCGTTTCTAGTTAGGGTTTTACCGAAAACCTTCTTAATAATTATAATACCATCCTCCATCTTACTTAATACTTCTCGAATTTAAATTCCTTAAATCCCTTTTATAAATCCTTAAGTCTTGCAGTGTCCAGGGAAATCTCGGAGAAAATGAAAGTGCTATTTTTCTGAATCCGATATCGTTTACATAGACTTATCTTGCCCCTGGATCATGAATACGAACTCGAAAATCCGTTCTCAATACTTCTATATAGCGTCGTCCAATAATATACCCATATCCCCCAAAATCACTATTCACACTTCATTATTCCCTTTTTATTCCTTATATATAATAAGAATGCCCTGGTCCTCTCTAGGGCATTCCTTAATCCTTTTACGGAACCACTGGACTAATAACATATATTGATTTGGATGACACTAGAATAATCTTTCTTGGAATAATATAACTTATATCCCTAAGGAGATAGATCATTCTTACCTATGCTGTCAACCAAAAGTATTCTGCATGACATATAAATAATTGAATTCAAATCCATTCCATTCATTTAATAGACATTCGTTACATTGCAGTCATAACCACCATTCACTCCTTATATTATTACATAAGAAAAAGTTTTAATTCTACCAAAGATCTGGGTTCTTACAGTCTCCCCTCCTTAAAAGGATTCCGTCCCGGAATCATCTTGAAAACAAATGGGGGTACTTTTCCATCAATGCACTTTCTAGCTCTTAGGTTGATTCTTCTATGTTGTGGTTCTGCCATAAAACTCTGACAAGCTTAATGACCTTGTTTCGGAGCACTTGATCTTTTCTGTCTATGATTTCCACCGGTTGCTCTACATAGGTCAAGTCTGGTTGCATGTCCACGTGCTCATATTCCACTATGTGCTTGGCATCTGGGTTATATTTCCTCAGCATTGAGACATGGAACACATTGTGCACTTGCTGCAGGTTCGGGGGTAATGCCAGTTCATAAGCTAGCTCCCCAATACATCTTAAGATCTCAAATGGTCCAATATATCTAGGGCTCGGCTTCCCTTTCTTTCCAAACCTCATTAATCCCTTCCAAGGAGATACCTTCAAGAACACTTGGTCTCCCACTTCATATTCTTTTCCTTTCCGGGATAAGTCGGCATATTTCTTTTGTCGATCTTGGGCTGCTACCAGCCGTCCTCTGATTAGATCCACTGCATCTTTTGTCCATTGGACCATCTCAGGTCCGAGCATCTTTCGCTCTCCAACTTCATCCCAATATAGGGGAGATCGGCATTTCCTTCCATAGAGGGCCTCGTAAGGCGGCATTCCTATACTTGAATGAAAGCTATTGTTGTAGGAGAACTCAATCAATGGCAAGTGATCATCCCAATTTCCTTTAAAGTCTATAGCACAGACTCTCAACATATCTTCTAGTGTCTGGATGGTCCTTTCACTTTGCCCGTCTACCTGGGGATGGTAAGCTGTACTCATGTTTAGCCTGGTTCCCACACATTCCTGAAAGCTCCTCCAAAACCTGGAGTTAAATCTGGGATCTCTGTCGGATACTATGGCGACTAGGACTCCATGTCGCGCCACTATCTCTTTAAGGTAGATATCTACTAGCCTATCGACCGTGTACCTTTCATTAATAGGAAGAAAGTGGGCTGACTTGGTTAGCCGGTCTATAATTACCCATATGGCATCATGATTTGTTTTGGTCCTTGGTAAACCTACTACGAAGTCCATAGCTATATGTTCCCATTTCCATTCGGGAATCTCCAAGGGATGTAGAAGTCCACTAGGCCTCTGGTGCTCTGCTTTCACTTTCTGGCAGGTCAAGCACTTGCTTACCCACTCTACCACGTCCTTTTTCATGTTAGGCCACCAATAGTACTCTTTCAAATCTCTATACATCTTGGTGCTACCGGGGTGCATTGAGTATCCTGAGTTGTGTGCCTCATAAAGAATTTCTTCCTTGAGTTCCTGATCGTTTGGGACCCATATCCTCCACATGTATCTCATGATCCCTCCTTTATCTTTTTCACACTTGATTTCTTCCCCAGTCATTAACTCCTTAGTCGAGTTCTTTTCTGCTTCCATCATTTGCTCTTGGCATAGTCTAATATTTTCCAACAACGGAGGCTGGATTCGAATTTCCATCAACTTTTCTTGGCCTTCTTCAGGCATCTTAATCTCAATTTCCAACTTCTCAAAGTCTTTTATCAATTCTTCCTCTGTAGTTATCATCTTGAGCTTCTCTTTCCGACTAAGGGCGTCAGCCACCACATTGGCTTTGCCCGGGTGATAACGAATCTCACAGTCGTAATCCCTGATTAGCTCTAGCCATCTTCTTTGACGCATGTTAAGCTCTTTCTGCGTAAAAACGTACTTGAGGCTCTTATGGTCAGTGTAAATTTCACACTTCTCTCCATACAAGTAGTGTCTCCAAATCTTTAAGGCAAAAATAATTGCTGCTAATTCCAGATCATGGGTGGGGTATCGGATCTCGTAATCCTTCAATTGCCTTGACGCATATGCTATTACCTTACCGTGCTGCATAAGCACACATCCCAGTCCTTTATGCGAAGCATCACTGTAAATTATGAAATCTCCTTTTCCATCAGGCAACGCCAACACTGGGGCCGTTACCAACCTCATCTTCAGCTCTTGAAAACTCTTCTCGCATTTTTCAGTCCATTCAAATTTCTCAGTTTTACGGGTAAGTCGAGTTAACGGAGCTGCGATCTTTGCGAAATCCTGAACAAATCGTCTATAATACCCAGCCAGTCCAATGAAACTCCTTATCTGTTGGAGTGGTTGGTCGTTCCCAATTTGAAACTGCCTCTATCTTGGAGGGGTCAACTAGCACTCCTTCTCTGTTGATTACGTGCCCTAAAAATTGCACCTCATTTTTCCAGAACTCACACTTTGAGAATTTGGCATATAATTGCTCCTTCCGGAGCGTCTCTAAGGTTATCCTCAAATGTTCAGCGTGTTCTTCCTCTGTCTTTGAGTAGATCAAAATATCATCAATAAAGACTATAACAAACTGGTCAAAATATTCCTTGAACACTCTATTCATTAAATCCATGAAAGCTGCTGGGGCGTTGGTCAATCCAAATGACATCACCAAGAACTCATAATGTCCATACCTAGTACGGAATGCAGTCTTTGGAATATCTTCAGGTTTAATCTTTAGTTGGTGATATCCGGTTCTCAGGTCAATCTTAGAGAAATACACAGCTCCTCTTAGCTGGTCAAACAAATCGTCAATCCTGGGTAACGGGTACTTATTCTTTATGGTTAGCTTGTTCAACTCTTGATAGTCGATGCATAACCTCATACTCCCGTCCTTTTTCTAGACGAACAACACCGGTGCGCCCCAAGGCGACACACTGGGTCTTATCATACCCTTATCCAACAATTCCTGTAATTGTTTTGCTAGCTCTTTCATTTCCACTGGTGCTAATCGGTACGGGGCCTTTGAGACTGGCGCCGTCCCCGGGGCTAACTCGATAGCAAACTCAATCACTCTATCTGGTGGTAATCCGGGAAGATCTTGTGGAAACACGTCTTCAAATTCGTTGACTACCGGAACATCTTGTATCTTGGGCGCCTTTTTCTGGGTGTCTATAACGTAAGCTAAATAAGCTTCATTCCCTTTTCGCAGCAGTCTCTTGGTTTGCGCCATGGTTAGAATGGTCTGGGTTTGTCGTAGCCCTTTAAACACTATTTCCTTCTTTCCTAGGGTATTCAACTTAACCTTTTTCCCTTTACAATCTATTTGCGCATTATTACGAGACAACCAGTCCATACCCAAAATAACATCGAATTCCCCTAGCTTAAAAGGAATCAAATCAACATAGAAGGATCGTCCTTCTATTTCTATTTTGCAATCGGGGTGAATCTGATTAACAGGAACGACTTCCTGATTAGCTATCTCTACTTGCAAGGATTCCCTTAGCGGTTGGGTTTTAAGTTTCAATTTATGCGCAAAATCTCTAGATATAAAAGACTTAGTTGCTCCAGAATCAAACAAAACATTTGCACTGACTGAATTGAGGGAAAATGTACCTGCTATCACCTCCGCGTCCTTCACGGCATCTTGCACCGTCATGTTAAAAGTTCTAGCAGTTGGTGGCTTGTTGGAGGCAGCTCTGCTTGCCCCCGATGCTGCTGGCTTATTCATCGGGCAATCCCTCCTCATGTAACCTGGACGGCCACACTGAAAACAAGTAGTGCCTTTGCTGGCAGTAGGAGCAATCACGGTACACTGGTGGGCACAGTGGCCTGCTCGCCCACACTTATAACAGACCGTCTGTTTCTAGGTACACACCCCGGAATGTCTCTTCCCACAAGTGGCACATACTGGTAGTGGAGGTCTGGAATGATGGGAACGGGACACTCCTGCTTGTTGGCCGCCCTGGCTCACAGTTGCACTCCCAGATGGTTTAAACCCAACACTCCTCCCAGGTAGGGAAACTGCTCCTCGGTTGAATCTATTCGGGGGCCTTCCCCCTGCGGAACCTCCGCCCATGCTGGCATGCTTTCTCTTTAATCCCCCCTTCTCTTTCTCTCTTTGCATCTGATCACTCCCTGCTTCCACAATGGTTGCCTTTTGCACCAAGGTGGCATAATCGGTAATCTCTAAAACCGCCACTCTGTTCTGAATCCACTGTTTCAACCCCTGCTAAAACCTGTTAGCCTTCTTCTCTTCAGTATCCACAAATTCCGGTACAAACCTTGATAACTCAGTAAACTTGGCTTCATAATCGGCCACCGACAAGTTATTCTGTTTTAGCTCTAGAAACTTAAGCTCCATCTGGGTTTTCATAAACTTTGGGAAATACTTCTCTAGAAACAACTGTTTAAACCTATCCCAGGTTACAATAGCATCGGTCTCCATATTCTTCTTAGCTTCCCACCAATAATTGGCTTCTCCCTTTAGTAAGTAGGTGGCAAAGACAGTCTTCTGGGCCACACCAATGCTTAAAATCTCAAAAGATTTCTCCATTTCCTTGATCCATGCCGTTGCCTCAACAGGATCAGCCGATCCGAGAAACTCTGGGGGTTTGAGAGACTTGAAGGCCCTAAAGGAATTGGCCACAATGGTATTGTTTCCTTGGGGTGGTTGGGGATATTGGTTCAAATTCTGCCTGAGCAGATCCATAAAGTATCCCATGGGGTTTTCGCCCTGGTTCTCCCCATGCTGTTCAACTTCAGTTTCCCCTTCTTCTACTTCCTCTTCGAACTCCGCAGTGTAGAAAGTTTCATCCCCCATCCCATACTAGGAATCTTCTTGTTCATTGTAATCCTAGTCCTGTTCTTCATTATACTCAAGGTTTTCCTCAGGTTGATTGTGACTTTCTTGGTCAGTAGACTCACGGGGGTTAGCCCTAGTACCCATCCTTCTCGGAGGCATGATACTGAAAATTTGAACAATATACATTAGGTTTATTCACCTAATTTAAGAGGGTTTCTCCTCGCAATATCGATGCATAAATGGATTTAGGATCCCACAGTTCTATATATCATGGCAGTTTTAATCGAAAGCAGTACGAGCAGATATACATAATAAACTAGTGATCGCGTCACAAAGAAACTGAAATGACTGAAAAGGGAAATAAATATATACCAAGTACCAAACGGTACAATATCCGACATACAACAACAGTTTTAAAAGAAATACAACCATCCAAATAATAACTAGTCAAAAGTGAGATAAGCTGTCTATCTGTCTAGTCTGCAACAGGGAACTACAAGCTGAAACTATCCCTACCAAAAGTCGGCACTACTATGCCGTACAAGACTAGACAACTAGACCAATACATCACTAACACTGCAGTCAGCCACGACGGTGGGCCAAATCTCGAACCCTCCTCATAGCAAGGCGGAAAATCTCCTCTGCATCAGCCCTGGATACCATGCCATGCCCATCACTGGGTAACTGTCGCACCCTCACACGGGCCCTCAGCTCTATGCCGGTCACCTGCCTATACATCTCTCTCGCTCTGGTACGCCTACCACCCAGGTGCCTCAACCGGGCCTCTCTCTCCACTGCTAGCTCTCTGCGGGACTCTGCCAGCTTGGCCTCAGCCATGGCTACCTCAGTAGTAAGTCTGGCCACAACATAGTGGTGGAAACATGCTGGGACTCCCTCAGTCGGAACATGGGGTGGAGGGGCTGGATCTGCTGGAAGGGCAGCCTCTGTCTGCTGCGGCTCTTTGGTCAACGCCTCAAACTCATCTGATACTGGGCTCACAGGTAGTGGTGGCGGGGTAGGGCTCTCTCACCAGAGAGGGGTGGCACATAAAGTCCAGAACTCCCTACAACATCATCCACGGGCTCATCAACATCTCCCTCTGCACCCTCATCTACAGTCGTCACCTGCTCCGTGGTCATGTCAATATCCTCCCCCAAAGTCCTAGTCTGAGTCACAACCCAAAAGTCATCCTCCATCCCTCTACCATCTGATGCTAGCTGCTCCTCCTCAGGGTCCTCCTCATCAACATCCTCAACAACTAACTCAGCGTCCTGTCCTGCCCGGACCTCCTCCGGGTCCTCCTCCTCCTCAGACTCAATGATATCAGTATCGGCATCAGCCTGGACCTCAGGGTCCTCCTCTGACTCAACAACATCAGTATCGTCATCTACCATCACCGAGCCCTCAGTGGCCTGGATCGCCTCATCGTGCTATCTCTCATACTCCTCCGGATCGGAGATGTCGCTCGCCTACACAATGACGAATTATATTACTATCATGATGATTAAAAGTTCCCGTAAGGGTTTTAGGTGAACTTGGCAAGTGTTCTTATTATCTTAGTGAATTTATTATTGTATAGCGTCGCATCATCTCTTGGGATTTATAACTCTCTCTCTGATACCATTTCTGTAACACCCCCAGATCCGGGGTCCGGGATCGGGTCGTTACGGTCTTATTTTCCATGATTGATACTTTACTTGAATCCACAATAAATAATTCACATGCAGTGACCCCACAATAATCCACTCACACACACACACACACAGTTATAGTCCCAGAGATGAAATTGAAATAAGTCTCACATTACGGATTACGAATAAAACTTATTACAATCCAAAAGGGTAACATTATAAGTTTAAGGTTCTTGCCGTTGATTAACATTATTGATACATATAATTAAACTGGAAGCAAAAGCTGACTATCTGTACTACCTCAGCAATGGCAGCAACAATATCAGCGGGGAGTCCTGTGGGACGGGTAACCTGCTTGCGCCGAGTGCGCCTTACGCGAGCCATGTGACCTAGCTGTTGTTGTGACATAATAATAAGCAAGGGTGAGCAATAGCCCACCAATAATATAACTGTGCAGTAATATATATGACAGTTCAAAGATATATTTTGAAACCATATGCCATATATGCCTTAATGAAAAGAGTTCCAACTCAATATAAAGGATGAAGTTACAAGGTAACTCAAAGTATATGAATTCTGTGGAAATATCTGTTATATCAAGATGAGCAAGATAGCATCATTTTCATAAAAGAGGAACTTGAAGAAAAATAGTGCAATTCCAGTTTTCAACATGTTTCAACACTGCCAACACAGATGGTGTTGCAGAAGATTTCCAATCTTGAAAGATGAACTAATACGGGAGCATTGCCGCGCCAGATGCCCTGACGTTTACGATGATCAGTCGTATGTCATGCATCTCATCAGTCGTTCTCTACATGTAGAAGGTAGCTCCGACGGATTTACTTGTCTACCGCCCTCTGGAACTCCTAAGCCAACGGTTGGGCTATTGCTGGACCGGCACCACTCGGCCACTTACGCGTCTCCTAGTTCATTTAACATCCATCATTGTGAATTGTAATGTTCGTTCCCCTTTTCCCCAGGTATGATACCTGTTGATATGACTCCACAAGGTAGTCGTATCTAATGTGGAAAGGAAAATTTACCACTATTTCCCAAGCTGTTGCTTGTTAATGGACACCAACTTGTTCCAACATTCTACCCCTCGAATGATGAGAGGGTACACACAATTCCATGAATAATAGCAACCAAGTTGCGAATGAAACGAATAATTTATGACCGGGCAGTCACAAGATAAATAACATTTCCCAAGTAAGGTTCCCTTATAATGATACTTGTTGATGAAATAATGATACTTGTTGATGAAATAATTATCGAATATTTGAGACAATATTCATCAAACAAATAATGAATATTCGACTTAATAATATTTATCGAAGAAATGATTATCGAATGAATATTTAAAATTATGTTCAATAATAGAATTGACTTAAAATGAACGTTGAAGATAATATTTATCGAATAACTGGAGTTCGAATCAATGCTCAACTAATATTTATAAAATAAATAGAGCTGAATGAATATTCAAAATAATATTCATTTAAATAAATAAGGCTCGAATGAATATTAAAATAATATTCATTAAATAAATAAACTCGAATGAATATTCAAGATAATATTTATCGAAGAAATAAGAATGAATATTCTCTAAGTGAATAACTTAACTGAGGGTTCGAAATAATATTCGAATATTAAATCGGTTTTAGATGAACATTAAAGATAATGTTCATCGAATAAATAAATATCTGATGAATAACCCGAATAATATTTATCAAATGATCTCAAAGGAATATCTCAATAATATTCACCAGATAATAAATGGGAAATATTTACTTAATTATTTTCCTCTGAAAATAATATCTATATATATCAAGAATTATCGACTCCCGGTCTATAATCAAAGAATGAGATTCACTGCCCTTCGATTAAGGGTCTAAATAATTTCCGGCTTATAACTGATATATATCTATCTAGCTTATAAGACAACAAAAATCAGGGAACAAGTATCACCATATAACTTGAAAATAGGCATGCATGCTATGGCATATGTATAACAGAAATCATATATATATATTCACAACAACAGCCTTTAAAAAGGTTTGAAAACTTGCCTGGAAATCGAGTGCGGGTAGGGGTAGTGATAGCGTGTCTCGGGTCAGCCTGATGATCTATAAATAGCCAAGGCATTCGGGATTAATCACTTAACACTTTACAAGATTAAATATAGACTTCACTTAAGTCGAAACACGTTTTCGAATTATCTCGTTATACACCTCTTAGTGTAATTCTTTTTATCACCGATGCGGTTCGACATACGTTCGCTATTATAACCCGTCATTGCACCCACACTTAATACATACTTAAGCCATGTAAGTCTTAAGATCGATTAATTACGAATCGAGATTGTACTACGAGTTTTATCGCCCGTTTTCTAAGTTATTAACCAAAGTCATAATCAAGCATGCTTCTAGGGGTTCGTTCGCGTTTAACCTTGATTCAAACATTTTTATAAAATCGGAAAACGATCCTTTTTACATGCGGTCTTTTCCCACACCTTCCTTTTTATCTCTATTATTTAATTATCATCATTCACCACTGCATTACTCGAGTTAAGGGGGTTTAAATCCAGTTACGAACTTTCATTTACGGTTTCGAACCACTTTTATTAAATCGGCCATATCTCCTAAACCGTATATCCGTTTCATACGAACTTTATATCAAAACGAAGCTTATAACATAATCTAGCTTATCATGGCAAAATCCGAGACTGGACAGTGTATATATGCTACTGCTATGCACGGATTTCAAGGGTTAACGAATTTTCGGCATTACGACGGCTATGTTTACACGTTTTCCAAAATTCAAACCATCCACTAATCATGGTTTACACCCCAAACATCATATACATGTTATTTATCCATGAACTAAGACCAAGCAATGTCTTTCCGTTCATCTAAACTAATTTAACATTTAACAAAGCCCAATCATAATCTCAAGGTTCTAAACATGCATATAACCACTAAAACTTCATAAAAACTCAAGATTAATCCAAAGGTTTCAAGTGTTATACCTTGGTTTGAAGCTTGGTAATGCTATTATACTCTTAAAACTCTTATGCCTTGCTTATACTATCCTTTGGAAGTCATACATCAAAGATCAAAAGCAAAACAAACATGTTAGTTACTATTCATCATCACTTTCATAAATCTTTTGAAAATGTAAACCTTGAAGGATGATGCTAAGGTTTTGGATTTACCTTCTACTAGTCTCAAGCTTCATTTTAAGCTATAGGTTGAAGTGAATGGATGGTGGCAAGTCTCCCCCCCCCCTTTTCTCTTTTCTTGGCCGAGAGCTTTAAGCTTGGTGGTGGTGGTTTTGTTTTTGTGTTTTGTTTGTATAAAATGACTTAATGCATGTATATATCTTGGATGCATCTCTTACTTTTGTGTTGTCACTCATCTATTGGTGCCACTTGTCAACCTCTTACTTGTCCAAGTGTTGCTTCCACATTAAACAAGTCCATTTTTGCAAAAGTGCACTTATACCACCTAGCTTGTAGTTGACTTACAAACATGTCACTTAGGTTTCTCCTTTTTCCACCAATTGCACTTGTGTGTCTCTTGGTTATTTTGTTCGTTTCTTTGTCCGGTTATTACTCAATTTCCTTGCTTGTTCGGAGGAATAACTCATTCGTTTCTAGTTAGGGTTTTACCGAAAACCTTCTTAATAATTATAATACCATCCTCCATCTTACTTAATACTTCTCGAATTTAAATTCCTTAAATCCCTTTTATAAATCCTTAAGTCTTGCAGTGTCCAGGGAAATCTCGGAGAAAATGAAAGTGCTATTTTTCTGAATCCGATATCGTTTACATACACTTATCTTGCCCCCGGATCATGAATACGAACTCGAAAATCCGTTCTCAATACTTCTATATAGCGTCGTCCAATAATATACCCATATCCCCCAAAATCACTATTCACACTTCATTATTCCCTTTTTATTCCTTATATATAATAATAATGCCCTGGTCCTCTCTAGGGCGTTCCTTAATCCTTTTACGGAACCACTGGACTAATAACATATATTGATTTGGATGACACTAGAATAATCATTCTTGGAATAATATAACTTATATCCCTAAGGAGATAGATCATTCTTACCTATGCTGTCAACCAAAAGTATTCTGCATGACATATAAATAATTGAATAAAATCCATTCCATTCATTTAATAGACATTCGTTACATTGCAGTCATAACCACCATTCACTCCTTATATTATTACATAAGAAAAAGTTTTAATTCTACCAAAGATCTGGGTTCTTACAATGACTCGGCTCACCGATCTCCATCTCCTCTCCCTATATAAAAAATAAAATAATTTTTATTAGTAATAATCTATAAAATTATAAACATTACTTAAAATAAATGCTACCTTCGATAAATCACTCTTGAACTCTATGTGAGTTCACAATTTATATTATTATTGATATATTCATTATTATCACTATTGTTCCTGAGCATTAATGAAGAAAACTGGAGGATTCACTCCAGAAGCAAGGGGAATAATTTTTAAAAAGGCCAATGAATTGAGAAACAACCGGACTTCAAAGTTTGCCCAAGACACTAAACATTCTATATGAACCTGGCAAGAAGGTTCATTTTTATCCTTACTGGATAATGGAATTCAGAAATGATCAAAATTGTAGAAGATTCTTCAGGATAGAAGATCAGCTGGAAAAATCTAGCAATGAGTACTTGCAATACTTAATGTCTATGCTGGATCCAAACCACTCAAAAGAAAAGATCATCTACAGATATCTGGAAAATTAGCTTGAGGCAAACAGAGAGAAAATCCATGGTATGAGGACTGCAAGGGGAAGAAAGCAATGATATGCTCAGACTAGAGGAGCATCCCTTGTAGAAGTATGATTCTGTCACTTAACTCAGTTCATTTCTTCAAAATTTTGTAGCTTGTACAATTCATATGTTTTTATAGAATATCATGATCTTTGCAAAGGTGTTTTGTTATCATAAAGGCCCTTAATTTATGGCTGTAGTTCTATCAGTCATAAATTTGGGGAGATTGTTAGGAATTATGTTGTCCTTGATGATATACACCCATAAAACACCTTGAAAATCATATGAGTACAAGATTAAGTTTTGTAACTTATCAACGGATACCCAAGCTATGTACATCCGTTGATGAGGCAGCTTATCAATTGATAAGTCTGTAGCATACCTTGTATTTAAGTTTGAGTTTGTTGACAAATATCATAGTTGCTAGAAATCCTAAGTCATGTTGACTATCAAAGGATATACAGAATAGGGTAGCTAATTGTATATAAGCTGTGCTATGTAATTCTGTATAAGTGAAGTGGTGATCAACGGATGAAGATTCTATGTCAACGGATATGGTATTCTCAGCAAGCAAAAATCAACCTATCGATCCATGTCTACACCAATAGATAAATGCTTCAACCAATAATGTCTTGGGATTAGAGGTTGATGGCGACTAAACATGCCTGATAGATCACATTGGTTGATAAACTTAAAAGAGGTATGGGAACCAGTATTGGAAACAAAGAAGAAAAATAAACATTCCTTATTGTCACAAACAATCTAGCTGGTAAATCTAGTGCATATCTGTCCAAGATAACCAGACAAAATTGTATCACATGGAGACAAGGAGTGGCAGCAACCCTGCAGGATAGTTTGACTTGTAAGATTCGTTTATTTTGTAGGGTTTGTAATCTTGGAGTATTTATATACTTCAAGTGTAGCATAGCTAAAATAGAGAAGAGAAACACTAAGCTAAAAAGCCATAAGCATTAGGTTCTCTTGTAATAGTTTTAGCCTTGTATTCACAGCTGTGTACTCATTTTACACAGAGAAGTTTTCTTCAATACAACCCTCAGGTGGAGTCGAGAAAACCCTACCTGAAATTTTTAAGTGTGTTGTGCATTTGTTCATTTTCTATTTCTTTTCGTTTTAGTCTTCGACTTATCCATCTATTTCCATTGAAGTTGTAATTGTTGTCTTGCTTAAAATCGAAAGAATTTCACAAGATTGTATTCAACCCCCCTTCTACAATCTTGAGGTGTGCAACTGGGAAATAACAATTGGTATCAGAGCAAGCTTCTATCATGCAAGAAGTTTAAAGATCTAGCACCATGGGAAAGAAGGACGCATGGGTAAAGATTCCAATTCTCGACAAAGACAACTACTTTCATTGGAAGGTAAAGATGCATCTTCATCTCTCAGCACTAGACAAAGATTATATTGACTGTATAGAGAAAGGCCCTCATGTTCCCATGAAGCCTAACTCTGGCGTTGGTGAAGCTGCTGGTTCTGCAGCTGGTGGAAGGTCGATTCCAAAATCTCAGGCTGAGTTCACAGATGAGGACTTGGAAGTGATACATAAGGATAAGAAGGTCATGAACATCTTATTTAATGGTATTGACCAAGATATGTTTGATTGTATTATAAACTGCACTTCTGCTAAGCAAGTGTGGGATACCATTCATACAATCTGTGAAGGAACTGAACAAGTCAGAGAAAATAAGATGCAGCTCCTAATACAACAATATGAACATTTTCACTATTCCTCTGGTGAAAATTTGACAGATATATTTAGTAGATTCCAAAAGCTACTAAATGGTCTGAAGTTGTATGAGAGGAAATATGAAACCAAGGACTCCAACCTAAAATTTCTGAGATCTCTTCCGAAGGAATGGAAGCTAGTGACAGTCTCATTGAGGAACTCTCAAGACTATAAAGAATTTACACTTGAGAGACTGTATGGTATCCTGAAAACCTATGAGCTTGAAATGCAACAAGATGAGGAAGTGGAGAAGATTCAGAAGAAGGCTGGATCTGTTGCCTTGGTGGCCAACATTTCAGTAAGCCAAGTGAGTGAGAAGATGGAGAGCACAAAGGCCACACCAAATTCTGAGACTTGTGATGGTGGAGCTGATACCAGCAGGGGGAAGAACAAGTTGATTGAAGAACTCGATGCATCAAGTGGAAGTGAATCTGATGACTTGGATGATTATCTAGCGTTCTTGTCAAGGAGGTTCTCAAAGCTTAAGTTGAAAAGGAATCCAGCAGGAGGCAGTCAATTCAGAAAGAATGGTCAATCATCCAAAAACATGGTTGACAGATCTAAGTTCAAATGCTTCAATTGTGGAATTGTTGGCCATTTTGCCAATGAATGCAGAAAGCCTAAAGCTGAGAATGAGAAGAAACAGTTTGAAACTGTTGACTACAAGAAGAAATATTTCGATCTTCTCAATCAGAAGGAAAAGGCATTTGTGTCTAGAGACAGTGATTGGGCTGCTGGTGGAGATTCTGATACAGAAGAAGAGTTTGTCAACCTTGCCCTCATGGCAAATGAGAAAGATGAAGAAGCTAGTTCAGCAAGCAACCAGGTATTCTCTTCTAACCTATCTGATCTATCTAAAGCTGAATGTGTTAGTACAATTGATGAGATGTCTCTTGAATTGTATAACATGCATGTTTCCTTAAAATTGCTTAACAAAGAGAACAAGAGAATAAAAGAGCTGAATGAAAAGTTAAGTGATATGAATGCTTTGATAGAACTCAGTTAATCGAGTTGGAGACAATGAGGAGAGATTGCCAGGAAGCTAAAGATGGATTGTTTGAAGCTCTTAAACGAGAGAACAGTTTGAAAGAACAGTTGAAGAAAAACCAGGACCTATTTGCCACATGGGGAAAACTTAAGGATGCTAGAGAAGAAATTTGTCGTTCTCAAGGTTTGAATACCCTTAGCAAGTTAGGAGAAGCAAAGTTAGGAGTTGATGAAGAGACTGCTTCAGACAGTGTGTCAACGGATGATGCCTGCAGTTATCCGTTGATCAATGAGCCATCGATGGATACAGAACAATGTCATCCATCGAAAGCCAAAACTGTCAGCAAAGCAACTCTAGTGAAATTGAACAATCAATATGGTCCAGTAAGCAAAAACTTTGAGAAAGGAGAATGTAGCAAAACAAAATCAGTTGAGGAAGCTAACATAGGTCATTTGTCCCAAAAGCAATTGAAGGACAAGTTAGAGAAAGTTGAGACAAGGGCTAAAGGTAGGAGAAAGAACAGAAATGGCAAAGTAGGGATTAATAAACATAACAATTATACACCAGATAAATATGCTCCTAGAAAATAATGTGTTAATTGTGGTAGTGTTAATCACCTATCTGCTAGCTGTAGAAAATTGAAAAATGCTCTCATGCCTTTACACTTGCCTACTTCTGCTATGTATGTTATGCCTAACAATAATGCTCAATCTGCTCATGCATCTAGTCTATATGCAAACATGCCATTCATGCATAATCCATACTATAATACTTTCAATATGCCTCAGATGCCACGGATAATGAATAGCATGCATGCACAGACTATGCCTAACTCCAATTTCTATAATGCATTTGAGCAAGGCTCAAATTGTAACACCCCCAGATCCGGGATCAGGGATCAGGGATCTGGTCGTTACGGTCTCAATATCCATTCACAAAACCAACATAATTTAAATTACAACCTTGTGACCCAAAACAACAACATAAAACACACCCGTTATAGTCCCAGAGATGAAATCAGAGTAACCATCAATATTCTTAATCACAAGTTTGAGTTCTTACAACCCAAAGAATTACAATTTTACCATTACTCCTTGTCATCCATTGGTATATGCCATATTATAAATACATTGATACTTGAAAGCCAATCATCTAGCCTACCAATAGCTTCTTAATCGACAATGGCAGCTATGATCTCAGCGGTTAATCCTCCGACGGTTGTCACCTGCTTGCACCAGGTGCGCCTTGTGCGGCCATCAGATCTAACTGTTGTTGTGATATAGATAAATAAAGCAAGGGTGAGCAATAGCCCACCAAAAATATAATCGAACAGTGATAATATATAACAGTCCAAAATATCTTTGAAACCATATGCCATGCATTAACGAAAATGATGCCAGTATAACTTAAAAGATGAAGTTACTAGGTAACTCAAAATATATATTTTGTGGACATATCTACTATACAAAAGATAAGCAAGATATTCTCAATTATCATAAAAGAGGAACTTGCAGGAAAAAATATTGCAATTCCAGTTTCAACACTTTTTCACCTTCCCAACACCAACAGTGTTGCAGAATTTCTCACATTTGGAAGATAAACTAATACGGGAGCATTGCCGCGCCAGATGCCCTGACGTTTACGATGATCAGTCGTATGTCATGCATCTCATCAGTCGTTCTCTACATGTAGAAGGTAGCTCCGACGGATTTACTTGTCTACTGCCCTCTGGAACTCCTCAGCCAACGGTTGGGCTATTGCTGGACTGGCGCCACTCGGCCACTTACGCGTCTCCTAGTTCGAATATCATCCATGACTCTGAAACGTAAAGTTCGTTCCCCTTTTCCCCAAGTATAACACTTGTTTATAGGACTCCACAAAGTAGTCGTATCTAATTAGAAAGGAAAATTCACCAATATTTCCCAAGCTGATGCTTGTTAATGGATATAAACTGGTTCCATCAATCTTACCCCTCGAGCGTTGAGGAGGTAACCGAAAGACTCATATCGATGTTTGAACGAATCAAGATGTGAGTGACAAGATAGTTTAGCAAGTATATGACCGGGCAGTCCAATAAATAACATCTCTCAAGTGAGGCCCCCTTTTTATAGTTTTGGAAGTTGAGCGAGTATTTAAATCTTCTTATAAGATAGATTTAAATGAAAATAAAGTTTTGAGAACCTCCCCTTGATAAAATAGTCATAAAATACTCCGAAATATTTTACATCATATCTGAAGGTGAAAGATAATCTTTGAATAATATAAATCATTGTAAAAAGAATTTAAATAAATATTCCAAGAATATTTATTAAATCAATAATAATTAAGGAATATTATTAAATCATAATATTGCTCGTAGGTAATACTCGAAGGAATATATAGAATTATTTACTAAATAAATCTCTTCTTAAATGAATATTCAAAATAATATTCATTAAATAAATAAACTCAAATAAATAATTAAAATCATATTCACTAAATAAATCAAACCTTAAATGAATATTTGAAAATAATATTCATTTAAAAGATAATATTCTAAATGAATATCCAAATAATATTCTTTTAGCAATCAAAACTTTAAAGGAATATTCGAAATAATATTCCCTAAGTAAATAGAACTTCAAATGAATATTTTAAAATAATGTTCATCAAGTACATAAAATCTTAAATGAATATTTGGAAGTAATATCCGCTAAATAACCAAACTCTAAATGAATATTCGAAACTAATATTCGTTTAAATAATTAAAGCTCAAATGAATATTAAAATAATATTCAGTAAATAAATAAACTCAAATGAATATTCAAAATAATATTCATATAGTACTTCTCCATTGAGATAATGTTCAAATAACATTCCTCGAATAATTTCCAAGTAATTAATACTTTATGGAAATATAGATAATGTTCATAAATAACAACCCTCAAAATGAATACTAATCTGTCGCTGGAATCCCTCCGGGTTTCCACGACTATCTCTATATCTCAAAGTACCGACTCCCGGTCTATATTTAAAGAATGAATATCATACGCCCTTCACTAAGGGTCTTAACAAAGCAATTCGGCTTATAACTGATAATTCATATCTAGTCTATAAGCCAATATCAATTCAGGGGAACAAGTAATTCAATATTAACTTGAAAGTAGGCATGCATGCTATGGCATATGTTTAACAATAATCCTATATATTATCACAACAACAGTTCCATGGTATTGGAAACTTGTCTGGTAATCCTGTAGGGGTAGTGTGCCTCGGGTCAATCCGGTGATCTATCAATAGTCACAATATCCGAGGTTAATCACTTATACTTTTAAAAAGGCTAAGTATAGACTTAACTTTAGTCGAAACACGTTTTCGAGTTATCTCGTTATGCACCCCTTTTTGTGTACTCTTATTAACACCGATACGATCCGACATTTGCTCATTATTAAAACATGTCATCATACTTATACTTGGTGTATACTTAAGTCGTATAAGTTCTAAGGTCGGTCGTTTACGAACCAAGATTATACCTCGAGATTTATCGTCCGCTTTCTAAGTCATTTACCAAAATCATAACCAAGTATGCTCCTAGGGGTTCGTTCGCGTTTAACCTTGATTCGAACATTTTTATAAAATCGGAAGACGGTCCATTCGACATGTGGTTTTCTCTCACACCTTCCTTTTTGCCTCTAATATTTAATTACCATGATTCGTCACTGCATATCTCATGTTACGAAGGTTCAATTTCAGTTACGAACTTGCTTTTACGGTTTCGAACCACTTTTACGAATTTAATCATAACTCCTAAACCGTAAGTCCATTTTATACGATCTTTATATCAAAGCGAAGCTTATAACATAATCTAGCTTGTAATGGCAGAATACAAAGCTAAACAGTGAGTTAAGGCTACTGTGATGTACGGTTTCTTAAGGTTTAACGAAAATCGAGCATTATGACGGCTATAAATCGAATATTTCCAAATTCCAAACTTTCCAATAATCATAGTTTCCACTCCAAACAACATATACATGTTATTTGACCATGAAATAAGGCCAAGCAATGCCTTTCCGTTCATCTAAACTATTTTATCCTTCACCAAAGCCCAATCATATTCATGCTTATAATCATTCTAACACCATAACTACTTAGATCCATCAAGAACAAGCATATACTTAAAGTAAGAGCTAGAGTTTTTGATGAGATATACCTTCCTTTGAGAGTTCTAGAGCCTTACTAAACCTTGATCTAGTCCTTGGGTGGCTTAAGCTAGCTTAGATCAAACAAAAGAAACATGAAAACAAAGATTAGTTCTTGAAGAATACTATTCATCCTCCTCTTTAATGAGTTTTTTGAAAATGGTAAAAGATGAATTTGAAGCTAAGATTTTGAGGAGATCATTTTTAGGAAATGTAAGACTCACCATAAATGTTTCAAGATCAAACAATGGTTGGAAGGTTGATTTTGATTCTTGAATTATGCAAAAATTCGAAGGGCTTTCTTCAAGGGTAAAAGCAGAGTGACTTTCTCGAATTTATTTACCCATCCAAAAGATCTTCAAAACTTATGAAATTAAATCCACAACTTCATCTTGATGTTTAGAAGCGCCGTGATTGTTTTCATGATTTTTGGATGATTAGAACTGGGTGAAAAAAAACCACAAAGACCCCCTGCCCCGGAAAATCCAAACTAATGGAAATGGGGGAGAAAGAAAGAAAAGGTGGTTGGCTTGCTTCTCTTGCTTTACACTCATCTAATTCTCATCTAAAGTTTATTATTGGTGAGTGTAGATAATATCTAAGCCACAAAGCTACTTTAATAAAGGTCATAGGTCATGCATGAGGGTTTTTTTAAGAGACATGTGTTACATTTTTGTGGTTGGATGATGTATTGATCTAACCAAGTGGTTTGATTTGCTAAGTAAGCTAGTTGATCATGTAACTACCTGGTTACTAGATATTTTCCAATAGCACATGCATGCACCTTGATTTCCCTGATTGTTTCTTTGTCCGGTTATTGCTCAATTCGATTGATCGTTCGTAGGAATATCTCAAGGATTTCTAGTTAGGGTTTTACCGGAAACCTCCTTAACATTTCTAATACCATTCTCAATCTTTCTTAATAACTCTCGAATTTAAATCCTTAAATCCCCTTATTAAATCCTTAAGTCTATCAGTGTCCAGGGAATTCTAGGAGAAAATAAAAGTGCTACTTTTCAGAATCCGACAACTTTTACAAACACTTAATTTCCCCCTGGATCACTAATACGAACTCAGAATTCCGTTCTGAATACTTCTATATAGCGTCGTCTAATAATATTATCATTTTCATCAAAAACACTATTCGCATTTTATTCTCTTTTTATTCCTTATATTTATTAAAAATATCCTTGTTCTCTTTCGGGATTTGCTTAACCCTTTTCGGAATCACTGGACTAATAACAGATATCGATTTGGATGACATGAGAATATCTCCTCTGTTTGGAATTCCTATATCTTACTTCCCTGAGGGATAGATTATTCTAATCTAAGTTGTCAACCCATTGCATTCTTCATGACATATAACCTTGGAATCTATATCCATTCAATATTCATTCAGTAGAACTGTTAACCTTGCAGTCGGAATCCTTGTTCCTTCTTTTATCAATGCATAATAAAAAGTTTTAATTCTACCAAAAATTTGGGTTCTTACACAAATCCTGGCTTCCAAAGGCCCACTCCCAGAGTCAAGATTGATCTAACTCAATCTGGACCAAAGGGAAGAAAGGATTTGAGAGGCAAGAAAAAGGCTAACACTGCAGGACCCAAGGAAACTTGGGTACCAATATCAACTTGATTTGGTTTTGATGTGTGCAGGGAGATAGAAAGAACCTCTGGTATCTGGATAGTGGCTGTTCCAGACATATGACTGGAGATTCTACCCTGCTCACTAAGTTCGAGAAGAGAGCTGGCCCTAGCATTCCCTTTGGAGACAACAGCAAAGGATATACTAGAGGATATGGCTTGATTTCAAAAGGAAATGTTTTCATTAAGGATGTAGCACTAGTTGATGGACTTAAGCATAATTTGCTGAGTATCAGTCAACTATGTGATAAAGGTCAAAATGTGTGGTTTACTACAGAAGCTTGTGTTGTTTTCAGGAAAAAACAACAACAAGATAGTGATGACAGGCAACCGGAAAGGGAATGTGTACACAGCTGACTTCAATTCAACAAGTGCAGATACTGCTACATGCCTCTTCAGCAAGGCAAGTGTTGATGAAGATTGGCTATGGCACAAGAAACTGTCACACTTGAATTTCCAAGCAATGAATGAGTTGGTGAAGAAGAATCTGGTTAGAGGTATTCCAAAATTGGATTTCTCCAAAGATGGATTGTGTGATGCATGCCAAAAAGGGAAGCAAAAGAAGGCCTCTTTCAAATCCAAGTTAATGTCCTCCATTGATCATCCTCTACAGCTACTTCACATGGATCTATTTGGACCAGTCAATGTAATGTTAATCTCCAAGAAGAGATACTGTCTAGTGATTGTGGATGACTTCTCTAAATACACGTGGACATTCTTTCTGCACTCCAAGGATGAGGCAGGAGAAATCATCATCAATCATACCAGAACAGTCAATAATAATCCCTCTTTCAGAGTAAGAAGGATGAGAAGTGACAATGGAACTGAGTTCAAAAATTCTATGATGAGAGAGTTTTGTGAAGAACAAGGAATTATCCAAGAATTCTCTGCACCTAGGACTCCTCAATAAAATGTTGTAGTAGAAAGGAAAAACATGACTCTTATTGAAGCTGCAAGAACAATGCTTGAAGAATCAAAGTTGCCAACATATTTTTGGGCAGAAGCTGTCAACACTGCCTGCTATACTCATAATATTTCTTTGATCAATCAAGCAAAAAGACTGACTCCATACCAACTATTCAAGGGAAAGAAGCCAACAGTTAACTTCTTACATGTCTTTGGTTGCAAATGTTTTGTCCTGAGAAATCAAGGCGAAAACATTGGAAAGTTTGATACCAAAGCAGATGAAGATATCTTTGTTGGATATTCAGCAGGGAAATCATGTAGAATCTATAACCTAAGACTGAACATTGTTATGGAATCCATACATGTTGTCTTTGATGACAAGAAAATCCAAGGGTTGATAGATGAAGGTTTCCATGAAGATTTATCATTTGAAAATGATATGACTAGTGAAGGCAATGAAGATGATGTAGAAACAATATCGACTGGTGTAAGATCGCAGCATGCTCGAGGTGAAGAGCGTGGAACACCATCCGTTGATGCTGAGGAAACCGATCCGTTGAAGACAATTCTGGATTACCCGTTGATAGTTACAGAGAATTATCTATTGATAACTCTGTTAGAACTCCAACCTCAAGAGCCACACACTCAGGGGGAGTCTCTCAGAGTCATCACTCAACAACCAATCAGAATGATCAACACAGGGAGAATGAAGCTACGTCATCTAGGCTGAACCTACCATCATCACGAAAATGGACCAAAGATCACCCATTTGAACTCATAATTGGAGATTCAAATGAAAGAGTCCAAACTAGAAGCGCAACTCAAGAAGAATGCTTGTATAGCAGTTTTCTGTCTAAAGAAGAACCTAAGAGAGTCGAGGATGCCCTCCTAGATCCAGACTGGGTTTTAGCAATGCAAGAGGAGCTAAACCAGTTTGAGAGAAATGAAGTGTGGAAGCTTGTACCCAAGCCTAAAGGCAAGTCAGTGATTGACACCAAATGGGTATTCAAGAATAAGATGGATGAGAATGGCATAGTGACAAGGAACAAAGCAAGGTTGGCTGCAAAAGGCTACTGTCATGAAGAAGGAATTGATTTTGATGAGACCTTTGCACTTGTAGCAAGGTTGGAAGCAATCAGAATCTTCCTGGCCTATGCAGCCCATACCAACTTCAAAGTCTATCAATTGGATGTCAAGAGTGCTTTTCTAAATGGAATTTTGGAAGAAGAGGTTTATGTAAGTCAACCTCCTGGTTTTGAAGACCCAGAATTCCCAGAATATGTCTATTTTCTTCTCAAAGCACTCTATGGCCTGAAGCAAGCACCTAGAGCCTGGTATGACACTCTCTCACAGTTCCTTATAGAGAATCACTTCACTCGAGGTACTGTTGACAAAACTCTCTTTTATAGAAATGTCAATGGCTCTATGATACTTGTTCAAATTTATGTAGATGATATAATTTTTGGGTCTACTGATGAGAAGATTTGTAAAAGGTTTGCCAAACTTATGCAAAGTAAATATGAAATGAGCATGATGGGTGAACTAACTTATTTCCTTTGCTTACAAGTAAAGCAAGTTAGTGATGGAATATTCATTAGTCAATCCAAGTATGTTAATGATCTTTTGGAAAGATTTAACCTGCTGGATTGTGCTTCTGCAAAAACACCCATGGCCACTGCCACTAAACTTGAGTTGAATACTAAGGAGAAGAAAGTGGACTTCTCAAGTTATAGGGGCATGGTGGGCTCACTTTTATATTTAACAGCAAGCAGACCCGATATTATGTTTTCTACTTGTTTATGTGCAAGATTCCAAGCTGATCCCACGGAATCTCATTTAATAGCTATTAAAAGGATTTTCAGATATCTCAAAGGAACACCAAACCTTGGCATTTGGTATCCTAGAGAATCTGATTTTAATCTAACTGGGTATTCAGAGGCAGATTATGCAGGTTGTAAAATTGACAAAAAAAGTACTACAGGCACGTGTCAATTCTTAGGGAACAAGCTGGTTTCATGGTTTAGCAAGAAGCAGAATTCAGTTTCCACTTCTACTGTAGAAGCTGAGTATATTGCAGCTGGAAGTTGTTGTGCACAAATACTATGGATGAAGAATCAATTGCTTGACTATGGATTAAGAGTATAGAATCCCAATATTTTGTGACAAAACTAGTGCAATTGCCATATCTGAGAATCCAGTGCAACATTCCAGGACCAAGCACATAGACATTAGATACCATTTCATCAAAGAACATGTGATGGAAGGTACTGTGGAACTTCATTTTGTTCCAAGTGAGAAGCAACTTGCAGATATCTTTACCAAGCCACTTGATGAATCAACATTCACAAGCTTGGTAAGTGAGCTAGGTATGCTGAATTTCTCCAAATTTATTTAAGATATTTGCATGGTTGAATAAGCAGCCAGAAATTAGTTTGAATTTTTCTTCTACAAGAAAAGGTACGAAATTCTGTCTAAGTCAGAATTTACCCATCGACGGATATGTCAAATATCCGTTGATGATTCAAATAATATCTGGAGTTCATTTTACTTTTATTTATTCGGTGGATATTTAGTTTCCTTTGTGTGTATTATTTCAATAATACATATCAACAGGAAGCTCGTTTCTCGAGAATTTACTCTTTTATCCACTAGGTAATTTATTTGTTTTTACTTTGGTCATGTCTGAGCTGTCAAATCATTTTTACCATTTTGTGACCGAATATTGTCTTGATATGTGTGATTGCATGCTTATGTGCTATTTATGCTAATTGATTTCCTAGAGATTGTATCCTGATTCTTGAGTATTACTATTATCATGATAAATAGGTTTAATCATGACACTTTCTAGGGAATCTATGAGAGAGACTGTTGGTATAGCCTAGCCTTGCATGCATCCATAACTGGTATTAATAGTCGTGTCTCCTCATCGGTTTATATTCCAAAACCACTTATATATATATTCAGTAGCCAGTTACAATCTCTTCACCTCCAATCACTTGCCTTCTCTGCAAATCTCTTTTCCTAAATCTACTTCAGTTATCTACCTCTTCAATGGCCCTCATCATGTACTCCAAATTCATCGAGGGAGTTTACTTCAACTAACAAGACTTTGTCATTGTGGTTGAAAGCTCCACTTATCCAGTTAATGACATTCCTGATGCGATCATCAAGAAGTTCAACTTCGAGATGGAAATGGAGATGTTCTACTTACTAATGAGCTACGTCATGGAGCAAGAGATCATTGAAGAAGAATGAGAAAGGGAGAGGCATCGTGCTTTAGTCGAACAAGAGCCTATCATTGGACTAGCTGTGACTATCTCCAGAATCTTTCATCGTCGGAGTGAAGCAGCTCAGAAGAAACAGAAGATCCAAGACCCTTCTAGTTCTTAGGATTTCTGTATTCTGTGTTAAAGAGAATGTTTATGTTTAAGTTTCTATGTCCTTACTTTCATCGATCATTAATGAAATCTATTTACTTCATTTCTTGTGTTCATTATTTGCTCCAATTCTCAAATGGGTTATTTTATGTGTGTTACTTGATTAAGTCTGCTAATTACTTAACTGAAATACTTAAACATGACTCTACAATTGTGATCATGATTTAGCAGCGTCAAGAAAAGGTTTTCACATATTTCTGAATAGCACATATTTTCAATGACAAGCTCACTTTTGCTTGATTTAAAGAACTCAAGAAAACTCAATTCAATCAGCATGGCCTATTATTGAGGTAACTATTTCTAACCCTCTTCCAACTACTCAATCTCAAGGTTCTTTGCCATTGAGTGTTGCTATAGAGACTGAGTCTAAGAACCCACAGTCTTCTACCTAAGTAACCAAACTTATATCCAAATCCAAGTCAAAAAAACCAACCTCAAGTGCTTCCCAACAGGCATTTGTTGTAAAACCTACCATAACCTCTGAGGGGAGTGTTCAGGTAGAAGTGAGTGGTGAGGGACAGGGTGACCATCAAAGAAGCCCTAAGGATAAGGTTGGAGGGTAAGTGTGTCCCAGCCTAGCCACATTGCAGTCTCCCAAAAGACTATTAATGCTGAAAAGGATTTAAACACATCCTAACAACATCCTCTCAACATGGTGTTGTTATTGAAAAGAGTTCCCAACCAGGAACATTGAACAAAAGGGGAAGTGACATCACTAGCCAAAAGTCACCAACCAAAACCTTTGTCAGAAAGAAGAAACCTAAAGTTACTTTGGGTGCAAAAGGGTTACACATTGTTCAATCTCATATGATTGAACCTTCTCAAACTCAGTTTGATGTGGCTCCAGCAAATGTGGAGTCACAGCCCAATTCTCAATCTCTAATCACACAAACAACTCAAAATTCACCACCTCTATCTCTGGATGTGGACATGCTTTCCACATCACAATCAAATTCTCCCTCTTTACATACAAGGGAGGAGCCCCACTCAGACCCTGTTGGTCATCATCTTTTAGATGATTTGTTGGACCAACAGCCATTTCTTTCTGAAACTATGACTGAATATGTGTCTCCTACTTTAAAATCTTTCTACACAGATTCTATCATAATTTCCCTATCAACTGCTATCCCTTCTACTTCATCGATAGATATCTCTCATCCGTTGACAAATGTTTGTTCACCGATAGATATGCTTAACAACAATTATCCGTTGGTAGCTCCAATTACAGAATCAATGGATACACCAAATTCATTGATCAATGTGTTCCCTGCATCAATATTAGAAGTCACACTTGTAGTTCAAACACTTCTAGGATTGAGGGAAGGGAGTGACAACACTGAGAGCGAGAGGCTGCTTTGTGAGAAGGCAAAAGGAGAGAATGAGAGTGAGGGGCTGGCAATTTCTTCCTGCCAGGCAAAAGAAGAGACTGAGAGTTCCACCTTTGTAGGTGAAGGTGAGGGTGTGAGAGGTGTGAGCCAGGGGGAGCCCCTGATGCAAAAAGAGAGAGAAAATGAGAGAAAGTAGGTACATGAGACATAAGGGTGGATGAAGCCATTGCTTGTGAGTTAATGGAGGTTGAGGATGCCCCTAGAACAAGTATCTATCAACAGACATCTCAAAACGTCATTGATAGATCAGTTCTTGGAGCTGAAACCTTTACTCACCCTGTCTTTGACCTAAACTCTCGGGCTGAACAGGGCAATGTGGAGGCTGAGCAACAGCTGAACTTGCTACAAAACTCAGAATCTATGCAAAGAGCCACAGATGCTCTTACCAAGCTACCTCCAAGTGCTACTGAAGTGAGTTAGTCTGACTCTGAATTCACAGATGAAGGTGAAGATGTAGGGCCTTCACAGCAACCTGGAGACTTACCAGAATGGCTAGTATCTCAAGACTATGTCTCCAAGGATGCTCTCACTGAGCTAGTAGTGCAGTATGAGAAGACTGCAGCTACTCTACAAGATGCTGAACCTGCTATGAAGCTTGTGCAAGAGAACTTTATGGCTACTCTCAAACTGCACAAGTGTCTTCTCAATCAATGGGTGGTAGATAAAGATGAATTCAAGCTGGAAATTAAAAATGCTCTAGAATCTCAGCACAAAGACTTGGAGCTTCTTTTCCCTCCCCGAACAATGCAGCAGCTTAATCAGAAGCTGAAGAAAGAGGTAGACACAGAAAAGAAAATTGATAATCTGTCTGCAAAAGTTGATAAGTTAGAGCTTCAAATGAGCACTATTCTTGAAAATCAAAAGCTCATTCTTGAAGCTCACAACAAACAGAATGCTCTCCTTGCCAGTCTGTTGACTTTGCCAACTACTCAAGCCCTTGATGCTAACAAAAAGGGGGAGAAGTTTAGAGATAAGAGGTCAACAAGTGAGGGGGAGAAACTTCATTCTACTCTACCTCCAACAGCTCCAGCAATTCAAACTAGTGAGGAAGAACCAACCATTCAACCTGAAGACTCTATAGCCATGAGGCTGGCTGCTAATCCTCATATTTTTCAAGTACAAATTCCTCCCATAACCACATCAATCAGACAGGTACTAATTCCAGATTTTGTGCTTCCTAGATCTCTAGCCAGAGGGGAGCCATCTTACTTGTCTGAATTCAAGCCTGTGTTCAAGCCCAAGAAGTCACCTGTGAAGAAGAATGGTAAAAACACCATGAGAGTAGAATTTCCAATGCCAAAACCAGATGAATTCAAGCTAATGAGCAAACATCTTGCTGAATTAAAACAGAAGGCTAAAGTTGATGTGGGACTCAAAGAGAATCTAACATTTATCTACAGAGAGGGAGTGGAAATTTGTGTCCCTGCAGGTTACCCCGACTTTGTAGTTGCTAAAGCTGAAGAAACTGCAAGATCAAGCTGGTCAAATTGTAAGAAATCCTGCAGAATCTACTGAGAAGGAAGCTAGATTGGCTGATGAGCTCGTAAGAGAGTTAGAAGAAGAAATGGAGCAAGAGGCTGAAGAAGAAGAGGCCAAATTTAAGAAGAAGAAGAAAATGAACACAAGGTCTGCGTGCAAGAAAAGAAAAAGCATGGTTAAAGTTCCTGCTAAGAGATCTTTGAGCCCAGAACTAGAAGTTCAAGTTGAATCAGTACCACCTCAACCTACAAAACCTCCAACTCAAAACACTCAGGCACTCAACACCTTGGAACTTGTAAAGGAAGAACCTTTGGAATTTGACTTTGACATCAACAGCTTGGTATTTCCAAAGATCAGGCTCTCACCTGAAAAGAGGAGAACCAGAAGAAGGAAACAACCACTAGCTAGACCAATTCAATTCACTAAGGTTCTTCAAGTTGCAAAAATTGCCACCAAGAAAGAAACTGAACTATACATTGTAGATATTGAAGAATATTCAAGCATCAATTTCTTCTGGATGATGTGGATAATGTGAGTGCTACAGATAGGACATCCAGGCTTCCAAGAAGGTTAATTTTCACCTATAAAGGAGGGAACAATGTAGCCTGGCCCCTAGATCAAGTGTTATATGAAGGATACAGCAAACTCTGGAGGATTTGGTCCTTAATGAAGAAAACTGGAGGATTCACTCCAGAAGCAAGGGGAATAATTTTCAAAAAGGCCAATGAATTGAGAAACAGCCGGACTTCAAAGGAGGGTTTGCCCAAGACACTGAACATTCCATATGAACCTGGCAAGAAGGTTCATTTTTATCCTTACTAGATAATGGAATTCAGAGATGATCAAAATTGTAGAAGATTCTTCAGGATAGAAGATCAGCTGGAAAAAGCTAGCAATGAGTACTTGCAATACTTAATGTCTATGCTGGATCCAAACCACTTAGAAGAAAAGATCATCTACAGATCTCGGGAAAATCAGCTTGAGGCAAACAGAGAGAAAATCCATGGTATGAGGACTGCAAGGGGAAGAAAGCAATGATATGCTCAGACTAGAGGAATATCACTTGTAGAAGTATGATTCTGTCACTTAACTCAGTTCATTTCTTCAAAATTTTGTAGCTTGTACAATTCATATGTTTTTATAGAATATCATGATCTTTGCAAAGGTGTTTTGTTATCATCAAGGCCCTTAATTTATGGCTGTAGTTTTATCAGTCATAAATTGGGGGAGATTGTTAGGAATTATGTTGTCCTTGATGATATACACCCATAAAACACCTTGAAAATCATATGAGTACAAGATTAAGTTTTGTAACTTATCAACGGATACCCAAGCTATGTACATCCGTTGATGAGGCAGCTTATCAATTGATAAGTCTGTAGAATACCTTGTATTTAAGTTTGAGTTTGTTGACAAATATCATAGTTGCTAGAAATCCTAAATCATGTTGACTATCAAAGGATATACAGAATAGGGTAGCTAATTGTATATAAGATGTGCTATGTAATTCTGTGTAAGTGAAGTGGTGATCAACGGATGAAGATTCTATGTCAACGGATATGGTATTCTCAGCAAGCAGAAATCAACCTGTCGATCCATGTTTACACCAATGGATAAATGCTTCAAGCAATAATGTCTTGGGATTAGAGGTTGATGGAGACTTGACTTGCCTGACAGATCACATGGGTTGATAAACTTAAAAGAGGTATGGGAACCAGTATTGGAAACGAAGAAGAAAAAGAAACATTCCTTATTCTCACAAACAATCTAGCTGGTAAATCTAGTGCATATCTGTCCAAGACAACCAGACAAAATTGTATCACATGGAGACAAGGAGTGGCAGCAACCCTGCAGGATACTTTGACTTGTAAGATTCGTTTATTTTGTAGGGTTTGTAATCTTGGAGTATTTATATACTTCAAGTGTAGCATAGCTAAAACAGAGAAGAGAAACACTGATCTAAAAAGCCATAACCATTAGGTTCTCTTGTAATAGTTTTAGCCTTGTATTCTCAGGTGTGTACTCATTTTACATAGAGAAGTTTTCTTCAATACAACCCTCAGGTGGAGTCGAGAAAACCCCACCTGAAATTTTTAAGTGTGTTGTGCATTTGTTCATTTCCTATTTCTTTACGTTTTAGTCTTTGACTTGTCCATCTGTTTCCATTGAAGTTGTAATTGTTGTCTTGCTTAAAATCGAAAGAATTTCACAAGATTGTATTCAACCCCCCTTCTACAATCTTGAGGTGTGCAACTGGGAAATAACACATAATAATAATAACTGTTTAAAGTTTCTTTCTTTAAATACTTTAGGGATATCTGCTGTCGCCTGATACGTTAGGACGATGATCAGTCTCCTAATCGTACCTGCTCTCTGTTTACTACTAGTAGAAGGAATGATCCAACCTGGTCATCATCCTTGGAGGAAGGCTTTCTGCTACATCCCCCTTCGGCATCTCTTGGGCCATAATAAAATATTGAGTGCTGGACTATGCCGAACACAGCCTCTTACGCTTGCTGTTGCAATCCCCCCTTTTTATCAAATCATTATTCCATTTATAAAACACCAATCCATATTTCCCATTTTCCGTTTCCATTTTCATTCACATATATCATTTCCATTTATCATCATCTTTAAAAATGCATACATCATAATACTTTGATTATGACTCAGACATCTCTTCTGTATTTAATAAAGTCAAATATGCTATTAAATACATAAACTATTCCTTCTATTTTTAAAGTATTAAATAATATTCAAATAATATTTATTAAATCACAAATATCTGAAGTTTATAAACAATAGAATATTGTAAACCATATAACCCTATATAACAACTGATACCATTCTTTTTCATATCTTTTGAAGCCATAAGGTATATTAGCTCCATTCATATTCATATCCATATCCACAATCCATATCTGTAATCCATATCATATATTGATATAAGATTCATATATTATCTAGCAAAACCACTTTTCTTTAAACATAAACAAATTATCAAAATAAGGGTAAAAGAAATCTTGCCTCGATCTCTAAATCCCAGAGGTATGACCTGATGTTCGTCTTGAGTTTCTATAAGAACGAAAAGGATCATCATTAGCATATGCCCCATTATAATTATTATTACTAACAACACTTATCCTAACCATTTAACTCAGTTGATCCCCTAATCTTTTTATAACCTTATCAAAGATATTTAAATATAATGTACATGGGTTCCAAATTAATACCATTAATAATTCTCAATCATTTCGTTTTAGCTTATCGAGCACACCATAGCGTAACTCTTATTAATACCACCACTTAATGACACTAAGCCCACTATCAAGGCATGTCATTATCTTATACACTTAGTAGATATTTGAGTCTTAAAGACTTTTAAGTCGACCATTAACTCGAGAAAATAATCCTTTATCCGTTTAAGGGGTATTCCATTAATATACCCTTGATCAGAACATTTTTATAAAATTGAAAAATTATTCGTTCGACATGAGACCCTCTCCTATACCTTCCTTATGACCTCTATTATTTAATTATCAAGATTCGTAACGGAATCACTTAGGTTAAGGGTGTTCAATTGAAGTTACGAACTCGCACTTACGCTTTCAAACCACTTTTACAATTTTTGCCACATCTCCTAAATCGTTCATCAGATTTTTACGTACTTTATATCAAAACGATTCATGAACTAAGATATATCCTATAATGACCAGTGGTTCTACCCTACTGACCTTGACAGATTCGGAATGCTCTATTTTTAACAAGTAATTACTGTATTAACGAAAATCGGGCATTATAACGGCTATACTTTCGTACTTTCCAAAATTTTCACAGCTCCAAACTCATCAGCCAACACATATATCAATCCATACACCATGTGGTCATCATACCAGCCATGGTTTCCAACACAAAACACTACCATAATCATTTAAAATACTTTTAAACACTTATATAACCATAAATCCACTCTTTACACAAACTTAACCTTAAAACCAACCATAAACTCAAAGATCAAGCTAGGGTTTCAAGTAGCATACCTTCTTTGGAGTAATTACAAGCCCTAATACACCTTTTATAGCCTTTATATCACCTTATTATAGCTTAGATCTTCCAAAGAAACCATAAAAATCAAAGTTAGTCTTAAGGGTTACAATTCATCACTATTCATTCATCATTTTGATGAATTTATTGACTAGGCAAATGAAGTTGGTTTGCTCTCAAATTTGGTACATACCTTAATCTATATGTAAACAAGCTCCTTGAATTTTCCCTTGAGTTTTAGTTGCTTGAATGGCCGAATGGAAGAATGTGGGGATGATGAAGAGATTTTTGTTTTGGTTGATGCTTATCTAGAGCTTGGTAGATATTTTATTGTCTTATATATATAATTACCATGTAATTAATAAATAATCGTTGGTTAAAGTTAGTGAAATGTGACATAATTAGTAATGTCATTGATGATGTCATAAGAGATGATCTAGAATCCTTATTCTTGATTTTCCAATTAATGTTTTAATGATTCTTGATTATTGGTAATGTAGTGTATATCCTTGTTGTATTGTAAGAACCCAAAATTTCGGTAGAATTAAAACTTTTCCTATTATGATGAAGTGCATAAATGAATAGTGATTTTGAGGATTAAGAAAATTTTTCATGGCACCTATGTACGAGACGTAGTGTGGATATTCCGAAGTTATACTAGTAATCTACGGAGTAAATAAGTGTATGTAAATGCGATCAGAATTCAGAAATTCCAAATTCTATTTTCGTGTAATATTTGACCGAGCAGTGAATTATATATCAGTAATATCAAGAAATGAGATATTTAATTTGAGGAATTGAGGAGTTAATATTTTGGAATTTTATTATAAGTGATTTGAGAATTTGGAACGAAAACCACTGAGGAAGTGAAACAAACGTTCTAGAAACCGCTGAAACTTTACAACGAGATTAAGCGATCAAGCGAGCGAATCATGAATTGAGAATAGTAAATATTAGAAGTCCAAGGAAGGATATATTATGAGAGGAAAATGGAATTGAGAATAAAATCCTAGAGTTAAAGGAAATGAGAACAATTGAGAAACCGCGAGAATTTTTTCTGAGATAAAGAGAAAATACAAAGAAAATTGGACACAACGATTGTTTGAGGTATTGGGCCACACTATTACAATGAAGTGCAACATATAAGTTGTAACATATTGATTTAGTAAATATACAAGAAGGGAAGCCCCTTGGTGCAAATAAGAAAAGGAAGGAAGGACTGGGAAACAATATGTATAAAGCAAGGGACTTGCTTGCAATTATGGATGGATAAAGGTAATCCAAATGAACCAATGAGGAGATGACACCACATGGCAAGAAGATAAGATGCATCCAAGTGAAAATATCAAGCATTATTGATCACTTTATCACTTTAAACAAAACAAAACAAACACCAAATACTCCATTCTGCCCAGCAGGAAAGGAGCTCACTAAAACGGTCCTAGAGACTTCATTACTCAATGAAATTTTTTGTTCTTTATATGGTTAGAAAGCTGTGAAGACGTTCTACAACTTTCATTCAGGAGCCTCGACCAGGAAACGAGTGCAAGGGCTTCGTTTTGGCTGATCTTTGGGGCGTGTTTTTCCAGTCAGGAAACTCACTTCCATGTTCTTGATTTCTTTGGTGAGATTGAAGATGGTGAGCATAGAGTAAGGCTTACCCAAGGTTAACCAAGCTTGTTTGAGATTGTAAGAACATCAAGAAGGTATAAAAACCCTAACCCTCTTGTCCATGTAGTAATTGTGATGTTTAATGTTAGATCCATGGTTATTAGTGTGAATCTTGGACATATAAGTTATGGATGATGTAGACCTTGAGTTAAAGTGTTGTGGTTGTGATTTTAGGCTTGTGGTTAGTGTATGTATCTCCATGTATGTTATAAAGTATGATCTTGGTGATTTAGATGTTGGTTGTGATGTGGATGTAAGATTCTTGGTTGGTTTAGTGATATAAGCATGCTGAGTTTTTCCAGGAACTTGTACTGTCTTGTAGGAGGGTTTTGAACCCCCAAATCTTGTCCCCTGAAGTCCTAATGTATATTGTTGGAAAGGTATTTGAATGTAGTTTCCAGAAATATAAGGTTCATGACTAGGTGATGTATATATTTTGAGTTATGGCCTGAGAAGTGAAATGTGTTTCTGGATTCCGGACTGCACTAAGTGGTCCCCTTGTGAACCTTGTTTGAACCCCTAAAAATTTATGTAGGATCATGGAAAAATTAGAGAAGCTAGTAAATGTAGTGGGGAAGGCTACCCAAAAAGAATTGGATTAAAATATGTATTTTTAAATTTTATAAAAATATTGAAGTAAAATCCGCGCAAGTGAAAAACCACTTGGAAGATTAGTTTAAAGTAGTTTTAAGAGTATTCACTTGAGTTTCGAGTTTGAGGAATAGATTTGAGTCGAATGGGTAACGGAAGTGATAATGTGACGACATGGTCATATGAGAGGGTTAGTGGTCACAAGTGGAGTCGTTAAGTTGGTCTTACGATTTTTAAAACCTTATGATTAAGTAGCGTTGTTAAGGTATCAACGTACAAATATTGATTATGTATAGATTTCCATCCCACTTCGCGAGCCGACCACCCCAACCTCACCAAGGCAAGTTTTCCAACCCTAAGTATTTAATTTCAAAAGATTATATTCTTGATTTTACCTATGCAAGTTTACTTTTCAAAACTTATATATAAGGATTTTCACTATTGTGTTTACAGCTTCCAAATGTATTATATGCTTATGCTTTACGAGATTATGTTGAAGTTTGAGATATATGCATATGTGTTTGTACACCCTTGAACTTAGAATGAAAGTGTTTTTTTCGGACAACGACCCTAGCAATAGAGGTTGTAGCGGTCCAAATATACTATTGACCGGGGAGCGGTATATTGTTGCATCGTGATTAAATTGCGAAAACCCGAAGAGTCATTCGGGAAGTATCGTATACCTAAGTAATTATTATTTTTACGTCGTTAAAAATACCCAAAAATATATATCTTGGATTAAGAGCTTATTTTAATTAAATAATTATTTTATTAATTGTTTATATTCAATCTCAAAATATTATTTATTAATTATCGTTCATTATTTTAAAGACAAAACTAATCCAAGATACCTTTAGCGTTTTCAAACTCGAACTCTTTCGAACCCAAAACATTTTCGAAAACCCCCGGTCAGGTTATGCTTCTTGTACATTTTTCAAGAATTATCGGTCGACTGAGGTCGAACTTCAACTACTCGAATTTTCTATCAAAATGATTTTTGAAAAGAAAAGAAAAAGGGGACTCTGGCAGGTGTGGGAATCATTGAAGAACGATTCCCGGGATGTGTAAGCGGCCGTGAGCCAGGCGGTCCATCAACTATTATTCCGGCCCAGGTGTTGCCGAAGGATGATTACGGATGTAGTTTTCATCGAGGGTGATTACGGATGTAGTTTTCACCCAAGGGTAGTTACGGATGTAGTTTCTATCCTTCTACTAGTAGAGAAGACCCGCGGATTGTTGGACTTGGTTGTGGCGACTGATCATCGTCAATCCTTGTCAGGTTTTTATGTTTTCTTCCAGTCCCATCCTCCACTTTGGAAAAATACTCAAACACTGCTTCTTGGGCCTAAGTGCCAAGTTGCCGATAGTGTAGTTTTTGATAAGAAAAATATTGACATCGTGCAGTATCTAGAACTGCAAGATTTTCTATAAAGATTGGCACGTGTTAGTGCACTCTTGCAATTATTTCAAAGAATGAAATGTTTTCGAATGAGAAACCTTCTAAGCTAATGGAAGGAAAGAGGTTTTGCAATAATGTATTCCCTGTACAGTATGTTAACCGTAGAGTGTTTTGCCGAAAAATGATATACTTATATGTATATATTTTCAAACTTGAGATAGATTGAAACGGGAACCTTATAAAGGATTCATATGTTATTCTTAAAGCTCCTTAGCGAGTATAAATGTTTTATTCAAACTCGGACATATATATTGTCGAATTATGTTTTGAAATCTGAGATATATACCCATATAGTTGGGAATGTTTTCGAAATAAACCACATTATTATTTTACAAAATGGTGAACTTGCTGAGCATTATGTAGCTCATTCTTGCTTTATAAAAACTTTTTAGAAAGAGAAAAATTTGATCAGTTAACTCCGCACCAGCAGAAGAGGAGTAGAAGATTTACCCCTGAGATGATTTAGTTCCTGATAAATACTACAAAGTAAGTCTGATAGGTTTTCAACTGTAATAGTAAGACTTGTCTTCAAGTGTAGTTGTATAAATGGAAGTGCGCAAGATTCTAGAATGTATAGATGAATTGTAATATTTAGCGTTACTTTTGATTATCGTTTCTGAGGCTCTAACTTGTTTGTGCTTAAGATTGAGGTCTGGATGGATGTATTGTTGAGTTGTAAAGTTAATACAGGTATGATATGTTTGGATGGTGATGTGATGACCTGAATCTTTGACCTCAGATTTGGGGGTGTCACAGAAATGGTATCAGAGAGATAAGTTATAGTACTCAGAAACGAGAGTGTTGAGAGTTAAGTCTAAGTAGGAGAATGACATCAGAGATCGTAGTAAACTTATTATTGGACTTCCGGAAGAGGTACCGGTGAGTAGAATGGGCTGAAGTGTTACTGGAGGTATTATACTAGGGTCGATAGAATCCTTAGAGACCTTCAGAATGATGAATAGAGGTTTGAGAGTCGTACATGACCTATCATAAGTAATAATGTAGAAAGCAGAGCGAAATCTCAAGAGCAGCTGAGGTAGAGGCGATATTGCCAATATAATCGGATGACTAGGCTGGCATAAATTTTGTGGCCCATAGTCCTCCACAGTTTAGGAGGCGGCATTTTAAGAATCAAGAAGTTTAGACTTCCCTACATATTTAAGGGTACTTAGTACTTGGAATAATGAAAGTCTTTTACTTTGGCTATAAGATCCGATTTTCGATAAGTAACGGGTTTACCTGAAAGTTGGTCACTATGTCGTTGTGGATTTCATTACCCTTGATGGCGAATTTTACATGTGTTATACGAGAATGTTATCATAAGACGAGCGTGCTAGATAATTCCACGCATGATTCGGACGCTAGAGCATGGTAGTTCAACTTAGAGAACAAACAAGTGGGATTAACAAAGGGACTCAAGAGAAGTTGAATATGGTTGCAACGAGCGATACAGTGATCTCAGAGTCTACCAAAAGAAAAGACCAACGGGTCTAGAGTGGGATCCTTTGATAGAGATGTTAGCAGGGACTATGCATATATGTATTGTAGACCTCAATATTTTTGGTATATGTTCACATACACACACCCGCCACTGAACCTATGGACTGCACTGAGATCCCTGAGAGATCTCTTTGATCTGTTCCCAGGGGGAACTGGCCACTTGTGATTCATGTCGGAAGGCATGAAGTAGGACCCTATGGACTTAGCAGGTGTCCCCGAAATGATGTGAAGTTTGGTCTTCAAGATAAAGCACGGAAATGACAGATATATTTGTGAAACCCCAACTCGATAAATGACTTTAAGATGATGATTGAGAGACACACTAGTTGGTGTCTTGTATTACAACGACGAAGAGATGGAGTTACCCTCATAGTGGTGATAACGAGATGCACGAATGATTATTAACTTATTTTGGTAACTACCGGCTGGTGCACTACTTCATTTTAAACTTTTCATTAACCATGTTACCTCGATTAGTTTATATCAGGTAATCCTTCTAGCTTTCTACTTCAAACTTGTGGAATAACCACCAGTGATATACTTTCTCTAAACCGGGACTCATCCAAAGTATCTTATTTGATCCCCGAGTATTCTATTTGAAGTTTATAATTATTTCATTCTGCTCAGGACTATTTACACTTCCTTTCAATTATCCAAGGAATGTTCAACAATTGTTTCCTTAATTAATCAATGAATATTCCTAAATGAATATTGATATTTGACTACTTCTTTCATACTTACACTCTTCAGTCGAGCCCATAAATATTTATCAACTTGTTGAGAACAGGGATGATCTAACATCTAGATATTCCTCATGAATCCTTTCTTCTATTCAAAATGAGATTGTGCGTCGTACATTGAAATCATAGTAAGGATATCATTTTGATACTAGTATTCTGAATTTCATTCTACTGTAAGATCTGATAAAGCATGTGTATGGAGGCACCCTTGGGTGGACCGTTTCACTGATAAGTAATATTTGATGAGAGGTTATCGATTGTTCCGATACCTAGAACATTCTCTTCATATTTTATAGTTTTCTTTTTTCAAACTTAATAACTTCTTATTTCCATTCGTTGTCCGAGTAGCCTAAAGTTTCTTCAGTGGCTACGATGTTGAAATTCCGTTCTAGCCAATTGAAACTGGCTAGTCGATATGTCAATATGAATGACTAGTTGATTGTTCTAACTAGTCAAAATTGTAATGTTGTGAAGAACACCTAGCTAATTGTCCTAGCTAGTGGTGATGTCTCAAACAGGCGAACTAGCAAATTTTGTCTAGCTAGTTTCTAGTGTTTCTTGAAAAGGACTAGTTATTGTTTCACTGGTCCAACTCCCAATTTAATTCATTCAGCAATTCCGCAATGCATTTTGCATGTGGTAAAGTATGATGATGAAAGTTTTGACGAATGACTTGATTGAGACCTAGTGAGGTCGTCCACTCAACTTGAATTCTACCCATCTTTGTATCAGACTTTATGTCACTTGAATATTCTGTTCTTTCATTCATATAATGAAGATTCATTTGAAACCATAGATTACTTGAATGATAAACTGCTTCATTTTTATCGTCACATAGTAGAATTTCTTTCGATCGGTTGACCTTTATCAATGGGGACTTTTTAGATCCTCTATTTTTCAAGAGGAAAAGTATTCCCCAGATGTAAGAATTGTATAAAGACCGTCTTTATGACTTTTGTATCCAACAATCATTGCCCTCGTGCAACATTCTCTATGATATCACATTACCAAATTTTCAGGACATGAAGGAATAAACCTTGTTGTATTATTTTTGTCCATCCTTACGTCTCCGAAAATCGAGACTCCTAGTATTTGGAACCATCAACATTCTTGGAACCGTTGCACCAATATGAGATCAAAAACCAAATGTTGTAATTGTGCAGCCAGAGCGTTATGCCGAGTAATTATTAAAGTAGAAATAACATGTCGGGGCATACCACAAGACCTTTAATATTAGTGTGAGGAAAGTTATAGGAAATGATGAGGTGGTTGGGAGTACGTTCCTACCAACCGTTGTCAGGATGTTATAGTAATGAATTCTGGAGTTACCAAGCCTTTTCCTGATCCAAGAAATTCAAATCGATTGCGATGTAAGACATATCCTTAGAGGAAACTAACATGGAAGTGAGATGGACAAGAAAGGAAGAAATATCGTGGCAAGAATGTGAAGCTTTACTTAGCTAAAAGGGATTGAAGCACATAGCGAGACATAAAGTTTAAAAGGCCCTTAATAGCAAATGGATGCATGGATATATCCCAATGATCCTTCGAGATTACCACCTAATCAAGTTTATTGGGAATCGCAGCAGCATACAGGCCTCAGGCTGATTGGCACCAGTTGTGAAAGAGGACGAGCGCATGACATCTTACCTATACCATCGAGAACTGAAACCCTTATCAGAAATGGAGGAATTGTTGACTAGTTAAAGTGCGTAGTTTTTTTTTTTCAAAGATAAGGTTAAAGAGAAGGTTTCACCAACTCCAGATCGACCTCTGTACTGCACCAAAGTCGGCATTTCACATTAATGTAAACATTATAAATTCTGGTAGTATCATGTGGATTGACTAGTGAGTCAGAAGCCCTTGTGGGTTAATAAATAAAGTTTTAAGAATGATACGAGAGATTAGTAACAACCTCGTTGTTAGCTATACTTTATAATGAGAAGAGGACTTTGAGAGTCACGATGATGCGTCTTTCAAGAGTTTAAGAGGTGTGCTGATGCAGTAGAAAGGGGATGATAGCCTATACTTCTAAACAACATAAAGGTTACGGGATGGGATATACTAACCGTGAGTCTGGGATTAGTCATGATGGCGTTCACGCATAAAACTGAGATGTTAACTTTATGAGAAAAGTGTGAAAGTTTTCCCCAAGTGCCATAAGTATATCTTCATATTAGAACTAAACATAAGAAAGAGAAGGTGACGAAAGGGAGCAGGGAGTATAATGGAGAAATTTGTTATTTCCCAGGAAGGGCCAGTGTGGTGGCCGATACCTATAGAGGGGATTATTCAAAATTGGAATTCAATCAGTATTGACCAAGAAAATAGAGTATATACAATAAAGAATAATGTTAGAGGAAAATGACTAAATTATGGGGAATGACAAAGATGTACAGAGAATTAAGAGAATGTTTGGCAAACGGATATGAAGAATTGTATTGGCAAGCTATTAAGTACAAAAGCAACATGTCAAAAAAAACAAAATGATAGAGATCTAGTGGATCAATTCCGCCCGTAGAAAATCTTGAACGTGGACAGAATTATAATGAATTTCATGAGTAGGTCGCCGAAGACCGAGCCAAGAGATGGCCCTAGTTGATTTATAATTGCTGGACCAAGTGATTTACCTACGAGAGACTTTCCATTTAGAAGATTATCGATTTATATACGGAAGAAATGGTGGTGCAATATAAAACTTCTGCAGTGATTTCGTCAGATAGAGACTTAAGGTTAGACTTCGAATATGAAGGTGCTTTCAAGTATAATTAATAAAGAGATTGAGCGTATGTACTAATTTGATCTGTGGCTGACGGACAGGGAAGAAGAATTGTCCAGATGATCGAATTTATAATTAGTGTCGTGCCTTAGATTTCACGGGGCAGTCGAGAATAAAAACTTATCCATGAAACGAATGTTGTTATCACGATCGGCACCATGCGGACGTAAGGACGTCTCTTGTAAAGCGTACTACGAAAGAAGAAGTTTCGCTTTTCTTGCGTTACGAAGAAGTCAATGAACGAGGGATATAGTAACTGAACTGGTTCGACGTATACCGAAGACTATATATTATCCATAGCAAGTGGTAACGACTGACGGGAGGCAACACATGCGTGCTAATCAAGCCAAGGAAAATGAGGAATACCGTGCGTATTGACGTTGTCTCAGATTATAGAACACGACCACAAAGTATTCACGGCCCAACGATACAAGGACTCAACACGGATACTATGAACAAGGTAGAAGAGGAACGTATAAGTAGTGGGATAGAAATTTTCATTCATAGAACAACCGATAAGGAATACAGGTCGAGGAGAGCATGCGTTGAGAAGCAACATTAAAGCGTTGGTGAGACTGCAATAGCCCTAATTTTCGTGAATATTCGAACCTGGATGAAAATTAATTTTATGGGTGGATGAGAAATTTTTGCAATCACGATATGTACGAATTATTAAATGAAGATTTCGAATTGATATTACGCCTTTACGGTGCAGACGAGTGCATGTAAAAGTCATTAGTTTTTACGAAACCCATTATTTCGAATGGTCAAATTTTATGAGATATCAAAGGAGTATGAGGTGGGAGACTTCGTGATGCTAAAGGTATCCCCCTGAAAAGGATTGATGCGGTTTGGTAAGAAAGGGAAGCTAAGTCTGAGGTTTATTGGACCTTTTTAGATTTTGAGGCGTATTGGGAAGTTAGCCTGCGAGTTAGCCTTGCCCCAAGCTTGCAGCAAATTCATAATGTGTTTCATATGTCTACGACCCTACCACACCGACTATCAGCATGTGATAGAGTACAACCAAGTGGACCTATGACCCGACTTGACCTATGTGGAGCAACCCGTGGAAATCATGGATAGAGAAGAACAAGTGCTGAGGAACAAGGTTTTCAAACTAATAATGAATTGTGAGAAAATCAAGATGTGGAAGAATCCACCTGGAAGTTGAAAGAGTGAAACAAAGAAGGAGTAACCCCAGTGATTCCTAAACTGATTCCGGGACGGAATCCTTTTAAGGAGGGGAGACTGTAAGAACCCAAAATTTCGGTAGAATTAAAACTTTTCCTATTATGATGAAGTGCATCAATGAATAGTGATTTTGAGGATTAAGAAAATTTTTCATGCCACCTATGTACGAGACGTAGTGTGGATATTCCGAAGTTATACTAGTAATCTACGGAGTAAATAAGTGTATGTAAATGCGATCGGAATTCAGAAATTCCAAATTCTATTTTCGTGTAATATTTGATCGAGCAGTGAATTATATATCAGTAATATCAAGAAATGAGATATTTAATTTGAGGAATTGAGGAGTTAATATTTTGGAATTTTATTATAAGTGATTTGAGAATTTGGAACGAAAACCACTGAGGAAGTGAAACAAACGTTCTAGAAACCGCTGAAACTTTACAACGAGATTAAGCGATCAAGCGAGCAAATCATGAATTGAGAATAGTAAATATTAGAAGTCCAAGGAAGGATATATTATGAGAGGAAAATGGAATTGAGAATAAAATCCTAGAGTTAAAGGAAATGAGAACAATTGAGAAACCGCGAGAATTTTTTCTGAGATAAAGAGAAAATACAAAGAAAATTGGACACAACGATTGTTTGAGGTATTGGGCCACACTATTACAATGAAGTGCAACATATAAGTTGTAACATATTGATTTAGTAAATATACAAGAAGGGAAGCCCCTTGGTGCAAATAAGAAAAGGAAGGAAAGACTTGGAAACAATATGTATAAAGCAAGGGACTTGCTTGCAATTATGGATGGATAAAGGTAATCCAAATGAACCAATGAGGAGATGACACCACATGGCAAGAAGATAAGATGCATCCAAGTGAAAATATCAAGCATTATTGATCACTTTATCACTTTAAACAAAATAAAACAAACACCAAATACTCCATTCTGCCCAGCAGGAAAGGAGCTCACTAAAACGGTCCTAGAGACTTCATTACTCAATGAAATTTTTTGTTCTTTATTTGGTTAGAAAGCTGTGAAGACGCTCTACAACTTTCATTCAGGAGCCTCGACCAGGAAACGAGTGCAAGGGCTTCGTTTTGGCTGATCTTTGGGGAGTGTTTTTCCAGTCAGGAAACTCACTTCCATGTTCTTGATTTCTTTGGTGAGATTGAAGATGGTGAGCATAGAGTAAGGCTTACCCAAGTTTAACCAAGCTTGTTTGAGATTGTAAGAACATCAAGAAGGTATAAAAGCCCTAACCCTCTTGTCCATGTAGTAATTGTGATGTTTAATGTTAGATCCATGGTTATTAGTGTGAATCTTGGACATATAAGTTATGGATGATGTAGACCTTGAGTTAAAGTGTTGTGGTTGTGATTTTAGGCTTGTGGTTAGTGTATGTATCTCCATGTATGTTATAAAGTATGATCTTGGTGATTTAGATGTTGGTTGTGATGTGGATGTAAGATTCTTGGTTGGTTTAGTGATATAAGCATGCTGAGTTTTTCCAGGAACTTGTACTGTCTTGTAGGAGGGTTTTGAACCCCCAAATCTTGTCCCCTGAAGTCCTAATGTATATTTTTGGAAAGGTATTTGAATTTAGTTTCCAGAAATATAAGGTTCATGACTAGGTGATGTATAGATTTTGAGTTATGGCCTGAGAAGTGAAATGTGTTTCTGGATTCCGGACTGCACTAAGTGGTCCCCTTGTGAACCTTGTTTGAACCTCTAAAAATTTATGTAGGATCATGGAAAAATTAGAGAAGCTAGTAAATGCAGTGGGGAAGGCTACCCAAAAAGAATTGGATTAAAATATGTATTTTTAAATTTTATAAAAATATTGAAGTAAAATCCGCGCAAGTGAAAAACCACTTGGAAGATTAGTTTAAAGTAGTTTTAAGAGTATTCACTTGAGTTTCGAGTTTGAGGAATAGATTTGAGTCGAATGGGTAACGGAAGTGATAATGTGACGACATGGTCATATGAGAGGGTTAGTGGTCACAAGTGGAGTCGTTAAGTTGGTCTTACAATTTTTAAAACCTTATGATTAAGTAGCGTTGTTAAGGTATCAACGTACAAATATTGATTATGTATAGATTTCCATTCCACTTCGCGAGCCGACCACCCCAACCTCACCAAGGCAAGTTTTCCAACCCTAAGTATTTAATTTCAAAAGATTATATTCTTGATTTTACCTATGCAAGTTTACTTTTCAAAACTTATATATAAGGATTTTCACTATTGTGTTTATAGCTTCCAAATGTATTATATGCTTATGCTTTACGAGATTATGTTGAAGTTTGAGATATATGCATATGTGTTTGTACACCCTTGAAATTAGAATGAAAGTGTTTTCTTCGGACAACGACCCTAGCAATAGAGGTTGTAGCGGTCCAAATATACTATTGACCGGGGAGCGGTATATTGTTGCATCGTGATTAAATTGCGAAAACCCGAAGAGTCATTCGGGAAGTATCGTATACCTAAGTAATTATTATTTTTACGTCGTTAAAAATACCCAAAAATATATATCTTGGATTAAGAGCTTATTTTAATTAAATAATTATTTTATTAATTGTTTATATTCAATCTCAAAATATTATTTATTAATTATCGTTCATTATTTTAAAGACAAAACTAATCCAAGATACCTTTAGCGTTTTCAAACTCGAACTCTTTCGAACCCAAAACATTTTCGAAAACCCCCGGTCAGGTTATGCTTCTTGTACATTTTTCAAGAATTATCGGTCGACTGAGGTCGAACTTCAACTACTCGAATTTTCTATCAAAATGATTTTTGAAAAGAAAAGAAAAAGGGGACTCTGGCAGGTGTGGGAATCATTGAAGAACGATTCCCGGGATGTGTAAGCGGCCGTGAGCCAGGCGGTCCATCAACTATTATTCCGGCCCAGGTGTTGCCGAAGGATGATTACGGATGTAGTTTTCATCGAGGGTGATTACGGATGTAGTTTTCACCCAAGGGTAGTTACGGATGTAGTTTCTATCCTTCTACTAGTAGAGAAGACCCGCGGATTGTTGGACTTGGTTGTGGCGACTGATCATCGTCAATCCTTGTCAGGTTTTTATGTTTTCTTCCAGTCACATCCTCCACTTTGGAAAAATACTCAAACACTGCTTCTTGGGCCTAAGTGCCAAGTTGCCGATAGTGTAGTTTTAGATAAGAAAAATATTGACATCGTGCAGTATCTAGAACTGCAAGATTTTCTATAAAGATTGGCACGTGTTAGTGCACTCTTGCAATTATTTCAAAGAATGAAATGTTTTCGAATGAGAAACCTTCTAAGCTAATGGAAGGAAAGAGGTTTTGCAATAATGTATTCCCTGTACAGTATGTTAACCGTAGAGTGTTTTGCCGAAAAATGATATACTTATATGTATATATTTTCAAACTTGAGATAGATTGAAACGGGAACCTTATAAAGGATTCATATGTTATTCTTAAAGCTCCTTAGCGAGTATAAATGTTTTATTCAAACTCGGACATATATATTGTCGAATTATGTTTTGAAATCTGAGATATATACCCATATAGTTGGGAATGTTTTCGAAATAAACCACATTATTATTTTACAAAATGGTGAACTTGCTGAGCATTATGTAGCTCATTCTTGCTTTATAAAAATTTTTCAGAAAGAGAAGAATTTGATCAGTTAACTCCGCACCAGCAGAAGAGGAGTAGAAGATTTACCCCTGAGATGATTTAGTTCCTGATAAATACTACAAAGTAAGTCTGATAGGTTTTCAACTGTAATAGTAAGACTTGTCTTCAAGTGTAGTTGTATAAATGGAAGTGCGCAAGATTCTAGAATGTATAGATGAATTGTAATATTTAGCGTTACTTTTGATTATCGTTTCTGAGGCTCTAAATTGTTTGTGCTTAAGATTGAGGTCTGGATGGATGTATTGTTGAGTTGTAAAGTTAATACAGGTATGATATGTTTGGATGGTGATGTGATGACCTGAATCTTTGACCTCAGATTTGGGGGCGTCACAGAAATGGTATCAGAGAGATAAGTTATAGTACTCAGAAACGAGAGTGTTGAGAGTTAAGTCTAAGTAGGAGAATGACATCAGAGATCGTAGTAAACTTATTATTGGACTTCCGGAAGAGGTACCGGTGAGTAGAATGGGCTGGAGTGTTACTGGAGGTATTATACTAGGGTCGATAGAATCCTTAGAGACCTTCAGAATGATGAATAGAGGTTTGAGAGTCGTACATGACCTATCATAAGTAATAATGTAGAAAGCAGAGCGAAATCTCAAGAGCAGCTGAGGTAGAGGCGATATTGCCAATATAATCGGATGACTAGGCTGGCATAAATTTTGTGGCCCATAGTCCTCCACAGTTTAGGAGGCGGCATTTTAAGAATCAAGAAGTTTAGACTTCCCTACATATTTAAGGGTACTTAGTACTTGGAATAATGAAAGTCTTTTACTTTGGCTATAAGATCCGATTTTCGATAAGTAACGGGTTTACCTGAAAGTTGGTCACTATGTCGTTGTGGATTTCATTACCCTTGATGGTGAATTTTACATGTGTTATACGAGAATGTTATCATAAGACGAGCGTGCTAGATAATTCCACGCATGATTCGGACGCTAGAGCATGGTAGTTCAACTTAGAGAACAAACAAGTGGGATTAACAAAGGGACTCAAGAGAAGTTGAATATGGTTGCAACGAGCGATACAGTGATCTCAGAGTCTACCAAAAAGAAAAGACCAACGGGTCTAGAGTGGGATCCTTTGATAGAGATGTTAGCAGGGACTATGCATATATGTATTGTAGACCTCAATATTTTTGGTATATGTTCACATACACACACCCGCCACTGAACCTATGGACTGCACTGAGATCCCTGAGAGATCTCTTTGATCTGTTCCCAGGGGGAACTGGCCACTTGTGATTCATGTCGGAAGGCATGAAGTAGGACCCTATGGACTTAGCAGGTGTCCCCGAAATGATGTGAAGTTTGGTCTTCAAGATAAAGCACGAAAATGACAGATATATTTGTGAAACCCCAACTCGATAAATGACTTTAAGATGATGATTGAGAGACACATTAGTTGGTGTCTTGTATTACGAAGACGAAGAGATGGAGTTACCCTCATAGTGGTGATAACGAGATGCACGAATGATTATTAACTTATTTTGGTAACTACCGGCTGGTGCACTACTTCATTTTAAACTTTTCATTAACCATGTTACCTCGATTAGTTTATATCAGGTAATCCTTCTAGCTTTCTACTTCAAACTTGTGGAGTAACCACCAGTGATATACTTTCTCTAAACCGGGACTCATCCAAAGTATCTTATTTGATCCCCGAGTATTCTATTTGAAGTTTATAATTATTTCGTTCTGCTCAGGACTATTTACACTTCCTTTCAATTATCCAAGGAATGTTCAACAATTGTTTCCTTAATTAATCAATGAATATTCCTAAATGAATATTGATATTTGACTACTTCTTTCATACTTACACTCTTCAGTCGAGCCCATAAATATTTATCAACTTGTTGAGAACAGGGATGATCTAACATCTAGATATTCCTCATGAATCCTTTCTTCTATTCAAAATGAGATTGTGCGTCGTACATTGAAATCATAGTAAGGATATCATTTTGATACTAGTATTCTGAATTTCATTCTACTGTAAGATCTGATAAAGCATGTGTACGGAGGCACCCTTGGGTGGACCGTTTCACTGATAAGTAATATTTGATGAGAGGTTATCGATTGTTCCGATACCTAGAACATTCTCTTCATATTTTATAGTTTTCTTTTTTCAAACTTAATGAAGATTCATTTGAAACCATAGATTACTTGAATGATAAACTGCTTCATTTTTATCGTCACATAGTAGAATTTCTTTCGATCGGTTGACCTTTATCAATGGGGACTTTTTAGATCCTCTATTTTTCAAGAGGAAAAGTATTCCCCAGATGTAAGAATTGTATAAAGACCGTCTTTATGACTTTTGTATCCAACAATCATTGCCCTCGTGCAACATTCTCTATGATATCACATTACCAAATTTTCAGGACATGAAGGAATAAACCTTGTTGTATTCTTTTTGTCCATCCTTACATCTCCGAAAATCGAGACTCCTAGTATTTGGAACCATCAACATTCTTGGAACCGTTGCACCAATATGAGATCAAAAACCAAATGTTGTAATTGTGCAGCCAGAGCGTTATGCCGAGTAATTATTAAAGTAGAAATAACATGTCGGGGCATACCACAAGACCTTTAATATTAGTATGAGGAAAGTTATAGGAAATGATGAGGTGGTTGGGAGTACGTTCCTACCAACCGTTGTCAGGATGTTATAGTAATGAATTCTGGAGTTACCAAGCCTTTTCCTGATCCAAGAAATTCAAATCGATTACGATGTAAGACATATCCTTAGAGGAAACTAACATGGAAGTGAGATGGACAAGAAAGGAAGAAATATCGTGGCAAGAATGTGAAGCTTTACTTAGCTAAAAGGGATTGAAGCACATAGCGAGACATAAAGTTTAAAAGGCCCTTAATAGCAAATGGATGCATGGATATATCCCAATGATCCTTCGAGATTACCACCTAATCAAGTTTATTGGGAATCGCAGCAGCATACAGGCCTCAGGCTGATTGGCGCCAGTTGTGAAAGAGGACGAGCGCATGACATCTTACCTATACCATCGAGAACTGAAACCCTTATCGGAAATGGAGGAATTGTTGACTAGTTAAAGTGCGTAGTTTTTTTTTTCAAAGATAAGGTTAAAGAGAAGGTTTCACCAACTCCAGATCGACCTCTGTACTGCACCAAAGTCGGCATTTCACATTAATGTAAACATTATAAATTCTGGTAGTATCATGTGGATTGACTAGTGAGTCAGAAGCCCTTGTGGGTTAATAAATAAAGTTTTAAGAATGATACGAGAGATTAGTAACAACCTCGTTGTTAGCTATACTTTATAATGAGAAGAGGACTTTGAGAGTCACGATGATGCGTCTTTCAAGAGTTTAAGAGGTGTGCTGATGCAGTAGAAAGGGGATGATAGCCTATACTTCTAAACAACATAAAGGTTACGGGATGGGATATACTAACCGTGAGTCTGGGATTAGTCATGATGGCGTTCACGCATAAAACTGAGATGTTAACTTTATGAGAAAAGTGTGAAAGTTTTCCCCAAGTGCCATAAGTATATCTTCATATTAGAACTAAACATAAGAAAGAGAAGGTGACGAAAGGGAGCAGGTAGTATAATGGAGAAATTTGTTATTTCCCAGGAAGGGCCAGTGTGGTGGCCGATACCTATAGAGGGGATTATTCAAAATTGGAATTCAGTCAGTATTGACCAAGAAAATAGAGTATATACAATAAAGAATAATGTTAGAGGAAAATGACTAAATTATGGGGAAGGACAAAGATGTACAGAGAATTAAGAGAATGTTTGGCAAACGGATATGAAGAATTGTATTGGCAAGCTATTAAGTACAAAAGCAACATGTCAAAAAAACAAAATGATAGAGATCTAGTGGATCAATTCCGCCCGTAGAAAATCTTGAACGTGGACAGAATTATAATGAATTTCATGAGTAGGTCGCCGAAGACCGAACCAAGAGATGGCCCTAGTTGATTTATAATTGCTGGACCAAGTGATTTACCTACGAGAGACTTTCCATTTAGAAGATTATCGATTTATATACGGAAGAAATGGTGGTGCAATATAAAACTTCTGCAGTGATTTCGTCAGATAGAGACTTAAGGTTAGACTTCGAATATGAAGGTGCTTTCAAGTATAATTAATAAAGAGATTGAGCGTATGTACTAATTTGATCTGTGGCTGACGGACAGGGAAGAAGAATTGTCCAGATGATCGAATTTATAATTAGTGTCGTGCCTTAGATTTCACGGGGCAGTCGAGAATAAAAACTTATCCATGAAATGAATGTTGTTATCACGATCGGCACCATGCGGACGTAAGGACGTCTCTTGTAAAGCGTACTACGAAAGAAGAAGTTTCGCTTTTCTTGCGTTACGAAGAAGTCAATGAACGAGGGATATAGTAACTGAACTGGTTCGACGTATACCGAAGACTATATATTATCCATAGCAAGTGGTAACGACTGACGGGAGGCAACACATGCCTGCTAATCAAGCCAAGGAAAATGAGGAATACCGTGCGTATTGACGTTGTCTCAGATTATAGAACACGACCACAAAGTATTCACGGCCCAACGATACAAGGACTCAACACGGATACTATAAACAAGGTAGAAGAGGAACGTATAAGTAGTGGGATAGAAATTTTCATTCATAGAACAACCGATAAGGAATACAGGTCGAGGAGAGCATGCGTTGAGAAGCAACATTAAAGCGTTGGTGAGACTGCAATAGCCCTAATTTTCGTGAATATTCGAACCTGGATGAAAATTAATTTTATGGGTGGATGAGAAATTTTTGCAATCACGATATGTACGAATTATTAAATGAAGATTTCGAATTGATATTACGCCTTTACGGTGCAGACGAGTGCATGTAAAAGTCATTAGTTTTTACGAAACCCATTATTTCGAATGGTCAAATTTTATGAGATATCAAAGGAGTATGAGGTGGGAGACTTCGTGATGCTAAAGGTATCCCCCTGAAAAGGATTGATGCGGTTTGGTAAGAAAGGGAAGCTAAGTCTGAGGTTTATTGGACCTTTTTAGATTTTGAGGCGTATTGGGAAGTTAGCCTACGAGTTAGCCTTGCCCCAAGCTTGCAGCAAATTCATAATGTGTTTCATATGTCTACGACCCTACCACACCGACTATCAGCATGTGATAGAGTACAACCAAGTGGACCTATGACCCGACTTGACCTATGTGGAGCAACCCGTGGAAATCATGGATAGAGAAGAACAAGTGCTGAGGAACAAGGTTTTCAAACTAATAATGAATTGTGAGAAAATCAAGATGTGGAAGAATCCACCTGGAAGTTGAAAGAGTGAAACAAAGAAGGAGTAACCCCAGTGATTCCTAAACTGATTCCGGGACGGAATCCTTTTAAGGAGGGGAGACTGTAAGAACCCAAAATTTCGGTAGAATTAAAACTTTTCCTATTATGATGAAGTATATCAATGAATAGTGATTTTGAGGATTAAGAAAATTTTTCATGCCACCTATGTACGAGACGTAGTGTGGATATTCCGAAGTTATACTAGTAATCTACGGAGTAAATAAGTGTATGTAAATGCGATCGGAATTCAGAAATTCCAAATTCTATTTTCGTGTAATATTTGATCGAGCAGTGAATTATATATCAGTAATATCAAGAAATGAGATATTTAATTTGAGGAATTGAGGAGTTAATATTTTGGAATTTTATTATAAGTGATTTGAGAATTTGGAACGAAAACCACTGAGGAAGTGAAACAAACGTTCTAGAAACCGCTGAAACTTTACAACGAGATTAAGCGATCAAGCGAGCAAATCATGAATTGAGAATAGTAAATATTAGAAGTCCAAGGAAGGATATATTATGAGAGGAAAATGGAATTGAGAATAAAATCCTAGAGTTAAAGGAAATGAGAACAATTGAGAAACCGCGAGAATTTTTTCTGAGATAAAGAGAAAATACAAAGAAAATTGGACACAACGATTGTTTGAGGTATTGGGCCACACTATTACAATGAAGTGCAACATATAAGTTGTAACATATTGATTTAGTAAATATACAAGAAGGGAAGCCCCTTGGTGCAAATAAGAAAAGGAAGGAAAGACTTGGAAACAATATGTATAAAGCAAGGGACTTGCTTGCAATTATGGATGGATAAAGGTAATCCAAATGAACCAATGAGGAGATGACACCACATGGCAAGAAGATAAGATGCATCCAAGTGAAAATATCAAGCATTATTGATCACTTTATCACTTTAAACAAAACAAAACAAACACCAAATACTCCATTCTGCCCAGCAGGAAAGGAGCTCACTAAAACGGTCCTAGAGACTTCATTACTCAATGAAATGTTTTGTTCTTTATTTGGTTAGAAAGCTGTGAAGACGCTCTACAACTTTCATTCAGGAGCCTCGACCAGGAAACGAGTGCAAGGGCTTCGTTTTGGCTGATCTTTGGGGAGTGTTTTTCCAGTCAGGAAACTCACTTCCATGTTCTTGATTTCTTTGGTGAGATTGAAGATGGTGAGCATAGAGTAAGGCTTGCCCAAGGTTACCAAGATTGTTTGAGATTGTAAGAACATCAAGAAGGTATAAAAACCCTAACCCTCTTGTCCATGTAGTAATTGTGATGTTTAATGTTAGATCCATGGTTATTAGTGTGAATCTTGGACATATAAGTTATGGATGATGTAGACCTTGAGTTAAAGTGTTGTGGTTGTGATTTTAGGCTTGTGGTTAGTGTATGTATCTCCATGTATGTTATAAAGTATGATCTTGGTAATTTAGATGTTGGTTGTGATGTGGATGTAAGATTCTTGGTTGGTTTAGTGATATAAGCATGCTGAGTTTTTCCAGGAACTTGTACTGTCTTGTAGGAGGGTTTTGAACCCCCAAATCTTGTCCCCTGAAGTCCTAATGTATATTGTTGGAAAGGTATTTGAATATAGTTTCCAGAAATATAAGGTTCATGACTAGGTGATGTATAGATTTTGAGTTATGGCCTGAGAAGTGAAATGTGTTTCTGGATTCCGGACTGCACTAAGTGGTCCCCTTGTGAACCTTGTTTGAACCCCTAAATATTTATGTAGGATCATGGAAAAATTAGAGAAGCTAGTAAATGCAGTGGGGAAGGCTACCCAAAAAGAATTGGATTAAAATATGTATTTTTCAATTTTATAAAAATGTTGAAGTAAAATCCGCGCAAGTGAAAAACCACTTAGAAGATTAGTTTAAAGTAGTTTTAAGAGTATTCACTTGAGTTTCGAGTTTGAGGAATAGATTTGAGTCGAATGGGTAACGGAAGTGATAATGTGACGACATGGTCATATGAGAGGGTTAGTGGTCACAAGTGGAGTCGTTAAGTTGGTCTTACGATTTTTAAAACCTTATGATTAAGTAGCGTTGTTAAGGTATCAACGTACAAATATTGATTATGTATAGATTTCCATCCCACTTCGCGAGCCGACCACCCCAACCTCACCAAGGCAAGTTTTCCAACCCTAAGTATTTAATTTCAAAAGATTATATTCTTGATTTTACCTATGCAAGTTTACTTTTCAAAACTTATATATAAGGATTTTCACTATTGTGTTTATAGCTTCCAAATGTATTATATGCTTATGCTTTACGAGATTATGTTGAAGTTTGAGATATATGCATATGTGTTTGTACACCCTTGAACTTAGAATGAAAGTGTTTTCTTCGGACAACGAACCTAGCAATTGAGGTTGTAGCGGTCCAAATATACTATTGACCGGGGAGCGGTATATTGTTGCATCGTGATTAAATTGCGAAAACCCGAAGAGTCATTCGGGAAGTATCGTATACCTAAGTAATTATTATTTTTACGTCGTTAAAAATACCCAAAAATATATATCTTGGATTAAGAGCTTATTTTAATTAAATAATTATTTTATTAATTGTTTATATTCAATCTCAAAATATTATTTATTAATTATTGTTCATTATTTTAAAGACAAAACTAATCCAAGATACCTTTAGCGTTTTCAAACTCGAACTCTTTCGAACCCAAAACATTTTCGAAAACCCCCGGTCAGGTTATGCTTCTTGTACATTTTTCAAGAATTATCGGTCGACTGAGGTCGAACTTCAACTACTCGAATTTTCTATCAAAATGATTTTTGAAAAGAAAAGAAAAAGGGGACTCTGGCAGGTGTGGGAATCATTGAAGAACGATTCCCGGGATGTGTAAGCGGCCGTGAGCCAGGCGGTCCATCAACTATTATTCCGGCCCAGGTGTTGCCGAAGGATGATTACGGATGCAGTTTTCATCGAGGGTGATTACGGATGTAGTTTTCACCCAAGGGTAGTTACGGATGTAGTTTCTATCCTTCTACTAGTAGAGAAGACCCGCGGATTGTTGGACTTGGTTGTGGCGACTGATCATCGTCAATCCTTGTCAGGTTTTTATGTTTTCTTCCAGTCCCATCCTCCACTTTGGAAAAATACTCAAACACTGCTTCTTGGGCCTAAGTGCCAAGTTACCGATAATGTAGTTTTTGATAAGAAAAATATTGACATCGTGCAGTATCTAGAACTGCAAGATTTTCTATAAAGATTGGCACGTGTTAGTGCACTCTTGCAATTATTTCAAAGAATGAAATGTTTTCGAATGAGAAACCTTCTAAGCTAATGGAAGGAAAGAGGTTTTTCAATAATGTATTCCCTGTACAGTATGTTAACCGTAGAGTGTTTTGCCGAAAAATGATATACTTATATGTATATATTTTCAAACTTGAGATAGATTGAAACGGGAACCTTATAAAGGATTCATATGTTATTCTTAAAGCTCCTTAGCGAGTATAAATGTTTTATTCAAACTCGGACATATATATTGTCGAATTATGTTTTGAAATCTGAGATATATACCCATATAGTTGGGAATGTTTTCGAAATAAACCACATTATTATTTTACAAAATGGTGAACTTGCTGAGCATTATGTAGCTCATTCTTGCTTTATAAAAACTTTTCAGAAAGAGAAGAATTTGATCAGTTAACTCCGCACCAGCAGAAGAGGAGTAGAAGATTTACCCCTGAGATGATTTAGTTCCTGATAAATACTACAGAGTAAGTCTCATAGGTTTTCAACTGTAATAGTAAGACTTGTCTTCAAGTGTAGTTGTATAAATGGAAGTGCGCAAGATTATAGAATGTATAGATGAATTGTAATATTTAGCGTTACTTTTGATTATCGTTTCTGAGGCTCTAACTTGTTTGTACTTAAGATTGAGGTCTGGATGGATGTATTGTTGAGTTGTAAAGTTAATACAGGTATGATATGGTTGGATGGTGATGTGATGACCTGAATCTTTGACCTCGGATTTGGCGGCGTCACATGTATCACTAATCTTGGTTATTTAGTCTCCATATTCGTCTAATTACGATTCGTTTCGAATATACCTCATTATCCAAGTGGTTCTAAATTGTTTAACAATCCAAATTCCACTGGCATTCCCTTGGCTTAATAATCCCCTGGTTTAACCTAATTTCACATGCTCCTCAAAGTATAAACCCTTTTCATATTACATACTCTTTAATATCCAATACAATAGTGCTCAATTGAAATCAAACATCTTAAAAATCTATACTCAAGAATTTCTGAAATCCGTCATCGTTTCGAGTCACTTATTTTCATAGTGCATCACTAATATGGTTTCCGGTTATTCATTTTCCTGTTTCACTTATATGGTACCTACATACCATTTCCCTAAATCCTCAAAATTTACTATTCATTTGATCACTGTAGCTTTACTAAAGTTAGGGTTATTACACCCCTGCTTCACTAATTGATTCATCCACCAACTTACTGAAATCTTCATCTTTGTTGTTCAAAGTACTCTCCATGTGGTCAACCATCATCAATTCTGCATCTTCAAGGGCATATTCACTTTCATCTGACCAAGTAGTTCCAGTAGATATGTTCACATACTCAGGCATTTTGCCTTTGCCTTTACCCAGAGCATTTTGAATTTCTTTTTCTCTCCATTCCTTCTGCAACTTCTGGAATGGAGCTTCGACTTCCTCAAGATTTGGCTCATTGATTTTCAGTGGTGGCAGTACTGTTCTCTCATACTTTTGAGTCTTCTTTAATTGCTCCAATACTTCTTTAGATAACAGCACTACCTCACCATCTATCTCTCCTTCAATCAACTCACCATCTCCAGCTGCCTTCAGTTCTTCACCAAAGTTTCTTTCTTCTTCCTCTTGCTCCCCCTCACTTCCATCTCCATCTTCTTCCATAACTTTCTCCCCCTCACTTCTTGGCTCCCCCTCACCTGTAGCTCCACCTTATTTCTCCTTCTCTACCAGGGTTGCTTCATTTTGATCTACCACTTCATTCTGATCTACCACTTTCTCTCCACCCTTATTCTGATCTACCACTTTCTCCCCCTTAGTTGAGTTGGCAGCACCAAGGATAGCAGAAAATGATAGAAGAGTCTGTTGAATCTCAGCAAATCCAGTAGCTACCATAGTGGACAGAGCATCAAGTTTAGCATCCATGGATGCACATCTGCCCTCAAGGGATTCCAACCTTGATTCAGCTTGTTTAGAACGACCACCAGTTCTCAATATTTTTTATGGCAAAGAAAGAGACTGGGGCAAGGAGGCTATAGGGTTTCTCACACTCTCATTGTTTTTCTGAGTGATCACATCACTTCTCACAGAATGACTCTCAAGGCCTAGTGCCTTTGTGTGTGGGGTTCCCTCAATTTCACTCTGGACATGCTCAAGTCCCTCACCTTTCGCTAGCTCGTTTGGCTGCCTCTCATTTTTATGCTCACCTCTCTATTCTTTTATCTCTCTTTTTCTTTTCACTCCCTCACTCATCCTAGATGCATGGGTATGAGCAGTACTTGTATGCATTTTAGTTGAAGAAGTAGAACGTTTAGATTGTACCTTCAAAGTAGAGATAGTAATTTGATCATCATCAGAAGCATCTTCAACAATTATTGTATCATGATCAAGCTGTGTAGAGGTCACAGCATCTTAACCCAAAATGTTACTGTCCACAGGTGGGTTGACAACAACTTATGTGGTGTCTTTGACAACAGCTGAGGCTGTGACAGCAACTTCCTGAAGGTCAGTTGCTATTTGGAGTTCGACCAAGATGTTGGCTGTTTCATTTTTTGGCAGAGTACCATCTTGATCTAGCTCAGTGTTTGAGGGAGTGGTATCCATTTTACTTTGAGAAATGGGTTCTTGTGGACCACTTGATGGGGGGCTCATCCATGACTTGAGATGGATGATCAAAACCTGAAGGGTTTGGACTGTCCCCTTCTCTAGGTTATTGAGAAGAAACAATTGATGGATTAGAGAATAAAGAAGATAATGGTATAGAAGAGATTTTTAACTATTCCATAGGGGTAACTTGTGGAACATCAAGAGTAGAAGTTTCATGACCCTCACTGTGCCTTAACTCTTTGTGCATTTCTGTAAGTGTAGGCTCCTTATGAGTGAGTACATGAGGTTGTGCTGACTCTTTACAGGATGGCTTGGGAGACAGGCCAGTTTCAATAGATACTTCTTGTTGAGAAGAAGCACCTAGGGATGTGTTTGATTCCTTTTTATCCTCCACAGCCTTTTGTGAGATTGTGGGGTGGTTGATAGTGGCTTTGCCCCTCTTAGCTCTCTTCTTCTTAGACTCAAGAGGAACCACTGTGGGTTCACTTACACTAACATCCTTATTTGCTGCATCATGTGCAGTTTCTCCCTCAACATTATCAGAACTACTACCAACACTAGTTTTCAAAGGTCTTTTCTTGGATTCTTGCAGAGTTGTTTTTATGGTCTTTGGTTGTCTAGATGATCTGATAGGAATGTATTGAGTAGAATGTGGGTTAACTGAATTTGGGTCTAATTCAGCTTCATTCTCAAGGAAAAAGATAACATACCCAGAGGGTAGTGCTACATTAAGATTAAGCTCTTGATCAGCCATGTGCTTGGAGAAACAGAGTGGAATATGTGCATTTGAATTTTGTGAATTGAGTGATGTGTATGTATTTCTTTTCAAAACATTGCACTCCATAGTGAGAGATGCATTATCATCAATACCACATAATGAATTCAAACACATTGTAAGAAAGCGAGGATAGACATGTACCTTCCTGCTCAGAGCTGACTTGAGTTGGCTCATAAGCAACTTTCCTACATCCACTTTGTATCCACGAACAAGAAAGTGAGTGAGATTCTTGATATAGGAGGGAATTCCATTCCAGCCAGTGGTTTTGGTTGAGAAAACCTTCACCATGACATAAAAAACCATGCTCCATTCTTTTCTCAAATGCTTTTTGTCCATTTCACGAGTAGAGTACCATTTTGTTGTACCCTCTTCAAGAACAGGACCAGAATGCCCAATTTTCAAGAAAAAATTCTTTAGGGTTTCATCACTTGCAAGTTCCTTGTATGATTCTTTAGCTTGCAACAGTTCCTAAAGCTTCGTTGATGCCTTTAATTGTGAGAGTGCGGGTAACTCCTTTGATTGAGCAATTTATGGTGTCATTACCTGCACCTCCTAGAACATGGGCAGTGTTCCAGAATTCTTCAAGTCTTTCTAGGTTTAAAGATGGTGTAGATGTTATAGCATGACCCAAATAGGACTTGTTGATAAAGGATACGAGTCCTTTAAAACCTTCACCAGCATCTCCAGCAGTGAGAATACCGGCAAAGTTTGTTCGAGAAGAGGATTGTTTGGGTGCCATTTCTTGCTTTGAGCTTTGGAGAGAGATTTTTGCTTTTGAGAGAGAGAGGTTCTGTTGAGAGTTAAGTGTTTGTGTGTTTGACAGTTGCTTACATGAAAATAGCAAATGTTTTACTGAGAAAAGGGAAAGTAGCAATGTCTTAGCCCATTAATCAGTCACGTGGTGTCGTGGGTAGTTACTTTTTAGTGGCTATAAATCGTGGAGGTAAAATCCCAATTAATTCGGTCCACTAATGTTGACAGTAACCTGTGCGCTATAACAAATTCATTAGTAATTTTGAGAGGATGAAAACAGGTTTTGCTTGACAGTAACATCGTCGCAAGAACATACTGTCATCATTAACCAATTTATACAATTTCCTTTAAATTTCATGACAGTGACTTTTTCCATTGTGTCGTCTAAGAAACTTGTTGTCAAGGTACATCGTGACAGCATTTTCACTTATTGACAGCAACTTAAGCGGAAATAATTTGTGTCATGAATTTTAATCGACTTTGCCTATTGCTTAAGAAAAAATTACCAATTAGCATTTTAATCGATTTAAGCACGTATTTGTTAGTTTAGCACACATCCACAAACATCCATACACACAAACAAGTAAACAGACACATGCATTACCCAGCAGATAACCAAGGTAGGGGAATCTAGTAGAAAATACATGAACAGTGCAAAAGATGAAAAGATTCTTTTTATTAAACATTTAAAAATAATGTACATCCTCTTCATCATCAGAAGTAAGCTCATACAGTTCCACATGAACTGTTTCATTAGTCAGCCCTTCTGCCTGAAGAAGAACCTCAACGAAGACTAGCATTTCCAACCATTCTTCAAGATCCTTCTCGACCTTGTCCTTGGCAGCTTTCTCTTTCTCTGCTAATTCTTCTTCCAGCACTTCATCCATCACTTTGAAGAGCTCCTCTATTTCCTCTTCGTGACCTGGTTCACACCAGACTTTTGGCTTCAGAGAGATGACATCCTTGTTTTCCATTTTAGAGATTCTCTTTTTCTTTCTTAAGGCGTGAGTGATTGAGTGTGAAATGATATTTAGTCTCTGCACATTTTATAGGACCCCAGGTGACGTTTCGGTTTCCCAAACTCTTCTTTTATTAAAGTAATTAAACTTTTAAATTAAAAAGACTGATAAATACCCGGGGTCATTTCAAATGACGCGAATACTTATCACTAGCACGCGTATGAAATAAGTTAATGTCACGTGACTACTTATTGCATAAATTAAAACAAGCATGTGATTTGAATTTAGCATAGTCATAGCAAACATACTGTCAAATAAACAAGTAGCACATAAGACAGTAACTTCTCATGACAGTAACATTGAAAGCTACGGTCACAAGCTGAAATTTAACCACATTGAAAATGTAAAAACTATACACAACTGTCTACAACCTCTCTTTACTCTCTCTCTCTAACGGTCATAAACATTTTCCTACTGCCTGCTATATAGTGGCCGGCGGACCGCCGGAAATATTATTTAATCACCCCCTCTTCCTTTATAATTCCCACAACAGCACACACACAAATAGGCACCTGTTAGGATTTGTTTTTTTTTCGAGTTTGATTATACTCAACCCCTTCTTCTTATCTTTGCCCCTCTTTCTCTTCTCACATCTTCACCACTGCATTTAATTCCATTCAAACCCAGTTCCACCACTCCTCCTTTTCCTTATTCCCTTCTACACCTCCGTTTATTCCACCTCCCACAGTCCTTTTCTCACTTCTCTTCCCCTCGGTTTCCCCCCCTCGTGTGTTATTTTATTCTGTTTGCATTTTTACTTTATTTTTATTTTTATTTCAATTTTATTTTTATTTCTATTATAATTTTTATTTTTTGTATATTATTTCATTTTAATTTATATTTTCGACGATGTCGCGTAGTTTACGTGTTGGCAGTTTGAATGTAGGTACCCTAACTGGAAAATTTTTGGAGCTAGTGGACGTGCTGAAGAAGCGGAGAGTGGATGTGGTGTGTATTCAAGAGACTAGGTGGAAGGGGGCGCACTCCAGAGAAGCGAACGGGTATAAGTTATGGTACTCAGGTCTTGCCAACTCCAGGAACGGAGTGGGTATTCTGTTGGCGAAGGATCTAAAAGACAACATCGTGGAAGTGAAGAGAAGCAGCGACAGGATCATGTCCGTTAGGGTCGTGGTTGGGGAGAAGGTGGTGAACGTGGTATGTGCGTATGCCCCTCAAGCCAGTTTGGGCGATTCAGAGAAGGAGGCTTTCTGGGTCTGTTTAGATGAGTTGGTCGGAAGTATTCTTGACGACCAATTTGTAGTGATGGGTGGCGATTTCAATGGTCACATTGGTGAGAGGGCAGATGGCTATCCCAGCGCTCATAGGGGTTTTGGCTTCGGGGCCAGGAATGTCGGTGGGTCCGCGTTGTTGGAGTTTGCTACTGCCCAGGAGTTGGTAATTGTGAATTCTGTTTTTCAGAAGAGGGCTGAGCACCTCATCACCTTTAGTAGTGGGGGCCACAACACTCAAATCGATTACCTACTTTTGCGCAGTCGGGATGCTAGGGCGTGCGTGGACTACAAGGTGTTCCGGAGTGAGGCGTGTGCATCTCAGCACCGGCTGCTGGCCATTGATCTAGTCATGGGGGGTCGAGTTGTTCGCAGGTCAAGAGAGTTCAGACCAAGAATTCTTTGGAAGGACTTGAAGGGCGAGAAGGCGGCCGAATTCAGGGAGTCTCTGTCCAACGAAGGTTGTTTTGCGCGTGGTGGAGATGCTAATAGTAGGTGGACCAACGTGGCGAATGCTATTCGGTGTGTGGGCGAGAAGGTGGTGGGGGTTTCCTCAGGAAGGTTCAGTGGTCATAAGGAGTCGTGGTGGTGGAACGAGGAGGTTCAAAAGAAAGTTAAGGCTAAACTTGCGCTCTTTAAAGAGCTTTTGTTCATGTGTGCAGGGGCGGAGAGGATTCTGAAGATGGAAGCGTACAAGGTGGCGAGACGTGAGGCAAAAAAGGCCGTGGCAAAAGCCAAAGAGGAAGCCTATGAGGGGCTGTACAAGCGCCTAGATACCAAGGAAGGAGCGAATGCTATCTTTAAACTAGCTAAAGCTAGGGAGAGAGGGCGGCGCAACCTGGGCTCTGTTAAGTTTGTTAAGGATGATTCAGGCCAGGTGTTATTGAATGAAGAGGCTATCAAGGAGAGGTGGTGTTCGTATTTCCATTATCTTTTCAATGAGGCTAGGAGGAGTGGTACTGGTGTGGAGCAAGAGGTCCCTCCTACGTCGGTGCTTTCTATCGATCCCTGTGAGCGTATCAGCAAGGAGGAAGTCAAGGGTGCCCTTCTTAAGATGGCCAGAGGGAAGGCGGTTGGCCCGGATCAGATCCCAATCGAGGCGTGACTTTGTCTGGGTGAGGTTGGCGTTCAATGGCTAGCAGATCTGTTCAATGATCTCCTCTTGGGTGCTAAGATGCCAACTGAATGGAGACGTAGTATCGTGGTCCCTTTTTTCAAGAACTAAGGCGATGCCCAGAGTTGTAGTAACTACCGGGGTATTAAATTACTCAGTCATACTATAAAACTTTGGGAGAGAGTGGTTGAATGTCGGATTAGAAGAGAAGTTGAAATCTCAGAGAATCAATTTGGTTTTATGCCGGGGATATCGACGACCGAGGCCATCCATCTCGTCAGACGCCTTATGGAGAAGTTCGGGGAGCGTCGCAAAGACCTTCATATAGTGTTCATTGATCTTGAGAAGGCCTATGATAGCATCCCCCGTGAAGCTATTTGGAAGAGCCTTGAAGAGAGGAGAGTGACGTCGTCGTACGTTAGGGCGATTCAAGACATGTACTCCCAAGCTAGTTCTTGTGTCCGGACCCCAGTGGGTGACTCCCGTTTTTTCCCTGTTAAGATAGGGCTACATCAGGGGTCGGCCCTTAGTCCTCTTCTTTTCGCCCTTATCCTTGATGTCATGTCGCGAGGGATCCAAGATACCGTCCCTTGGTGCATGCTCTTCGCTGATGATATCGTGTTAGTGGCGGAGTCGAGGGGGGAGGTAAACGAGAAGCTGGAACTATGGAGATCTACTTTGGAGTCCCAAGGCCTACGTATGAGCCGATCTAAAACCGAGTATCTATGGTGTAACTTCAGTGGTGAGGAGAGCGAGGGAGGAGTGGTGGTTAAGATTCAAGATCAGATCGTACCTAGTACGGATAAGTTCAAGTATCTAGGTTCGATCATCCAGAAGGAAGGTGTGGTTGAAGACGATGTCAAACATCGTATCAAGGCTGGGTGGCTTAGGTGGAGGGCAGCATCAGGGGTGATGTGTGACAAGAAGGTCCCTTTAAAGTTGAAAGGGAAATTCTATAGAGCGGCAATCCGGCCTGCGATGCTATACGGTTCTGAGTGTTAGGCGGCGAAGAAGGCCCTCGAAAGAAATCTGGAAGCGGCTGAAATGAGGATGTTGCGGTGGTCGTGTGGGCGCACGATGTTAGATAGAATACCGAATGGGGTGTTTAGGAGCGAGCTTGAAGTGGCGCCTCTTTCTGCGAAAGTCAGGGAAGGGAGGTTGAGATGGTTCGGCCACGTCCGTAGGAGGTTGGCTCAAGCCCCAGTGAGGAGGGTCGAGAGTCTTTCGGTGGTTGGACTGAGGAGGAGAGTCAGGCCGAGAAGGTCGTGGGAAGAGCAGCTTAGGATGGATCTGAAGGCCTTGAACTTGGATGAGACCATGACAGCTGACAGGTGCTCTTGGAGGCGTCATATCAGAGTGGTGGATTCTCTTTTAGGGAGCGGCTCGGTTGTGGAGAGCCTCAGAGTTGGGTTGTCTCGGTTAGCTTTATCTTAAAAGTTTAGCTTTTTTTTGGCATTTTATGTTTTTATTGTCTTCTGTTTGCCGGTTTTGCAGTTGCAGGGAGATTGGACCGGTCTTTTCTCTGTGTGAGGTTTACTGGGTATGTGTGACTTGGTTGGTTTGGTCTGTTGTCGTTTGCTTGTGGTTTTTTATACAGGGGGCCCGACCGGAGCTATTCCCACAAGCTGGTAGAGCGGAGCGCATCAGGACCTCAGTAACATTATCCCAAGCAGGCGGGTAGGTCCCATGTGAAGAACGCCATGGGCTCAGGTATTGCTTTGAACTTTTTCGTACCATTTAGATTCCTGTGTATATAGCACCCACCGTATCGGTTGTGCACGTAGTCGAGGGTCTTCACGGAAACAGCCTCCCCGCCTTAAAAAGCGGGGGCATGGTCTGCGTACAACTTACCCTCCCCAGACCCTGCTCTGAGCGGGATATACTGGGTATGTTTGGTTTGGTTTGAAAATGTAAAAACTAGTAAGTTAACATACCAGATTTAGCATTCCCAATTCACTTACCAACCTGTTGAAGGTTGCTTCATCGAGTGGCTTTGTAAAACTATCTGCAAGTTGCTTTTCTGTTGGAACATAAATCAGCTTCACAGTTCCCTTTTCAACATGCTCTCTTAGGAAATGATGTCTGATATCAATGTGCTTTGTCCTGGAGTGTTGAACTGGATTATCTGAGATGGCTATGGCACTAGTGTTATCACAATAAATAGGAATATTGGACAACTCTAAACCATAATCCATTAGCTGATTTTTCATCCAAAGAATTTGAGCACAGCAACTTCCAGCTGCAATGTATTCAGCTTCTGCAGTTGAAGTAGATACAGAATGCTGCTTCTTGCTAAACCATGACACTAATCTTCCACCAAGGAATTGACAGCTTCCTGTTGTACTTTTTCTGTCAAACTTGCATCCAGCATAGTCTGAATCCGAATACCCAATCAAGTCAAATCCAGTATATTTAGGATACCAAAGGCCTAGGTTTGGAGTGCCTTTGAGATATCTAAAGATTCTCTTGATTGCTACTAAGTGTGATTCTTTTGGATCAGCTTGAAACCTTGCACAGAGACATGTAGCAAACATGATGTCTGGTCTGCTAGCAGTTAAGTATAACAACAATCCCACCATGCCTCTGTAGGTACTAGAGTCCATTTTCTTTCCTTTAGGATCCAAATCCAGCTTGGTTGCAATAGAGATAGGTGTCTTGGCAGGTGATGCATCTTCCATGTTGAACTTTTTGAGAAGTTCCTTGACATATTTCATTTGGCTTATGAAGATACCATCATCCTTTTGATGAATTTGTAGACCTAGTAAAAATGATAGTTCTCTCATCATGCTCTGATACTCCTATGGTTTTGATGATCACATTCAGCAAGCTATTAGCTTGTAGTTTGATATAAAACATTATGTTATGGTTGTACTAACTTGGTTTTGCAGGGTATACTAATTATTTACAGAGAATATATACAGCAAGCCATTTGGTGTTTCAACAGAGACAGTCTGGCAAGCCAGTTGCACTGACAGACACTAACAGCAAGCCATTTGCAAACTGCCAGAAATCCTGAAGACTTATCAAGACAAATTCTCATGGATGTAATTCAGGAAATATATTGTGAGGACTATTTAAGATATATAATACGTACACAATATATTATAGAGCTCAAATCTTTTCAAATATCTTTTATTAAAACCGTGATAAATTTTATAGGAGTTTCCGTTTTTAAAAGATATTCTTGCTAAAACCTCTTATACACGTTTTATACATACAGAACAGAAGGGTTAATCTTTTCAAACGATTCATCTCTTTCAAACCCTCTGTCAAACGTTCACAAGAACGTTGGTAAAATCTCTGTAATCATTTGAACGTTAGAAATTGATTTCTAAATCGTTCGAATAATGGTTGATTAATTTTCCGAACGTTGGTTGTGAGACTATTTATAATTTGTCTTGTGTTTATTCGTTTCGAACACACTTCAGAGAAAATATTCAAGCACACAAGATTTCAAACAACTCAGTTTTTCATTGCTATATCTTTTAATTCTCTTGAGCTCTTAGTATACTTGATACGTGCTATATCTTAAAGAGTTCATAGTTTGAGTTGTATCCTTTATTGATTGTATTGTTCGATTTGTAAGGATTAGTTGTTGGACAGTTTGGCTAGGGAACTAGGGTTTGGTGAACGTTGCTAGAGAAGTATACTTGGGAAGTATAGCTTAGAGAGCAAGTTCAGAAACAGGAGTTCAGCACGCCATTTGTCAACAGCTGGGAATTAAGGGAGATATATTATTGTATCTTGTAATTGGTTTTATTTCAGTGATCAATAATATATTCTCTTACCAAGTTGGTAAGGGACCAGGACGTAGACCATAGGGGTTAGGGGTCGAACCTGGCTAAAAGTCTCTTGTGTTCTTTATTTTCTGCTCTTTACTTACTGCTTCTATTTGGCTTACTGTTTCTGCACTTTACTGTACTGATTATCTGTGCATTCAGCATACCATTTGTCTTTGCATAAAACGAAATCAGTAAGCTGTTTCTGGTAATTTTTAAAATCGGTTTTAGTTAAATATAGTTAGCCATTTACACCTATTCACCCCCCTCTAGGTGTGCATTTTCATGCTCATCTCATATTTGCTCTTCATATGAGATGAAAACTTTTCACACAGCTTCTCATTTGTAGAACCAAAGATTATGTCATCAACATAAATCTGAACCAGAATGATGTCCTTGCCATGGTGCTTGTAGAACAGTGTCTTGTCCACCACACCTTTTGTAAATTGATTCTCAATGAGAAAAGTAGAAAGAGTTTCGTACCAAGCTTTGGGGGCTTGCTTCAATCCATAGAGTGCTTTGAACAGCTTGTAGACAAAGTCATACAACTCAGCATCCTCAAAACCAAGTGGCTGTTCAACATACACTTCCTCTTCTAATTCTCCATTAAGAAAGGCATTTTTGACATCCATTTGGAACACCTTGAAGTTACAGTGTGCAGCATAAACTAAAAATATCCGAATAGCTTCAAGTCTGGCAACAGGTGCAAATGTTTCATCATAATCAATCCCTTCATGTTGACAGTAACCTTTAGCTACTAGCCTTATTGCCTTGTTTCTTGTCACATTTCCACTTTCATCCAACTTGTTTCTGAAGACCCACTTTGTGTCAACTATTGACTTCCTTTTAGGTCTAGGGACCAGCTTCCAAACATTGTTTCTCTCAAATTGGTTGAGCTCTTCTTGCATGGCTATCACCCAATCTGAATCCAACAATGCTTCATCAATTGACTTTGGCTCAGTTTGAGATAGAAAACATGAAAACATGTTATCAGCAGAAACATTTCTCCTTGTCCTTATACCAGTAGTGGGGCCACCAATGATTAGATTGCTAGCGTGATCTCTGTTTGACTTAGTGGTTCTTGGCAAGCTTCTTTCTTGATCTTCTTGATCATTTCCTCTTTGAGGGGTTGATTCTCCACCATTGATGTTTTCTCCTTCATGTTCTTCAACATCTCCATAATCATTCTTATTCTGATGATTAGCTGATATGGTTTGAGATTGAGCTGGAGTCTGAGTAGCATCATTGGTGTTGATAACATTTCTCTCAAACTCAATGTCCTGAGTACAAGTAGGTTCATCAGGAACAATTTCTTCTTCTTCCAAATACCCTTGATTCTCAAATCTAAGAGGCTCCATTTGACCATCCTCTTGCAGTCTCGGGAATTTGGTTTCATCAAATGTGACATTTACACTTTCTTCAATGACTTTGTGATCAATGACATAGACTCTATAGGCAGTCCTTTCCAATCTATATCCCATTAAAATGCCTTCATAAGCTTTAGCATTAAACTTTCCTTTCCTTTCATGGTTGTCAATCATCATGAAACACTTGCTCCCAAATACATGAAAATATTTGACAATAGGTTTCTTTCCTGTTAACAGATAGTATGGAGTGTTTCCATGAGTCTTGTTGATCAAGGTTCTGTTCTATGTGTAGCAAGCTGTGTTAATAGCTTCTACCCAGAAATATGTTGGTAATATAGAATCATTCAACATAGTTCTCGCAGCTTCAATGAGAGTTCTATTCTTCCTTTCTACAACCCCATTTTGTTGTGGTGTCCTGGCAGTGGAGAATTGTTGGACAATGCCTTTTTCCTTGCAGAAGTTTCCTAATGTGGCATTTCTGAACTCAGTACCATTGTCACTCCTCAGATATTGAACTTAAGCACTAGGGGTTCTTTCAAGAACTCTTATGTGATCAATGATTTCTTGAGCAGCTTCATCATTTGTCTTTAAAAACTTCACCCAAGTGTAACTTGGGTAGTCATCCACCATTACCAGGGCATATCTCTTTCTTGCAAGAGATTGAACATTTACTGGACAAAACAAATCCATATGAAATAATTTGAATGGCTTAGTGTTTGTATTCACTTGATTTGACTTGTGCACAGATCTTTTCAATTTACCCATTTGACAATCCTCACATGGTCCTTGACAGAATTCCTGTTGAGGTAGTCCTCTCACCAAATCCTTCTTCATCAGAATGTTCATATTCTTGAAATTTAGATGTGAGAGCTTCTTGTTCCAAAACATGCTTTCACCAACTGATGCTTTACTGTAAAAACAGTAAGCCTTGTCTTTCTTGACAAAATTTAAGTCTGCAACAAACAAGCTTCCTTTCCTGACTCCTTTCAAAGAGAGGCTTCCATCCTTCTTGTGATAGATATTACAAACCATCAAATCAAAATCAACCTTAAATCCACTGTCACTGAACTGGCTGACACTGAGTAGGTTGTGCTTCAATCCATCAACAAGAGCAATATCTTCAATGACAACATTTCCAATTTCCAAACAGCCATATCCCATAGTGTAACCTTTGTTGTTGTCTCCAAAAGTTATGATTGGGCTGGCTTTCTCCACAAAATGTGATAGCAGGGCTATATCACCAGTCATGTGCCTGGAGCGTCCACTGTCGATGATCCACATGACATGCTTCTACTTCTTGCCCTGCAAAACAGATGATTTTAATTTGCATCTGGTACCCAAACTCTGTTGGGTCCTGCAGTTATAGCATCATTGTTCATGTCATTCTGCTTCACATTTAAATCAACACTAGAATCCTCCTGTCTGACTTCTTTTGCTGTCCATTTCTTACTAGAGTTAGACTTGGTCTTTCTCTTAGTGGAAGCAGCCTTTTTACCAATATAGGCTGGCATAGAAGTCTCAGCAGTTTCTAGATAGGAGCATCTTTCAGTAGACAGAATAGGCAAACTGAAACAAGTACTCATAACAACAATTTTGCATGGCATACAGTCAATGTTAATACAGACATCCATATTTCTTTGCATAATGGGGGTTCTATGTAAGTTACCACTAACATTGGATGCATTAACCTTATCCTGTTTAGGTTTCTTACAAACAAATGTTAAATGTTGAGAAGATCCACAATTATTGCAAAGATTCCTAGGGGCATCCTTAACATAACTATATCCATTCTTCTTGTCAATCCCTAACTTGCCATTCCTATTCATAGGCTTGTAGACATTTGCCTTGACAGTATGTTCTGAAGTTGCTGTCGAGCTACCTTTGACAGTACCTTTCTTTGCCTCTATCTTGATAGCAGGTTTGAAAGTTGCTGTCTTGGGTTCTCTCTTGACAGTATCTTTTGAAGTTTCTATCTCATCCTTGTTGTCAGCTACTTTAGAACATTCTGTCTGATTTCTTGGTAGAGTTTTTGTCATGGGAGACTTGACAGTATCTTTTCCTTTGCTCAATGTGCTTGGTAGAGTTTTTCTTGTTTGATGAACAAGGAGGTTTCATCAAAATCAGCTTGAAGATTTTTGAAAATCGGTTTGTAAACTCTTTCGAGAATATGAGGTTTGACAACATCAATTTCATCAAGAGCTGTTAGATATAATTGATGTAAGTATTAATCAGTGTTTAAGTGTTACATTGATAAATCAGAGTTTAGCTGGAAGCGATCAGAGTTTAGTTAAACGCTGACGAATGGAAGCTCGACAGAGTTTGTTAAACTCTGTCTGGAGGAAGCGTCTACAGGTCAACAGTGATTGAAGAATAATTAAGGATAATTATGGAAGCAATATATTTGAAGATTGGATAGCTGTCAAAGAGATTTGACTAAGGAGACGTGTAGCAATCGTGATTGATATCATTTATATAGCTGATTTATAGGAGTATCAATTTACGATTTTATAGCAGCTGTATGTTTTATAAATACAGTTAGGTTAACCCTAGAAGGGTATCGAACAACGAATTATCATTCATTGTAACCTAAGCAGCTCTTTGTGATATTTACATCACTGAGAGAGGAATTATTAATTCCAAACAGTTTTTAATTAAAGAGTGTGTTCTTGTTAATCTCTCATATAAATATTAATTATAATTGTGTATTCGGCCTAACAAGTGGTATCAGAGCAGATCTGTTACTCTATATAGTTAAAGATCCACACATAACTATAATCAATGGCAGAGATTCCTCCTCCAACAGGTTTAGGTTCTGAGAAGGCTCCTACTACTGTGAGTCGTTATGAGACTATTGGGGTTCCTATTCTGAGGCCAGCTGATTATGCTATCTGAAAGGTGAAGATGACTATGTTTCTGGAGGCTACAGATCCAGAATATCTTGACAGAATTTATGAAGGTCCTCATAAGCCTACCAAGCTATCTGCTGCTACTGCTGGTCAAGAGGCTAAAACAGTTCCAAAAGAAAAAAAAGATCTGACTCCTGAGGATATTTCACCTATTGCTAAGGATGCAAAGGTTAGACATCTACTTCATAGTGCTTTAGATAATGTTATGTCTAACAAAGTGATTAATTGCACAACTGCAAAAGAGATCTGGGATGCCCTTGAAGTTAGATGTCAAAGAACTACTGCTATCAAGAAGAATAGAAGGAACATACTCACACAGGAGTATGAGCATTTTGAGGCAAAGTCTGAAGAAACCATGACAGAAACATTTGACAGGTTCTGTAAGCTGCTCAATGATTTGTCATTGGTAAATAAAGAGTATGATCTAGAAGACTCAAATCTCAAATTTCTTCTTGCCCTACCTGAAAAGTGGGATGTGAAAACAACCACTATTAGAGACAATTATGATCTTGCTGATACTGAGATTGATGAAACTATGGGTTGCTCAAAACTCATGAACTGGAAATGGAACAGAGAAACAGAAGATCAAGCAAGAAGGCAAAGTCTGTTGTTCTTAAGGTTGAAGAGAAACCTTTGAAGAAAGAAGCATCAAGGAAGAAAGCTAAGGGAAAAGCTTTAGCTATATATTTTGAAAGTGAGTCATCAGATTCTGATGTTGACTTAGACACTGATGAATCATCTGATTCTGAGGATGATGAAGAGATGAGAAAAATGGCTATCTTGATGGTGAAGACTTTCAAGAAGATAGGTTTCAAGAACTTTAAGAAGGGAAATAGATTCTCTAGAGATTCAACTTCAGACAGGAAGAGTGTTGCCCAGTAAATAACAATTGTAGAAGGGGGGTTGAATACAATTGTATAAGATTTTCGACTTAAACAGAAATAACACAAGTATGAATCAATAACAGCTTTATTAATTCTGATATAAAACTGTTACAAAACTCTCTTAAGAAATTCTTATGTTCTTAAGAGCTGCTAGGTTATAAGATAACTCATGTAAGCGATTACCATAATGTAAAACCTAAACTGTGTTTATATAGCATACACAGTTACACTATCAATTACAAGATATTCTAAATCAATTACATATATCTCTGAATGCATATCTTGTATGATAGCTGCATTCCTATAATCTAGGAACCGACATATCAATCTTCCCATAATCTCTGGACTAACGTAAATCTGCATGTAATCCTGATCTACTCAAATACTGACGACGTGTTACTGATGACGTCAGCATCAGTATCTGATCAGTAACGCCCAGATCCTGATCATCACTTGAATCAATATCTATCAATCTCCCCCAATTTGTTCTTTTTGACATAAAGCACAAATTTCTTGATTCAAAGATGTCAAAAACTCAAAACAAAATACCTTCTAAAATTCATCAGGAACAGTTTCAGAAATTCTTTGATAAAACAGATTCATCTTCAAGAAGTCAGATATCAACTCTTCTTCCTTGCTTTCAAGAATTTGAATCAGTTTCTTCTTCAGATTTTTGAGTCCTTCGTCTTCCTCATTAATCTGATAGATAGCTGCCATGAGATTCTGAATTGAGCTTCTTGGAAGATCTAAATCACCTAGCAACACATAAGCAATCTCCTTCCCATCTGGATTAAGAGACAATTGTTCCATGCCTAGATACTCTTCTCTAACAGCAGTACCTTTCTTCATTTCAACCTCTATGCCTCTTAAATTTAAGTACATAGGAATATAATTGCCATCATACCTCGTTCCTCCATCCATAAATCTCTGTCTGATTGTCCTGTAAATCATAACAAACCAATTGTAGTAGACTTCTCTTTCTTTAACATTGATTCTTTTACTTCTGAGCAGATACAGAACATATTTCAGCTCTTTTGCAGATTTGCACAACAACTCATGAATAGCTATCTTCTTTACACTTCTGTCTTTCATGAAGTACAACATCTTTTCTACTTTCTTAGCACCAGCATGACAATCAGCAATAATAGCAACAGCTTCAAGTTTCCAGAGATAATCAACAGTTAACTCATCACCAATCTTGTCAACTAGAGCATATTGATCAATTTGTACAATAAAAACAACCTGTGCATTATTATACCCAATACCTCCTCTTGTTCCAGGTTCCAATCCCTTCAAACCAGATTGCATATTTACCCATTTTGGTGGATTTTCAGCAACAAATGCAGTAGACTTTGATTTAACAATCAATAAAGATTTATTAATCAAAGAAGACTCTGTTATCAGTCCAGCAGACTTGAAAACAACTGGTTTTCTATAATTACACTCACTCTTCTCCTTTTTCTTACTCTTCTTCTTCTTATCTGTTGGATAATACTGCTGATGTTCAGGAACAGATTTACTTTCATCATACCATAACTTCCTGTTAGATTTATGAACATTTTTCAAGTAATCTCTGGTTGCTATCCTTTCTGCTTCTCTTGCTTTAGCTCTGATTTCACTTTCTCTTTCAAATCTTCTGAAGTTTTCTTGCTCATACTTCAGTGTATCTTCAATAACTTCCATATTGTGAAATTCAACCACAACCTTAAGAATCATAATCTTAAGTTCTTTTAAAATTTCAGCTTCTCCAGAATCAGAGACATCATCAGGAATTGAACCAAAAACTGACTTCTCATTAGATACAGTAGCTTGAACAGCAACCTTGCTCTTTCTTTTTAAAGGCAATATCTCCTCTTCAATTTCTTCAGGAGCATTGAATCTGTTATTCGGAGTCAGTACAAGAGATAGTGGAGTTTTCTTCTTTTCATTTTCAGAAACATCTTTTAATTTGATTCCACTAGATCTTGTTTGCCTTGTACTTGTTTGAGCAGGTAATCTTCCTCTTCCTCTGTATCTTCCTCCTCTGCCTCTTCCTCTTCTTGCAGCAGGAGCTTCATTTTGTTTTGCAATCTCTTCAAGAATCATGTTCTGTTCTTCTAAGAACTCATCAGTAGTCATGTTTGGATTCTCTCCAGTAGTTAAGATAAGTGCCTTCTCAGCATGATACTGTTGAACTCTTTTATCTTTATGAAACAGTTTAAGAACACGATCATCCCCAGTGTCAAGTTCATGAAATAGATTAGCAGCATCTTCATCCTGTTCCACATACACATCATCCTCAGGAATGGTTGACAGAGTTTGACCAGGTGTAAACTGTTCTTCTTTTGAACTCTGAGATTGTACCATTGTTGTCACTGTCTTCTTACCAGATCTAGAAACATGAGTTGACTTCCTAGTTTGAGTATTAGATTGACTTCTCTTTGTTACTAAAGCAGCATCAGAGGTTTCAACTTTATGTGACTTAGCACCACCATCATTTCCAGAATTATCATCATCCTTTTGTACAACTGGATTAGGTGAGCATTTTGTTTTGACTATCTTCTCCCCCTTTTTGACATCGGCATCTTCTTCAATGAAGAAAGACAAGATAAGCTTGAGTGTTTCATCAATATTATCAACTTTTGATTCCAAGACAGTCATTTTGGAATCCATCTTCTTTTCAAGTGCTTTAACATCATCAGCAAGAAGACGTGCTTGAGAAGCAGTAGCAGATATAGAAACAGATGTTTGAATACCCGCTTGAAATTTATCAGTAACATCCTTCATAGAGTCAATCTCACTCTTCAATCCCTTTGCTAGAAGAGCATTAATCTTGAGAAGAGCCTTAAGTTCAGGAGTAGGCATCCTCGTGGCAATATGACCAGAATGAAAAAGAGCATTTTGAAAATTCATCTCAGCATTCGGCTGATTCCATTCAGTATCCCATTCATATCCCCTTGCAGCTTGAGTATCAGGAGGAAGTATGGAACTGTACTCCCCTCTGAACTCTTCTTGAGTAACAGACTGCATGTATCTACTCGAAGACCCATAAGTAGATAGTAGACTCGCTTTTATTGCTGCCTGCATTTGAATTGCTTCAGGATTATCAGGATCATCATCTGAATTTGAACCAGATTTATTTGTCGGAATCCTATCATCAACATTCTCATCAGGATGCATAACACCTTTCAATTTTAGTTCACCAGTAGATGCAGCTGGTGAATCCTGATGACCTGCAGACAGAATAGTAACATTTCCTACATCTCTCGTTTCTTTTAAAGTGATCTCATCACTTCTTACAATGTTACCTAAGTTACTGTCAATAGTAACTGCTACCTCACTAGAAGTTAACAACTTCTCACTCATGTCTACCTCTCCTTTTGCCAGTTCAGGAGACTGCCTCTCATCACTCTTCTTTTTCTCTAAATGTTCACTCTCAATCTCACAAGAAAGGCGCTGACTCATTAAATGTGAAGAAATAAGAGGTGGCTGAGAAGAGTGGTCTGAAGTCATACAAATAGAGGTATCCCTTATTTCAGGTCTATCTGTAATCATACTATCAGTAGTAAAGGAAGTAGAGATAAAGATGTTACCTGACGAAGTAGTTAAAGAATCCATTGGCCTTGCAGAAATTGGCTCAATAAGCAATGGAATAAGTGGATCAGTAGTACTTACATCAGGATCGATCACTGCAACTAAATCATGACTTGCATCAGTATTAGCTACTGATGGTTCTTGTGTAGTCTGAGGTTGTGAAGCTTCTTCAACACTTTGAGTCAAAGGTTCTTGTGTGCTTCCCTCAAATGCAGTGTCAGCGATCACTTCATTACATTCAGCAATATGCAAATCATGAGCAGCTTTATCTGCCAGACTTCTAGCTAGTTCAATTTCAATTTCAGAAGCCCCTTGAGCATTATCAGGAAACTCCCCTGCTGATTTGATTTTGCCAGCATCTTCACTTTGAGAAGATGGTTCTTGTGGGGCAGGAATATTCTTGTCTTCACCTTCCCTTTGAGAAAGTGGTTCTTGTGGGACTATTCCTTCAGAAATGTCTGCACCCACACTTTGAGTAGGTGGTTCTTGTGTGACTGGATCTACAATAGCTGCTGAACTCCTTTGAAGTTTAGGTTCGTGTGGGCTTGATCCTTTCAGAGGTGACATAGTAGTCCTCTGTTTCTTCTGTCTATAAAAGACATTTACTTCAGCAGTTTTCTTTTCAAGTGGTGAAGGTTTGAAACCCAACTGAGCAGCAATAGCATTTACTTGATCAACAGACACCTCAATAATTCTTCTCTTTGGAGATGCAGGTACTGGAGAATCAGAGATCTCAACAGTCTTCACAGGTGAATTATCAGGAGTAGAGACGTCAGGATTGACAGTAGTGTCAGGAACTGATGATCCATCTTGATTAGTAGATACATCAGGATTGCTCTCCATAGCATCAGTAAGATTCTGTAATTCTGTAGGAACAACAAATTTGCCTTTGTTGATTAATCTTCTTCTTTTCTTTGGCTTTTCAGAGACAGCCACTTCTCTAGTATCAACAGCATCAATCTCCTTTTTCTTCATCAAAACTGATATAGGCATTGTGTCATCATCAGAATCAGAATCAGCTCTTTGACTAACTTTCCTCTTTACTCCTGTTTCGCTATTCAGACCAGATGTTCCCAGAACCCCATGTTCACCCCCTTGTAACTTCATTTGAGAGTGAGTTGGAGTGGAGAAATCCTTTGATCCTGATTGCCTCTCAGACACATCAGATCTAGCTAATTTCTTTGATTTTACAACTGATGCCTTTTTTGAGACACTAGAGGTGGTTGACTATTTAGAAGAGTGTTTAGGTTGTGTGCTTGTGTCAGGAATAGGATGTGTAAGGTCCTGTCCCATAGCACCAGTTGCTGGGCCATATTGAATAGGCATTCTCTTTCTTAAAAGAGACCATACTTCATCAGGAATGTATGGAGTTCCATCAAACTTATTTGCCTTATCAGAATTGATTAGACTCTTTATATTGTTTTCTGAGATTTTACATATAGGCAAAATTGTATCATTCTCAAAAACAGCATGAGGACATAAGTGAGAGAATATTAATTGAAAAAATCTAAGAAAGCAAACATAACCACATTTATCTGCTTTTCTTTCACTTAATGCCTTTAGTATAAAAGACCCATAATCAAATGAGAGATCATGAATTAGAGAATACCCAATTTTGGCTGAACCTGTGGGTAAAGCATCAAAGTTTGACACTTTATTCAAGAAGCATCTACTGATAGTGTCAAAAAAGAAATTCCATTCTTTCTTAAGCTTTGTTCTGTAGAGCTCTCCAAACTTCTTTGGTGCTCCATTGTAACCCAAACTTACAACATACTCAAGGAGTCTTGAATCAGGAACTTTGAAAACCGGCTTACCAATGATTGATGGTAAGTGTAGAGCTTCAGTGACAATCTCAGGAGTCACATAGTATGTAACTTTATTATACTCAAAGCTCATTTGAGGCTTTTCTGATGAAAGTCCTTTCCCAAAGACACTTGTGTTCCAAACCTGCATTACAGACTGAAAAGATATCTTGGCAGGTTGGGTTAGAGCATAATTTATTGGGCTTGAGGCCAAAAAGTCCTGAATAATGTGGAAATCATTGGGCAAGTCCTGATGATCTAGAACTGCAGTGAAGTTATTTGTGTTAAAAGTAACTCCATTGATTACGACCTTGCTGTTGATGAAAGATGATTTCTCCATTGAAATTTCAAACACAAGAGTTGCGCTAATTTTGAAATTAGGGTTTGAGAGAGAGCAGAGATAGAGAGATGATGTTTTACTGATGGTTTTGAGAATAATAAATCAATTAGAAAACTAAATTGATATTTGGACAATACTAGTGATTTCTCAAAAACAGGTGTCAGTAAACTATTCGCTTATACTAGAGTAATGGACCAAATTACGTGAGAGAGTGGTGATGATTGCACGCGTCACGACTTACCATATGTAACTATATGTAATGATTGAGTGAAACACACGCGCTCGTATTATTCGAGAAATAAGATTGTGATTAAAATAAAACAAGGTAATTTGTTTTAAATGAAGAAATTTAAAACATCACAATCAAAGAATACCTGATACTTACACCAGAAATATGAATCGTTTCATATTCTTGTTCCACCCTTCTCTATTTAATCTTAGGGACTTGTCCACTTACTTCCTTAACCCTTCATTCTCTCCTGAAAAAAATAAGAAAAACCCTTCACAGCAAAATTTTACAACAATGTCGAACCTTACCATCAAAGAGAAGAATCTCCATCTCTTAGAGAAAAGAGACATTTTTAGCTATACTCGTGAAGAGTTTGATACTTTCGACTGGGAAAGACAACTTGAGACTCTCTGGTTGCAGATGGATGCAGGTCTCGAGGAAATCGAGAAGGAAAAACCTGTAAAAGTGATTGACATCGATGCTGCCCTTCAAGCAACATTAGCATGGCTTTCATCTAAGGCATTCTCATCCAACTCCATCAACCATTGTTAATGAATATGTCACTAAAAATAACCTTATCCCTGTCAACCTCCATCCAAACAAAGTGGCAAAGATGGGATCTGGGATGACTACTAGCAATGTAATCTTTTAATGTATTCTTTTTCTTATAATCAATGAAAAATTCAGTTTCTCTATTCTATTCAATGTTTTCCTGATTTATCATGTTATCTGAGAAATAAATATGAGGACTAATTAAAGTGATCACATTATCAGGAGTTCAATAACATTAATCATAGCTTGAATCAGGAAACTGAGATAAAACGAAGACAGTTAGATTCTGAACATAATACTGATGATCGAACCGTCGCATCAGGATTCGACGTTGACCACTGTCAGGATTGACTTTCCATCAGTATTTGCAAGTCGTCAGTATCTGATGAATTCTTTCTCTTAAGTATTCTCATAGTTTACCATTCCAAGTTCATTCACCAACTTTGTAAAAGTAGTTTCAGGTAGTGGCTTGGTGAATATATCAGCTAACTGTTGATCAGTAGGAACAAAATGAAGTTCAATTGTCCCTTCCAGTACTTGTTCTCTTATGAAGTGATACCTGATACTGATGTGCTTTGTAAGAGAATGTTGAACTGGATTTCCTGTCATGGCAATAGCACTTTGGTTATCACAATAAATAGGTATTTTTGAAAATGACAAACCATAGTCCATTAGCTGATTTCTCATCCACATTATCTGAGCACAACAGCTTCCAGCAGCAATGTACTCAGCTTCTGCAGTTGATGTAGAGATAGACTTTTGCTTTTTACTAAACCAAGAAACTAGTCTTCCTCCAAGAAACTGACAACTGCCTGAAGTACTTTTCCTGTCTATTTTGCATCCTGCAAAATCAGCATCTGAGTAACCACATAAACTAAAGTCTGATTCTCTAGCATACCAAAGGCCAAGAGAAGAAGTGCCCTTAAGATATCTGAAAATCCTTTTCACTGCAATGAGATGTGGTTCCTTGGGATTTGCTTGAAATCTTGCACATAGACAGGTTGCATACATGATATCTGGTCTGCTAGCAGTTAGATAAAAAAGTGAGCCTATCATTCCTCTGTAGTTGGTTACATCTACCTCAGTTCCTTGATCAGGATCAAGCTTTGTAGCTGTAGCTATAGGAGTTGAAGCTGTAGAGCTATCTTGCATGTTAAACCTTTTCAGTAAATTCTTTGTATATTTTGACTGATTGATAAAAATCCCATCATCAGTCTGTTTAACTTGCAAACCTAAGAAATAGCTCATTTCTCCCATCATGCTCATTTGATATCTAGACTGTATTAGCTTTGAAAACTTCTCACATAGCTTAGAGTTAGTTGACCCAAAAATGATATCATCAACATATATTTGAACTAACAGCAAATCCTTACCATGATTCAAATAAAACAAGGTTTTATCAATTGTACCTCTATTGAATCTACTTTCCAGTAAGAATTGAGCAAGGGTTTCATACCAGGCTCTCGGAGCTTGCTTTAGTCCATAAAGTGATTTATCCAGTCTATAGACATGATCTGGATATTTGGAATCAATGAAGCCAGGAGGTTGCTCAACATATACCTCCTCTTCCAATTCTCCATTGAGGAATGCACTTTTCACATCCATCTGGAATACTTTGAACTTCTTGTGGGCTGCATATGCCAGAAAAATTCTGATGGCCTCTAGTCTTGAAACAGGAGCAAAAGTCTCATCATAATCTATTCCTTCCTGTTGAGAATACCCCTTTGCTACTAGCCTTGCTTTGTTCCTCACAATTGTGCCATCTGAATCTGTCTTGTTTCTGAATACCCACTTTGTACCCATAATAGACCTACCCTTGGCCTTGTTACTAGTTTCCAGACTTCATTTCTTTCAAACTCATTCAGTTCTTCTTGCATAGCCGTTACCCAATCAACATCCTTAAGTGCATCTTCAACTTTCTTAGGCTCCTCCTTTGACAGAAAGTTATTATATAAACATTCATTCTGAGTTGCACTTCTTGTCTTAACACCTGCTTTAGGATTCCCAATAATTAAATAAAGAGTATGACTTTTAGTCCATTTCCTTGCTGATGGTAAGTCATTTCTTGAACTGGATGCTCCCCCTGGATTGGTGTTTTCTTCAAAAGAACTAGAATTGCTAGAAGCTCCCCCTGAGATAGTGCTATCTCTTCCTGATATACTGTCAGGATTGTCACTTGAATCTGTTTCTGATGAGTCTCTACTTGATGTTGGAGTTGTATTAGTACTGGTGATGTCTTGCTCTTGCTCCCCCTTAACATTTGCATTATTTGAGTCATCATTAGTAACTGGTGTTCGATCAGGAATTGATCGATCGTCAGGATCTGACAGAGTATCAGTATCTGACATGACTTCATCAAAATTCTTGGTAGCTTCATTTGCAAAGATCAAACTATCATGAGAGTCTTCTGTTATTCCTGTTATTCTTTTATCATCAAAAGATACATTAATAGACTCCATGACTGTCTTTGTTCTTAGATTGAAGATTTTAAAGGCTCTTGTTGTTGGATAGCCAATAAAGATTCCCTCATCAGCTTTAGTTTCAAATTTTCCAAGCTGTTCAGGATGAGGTCTTAGAACAAAGCACTTACAACCAAATACATGCAAATGCTTCAGACTTGGCTTCTTTTCCTTGATCATCTGATAAGGAGTTACACCATGTCTGTTGATTAAGGTGATGTTCTGAGTGTAGCATGCTGTGTTGACTGCTTCTACCCAGAAATATGTAGGTAGTTTATCTTCCTCCAACATAGTTCTACCAGCTTCAATAAGAGTTCTGTTCTTTCTTTCAACTACTCCATTTTGCTGAGGTGTGCCAGGAGCAGAGAATTGTTGAACCATTCCTTTGTATTTGCAGAACTCTTCCATTGCTGAATTCTTGAATTCAGTCCCATTATCACTTCTCAGAATCTTGACTTTGTATTTTGTGCCAGTTTCAATGAGCCTCATATGGTCCAGCAGTATTTCAGCAGTTTCATCTTTTCTGTGTAGAAAATAAACCCAGGTAAATCTAGTATATTCATCAACAATGACTAGAGTATACCTTTTCTTACTAATGGACATAATATTCACTGGTCCAAACAAGTCAAGGTGAAGCATGTGATATGGTTCATCAATTGAGGATTCAGATTTACTCTTGAATGATGTCCTTCTCTGTTTAGTCTTCTGACAAGCATCATAGAGTCCATCAGGAGTATACAGTGCCTTTGGTAATCCTCTTACCAAGTCTTTCTTAACCAACTCATTTATATTGTTGAAGTTGAGATGAGAAAGCTTCTTATGCCAATTCCAACTTTCATTTACAGAAGCTTTACTGATGAGGCATGTAGTTGGATCATCAGTATTGGTGTGAATGTTGGCTTCATAAATATTACCATGTCTGTGACGCCCCCAGATCCGGGGTCGGAGATCTAGGCGCTCACGGTCCATTTTCCATTAGCAATATACTTGTTCTTGCACATAATATAAATAAACAACCATCGACCCCACAATAACTCACACCGCACACACACACACACACACACGGGTTAGAGTCTCAGAAACGTCATACATTTGATTAAGCAAAAGTAAAAGTTTTAGAGTTATTACAGACCGAATTAAATAGCATTTATGCCACCAGCAACACTTCGATATGAAGCGAAATTGGCGGCTTGAAAGTTTGTTGCGGTACACTGCCTTGCACAGGTCATTCTTATAAATAAAACTTATTAACAAAAGTTGCCGACCAATCCGGCTAATGGGGCCTACCGGTGGAATCTCGACTGCAGCCTGGGGTCTAGTCACCTGCTTTCGAACAGTCTGACTGGTTCTTGCCATTTCTCTTAGCTGTTGTGTTTGTAAAATTTGAAAACAAGCAAGAGTGAGCAACTATAGCTCAGCAAGAATATGTGTATAAGATAAGCAATATAACATTTCATATGTATAATAGTCATTAAACTCGTTGTATCAATCAGTTATAGAATCACTTGTCATTATTGGTAAATTTCAAAGGTGCACCAGTACGTGCCCTTGTTTTCAAAATAACCTTGCAGTTCTAGCTACTGCATAAAGTCAACATCTTTCTCATCAAAATAGGACACTATCGGCAACTGGCACGTAGGCCTAAGATGCAGTGTCAAAGCATTTTTCCAAAGTGGAGGATGGGACTGGTAGAAAACATAAAAACCTGACAAGGATTGACGATGATCAGTCGCCACATCCAAGTCCAATAATCCGCGGGTCTTCTCTACCGGTAGAAGGATAGAAACTACATCCGTAACTATCCCTGAGTGAAAACTACATCCGTAATCACCCTCGATGAAAACTACATCCGTAATCATCCTTCGGCAACACCTGGGCCGGAATAATAAGTGATGGACCGCCTGGCTCACGGCCGCTTACACATCCCGGGAATCGTTCGTCAACGGTTCCCACACCTGCCAGAGTCCCTTTTTCTTTTTCTTTTAAAAACCAGATTTTGATTGAAAACAGAGTAGTTGTGGTTCGACATCAGTCGACCGATAATTCTTGAAATCATACAAGAAGCAGAACCTGACCGGGGGTTTTCGAAAATGTTTTGAGTTCGAAAAAGTTCGAGTCTGAAAGTATTAAAAGGTATCTTGGATTAACTTTGTTTTTAAAATAGTGAACAATAATTATTAAATGATATTTTAAGATTTAATATTAATAATTAATAAAATAATTATTTAATAAAATAAACTTTTAATCCAAGATAGGGTTTCGAGTATTTACGAAGATATAATAATAGTTATTTGAATATACGATACCACCCGAATGACCCTTCGGGTTTTCGCAATATAGATACGATATAATAATATACCGCTCCCCGGTCAATAGTATATACGGACCGCTACGACCTCTATTGCTAGAGTCGTTGTCCGAAGAAAACATTTCAATCTAAGTTCAAGGGGTAAAAGCATACATGTACTTGTTCAATCTCAATTGCATCAATACTTCGATAAACATAGCATCTGATATAATTTGAAAACTACAAACACAACAGTGAAAATCCTTGTATAGGGATAAGTTTTGAAAAGTAAACTTGCCTTGGTTTGGTTGGGGTGGTCGAGCGTGTGAATTCGAACGATCTATACATAAACAATAATCGTTCGTTAGTACCTTAACAATTTCTTTCTAATTACGGGGTTTTAAGGGGACACGAAATTAACTTAACGACTTCGTCTTATGACTCCCTAGCCCCACTATAGGTCCATGACATCACTCATTTACGCTCGTCACTTACTCGACTTAATTTAGTTACCACGTTCGAACCATCACCATTACTCCTAGAATTATGCTCCACTAACGACTTTTTCCCTTGCGCGAAATTTACTCTAGCATTTTTATAAAATCCAAAAATTCATATTTTAATCCAATTCTTTTTGGGTAGCCTTCACCACTGTATTTCCTAGCTTCTCTAATTTTTCCATGATCCCAAATAATTTTTAAGGTGTTTAAACAAGGTTCACAAGGGGGTCACTTTATGCAGTCCATAGTCCAGAAACAAAAATCACTTCTCCGGCCATAACTAAAAATCCACACATCACCTAGCTATGAACCTTACATATCCAGAAACTACATTCAATTATCTTTCCATCCATATAAGGTAGGACATCAGGGGACATCATTTGGGGGTTCAAAATCGTGTCACAATACAGGTCAATGTTCCTGGATAAAATCAGCATGCTCAAATCACTTAGATCAACCATTTTTCACAATTCCACCATACAACCAACACTTAATACACTCAAATCATGGTTCATAACACTCATGGTGATATATAAGTTATCCATAATCATAAAAGTCACAATCTCAACATAAAAACTCAAGATCCAAGTCATCCAACACTTATATAACCAAGATTAGCTCATACATGCATGGATCTACTACTAAACATTATAAATACTACATATCCAAGAGGGTTTGTGATTTTATACCTTCTTGAGCTCCTAGGGACCTTGGGTAAGCTTCTCACAACACAACAACACCTTAGATGATCTCCTACAACACTTATAATCCAAGATCTAAAAGAAAATCAAACATGGTTACTATTCACCCAATCTTTAACATTTTATATCTTGGAATTGGATGGATGAAATGAAGTGAAATCACTAGCATACCTTGATTAGATGATGTAGATGACCTAGGAATTATGGTATGAATTTAGAGTGATGAGAAGTGGGGAAGAAGAAATTTTCTTCTTCTTTTTTTGCCTTTGGCCGAGAGCTCTTCAAGGGGGGAGGGGGGAGAGTGTTTTGTGTTTTACTTTTTGTGTTGGATGAATAAGTGGTGTGAGATGAGGTTGGGTAATATGTATTAGTGTAAGTATATGCATGTACAACATAGGTATGGCTAGAGGTATGGCTACTAGTACTTGTTGTCTCCACCTTTTAAAAAGCAAGCAACTAATTACTATTCCTCTTGTTATTTGGTTCATCTAGCTTGCTTTCCTAACTACTTAGTTGCATGAGCTTGCATGCAATACTACTCCTTGTATTATTATTCTCCCACCAATGCTTATTATCCAGTCTTTAATTCGTATCGTATCTTAATTAATCCCTCGTAATAATATTTTGTCGCGTAGAGATTTCCCCTATAATTCCTTAAGTGCTAATTGTGTAAATTCCTCTAATGTCCATAATTCCTTGTCATGATCCTTAATAAATCTTGTAACACTCTAATCATTCTCAAATCCCAAGTTTTATAAATCTCACTAACAATAAGACTCCTGCCTTCACAATCCCCCTTTTTATCTTACATAGGGAATACAACAACACAGTTTCTCAGACAATCAATCCTATTCATCACAGGGATGACCAGAAAGGTTCCATATTGACATTGCCACAAGATATTAAATAAAATAAAATATTACCAAAAATTAGGGTTCTTACAGCCTCCCCTCCTTAAAAGGATTCCGTCCCGGAATCAGGTTGAAAACAGTTGGGGGTGCTTTTCACGCATTGCGCTTTCTAGTTCCCATGTTGATTCTTCGACATTCTGATTTCTCCACAAAACTCTCACTAATTTGACAACCTTGTTCCTCAGTACCTGTTCTTTTCTATCCATAATTTCTACGGGTTGCTCCACATATGTTAAGTCTGGTTGAAGATCCACTTGATCATGTTCTATCACATGTCGGAAGTCGGTATGGTAGGGTCGCAGCATGGACACATGAAACACATTATGTACTTGCTGTAAGCTTGGGGGTAAAGCCAATTCATAGGCTAACTTTCCAACTCGTTTCAAGATCTCAAAAGGTCCAATAAATCTCGGGCTTAGTTTCCCCTTCTTACCAAATCTCATCAATCCCTTCCACGGTGATACTTTTAACATCACAAACTCTCCTACCTCATATTCCTTATCTTTGCGGGACTGGTCCGCATACTTCTTCTGTCTGTCTTGGGCCGCTACCAGCCGTCCTCTTATGAGTTCAATAGTTTCTCTTGTCTGTTGGACCAGTTCAGGCCCTAAAATCTTCCGCTCTCCAACTTCTTCCCAACACAAAGGAGACCGACATCTTCGCCCGTACAAAGCTTCATATGGGGGCATGCCTATACTCGCATGGTAACTGTTGTTGTAGGAAAATTCGATCAACGGTAAGTGGTCGTCCCAACTTCCCTTGAAATCTATGGCACATACTCTCAACATGTCCTCGATGGTCTGGATGGTTCTCTCGCTCTGTCCGTCTGTTTGGGGATGGTATGCAGTACTCATGTTTAACTTAGTCCCCACACAATCCTGAAAACTCCTCCAGAACCTGGAGTTGAATCTTGGGTCTCTATCTGATACGATGCTCACAGGAACCCCATGCCTAACCACAATCTCCTTTAAGTAGATATCTACCAGTTTGTCGACGGTGTATCTCTCGTTGATTGGAAGAAAATGTGCTGACTTGGTCAATCTATCAATAATTACCCAAATGGCGTCATGATTAGTCTTGGTCCTTGGTAATCCGACCACAAAGTCCATCGCGATCTGTTCCCACTTCCACTCGGGTATCTCTAAGGGTTGCAACAATCCACTGGGCCTCTGGTGTTCGGCCTTCACTCTCTGACATGTCAAGCATTTACTTACCCACTCTGCTATGTCCTTCTTCATATTTGGCCACCAATAATATTCTTTCAAATCCCTATACATCTTGGTGCCTCCAGGGTGAATTGAATACCTTGAACTATGGGCCTCCTGCAAAATCTCATCTTTCAATTCTTGAACGTTCGGGATCCATATCCTAGATGCGTACCTCATAACTCCATTCCCGTCCTTCTCACACCTAATTTCTTCGCCAGTCAAAATTTTCTCCATGGAATTCTTTTCTTCTTCTATCTTCTTTTCCTGACATAACTTGATCTTTTCCAATAGCGGTGGTTGGACTTTTATTTCCATTAGACTCTCTTGGCCAATTCCTGGCAACCTCACCTCAATCTCCAGCCTCTCGAGGTCCTTGATCAATTCGTCCACTGACGTTATCATCTTAAGCTTCTCCTTTCGGCTAAGTGCATCGGCCACTACGTTGGCCTTCCCTGGGTGATAATGAATCTCACAATCATAATCCTTGATTAGCTCTAACCATCTCCTCTGCCTCATGTTTAACTCTTTCTGAGTGAATATGTACTTTAAGCTCTTGTGATCCGTGTAGATTTCACACTTTTCTCCGTAAAGATAATGTCTCCAGATCTTCAAAGCAAAGACTATTGCTGCTAATTCCAAATCATGGGTGGGGTATCTTATCTCATACTCCTTAAGTTGTCTGGACGCATACGCAATCACCTTACCGTGCTGCATAAGCACACACCCTAAACCTTTATGGGACGCGTCGCTATAAATCACAAAATCTCCCTTATCATCGGGTAGGGCTAGTACTGGTGCTGTCACCAACCTCTTTTTCAACTCTTGAAAGCTCTCTTCGCATTTCTCAGTCCACACAAACTTCTCGGTCTTGCGAGTTAGCCGGGTCAAAGGGGCTGCTATTTTGGCAAAGTCTTGGACAAATCTCCTATAGTAGCCGGCCAATCCTATGAAACTTCTCACCTCTGTCGGAGTGGTTGGTCTCTCCCAATTTGATACAGCCTCTATTTTGGCTGGGTCCACTAGGATGCCTTGTTCGCTAATCACATGCCCCAAAAACTGAACTTCCTTCAACCAAAATTCACACTTCGAGAACTTAGCGTACAACTTTTCTTCTCTTAGCGCTCCCAATACAATCCTCAAATGCTCTGCATGTTCCTCTTTCGTCTTGGAATAAATTAAGATGTCATCGATGAAGACTATAACACACTTGTCCAGGTACTTCTTGAAGACTCGATTCATTAAGTCCATGAAAGCTGCGGGTGCATTCGTTAACCCAAACGACATTACTAAAAACTCATAGTGTCCGTACCGGGTGCGAAAGGCCGTCTTTGGTATATCTTCTGGTTTAATCTTTAACTGGTGATACCCGGTCCGCAAATCAATCTTAGAGAAATAAACTGCATCTTTCAATTGGTCAAACAGGTCATCTATCCTGGGCAAGGGATACTTATTCTTGATGGTCACCTTATTCAACTCCCTGTAATCTATGCATAATCTCATACTGCCATCCTTCTTTTTCACGAATAGCACCGGGGCTCCCCACGGTGACACACTAGGTCTTATCATTCCTTTATCCAACAGCTCTTGCAATTGGGTGGCCAACTCTTTCATCTCCACTGGGGCTAGCCTATACGGGGCCTTTGAAATTGGGGCCATGCCCGGAACTAAATCTATAGCGAACTCGATGTCTCTATCAGGTGGTAGTCCTGGAAGATCATCCGGAAATACATCCGCGAACTCATTAACGACTGGGATTTCCTGTAGGCTTGGCGCCTCCTTCTTGGTGTCCGTTACATAGGCTAAATAGGCCTCGCATCCTTTACGTAACAGCCTTTTAGCTTGAATCATAGTCAGGAACTTTTGGGTTTGTCGTTTTCCACTAAACACTACTTCCTTATCCCCTGGCAGTCTTAAACTCACTTTCTTCTTCACGCAATCAATCTGAGCCCCATGGGTTGTCAACCAATCCATACCTATTATTACGTCAAACTCCCCTAATTTAAATGGTATTAAATCTACCCGAAAGTGTCGCCCTTCTATTTCTAGGTCGCAACCTGGACATACTTGGTTAACAGGAATAATTTCATGGTTTGCTATCTCTACTTGCAGTCTGTCTCTCAGTGGTTCAGTCTTAAGGCCTAGCCGACATACAAAATCTAGAGATATGAAAGACTTGGTAGCTCCCGAATCAAATAAAACATTCGCATTAACTGAGTTGAGTAGTAGGGTACCTGCGATCACATCCGTGTTCCTCACGGCATCTTGCACAGTCATGTTAAAAGTTCTTGCAGTAGGGGCCCTGTTAGAAGCAGTTCCACTCACTCTTGATGTAGCTGGCCCAGAGGACATACATTCCCTCATTCGGTGCCCTGGTTTCCCACACTTGAAGCAATTACCTCCAGCACTGGTGTTGTTACTAGTCCCTCGACAGGCGTTAGCATAATGTCCCGTCAGCCCACACTTGAAGCACTTCACATCTTGCAGGTTACACACGCCCGCATGTTTCCTTCCACATTTATTACATTCCGGGAGTGGGGCTCGGGGTGGGGTAGAGTACGATGATCCCTGTGGTCGGCCGCCCTGGCCCACACTCCAACTTTCAGATTTCTTGGTTCCAAAGTTCCCGCTGGGTTGGGACATTGTTCCTCGCTTAAATTTGCTCGGAAAGCTACCTCCCGCAGAGTTCCCCTTTCGACTATCAAACTTCCTCTTCCTTCCCTCTCTCTCCTTCTGCATCTGTTCGCCTCCAGCCCCAACAATCGATGCTTTCTGTACCAGGGTGGCATAGTCTGTCAGCTCAAGAACCGCCACACGATTCTGAATCCATTGCTTTAGCCCCAGTTGAAACCTTCGGGCCCTCTTCACTTCAGAGTTCACATATTCCGGCACGAACCTTGACAGCTCAGTAAATCTTGCCTCATACTCGGCCACCGTCATGTTGCCTTGCTTGAGTTCCAAAAATTTCAGCTCCATTTGTGTTTCCATGAACCTAGGGAAATACTTTTCCAGGAACAACTCGCTAAACCTCTCCCAGGTCACCACACCTCTTCCCTCCAAATTCTTTTTAGCTTCCCACCAGTAGTTTGCCTCACCCTTCAGCAGATAGGTGGCGAAAACAGTTTTCTGCTCTTCAGCGACTCCTAGTATCTCAAAAGATTTTTCCATTTCTTTCAGCCAGGCTCTTGCCTCGACTGGGTCCGCAGTTCCCTTAAACTCCGGGGGTTTCAGGGATTTGAAATTCCGAAAGGCATTGGCATTCGCGTTGTTGAGTGGTGGCTGAACCGGGGGACGGTCCAAGTTCTGCCTGAGTAGGTCCATGAATCGCTCCATAGGGTCTCTCCTTGGGTTTTCCACCTCTAGGGTATCATCTTCAGCTTCCTCTTCATCATACTCAGAGTTATCAAACAAGTTATAGTCACTACCTTCATCCTCGCTCAGGTTCTGATCCTCTCTCTCTCGGTTTTGGTGGCCTTCCGGCCCATGGTGGCTACCCTGGCCTTCAGAGCTGGCCGGGTGAGCTCGAGTGTTCATTCTTCTGGGTGGCATGATTCTGATAATAAGACAAAAATGGGTTAGGGTTTTCAATTATTTGACCGTATTTAGAGAAGTCAGGAACGTATTGTTCCTCCTTACACAGGGTTAAAATTTCGAAACTCGTAGGGCTCTTATGATGGCGATAAACTGTAAAAACTTTTTAGGGGAAGTCGTTACGTGGTTCGAAAACATTTGTAGGAATTTCCAAAATTTCGAAACTTCGGAATCTGTAGAAATATTTTCAAAAATTTTTAAATAACTAAAACCGTTTTTTTTTTTTTTTTTTTTGAAAGGTTTATTTTAGAAAAATCGCAGGAATATTTTGGAAAATGTGGAGAACAATTTGAAATCACATATCGTAAATTTGAAATAGCATGGTTGTATTTGGGGCTTGTAGCAGTTGTATAATCACAGTTGTATATCAAAACAGTAGAGCATGGCATCAGGAAGTAAAGCAGTTGAGACAATATCAAGGAAACTGAAACTAAATAAGTACGGTACAAAGGTGGTCACAAAGTTTGGATGTTAGAGCCAAATACATAGTTCCGATGTCAAAGTCTAGCAAAAGTGGAACAAATACAAGTACATAATCCGAATAGTCAAGGCTACACAAAAGTAGGGCTACATCCATACATACTATCCGAAGTCACATCTACATATATGTAGGTCAGTCTACTCATCCACTGGTCAGAAAGGACGCCACTGCACAAGTCAACTGTCCCGCAAAATCGACACACTAATGTCATCTGAACCTAGGGGACTGAGCTATCAGTAACACATCACGGGGCCGCACCGCGACGGAGCAAGGCCCTCACTCGGGCAAATGCACGACGCACAACACGTCTAACATCCCTAGCCCGGATCACTCCGCCCCCGCGGATCCCTAATCCGAGAACCCTCTCGCGACTCCTCCTCTCAATCCTGTGGAGGCGAGCTCTAGTCCTCCTAGCAACAGTAGTCCTCATCTCAGCCTGGATCCTCAAGCGCGCCTCGCGCTCCTCCACTATCACCCTCCTCGCCTCGTTAAGTCGGGCCTCCGCAGAAAGTAAGTCTCGGGTCATGAACTGCACGACATAGGCGTGCTCAGCGCCCGACACCGGGGGTAGGTCCAGTGGTGGGGGTGGCATAACAGGGGCAGGAGCAGGGGTAGGGTCACGCTCCTCCTCGCTAGAAGTGTCCTCCTCGGGATCATCATCATCAGAAGAAGTGAGGCTCAATAACTGTGGAGAGGGTGGGGGTGACACAACACGGTCCTCACCAGGTCGCACACTCTCCTCATTAGTGGCCACAGGGGAGGGGGTAACAGGCTCAGGCTCCATAAAGGGCTCCTCCTCGGGGTCCTCATCATCAGTATCCCCTAATATCGTAATCCAGGGGCCCAGCTCAGGGTCAGCATCAGTATCCTCAACAGGGTCCTCAGTCTCTCTCAGTAGTGCCTCATCATGCTCCCTCTCATAGGCCTCAGGGTCTGGTATATCCTCCATCTACACAAGGGAAATAAGCTAGGTTACTAACCAAAAAGAAGGGTTTAAGAAGTAGTTCCCTCACGGGCCTTAGAAGTCAGGGCTATATCCGATAACTCGACTGTGAACTCGATGAGAGCTCCAGGTATTAATGGGATTATTATTAGTGTTATATTATTCCTATTATTATGGTTGCTTTCCTAAATTACTATCGTTTCTGAGAACTGTAACCTTCTCTCTGATACCATTTCTGTGACGCCCCCAGATCCGGGGTCGGAGATCTAGGCGCTCACGGTCCATTTTCCATTAGCAATATACTTGTTCTTGCACATAATATAAATAAACAACCATCGACCCCACAATAACTCACACCGCACACACACACACACACACACGGGTTAGAGTCTCAGAAACGTCATACATTTGATTAAGCAAAAGTAAAAGTTTTAGAGTTATTACAGACCGAATTAAATAGCATTTATGCCACCAGCAACACTTCGATATGAAGCGAAGTTGGCGGCTTGAAAGTTTGTTGCGGTACACTGCCTTGCACAGGTCATTCTTATAAATAAAACGTACTAACAAAAGTTGCCGACCAATCCGGCTAATGGGGCCTACCGGTGGAATCTCGACTGCAGCCTGGGGTCTAGTCACCTGCTTTCGAACAGTCTGACTGGTTCTTGCCATTTCTCTTAGCTGTTGTGTTTGTAAAATTTGAAAACAAGCAAGAGTGAGCAACTATAGCTCAGCAAGAATATGTGTATAAGATAAGCAATATAACATTTCATATGTATAATAGTCATTAAACTCGTTGTATCAATCAGTTATAGAATCACTTGTCATTATTGGTAAATTTCAAAGGTGCACCAGTACGTGCCCTTGTTTTCAAAATAACCTTGCAGTTCTAGCTACTGCATAAAGTCAACATCTTTCTCATCAAAATAGGACACTATCGGCAACTAGCACGTAGGCCTAAGATGCAGTGTCAAAGCATTTTTCCAAAGTGGAGGATGGGACTGGTAGAAAACATAAAAACCTGACAAGGATTGACGATGATCAGTCGCCACATCCAAGTCCAATAATCCGCGGGTCTTCTCTACCGGTAGAAGGATAGAAACTACATCCGTAACTATCCCTGAGTGAAAACTACATCCGTAATCACCCTCGATGAAAACTACATCCGTAATCATCCTTCGGCAACACCTGGGCCGGAATAATAAGTGATGGACCGCCTGGCTCACGGCCGCTTACACATCCCGGGAATCGTTCGTCAACGGTTCCCACACCTGCCAGAGTCCCTTTTTCTTTTTCTTTTAAAAACCAGATTTTGATTGAAAACAGAGTAGTTGTGGTTCGACATCAGTCGACCGATAATTCTTGAAATCATACAAGAAGCAGAACCTGACCGGGGGTTTTCGAAAATGTTTTGAGTTCGAAAAAGTTCGAGTCTGAAAGTATTAAAAGGTATCTTGGATTAACTTTGTTTTTAAAATAGTGAACAATAATTATTAAATGATATTTTAAGATTTAATATTAATAATTAATAAAATAATTATTTAATAAAATAAACTTTTAATCCAAGATAGGGTTTCGAGTATTTACGAAGATATAATAATAGTTATTTGAATATACGATACCACCCGAATGACCCTTCGGGTTTTCGCAATATAGATACGATATTATAATATACCGCTCCCCGGTCAATAGTATATACGGACCGCTACGATCTCTATTGCTAGAGTCGTTGTCCGAAGAAAACATTTCAATCTAAGTTCAAGGGGTAAAAGCATACATGTACTTGTTCAATCTCAATTGCATCAATACTTCGATAAACATAGCATCTGATATAATTTGAAAACTACAAACACAACAGTGAAAATCCTTGTATAGGGATAAGTTTTGAAAAGTAAACTTGCCTTGGTTTGGTTGGGGTGGTCGAGCGTGTGAATTCGAACGATCTATACATAAACAATAATCGTTCGTTAGTACCTTAACAATTTCTTTCTAATTACGGGGTTTTAAGGGGACACGAAATTAACTTAACGACTTCGTCTTATGACTCCCTAGCCCCACTATAGGTCCATGACATCACTCGTTTACGCTCGTCACTTACTCGACTTAATTTAGTTACCACGTTCGAACCATCACCATTACTCCTAGAATTATGCTCCACTAACGACTTTTTCCCTTGCGCGAAATTTACTCTAGCATTTTTATAAAATCCAAAAATTCATATTTTAATCCAATTCTTTTTGGGTAGCCTTCACCACTGTATTTCCTAGCTTCTCTAATTTTTCCATGATCCCAAATAATTTTTAAGGTGTTTAAACAAGGTTCACAAGGGGGTCACTTTATGCAGTCCATAGTCCAGAAACAAAAATCACTTCTCCGGCCATAACTAAAAATCCACACATCACCTAGCTATGAACCTTACATATCCAGAAACTACATTCAATTATCTTTCCATCCATATAAGGTAGGACATCAGGGGACATCATTTGGGGGTTCAAAATCGTGTCACAATACAGGTCAATGTTCCTGGATAAAATCAGCATGCTCAAATCACTTAGATCAACCATTTTTCACAATTCCACCATACAACCAACACTTAATACACTCAAATCATGGTTCATAACACTCATGGTGATATATAAGTTATCCATAATCATAAAAGTCACAATCTCAACATAAAAACTCAAGATCCAAGTCATCCAACACTTATATAACCAAGATTAGCTCATACATGCATGGATCTACTACTAAACATTATAAATACTACATATCCAAGAGGGTTTGTGATTTTATACCTTCTTGAGCTCCTAGGGACCTTGGGTAAGCTTCTCACAACACAACAACACCTTAGATGATCTCCTACAACACTTATAATCCAAGATCTAAAAGAAAATCAAACATGGTTACTATTCACCCAATCTTTAACATTTTATATCTTGGAATTGGATGGATGAAATGAAGTGAAATCACTAGCATACCTTGATTAGATGATGTAGATGACCTAGGAATTATGGTATGAATTTAGAGTGATGAGAAGTGGGGAAGAAGAAATTTTCTTCTTCTTTTTTTGCCTTTGGCCGAGAGCTCTTCAAGGGGGGAGGGGGGAGAGTGTTTTGTGTTTTACTTTTTGTGTTGGATGAATAAGTGGTGTGAGATGAGGTTGGGTAATATGTATTAGTGTAAGTATATGCATGTACAACATAGGTATGGCTAGAGGTATGGCTACTAGTACTTGTTGTCTCCACCTTTTAAAAAGCAAGCAACTAATTACTATTCCTCTTGTTATTTGGTTCATCTAGCTTGCTTTCCTAACTACTTAGTTGCATGAGCTTGCATGCAATACTACTCCTTGTATTATTATTCTCCCACCAATGCTTATTATCCAGTCCTTAATTCGTATCGTATCTTAATTAATCCCTCGTAATAATATTTTGTCGCGTAGAGATTTCCCCTATAATTCCTTAAGTGCTAATTGTGTAAATTCCTCTAATGTCCATAATTCCTTGTCATGATCCTTAATAAATCTTGTAACACTCTAATCATTCTCAAATCCCAAGTTTTATAAATCTCACTAACAATAAGACTCCTGCCTTCACAATCCCCCTTTTTATCTTACATAGGGAATACAACAACACAGTTTCTCAGACAATCAATCCTATTCATCACAGGGATGACCAGAAAGGTTCCATATTGACATTGCCACAAGATATTAAATAAAATAAAATATTACCAAAAATTAGGGTTCTTACAATGTCTTTGACCAGTTAAAGCAACCTTCCCTGAAGATTTGCTGATAACTTCAAAATGAGTATCATTGAAATTGACACGATAACCTCTGTCTGTGATTTGACTAACACTTAACAGATTGTGTTTGAGTCCTTTCACCAGAGCTACTTTTTCAATGATGACATTTCCAATTACAATACTGCCATATCCCAAAGTTTGTCCAATGTTGCCATCTCCATAAGACACAGTTGGGCCAGCCTTCTCCTCAAATTTTGATAGCAAGGTTTTGTCTCCAGTCATGTGCACAGAGCATCCACTATCCATGACTAACACATTTTTCTTTTTACCCTGCAATCAGAATCACAAAGAACTCAGTTAGAATTCTTAAGAACCCACACTTGTTGGGTTCTCTTTTCATGCAACTTAACATTTTTAGCAGCAGAAGATTTTCTTGTAAGGACACCTTCATCAGGATTAAGTCTATCAGAATTAATCTTTTTCTTAACAGATGCATGCTTAGTTTTCAAGTTCTTTGTTTTTCCAAAATTTGCACTTTTATTGAACTTAGGCAAAGGCTCATAATAATTATAGTACAAATTATGGTATTCTTCACATGTATAAATAGAATGCCATTCACTGCCACGATGGAAACAAGGATTCTGTGGTTTATAAAATACTGATTATTCCTAATGTCAGACTTAGGAACTACAGTAGCCTTCTTTTTACTCCTCCTGCAATCAATAGCAAGATGATTAGAGTTACCACAATTAAAGCATACTTTTCTTGGTGCATTTGGAATATACTTATAATTATTCTCCTTGTTTATTCCAACTTTACCATTCCTGTTCCTTTTGACAGTTGGAACTCTCTTCCTATCTGTTACATCACAGATTCTATCCCTTAATTGTTTCTTGGACAAAAGACCTACATTTTTGTTTTTGACAGTTGTAGACTCAGAATGATGTGTAGAAGTGGATCCCTTTTCTGAAGTAGATTTGGGATTTTCTGGATACACATAATTAACAGGTTTTAATTTGGTTTTAGTACTATCTGTGACATATCTGTAGGTTTTTGGATTTGTTGAGTCATCAACTATAACTCTTCCTGGATTAGATGAAACAACCTTTTCTTTGTCCTTTCTCTCATTCTCTGGCTTATAACCTAGACACTCTTTCCAGTTTTTATCAGTAATAATTTCATGAGTTTTTGTTCCAGAATGTGTCCAAGTTCTGAGTTTTTCATTTGCCTCTTTAAGTTGCATTTCAAGTTCATTACATTTAAACTCTGTTTCAAGTTTCATGTGTTTAGCATTATCACATTCTGCTTGAACTTCCTGCAAGAAAATTAACTCAGCTTCTGGATGATCATTTCTCTTAACAACCTCTGCCATTTCAGATTTTATTCTAGTATTTTCAAGAGATTGACTCCTAAAACTAATATGCAGAGATTTTTAAAAAGATCTTAACTCAGAGACATTATTAGTATCAAAATCAAATAAAATTTCAGATACCTTATTTTCACCAGTAGAAGTCTCATCAGTTTTAGCCATCAAAGCATAATTCACTTTCTCTTCAGATTCAGATGATGAGTCCATCCAATCTTTGCTTGAAGAAATAAGAGCTTTGGTTTTGGTCTTCTTGCACTCAGTTGCAAAGTGACCCATTCCATCACAATTATAGCATCTGATTTTTGACTTGTCAAATTTGCTGCTTTTATCTTCTTTCTTCTTGTACCTGTCTTTGTCAGCATTGAAGGTTCTCTTCTGAAATTTCCCTTGCTTCCTAGCCTTTCTGAACTTCATCTTCTTGAAGCCCTTGACTATCATAGCAGCCATTTCCATTATATCAGAATCAGTAGAGTCATCATCAGTATCAGAATCAGACTCAGTATCAGTATCTGATGATGAGTCATCAGGAATTGATCTACCACTCTACTCTTTCTGTTAGAAACCTCCTCAGCTTTTCCCTTTGATTTTGATTCAACATTCAAAGCAACAGATTTTGCTTTGACATTTTTCTTGTTCTTCCTCTGTTGAACCTCAAGATCATGGGTTCTTAACATCCCATAGACTTCATCACGAGACAGCATCCTCAAATCATATTGATGCCTTATGATTGAAGCTTGAGTATCCCACTCCTCAGTTAGAGCTCTGAGAAACTTGGTGTTTGAGTCCTCTGGATCATACTCTTTGCCAACTAGTGATAGATTGTTCAGTAATGTCAAAAATCTATCATACATATCAGTAAGGCTTTCATCAGATTTAGCATCGAATTGCTCATACTCCTGAATCAACAGAGCCCTTCTGTTTCTTTTGATAGATTCAGTACCTTGGCATTGAGTTTCCAAAGTATCCCAAATTTCCTTTGCAGTCTTGCATGCTATTACCCTGTTAGACATGACATTATCAAGACTGTTATGCAAAATATTTTTTACCTTTGCATCTTTGAGTACTTGAGCTTTTTCCTCTGTTGTCCACTCACTCTTTGCCTTAATGACATAGTGTTCAACAACAGTCTCTGTTCTTGCAACTAATCTTGTTGGAAGAAATGGTCCATCATTGATCCTATCAAGATAGTCAGGATCAGTTACTTCCAGATACATCAGCATTTTCACTTTCCATGTTGGATACTCAGTTTTCTTGAGAATTGGAATTTTGATGCTTTCATACTTGCTTGTCGACATCTTAAGATCGTTTCTGATTAATATTAATCAGTTTGCTCTGATACCAATTGTTTCCCAGTAAATAACAATTGTAGAAGGGGGGTTGAATACAATTGTATAAGATTTTCGACTTAAACAGAAATAACACAAGTATGAATCAATAACAGCTTTATTAATTCTGATATAAAACTGTTACAAAACTCTCTTAAGAAATTCTTATGTTCTTAAGAGCTGCTAGGTTACAAGATAACTCGTGTAAGCGATTACCATAATGTAAAACCTAAACTGTGTTTATATAGCATACACAGTTACACTATCAATTACAAGATATTCTAAATCAATTACATATATCTCTGAATGCATATCTTGTATGATAGCTGCATTCCTATAATCTAGGAACCGACATATCAATCTTCCCATAATCTCTGGACTAACGTAAATTTGCATGTAATCCTGATCTACTCAAATACTGACGATGTGTTACTGATGACGTCAGCATCAGTATCTGATCAATAACGCCCAGATCCTGATCATCACTTGAATCAATATCTAACAAAGAGTTTCAGGAAGTCTGAGAGAAAGGAGACTAAATCTGGGAAGAAAGATAAGTCTGAGATTCAATGCCGCAAGTGTAAGGGGATGGGTCACTATGCTCCTGAGTGCAAGAAGGGTAAAACTGAAAAAGCATTCATCACCAAAGGCAGAGATTGGGCAGACACTTCAGACTCAGATGAGGATGTCAACTATGCTCTCATGGCTTCTATTGAAAATGAATCAGAAGAGTTTGAAAACAAGGTACCCTTAACTACTTATGCTTATAATACTGATAATATATCTGAATTGAGGATTTATCTTAAGGCATTGCATATTAGTTATAGGGATCAGACTTTAGAGAATGAGAGAATCAAATCTGAGAATTCTGAACTTAAATAGAGAAATAAAATTGTTTAAGAAAAACTTGAAAACATGCAACAAGTTCATAAAGAAAGAGATGATGCTGTTTATCTAGAACAGGAGTTGCTAGGCATATATAAGCAACTAGAATCTGACATGGAGAAGGCAAATCACATAATTAAAACTTGGACTGATTCTGGAAAAGACACTAATGAGGTTTTTCAGTCAGACACAGTTGGTTTAGGTTACTGTGAGGGAGATGAACTTAGGTTTCGAAATCATGTCAAAATTAGAACACATCTTCCTACTACAAAATTTATTCATGGAGTAAATGAATCTAAGTATGAAGCTGAAAAATGAGCTGTTAAGAAAGAACCATTCAAAACTAATGTTAAACAGGTTAATATTGGTTTAATGACGGATAAACAACTCAAGCATAAGATTAAGGAGTTAAAATCTGTTAAGAAATAGAAAGTGTCTAGAAAGAACAGAAATGGTAAAGTAGGCAGTTCTCAAGGTAATTATCCAATGCTTGCTACTTTTGCTCCAAGAAAGACATGTCATAACTGTGGTAGCACTAACCATCTTGCTAGCTTTTGCAGGAAGAATAAAAACATTAATTCTTTACCTTTCAAATCTAAAGTAAAGAAAGATAATGTTAGAACTAGACCACAGACTTTATGCAAACATTGTGGAAGTACTTGGCATTCTGTTTATACTTGCAGGGATTATCATGCTATTTATCATAACTACTATGAACTTAAGCCCAATTTGAAATGGGTGATGGTTAATACTACAAGTGTAAACACTGAAAATGTTAGCTTAAACTCTGATAATGTAAATTCCGCTGCTAAAGCTAACAAAGTTAAGAAAGCCAAAGGATCCAAGCAAGTCTGGATCCTTAAATCTAACCTTCAGTAAATGTTTATGATTGCAGGGCATAAGGGAGAGTACCCAAGTCATGGACAGTGGATGTTCAGGACATATGACTGGAAATAAAGCCCTACTGTCAGAGTATGTGGAGAAGGCTTGCCCAAAAGTTTCCTATGGAGATGGCAACATATGACATACTTTGGGATATGGCAACATCAATCTTGGAAGTGTCATCATCACTAATGTAGCTCTGGTTCCAGGACTCAAGCATGATCTGCTATCTATGAGTCAAATCTGTGATAGAGGATATCATGTAGATTTTCAGCCTGAATATTGTGAAATCATCAGTAAATCTACAGGAAAAGTTGTTCTAGTTGGAAACAGGCACAATAATATCTATGAAATAAGGCTGTCAACAAACTCTGATGGAAAAACAGTGTGCCTGTCAACAAGAATGTCCAGTGAAGAGAGTTGGAAGTGGCATAAGAAACTCTCTCATTTGAATCTATACAACATCAATGAGCTGATTAGAAAGGATCTTGTAAGAGGACTTCCAAAATCTTTATTAAATGTTAATGGTTTGTGTGATTTTTGTCAAATGGCCAAACAGAGGAAGTCATCTTTCAATAGCAAGTCTGAATCTTCAATTGTTGATCCTTATCATCTTCTACATGTTGATCTTTTTGGACCAGTAAATGTGATGTCTATTAGAAGAAAGAAATATGCTTTAGTCATTGTTGATGAACACACTAGATATACTTGGGTGTATTTTCTAGCAAAGAAAGATGAAACTGCATTAACTCTGATGGAGCATGTGAAGCTGCTGGACAAAGGATCAAAACACAAAGTCAAAATAATTAGGAGTGATAATGGAACTGAATTCAGAAATGCAACAATGGAAGAATTCTGTAAGAACAGAGGAGTGAAGCAAGAGTTTTCTGCACCTGGTACACCACAGCAAAATGGTGTAGTTGAAAGAAAGAACAGAACCTTGATAGAAGCTGCTAGAACTATGATTGATGAAGAAAAATTGCCAACCTATTTCTGGGTAGAAGCTGTTCAAACTGCCTGTTTTACTCAGAATGCAACTCTGATCAACAAGCATGGAAAAATACCATATGAGATGGTGAGGGAAAAGAAGCCAAACCTGAAATATTTTCATATTTTTGGGTGCAAATGCTTTGTGCTGAAAACTCATCCTGAACAGTTGAAAAAATTTGAGCTAAAAGCTGATGAGGGAATTTTTGTTGGCTATCCATTATCAACAAAGGCATTCAGAGTTTATAATCTGAGAACCAAGGTGATCATGGAGTCAATTCATGTGTCATTTGATGACAAGAAAATAACTGGACTTGAAGATGTAGATGAACATGATCAACTGCACTTTGAAAATGAAGACTTAAATTCTGATGAAATAAACTCTGATGATGCTGAACTGACAAACTCTATTGAGCTAAACTCTGAACCTCTACTGGTAAACACTGAAGAAACTTTTCAGCCACAAACAAGGGGAGAACCAGTTGAGGGGGAGCATGAAGAATCACTTCATAGTGATGACTCAAATTCTGAAAGTGAGTCAACTGAAAAATCTGGATCAAACTCTGATGACTTAAACTCTGAAAGTCCAAAATCTGATAGTTCAAACTCTGAGCAGTCAAATTCAGGGGGAGCCTCAGAGAATGAAAAAAGACAACAAGAAAATCAGGAGAACATGGATCGAGTGGGAGGATCAAACACTGAGAGAAGTCATTTGCCTTCAGCTAGGAAATGGACAAAATCTCACACACCTGATTTGATTATTGGTGATCCAGATGCAAGAGTAAGGACAAGGAGTGCAACAACAAATAAATGTCTGTTTCATGCCTTCTTGTCACAATCTGAACCAAAGAAAGTAGAAGAAGCTCTTCAAGATGCTGACTGGATAACAACAATGCAGGAGGAGTTAAATGAATTTGAGAGAAATGAAGTTTGGACCTTTGTACCAAGAACAAAGAATAGATCTGTTGTTGGTACTAAATGGGTTTTCAAGAATAAAACTGACAGTGAGGGGGTTGTTACAAGAAACAAGGCCAAACTTGTGGCAAAAGGCTATTCACAGCAGGAAGGAATAGACTATGATCTAACTTTTGCTCCAGTTGCAAGATTGGAGGCAACAAGGATGTTTCTAGCATATGCCTCTCATAAGAAATTCAAGGTATTCTAGATGGATGTGAAAAGTGCCTTTCTAAATGGGAAACTTGAAGAAGAAGTGTTTGTTGAACAACCACTAGGATTTGTGGATCCCAAATATCCAGATTATGTCTATAGACTTGATAAGGCACTCTATTGACTTAAGCAGGCACCAAGAGCATGGTATGAAACTCTGGCTCAATTTCTTCTAGAAAGTGGGTTTCACAGAGGTACAATTGATAAAACCCTGTTCTACTTTAAATCTGGTAGTGACTTGCTTTTGGTTCAAATATATGTTGATGACATAATTTTTGGGTCTACTAATGATAAACTCTGTACAAAGTTTGCCAAGCTAATGCAGTCCAGGTATCAAATGAGTATGATGGGAGAGCTTAGTTATTTTCTAGGCCTACAGGTGAAGCAAACAGATGATGGGATTTTTATAAATCAAGCACAATATACCAGAAATCTTCTCAAGAAATTTGGTATGCTTGACTGCTCATCTGCATCAACTCCTATGGCAACAGCAACAAAGTTGGACAAAGACACAGGAGCTTCAGTAGATATGACAAACTACAGAGGCATGATAGGGTCTCTTCTTTATCCGACAACAGGTAGGACTGATATCATGTATGCAACCTGTCTATGTGCAAGGTTTCAGGCAGACCCCAGAGAACCACATCTCACAGCTGTGAAAAGAATCTTTAAATATCTCAAGGGCACCATTACTTTAGGTCTGTGGTATCCCAGAGAATCAGATTTCAAGCTACTTGGTTACTCTGATGCAGACTTTGCAGGCTGTAAGATAGACAGAAAAAGCACCAATGGAAGTTGTCAATTTCTGGGTGATAGACTTGTTTCTTGGTACAGCAAGAAACAGAAATCAATTTCTACATCTACAGCTGAGGCAGAGTATATAGCAGCTGGTAGTTGTTGTGCACAGATTCTATGGATGAAGAATCAATTGCTGGATTATGGATTGAGGTACAGTAAGATTCCTATTTACTGTGATAATCAAAGTGCTATTGCTATGACAGGTAATCCAGTACAGCATTCAATGACCAAGCACATCAACATAAGGTATCACTTTATCAGAGAACATGTAGAGGAAGAAAACATTGAGCTTCATTTTGTGTCTACAGACCAACAGCTAGCAGATATCTTCACCAAGCCATTGAGTGAAGCTATATTTACAAGGCTGGTAAATGAACTTGGAATGGTCTCTGGTTTTGACTAGAGATATTAGTTAGACTCAAAATTTTACTTATGTTTCTGCGATGTGTTAACTGCTATGTGATTTTTTTTTTTTAAACTCTGCTATGCAAACTTCGCTATGTTAAACTCTGTTAGCATGTTCTGTTTGTCAAACACTGTTAACATGCTGGATAAACACTGTTATTCCCAGATTACACACTTGTATAATTGTAGAAGGGGGGGGTTGAATACAATTCTTGATAGTTATAAATTTCTGATAAAAACCACAGAAATCTATAAAGAAATAATTGATGAATAGAAATGGTTCACAAACACATAAAAAAAATCAGGTGGTTAAATGTACCACCTGAGACTTTTATTTGAAGAAAACCCTGTGATACAAATGTACACAGCTTTTGTGTTTACAACTCTTTGCTTCTAAAGATATTCAAGAAACCCTAAGCAAATATGTAAGTTTTCTTACAGTCTAATGAGTTGCTACACTTGGTTATATATCCCAAGTTTACAAGTGCTACAGGAATAAGATAATATTAATCTAATTCAAGTTGACTTGCTACTCCATTCCAAATCCACATGTAGCCGAAAGGTTGTCCTTGTGAACAGATATGTCCCCTGCACCTTTCTTCTATGTACTGTGTAAATGGAATGCTTCTTTCTTCTGTGTTTCCAAAGCATGGCTGCCATACTGCTTTTTATACCTACTATCAACCCATGTGATCTGTCAGTCAAACCTGTCCTTATCAACTGCTAATTCCCAGCTAGCATAGGATAAAGTGACAATGATTATCCGTTGATGTTGTGCACAATTATCCGTTGACGGTAGTTTGAGCTTTATCCGTTGATCGAGTAGATTTGAGTTGTATCCGTTGATAGAGCGCTGTTCTTATCCGTTGATACACTTTCACTTAGACAGAATTACATAGCATAGCTTATTTACAATTGGCTACCATATTCTGCCTATGCATTGATGGTCAACATGACTCTGAACAAAAACACTATCAACTGATAAATAGAGATATTGCAGTAGGCTACAAAACCTCATCCGTTGATGAGCTACCTGTCAACGAATAATTATAAAGTCTTATCCGTTGACAGTTACAAAACTTGACTTATACAATTTTGCTTGAATGTTAAGTTATCATCAACTACAACATATTCCTAACAATCTCCCCCAATTTATACTTGATGGCAATAAAGCATAAATTCAGAACCTTGATGATAACAAAACATTCCTAAAGATATATACACTACAGTATGCAAAAATTGTATTAAGCTACAAAAATTAAAAACAGAAAGCTTTAAGAAACTTATCAGAGATGTGCTCCTTTAGATTGAGCAGATTAATGATGTTTCCTCTCTCTGGTTGGCTGCACCCTTGACTTTCCTTCCTTGGCAGAGTTGGACTCAATTTGCACTTGAAGTTGCCTATAGAAGGTATCTTCTTCAACAACTTTTGGATTTAGCTTTAGTTGTAACCATCTTAGGTAATCAGAACTAGCCTTTGACAGTTGGTCTTCTAACCTGAAGAATCTCCTAGTGCCCTCTTCATCCCTGAACTCCATCATCCAAAAGGGTTGAAGGTGGATTTTCTGTCCATTATATGGGATCTTCATTTTCTTTGGTAGACTTGAGGGTGAGTTCCATTCTCTCCTTATTTCTTCTATTCTGCTGATTATCTCCCTTCTGGCTGTCTCAGAGAACCCTGTGTGTCTCTTGAATGCTGAGAACACTTTGGTCAGTGTATGACAATTCTCTCCAAGAACCTTCTGTAATGGCCATGTCCTCTGACTTCCTCCCTTGTAGACAAACACTAATCTCTCAGGCTGATTCTTGTACTTGTCAATTCCTCTTACTTCTGACAATTCATCCAAATATAGATTCATGCCAGAGTATTCTTCAATTTCTGCCTGATAGATAAAATTTTCTTTGTTTTCCAAGATTGGTTGTTTGACAATAGCAGGTACCCTACCAACTTGAACTGGTCCCTTTGAAAGTTGCTTCTTTGGAGCCCTTTTCTTCTGTTTTGGATTCAGCAAGAATGAAGGAACTTCAATTGAATCAAAATTCATTTGTTCTTATTTGGGCATTATAGGGTCACCATGAAAGTTTACAATTGGGTCGATTACTGTTGCAGATATAGGTACTGATGAGCCAATGGTTTCTTTTTCTGGAGGGGGTTCTGGAGAAAGAACCCTCTTGGTTTTAGCTTTCCTTCTTTTAGGTTTGGATTTGGGAATTTCCTCAGGTTCCTTCATTTCAACCTCTACCTCATCCATTAACTCTTGAGCCAGCCTGGCTTGCTTCTCATCTGAGTTTTCATATTGATTTTCTATACTTGGATGGGCATCCCTTTGGATTCTGGAGACTTCTTCTCTTTTAGCTTCCACAAATCTAGGATGGCTGTTGGATATATTTAATACTTTTCCATTCCTCATGATTACAGCCATCCAATCTCTTACACTCTTATTTGTCTGTACTTTGAACTCAATGATTGTTTTTCCCATTAGCTTTTCTTCATCATTCTTGGGAAATGGGTAGTCCAATTGAAGCTTGTTCTTCCCATTTTCCTTTGGTGGTGAGTAGGCTCTGGTTTTGATGGCTGGTTCAAATTTTTTGACAAATGATGGCTCTGCATCATAGAATGTAGGAGCCACAATCTTTGGAGTGAGCACCTTCATGATTGTGGTTGATATTGTTGGAGCAGAAGATTGAGCATTAAGAAACAGAGATGATGCAATTGATTCATTGATCATCCTCTCTGTCCTTAGAATTCTTTCACTAGTCTCCTTGTTGATCTTTTCCAAAGCTTCTATTCTGGCTTGCCTTTCACCATCTGAGATTTCTTCTAAGCATTGAATCTCAGGCAAAGCCACTTGTTTCTTCACAGGGGAAGCCTTTATCTCAAACTCTGTTGGATTGACCACTACAATTGGCTGTTGCTCCCCCTCAATCTGTGCTATCTCACTACTGGTAGCTTGAAATTGGCCAGTAGATGTTGCAGCCTCTTCTGTGCTTGTTCCCATTTTCCTTTTCTCCCCCTTTTTGTTAGCATCAAGGGTTGGGGTTGAAGCTGCAAGTAGCATTTCCAGTAGTTGAGTCTGTTTTGATTGATTGGCAATGATAATGTGCATTTGAGATTCCATACTATCCACTCTGGAGGAAAGAAGCTGAACAGACTTAGCCAGGCTATCTTCTTTGAGAAGTTTGCTAGAAAGCACCTTCTGAGTGGTAGTAGGAGCTAGTGCCTCAATCCTGGCATCTAGTGCTATCTTCATATCTCTAATTGCAGACTTGACCTCCTCCTGTTGTATTTTTTGAATAACAGATTGCATCTTTTGTAATTTCAAGGAGGCCATGACTTGCTCAAGAACAGTCTTTCTCTATGGGTCTGCAGTTTGGTGCTCAGCCTTAGCAGATTGATATTGCTTCATGATTTCCACATTGAGATCCCCAAGTTCAGTGGCATTTGTAAACATCCATGCTGGAGTTTCTTCTTCATTGATTTCTTCACCATCTGAACTTTGACTGTCATCACTGCCAAACTCTTCACTTCCAGCACTTGGAGACAGGGTTTGTAAAGCTTCTTTTGCTCTTTGAAGAGATTCTGAGGTATGCACTAGGTGCATTGCCTTCTCTGCCTCCACATTGCCCTGTTGTGCCATGACTTGATAGGCAGAAATAGGATGAGTAAAGGTTTCAGGATCCAAAGAGATGGAGTCAATAATTGACTGATATTCTTGTCTAAATTCCATCTCTTTGGAAGCTTCATTAACCTCCATTAACTCACTTGCAATGGCTGAATCTTCCTGCCTTATTTCTCCTGTAGTCCCTTCTCTCCTCTCATCTCTCTTTTCTTGCATCAGGGGCTCCCCCTGGCTCACACCTCTCACACCCTCACCTTCACCTACTAAGGTGGAACTCTCTAGATCTCCTTTTGCCTGACCGGAAGAAATGGTCAGCCTCTCATTGTTTTTCTCTCCTTTTGCCTGCTCACAAGGCAGCCTCTCACTCCCTTCCCTCATTCCTAAAAGTGTTTCAACTACTATAAACTCCTCCACAGTTGACATGGGAATGTCACATTTTGCATTGGTAGAGAGAGTTGTCAACGGATAAAGTGTATTCGTTGATGTAGTAGCTATTGCTGTCAACGGATAATTAGTTATAGACATATCCGTTGATGGAGAAACACTTCTCAACGAATGAAGGATATCCGTTGATGAAGGAAAACGAGTATCCGTTGAAGTAAAAACCAACATTGAATCTGTGGTGATTGATTTTAAGGAAGAGGCCACAGATAGTGTTGTGAATTCAGGAATGGAAGATTGATGGCCCAACAAATCATCTAAAAGATGATGACCACCAATTGTTGAGTGGGGCTTCTCCAAGAATTTTAAAGATGGAGAATCAGGAATTGATGTAGATATCATATCCACATCCAGAGATGGAGTTGGTGATGGTGGATCAAAATATGTATCGATTTGAAGGTTAAGATCAAGGGGCTGTGACTCCACATTTATTGAAGTCACATCAAATTGAGTTTTAGAAGGTACAGTTTCCTGTACAGTATGTGCACCCTGTGATTCCCCAATGGTTTTGGACTTTACTCTTCTACCATAGGTTTTTGAGAGAGAGTTGTCTGTGTCTCTTGCCCTTTTGTGTAGTGTTCCTGGTATGGAACTTAAATCAGTAGTCACACCCTGTTGAGAGAATGTAACTAGAATTTGGCTTGATGGTTCATTAACAGTCTTTTGGGAGACTGAAATGTTGGTTGCACCTGCCTCACCTTCCTTATCCTTAGGGCTTCTTTGATGTTCACCCTATCCCTCACCACTCACTACCACCTTCACACTCCCCTCAAGAGTTTTGGTAGTTTTTGCAACAGGTGCCTTTTGAGAGACACCTGAGGTTTGTCTTTTAGATTGTGGTTTTGGAATTTTGGATTTAGTCACTTGGGTAGGAGCCTGTTTGGTCACAACTACAGACTCCATTGTGACAGTGGAAGGCAAAGAAATTTGAGTAGAGATAGGAGTAATAAGATTAGAAGCTACCTGAACAATTGGTGGATAAACCAATTGCACTCCTGCATTCAGATTCATTCGAATCAAGTCACTGAGAACTCTCTTCTCCTGAACAAAACAATTGAACTTGCTATCCGGGTTAGCAATGGATAGCTCATTCTCAGATACATGCAGTGCTAGGAGCATAAAAAATCTAGCAAAATAGATATTCTTGCTCCTAGTTTCCTTTTTACCTAATTTAGCTGCTATCTCATACATGACTAGTGTGCCAAAATTATAGAATTTATCAGTCAAAAGCATACATAGCATAACTAGCATGGAATTGGTAACAGCATCAAAGTTACTAATCTTGCCAGAAAAAGTTTTAATGAAGGCATCACAAAGATAACTCCATTCTTTAACCATACCTTTCCTAACAATTTTCCCTAAGTTCTCAGTACTAAGGGTATAATTCATGGAATTAAGCATGGTAACAATTTCAGCATTACTGGGTACACTCAGACAGTTATTCTCAGGCAATTTTAAACAAGCAGTTAACACATCAGAATTAACTACATAATTTTTACCCTTCAAAGAAAAAGCAAGTGTACCGTCTGTGCCATTGTACTCAGCAGATGCCCACACCTCTTCAATTACCTCATGGATTAGAGGAGTGGTGGCAGTCATAGCATATGACAGTTTGCATTTCTTCACGAAATTCATCATGATGTGATATACTTCTGGAGCGTTCGCTGTTTCAACAAAGGCTGCGAAATTGTTCTTCTCATAGGTAAACCCAGTGGAAGACATCATTTTGACAATAGGCGCCATTGAAGTGTTTGAACTTTTGTTGCAGAGAGAGTTTTAGTGAAGAAGATGCAGTTAACTTATGAGATTCTTGAAAATGAATAAAGGTGAGATGTGAGAGCACAAGACAGCCTTTTATATTTTCCAAGAATTAAAAATTAAATAATTAAAAGTAATTACCCCATTGGACAAAAGTAACTGTCAGATAATAAATGAAAAGAAAAGAAGTAAAGCCGTGACTAATTATACACGTTTACCAACGGCTATAAAAAGAAATATGTATATCAACGGATAAAGATTAGATGGTTGAGAAAACAGTTTATCCATCGATGACGTGGACAACCTGTTATTCGTTGACATACGAAAATCTAGTAATGTGTTTATACTACCAACGGATAAAAGGATATCCGTTGATAAGCAAATTTTGCCTTAAACAAAATTTCTGCTAAGAGTTATTCTGAGAGTTTTTAATTCTCAAGTAAATCAAAACACATTTCTAGCTGCAATACAGTATGATTAGATATCACTAGGAATTATGAAAAATTAAGCATACCTAGTTCACCTACCAACCTTGTGAATGAGGATTCATCAAGAGGCTTGGTGAAGATATCTGCAAGCTGCATTTCACTTGGCACAAAGTGCATTTCTACTGTACCATTCATCACATGCTCTCTAATGAAGTGGTATTTGATGTCAATATGCTTGGTTCTCGAATGTTGCACTGGATTCTCTGTGATGGCAATAGCACTAGTGTTGTCACAGAAAATTGGAATCTTCTCAATTTTTAGACCATAGTCAATAAGTTGATTTTTCATCCAAAGAATCTGTGCACAACAACTTCCAGCTGCAATGTACTCAGCTTCAGCTGTAGAAGTGGAGACTGAGTTCTGTTTCTTACTGAACCATGACACAAGCCTGTTCCCTAGAAATTGACAGGAGCCTGTAGTACTTTTCCTATCAATTCTGCAACCTGCATAGTCTGCATCTGAATAGCCAATTAGATCAAAGCCAGAATCTCTTGGGTACCAAATGCCAAGGTTTGGTGTTCCCTTGAGATACCTGAAAATTCTCTTAATAGCAATCAAGTGAGACTCTCTAGGGTCAGCTTGAAATCTAGCACAAAAACATGTGGAAAACATTATATCAGGTCTACTAGCTGTTAGATATAGAAGTGAGCCTACCATGCCTCTATAGCTTGAGATGTCCACAGATTTTTCCTTAGTATTCAACTCAAGCTTAGTTGCAGTGGCCATAGGTGTTTTTGCAGAGGCACAATCCATTAAGTCAAATTTCTTTAAAAGATCATAAATATATTTTGTTTGACTTATGAAAATTCCCTCATTGACTTGCTTTACTTGTAAACCAAGAAAGTAAGTTAATTCACCCATCATGCTCATTTCATACCTACTTTGCATAAGTTTGGCAAACCTTTTGCAAAGCTTCTCATCTGTAGACCCAAAAATAATATCATCTACATAGATTTGAACAAGTATTGAAGAACCATTGACATTTCTATGAAATAAGGTTTTATCTACTGTACCTCTAGTGAAGTGATTCTCCAAAAGAAATTGAGATAAAGTGTCATACCAGGCTCTTGGTGCTTGCTTCAAACCATAAAGTGCTTTCAAGAGAAGATATACATAATCTGGAAATTCTGGATCTTCAAAGCTAGGAGGTTGATGGACATATACCTCTTCTTCCAGTTCCCCATTTAGAAAGGCACTTTTAACATCCATCTGATAGACTTTGAAGTTGGCATGTGCTGCATAGGCTAGGAAAATTCTGATGGCCTCAAGTCTTGCCACTGGAGCAAAAGTTTCATCAAAATCTATTCCTTCTTCTTGAGAATAGCCCTTTGCCACTAATCTAGCTTTATTCCTCACAATTATGCCATTTTCATCAGTCTTATTCTTGAGAACCCATTTGGTACCTATGATACCTCTATCATCAGGTTTGGGCACAAGCTTCCATACTTTATTTCTCTCAAATTGGTTTAGCTCTTCTTGCATTGCTAAGACCCAATCTGGATCTAAAAGGGCATCCTCCACTTTCTTAGGTTCCTCTTGAGACAGGAAACTACTGTATAGGCATTCTTCTTGTATGGCCCTCCTAGTTTGGACTCTTGAGTTTGAGTCACCAATGATTAACTCAAAAAGATGATCTCTGGTCCATTTTCTTGAAGGTGGAAGGTTTGATCTAGATGAGGTTGCTTCATCTATGTGAGCATGCTCTTGTTGATTGGATATTGAGTTTTGACTTTGAGAAACTCCCCCTGAGTTTGTTGTCCTTGAGGAGTTATGAAGTTGACTGTCAACAGATGCATCATTTTGTCTGTCAACGGATGCACCATTTTGCCTGTCGACGGATACATGAGAATGCCTGTCAACGGATGCATCTGATGATCTAGTATGACTGTCAACGGATGCTTCATTTCCAGTGTTAGCATCACTTCTAGTTGGACCAACAACTCTAGGTGAATTTCCAAGGCCATGATCTTCATTTTCCTCATCATCATCAATGTACATTCTTCCTTCTACCTCATTCTCAAATCTCAACTTTTCATGGAAGCCTTCATCATTTAGACCTAGAATCTTTTGATCATCAAACACAACATGTACAGATTCCATAACAATGTTGGTTCTTAGATTGTAAACTCTATAGGCTTTCCCTGTTGCATATCCAACAAAGATAGCTTCATCTACCTTTGCTTCAAATTTGCCCAAGTTATCTCCATGATTTCTTAGCACAAAACACTTACATCCAAAGACATGAAGAAAAGCTAACGTTGGTTTCTTGTTGGTGAATAATTGATAAGGAGTCATTCCTCTAGCTTGATTGATCAAGGAAATATTCTGAGTGAAGCAGGCAGTGTTGACAGCTTCAGCCCAGAAATATGTTGGCAATCTTGATTCACTTAACATTGTTCTAGCTGCTTCAATGAGAGTTCTGTTTTTCCTTTCAACAGCCCCATTTTGTTGAGGTGTTCTAGCAGCAGAAAACTCATGGACAATTCCATTCTCTTCACAGAAAATCTTCATTATGGAATTTTTGAATTCAGTGCCATTGTCACTCCTGATTCTTTGTACTTTTACTTCAGAACCATTGTTTACTAGTCTGAGATGATTGATGATAATTTCACTTGCACAATCTTTGGAGTGCAGAAAGAAGGTCCATGAAAACTTAGAAAAATCATCCACAATCACCAGGCAGTATTTCTTCTTTGAAATAGACATGACATTTACTGGACCAAATAAGTCCATATGCAGCAATTGAAGGGGCTTAACAATGGATGACTCTGTCTTGCTCTTGAAGGATGATTTCTTTTGCTTCCCTAATTGGCAGGCATCACACAATCCATCTTTGATGAACTCCAATTGAGGGATTCCTTTAGCAAGATCCTTTCTTACCAAATCATTCATGAATTTAAAATTCAAATGAGACAGCTTTTTATGCCATAGCCAACTCTCATCCTTGCTTGCTTTGCTGAAGAGACAAGTAATGGATTCTGAGCATACTGAGTTGAAATCAGCTATGTAAACATTTCCTTTTCTAAAGCCTGTCAGAACCACATTGTTGTTTTCCTTGGTAGAAACAACACAGGCTTCTTTAGTGAACTTTACTTCATAGTGTTTGTCACAAATCTGACTGACACTCAGCAAATTGTGCTTCAAACCTTCAACTAAAGCCACTTCTTCAATGATGACATTGTCCTTTGTAATCAAGCCATATCCCTTAGTATATCCTTTGCTGTCATCTCCAAAGGTAATTCTAGGGCCAGCTTCCTCCTTGAACTCTGTGAGCAGGGTTGAATCTCCTGTCATATGCCTAGAACATCCACTGTCTAGGTACCATAGATTCCTCTTATTTCCCTGCACACAATCCAAAGTATAAATCAAGTTGATTTTGGTACCCAAGTTTCCTTGGGTCCTTTCTTGTTAGCCTTTGGTTTTACACTCTTAGCAATCTTCACTTTGGGTGTAGATGCTTGAGTGATAGGTTTTGACAGATGCTCATTTGCATAAATATTTGATGCATGCATTTGTGAAAAATTGGCATACATATTATCCATGCTAGGAATGCTCCATGACATTTGTGGCATATTCACAGATTGAAAATAAGGATTAGGCACATATGGATTTGAAAAACTAGCATTCTGATACAAACCAGGCATAACAGGCATTGCAGGCATACTTGGCATAGATTGAGGTACATGAACAGGAGTCCTTTTAACAGACTTGCAATTAGAAGATAGGTGATTGACACTATTGCAATTACCACAAGTTTTCCTAGGAGCAAACTTGTCAGGAGAATAATTGTTTTTCTTGTTAATGCCTATCTTACCATTCCTGTTCTTTTTCTTTTTACCCTCAGTCTCTACCTTTTCATTAACTGATTTACCAACAGCCTTTTTGTTAAGTAAATCACCTGCCTTAACCTTCTCACTTGATTTGGCTTGGCTACTTTCACCAGAAACAAAGTTCTTGGCTACTGGACCATACTGATTATTCAGTTTCTTGAGTTCCTTCTTACTAACAGACTTTTTGCTAGTCGACGGATACCTCTCATCCGTTGATGGTTCATCTGTCAACGGATGATCACTATCCGTTGATTCACAATTAGTCTCTAGATCCTCAAGGCAAGGTTCTAGCTCCTTTTTCTTTTGAGTCCATGTATCCCTCACAAATGATTCTATTCCCTGGACTTCTATTATGTTTTGAGAAATATTCCTACAACTTTGAAATTTAGCAATTATTCCTTGTTCTTTTTCAAGCCGGTCTCTTAAAATCAGTTCTCTTTTTAACACAGCTTCAAGTTCACTTTTAGCATCATTGCAATCAACTCTCATTTTCTCAAATTCTAGAAATTGAATTTCTAGGATTGCATTTCTATCACTTAAGAACTGATTAGTTTCTTTAATCCTATTGTTCTCTTTAGTAAGTGATTTAAGAGTAACATTCAAGTGATATAGTTCAGTAGACATATCATCTATAACACTATTGCATTCCTCTTTGGTGAGCTCAGAGAGATTAGTAGAAAATACCTGATTGCTAGCTGAACTTGCTTCCTGCTCAGAATCAGCCATTAATGCAAGGTTGACAAACTCAGCATCATCATCAGAATGATTTCCATCAGCAGCCCAGTCATACTCTTGGGTCATGAATGCCTTTCCTTTCTGTCTGAGAAGATCAAAATATTTCTTCTTGTAGTCAACAGTTTCAGTTGGCTTTCCCTTGTTCTCAGATCTAGGCTTCCTGCATTCACTTATCATGTGACCAGCAATTCCACAATTGTAGCATTTAATTTTGGATTTATCCACATAATTGCTTGTAGAAAAATCCTTGTTAAATGGCTTGGCCACCCCAGAGTTTCTTCTGAATTTTAGCTTAGAGAATCTCCTAGATAGAAAGGATAAATGCTCATCTATCTCATCCAATTCATCCTGCTGTAGGACACTTATTTCTTCAGACATCTTTTCCTTGCTTTTGCTTGATTCTGCTCTACCTTCACAAACCTCCCTGTTTGGTGTAGATTTAGCAGCTTTAGTCCTCTTTTCCTCCTTCTGCTCCAAGTTGGCAACAAGTGCAACTGACCCACTTTTCTTTTGGGCCTTCTCAATTTCTTCATCCTGCTCCATTTCTAGTTCATATGTCTTTAAAGTTCCATAGAGCCTTTCAAGAGTAAATGACTTGTACTCTTGAGTGTTTCTTAGAGAAGCAGTCATAGGCTTCCACTCTTTGGGCAGTGATCTCAGAAATTTGAGATTAGAATCTTTCATTTGGTAGATTCTTCCATACAGTTTTTGTTAACTCGAATAACTTGTAGAAGGGGGGGGTTGAATACAAGTTATATAATCGTGTCTGATTTTTGCTTGATTATATGAACAAGAATAAACGAATGAATCAAACTCTTGTTTGTATTAATAAGATCAAATACAAACTCTACCAAAGGTGTACAATACCTTTAGCAGCTGCTGACAATACAAATCTCTCTCTGTTTGTTTCGAACTCTCGAATACAAACCTTATACAGAGCTACGCACATTCACTTGTTCGACTCACACTCTTTACAATGATATTGAGAGAGTATTTATAATGCTACCTATCAACTAATAACAGAAAGATATAATCTATACATGACAATGTTCTGCCTTCTAGTCGATAGTTTCCTTCAATAGAAAAACTCTTTCCTTCATAATATCTTCTTGCTTGTTCTTCAAACAACGATCCTGTTTTATAGCACTTACCAGTTTCTGTAGCATCCATAATGACATCATCAGTAACACGACTGATATCAGGATCTGTACACTGCATCAGTATCTGATCAACCATCAGTATTGGACCGTCATCAGGATTTGCTCTCTGTTCCTGACATGTAGTCTCCGATACACTGTTCATTCCTGACTAAACTATACAGACAACTGTCTTACACATAAATCCTATATACAGTGCTAAATCCTTTATAAGATCAGGATTACAAGAAGTATAATGTGTAAATTCTATTCTTAACATCACAACTTATGAATTATTCCTAACAATCTCCCCCTATTTATGCTTTAAAATCTGAAGCATAAATCTAAGTTGTGGATGTCAAAACATATAACAATACAACCAGAATAGAATTTATGAATGTAGAATTATGAAGTTTAAGTACCTCCTTCTCAGATGTAGACGTTTATCTAGTACTTAGAAGAAAGAATTTTAACTATTAATGCTGCTCTTCCTTTACTCTTCCTTTACCACTTCCTAGCTGAGATTCACCACTGTCACTCCTGGATCTTCTTTTTACTACCCTTTGTCTGATCTTTATCTCCCCCAGCTTTATCATCCTCAGTCTGGTGGTGTTGTTGTTGTTGTCTTTGAATTGTCTTTATCTCCCCCTTTTTGACATCAGCAACATTAATTCCAAGAGATTGAGAAACAGAACAAATGAGATTCATAAGAACTGCTTGATTTTCCATAATTGTGACTTGGTTATCTTCAAGTGATTGAAGTCTTGTTTGAATATCAATTTGAGAATTCTGAATATCTTTCAAAACATCAGAATGAACTTCAATATTGGAAGTGCTTCTAGTATCTCTAGTATCAGAATCAGAAAGAACTGTATCTTCAAGTCTTGTAGAAGAAGTTGTTTGAGTTGTATGATATTCAAGTAATAAAACCTGATTAGAAGTATCAACATCTTCATCTTTCTGTTCTGAAACTGAAACATGATAATCATCTCGTTCACCAGTATTCTGTGTACTAACATCTTCAAATCCTGACTCCTCCTTAGAGTGATCAAAGACTGTTGATGTCTCAATTCTAGCTGATATTGAAAGTACATACAAAGGAACACTAGGATCATTAGGATCTTCATCTGGTACATATGTATCAAGAGATTGCTTTATCCTGGCACCTCTTCTATTAATGATTTCTGCAAGCCTCTCCTTTAACTTCTGGCTTTGCATTGTGATGTGCTAGGTCATTCTTCTGATACATTTTGATGAATGAATAAGTACCAGCATCCATACCCAAATTTTCAGACCAAGATTCAGGAAAAACCTGATCCCAGAAATCAAATGATGGTTTCCTAATTTTCTCTCCCTCACTATGGAGTTGATCATCCATACCCTCATTCTCACTTTGACTTACTAAAGTCAACACTCTTTCTACCTCACCTTTTGCCTGGTCAGGAGCCAGCCGCTCAAATTGTGGATCTAAGTCCATCTTTTCAAGTGTATCACTCAAATTTAGATAAGTGCTCTCATGACCTACAGAAAAATAGAGTTTAGAAGGAGTTTTTTATACCTGAACTCACATGGAGAGAGGGTTCCTCATTTGGCATGTGGCTTGAGGTTTTCTCCAAGGAGTGAGCTGCTATAGTCTCTGAACCCTTACAATCATCTTCTTTCCTTACAGAAACTACAGGCTCCAGTATACCACTTTCAGGTTCTTTACTAGACTCTGATGTCTTCGGTAATACTTCATTAGACACCATAGTTAGTACATCACCGTCTTTAAGTGTTGTTTGCTGAGACACACCCTCAAGGTGGATAGACTCTGACTGAACAAAATTTGTTTGATCTTCAGAAAAATCAACCAAAGTCATTCCTCCCATATCATAGGGTATCTCACTTACATTTTCAGTCATCACAGAAGTCCTTTCAACATCAGCTATCACAGCTCCTGAGTCATCCTTCCTCTGACTAGATGGTTCTTGTGTTACAGTGACTGTGATCTGATCTTTCCTACTATTCACCACTGGTGCAATAGTATCTTCTGTTGACTACATTCCTCTATCTACTTCCTTCAGTTGTTCACCTTGAGCTGAAGCATCTTCAATAATGACATTCTTGTCAAATAAATATGCATGAAGTGATTGAAGTGCACCATGCTTTGAGAGTCCAAATTTCTTGACTAATTGTCTTCTGACAGACACATAGAAATACATCTTCATTAAGTCAAGTCTTTGATGTAGAAGTCCATATTCATCTGGAAAAAAAAGTTTTGGTACTCTTTCAACCAGAAAATCTAGAACAGGCCTTGACAACTTCACTTTGAGAGAAATTAGTCCCATAGCCAGTCTGTGTGATAATGTAGTTTCCCATGAAGAATCAATATCCAGATCTCTCTTGTCAAATACTGACATAGATGTAGCTTGATTTGTAGAAACCTGCATGATATTAGTTGAACTAGACTCTGTGTGTGTAGGTGACAATTGAATCTTTCTCCTTGTTCTCCTGATATAGTGAGCAAAAATTTATCCTGAGAAGACTCAAGAGGTGTAGACACAGAAGTGATCTTGGGATGAGATCTTGGTTCAATAGACACAGTCTTTTGAGAGTCAGTATCTAGTAACTGTTTTCCCTTTTTAAGAACTACAGCCTTTTGAGAGACTGCAGCCTGGCTGTGACTAGGTTTTTCATCTCTTTGTGCTAACAAAGAAAGTTGAATTGCAGCCTTCAATTCTGCTCTCTCAGCAAGAGTTAAATCATCATCATCTTCACTAGAGTTACTACTACTACTTGACACAACAAATCTTCTCTTCCTTACAACTGATGTCTTTTGAGAAACACCAGAGGTTGGTTTCTTTGAAACAATAGGCTGTGGATCAAAATTTGGTTCTTGAATTGTTTCAGAGACTATAATGTTTTGGGCTACTTGGGTAGACACAGGTGGGTTCTCCTCCAATTGAGATTCCTGAGCCATTTCACCACAAAAGAAAGAAGAATTGTAGAAAGTAGGAAGATGAGTTTTAAGAATTACCTGAACATGATATGGATAATGAATTGCAGGTATTTCATCTAGATTCTTTTCATTGTCCTTCTTTGTAATGTCAGAGAAAATTCTCTTTTGCTGTTCATAAGAAGAAACACAATGTTCTCTACCAAATCTAGTTTCAACATCAGAAATAAAATGGTTAATAAACATTTGCATAAATCTATGATAATAAACCATTTTCCTATTTTGATCTCTTAACCCAAGTTTAATACTCATCTGACTTAAGATAATATGACCAATGTTGATTACTCTGTCATAAAGCAAACTATAAGCAATATGTGATGTAACAGAAGTAATTTGTTGAAAAGAACTACATTTGCCAGTAAAACATTTAGCAATTTGATCAAAGTAAAAAGACCATTCCTTTCTAAGAAAAGACCTATTCAACTGGCTCATGTTATCTAGAGGTCCACTATAACCTAATTCAGACAACATAGTTCTTATATTATCATCAGATGGTACACTTACATAACTATCAGTAACAGGTAAGCAAAGTACTGAATTAACAACAGATTCAGTAATGTCAAATGAATCTTGTCCTAAATGTAGAACAATCTTACCTGATTGACTCTGAGTAGAATCAATTACCTCAGCATTCTTCCAAGCTTGTGAAATAGCTACTTGATTAATCTGTGGAGATGCTGTCAATGCATAACTTAATGGTCCATATGCCAGAAAGTCCATGATTGGATGAAAATCAGATGACACTCCTTCCTTGTTGGTGATAGCTGCAACATGATTGTTTGTCATAAAATCAAAGTCACCAAACTTGAAGGCTACTGATTTAGGTAATCTTCTCTGAGCTGCCATTTTTGATCTGAAAAGAACTTGAAAAATTCTTGAAATGAATTAGTGATTTTGAAAACTCAAGAGTGATTTTTTGCTTTAGAGAATGTAAAATTAGAGAAAGCAATTACACGATTAGAGTTTCAAAACAAATATATTTCACAAATCTTTCAGACCACTATCCCACGTTGACACGTAGATTGACAGGTGTCAGTCCCTGAAAAATGCGGTTACCCACGATTTTTGGAAAATAAAATCCAAAATTGATTTTTCATGAAATAAATCAGGGTATAAATAATCAATACTGATCAGCTTCCTTTTCCTGATGACCTCTCATCAAAATAATCACAAAATGCAATGTGATTTAAAAATATAATTTTCAAATCCTGATGGTCACACATGAAATCCTGATCAATATCATCAGAGACTTAATATGGAGTTTTCCACGTGGCATTTTTCTTCTATCTGAAAAAGAAAATAAACAATTAATCTGAACAGAAAATCAATTGGTTAGATATTTTCAATATTTCTTGAAAACAAGAAATACAGTCACATGCAATAATTAGCATTTGACTTCATTAAAACTTCCAAGTGACTGCTCAGCTTCTCATGTCTTTCTTTAAAAGAACCAGACGCCTTATGTCATTCTCCATAATTTCTTTTCTTCTCAACAATGCTTCTCAAACCAAAATTCCCTTCAAACCCATTTTTCAGATTTTTCTCAATCGACGAACATCCTGTTCTTGATCATCTCTTTGAACAAATGACTCTTCTCATCGAACTAATCATAAATGGATTGGTTTTCAACAATATCCAGAGATTTCTCCTAGAACATCCATCTGTTGGATACAATCTTCCCCTAACCTCCTCAAAACTTGAGGATGAAGAATTTGGCCGAGAGTCTGAGGTTGATCTTGATGGGGATGCTATACATTTAAGTTAGCTGCTCTCATTCAAGTCGCCCAGACAAGGAATCCAAGAGCAAATGAGGCTTTCATCCCCTGATGGATTTCTTGAGATGCTCCTTGTCCTGTACCTCAGAGTTCATATCAATAGACAAGTATAGAATTATCAATAGAAATTTAGACAAAAAGATGTTGTATTTCATTTCCATGTAATGATTTCTATTAATGAAAATACAGTTTCTTGTTATCTGCTTGTCTTTTGATTTTTGAATGATGTATAAATTATCAGTATGCAAATATCAAAACTTGCTAGCATAGACTTAACACATCACAGAATTAGATTACTACACAAAGTAAACGTCAGGATTTGAAACAATTTTCATAATCCTGATACTGACACAATACTGATGACGTCAGTATCCTGATAACAAATCTAATCCTGATGATTATTAACAAGTCTATCATACTGAAATTTATCAAGGCAATGTGTTATAACTCAAGCATTTTAACAATCAAATATAGATCCTGACAAGAATATCAAGTCTATAAGCTAAGAACAACATACCTTGCTACTTTTGCAGATGTTACAGATCTAAAAATTTAACATTCCTAACTCACTTACTAGTCTACTGAATGTAGTCTCATCAAGTGGTTTAGTTAAAATATCTGCAAGCTGTTTGTCAGTAGGAACAAAATGAAGTTCCACAGTACCATTCTCAATATGTTCTCTAATAAAATGATACCTGACATCAATGTGCTTAGTCCTTGAATGTTGAACTGGATTTTCTGCAATTTTAATAGCACTAGTATTATCACAAAACATAGGAATATTACTAAGTGTCATACCATAATCCAGCAACTGATTTCTTATCCAAAGGAGCTGTGCACAACAACTGCCTGCTACTATGTACTCAGCTTCTGCAGTTGAGGTTGAAACAGATTGTTGCTTCTTGCTTGCCCAAGAAATCAATCTATTTCCCAAGAATTGACATGTACCTGTAGTGCTTTTCCTGTCTATCTTACACCCTGCATAATCAGAGTCTGAATAGCCAATTAGAAAGAAATCAGATTCTCTAGGATACCACAAACCAAGATTTGGAGTTCCTTTGAGATATCTAAAAATTCTCTTCACAGCAATTAAATGAGATTCCTTAGGATCACTTTGGAATCTAGCACATAAACAGGTAGAAAACATTATATCTGGCCTACTTGCAGTTAGATATAACAATGAGCCTATCATGCCTCTATAACTAGTATTATCCACACTCTTTCCTTTAGGATCAGAGTCTAGTTTAGTGGCTGTTGCCATGGGTGTTTTTGCAACTGCACAGTCTTGAAAGTCAAACCTTTTTAAAAGATCTTTGATATACTTTGACTGATTAATGAAAATACCAGTCTCAGTCTGTTTGACCTGCAAGCCTAAGAAATAATTTAATTCACCCATCATGCTCATCTGATACTTAGACTGCATAAGCTTGCTAAATTTAGCACACAACTTTTCATTAGTAGAACCAAAAATAATATCATCAACATAAACTTGAACTAAAAGCAATTCACCTTTTATCTTTCTAAAGAATAGAGTTTTGTCAATTGTACCTCTTGTGAAGCCATTTTCAAGAAGAAATTTAGACAAAGTCTCATACCATGCTCTTGGTGCCTGCTTTAGTCCATAGAGTGCCTTGTCAAGTTTGTAGACATGATTTGGAAACTTTGGATAAACAAATCCAGGTGGCTGTTCTACATACACTTCTTCATCAAGTTTGCCATTTAGAAAAGCACTCTTTACATCCATCTGGTATACCTTGAATTTTGAATGAGCTGCAAATGCAAGAAACATTCTGATTGCTTCCAATCTTGCTACAGGTGCAAAGGTCTCATCATAATCAATGCCTTCTTCCTGAGAATAACCCTTGGCCACCAGTCTTGCTTTGTTTCTTACAATCATACCAGATTCATCTAGCTTGTTTCTGAAAACCCATCTTGCACCAACAATAGATCTATCTTTAGGTCTTGGTACCAGTTTCCAGACTTTGTTTCTCTCAAACTCATTTAACTCCTCCTGCATTGCAATTACCCAATCAGGATCCTGTAAGGCTTCTTCAACCTTCTTAGGTTCATTCTTTGAGAGAAAACAACTATACAAGCATTCATTTTGAATTGATCTTCTAGTTCGAACACCACTATTTGGATCACCAATTATCAAATCTTCAGTATGATCCTTTGTCCATTTTCTAACAGGTGGTAGATTAACTCTGCTAGTCTCTCCCCCTAAGTTAGTGGTATCCCTTGTAGAAGAATTCTCTCTACCTTCAAAAACTCTCCTTTGATCAATAGAATCAGTAGATTCCATATTGCTGCTAGTTACTGATCTTTCCTCAGTAGAATCTGAAAGGTCAGTTCCTGATGGAGTAGACTCTGAAACGTCAATTCCTGATGGAATAGACTCTGAAAGACTAGTCTGCTCCTGATGATCACTGTGTTCTCTTTGATTTATTTGCTCCCCCTCAACAGTAGCATTCCTTTGAGAAGCAATAGAAATTCCTTCTGGAGAACCTTCATCATCACTGGAGAGTATCTCAGAATTCTTCAGATTTTCAAATTCCAATTTGTCATGGCTTTCATCAGTTTACAAAATTCCAAATTTCTTATCATCAAATGCAACATGAATTGATTCCATAACAATGTGAGTTCTGAGATTATAAACTTTGAAGGCCTTAGATGCTGAATATCCTAGAAAAATTGCTTCATCCGATTTGGCTTCAAATTTTCCAAGTTGTTCTGGATGAACTCTTAGGACATAGCATTTGCATCCAAAGATGTGAAAATATTTCACACTTGGTTTCTTTCCTTTGATCATCTCATAGGGAGTTTTTCCATGACTATTTACCAAGGTACAATTTTGAGTGAAACATGCAGTGTTAATAGCTTCTGCCCAAAAGTAGGTTGGAAGTTTTGCATCTGCAAGCATGGTTCTTGCTGCCTCTATGAGAGTCCTGTTCTTTCTTTCCACTACACCATTTTGTTGAGGTGTACCAGGTGCAGAAAATTGTTGAGTGATTCCATTGTCTGCACAAAACCCCTCCATTGTAGAATTCTTGAATTCTGTACCATTGTCACTCCTAAGTACTTTGACTTTGTACTCAGAGTTATTACGAATATTCTTGATGAGTTCAATGATTTGCTGAGGAGCTTCATCCTTCTTGTGTAGAAAGAACACCCATGTGAACCTTGTGAAATCATCCACCATAACTAGAGCATATCTTTTCTTGCTGATAGACATAATGTTTACTGGACCAAACAGATCAAGATGTAGCATGTGAAATGGTTCAGTAATTGAATTTTCAGTTTTGCTCTTGAAAGTGATTCTTCTTTGCTTTCCAAGCTGACATGCATCACAAAGTCCATCTTGCACAAAATTTGCCTGTGATAGGCCTCTCACCAAATTGTGTTTAACAAGTTGATTAAGCTTCTTGAAATTAAGATGTGAGAGCTTCTTGTGCCAATTCCAGCTTTCATCACTTGTTGCTTTGCTGTAGAGACATCTAACAATTCCTTTAGATGTATCACTTAAGCTGGCTTCATATATGTTACCATGTCTTTGACCAGTTAGAACAATGTCTCCATTCTGCATATTCAAGATTTTGCATCCTTCTCTGTCAAAGATTGATTTGTAACCTTTATCACCCAGTTGACTTATGCTTAAAAGAGTATGTTTCAAGCCTTCAACCAGTGCTACATTTCCTATGATGACATTCCCCAAAACAATTGAGCCATATCCCAGAGTTTCTCCTTTGTTGCCATCTCCAAAAGATATTACTGGGCCAGCTTTCCTCTCAAACTTTGTAAGCAGGGACTTCTTTCCAGTCATATGTCCAGAGCATCCACTGTCCAAGATAATTGAATGCTTCTTTCCTGTGCCCTGCAAACAAAAAGTAACTAGTTAGAATTTTTTAGGACCCAACTTTGATTGGATCCTTTCTTACTAGATTTAGAGACAACAGACTTTGAAGATTTTGCTTTTATTTTACCTGTTGCAGAGTCAACTTTAGACTCTGATCTCACAAACTGTTTGTGACTAGGAGTTTCAGATTTCAAAGAATAATAGTCATAATACAGTTCATGATATTCTCTACACATGTAAATGGAATGAAGTAAACTACCACAATGATAACAAGCTTTTTGTGGTTGGTATTGAATTTTCTGAGTCTTGGGGAATCTGGACTCAGTTTTCCAAGAAGGTTTTTGATTGTAGTCTAGGGCCAAATGATTATGATTACCACACTTATAGCATTTTTTCCTAGGTGCATCAGGTACATTCTTGTAATTATTCTCTTTGTTAATACCTTCTTTTCCATTCCTATTTCTCTTGATCTTGCTAGACTCTGAAAGACCATCTAATCTCTGTTTCAACTGAGACTTAGACAGAAACCCTATGTTTACATTCTTAGGTTTCTCTAACACTTTCTCATCTGAATTACTATTGTTAATCCTTTTGTGTACAACAGGGGTACCTTTTGAATCAACAAATTTAACATGATTAGGTTCAGAAACAATTTTCTTACCTTCAGATTTAGATGTGTTAGCTTCTACCTTACTATCATCATTGACAATAGCTACTTTTTCTTCTTGTCTAGCCTTATCAAAACCTAAACCATTAACCTTACCACGAATTCCACTCTCAAAGATTTCTATTGTCTTCTTACTGGAATTGTTAATGGTCTTAATCACATCTCTCTCTTCTTCTAGTTCTTTTCTGACATAGTCATAAGCCTCAAGAATAACACTATAATCATGCTTAGCTTTATCAGAACTTAACTTGTATTCTTCCATTTGAATTAATTCAGATTCAAGAAAATTATTTCTATCAACTAATTTATCATTCTTAACCTTAAGTTCATCTCTTTCACAAGTAAGAATTCTAAAATTAGTCATAAGATTCTTAAACTCAGCATGGATAGATCTAATTTCATCAGAATTTAAGCTATCAAATGAATCAAGAGAGTGAAGTGATACCTTAACAGAGGATGGAGAAGTTTTCTTTGGAGATCCAGGTTTGTCTGAACTATTGGCCATCAATGCAATGTTGTCATAATCCAATTCATCTTCAGAGTCACTGGAATCAGCCCAATCCTTCTGTGTGACCATAAGTGCATTACCCTTTCCTGAATTCCTAGGCTTCTTTCACTCACTAGCAAAATGTCCAAGCTCGCTGCAGTTAAAGCACTTGATCTTGGCCTTATCAAGCTTGACAATTGTACTTTTGCTTTTGTCACTCTTCCTCTCCTCCTTCTTTTGAAAAGGTCCTTTGCTAAATCTTCTCCTGTTGAATCTTCCTTTCTTGAAAGCTTTAGCAAACATAGCAAAGAGTTCTTGCATATCAGATTCAGAATCATTGTTGTCAGAGTCCATATCAGTAGTCTCTGACTCAGAACTTTCTTTGCTTTTCTTCTTCCTTGAATTCTTTACAGCAATCTCTTCATGCTGTTCTTCAGGAAGCTTCTTAACTTCAGATTGAGCAGTAAGTGCAATAGTCTTCATCTTTCCTTCACTCCTGCTCTTCTTCTGCTGCTTGTCAAGTTCATAAGCTCTCAATTTTCCATATACTGCCTCTAATGAAATCTCATCCAGATCATTAGCTTCCTCAATCGTAGATATCTTCTCATTGTAGAAATCAGGCAAAGCTTTCATGAACTTTGTATTCATATCCTCCAAGTCATAATATTTACCATGCATGGCCATCTCATTGATGAGTTTTGTAAACCTATCAAAGGTATCAGTAAGTGACTCACCAGACTTGGATTCAAAGTACTCATACTGTTGTATAAGTAATGTCCTCATATTCTTCCTGACAGGCTTAGTTCCTTCACAGTGAACCTTAAGATTGTCCCATATATCCTTAGCAGTTTTACAAGAGAGAACATAGTTAGTGAGAACAGAATCAAGACTGTTGAATAATATGTTTCTCACTTTAGCATCTTTGAGAACATTCTCCTTGTCCTTATCTGACCATTCAGATTTTGGCTTCTCTGCTGTATGTTCTGGAACAACCACACCATCAACTGTTGCTTGTCCAATGACCTTTGTTGGAACAAAAGGTTCATCTCTGATTCTGTCAAGATAATCAGGATCTGTTGCTTCCAGATGATGCAACATCTTTACTTCCCATAGAGTATATTCGTTTCTCTTGAGCATAGGAATTTTAGTATTCCCATCCTTGTAACCAGACATGATTGCAGATCTTTATGATTACTCGAAATCAACCTGCTCTGATACCAATTGTTAACTCGAATAACTTGTAGAAGGGGGGGTTGAATACAAGTTATATAATCGTGTCTGATTTTTGCTTAATTATATGAACAAGAATAAACGAATGAATCAAACTCTTGTTTGTATTAATAAGATCAAATACAAACTCTACCAAAGGTGTACAATACCTTTAGCAGCTGCTGACAATACAAATCTCTCTCTGTTTGTTTCGAACTCTCGAATACAAACCTTATACAGAGCTACGCACATTCACTTGTTCGACTCACACTCTTTACAATGATATTGAGAGAGTATTTATAATGCTACCTATCAACTAATAACAGAAAGATATAATCTATACATGACAATGTTCTGCCTTCTAGTCGATAGTTTCCTTCAATAGAAAAACTCTTTCCTTCATAATATCTTCTTGCTTGTTCTTCAAACAACGATCCTGTTTTATAGCACTTACCAGTTTCTGTAGCATCCATAATGACATCATCAGTAACACGACTGATATCAGGATCTGTACACTGCATCAGTATCTGATCAACCATCAGTATTGGACCGTCATCAAGATTTGCTCTCTGTTCCTGACATGTAGTCTCCGATACACTGTTCATTCCTGACTAAACTATACAGACAACTGTCTTACACATAAATCCTATATACAGTGCTAAATCCTTTATAAGATCAGGATTACAAGAAGTATAATGTGTAAATTCTATTCTTAACATCACAACTTATGAATTATTCCTAACAGTTTTAAGCCATTCAGTAGCTTTTGAAATCTACTAAATGTGTCATTCAATGTCTCTCCATTCTTGAAATGGAAGTGCACATACTGTTGGATCAGTAGCTGCATCTTGTTTTCCCTTACCTGTTCTGTACCTTCACAAAGGGTTTGAACAATGTCACATACTTCCTTGGTGGTAGTACAGTTGATAACATTGTCAACCATGTCTGTTTCTAAACCATTAAACAGAATATTCATGGTCCTTTTATCTTTGTGAACTTCTGCAACATCCTCAGTACTCCACTCAGAAACAGGTTTTGGGATGTACGTGTCTAGTGCATCTGCAGCAAGACCAACTCTCGAAGCAGCCTTCATTGGAACATGAGGACCCTTCTCAATGCAATCTACAAAACCTACATCAATAGACATGAGATGTAGACGCATTTTTACTTTCCAGTGAAAGTAATTTTCCCTATCAAGAACCGGTATCTTCACTCCATAATCCTTCTTAGACATGTTGGAAGTGTGTTGATCTTTAAACTTCAAATATATTAGAAGCTTGCTCTGATACCAATTGTTATTCCCAGATTACACACTTGTATAAATGTAGAAGGGGGGGGTTGAATACAATTCTTGATAGTTATAAATTTCTGATAAAAACCACAGAAATCTATAAAGAAATAATTGCTGAATAGAAATGGTTCACAAACACATAAAAAAAAATCAGGTGGTTAAATGTACCACCTGAGACTTTTATTTGAAGAAAACCCTGTGATACAAATGTACACAGCTTCTGTGTTTACAACTCTTTGCTTCTAAAGATATTCAAGGAACCCTAAGCAAATATGTAAGTTTTCTTACAGTCTAACGAGTTGCTACACTTGGTTATATATCCCAAGTTTACAAGTGCTACAGGAATAAGATAATATTAATCTAATTCAAGTTGACTTGCTACTCCACTCCAAATCCACATGTAGCCGAAAGGTTGTCCTTGTGAACAGATATGTCCCCTGCACCTTTCTTGTATGTACTGTGTAAATGGAATGCTTCTTTCTTCTGTGTTTCCAAAGCATGGCTGCCATACTGCTTTTTATACCTACTATCAACCCATGTGATCTGTCAGTCAAACCTGTCCTTATCAACTGCTAATTCCCAGCTAGCATAGGATAAAGTGACAATGATTATCCGTTGATGTTGTGCACAATTATCCATTGACGGTAGTTTGAGCTTTATCCGTTGATCGAGTAGATTTGAGTTGTATCCGTTGATAGAGCCCTGTTCTTATCCGTTGATACACTTTCACTTAGACAGAATTATATAGCATAGCTTATTTACAATTGGCTACCCTATTCTGCCTATCCATTGATGGTCAACATGACTCTGAACAAAAACACTATCAACTGATAAATAGAGATATTGCAGTATGCTACAAAACCTCATCCGTTGATGAGCTACCTGTCAACGAATAGTTATAAAGTCTTATCCGTTGACAGTTACAAAACTTGACTTATACAATTTTGCTTGAATGTTAAGTTATCATCAACTACAACATATTCCTAACAAACACTGATAAACTCTGATAATGTTATTGTCTGATATGAACAACGATGAAGAAAACTGTATGAAGCATGCTTCTCAGTTATTAATCATGAATCTTTCTAATTTATTTGTGATCTAATCTTAGACTGTGCAGAAAATTAACACAAGCATGATACTATTTCATATTTATAGCATCTCTTAGTTTATCTATCCTAAACTCCGAGTCTGTAAATATTGTGTGCATTGCCTCTCATGAATAACTTCTGATGTTGATGACTTCTAAACTCTGTTTAGTTAGATGTTGTAATCAGTAAACTCCCGAAGAAGTTGTATATAGGATGCTAGAATTTCTTTCTGATTATGTTGTATCTAGGAAGAACCAGGAACTTGCTGGTAATAGTAAGGGCTAAAATTATCTAATTTTTGGTGACTAATCAAAGATCAGGAAGAACCAGGAACTTATCACAAGATAATGGCTAAAATTCTCTAATTTTTGGTGACTAGTCAAAGACTAGGATGACCCAGGAACTTATTAATAGATAAGGGCTAAAATTCTAGGATTTTTGGTGACTAGTCAGAGATTAGGAAGACCCAGGAACTTGTCAAAATGATAAGGGCTAAAATTATAGGATTTTTGGTGACTAGTTACAACTTCTGTTAAAAAAAATCTGTATATTTTTTTTCTGTAAATTTTTATTTAGCAAGGGGGTAAAAGTTAGTTCAGAGTTTCTGTATTTTGTTAACTACAGAGTTTAGCATTCATCATACATTCAGTGTTAACTATGAGAGTTTGTGCATCCAGTGTTTACTGATTTATTTTTATGGATTTTATGAAATATTAGATGCTCTAAAAATTGGATAAGTAAACTCTGCTATACACACACATATATTCACATCTGTGTAGTGTTTGAAAAGGTTACGGTAATAAAGTTAGAGAATTGACAAACGCTGATGAATTTTGTCTAATATTCTAAGGTATATTTTATTTCAGATGATTTCAAACTTGGGGTAAAAAGAGTTTTGACAGCTGTTAATAAGTGTAGGAGTGTTAAAGTGTGTCAGTAATGGGAGAGAAAAAGTAAAAGTAATTATTGCTATAATTACTGAGCAATACAAAGTTGTTCCGCTAATTTTGTGCCACGTGTCCCACTCACACATTTATCAAGAATCGTGTTCCACTCACACATGGTAACTGGTTGTGTGTATTAATGTTAAAACGATTGGGTTTAATTTTTCTTTACATATCTAATCATTTCACTTAAACTCTTTATATTCACTCACCCACTTACACACCCACTCACAATTACTTTTTACACAACCACTCAGTTATTTCGTATTTTTCACTTGAGCACTTTAGCAAACACCTTTCATTCATACCATTTTCTTTCATATTTTCTTTTCAAATTGTTCTAATGGCTACCAAATCTTTTACTGCTCTAGGGCTTTTGTTTGTTTCTAACAATTATGCAGCCCCGTTGAATAATGAGAACGTACCAGATGCATTTCATTTGATGCAAAACTTCTTGAGGGATTTCGAAATAGGTCAAGCTCTGGTCGAACCACAAACGCTTTCTGCCTCGCAGATTGCTTCTTTCTGGCAGAATTCTGTTTATGATGATGGAGGAGAGAATGGGACTCCATCTATTATTTTCACCTATGAGGAAGCAGAGTATATTATTCTCCAACCACTGTCAGAGAAACCATGGGCTTTGATACACACACTTCCTACAGTGTTGCTCCTGAAAATACTCTGAAAGAGATGTTGCAGCAGATTGGTTATTCAGATTCTCTTGCCAGACTAGGAAATGTGAAAAGGCCAAAGCTACGGAAGGAGTGGAGTTTCTTCTTCGATTGTATAACAAGGGCTTTTGGCAAGAAAGTCACCAACTAGGATGCAATTCCTACTGACAGTCTCCAAATTGGGTATTCTCTTCTCTATGGAAGTAATTTCGATTTTGGTAGACTTGTGTTAATGAACATAGGTGATAGATTATCAGAGTCTACTACTGTCTACTTTGCTAGATTTTGTCAACTATTATTCACTGCTTGTGTGTCTGGAGTTGTAATTGCTGAGGATGATGTAATTCAGCCTTTTAAGGTCAACAAGAGAATATTCTCTGATCTGACTAATAAGGATGCTAACAAGGAGCAATTACCTGCCTTGGTTTTGCCTCTTGCTCTTCAGAACTTTCTACATCAACCCCAAGAACCTCAACAACCAACAACAAACACTGAATTTCAACCCACTCAACCTGATAATCATGAATCAAATACTGAACCACCAATCACAAACACTGAACCTTCGCAAACCATAATTCCTGGTATACCAGCAACCACTCAATCACCTCAACCACAAACTCAACCTCAATCTCAAATTCAACCTCAACCTGACCAACAACCATCTAAACCAAAACATGGAGGTAGAACAAAGCATCCATCACATAATTCAAGGCATAGCTCTGCCAAGGCAAAGAGGGCTAGAAAGGAAAGAAAAGAAAGAGCAAACTGGTCTCCATCACCATCTATTGTCGATGTAGATGAAGAGTCAACCTCTGATGAAGAAGAAGTAGCAGTTAAGGTGCATACCTACAAAAGAAGAAAGTTGCTAATTACTGAATCTGATGAGGAGACGAATATTGAAGCTCCAGAGGTAATCCCTAAAGAGATACCTGCTGTTGAGATAAATACTGCAGAAAAAGCTGTGCAAATACCTGCAACTGTAACTATGGATGAGGACAACAGAGATGGTTTTCTTATATTGGATGATTTTGCTGAAACTGTCATGCCACTCTCTGCTCATTTTGATGTTCCTACTTCCTCTATTGCTACTAATTCTGGAGAAACTGGTGTAGCTGATTAGCCTACTGTAGTTCTTGATGAAACAGTAGCTTCTCACACTGAGCTATTCTCTGATGCTCACCAGGTTTCTGAAAAAGGTGAAGAAGTTGAGCAGTTAACCAAGGCTGTAATCTCTGATACTGTGCATACAGTTGTTCCAATTACAGAGTTTGTAGATAAGACTGTTGAGCAACCAGCCAAGCAAGTTAATGTTGAAGTTATTACTGAGACTGTTGCTGAAAGTGAACCAGTTGCAGATGCAAATGCTGATCAAGATGAAGGAAGTGAAGATTCTGACTCTTCTGAGCATATTCCAGTTCAAACTGATGCAAAGCATGCACCTTTCTCTCAACCTTCAAATACACATGAAATTGAAGCAGAGTATTTTGCTAACTTCTCTATGAATTGGCATAAGGAGGACTGTATTTTTCCAAGGAAGAGAGTAGCTAAGTTTGTGCATCAATCTGCCAAAAAGATTTCAAATCATGATATTCTCTATAATCTTCAAGCAACTGTTGTTCAAGTAAAGACTTTGAGTGAAAGATTTGATGAGTCTCAAAAGGCAATTACTGATTTGAGAGCAGAGGTTGTTGCCAGAGATATGACTGCACAAAGAGACACTTCCATGAGATTCCAGAAATTCTTTAAAGCACAAGATACTCTCTTTCAAGTTTCAAAGACTAGGTCAAGTGGAACAAAATCAGATTGCTTTGTCTGATAAAATTGATTCTATTGCTACCTCCTTGGAGTTGATTACATCTATCCTAATTCCTGATGATGTCAAAAAGGGGGAGAGATTTGCTAAGTCTAAATGCAGGCAGTCTCAAACTCTGACTCAGAAGGATGATGCTGGAGATGGAGGGGCAAAAGATCAAAAGAGTTTAAGGTTAAGAGCTGTTGATAAGAGTTTACAATCTGGCAAAATTGCTAAGTCAAAGTCTGATGGTGTAAACACTGATACTCGGGGTCCTTCCAAGACTCAGAGTTTGTTATTAACTGCTAATCCACAGACTGATGAGGAATTGGCAGCTAAATTGTTTCTTGAAGAGAATGAAGAAGGGGTCACACTTGCAGACATTCAAGCTGAGGAGAAGAATCTTCAAGAAGAGCATAAGAAAGCTTTGAATTCTGGCAAATTCAAGAAGAATGTAAAAGCTGCTAGGCTTGTTCTTAAAGGCATTATTATCAAAGAGAATGTTGGTACTGATCAGAGGATGCAAGTATCCAGAAAACCAACAGAAGCAGAGAGTAAACAGAAGATGAAGGGTAAGGCTGTTGAGGAAGAAAGGGTATTAAAGAAAGTAAATACAACCTCTGTTGCTACACAAGTTGTACATAAGCCTTTGTCTGCTTCAATGCAAGCAATTTTTGGGAAATCAATAATTTGTGAACAAACTCTGGAGGTTGGAGGAAATTTTCTACAGAGCAGAGCTTTAATGGGAAAGATAGGAAGAGATAAAGCTGGTTTGGGCTCACATAGAGAAAAGAGAATGAATTCCAGTCCTCAAGATCCTTCGTCACTGGATGTTCCAAGTCTTGGTGTTACACAAGAAAGTTTAGATAGACTGGAATCAGTGTAGTTGATTCACCAGAAGAGTTTAGAAAATGATTTTCTTTTGTACTTTATGGCTGATGGAACCGTATACAAAATTGGTGAGGATGATCTTGATTTGAAGCTATGGGAGGAATTAGTGTATGTTCTTTATATTTTCCGAGTTAAGAATCAAAGGACTCATCAAGCTACAAATGTGCTGAGAAAGAAGATGCTGCATAATTTGGCGGTTAGAGGTATAAAGTATAACAGTCAGTATGTTCCAAAGTACAGAGACTTTCATGGCAATCTAGTTGAAATGAAGAAAGACAGTGCGAAGCTGAAGACAGACTTGGGTATAACAGTGCTTGATTTTAACTCTGAGTCAAAGACAACACATTTCATCAGACTAGGAAATGAAATGAGAAGAAACAAAATTTATTCTCTGAGATCTGCTATCTACCAAACTGGTGAAACTGATCCTAAGCTGAAAGGGATCAAGGAGATTATGCAGAGAGAACTTGAAAATGCAGAGAGAAAATTGTTGATTGACTATCTCAGATCAACACCAGATGTTGAAGAAATTAAGTGAATAATGCTCTGTAAGAATTTCTTGCTTTCTGTAGATTTTGTTTAAGTAGAAGTTTAAACTATGATTATTTGTTAAACACTGCATTTGTCTATTTTGTTTTGACATCATCAATTATTGTTAACTTGTGCATTTTTGCTAATAAACAAGTTGGGGGAGATTGTTAGATATAATTGATGTAAGTATTAATCAGTGTTTAAGTGTTACAGTGATAAATCAGAGTTTAGCTGGAAGCGGTCAGAGTTTATGTTAACTCGAATAACTTGTAGAAGGGGGGGGGGGTTGAATACAAGTTATATAATCGTGTCTGATTTTTGCTTGATTATATGAACAAGAATAAACGAATGAATCAAACTCTTGTTTGTATTAATAAGATCAAATACAAACTCTACCAAAGGTGTACAATACCTTTAGCAGCTGCTGACAATACAAATCTCTCTTTCTGTTTGTTTCGAACTTTCGAATACAAACCTTATACAAAGCTACGCACACGAACTCACAACTTCGTCGCTCTTTTACAGTGATATTGAGAGAGTATTTATAATGCTACCTATCAACTAATAACAGAAAGATATAATCTATACATGACAATGTTCTGCCTTCTAGTCGATAGTTTCCTTCAATAGAAAAACTCTTTCCTTCATAATATCTTCTTGCTTGTTCTTCAAACAACGATCCTGTTTTATAGCACTTGCCAGTTTCTGTAGCATCCATAATGACATCATCAGTAACACGACTGATATCAGGATCTGTACACTGCATCAGTATCTGATCAACCATCAGTATTGGACCATCATCAGGATTTGCTCTCTGTTCCTGACATGTAGTCTCCGATACACTGTTCATTCCTGACTAAACTATACAGATAACTGTCTTTACACATAAATCCTATATACAGTGCTAAATCCTTTATAAGATCAGGATTACAAGAAGTATAATGTGTAAATTCTATTCTTAACATCACAACTTATGAATTATTCCTAACAATCTCCCCCTATTTATGCTTTACAATCTGAAGCATAAATCTAAGTTGTGGATGTCAAAACATATAACAATACAACCAGAATAGAATTTATGAATGTAGAATTATGAAGTTAAGTACCTCCTTCTCAGATGTAGACGATTATCTAGTACTTAGAAGAAAGAATTTTAACTATTAATGCTGCTCTTCCTTTACCACTTCCTAGCTGAGATTCACCACTGTCACTCCTGCTAGTTCTTCTTTTTACTACCCTTTGTCTGAACTTTATCTCCCCCAGCTTTATCATCCCCAGTCTGGTGGTGTTGTTGTTGTTGTCTTTGAATTGACTTTATCTCCCCCTTTTTGACATCAGCAACATTAATTCCAAGAGATTCAGAAACAGAACAAATGAGATTCATAAGAACTGCTTGATTTTCCATAATTGTGACTTGGTTATCTTCAAGTGATTGAAGTCTTGTTTGAATATCAATTTGAGAATTCTGAATATCTTTCAAAACATCAAAATGAACTTCAATGTTGGAAGTGCTTCTAGTATCTCTAGTATCAGAATCAGAAAGAACTGTATCGTTAAGTCTTGTAGAAGAAGTTGCTTGAGTTGTATGATATTCAAGTAATAAAACCTGATTAGAAGTATCAACATCTTCATCTTTCTGTTCTGAAACTGAAACATGATCATCATCTCCTTCACCAGTATTCTGTGTACTAACATCTTCAAATCCTGACTTCTCCTTAGAGTGATCAGAGACTGTTGATGTCTCAATTCGAGCTGATATTGGAAGTACATACAAAGGAACACTAGGATCATTAGGATCTTCATCTGGTACATATGTATCAAGAGATTGCTTTATCCTGGCACCTCTTCTGTTAATAATTGCTGCAAGCCTCTCCTTTTGCTTCTGAGCTTTAACTTCTGGCTTTGCATTGTGATGTGCTAGGTCATTCTTCTGATACATTTTGATGAATGAATAAGTACCAGCATCCATACCCAAATTTTCAGACCAAGATTCAGGAAAAACCTGATCCCAGAAATCAAATGATGGTTTCCTAATTTTCTCTCCCTCACTATGGAGTTGATCATCCATACCCTCATTCTCACTTTGACTTACTAAAGTCAACACTCTTTCTACCTCACCTTTTGCCTGGTCAGGAGCCAGCCGCTCAAATTGTGGATCTAAGTCCATCTTTTCAAGTGTATCACTCAAATTTAGATAAGTGCTCTCATGACCTACAGAAAAATAGAGTTTAGAAGAATTTTTTATACCTGAACTCACATGGAGAGAGGGTTCCTCATTTGGCATGTGGCTTGAGGTTTTCTCCAAGGAGTGAGCTGCTATAGTCTCTGAACCCTTACAATCATCTTCTTTCCTTTCAGAAACTACAGGCTCCAGTATACCACTTTCAGGTTCTTTACTAGACTCTGATGTCTTCAGTAATACTTCATTAGACACCATAGTTAGTACATCACCATCTTTAAGTGTTGTTTGCTGAGACACACCCTCAAGGTGGATAGACTCTGACTGAACAAAATTTGTTTGACCTTCAGAAAAATCAACCAAAGTCATTCCTCTCATATCATAGGGTATCTCACTTGCATTCTCAGTCATCACAGAAGTCCTTTCAACATCAACTATCACAGCTCCTGAGTCATCCTTCCTCTGACTAGATGGTTCTTGTGTTACAGTGACTGTGATCTGATCTTTCCTACTATTCACCACTGATGCAATAGTATCTTCTGTTGACTGCTTCCCTCTATCTACTTCCTCCAGTTGTTCACCTTGAGCTGAAGCATCTTCAATAATTACATTCTTGTCAAATAAATATGCATGAAGTGATTGAAGTGCACCATGCTTCGAGAGTCCAAATTTCTTGACTAATTGTCTTCTGACAGACACATAGAAATACATCTTCATTAAGTCAAGTCTTTGATGTAGAAGTCCATATTCATCTGGAAATAAAAGTTTTGGTACTCTTTCAACCAGAAAATCTAGAACAGGCCTTGACAATTTCACTTTGAGAGAAATTAGTCCCAAAGCCAGTCTGTATGATAATGTAGTTTCCCATGAAGAATCAATATCCAGATCTCTCTTGTCAAATACTGACATAGATGTAGCTTAATTTGTAGAAACCTGCATGATATTAGTTAGACTAGACTCTGTGTGTGTAGGTGACAATTGAATCTTTCTCCTTGTTCTCCTGATATAGTGAGCAAAAGATTTATCCTGAGAAGACTCAAGAGGTGTAGACACAGAAGTGATCTTGGGATGAGATCTTTGTTCAATAGACACAGTCTTTTGAGAGACAGTATCCAGTAACTGTTTTCCCTTTTTAAGAACTACAGTCTTTTGGGAGACTGCAGCCTGGCTGTGACTAAGTTTTTCATCTCTTTATGCTAACAAAGAAAGTTGAATTGCAGCCTTCAATTCTGCTCTCTCAGCAAGAGTTAAATCATCATCATCTTCACTAGAATTACTACTACTACTTGACACAACAAATCTTCTCTTCCTTACAACTGATGTCTTTTGAGAAACACCAGAGGTTGGTTTCTTTGAAACAATAGGCTGTGGATTAAAATTTGGTTCTTGAATTGTTTTAGAGACTATAATGTTTTGGGCTACTTGGGTAGACACAGGTGGGTTCTCCTCCAATTGAGATTCCTCAGCCATTTCACCACAAAAGAAAGAAGAATTGTAGAAAGTAGGAAGATGAGTTTTAAGAATTTCCTGAACATGATATGGATAATGAATTGCAGGTATTTCATCTAGATTCTTTTCATTGTCCTTCTTTGTAATGTCAGAGAAAATTCTCTTTTGCTGTTCATAAGAAGAAACACAATGTTCTCTACCAAATCTAGTTTCAACATCAGGAATAAAATGGTTAACAAACAATTGCATAAATCTATGATAATAAACCATTTTCCTGTTTTGATCTCTTAACCCAAGTTTAATACTCATCTGACTTAAGATAATATGACCAATGTTGATTACTCTGTCATAAAGCAAACTATAAGCAATATGTGAAGTAACAGAAGTAATTTGCTGAAAAGAACTACATTTGCCAGTAAAACATTTAGCAATTTGATCAAAGTAAAAAGACCATTCCTTTCTAAGAAAAGACCTATTCAACTGGCTCATGTTATCTAGAGGTCCACTATAACCTAATTCAGACAACATAGTTCTTATATTATCATCAGATGGTACATTCTCATAACTATCAGTAACAGGTAAACAAAGTACTGAATTAACAACAGATTCAGTAATGTCAAATGAATCTTGTCCTAAATGTAGAACAATCTTACCTGATTGACTCTGAGTAGAATCAATTACCTCAGCATTCTTCCAAGCTTGTGAAACAGCTACTTGATTAATCTGTGGAGATGCTGTCAATGCATAACTTAATGGTCCATATGCCAGAAAGTCCATGATTGGATGAAAATCAGATGATACTCCTTCCTTGTTGGTGATAGCTGCAACATGATTGTTTGTCATAAAATCAAAGTCACCAAACTTGAAGGCTACTGATTTAGGTAATCTTCTCTGAGCTGCCATTTTTGATCTGAAAAGAAACTTGAAAAATTCTTGAAATGGATTAGTGATTTTGAAAACTCAAAAGTGATTTTTGCTTTAGAGAATGTAAAATTAGAGAAAGCAATTACACGATTAGAGTTTCAAAACAAATATATTTCACAAATCTTTCAGACCATTATCCCACGTTGACACGTAGATTGACAGGTGTCAGTCCCTGAAAAAATGCGGTTACCCACGATTTTTGGAAAATAAAATCCAAAATTGATTTTTCATGAAATAAATCAGGGTATAAATAAGTAATACTGATCAACTTCCTTTTCCTGATGACCTCTCATCAAAATAATCACAAAATGCAATGTGATTTAAAAATATAATTTTCAAATCCTGATGGTCACACATGAAATCCTGACCAATATCATCAGAGACTTAATATGGAGTTTTCCACGTGGCATTTTTCTTTTATCTGAAAAAGAAATAAAAATTAATCTGAACAGAAAATCAATTGGTTAGATATTTTCAATATTTCTTGAAACAAGAAATATAGTCACACGCAATACTTAGCATTTGACTTCATTAAAACTTCCAAGTGACTGCTCAGCTTCTCACGTCTTTCTTTAAAAGAACCAGACGCCTTATGCCATTCTCCATAACCTTTCAATTTCTTTTCTTCTTAACAATGCTTCTCAAACCAAAAACCCCTTCAAACCCATTTTCCAGATTCTTCTTGATCGATGAACATCCTGTTCTTGATCATCTCTTTGAACAAATGACTCTTCTCATCGAACTAATCATGAATGGATTGGTTTTCGAAAATATCCAGAGGTTTCTCCTAGAACATCCATCTGTTGGATACAATCTTCCCCTAACCTCCTCAAAACTTGAGGATGAAGAATTTGGCCGAGAGTCTGAGGTTGATCTTGATGGAGATGCTATTCATTTAAGTTATCCAAGAGCAAACGAGGCTTTCATCCCCTGATGGATTTCTTGAGATGCTCCTTGTCCTGTTCCTCAGAGTTCATATCAAAGACAAGTATAGAATAGAGATTTAGACAAAAAGATGTTGTATTTCATTTCCATGTAATGATTTCTATTAATGAAAATACAGTTTCTTGTTATCCGCTTGTCTTTTGATTTTTGAATGATGTATAAATTATCAGTATGCAAATATTAAAACTTGCTAGCATAGACTTAACACATCACAGAATCAGATTACTATACAAAGTAAACGTCAGGATCTGAGACAATTTTCATAATCCTGATACTGACACAATACTGATGACGTCAGCATCCTGATGACAAATCTAATCCTGATGATTATTAACAAGTCTATCATACTGAAATTTATCAAGGCAAAGTGTTATAGCTAAAACATTTAACAATCAAATATAGATCCTGACAAGAATATCAAGTCTATAAGCTAAGAACAACATACCTTGCTACTTTTGCAGATGTTACAGATCTAAAAATTTAACATTCCTAACTCACTCACTAGTCTACTGAATGTAGTCTCATCAAGTGGTTTAGTTAGAATATCTGCAAGCTGTTTGTCAGTAGGAACAAAATGAAGTTCCACAGTACCATTCTCAATATGTTCTCTAATAAAATGATACCTGACATCAATGTGCTTAGTCCTTGAATGTTGAACTGGATTTTCTGCAATTTTAATAGCACTAGTATTATCACAAAACATTGGAATATTACTAAGTGTCATACCATAATCCAGCAACTGATTTCTTATCCAAAGGAGCTGTGCACAACAACTGCCTGCTGCTATGTACTCAGCTTCTGCAGTTGAGGTTGAAACAGATTGTTGCTTCTTGCTTGCCCAAGAAATCAATCTATTTCCCAAGAATTGACATGTACCTGTAGTGCTTTTCCTGTCTATCTTACACCCTGCATAATCAGAGGCTGAATAGCCAATTAGAAAGAAATCAGATTCTCTAGCATACCATAAACCAAGATTTGGAGTTCCTTTGAGATATCTAAAAATTCTCTTCACAACAATTAAATGAGATTCCTTAGGATCACTTTGGAATCTAGCACATAAACAGGTAGAAAACATTATATCTGGCCTACTTGCAGTTAGATATAACAATGAGCCTATCATGCCTCTATAACTAGTATTATCCACACTCTTTCCTTTAGGATCAGAGTCTAGTTTAGTGGCTGTTGCCATGGGTGTTTTTGCAACTGCACAGTCTTGAAAGTCAAACCTTCTTAAAAGATCTTTGATATACTTTGACTGATTAATGAAAATACCAGTCTCAGTCTGTTTGACCTGCAAGCCTAAGAAATAATTTAGTTCACCCATCATGCTCATCTGATACTTAGACTGCATAAGCTTGCTAAATTTAGCACACAACTTTTCATTAGTAGAACCAAAAATAATATCATCAACATAAACTTGAACTAAAAGCAATTCACCTTTTATCTTTCTAAAGAATAGAGTTTTGTCAATTGTACCTCTTGTGAAGCCATTTTCAAGAAGAAATTTAGACAAAGTCTCATACCATGCTCTTGGTGCCTGCTTTAGTCCATAGAGTGCCTTGTCAAGTTTGTAGACATGATTTGGAAACTTTGGATCAACAAATCCAGGTGGCTGTTCTACATAAACTTCTTCATCAAGTTTGCCATTTAGAAAAGCACTCTTTACATCCATCTGGTATACCTTGAATTTTGAATGAGCTGCAAATGCAAGAAACATTCTGATTGCTTCCAATCTTGCTACAGGTGCAAAGGTCTCATCATAATCAATGCCTTCTTCCTGAGAATAACCCTTGGCCACCAGTCTTGCTTTGTTTCTTACAATCATACCAGATTCATCTAGCTTGTTTCTGAAAACCCATCTTGCACCAACAATAGATCTATCTTTAGGTCTTGGTACCAGTTTCCAAACTTTGTTTCTCTCAAACTCATTTAACTCCTCCTGCATTGCAATTACCCAATCAGGATCCTGTAAGGCTTCTTCAACCTTCTTAGGTTCATTCTTTGAGAGAAAGCAACTATACAAGCATTCATTTTGAATTGATCTTCTAGTTCGAACACCACTATCTGGATCACCAATTATCAAGTCTTCAGTATGATCCTTTGTCCATTTTCTAACAGGTGGTAGATTAACTCTGCTAGTCTCTCCCCCTAAGTTAGTGGTATCCTTTGTAGAAGAATTCTCTCTACCTTCAAAAACTCTCCTTTGATCAATAGAATCAGTAGATTCCATATTGCTGCTAGTTACTAATCTTTCCTCAGTAGACTCTGAAAGGTCAGTTCCTGATGGAGTAGACTCTGAAACGTCAATTCCTGATGGAATAGACTCTGAAAGACTAGTCTGCTCCTGATGATCACTGTGTTCTCTTTGATTTATTTGCTCCCCCTCAACAGTAGCATTCCTTTGAGAAGCAATAGAAATTCCTTCTGGAGAACCTTCATCATCACTTGAGAGTATCTCAGAATTCTTCAGATTTTCAAATTCCAATTTGTCATGGCTTTCATCAGTTTGCAAAATTCCAAATTTCTTATCATCAAATGCAACATGAATTGATTCCATAACAACGTGAGTTCTGAGATTATAAACTTTGAAGGCCTTAGATGCTGAATATCCTAGAAAAATTGCTTCATCCGATTTGGCTTCAAATTTTCCAAGTTGTTCTGGATGAACTTTTAGGACATAGCATTTGCATCCAAAGATGTGAAAATATTTCACACTTGGTTTCTTTCCTTTGATCATCTCATAGGGAGTTTTTCCATGACTATTTACCAAGGTACAATTCTGAGTGAAACATGCAGTGTTAATAGCTTCTGCCCAAAAGTAGGTTGGAAGTTTTGCATCTGCAAGCATGGTTCTCGCTGCCTCTATGAGAGTCCTGTTCTTTCTTTCCACTACACCATTTTGTTGAGGTGTACCAGGTGCAGAAAACTGTTGAGTGATTCCATTGTCTGCACAAAACCCCTCCATTGTAGAATTCTTGAATTCTGTACCATTGTCACTCCTAAGTACTTTGACTTTGTACTCAGAGTTATTATGAATATTCTTGATGAGTTCAATGATTTGCTGAGGAGCTTCATCCTTCTTGTGTAGAAAGAACACCCATGTGAACCTTGTGAAATCATCCACCATAACTAGAGCATATCTTTTCTTGCTGATAGACATAATGTTTATTGGACCAAACAGATCAAGATGTAGCATGTGAAATGGTTCAGTAATTGAATTTTCAGTCTTGCTCTTGAAAGTGGTTCTTCTTTGCTTTCCAAGATGACATGCATCACAAAGTCCATCTTGCACAAAATTCGCCTGAGGTAGGCCTCTCACCAAATTGTGTTTAACAAGTTGATTAAGCTTCTTGAAATTAAGATGTGATAGCTTCTTGTGCCAATTCCAGCTTTCATCACTTGTTGCTTTGCTGTAGAGACATCTAACAATTCCTTTAGATGTATCACTTAAGCTGGCTTCATATATGTTACCATGTCGTTGACCAGTTAGAACAATGTCTCCATTCTGCATATTCAAGACTTTGCATCCTTCTCTTTCAAAGATTGATTTGTAACCTTTATCACCCAGTTGACTTATGCTTAAAAGAGTATGTTTCAAGCCTTCAACCAGTGCTACATTTTCTATGATGACATTCCCCAAAACAATTGAGCCATTTCCCAGAGTTTCTCCTTTGTTGCCATCTCCAAAAGATATTACTGGGCCAGCTTTCCTCTCAAACTTTGTAAGCAGGGACTTTTTTCCAGTCATATGTCCAGAGCATCCACTGTCCAAGATAATTGAATGCTTCTTTCCTGTGCCCTGCAAACAAAAAGTAACTAGTTAGAATTTTTTAGGACCCAACTTTGATTGGATCCTTTCTTACTAGATTTAGAGACAACAGACTTTGAAGATTTTGCTTTTATTTTACCTGTTGCAGAGTCAACTTTAGACTCTGATCTCACAAACTGTTTGTGACTAGGAGTTTCAGATTTCAAAGAATAATAGTCATAATACAGTTCATGATATTCTCTACACATGTAAATGGAATGAAGTAAACTACCACAATGATAACAAGCTTTTTGTGGTTGGTATTGAATTTTCTGAGTCTTGGGGAATCTGGACTCAGTTTTCCAAGAAGGTTTTTGATTGCAGTCTAGGGCCAAATGATTATGATTTCCACACTTATAGCATTTTTTTCTAGGTGCATCAGGTACATTCTTGTAATTATTCTCTTTGTTAATACCTTCTTTTCCATTCCTATTTCTTTTGATCTTGCTAGACTCTGAAAGACCATCTAATCTCTGTTTCAACTGAGACTTAGACAGAAACCCTATGTTTACATTCTTAGGTTTCTCTAACACTTTCTCATCTGAATAACTATTGTTAATCCTTTTGTGTACAATAGGGGTACCTTTTGAATCAACAAATTTAACATGATTAGGTTCAGAAACAATTTTCTTACCTTCAGATTTAGATGTGTTAGCTTCTACCTTACTATCATCATTGACAGTAGCTACTTTTTCTTCTTGTTTAGCCTTATCAAAACCTAAACCATTAACCTTACCACGAATTCCACTCTCAAAGATTTCTATTGTCTTCTTACTGGAATTGTTAATGGTTTTAATCACATCTCTCTCTTCTTCTAGTTCTTTTCTGACATAGTCATAAGCCTCAAGAATAACACTATAATCATGCTTAGCTTTATCAGAACTTAACTTGTATTCTTCCATTTGAATTAATTCAGATTCAAGAAAATTATTTCTATCAACTAATTTATCATTCTTAACCTTAAGTTCATCTCTTTCACAAGTAAGAATTCTAAAATTAGTCATAAGATTTTTTAACTCAGCATGGATAGATCTAATTTCATCAGAATTTAAGCTATCAAATGAATCAAGAGAGTGAAGTGATACCTTAACAGAGGATGGAGAAGTTTTCTTTGGAGATCCAGGTTTGTCTGAACTATTGGCCATCAATGCAATGTTGTCATAATCCAATTCATCTTCAGAGTCACTGGAATCAGCCCAATCCTTCTGTGTGACCATAAGTGCATTACCCTTTCCTGAATTTCTAGGCTTCTTACACTCACTAGCAAAGTGTCCAAGCTCGCTGCAGTTAAAGCACTTGATCTTGGTCTAATCAAGCTTGACAATTGTACTTTTGCTTTTGTCACTCTTTTTCTCCTCCTTCTTTTGAAAAGGTCCTTTGCTAAATCTTCTCCTGTTGAATCTTCCTTTCTTGAAAGCTTTATAAAACATAGCAAAGAGTTCTTGCATCTCAGATTCAGAATCATTGTTGTCAGAGTCCATATCAGTAGTCTCTGACTCAGAACTTTCTTTGCTTTTCTTCTTCCTTGAATTCTTTACAGCAATCTCTTCATGTTGTTCTTCAGGAAGCTTCTTAACTTCAGATTGAGCAGTAAGTGCAATAGACTTCATCTTTCCTTCACTCCTGCTCTTCTTCTGCTGCTTGTCAAGTTCATAAGCTCTCAATTTTCCATATACTGCCTCTAATGAAATCTCATCCAAATCATTAGCTTCCTCGATCGCAGATATCTTCTCATTGTAGAAATCAGGCAAAGCTTTCATGAACTTTGTATTCATATCCTCCAAGTCATAATATTTACCATGCATGGCCATCTCATTGATGAGTTTTGTAAACCTATCAAAGGTATCAGTAAGTGACTCACCAGACTTGGATTCAAAGTACTCATACTGTTGTATAAGTAATGTCCTCATATTCTTCCAGACAGGCTTAGTTCCTTCACAGTGAACCTTAAGATTGTCCCATATATCCTTAGCAGTTTTACAAGAGAGAACATAGTTAGTGAGAACAGAATCAAGACTGTTGAATAATATGTTTCTCACTTTAGCATCTTTGAGAACATTCTCCTTGTCCTTATCTGACCATTCAGATTTTGGCTTCTCTGTTGTATGTTCTGGAACAACCACACCATCAACAGTTGCTTGTCCAACGACCTTTGTTGGAACGAAAGGTCCATCTCTGATTCTGTCAAGATAATCAGGATCTGTTGCTTCCAGATGATGCAACATCTTTACTTCCCATAGAGTATATTCGTTTCTCTTGAGCATAGGAATTTTAGTATTCCCATCCTTGTAACCAGACATGATTGCAGATCTTTATGATTATTCGAAATCAACCTGCTCTGATACCAATTGTTAACTCGAATAACTTGTAGAAGGGGGGGTTGAATACAAGTTATATAATCGTGTCTGATTTTTGCTTGATTATATGAACAAGAATAAACGAATGAATCAAACTCTTGTTTGTATTAATAAGATCAAATACAAACTCTACCAAAGGTGTACAATACCTTTAGCAGCTGCTGATAATACAAATCTCTCTTTCTGTTTGTTTCGAACTTTCGAATACAAACCTTATACAGAGCTACGCACACGAACTCACAACTTCGTCGCTCTTTTACAATGATATTGAGAGAGTATTTATAATGCTACCTATCAACTAATAACAGAAAGATATAATCTATACATGACAATGTTCTGCCTTCTAGTCGATAGTTTCCTTCAATAGAAAAACTCTTTCCTTCATAATATCTTCTTGCTTGTTCTTCAAACAACGATCCTGTTTTATAGCACTTGCCAGTTTCTGTAGCATCCATAATGACATCATCAGTAACACGACTGATATCAGGATCTGTACACTGCATCAGTATCTGATCAACCATCAGTATTGGACCATCATCAGGATTTGCTCTCTGTTCCTGACATGTAGTCTCCGATACACTGTTCATTCCTGACTAAACTATACAGATAACTGTCTTTACACATAAATCCTATATACAGTGCTAAATCCTTTATAAGATCAGGATTACAAGAAGTATAATGTGTAAATTCTATTCTTAACATCACAACTTATGAATTATTCCTAACAGTTTAGTTAAACGTTGACGAATGGAAGCTCGACAGAGTTTGTTAAACTCTGTCTGGAGGAAGCGTCTACAGGTCAACAGTGATTGAAGAATAATTGAGGATAATTATGGAAGCAATATCTTTGAAGATTGGATAGCTGTCAAAGAGATTGTGTTGACTAAGGAGACGTGTAGCAATCGTGATTGATATCATTTGTATAGCTGATTTATAGGAGTATCAATTTACGATTGTATAACAGCTGTATGTTTTATAAATACAGTTAGGTTAACCCTAGAAGGGTATCGAACAACGAATTATCATTCATTGTAACCTAACCAGCTCTGTGTGATATTTACATCACTGAGAGAGGAATTATTAATTCCAAACAGTTTTTATTTAAAGTGTGTGTTCTTGTTAATCTCTCACATAAATATTAATTATAATTGTGTATTCGGGCTAACAAGAGCAATTGCCTTTCCATGCCTTCTACCATACTCGAAACCTATCCCAACCTTCTAATTCTCAGTGTGATTATTATGATATTCCTGGACTAACTTAAAAGAGTTTCTAAATGCTTTGAGTTTAAACTCATTTTCTGCAATTTGATTCCTGAGAAATTCTTCTATTTCCTTAGCACAGACAATATCATTTTTCAACCTAGCATTCTCTTGAGCTAATGAATCTAGGGGACAGGTTCCAAGCAATAACATTTCATTTTCAGATTGAGAGTTTCATTCTGTTTAGTTAACTTAGCAATTTCTTCGTGAGCAGTAAATAAACTAACATGAATGTTAAACATTTCAGCACTTAAATCTTCAATGGTATGCTTATACTCAGTTTTGGACATATCAAGTAAAACTAGAGATGGTACCTGATTAGATGAACTTGAAGCTTCTTCATCAGATTTGGCCATGAGGGCTAAGTTCACAAACTCCTCTTCTTCTTCATCTTCAGAATCATCCCAGCATTTTCCTTCAGCCACATAGGCTCTTCCTTGATTCCTTTTAAACTGATTTCCAGATCCTTTTCCCTGATTCTGTCTTGGTCTTCTACACTCAGTAGCAAAATGACCTAGCTCGTTGTAGTTGTAACATCTGAACTTCGACCTATCCACCATCCCGGTCATGTATCCTCCTCTTGTGGCTCCACCAGTAGCCTTTGAAAAACTTCCCTTGTTGAACTTAGATTGTAATAACCCTAACTTTAGCAATGCAACAGTGATCACATGAACAGTAAATTTTGAGGATTTAGGGAAAGGGTATGTAAGTACCCTAGATTTGAAATGGAAAATGAATAATCAGGAACCATATTGATGTTGTACTATGAAAATGAGTGACTCAAAATGATAATGGATTTCAGAAATTCCTGAATATGGACTTTAAGGATTTTCGATTTCGATTGAGACTCTATTTAATGTGATATTAAAGAGTATAGAAATGTTAAAGGGTTTATATCTTGAGGAAATAGTGAAGTTAGGTTAAACCAAGGAGTGATCAAGTCAAGGAAATGCCAAGGGAATTTAGATTGTTAAACGAGTTTGAGAATGCTTGAGAACCCGAGAGATAACCGGGAGAGCAACTTCTGAGAAAAAGAGAATATACCAAGGATATTGGATCTAATACCTACTTGAGGATTAGAATCACCCTAACACATTAATATATGATGTGGGAAAGGATAAAATATATTTAAGAGATTTACAAGAGAAAAACCACTGAGACGATCGCAGAAATCGTTCGATGAATCAGATGATGAGAGAACTTTGTACAAAACCCAAACCAAAAGCCCAAATTCGGCCCAACCCAAGTATGGAGCTGATATTAAGTGATATTATTGTGCAAGAGAAGGAAGCCCCTTGGTGCAAATAAGAATAGGAAGGAAGGACTTGGATGCAAAGTACTAGAAACCAAGGACTACCATGCAATTATTAATGGATCAACTTGTTTTAAGCTTTACACTTGACACCCTAGGATTGGTGGACTTCAAACACACTTAATTAAAGGATAAGGATCTGATGTAAAGAGATAGAAACAAGAGGATACATCATTATCCAAGAGAGAAAGCAAAGAAAACACAAAGAAACACACCATTCCACAAACTGTCCAGCAGAAACCAAATTTTAACCACAACCTCTCCACTCCATGGTCATGATTCGGTCCAAATTTCATAGCAATCTAAGTAGTATAGCCTAGTCAAATCCATGCTCAAAGTGGGAGAACCAAACCTGTCCAGATTGTTGACAGATTCGGGGATGATTTTCAAACGGCCATATCTCCTTCATTACTCAATGGAATTTTGTGTTCTTTATATGGTTAGAAATCTGGTGAGATTCTCTACAACTCTCATTTAGAATCCTTGTCCAGAAAACCTAGGTAAGGCCCTCGTTTTTCATGATCTTTACACTGAGTTATAGCAGATCCGAAATTCTAAGTATGTTCTTGATGTTTCTTGCTAGTTTAAGGTTGTATCAAGGTGTATCAAGGACTACAAGCCCATAGTAAGAGTGTTAAAGCTTCAAAGAAGGTATAAACATCCTTACCCTTTTGAGTTTATGATGGATTATGGTTAGTTTTAGTGGATAAGTTTGTATAAATCATGAAACCGTGATTATATGTGTGTTATAAGTTGAGTTGATTGAATATGGAAGGAGTATGTGCTTGTAACCATGGTTGGTAAGATGACCACATGGTGTACGTGATGGTGTATAACGTGGATGATGGATTTGGAGGAGTAATACTTTGGAAAGTAAGAAAATATAGTCGTTATAATGCCCGATTTTCGTTAAACCAAAAGATGCCCTGTTTTTGGCACCCCTATTCACACGGTAGGTTCCTGTCCAGAGCACCAACTGATCATGAAAGGCTAGAGATTGGTTCGTAGATTGTTTTGATATAAGGTGCGTTAAAATCTGATGAACGGTTTAGGAGAAAAAAGTCAGTTTTAGTGAAAGACGTTCGAAAACCGAGAAACCGTAATTGTGTTAACTTTGAGGCTATAACTACCATACTTAGACATTTTTAAAAATTATAACATTTTGGGATATGGTAGTAGGGTAGTCAAAGAGGCATTACCAGTTGGCCTTATGGTAAAATTCGAAATCCATATTTTCGGAGAATTTTTACAGTTAAGTGTGGTCGTTAGGGGAAATGGTGAAAACCCCTGAAACTTCGATTGAGTTTATAAATGGTTAAGTTCTTGAACCTTTGGGGTAATAGTGATACGTTAAACATATATTAAAGTGTCAAGGGTAATTCTATACAAGAGTGTAATGAGTAAGAGATGTGGTATTCTAACGACGGTCCTTTTGTGTTTATAGAAACTCCGGAAGAGACACGAGCCATACCGTCAGGATACCGAAACCGAGGCAAGATCTTTTCTATCCCTACTTGGAAATTATTTATCTTCAAAGAAACTTAATTTCATGGAATATATATGTGATACTATTGTTACTATATTGTTAAGAATTTGTTTTCCTTGATTATTGATATTAAAAGGAGAGGTATATGAGTATGATATGAATATGGATATGAATATGAGTATGAGATGGATATGGATATACATAGAGATGATTATGCATGAAGTGAACATGCCTTATGATTAAAGGAATATGAGAGAATGGTATCAGTTGTTATCTAGAGTTATATAAAGGAATGGTATCAGTTGTTATATAAAGTTATATAAAGGAATGGTATCAGTTATTATCTAGAGTTATATGATCTATAATATTATGTTAAAAATATTCTTTCTAAGTGTTGTGGTAGATATTATTGAGTATAATTTAATACTTCTAAAATAAATGGAACACTTTATGTATATAAGGGCATATTGGTTTCATTGAATACAGAGGAGATGTCTGAGTCATAATCAAAGTATTATGACATATATAAATTTTTTAAAGGTGATGATAAATGGAAATGGAAATGTTATATGTGAAGGGAAATGTGAATGGAAATGTGAATGGAAATGGAAAATGTGAAATGGTTTTTGATAATGGAAAAATGATTTGAAAAAGGGGGATTGCAACAGTAAGCGTAAGAGGCTGTGTGGTAGTGGCACAGTCCAGCATCCAATATTATTCCGGCCCAAGAGTGCCGAGGGAGGATGTAGTGGTGGACCTTCCTCCTGGGGGATGGTGGAGAACCTACTTCCGTCTACCGGTAGTAAAAGGGACTGGTACGGAGGGCGACTGATCATCGTCCTTACGTATTCGGCAACACTGGAAATCCCCAACGTTTTCTTTAAAGGAAAGAATTGGAAAATGGTTTTCAGATTTCTATACTGAAAACAGAAAAATGATATGAAAAGATGGAATTACTGTTACAGATGAAGAGGAACTGATTTTATATTAAATTATATAATCGTTGTATATGAAGGAAATGAGAAGATGATAGCGAAAGATTTGTTCAAGTTTTCATATTATCCTAGAAAAGTACACTGAGATGGTATATTGATTATTATAGCATTTAAGAAGAGGAACTGATATTATATGATATTAGAAGAGAGACTGATGGAATAATACTACATATTTCTTTCGTACAAAGATAATTGAAAAATATATGTCTTGAACGAAAACAAAATTTCTTTCCATAATAACTGGAAATTGTTTTGTTTAATATATATATATATATATATATATATATATATATATATATATATATATATATGATGATTTATTTTCCTTTGATACTAGTTGATAGAAGTTATCTTGATGAGCTATTATAGCTCACTCTTGCTACTTATTTATATAACAGCTAGGTATGCCGATACTACACAGAACGCCCCGCAAGAGGGTAGGGGGAAGGCGACCTTCTGAGAGCGCGCTGGCACCGATTTCTGAGGTAGCGTAGAGGTAGATGGATCCTGAGAGCATTATGTAAAATTAAATGTGTAAGCATGTAATAAACGTTTGATTGTTGAAATGCTTCATGTCAAAGTATTATTCAGCAATGTATTTAAGGATGATTCTGGGTTTGTAATAACTGTTTAACTCTAAACTTTTAATATTGTGGATGTTGTTCTCTGAGCATATGACTGGTGTGTGTGTTAATATTTAAGTGTGGGGTCTATTGTGAGTTTTATTATGCATTTATATTCCAGCTGCAAGAGAAGAATATTAATAAATGGAAATTGGTCCGTGACGGCCTGGATTCATGACCCCGGATTTGGGGCTGTCACAGTTTGGTATCAGAGCTTAGAGTCATATTGCTCAGGAACAAGAGTGATAGTAATATACACATATAGATATATAGGTAATGATATAAAATATGAACTCACATCGAGTTCAAGGGGGGTTTATCGAACGAAGCGTTTATTCTAAGTAGTGATTATAATTTTATAGATTGTTACTAATAAGGGATTATAAAGGTTATGTTTTATTATAGTGAGAGGAAATGAGTGAGTCGAGTTATGTTCATGAGTGGCTAGGGATATATATATATATATATATATATATATATATATATATATATATATATATATATATATATATATATATATATATATATATATATATATATATAAATGTGTTAATCGGTGATATAATTATTGAATATGGAATAATGTATATTGTACCCTAAATTTGGGTAAATAATGGAGAATATTGTTATGTACATAATCATGCCGCCTAAAGGTAATACTAGGGCAAATGTAAAGGAAAATGAGGGAGTTTGAGGTAATAATGTAAGTAGATTGGTGAATAGACACTGATTGTTTGTGGAGGTGAAAGGGTGAAACTGAGGTTGGTCAGTAAAGCCAAGATATACCTTAAGGACCAAGACAGACTGAGACATTCCGAGATTGACTTAAATGAAAAGGTTATTATGCCAAAAGTGTTAAGTTTATGTAGCACACGGGATCGATATGAGAAAGGGAATAGTTGATGTATCAGGAGGTGTATGTTAGATAACCTCGTGAGTATACAAGGTATGTTAGAATATACAATTTAGGAGTATAGTTTGAAGGGTCCTTGATACCGGAGCAGTGTTAGGCCAAGACGATCAATATTACGTAAGTATATCAATCAGAAGGTTGTGTTTTATTGTGGATAAAGGCAGCGAGTATCGAACCAAGTCACGACTAGGTAAATGAAGATAATTGGGAATAGCAGACGATAGGTTGAGGCTACATGGTGAGTGCCAAATTTAAGAAATTTTGGAAAATACGCAATCTAAGATATAAATAGTATTTGAGGAAAACCTTCCATTATTGGGATTTTCAATTGGGCAGAGGCTATTAACGGTAACTACTTTCAAATTTCCTAAAGCCCTGCTAAATTATTGAGTTTCAAATTTTCCTCCACTGGTGAGTAATTCCAGGGTGATCTATCACCTCTTATTCAAAAAGGGCCGGTATCTTTTCAAAACTTTTTGGCACCCTTGAAATGTGTTTCAAAATTGTATTTTATCCATCTTAGTCAAAATATTCCTCTAAGATTATTTTCAGAAGACGGTATTTATCATCATGATTTAAATTTCCCTCTATATTTCTTACTCCAACTAAGAGGAACAACCCTATATGTATACACAAGGACGATCTGTCTATGTGATAGAAAGTCGGGGGGGGGGGGGACGCCCTCACTTGTGTGACGTACAGGTTCTTCCATCATATTGATTTCCCAAATATTCTCTTGTTTCGAATAAGAGCTATTTAAAACTCTTAATCTTATAAATTGTTGTGGGACCCTTGCTTGTTTCTGGGTTCGTTTCAATTCAAAGTCTCTTAAATTCTATCAATTGTTTTGAATATAGAAGATTTCATTAATGGATGGAAGCAATGTTTATAGTATATGTGATTATACAAGGGAACTGGAGATTCCAAGGGAAATTTCAATAAGAGATAATTAGAACTGAAAGCGTTTCGATATAAGAGAGGAAGGAATTTCGCGAGAAGAAATGGGTATATTTGATGATTAGTAAGAGAAAAGAATATGAGGAATTTTATGGTATAATTGAGAGTTACTATTGAGAGTAAGGTATATTTTGAGGATAGAGTCAGAATAAGGATAAACAAAGGAAGTGTGGATAATTAATAAAGGATTCGAGGTGCAATAACTTTTAGTGGAGGAAGGCCAATATTGTGACTAGTACCCTAAGTAGCAAAGAGAGAGATTAAAGATGTTAATTATTCAAAGGATTAATCCAAAAAGGTGTGAAAAAGTAAAACTTGAGGTAAAGATTTTGATGAGAATAATAAAGGGAAATTTCAGATGTGGAATAGATAGTATATCATGAAGGAACTAAGATGGATCAGTAAGATGTAAAGAGCGTATAGTGAACAATAGAGATATGGGATAAGGTATCCGGAGGAAATTGCAAGTACGCGCTAATTTGACCTCTTAAGTGTAAATGTTTGGTTATGGATCGACTAAGTCAATGAATGGTGTAAATGGGCTGATAAAATAGATAAGAATAATCTATCTGTGAGAAAGTAAACTATGGTGATATAAGAAAGTGAGTTATTCTTGTGTCATCCAAATCAATATCTGTTAAGAGTCAGAGAACTCTATAAAAAGGAGATTTGAGAATAATGGGGAAAGTGCAAGGAAAATTCTTAGAATGAAAGGAAAGTATATGTTTGTATAAGTACGAACATGAAATATATATTATAGATAATATTTTCTTACAATTGTTTCAAGGAATATTATTATAACTTATTTTCTTGAAAATTTTACAGAGGTGATATATACAAATGTTGGAGTATTAATATTTTATGTCATGATAGAGATCAAAACATAGTTAAACAATAGTGAGATACACTACCATTCAGGGAAGGCCAATGTGGTGGCCGATACCCTTAGGCAAAAGAGGAAGGAGAGATGAGATAAGATAGAATGACTGAATACAGGAGGAGATTTGCAAGAAAAAGATAGTGAAAGTACTGCTATTGAAAAGCTAAATGGCATGTTGATGAATGACAAGCAAGTTTATGTTGGTGTATTTTTGCGCAAACAAGATAGAGATATTATGAAGGAAAAAAAGGATAGAGAAAGTGGTGTAGAAGTTAGAAGGTGTGGATGAAAAAGATATCTATGGACATTTTCAACATGATTCCGGGACAGAATCCTTTAAAGGGGGGAAGACTGTAATAACCCTAACTTTAGCAATGCTACAGTGATCACATGAACAGTAAATTTTGAGGATTTAGGGAAAGGGTATGTAAGTACCCTAGATTTGAAATGGAAAATGAATAATCAGGAACCATATTGATGTTGTACTATGAAAATGAGTGACTCAAAATGATAATGGATTTCAGAAATTCTTGAATATGGACTTTAAGGATTTTCGATTTCGATTGAGACTCTATTCAATGTGATATTAAAGAGTATAGAAATGTTAAAGGGTTTATATCTTGAGGAAATAGTGAAGTTAGGTTAAACCAAGGAGTGATCAAGTCAAGGAAATGCCAAGGGAATTTAGATTGTTAAACGAGTTTGAGAATGCTTGAGAACCCGAGAGATAACCGGAAGAGCAACTTCTGAGAAAAAAAGAATATATCAAGGATATTGGATTTAATACCTACTTGAGGATTAGAATCACCCTAACACATTAATATATGATGTGGGAAAGGATAAAATATATTTAAGAGATTTACAAGAGAAAAACCACTGAGACGATCGCAGAAATCGTTCGATGAATCAGATGACGAGAGAACTTTGTACAAAACCCAAACCAAAAGCCCAAATTCGGCCCAAAACAAGTATGGAGCTGATATTAAGTGATATTATTGTGCAAGAGAAGGAAGCCCCTTGGTGCAAATAAGAATAGGAAGGAAGGACTTGGATGCAAAGTGCTAGAAACCAAGGACTACCATGCAATTATTAATGGATCAACTTGTTTTAAGCTTTACACTTGACACCCTAGGATTGGTGGACTTCAAACACACTTATTTAAAGGATAAGGATCTGATGTAAAGAGATAGAAACAAGAGGATACATCATTATCCAAGAGAGAAAGCAAAGAAAACACAAAGAAACACACTATTCCACAAACTGTCCAGCAGAAACCAAAGGCAAAGAAAAATTTATATCTCCATTTCTATCCATGATAAAATTACCAACTTTTAACCACAACCTCTCCACTCCATGGTCATGATTCGCTCCAAATTTCATAGCAATCCAAGTAGTATAGCCTAGTCAAATCCATGCTCAAAGTGGGAGAACCAAACCTGTCCAGATTGTTGACAGATTCAGGGATGATTTTCAAACGGCCATATCTCCTTCATTACTCAATGGAATTTTGTGTTCTTTATATGGTTGGAAATCTGGTGAGATTCTCTACAACTCTCCTTTAGAAGCCTTATCCAGAAAACCTAGGTAAGGCCCTCGTTTTTCATGATCTTTACACTGAGTTATAGCAGATCCGAAATTCTAAGTATGTTCTTGATGTTTCTTGCTAGTTTAAAGTTGTATCAAGGTGTATCAAGGACTACAAGCCTATAGTAAGAGTGTTAAAGCTTCAAAGAAGGTATAAACATCCTTACCCTTTTGAGTTTATGATGGATTATGGTTAGTTTTAGTGGATAAGTTTGTATAAGTCATGAAACCGTGATTATATGTGTGTTATAAGTTGAGTTGATTGAATATGGAAGAAGTATGTGCTTGTAACCATGGTTGGTAAGATGACCACATGGTGTAGGTGATGGTGTATAAGGTGGATGATGGATTTGGAGGAGTAATACTTTGGAAAGTAAGAAAATATAGCCGTTATTATGCCCGATTTTCGTTAAACCAAAAGATGCCCTGTTTTTGGCACCCCTATTCACACGGTAGATTCCTGTCCAGAGCACCAACTGATCATGAAAGACTAGAGCTTGGTTCGTAGATTTTTTTGATATAAGGTGCGTTAAAATCTGATGAACGGTTTAGGAGAAAAGTCAGTTTTAGTGAAAGACGTTCGAAAACCGAGAAACCGTAATTGTGTTAACTTTGAGGCTATAACTACCATATTTAGACATTTTTAAAAATTATAAAATTTTGGGATATGGTATTAGGGTAGTCAAAGAGGCATTACCAGTTGGCCTTATGGTAAAATTCGAAATCCATATTTTCTGAGAATGTTTACAGTTAAGTGTGGTCGTTAGGGGAAATGGTGAAAACCCCTGAAACTTCGATTGAGTTTATAAATGGTTAAGTTCTTGAACCTTTGGGGTAATAGTGATACGTTAAACATATATTAAAGTGTCAAGGGTAATGCTATACAAGAGTGTAGTAAGTAAGAGATGTGGTATTCTAACGACGATCCTTTTGTGTTTATAGAAACTCCGGAAGAGACACAAGCCATACCGTCAGGATACCGAAACCGAGGCAAGATCTTTTCTATCCCTACTTGGAAATTATTTATCTTCAAAGAAACTTAATTTCATGGAATATATATGTGATGCTATTGTTACTATATTGTTAAGAATTTGTTTTCCTTGATTATTGATATTAAAAGGAGAGGTATACGAGTATGATATGAATATGGATATGGATATGAGTATGAGATGGATATGGATATACATAGAGATGATTATGCATGAAGTGAACATGCCTTATGATTAAGGGAATATGAGAGAATGGTATTAGTTGTTATCTAGAGTCATATAAAGGAATGGTATCAGTTTTTATCTAAAGTTATATAAAGGAATGGTATCAGTTATTATCTAGAGTTATATGATCTATAATATTATGTTAAAAATATTCGTTCTAAATGTTATGGTAGATATTATTGAGTATTATTCAATACTTCTAAAATAAATGGAACACTTTATGTATATAAGGGCATATTGATTTCATTGAATACAGAGGAGATGTCTGAGTCATAAACAAAGTATTATGACATATATAAATTTTTTAAAGGTGATGATAAATGGAAATGGAAATGTTATATGTGAAGGGAAATGTGAATGGAAATGTGAATGGAAATGGAAAATGTGAAATGGTTTTTGATAATGGAAAAATGATTTGAAAAAGGGGGATTGCAACAGTAAGTGTAAGAGGCTGTGTGGTAGTGGCACAGTCCAGCATCCAATATTATTCCGGCCCAAGAGTGCCGAGGGAGGATGTAGTGGTGGACCTTCCTCCTGGGGGATGGTGGAGAACCTACCTCCGTCTACCGGTAGTAAAAGGGACGGGTACGGAGGGCGACTGATCATCGTCCTTACGTATTCGGCAACAGTGGAAATCCCCAACATTTTCTTTAAAGGAAAGAATTGGAAAATGGTTTTCAGATTTCTATACTGAAAATAGAAAAATGATATGAAAAGATGGAATTACTGTTACAGATGATGAGAAACTGATTTTATATTAAATTATATAATCGTTGTATATGAAGGAAATGAGAAGATGATAGCGAAAGATTTGTTCAAGTTTTCATATTATCCTAGAAAAGTACAATGAGATGGTATATTGATTATTATAGCATTTAAGAAGAGGAACTGATATTATATGATATTAGAAGAGAGACTGATGGAATAATACTACATATTTCTTTCGTACAAAGATAATTGAAAAATATATGTCTTGAACGAAAACAAAATTTCTTTCCATAATAACTGGAAATTGTTTTGTTTAATATATATATATATAAATATATATATATATGATGATTTATTTTCCTTTGATGCTAGTTGATAGAAGTTATCTTGCTGAGCTATTATAGCTCACTCTTGCTACTTATTTATATAACAGCTAGGTATGCCGATACTACGCAGAACGCCCCGCAAGAGGGTAGGGGGAAGGCGACCTTCTGAGAGTGCGCTGACACCGATTTCTGAGGTAGCGTAGAGGTAGATGGATCCTGAGAGCCTTATGTAAAATTAAGTGTGTAAGCATGTAATAAACGTTTGATTGTTGAAATGCTTCATGTCGAAGTATTATTCAGCAATGTATTTAAGGATGATTCTGGGTTTGTAATAACTGTTTAACTCTAAACTTTTAATATTGTGGATGTTGTTCTCTGAGCATATGACTGGTGTGTGTGTTAATATTTAAGTGTGGGGTCTATTGTGAGTTTTATTATGCATTTATATTCCAGCTGCAAGAGAAGAATATTAATAAATGGAAATTGGTCCGTGACGGCCTGGATTCATGACCCCGGATTTGGGGCTGTCACATAGATGATTGACCCTGTGGCTTGTATGACTTGTCCCTTCTGAACTTAATATTCTTGAATCTCTTAGCCATATAAGCCATGGTTGGATTATCCATGCTTTCAATCTCTTCTACTCTGTAGAAGTCTTCATCTTCAACATCTTTCAGCTGCAGAACCACCTTCTCCTCGTCATCCAACACCTCCTCTATCTTCAAAGATGGCATCTGTGTTGGTTGTGAACTTTGTGATGGTTCACCTGGACAAGCTACTTGTGGTTCATGAGCTACAAGGGCTCCTGACATGTTTGCTACCTTTCCTTTGGTTCCAGTTTCAATAGCTCTCTTTTGAAAAAGCTCGAGTTCATATGATTTGAGCACACCATAAAGAGTTTCAAGAGAAACATCATTCAAGTTTCTTCCTTCTCTTATGGCTGTGACCTTGTGCTCAAGATGCTCAGGGAGAGTGAGCAGAAATTTGATGTTAATCTCCTTTCTATCATAGAACTTTCCATGAATTTGTAACTCAGCTATTAGCTTACTGAACCTCTCAAACATGTGTGTAAGTTCTTCGCCTGGTTTAGCTATAAAGGCTTCATATTGTGACACAAGAATTTGCCTTTGATTTTCACGAACCTCTTCACTTCCTTCACACAGTAACTCTATCTTACTCCACATCTCTTTTGCAGATGTACATCCCATGACATTACCACACATGGCTTTGTCTAATGTAAGAGAATCGTGTAAGATAAGTTGTAAGTAGTCGTCCAAAACTACTTTCTCCTTTTCGGTCTTCGTGTACTCTGAAGGCTTCTTAGCAACCCTATCATTCACAGTAGCAGCAGCTACTTCCTTCTGAGGTATGAAGGGGTCGTTCTCAAGGATTCCTAAGTACAGTGGATGGGCAGCTTTGATAAATAACAAAATCTTTCTTTTCCAGAAATTGTAGTTCTCTTTATCAAAGACTAGAATCTTGATTCCACTTGACTTCTAAACACTCATCATGATCTTCAGATTTGTATATCAATCTGGTCGCTCTGATACCAGTTGTTGGTCCCGGAGTATTGCAAAGGGGGGGGGGGGGGGTTTAAATGCAATACTGATAAAATTCAATCTTTAAAACAACAACGATAATAAAGATTACAAGTTATCAGTAGATGTATGCAAGCAATAAGTGAAACAAGATTTCTCACAAAATAAATGTTTTATTTATCTTGTGTGAAGTGTTGCTACAACCTAGAGAAAATGTTCTCCAGCTTCTTTGTCTCTTGAGATTACAAGATTGCTTCGTGTGCGTACATGTGCATAGAAAAGAATCTGAGATGTGTATCTAAGTAGACTAAGATACTCTGTTGTCTCTATCGCATGGGGTGTTGAGCTTCTGTCGTTTTCAAGTGGTAGTTCATTATAATTTGCACACCCATGTGACTTTCCTAAATTGCTATACAAACAGGATAAACCTTACAAGTAAAGCAACCTAGATTCTTTCTATTTCTAGCTAATACAATTCTAGTAGATGTGGATATTACATACACCTCGAATTGACCAGCCTTGTCTTGTGAATCTCTTAAGTTTCTATCGTAGTCTTTGCAGGTCTGCTACAAACGATAGAGTGTTGCAGCAAATCTGTTTCTTGAACATGTAACCTGTCACGGGCTTTGACTAAGAAAAATACCCAAATAAAATAATTCAATGTGACAGTAACCTTAACCGCCAAGTCTGCTGTCAAAGGAATATTTAGTAGTTGACAGTACGAGCTCCCGCCAATGTTGTTGTCGGAACTCCAGACTTGCTGTCAAGTGTGAGAATGTTACTGTCCCATGCTTCAGACAATGTTGCTGTCAGATGTAGCCTTGTCGTGACTTTGCAACATTTGTCTTCTTGTAACCTTACTGTCAAGAACATGACAGTAACTTTTATTTTTGCCGTCTTCTGGATGTATTCCTTGAGGCTTGAACAAATGTGTGAACTTCTCCCAAATCATACAATTATTACATGACAACAATTATTCGATTACAAAGACATACTATGGCTGTGATAGCATGTTCAACTTAGTAAAAACTAAGTACAGGGAAATATAGTTAAGTTGTCTCTATGCTATCACCCATAAATCCCAACAAATAATATACCGATATTATGGTTCCTGATAACTACCCAATTACATTTAGCTAAAACACATTATCTTTATTAACTTTTATAACTATAACCTCTCATTTCCAAAAATATCATGTGTTGTTCTATTTAATGAAATAGCTAATAATATTATAATTACTAATAATTATTTGACTGCATTTTTCAGCTAAAACGTAATATATTTTCTATATTTTCTAACTAAAATATCTCCTTTCCAAACTTGATTTTCTTACTTACATATTTATTATAGGTAAAAATATGTTACATTTTCTATTTTTTTAATAATTAATTAATTTCCTTTTTAGGTTAAATACATTATCTTTTATATTCTAAAAACACCACAGACAATTTTATTTAATACATTAAAATAATATTATAATTACTATTAATTAACCAATTACACTTTTAGTTAAATCACGTTAACTTTAATATTTTCTATTACTTAAACCTTTTCTTTTCCAATAGTATCACGAGCAATTGTATTCAATAAAATAATATCTTAATAATTAACAATTGACTGATTACAATGTATTATCTTATCTATATCTCATAACTAAAATTTTTCCTTTTTCAGAAATATTACGACTAATATATATCCTTTATTATAATACCTGAGTCTACCATACGTCAGTTAACCAATAAGAATCGAGGAATTAATTTAGGACCAATCAGAGCTAATTCCTAAACTTTAGACATTTCCTTATTTACAATCTCACCCTACCTCTTTAACCATGGTTAGTTAATCAACCACTCTTTTAGTATAAAGCGAGTCACAATCATATTATCATACATTATAAATTGATTTTTATAATATATATTGTACAATTATAATCGATATCAAATAATTATAATCTAACTTAACTAAAAATCTGAAAAAAAATCGAATTTTAAATGACTTGGATAAAATCCATACCTTCAAAATTTTGATTTTTTTTATAAGCTCAAAATATATTTATTCATAATTTGTTAATAAAATTAATTAATAAATGCATACAAGCCAACACTGCAAAATCGAATTTGAACAAATTTTAAATCGCATGGATAAAATCCATATCTTCAAAAACTCGATTTTTTAAAACGTTCAAAATATATTTATTCATAATTTGTTAATAAAATAATTAATAAATTTATATAAACGAACACTATAGGTATTTTAATTATTTTAATTATTAAATATATGCTATAAGAGGATTATTATTGGTTGGTGAATAAATTACCAATCAAAAAATTAAAATTATTTTAGAGGCAATCAGAATTTTTTTCTAAACTTAAAATCAATCAATCATATACAAAAATTTTATTATTTACCCTGCTTATTCTAATTTACTAATCGCGGTTAAATTAAATTTAAATATAAAATATCTTGATTTAATAACTTCGCATATCACATGATTTTTAATTTTAAAAAATTTCTACTAACCATAAATATTATTTTCTATAAATCCACATAACAATATATTACATATGGTTATATATCTTTTAGTTATGAATTATTTTTGAACATCCTTTATTATAATAAAGGATACCCAAATCTAACATGTATTAGTTAACCAATCACAAGATTGTGAATTATTTTAACATCAATCAGAATCTATTAAATTTAAATCAATTAAACTTAATGTAACATGTTTCTCTATTGGATCTAGATTCTACGTTTCAACCAAGACTAAACTCAAATAAAGTTACACTCATTAAGAATTAATTTTTATTTTTTCATATCAATTAACTAAACATAATAACTACTAATTTTTATTTTAACGGGTAACTAATAAACAATTTATATAAAATAAAATTCTTACAAACTAAAATATATAATTATTATATCAATTTAAACATTACATGAAATCTAAGGCGCTTATTCCCTATTCCCCATCAGACTTAGCCAACTTTGATAAACTAAGTGTATGCATCAATTCTTCTCATGACTAAATCATATCAATTTCGGTTAAGGTACTACTTTATTTATTTTTATTATATGGCATTCTATACTTGGACAAATTATCTTTTTATTTCGATTGTATATATGTATTATATGTATCGTGTTTTAATTGTCCAATAAATTCAACAGAAAAACGTTTCTGACAAAAAAAAAAGATTTAGGTTATCATCATCTCCAGTCCGGATTCTCTCAGAGTTACTTCCCATTAGATTATTCAGTGGCAAACTTCAATAATTCAACAACTTACGAATTGTAGGCATCAATCCTTATCACATTACACTGATTTGTTTATATTATTAAGTGTGCCTATATATAAATTTTTTTTTTACAGTGTTGGGTTGTAAATGTTATTCAGTGATTACTTAACAATTTTATTCTAAATACAATAACTATTTAATTTAAAAATTTATACATTAATACATGAATCTATTATATTTATAATAGATATTTTGATATCTCGAACTTTCAATTTAAAATCATAAGGTACAACTAAAATCATGAATTAAAAATTATTAATAATATAAAACCATTTAACCACACTACTCTAAATACACATTCAAAATTTAAGTTACGTAAAGTATTAAACAATTCAATCATAAAAAAAGCTAATCAACCAATTAAAATATTAGAATGAATTTTAAACCAATCATCTTTTAACATTTTAATTATGAAATTTTTTAACTATGCAATAATTAATGGGAAAAAATTTGACATGACAATATATTTGAATTATTCAAAATATTAAATATACTCTTAAATAGTAATTTACATTATTTAGTGTATAAATTATCAATAAAAAAATAAAAAATATTACATAGTTAATGAAAATATTGTTAGTGAATATTTCCATAATGAATTGGTCAATTTAGTACAAATTTTCTTATAAATCACTATTTATTTATTGATAATTAATTCATCAATAGAAGGATATATGTCATAAACAAAAATAATCAAACCTGTAAAAATCATCAATAAAAGGGCATACAATATTTACAAAAAACAATAAAATTGAACAAACACATAGTAAATTATATCACTAATTTCCTTTATCCAGTCATTGAATAGATCTTCAGTTACGGTACATCTCTAGCTTATGTCACTAAATTATATAGTCTTTTCGGCGAGATAATCTAACAATTTGTTATAAACGTGAGGAATACGTATATCTTGTTGACGAAGGAATTTGGGAACAACAAAATTTGAGGTACTTCGCCGGAAACAAGATCTACAGCGATGGTTCTTTGCTGAAAAGAGTGGTGGCGTGTGGTGGCTGTTTGTGATTGGTGGCTGAGATTGATAGGGTTAGTGGCGGCTATTCAGAGCTCTCGACTTCCAACCTCTCAATCGGCCTACGTACCCCGGTATTTATAGGGGATCAAGCCATATGTAGTTCTTGGAGGGCAAGAAACCTAAATGGGCTTGGATTGTCGGTCTAGCATCCGGAATGTTCTACTATGAGGCCTATCCACAAAAGACCCAAGGCTCATCCAAGATCTCAAGACTTCACATATAAGGAAACTTCCCCCGTCGAGGACTAGTCCTATTTGCTACGAGCTATTTCTTGATTTCAAGGATGCAGGTATAGCCAAGGTTTACCTCAAGTGCAGAACGCATCTCTGTCCCCCGAATGAGAAGCACCCACCAGATAGCAGGACAGGTGATCCAGAGCTTTTGGGTGCAAAGTGCAGATTACTCCAAAGTTCCCCAATGAGAGCGCGCCCATTGAATACAGGAACAGAGCTCCAAAGCACACACCAAAGAGAGACCTATCTTTCCACCGAGGAGAACATGCCCTCAGTGTATAAGAAAAGTCCCCAAATCCAGGAAAACCCCTAGAGGCCTTCTACGACGGACATCCCCCTCCTGAGATACGACAGGAGGGAATTCTTTAACTTCTAGAATCCCAGCTTGAGTAGAATCCCAGGTGGGATCAACTCAAATATAAATCTTTATCATTTTTTAGTATTTAGGGCGCGCCCTATTATATAAAGAAAGAGAGGGCGCGGCCTGACTTCTCCATTTTCCACAAAACCCTAATTTAATCTAGAATTCCCCAAATCGAACCCGTATTTGACCCGAATCCATCTTAAAATACCCGAACCGAATTTTGGTTATAACAACTACCCCCCAATTCCATATGAAATCAAAGATAATATATGGAATTTCTCTCAAAAAATTCAAAATTCCTTCAACAATACCCCAGGGCGCGCCCTAATATGAGGCGCGTCCTCAGAATTCTAATCGATCTAGTGTTTAACAACTGTCTTCCATTTTCTCTTCTTTTCGTCTATAAATACCCCATTCTCTTTCACTTTACTCTTTTTCTACTTTACTCTTTCACAAAACGAACCCTATCGCCTTTTGATTTTCCGAACAATAATCCGGCCAAACGCTGCAAGTTTTCTCGAACCCCTTCCACGATTCTCACTCCAGAACTTGAAAGGTACATTTTCATGTCTCTATTTCATGTTTTCACCGTATGAATTGACCGGTATTGTAGTTTGACTGTTCAACTCCCCGTGTTCTTCATTTTTCGATGTATGTATATACGTATGTATATTCGTTTGATCTTGTTTTACTGTTATAGTCTTCATGAATAATGTTTTGAGTAATAATTAACTTTAAATTTACGAACTTCGCTTTAATTCTCTGGGCGCACCCTAATCCTAGGGCGCGCTTTAAGATCCTTCCTCGCCCAAAAATCATATTGAGAGCTGTTAATAATACTTTAGGACACTCCTTCAATTCAGGGCGCGCCCTTGAAAATCACTCCATAGAATTTGAACAATAATTGTGACCCCTTTAAGATGCACTTCAAATTTCATAAAATAACGATTCTTTACAAGACTTGTAGATTTATTTCTCTTCTGTATATTCCTTTCTTGGGCGCGCCCTTAGTTTTTTCTTTTAATTTTGCAGCTGGAGGGCGCGCCGTCTCCTTTTCATCATTTTAAAGGGTTTAATAGATACTTTGGAATTCACTCATCACCACCAACTACTCTACCTCCAAATCATCCTAGGCCTCTCTTTTCATTCATTTCTTCCGAAGACAAGGCGCGCCTTATTGAAGATTTTAACGAGGACAAGATGAGTTTTTCCAGTGAGGATTCCCTTGACAATATCCCTCTCAGTGTTCGAATTAAAAACAAGAAAGACCTTCAACCTTTACAAGAATCCCCACCTGAAAAGAACCTAAACATATCTCCTTTAGATTCCTCAGGTAGTGATTTTAACCCCAACAGCCAAACTTCTACTGATACACACTCTTCATATACTTATTCCACTGAGGGCGCGCCCTCCGCTTTATCCATCTCTCCACTAATTAATTCCGAACCAACATCACCACCTACATCCCCTACCCCATTTGAACATTGGAAAGTTCTTGACGAAGAGATTGACATTGATTGGGGTAGATATAATGAGATATCTGAAAAGGAAAAGAACCAACTTAGAAAGAAACAGGGCAAACTAGCCTGCATGAGCATGTCTTCTACTGTTACAAATGATGAAGTGGAATGGGCTATGAAATACTATGGTCAAGAAGGACTCTGGGCCATTCCACACTCTCACCATCGCCCCCATATTTTCAACTACGGTAGGGATTTCAGAATTCCAAGAATGGTTCTAACCCCAAGACTTGTAGCCCATGGTGTGGGCACGCCCTTATACCCATACCTAAGGGAAATCCTTGAATGGTATGATCTAGCTCCAATTCAACTTTCTCCCAACAGCTATAAACTTGTTTTAGGCTTACTCATCCTTTACCATGACTTGGGTTTCGAGGCACCCTCCATGCCAGAAATCAGCTATTTCTTTAGCATCCGCCAATCAAACATTGAATATTATTATCTGGTAATTAACAAACCTCACAACAACAAAGGCTTTTCTGAAGGAAGGATTAGCCACATTAAACGATGGAAGGAACCTTATTTTTCGTCTGGGACGTTCCTCGAGTTCGTCTTCAATTCAATACAGATCCCTGTAAGTGAGGGCGCGCCCTACACTCCTTTCATCTTTCATTTCAATTTTTCTTTAACTTTTATTAATTCCCTTAAACTAAAACAGATAGAAGAATTCAAAAAGAACTTCAGGGCGCGGCCCTCTCTCGGGCCAAAGCCGTCCTCAGAGTTGCAGCAGAGAAATTTAACCTCCAAACTCTAATCACTGAGGAAAACCTAAAAAGGGTTGGAATCCTTCCTGATAAAGTTGGATCAATCTGTAAATTTAAGAAATTTAGAAATGGTATCGCCGTTCCCTTGTCTTCATCTAGTGAAAGTGAAAATGAAGATTCTGAACAAACTGATGGTACATAACTTTCAACATCAGGGCGCGCCCTAATTATTTATATGTCAACATTGCATCTTCACCCTTCTTTGTAATCACTTATGAACTCACTACTAACAGGAATGTAACATTTTTTCTTTGTGCAGATATGGCTCCTAAGATTCCCCACGGCTTTGGAGTCCCCAAGAAAAATGACAAGGAGAAACACGAGAACAGAGCTGAAACATCTGACTCTAGGGCGCGGCCTACTCCGAAACAAGAACTCAACCAAGTAATTCCTCTCTCTGGATCCTCAAAGAGAAATGCTGAAATGCAAGAACCTCTTGTAAATAATGGCAAAAGACAAAGAACCGAGGGCGCGCCCTCATATGTTGAAACCCTCATTGGGCCGGCTGTTGCTTCACTTGTCACCGAGAAAGAAATCGACCTTTGGCAAAACATGACTACCGATGATGAGACAAATTCGATGATCAAAGCCTCAGCTCAACTCTTGGTTCAATCCCTAGGGCGCGCCCAGAGGGTACACAAGGAACAACTTTAAATGACCAAACTCAAGGCTGATGCCAAAAAACTTGCAGAAATGGTTGTTGAAAATGATAATAAATGGAAGAAAGATCTTATAGCAAAAGAAGCTGATTTAGATGAGGTTAGAGATCAGCTAAAAGAATCAGTTGATCATCGCCAGCTTCTCAATGACAAAAATGACCAACTGGAAAAAGAAAACACAGAGCTAAAAGCACAGTTGGATGCCTTAAAGATCGAGAAAGCTGACTATTTGAAGGATGAAAGACAAGACGTGGAAGACCGGAATTTCCAAATAGGGTTTAACTACTTTTTGTTAGGTTTTCTTGCCCGCGATCCTGATTATGACTGGTTACACTTTGGCCCTGAATGCGTAGAAGATGTCACCTCCTTTAAAGTCAAGAACGCCGAAGAGCTAAAGTCAAAAAGAATTGAACTTGGTTCGGAAAATCCTGAAGACCCTGAGGGCGCGCCTTCCACTGAAAATATCCTTTCCCCTCCAAACCAAGATGCTCAGAAATCTCCTTCCGCAGCAAACCAGAACACCGTTCAACCCTCAGACAATCAGGGCACGCCCTCTCCCAAGGGCGCGCTGATAAGTGGATTTATATCCACTTGGATCGTTCCATATCGGCTTAAATTGATTCACTTGGTCTCAAGTTTGTGGTAGTTTTGATGCGTTTTTGTTAGTTGAGCAGGTTTAGTTATTTTGGCTAGGGTTGGTATTTTTCATCGATTTTGGAGTTGAAATTTAGCATTGGAATGAAGAACGGGAAGTGGCAAAAGAATCGGAAGAGAAAACGGAGGAGAAAGGAGCAAAGTTGTGTAAAATTTGGATTTTTCGGGAAGGTTGCGCAGTCTACACTGTTTTGGCCATATCTGGAGTTCTAGAAGTCCGTTTTCAGAGATCTTACTGTCCACGTGAAGCCTGGGAAATTTTCTATAATTCTGAACAGGAGCTTTGTGCGCTGGGAGCGCGTACCACGCGCTGGGGGCACATAAATTCGTTGGAAATTCCTGAAATTGTCCGTTTTACCCCTATTTCGAATTCTAGTTGTATTTTTGGTATCCAAACCTATTTCTAATTATATTGTAGGTTGTTTTTCTTGCTGGGAAAGACTTCTAGAGCCTATATAAACACATCCTACCATTGTAATTTAAAAAACCATTACATATCAATTACTTAGGTTTATTTGTATCTTTTCATACTTTGTTTTTATCATGGTTTCACTTGATCCCATGATGACGAGAGGTTCAATTATGAGCTAATGGTTGTCATGGGATTCTAACGGATTTATTTATGGAGCTTTAGTATCTTGATGCTTTAAAGATCTGTGTGTGATGTATATCTGATATCCTCGTATGGTTATGCTTACTTGATAGATGCGTCATGAACATCTAATTTGTTAATCTCTTGTGAAGCGAGAGTGGATCTTGGGATTTAGAACTTGTCATGCTAGCATAGGATAGGTTGATGTTTTAACATCATGATTTGTAGCGTAAATAGAGATATTATGCTACCCTATGTGATCAATGTGGATAACTTGTTCTTCAACCGTTATGTTTTCAAATTCTATAGAGATATACGGTCTAAGCATAATTGGTGTCTATTCATCTTCTATCTCTTTTGTGGATGTATGTTTAGTTTGGTATTCATATACTGAGAAGTAGCGTATACTTGTTTCGTGTTGTCTGATCAGATATCATAACCATTGCATATAGTGATTAAAGGCGTCAGATCTAAGCAATGTATTTAATGAAGTTAGGATCCCATGTTTTAATTCTTATAAGTAATTAGATTTTAATTCTTGTTAATTAATTAATTCTTAGTTTGTTAATTTGTTTTTTTAGTTAACCTGATCTCTGTGGGAACGAACAATTGACTTATTTACTTCCCCTTTTTTTGTCTAAAGACCTCTGTATTGTTATCTCTTTATCTTTCACACACACGAACAAGAAATCCAGGGAATTCTCCCTCCCTCTCTCTCTCTCTCTCTCTCTCTCTCTCTCTCTCTCTCTCCTCTCTCTCTCATCTCTCTCTCTCTCTCTCTCTCTCTCTCTCTCTCTCTCTCTCTCTCTCTCTCTCTCTCTCTCTCTCTCTCTCTCTCTCTCTCTCTCTCTCTCTCTCTCTCTCTCTCTCCAGTTACAAACTCAATCACAAATTAAACAAACAGGGCCTCCATTATTCCATCAGATCAAGAATCAACCCACATGTGTAAGTAATTTAATCTCCATCTCTTTCTTTTTTCCCCAAATTGAAAACTAGGGTTTAAATGAAGAATTTGTTTAATTACTTATCTTTTTTGTTCTTATGAATTTTCATTTTGATTGATAAAGATGGCAACTTGTATGAGAAAAACTCTTCATAAATTGAATCTTTCCGGAAGGAAACAAGAAGAAGCTAAATGCTTCTGCCAAGCTTCTTGGTTTATGTTTCATGAAATTTGTGGATTTTTGGGACACTTGTGTGGGTTTTTAGATGTACTCATGTTTACTAGTGTTTGATGGAAATCGATTTTTTGATGTTGGAAAAATGGTTTTGATGATTAAGTTATGAAGTTTAAGTTATGTTTTGGTTCTGTATACAGCTGAGGCCATTTTACTCGGGTTCCAGCACTATCTTGTGATGCTTGGTACTATAGTTCTCATTCCCGCTACTCTGGTTCCACAAATGGGAGGAGGAAATGTAAGGCTTGACTTACATCTTTGTGACTAAAATTTGTGTTCATTTTGAATCTTGATGCACTATTCTTAGGGTACGAAGCATATTCGTGCCTGCTTACAGATGTTTTCTCGACTCTCGACCTATATAAAGTTCTGTTAAATGTCTTATATATTGTTTAAATGCAGCAGTCTTCTTCGCTGAACCTACATTTGGAAGATGGTGAGAGTTAGTGTCCTGAATGACGCTCTTAAGAGCATGTTTAATGCAGAGAAGCGTGGAAAGCGACAGGTTATGATAAGGCCTTCCTCGAAGGTGGTCATCAAATTTCTTATGGTCATGCAGAAGCACGGTTGGTGTTTATCTTTACGATCCTTCTTTTGTATGCTGAAATTGAATTAGTATGTAACAGCAATCTGGTGCTGTTTAATGTTATTCATTTTTACCTATATTGTTATCCTGATGCAGGATACATTGGTGAATTTGAATATGTCGATGATCATAGATCTGGAAAAATTGTGGTTGAGCTAAATGGGAGGTTGAACAAGTGTGGTGTCATCAGCCCTCATTTTGATGTCGGTGTGAAGGAAATTGAACCTTAGACTGCGAGGTTGTTGCCATCAAGACAGGTGAACTCACTGTACCACCTTTTTCAGCATTGTATACATATATAGATCCAGGAACCATCATGAAATTTGATTGGGAATTATCCTGTATACAGCACTGTATTATCTTTATCCTTTGAATTTGAATTGTTCTTCCTTTCTATGATTGATTCAATGAAGAATTGTGGGTACCCCAAATGAGGATACCTGGCCTGGAGTAACATCTCTCCCTGATTTTAAGTCTGCTTTCCCGAAATGGCCATCCAAGGTATTTTTTTGTTGATATGATGTTTATTTATTGGTCCTGCACGTATTTGGGAAACTTATTAATGCATCTTTAACGTGAAGGAACTGGGAAATGTGGTCCCAAATCTTCATTTGGATGGTCTGAATCTCCTCGAAGTGAGTTTAAAAATGTTATATTTTTACTTGTATATAGTGGCTAGTTAGTGATCTTTAATTATCTTTCTTTTTATCTTGCCATCAAGACAGGTGAACTCACTGTACCACCTTTTTCTCTGCTATCATTAATTTCATAGCAACCTCAATATCATTACGAGTGATCATACATTATGATGTTATTCATTTGGTAATTTGCTCTGTTTCATTCAGTTTGGATACATTGTGCTAACTACATCAACGGGTATTATGGATCATGAAGAAGCTAGAAGGAAAAATGTCGGTGGCAAAGTTCTTGGTTTCTTTTACTGAGCTGAGCTACTGTGAAGAATACCGGAGATTGTGTTTTCCACTGGTAAGAGCATACCACTTTCTGGTTAGATATGAGGTTTCAGTTTCGGGAATGTTGATGTTGAAGTGAGTTATGGTTTAGCGTCACCAGAGAGACAATACTGCCGCTCAGGCTAGGAGAGGTAAAGATATACATGGAATTCTTTGCGAAAGGCTTAGCGTCACCAGAGAAAAGTATATGCATACAAGACTAGAACAATACAAAAATTTTGGATTGTGGATTATGAATTCAGTTATATAATAATGTACATGCTGTTAGAATTGTGTAACAACATTGTGTTTTGATTTTGGTACATTTGTGTTTGGATTTTGGCATTTTAGTTACTTGTTTGAATTTTGGAATAGTTCGTGTTTGGATTTTGGCATTTTTGTATTATAATTGTTATTATGGATCATTTATAATACAAATAAAAAACCTGTATGATTTAGTTAAGTGTGTGTGGCTATTACTACCCTTTAGCCACACTATATATTACAAAAATTCTATAAAAAAAGGTTTTAGCCGAAACTATAGTTACTACAATTATTAGTGACTAAAAGCAGTTGTTTAATAGTGTATAAAACATAGAAACGGCCACACAAAAATTATAAAATGTGGCCATACCCAAGTTTTTTGCCACGATTTACCAATAAATAGTGCGACCAAAACTAAGCCTTTGATGAATGTTGGTATTTAGCCACGTTATTATTTCTCTTTAGCCACGACGCATCCTGTGGCTGCAAGCCGGTATTTAGTCACACTTTTGAGCTTAAAATGGGGGCTGTCAGACCCAAGGGGTGGTATGCTTTAGTCACTCTGTTTTGAGTTACAGCCACATAGCTGGGGTGTGGCCTTAGGGGGGCATAAAATGACGAGACCTTAGGTCACACTTGGCTGAAAAATTAAAACGTGACGGAAAATTCTTAGCCACACATATTTGATGTGACGGAAGCCAAAATTTGACGTAGTGTTGCTTTAAAGAACTCTCTGCATTTATCTGAAGATTTTGACACAAAACGATTCAACGCTGCTATTCTTCCGGCCAAACTCTGCACTTGCTTCATACTAGACGGGGATTTCATATCAAGCTAAGCCTTAATTTTTGTTGGATTTGCCTCAATTCCTCTATGATTTACCATGAAACCCAAAAACTTTCCGGATTCCACCCCAAACACACATTTATGAGGATTTAACTTCATCCTGAACTTCCTTAATATTTCGAACATCTGCCCCAAGTGCTTTACATGATCTTCTGCCTTCAAAGATTTAACAAGCATATCATCAACATATACCTCCATGGTCTTTCCAATCAAATCTTTGAACATCATATTTACCAACCTCTGATAAGTTGCTCCAGCATTGATCAAACCAAACGGCATTCCAATATAACAATACAGACCTCTATCTGTGATGAAAGAGGGGTGCTCTTGATCAGGTTCATACATTGGAATTTGATTATAGCCCGAGTAAGCATCCATGAAACTCAAAAGAGCATGACCGGCCGTAGCATCCACCAACTGATCAATCCGAGGAAGAGGAAAACTGTCTTTAGGACAAGCTTTGTTCAAATCTGTAAAATCCACACAAGTCCTCCATTTTCCATTTGGCTTCTTGACTAGGACCGGATTAGCCAACCAATCCGGATAATACGACTCCTTAATCAATCTAACCTCTAGAAGTCTATCAACCTCTTCTTTCAATGCTACAGCTCTCTCTCCACTTACCGGTCGATGCTTCTAGCGAATTCCCTTCTTGGTGGGATCTATATTTAGTCGATGACACATAATTTCCGGGTCAATCCCCACCATATCAGCATGACTCTAAGCAAAAACATCCAGATTATTCAGGAGAAAATTAGTGAGCATCCCTCTTATCTCGGAATTCAACTGAGACCCGATTTTCAAAACCTTAATCGGATCCTTCTCGTCTACTAATATTGAGATTGTATATTCTGCAGGTCCAGTTTTTTCAACCAACTGTGGAGTTCTAGGATCTAGATCAGAATCAAAACTTCGAGGGTCTTCAACTAACACCTCATCCTCGGAGGGCACATCCTCTTCAAGAGGGAAGTCTTCCTCAACAAGGGTGTGCACCAAGCCTTCAAGCAACATCCGTCTTCAACCTGCTCCCCTTTAAGGTTAACAGAGATAACCTCCTCCGAGTCTTCCTCGATTTCTTCTAGAATTCCTTCTTGCAAATTGTCGAGTATTGGAATGTTCTCCCTCACTACCTCTTCAGGTTCTTGGACAAGATAATGAACTTTAATCTCTCCTGGAGTAAGATTCATCTCTCTTTCTGAACTTCCCTCTCTCAGGGCGCGCCCTCCACCTTGCTCCTTTCTAAATCCCTTGATCACCTTGTGATAGCAATCTCTTGAATCATGCTGAGATCCTCGTATAGTTCCTACACCATTGGGTGTGGGAAATTTCATTGCAAGATGGCAGATAGAGGTTACAACCTTCATCTCTTTTAACTGAGGGCGCCCAATCAAAGCATTGTGAGATGACTCTACATCCAAAATCATAAATTCTATCATTTGGGTCACAGAAAGAACTCCTTCACCAAGGGTTACTGGTAGTTTGATGGTTCCCATGACTTTCACAGATTCGCCGGAAAAACCGTATATCCAACCACTATCTGGAATCATATCCTTATCTGGAAGTCCCAACTTCTTATAAGTACTGTATTATAGAATATTCACAGAACTTCCATTGTCGACAAGAAACCTGGTGTACGTTCTTTGAACCAATCTGGATTGCTACCACCAAAGCATCATTATGAGGATGATGCACCCATTTAGCTTCTTCCTCAGTGAAAGTAATATCCACACATTCCCCCTTAAATAATTTGGGCAGCCTAAACTCCAAGCTGTTCACATTAGTGAGGGGTCGGTACTTTGCCTCCCTTGCATATCTCTCCAAAGCATGGTTACTATCTCCCCCCATGTGTCATCCTCCAAATATTGTATGAATACTACCTTCTCTGACAAACTTCTTCTCCTCAGGCTTATTATTATTCCGGAGGGCGCGCCCTCCATCCTTTCTATCCGGATTCTCCTTGTGCTTTTTTACTTCTCTGACAATCCATTCAATCAAAAATCCCTCTTTGATCAGGTCTTCAATTTAATCCTTCAATTGTCGACACTCGTAAGTGTTATGTCCTGAGGACTCATGAAACTCACAGTATTTCTTTTTATCTCTACTCTGCCAAGAAGTTAATGGCTCTGGCTTCCTGAAGAATCCCTTATCTTTATTTACTTCAAAGATATGCTCAATAGAGGCAGCTAAATGAGTATAGTTGCTTTCCCTTCTATCATAGGTGTAGGTATCTGGAGGTCCCCAATTCCGCCCAACTTCAGTGGAATTCACACGGTTAGCACCGATCCCAGTACGGAGTGTGGGACTCAAGGACCGATCTTTCCTCTTGTTAACTCTTCCTTTAGAATTTCCCAGACTGTCTGTTTTTCGATTATCTGCCAAGGATTGTTCTACAATCTTGAAAGACTCAGCCTGCGCAAATACATCGGCCAAAGTAGGTGGATCACGTCCATGAAGATGCTTCCAGAAATTAGTTCCTACTGACAATCCAGCTATTAAAAGCTTTTGAGCGTTTCATCAGTTGCTCCTCTCACCAGGGTAGATTCCGAATTGAATCTTTTGAAGTAAGATTGTAAACTTTCTCCTTCCCTCTGCTTAATGTTAGCCAAAGTAGTAATAGGAGGAGCATACTTCACTGCTGCCTAGAACTTAGTTAAAAACAGATTCCTCATCACCTGCCAAGATGTAATTACTCCTGGCCCAAGCTTCTGAAACCACTGTTGCGTACTCTCCCTAAATGTTGCCGCCAACAAACGGCATCTGGCTAAATCAGTTGATAAGTGGATTTTATATCCACTTGGAACATTCTATATCGGCTTAAATTGATTGTTTTGGACTCAAGTTTGTGTAGTTTTGGTGTGTTTTGTGTAGTTGTGCAGGTTTCCAAGAATATCTAAGCTTTTGTCGTTTTTGGAGAATTAATTGATTAAAATTCGGATTTTCCGGGAAGGCTGCGCAGCTTATACTGTTTTGACCATATCTGGAGTTCTAGAAGTCCGTTTTCAGCGATCTTACTGCCCACGCGAAGCTTGAGAGATTTTCTACAACCTGGGATAGGAAACAAGTGCAAGAAATATTCTAAATTAAATCGCGCGCGTGTTCTTATTAAAGAAGGCTTGGAATTTACTGTTTTGCCCTTTTTCTAATTCTAATTGTATTCTGGGCAGTTTTGGGTACCTTCTTTAAATCCTAATTGTAATAGAAGGCAATATCTTGCTGGGCAAGAATTGTAGAGCCTATATAAACACATCATACCATTGTAAAAGATAACAATTGATAGCTTGTAATCATATCAAGGTACTTTCGATTTTCAATTCTTCATTATTATGTTTTTATTCATTATCATTATTATTTTGTTTTCTTCTTTAATTATGTGTAACTAATTCTCTAATCTAAGGATTGGGTAGTATTCCTTGGTATTCATGTGTGTTTAATTATCTGTGATTTTCTTGCTTTGCTAATCTGTTATTGAGGGCTTAACACAATTAGAAGAGTAGCTAACTTTTGATTGTATTCTAGGGATTGTAATAACTTGGAAGAGGAGTTGCAATTTTAGTACATGATTTAACAGACATAACTCGAATATTTGATTGGAAGATTAATAGGAGAGTTGTGAGACTTATAATTCTTGGAGCTTAATAGTTTATGATTGTCTTTGATTGTATCACGGAAGTGACAATTAGGGTATAGTTGTAGACATTATATTGTATCTTGAAAGAGAACATTATAACCTTAGAAGAATTATTTTCAGCAGAGTAAGAACGTAGACATCACATAGATATTGAATGTGCATTGAAACCAAGTGAAGAACCCCAGTTCTTGGATTGTTTTCCTCATATATTTTATTCTCGTTTGATAATTAGTTTAATTTCGTTTAGTTTAATTTAGTTTATAAACACACCAAACATTCTTCTACACTTCTAAATTGTGAGAGATAAAAACTTGAACTTGATATTACAATTCAGTCCTTCCCTGAGAACGAACACATAAAAATACTACTAACAAATTGGCGCCGCTGCCGGGGAAGGCAGTATAGTTGAGTTTAGGTTAATTGTTTCTTGTAGTTTGGATTTTATCTTTGTATATATTTTTCTTTTCTTTCTTTTTGTATTTCTTTCTTTGGTGTGTCTACAGGTTCTTTGAGGTAGACAACTTAAACAGGTTTTGAGGAGAGAGACTAGATGGAGTACAACTTTGGTTGGAACAATGCTCAGAATTTCTACAACAGTCAGGAACAATATCAAGACTTCAATCCTTACCCACAATTCAATTCCTATGAGGATTGTAATGCATATCAGGTGTAACGCCCCAAATCCGGGGTCAGGGATTTGGTCGTCACGCGGAAATCCTTAACATCAAATTACCTGTTTAACAACATTAAACCATTTGTAATCATTAAAACTGAAATATAACTCTGCGACCCCAACCACCAAGCATCTTTTAGGTCATAGGGCTAGAAACAAGAACTAAAATCTTTACATCTTTATTACATCCATTCTATTACATCGCACTATGTCTTAAAATCTTATACTACTGGTATAGCTTCGTTGGGAAGTACACCAGCAACTAGTACTACTCAGTAGAAAGTAATATATATTACACATCAATGTACTTACATATAACTTATTCCAGCTATAACTTTTCTGGATCATATCATCTTCATAAGGGCGTACTGCCTGCTTCTTCTGAGCCATGCAGATAAGCCTCAATCATCTACCTTCCTCTGAAAGGTAAATATTTAAAACAAGCAAGTATGAGCGAAAGAATTGCCCAGCAAGTATTAATAGAGCACAACAATATATATCAACATACACATGGAGTTTTCGAAATATAACGATACTTAATATCAATTCGAAATATTTACAACAATGAAACTTCAATAAAGAAAATATGACGTTTAACGCAACATCCAATGAGCAGATAAGTTTATAATAATCGTAGTAATCCTCATATCTTAGCGAATAGTGTACACTACAGTATTGCTAATCTTTTAGAAGGCTTTTCAAAATACGCAGTTCAATATGCTGCTAAGACAGTTACTTATCATCATATACAAACCAACCGTTAGAAGGTTTCATTTTTAGTATTCCTCAAGTTTGTAAGTATATACACATGAGTATATCATTATCATCAAAACACCTTACAGTTCAAGATTCTGTACAGGATATAAGTTCGTTACCACTTGATAAGTTAAACTCAGAAATAACTGATAGGAAGAGAGTCAAAGCTCTTGAAGCAAAACATTTGGGATTTAACATCAATAACCGATGAACCATCTTTCACCTTTTGAATAATTGCAAAAGTGCACAAGCACGTGCCATTATTGTTAGAATAATCTTGCAGTTCTAGATACTGCATGAATTCATCATCTTTCAAAATTGAAAACAACACTATCAGCTACTTGGCACTTAGGCCTAAGAAGCAGTGTTTGAGTATTTTTCCAAAGTGGAGGATGGGACTTAAAGAAAACATAAAAACCTGACAAGGATTGACGATGATCAGTCGCCACATCCAAGTCCAATAATCCGCGGGTCTTCTCTACCGGTAGAAGGATAGAAACTACATCCGTAACTATCCCTGAGTGAAAACTACATCCGTAATCACCCTCGATGAAAACTACATCCGTAATCATCCTTCGGCAACACATGGGCCGGAATAATTATTGATGGACCGCCTGGCTCACGGCCGCTTACACATCCCGGGAATCGTTCGTCAACGATTCCCACACCTGCCAGAGTCCCCTTTTTCTTTTCTTGTCAAAAATCATTTTGATAGAAAACTTGAGTAGTTGAAGTTCGACTTCAGTCGACCGATAATTTCTTGAAAACGAGCAAGAGAGTAAAACCTGACCGGGGGTTTTCGAAAATATTTTGAGTTCAAAAGAGTTCAAGTATAGATATACACTTGTACTGATATCAATCTCGACAAAGGGTTTTGTGATCACACATGGAAAATGGTACGCATAAAGCTTGTAACCACAATAGGGTAATTCCATATATATATAAGTTCTTGAAAAGTAACTTACCTAGATAGATTCAAAATATAATATTTTAAATGACTATGAAAGTCCTTAGACAACCTTTAAATAGTGTTTTATAACCTTCAAAACACTTAGAGTATTTAATAAATATTTGACTACTATGTAACAAATAATAAATATTCAATAATCCCTTTTTAAAAGAATACTCAAATTAATATTCATTTATTAGGTAATATTCAAATAATACTTACTATTAATACTGGAATATTTAATAACCTCAAAACACCCAAATACAACTCTTGGAATGTTTCTAATCAAAATCAAGACACAATCTCTCCGGCAGTCTCCAAACTTTAGCCACTTTATCAAATAACTACTACTGACTCTCGGTCCATAAGAAATAATTAATAAGCATTCAAGTAACATATACCGACATCAATTTAGCTGGTTTAAGCTGAAAGTAACCAATTTATAACCATTGGAATATCTTTAATCCGTATTGAAAATAAAATATCTCCGATAAATAATATACTAGATAGAATCATTCCATTAAATTGTTTTATTATTTCTCCGGGACAAAGTGATTTTAAGAAAGCGTTTTGAAAATGATATTCATCTAATTAAATAAATTTAATTAGGCGAATGAGGTTTATTTAATTTGTAAATGCTTTCAGGAGCATCTATTAATTAAATAAACACTGGTTTATTGGTGATGTTGCCTTTAGGTTAATTACTGCGAAATTCTTTTTAAAAGCTTTGCCCGGGTTTTCGAAAACATACAATACAAAATAGCCTCGACACGCGGGCTAAGCTCGATAACTCAACACGCTCTACCCTTGGAGCCTTTCTTATTCCGATACATAAATATATACCTCATAACATATAGTCCACTACCACATTACAAAAGTTTATAAATATACAACATATAAATCGAGATGTAGAACCCTAAGAATGTCGCCACCCATCGACAATATTAAAAGTCATGGGTTTTGATTATTGCACGAGAATAATTTAATATCACTAGCAAAGTCAAAAATGATTTGGAAGGAGGAGCACAAGATTAAAAGCTCGCAATTAGGGATTGAAAACCTTTTTCCCGCACATTTTATATAATTCAAAATAGGTATACTCTGAACAATAGAGTATGTTTAAATAAACTTGCCTCTGGTCCTTAGCAGAAAACAGAAACCGCGAACAAATCCTTTGCACCTCGTCCAAGTAATTCCGTGGACCTTACCTGACGTCTCGATCTTCCTTTTTAGTTGCACGTCGCTCCAATTTGATTTCGCCCTAATGGTACTGAAATGGTTATGAGTACGTGTCAGTCATACCACGTATCTCGAGTAGACACAACTCGGGATTATCACTAAATAACATAAAGTCAAACTATAGGTGTCCTCCCTATAGTTGACTATCCTATTACCACTTAATGTACATAACACCTTATAACCATTTAATAGACTTGAACCAACTTAATACATAGATAATATTCAAAACACAATCAATCCTCGATAAAGACACATAATATACAATTAATCCTCAAAACATACTTAGCCCTCGATAAAGACTCATAATACCAATTTAATCTTCAAGACACATTTAATCCTCGAGACACCTAAATCCTCGAATTAATTCACTTAACACATATGCGCATAAACAGTTAACACCCAAATCATACCTTTAAACCTTTGAAATCAAATAAGTTAAATAAATTAAAACGCAGGGGATTTTTAGAAAATTTCGGCATGTAGTATTCGTTTATCGGACTATGGGCTCAGCCCCTCCATGCCAATAAAACAATTTATAACCCTGCTTTTGATAAAATAAAAGCTGCCTCAACTTGCAGCAACATAAAAGTAAACATATAAGAAAAGTACCCGCCCAGACATGCGGCAACTAGCACATAAGGAAAAGTACCCGCCCAGACTTGCGGCAACTAGCACATAATGATTTACACTACTACTTACGCTTCACCAATGATCGTATTTCTCACGCATTTTACTGATACACGTGACAACCAATCATTGATGTTCGTAAGCCCTAGGGAACAACCCCTAGCACTAACTATTACTTACGCTATATCGATGATCACATCACTCAAGCATATTAATTATACTCGTGATAGATAATCATGGATATTCGTAAGCCCAAGGGATTAGTCGAAAAGAATTACACAAGTCCTTTAAATATTGACATTTAAGAACTTGTGATCTTCTCATAACCCCTAGCACAATTCTAATTATTATAAAATTCTAACATTTAACATATAGACATTTACAACTAGTCAACTATTACAACTACCACAATTTATACTAATATTACCATTTACCACCAATAATTATTAACTCAAATATTAACAAAACCACAACATAATTCCAACCATTACCACTAGCACTTAACACCTAGCAATTACCAATTAATAATTAACAATTAGCAATTAACAATCAGAGGACCCGAACATATTATTGGCCCACATCCAATCTCAACAATTATAATTAACCACTAAAATCATATAACTCCCGACAAATACAATTAGCAAGTAACAATTAGCATCTTAGCAACTAACAATTTTCCTCTTTCGAATTAAATCACCAAAAATTAACCTCGCAATTTATCTAACTAATTACTACCATAATCTTCACAATTTAAAATCAATTAAATTACCACAATTTAAAACTAATTAAATTACAACCATTTTCTCCAAACTCAATATACACTAGTTATCAAAATTAACACATACATCTCACAATTTACAACTAACTAAATTAAAATAATTAAATAATTTAAAATACGGAAATTAAATAGGTGGACACGAAATTATACCATCTCGGTTCCGGTCCGACCCACCATGAATCTCCCCCGAAATCTCTCTTTGTCCAGCCTCTCTCCTATCTCTCTCTCTCTCTCTCTCTCTCTCTCTCTCTCTCTCTCTCTCTGCGTTCTCGACGGCAACCACCACCCACGGTGGCCGACCAACCACCACCGCCGCTGCCCTGCACGCCGACCACCACCTCCTGCTGCAACCCCGAGCTCAGTCGCGGCTCTCCTCACTCCCACCTGCACACACGAATTCACACCCTTGCACACACACAAATCACACACACACACCTATATACCCACGATTATATACATATACATGAATCCCCAACTCAATTTCTCTCCTATTCTGATTTCCCCGATTGTTTTTCTCCCCCTCCCCTGACTGTTATGTGCGGCGATGTATGTGTGTATACGTATGTATATGTTTGTGGCTGTTGTGTTTCCTTTACCCTAATGGGCTTGGCCCAATAGCATTTAAAACAATACAATTAATCACTATCTACTCTAAATAATATTTAGAGTTAAAAACTCTAATTTGTAAAAATAAAATTTCGAGCATAATTAAATACTAGAATATTTTTAAAGACTTTTGGAGAAAGAATTGGAATTGAATCTCAATTTTCTAAATTGATATGCATTTTACAAATATTAATAATTTATAAAAACAAATCATAAAAATAATAATTGTGATTCATAATTCACAATTTACAGGGCTTTATAAAAATACTACAAACACTACTGTTTTAGTAAAATCTCAAATTCTTGATTTTATATATTAATCAAGTAATTTCTACAAATCCTCAAATAATTAAAATAAACATTTTCTAAGGATTTTAAAATCTCTAAATTATTCAATAATTTAAAATAAAAATCTTTACTGAATAATTTCACATTCCAAAATTAAATCTTTGCACAAATAAAATATTGACTCGAGGTATCTACTCAGTCAATAAAAATTTTAATTAGGAGCACCAGGCTCAACTTAACCGAAAATAATTAAATAATTAAATAAAAAAAAAAATTCCTCCTCATTTTAGGAAAACATTATCATTATTGAAATAATAATAAAATCATTTCTTGAAAAATCCGGGTTATTACAGTCTACCCTCCTTAAAAGGATTCCGTCCACGGAATCAGCTAAGGCCACTACTGGGATTCCTTAACTCTCTTATCATCAACACTTATTCTGCAAAACAGGAGATAGTGTCTCTTCGTGAACAACTTCTCCACTATCTCAATTCAAACCTCGATTCTCTATCTGACACTATTATCGCTGGAGTCCTATAACCCACCATTATTCCTTTCACATATACGTCTTGCCCAACTTTCTATTATTATACTATCCTTGAGAGAGAGTTCACTGATTCTATTCACATGACATTCTTGAGAGAGAGAGCGAACCAATTCTAGCTATACATCACTGATATTCTATTCGTGTTGGGATTCGCTCTTGCTCTTGGCGATTCCGTTGCGAATCTAGTTTCTATCAGCGAATTTATGACTTGGCCGACCTGGTTGGCATCCCCTTGAAATTTATTAGAGGTAATAAGAATTATGGACCTTTGAAAAGACAGCTGTCATATGAAGGCTATTGCCACACATTGATGATCATAAGGTTATGAGTATTAAAGTAAACCTTGTTTGAAATAAGAGAATTTACTGAGAGATCAATATGATCATAAGAACTCACGTTGCGTGTCTCAGTTAAGATATTACTAAAGGTAGTTAGCCTTCTTGTATTTCGCAACTCACAAGTGACGGCGTCCCGTCAGACTTCTATCACACAGACAGATAGCCCTTGTGTCCCCTATAAGTATAGGGTTGTTCGTCTCAGTGGAAGCTGAGAAGTATGAAAGCAATTCGAAGTGAAGATAATAATTATCGTCTATCGACAAATAATTCTCAAGTGGACACCCTGGATTAAAATTGATCAGACTCCAAGGTACAATTTCCAAGGAAAAGGATAACCAGAAGGATACTGGTATACAAAAAGCAAGTGGTGCTATAGCACCATAGGATTATCCAATATTTGAAGAAAAGTGGGAATTTAAATATCATCAATCGATAGGGCCTCATAAATCTGAAAGTAGGTATAATGACAGCTTCTAGCAAAATTGAAACCAATATGGTTTAACAGGAGTATTATAAAACAACTTCGAAGAGGGAGTATATTCTTTATCAAAATTCTCTCTTAGAGAGATGTCAAGATAGGTCATAGATTAGGGAGGTAATCCAAAAAATTTATGCACGGGGATGTGTCAAATAATTCACATTGGGGAGATAATAAACATAAGTTGCAAATGGGGAGATATCAAATAATTCAGACTGGGGAAGTAATCAAAATGATTCATAATTGGGGAGGGTAATGCCAAGGTCTCCACGGATGCCTTTCATGTCGGCTCCTCTGATGGATAATTGTTCGATTGTAGCGCTCTTCTTTTCCACGCACACCCTAAGGTGCTCGATAACCGACGTCATCGTCGACTCGTAATAGTCGCTAGAGATTCAACCATCGGCATTTTACGATATTAAGGAGTTCTATTCGACTCGGCGCAAGCATCTCATGCAAGCATTCTATTCTTTGAGAAGACTTCGATACCGGTGTCGCCCCTAGCAACGACGAATTCCACATGTCGAATGGGCGATATTCCGGAACATTGCTGGAAATACATACTTAGATCCAGTCACCATTATAACCGTATTTATACCACATGTTCCTGTCCTCATGACAATTCCGTGTGCAACTTAAGCTTATCTCTTTTCGGCATAACAACCTTCGTACTAGTCTCTCTCAGACTTTCTCAGTCCGTCTTGGTTCTTAAGATATATCTCGTCTTTATTGACAAACCTCAACTTTGCCATAATACTAGATGTCATCTTTCTATCATTCACCATCATATTGAAATTTCCTATCATTCGGGGAATACATAACTTTTTCCATGAATCCCCTAAAATCATCTTAAATTTAGGCCTCGGGCGCTCTATGCCCCTGCCAACCAACACTTGTCTCTAAGAGTTCTTTAGCAGACGTTCATCACCACAAGAAGTGAAGTCTGTATCCACATATTCCTCAAAATCTTATCTTAATCATTGGTACTATATCCAATAGTCCAACATGAACTCTACATGAGTTCTGACGTTCTCACATAACTATACCCACTCCTACTCACTCTCGTTTCTAGTTTACTATAACCTCATCTCTGATACCATTTCTGTAACGCCCCAAATCCGGGGTCAGGGATTTGGTCGTCACGCGGAAATCCTTAACATCAAATTACCTGTTTAACAACATTAAACCATTTGTAATCATTAAAACTGAAATATAACTCTGCGACCCCAACCACCAAGCATCTTTTAGGTCATAGGGCTAGAAACAAGAACTAAAATCTTTACATCTTTATTACATCCATTCTATTACATCGCACTATGTCTTAAAATCTTATACTACTGGTATAGCTTCGTTGGGAAGTACACCAGCAACTAGTACTACTCAGTAGAAAGTAATATATATTACACATCAATGTACTTACATATAACTTATTCCAGCTATAACTTTTCTGGATCATATCATCTTCATAAGGGCGTACTGCCTGCTTCTTCTGAGCCATGCAGATAAGCCTCAATCATCTACCTTCCTCTGAAAGGTAAATATTTAAAACAAGCAAGTATGAGCGAAAGAATTGCCCAGCAAGTATTAATAGAGCACAACAATATATATCAACATACACATGGAGTTTTCGAAATATAACGATACTTAATATCAATTCGAAATATTTACAACAATGAAACTTCAATAAAGAAAATATGACGTTTAACGCAACATCCAATGAGCAGATAAGTTTATAATAATCGTAGTAATCCTCATATCTTAGCGAATAGTGTACACTACAGTATTGCTAATCTTTTAGAAGGCTTTTCAAAATACGCAGTTCAATATGCTGCTAAGACAGTTACTTATCATCATATACAAACCAACCGTTAGAAGGTTTCATTTTTAGTATTCCTCAAGTTTGTAAGTATATACACATGAGTATATCATTATCATCAAAACACCTTACAGTTCAAGATTCTGTACAGGATATAAGTTCGTTACCACTTGATAAGTTAAACTCAGAAATAACTGATAGGAAGAGAGTCAAAGCTCTTGAAGCAAAACATTTGGGATTTAACATCAATAACCGATGAACCATCTTTCACCTTTTGAATAATTGCAAAAGTGCACAAGCACGTGCCATTATTGTTAGAATAATCTTGCAGTTCTAGATACTGCATGAATTCATCATCTTTCAAAATTGAAAACAACACTATCGGCTACTTGGCACTTAGGCCTAAGAAGCAGTGTTTGAGTATTTTTCCAAAGTGGAGGATGGGACTTAAAGAAAACATAAAAACCTGACAAGGATTGACGATGATCAGTCGCCACATCCAAGTCCAATAATCCGCGGGTCTTCTCTACCGGTAGAAGGATAGAAACTACATCCGTAACTATCCCTGAGTGAAAACTACATCCGTAATCACCCTCGATGAAAACTACATCCGTAATCATCCTTCGGCAACACATGGGCCGGAATAATTATTGATGGACCGCCTGGCTCACGGCCGCTTACACATCCCGGGAATCGTTCGTCAACGATTCCCACACCTGCCAGAGTCCCCTTTTTCTTTTCTTGTCAAAAATCATTTTGATAGAAAACTTGAGTAGTTGAAGTTCGACTTCAGTCGACCGATAATTTCTTGAAAACGAGCAAGAGAGTAAAACCTGACCGGGGGTTTTCGAAAATATTTTGAGTTCAAAAGAGTTCAAGTATAGATATACACTTGTACTGATATCAATCTCGACACAGGGTTTTGTGATCACACATGGAAAATGGTACGCATAAAGCTTGTAACCACAATAGGGTAATTCCATATATATATAAGTTCTTGAAAAGTAACTTACCTAGATAGATTCAAAATATAATATTTTAAATGACTATGAAAGTCCTTAGACAACCTTTAAATAGTGTTTTATAACCTTCAAAACACTTAGAGTATTTAATAAATATTTGACTACTATGTAACAAATAATAAATATTCAATAATCCCTTTTTAAAAGAATACTCAAATTAATATTCATTTATTAGGTAATATTCAAATAATACTTACTATTAATACTGGAATATTTAATAACCTCAAAACACCCAAATACAACTCTTGGAATGTTTCTAATCAAAATCAAGACACAATCTCTCCGGCAGTCTCCAAACTTTAGCCACTTTATCAAATAACTACTACTGACTCTCGGTCCATAAGAAATAATTAATAAGCATTCAAGTAACATATACCGACATCAATTTAGCTGGTTTAAGCTGAAAGTAACCAATTTATAACCATTGGAATATCTTTAATCCGTATTGAAAATAAAATATCTTCGATAAATAATATACTAGATAGAATCATTCCATTAAATTGTTTTATTATTTCTCCGGGACAAAGTGATTTTAAGAAAGCGTTTTGAAAATGATATTCATCTAATTAAATAAATTTAATTAGGCGAATGAGGTTTATTTAATTTGTAAATGCTTTCAGGAGCATCTATTAATTAAATAAACACTGGTTTATTGGTGATGTTGCCTTTAGGTTAATTATTGCGAAATTCTTTTTAAAAGCTTTTCCCGGGTTTTCGAAAACATACAATACAAAATAGCCTCGACACGCGGGCTAAGCTCGATAACTCAACACGCTCTACCCTTGGAGCCTTTCTTATTCCGATACATAAATATATACCTCATAACATATAGTCCACTACCACATTACAAAAGTTTATAAATATACAACATATAAATCGAGATGTAGAACCCTAAGAATGTCGCCACCCATCGACAATATTAAAAGTCATGGGTTTTGATTATTGCACGAGAATAATTTAATATCACTAGCAAAGTCAAAAATGATTTGGAAGGAGGAGCACAAGATTAAAAGCTCGCAATTAGGGATTGAAAACCTTTTTCCCGCACATTTTATATAATTCAAAATAGGTATACTCTGAACAATAGAGTATGTTTAAATAAACTTGCCTCTGGTCCTTAGCAGAAAACAGAAACCGCGAACAAATCCTTTGCACCTCGTCCAAGTAATTCCGTGGACCTTACCTGACGTCTCGATCTTCCTTTTTAGTTGCACGTCGCTCCAATTTGATTTCGCCCTAATGGTACTGAAATGGTTATGAGTACGTGTCAGTCATACCACGTATCTCGAGTAGACACAACTCGGGATTATCACTAAATAACATAAAGTCAAACTATAGGTGTCCTCCCTATAGTTGACTATCCTATTACCACTTAATGTACATAACACCTTATAACCATTTAATAGACTTGAACCAACTTAATACATAGATAATATTCAAAACACAATCAATCCTCGATAAAGACACATAATATACAATTAATCCTCAAAACATACTTAGCCCTCGATAAAGACTCATAATACCAATTTAATCTTCAAGACACATTTAATCCTCGAGACACCTAAATCCTCGAATTAATTCACTTAACACATATGCGCATAAACAGTTAACACCCAAATCATACCTTTAAACCTTTGAAATCAAATAAGTTAAATAAATTAAAACGCAGGGGATTTTTAGAAAATTTCGGCATGTAGTATTCGTTTATCGGACTATGGGCTCAGCCCCTCCATGCCAATAAAACAATTTATAACCCTGCTTTTGATAAAATAAAAGCTGCCTCAACTTGCAGCAACATAAAAGTAAACATATAAGAAAAGTACCCGCCCAGACATGCGGCAACTAGCACATAAGGAAAAGTACCCGCCCAGACTTGCGGCAACTAGCACATAATGATTTACACTACTACTTACGCTTCACCAATGATCGTATTTCTCACGCATTTTACTGATACACGTGACAACCAATCATTGATGTTCGTAAGCCCTAGGGAACAACCCCTAGCACTAACTATTACTTACGCTATATCGATGATCACATCACTCAAGCATATTAATTATACTCGTGATAGATAATCATGGATATTCGTAAGCCCTAGGGATTAGTCGAAAAGAATTACACAAGTCCTTTAAATATTGACATTTAAGAACTTGTGATCTTCTCATAACCCCTAGCACAATTCTAATTATTATAAAATTCTAACATTTAACATATAGACATTTACAACTAGTCAACTATTACAACTACCACAATTTATACTAATATTACCATTTACCACCAATAATTATTAACTCAAATATTAACAAAACCACAACATAATTCCAACCATTACCACTAGCACTTAACACCTAGCAATTACCAATTAATAATTAACAATTAGCAATTAACAATCAGAGGACCCGAACATATTATTGGCCCACATCCAATCTCAACAATTATAATTAACCACTAAAATCATATAACTCCCGACAAATACAATTAGCAAGTAACAATTAGCATCTTAGCAACTAACAATTTTCCTCTTTCGAATTAAATCACCAAAAATTAACCTCGCAATTTATCTAACTAATTACTACCATAATCTTCACAATTTAAAATCAATTAAATTACCACAATTTAAAACTAATTAAATTACAACCATTTTCTCCAAACTCAATATACACTAGTTATCAAAATTAACACATACATCTCACAATTTACAACTAACTAAATTAAAATAATTAAATAATTTAAAATACGGAAATTAAATAGGTGGACACGAAATTATACCATCTCGGTTCCGGTCCGACCCACCATGAATCTCCCCCGAAATCTCTCTTTGTCCAGCCTCTCTCCTATCTCTCTCTCTCTCTCTCTCTCTCTCTCTCTCTCTCTCTCTGCGTTCTCGACGGCAACCACCACCCACGGTGGCCGACCAACCACCACCGCCGCTGCCCTGCACGCCGACCACCACCTCCTGCTGCAACCCCGAGCTCAGTCGCGGCTCTCCTCACTCCCACCTGCACACACGAATTCACACCCTTGCACACACACAAATCACACACACACACACCTATATACCCACGATTATATACATATACATGAATCCCCAACTCAATTTCTCTCATATTCTGATTTCCCCGATTGTTTTTCTCCCCCTCCCCTGACTGTTATGTGCGGCGATGTATGTGTGTATACGTATGTATATGTTTGTGGCTGTTGTGTTTCCTTTACCCTAATGGGCTTGGCCCAATAGCATTTAAAACAATACAATTAATCACTATCTACTCTAAATAATATTTAGAGTTAAAAACTCTAATTTGTAAAAATAAAATTTCGAGCATAATTAAATACTAGAATATTTTTAAAGACTTTTGGAGAAAGAATTGGAATTGAATCTCAATTTTCTAAATTGATATGCATTTTACAAATATTAATAATTTATAAAAACAAATCATAAAAATAATAATTGTGATTCATAATTCACAATTTACAGGGCTTTATAAAAATACTACAAACACTACTGTTTTAGTAAAATCTCAAATTCTTGATTTTATATATTAATCAAGTAATTTCTACAAATCCTCAAATAATTAAAATAAACATTTTCTAAGGATTTTAAAATCTCTAAATTATTCAATAATTTAAAATAAAAATCTTTACTGAATAATTTCACATTCCAAAATTAAATCTTTGCACAAATAAAATATTGACTCGAGGTATCTACTCAGTCAATAAAAATTTTAATTAGGAGCACCAGGCTCAACTTAACCGAAAATAATTAAATAATTAAATAAAAAAAAAAATTCCTCCTCATTTTAGGAAAACATTATCATTATTGAAATAATAATAAAATCATTTCTTGAAAAATCCGGGTTATTACATCAGGTGAATTCATTCTATTCTGAGAACTCATTTTATGCTCCATATGCCCCTAGCAATGATTATTCATATTCGTTTGAAAATCAATATCATGATGATCTTAATCCATATATGTGTAATGATGTTAATACGAGTTTAACTCAGTCTAATCCTTCTTTACCTGCTGATTGGGAGATTGCGCTCAATAAAATTATTCAAGGAACTCAGTCTAATCCTTCTTTACTTTCTTTGGGAGTTTTTGATGAACCAACTTTAGAAATTGCTAGTGATAATGATATTCCATGTGATTCAATAGCTTGGTATGAGGAGAATGCTAAATTAAATAATTTTATTTGGGAAGTTCGAGCAGTGTGGTATGAAGGATGTTATAGAACTCCCCCTTGTGTCAATTTTCCTCTATGCCATGATTCTTGTTTAGCAATTGATGATAATGTTGTGTCTGATGAGTCTACTTGTGTAGTTGATAATTGTCCCATGCGCATTAATGATAATTTGGATGCAATTGAAATTCTACCAAATCTAGAAAATTTTGAGCTTAATACATTGGTAGACGAGATTAAAATTGATGAGTGTCCAATTATAGAAGAGAAGGAAGTTAAGATTGATGAAATTGAAAATCTTGCTTTAGAGTATAAGGATCCGATTTGGGAGGAGTATATGAGTCGTACTTATAATGATTATTCTGACGACTTTTCTAGCTATTTTGATGTTTCCAAGTCTCTTGAGCATGATAGGTTCTTAAAAGTTTTCGTACCTTTTAATGAATCTAAGGTTTATTTGCACAATATGCTTATATTAGAAATTCGTAGATATGTGCATCTGTTTGCTTTTTGTCCTCATTGAAGATTTTATGAATGAATACGTCAAGCTATTGACGTTAAAGAAGCGCTTCTTGGGAGGCAACCCAAGCATTTTTGTACCTTGGTGTAGTATAGGATTTTTATTTCTTTCTTTAAAAAAAGAAAAAAAAAATTGCAGAAACCACCCGCGCCTCAGGCGCCAACTCGCGCATCCAGCGCCAAGCACCTCTGTCCAGGTTTTTGTTTAGGGAGAGTATACACGAGTACATGTTGTGTTGTAGTAGAAAAAAAAAAAAAAAAACTCAAATAAAAGCTGCCGATAGTTGATAATAAGGAGATATGCAAGTTTGTGGCGCAGTCTTCTACTAAGGCAAGGCGCGTGTCTTCAAATGGCCAGGTAAGTTGTTGTCCCTTGTCCGTGTGTATTTAGGTGTTAATATATATATATTAAAATCAATTCATCTCCTAATTCAATTCCAATCCCTTTTTTAATTATTTTCTCCACCTAAAATCCTAATTCTAGCCCCATATTAATTCCAAATTATTCCCAATTCATCTTCTATTTCATATTTTATTTTATTTTATTTATTTTTATTTTTATTTTTTTTTATTTTTATTATTATTATTTTTCCCCCAAATATATATACCCACCTATACATACAAATCCAATTCCTTTTCTACTTCTTTATATCTCTAAAAATTCAATTCTAAAGAGGAATTAATTGCAAGTTCACCTCTTTGATTCGTATTGGGTAAATCTTTTTCTCTAATTTTATTTTTATTACGAATTTGTGTTCTTGTAAATTGGGATTTTGTATTATTCTTGGAATTTGGGCTATTTGTGGTGTGATATTGCTTGGTAATTATTGGTGGAGCTTCTTTTGAGTTGGGGATTGATTCTTTTGGCTTCTAAGCGTGGGAGAGGTGGTGCTGGTGTTCTGAAATTTTCGTCTCCCGCATGATTCATTCGAGGATGAGGCCTTGTAGGTATGTTTTCTGCTATCCCTTGTATTACTTCCATTCAATGAGGGCATTGAATATTTTAAGTTTGGGGGTGGTTTGAGGGATATGTAGTTGTTGTTGTATTAATTATTCATGTAAGATTTCATGTTTTGCATATTAGTAGTAGTAAATTATGCATATTTGTTCGTGTTATCTACGTTTGTTTCATATAGAACATTCTGTTTTTATGTTCGTATATCATGTGAGTTCATAATAGTTTGCATTTGCACCCATGCTTGATATGAATTTTGTGTTGTTGACGCTTTTGATTGAGAAGTGATATGCTTTGTTCTTGTGCACACACATACACTAGTAAGTTGAAGCTAGGAGACTTATTGAATGTTGTAAGTAATTAGAAGGACATAAATATGTGCAAGATGATTTAGTTTGCATGCTTTGAATACAAGTTGGTGCGTTAGAGAGATGTTTGCTTGGGATTGAGTATGTTTTTACACCAAGTGAGTTTTTGAGCCATATTGCATATTTTTTGCAATTTATTCGTTTGCTTGAGTGTCCACTGATTGTTTGCATTGCTAGCAGTTGTTTGAGGTCTTTCTTGAAACGCATGACATTATTTGACGATTAAAATGATAAAGGCATTTAGGAATAACCGCATATTTTCCCATATTACCACACCATGTTTACATGATCAATTAGTTAACCCGTTGAGCTTAATCCTATTTTTCGGTGACATACCACATTACTTGCCTAGACCTTTTTCTTGTATTGGCCTTACATTAACTTGAACCCAATTGTCAAAGGCTAGTAAAGTGCTTAATGGAGTAATAAGGTGTGCAAGGAGGGGTTTATTGTTGGTCATACTTTTGGGGAAAATATTGAAATTGGGTTTGTTTGTTTACTTGATAGTCGGCATATGTAATAAATTGTGGGATCATTGTTATTGTTTATATTATTGTTTTATTTAGCTCTCAAAAAAAAAAGAAGAAAAAAAAAGAAAAAAAAGAAAAAAAAATATTATGAGAGCATGTTTGTGTTTGTTGTGATCCTACTTTAGTCGACTAGTCGAGTGTTCTTAGTAAAATTTATGTGGGAGGAAATAGGGTGTTGTGTATGATTTATTATGGTGCTTACTAGCTTTTGACACTTCACCTGTTTTGGCTTATTTGACATACCTTGTCCCTAGCCCACGTTACAACCCAATTAAAGACCTTTTGATTATCGTCATTGATGTATGTTGTGTTAAGAGTTAGATTGATACCAAATGTCAAGCATGCTTATGATTTTGTTGGAATTGAGTGATACACTTACCCTTGATCTTGAGTGAATATTCTTTTGCGAGTGGATTGTGAGTGTTTGCTTATTTTTGCGTATGAGATCCCGAGTTTTGTCTCAAAGATGTACTCTTGTAGGCTTAGCATGTTTACTAACTTATTCTTACACTTGACATGGGCTTGTGAGAACTTATGCATGTTCATTGAGTAGACTATGTGAATACTTGCACTTTCGACACCAAGACATTGCGTATTTACTTTGATTCTTAAGTTGATATGGCATGAGATGATTTGAAGGTATGGTAGGCTAGATTAATTGCATTTTCATAGTAGTTGCATTCATGCATTGCATTGCATTAGGTTAAATGGATTTTGTGGGTACATTCGCTATAGGCCCTCACGAGACCTTACTCGTCCACTAGGGCTGCCTAGGGGTTTAAAGGGCTTGTTGCATATGCCAAATGCAACCGTGATCACCTACGGAAGTGGTACTAATTAGGTAGTTGTAATTGTTTATGCTTGAGGACAAGCATCGGTTTAAGTTTGGGGGTGTTTGATAAGTGGATTTTATATCCACTTGGAACATTCTATATCGGCTTAAATTGATTGTTTTGGACTCAAGTTTGTGTAGTTTTGATGTGTTTTGTGTAGTTGTACAGGTTTCCAAGAATATCTAAGCTTTTGTCGTTTTTGGAGAATTAATAGATTAAAATTCGGATTTTCCGGGAAGGCTGCGCAGCTTATACTGTTTTGGCCATATCTGGAGTTCTAGAAGTCCGTTTTCAGCGATCTTACTGCCCACGCGAAGCTTGAGAGATTTTCTACAACCTGGGATAGGAAACAAGTGCAAGAAATATTCTAAATTAAATCGCGCGCGTGTTCTTATTAAAGAAGGCTTGGAATTTGCTGTTTTGCCCTTTTTCTAATTCTAATTGTATTCTGGGCAGTTTTGGGTACCTTCTTTAAATCCTAATTGTAATAGAAGGCAATATCTTGCTGGGCAAGAATTGTAGAGCCTATATAAACACATCATACCATTGTAAAAGATAACAATTGATAGCTTGTAATCATATCAAGGTACTTTCGATTTTCAATTCTTCAATATTATGTTTTTATTCATTATCATTATTATTTTGTTTTCTTCTTTAATTATGTGTAACTAATTCTCTAATCTGAGGATTGGGTAGTATTCCTTGGTATTCATGTGTGTTTAATTATCTGTGATTTTCTTGCTTTGCTGATCTGTTATTGAGGGCTTAACACAATTAGAAGAGTAGCTAACTTTTGATTGTATTCTAGGGATTGTAATAACTTGGAAGAGGAGTTGCAATTTTAGTACATGATTTAACAGACATAACTCGAATATTTGATTGGAAGATTAATAGGAGAGTTGTGAGACTTATAATTCTTGGAGCTTAATAGTTTATGATTGTCTTTGATTGTATCACGGAAGTGACAATTAGGGTATAGTTGTAGACATTATATTGTATCTTGGAAGAGAACATTATAACCTTAGAAGAATTATTTTCAGCAGAGTAAGAACGTAGACATCACATAGATATTGAATGTGCATTGAAACCAAGTGAAGAACCCCAGTTCTTGGATTGTTTTCCTCATATATTTTATTCTCGTTTGATAATTAGTTTAATTTCGTTTAGTTTAATTTAGTTTATAAACACACCAAACATTCTTCTACACTTCTAAATTGTGAGAGATAAAAACTTGAACTTGATATTACAATTCAGTCCTTCCCTGAGAACGAACACCAGTCACCTGATAGGCATCCATTTCGATATCAAACCGCCCCAAGAATTCCACGGGGTCAGCATTTCCATGAAAGCGTAAGTCATTAGTCATAGACCGGTACCCTGTAGGGAGTTGTGCTTCTCTTACTTCAACTGAGAATGGAGAAGATGTTGGCGCCGTAGCAGATATTCTCCCTCCATCCAGGTGAATAAGAAGTTTTTTCAAGTCATCCACATTAAAGGTTCCCACTCCGGGAATATTCTGGATATTTGGTTGTACCATAGTCTGAGTACCCCCCGGGGGTGGAGGTGGAGGTGGAGCTGTTATCTGAGTGCCTCCTTGAACCCCTGCTTGTGGTTGAACCACAACGTCCTCTTTAGTTTGAGTCTGAGTTTGTTGACCCTCAGGATTTCCATGAGGTTGTGAATTCCCTTGAGAACCTCTCTAATGCGGTTCTTCTACGTGAGGGTGTGTCCTCGACCTGGACTCACTAGAGGTGCTTGAGGGAATTTGATGGATACGGGGGGATCTTCCACCTGAGGGCGCGCCCTGATTATGGGGACGCCCATTTCCTTGGTACAACTCCATTCTTCTATCACCGTCATCACGATTTCCTCTTCTTCCAGTGTTACCACGATGAGGAGCTTGTTCAGATCCAAGGGGCCGCAGCCTGTTGTGAATAGGGGGCGCGCGCTGTGGATTACCATTCCGAGCAAGGGCTCTCTCATGTCCAAGGGGCCTCGACCTGTTGTCAGGGGGCGCGCGCTGTGGATCATGGCTCTGTGGAAGGGCTCGCTCATGTCCAAGGGGTCTCGACCTATTGTCAGGGGGCGCACGTTGTGGATCATGGGGCCTCGATTCCAAATATTTGTTTTTCTTTTGATGCTCGATGAGTACCATTCTCAAATCATCATCATTAAGCCTTATCCCGAGGCGTTCCTTCAAGCTGGCAAAATCTCTCCTCTCTCTAGCCATCTATTCTTCATCCCCTTGAATCTCACTAGGGGTGCGCCCTGAACGGTGGGGATGAGGGCGCACCCTCTCTTGAGGATTCGACAACCTGTGCTCAGAATTATATTCACTAGGATGTTCAACAATTGGATCAAAATAATCTAACCCTCGAGGAGTGACCAGCGGAAATCTCCTTTCCTAATTTTCCTCCCTCCTTCGGGAATCTTCCTCGATCTGAGGGGATTTCCCTGATCGGCGATGATTTAGTGGGATACTCCGATATTTTCTCCTAGATCCTTGCTCCTCCTCCACGGAACTCAATATTTCCCCAAAATTATTTAGGGTATCTCCCATGCGATACAGTTGTTCCATTAATGCCGCGTTGCTGATAAGAACTGGGCGGCTGTCCTCCGGTGGCTATTGGAGTTCCATGGTGGTGTGGAGGGGCAGAGATTTCCTCCGGAACATAAGCTTCATCACGAACTGGGTTACCCCCCGGCTATCTTCAGAATCGTAATCACCTTCTCCATGAGAACCTCCATGCTGATTGCGAGACATCTTTTCCTCCTAAGATTCAGATCTTGATTGGCTCCCCTCCTTCTAGCGCCAATTTGTTAACGGAGGAATTTGGTAACAACAAAATTCGAGGTACTTCGCCGGAAAGAAGATCTACAGCGGTGGTTCTTTGCTGAAAAGAGTGGTGGCGTGTGGTGGCTATTTGTGATTGGTGGCTGAGATTGATAGGGTTAGTGGCGGCTATTCAGAGCTCTCGACTTTCAACCCCTCAATCGGCCTACGTACCCCGATATTTATAGGGGATCAAGCCATACGTAGTTCTTGGAGAGCAAGAAACCCAAATGGGCTTGGATTATCGGTCTAGCATCCGAAATGTTCTACTATGAGGCCTAACCACAAAAGGCCCAAGGCTCATCCAAGATCTCAAGACTTTACAGATAAGGAAACTTCCCCCGTCGAGGACTAGTCCTATCTGCTACGAGTTATTTCTTGATTTCAAGGATGCAGGTATAGCCATGGTTTACCTCAAGTGCAGAACGCATCACTGTCCCCCGAATGAGAAGCACCCACCAGATAGCAGGACAGGTGATCCAGAGCTTTTGGGTGCAAAGTGCAGATTACTCCAAAGTTCCCCAATGAGAGCGCGCCCATTGAATACAGGAACAGAGCTCCAAAGCACACACCAAAGAGAGACCTATCTTTCCACCGAGGAGAACATGTCCTTAGTGTATAAGAAAGGTCCCCAAATCCAGGAAAACCCCTGGAGGCCTTCTACGACGGACATCCCCCTCCTGAGATACGATAGGAGGGAATTCTTCAACTTCTAGAATCCCAGCTTGAGTAATATCCCAGGTGGGATCAACTCAAATATAAATCTTTATCATTTTTTAGTATTTATCTTATACAAAGAAAGAGAGGGCGCGGCCTGACTTCTCCATTTTCGCCAAAACCCTAATTTAATCTAGAATTCCCCAAATCGAACCCGTATTTGACCCGAATCCATCTTAAAATACCCGAACCGAATTTTGGCTATAACATATCTGATTTGTCATAACGTATTCAAACAACCGACAAGAACTGTGATTCTATACTATCCAAATCAATGAACTAATATAACAAAATTTAATATATGGGTAGACAAAATCCACGAACTGGATACTCTCAATAAAGAGAGATATTTAGTAAAAGGCAAAGTAAAATCAATAAAAAGAAAATAAGGCTTATCATTTACAAGGAGTAAATAAAAAATCTAATATTTTGGTAGATAAAATCCACTAACGGGTAACGGGGTACTAGACTCTCAATGATATTTTTATTGAAAAATAAAGAAATCAAAATAATTTTTTTTAAAAAAACTTAAAAAACTAATATCAGATCCTAAAATTTAGTTTAGCATCTTTTGGGAAAGGTGGAGAGAGAAAGCAGCAGCTACGGTTTTTGTTATAAAAATTATTAATAATGATAAATAAAAAGGTTGATACAATTAAAATTATATATTGTTTTTAATAAAAGGGTGCCTTTTTAAATTTTGTATTCTTGAATTAAAGTAATAGTATCAATTCCTATAACTTAACCTAAGAGCATATATTGAATTTGCTTAGTTGGTTGACTATATTTTTTTTATATCAACGAAGCATAAAAAATGTCTAAGAAAACTAAATAACTTGGTAGAAAAAGAGTGATATTTGTTAACGAGAGATAAGAAAAAATAAAAAGGAGGGTTTCATTTTGTTGGGAGACTTTACACCATGCATGCTACTCTTAGTTTTATTTGGTAACATCTCAATGTTGTTCTAAGCCATATAATTATATATTTACATAACTCGGATACATAGTAATATTTCATATCATTGTAATATTTTTTTCTATTCATGTATTTCATTACATTTCGTGTACACGAAAAATTTTGTGTAATTTAGTGTCATTTTGTTCTAATTTCGGGTACAAGATTTAATACCATGTTCAAGATCCTAAAGTACATGACATGAATGTACAAAATGATTTATTAGGTCTACATAAGCTATTTCTTGTTATATACGTAGGGAAAATATACTCATTTTTAAAGGAATTTCATGTTATTTAACCCAAAATCTGAATTACAAGGACATATATAGAACAATGTGATTATGTGTTTATATATTACACACTTGATTTCAATTTTATGGACAATAGCTCATTTTCACAAGTTAGTTAAATTAAAAAAAGATAGATGATACTCATTTTCAAATGTCTTTGTTATACCCAAAAATAACTTCATCTACTTTTGGGTCTCGCCCTTTAGACCTCGCCTATGGGCTTACTATGGAGATCTCGTCCTTCGTAAGTAGCTATGCCCGATATTCTGATACCTCACCCTGATACCTCGCTCTCACAGTAATAGTTATGGAGATTGAAGATTATGGACTGCGGATAAGGTCCTTAAATTGATACAATAAAGGGCCAGATCTCGCCCTCAAAAGAGGATCTCGCCCCTTTCAGTTCTTAGGACTGCCTTATAAAACTATACAATCTCCGTGGCCTAGGGTGGGTGTTGACTCTGATGATTTCGGGTCAATAGCTTAACCACTACGCTCCGGGAAAGTAGTTTGGCTTTAGGGTCCATTCTGATACTGTTAAAGGCGGTGGCTCCAATTCAATGAGCTTCCCTAAATAAGGAAACCTAGCCCGTTTCAATTACTTGTTCCCCAAGAACTACGTTTGGCTTGATTCCTATAAATAGGATACGTAGGCACAGTGTATGGTACGATGAAAACCCTTACGAAAAAGAGAGAATACAACATTCGACCTAAATCGCAATAATCACATCATACAATCTAAGCCATCCCCAAATCATAAACCCTAACCCTAATTGCCCTACGCCAATCACTGCCATCAACCACCATCACAATTCCAGTAGCCCTCCCCGAATTTGTTTTCCTAAATTCCTCCGTTAATAAGTGGCGCTAGAAGGAGGGCTTTTTGACATCTCAGGAGGAAGGATGTCGCAGTCTAATCGAGAACGTGTTGATGATCGTCACGTGGAGGAGATTAGGACCACGGGAAATCTCCCACCACCTCCGCCAAGAAACTCCATTGCAAGGAACTCTGCTTCAAGGAACTTTGATCGTTTGCTTCCCAGGGATTTCAACAAGAGATCTGTTACTCCTCGAGTCCCTGATGGACGGTCAATCCCACAAATCGGGGGGGGGATCCTCCTGTTTTGATGAGTAACACCGAGCTTCTGAACCGAATTACTTACATGTATAATACTATCACACGGATGGGGGATAGGATGGATGCTATGGAGAGAGAAAGACAGTTTCTTGCTGGGGCCCGTCTGAACCATACTGGATGTCGCTCGCCACCTAGAGAGAGGGAGAATATGAGGGTGACTCGTCACGACCAGGAGAGAATTTATGAAACACCCGGTGGAGATCAGCGTGTCAACAGAGAGTCTACTCTGAACCATCGAGGCGATTCTCGCAGGGAGATTCCTTTTGATAGGGACGTTCAAGTCGTGGGGGAGTCTAGACCGAATCCCAGGTTCCTGGATGTCACTCCAAGAGCTCTGACGTATGGATAGCCTGATGTCGAGTTTCCCCCGGATAGGGAGGTTCCCCGAAATTTGGATCGCACACTGTCATTGACTGGGAGGATGCATGAGGGGCAAGGCCTGCAGGTGGAAAGATCTTGGGTTGGAAGCCAAGGGATGATGGATCGGGAGAGAATTGACAAAGGGAATCACGTCGCATAGGAGGGCGAGTTTCCTGGCTCTAGGCTGTTGAGAGAAAATGGTGAGAATGAAGTCCTTGATGTAATTCCCTTGCAGGTGGTCCGAGCAGGTGATCCAATTCCTCAGATGAGGAATCTGAATCACTACAGTCTCGGGTATGGAGAAAGGAGAACGTATGCAGACCTCCTCAATCTCGCAGAGGGGGGACAAAGCGGATATAGTGTACCATGCCTGGAGAATGCTACTATGGGGGATCGGTATAGGTTCGAGGAAGTGATGAATCAGCAATGGCAATACCACTTCCAGACGCACCCCGTAGGGTTCTTGGAATTGAAGACTTAGACCTGGACGCCTTGAGGAGGTTGTTGGCACAATCTTAGGGTCAAGCAAGTGCTATGCTTGAACTGGCTCCATCTCTCTTTTCACCAGCAGTACGGGATGCGCCTCTTTCTCCATCTTTCCGTGGGGTAGGAGATCTCAGGTTTACGGGAAGTTCGGACCCAGTAGAGTATATCGCAAGATTCAACACCGAGATGGAACTCTACCATGTGGAAGACTTGACGAAGTGCAGATTACTTGCTTCGACTCTGCGAGGGAACGCTCATCAATGGTTTCAGAAGTTGGGACCAGCCTCTATTACCTCTTGGGACCAAATGCGCAGGATGTTTCTAATTCAGTTCCAATCATCTATCATCTACGCTCCTCCCGTCACGACCTTAGCCAATATAAAGCAAAGGGAGGGGGAGACTCTTTAATCCTGTTTTAGAAGGTTTAATGCGGAGTTCCTACTATTCGAGGGGCTTCAGACGAAACCATCAAGAATTTCCTCATTGCCGGGGTTAGAGTGAATTCAGACTTCTGGAAGGAGCTTCAACGGAAAAAGCCTCCTACTCTCGCTGATCTTTATGCACAGGCTGAACCCTTTAAAAGGGAGGAAGAAGCTTTGAAGAGGAGTGATTATACAGACAACAGTCGCAGGGGCAAGCGCAAAGATAGGTCACCTAGCCCAAAGGGGGATAGAACAAAGACTAGCAGGGGTGATGTCAACGTTGTCGATACTTGGAGATCTGACCGGCCACGATCACTTAGCCCGATATGTCAATATCCTCCGCCACCTCTTTACGCTCAGAAAGACCAGGGGTATCCTCAAACAAGTATTTTCACGCCTCTGGTGGCGTCAATTGATCATATTTATGAGGTAACAAAAGGGGAAGGACTATACAGAACACCTGTGCTGCTCACAAAGAATGCATCAAGAGATAAAAAAAAGGTATTGTATGTATCATCAATCCAATGGGCATGACACCTCTCAATGCCGACAGTTGAAAGAGGAGATTGAACTGCTCATTAGGACTGGGAAGTTGACTAAGTGGGTGGTTAAGGAGGTAAGAAAGATACAAGGCACTATTCCTCAGAAAGAAGAAGATAGAAAGGAAGATCCTCAGGATAAAGATGGACCAGAGCAGCAAAGGAAGACAACGTTCGTGAGAGAGGCGAGCATCTATACGATTTTTGGTGGACCTCATATTAGTGGGAATGGAAGGAATGCTATGGAGAGGTATGCTCGCGAAGCCAGGGATCCCCCACTAACGAACGTGAATCATTTATCGGAGAGACCTCCTAAACTATTCAAGGGTGAAGACACGCAGATAATCTTTTCGGAGGAGGATGCCAGATGGGTCTATCATCCGCACAGTGACACCTTGGTTGTTAATGTGAGGATCGGTTCAAGGAGTGTTCATCGGGTCTTCGTTGATAATGGTAGTTCAGTAAACATCCTCTAGTACGGGACCTATAAGAAAATGGGCCTTCTTGAAAAGGAGATGACTCAGGGAACGACTCATATATACGGCTTTACAGGAGATTCAGTTCGGGTCAAGGGAACGGTTAAATTGCCTCTTACTTTAGGGGAAGATCCGTACTCCACTACCCAGGTGTTTAAGTTTCTGGTGGTTGAACAACCCAAATGTTACAATGCTCTACTTGGAAGGCCTATTTTGAAGAAGATGAGGGTGGTGACTTCGATTTACCATCTGGCAATGAAGTTTCCTACACCTATGGGGATCGGATGTGTAAAAGGGTGTCAGTATGACTCCAGGGATTGCTACAACAAAATGATAAAGTCTTCATCAAAAGGTAAGCGAGGGGAGGAGATGCTGGACTTCAAAGAGGAGGGTGCTCAAGAAACCTTGAAATCTTTTGGGCCTAAATCATCAGCGAAGGCAGTTACCAACATGGTGTATACAGTAGAATTCCCTGAGGATGACACCTTGGCCAGTTATGAGGCGTTAGCTAAATAAGGAACCCCGCTCTTTCTGTTGGAAGCACCACCCTCTCTGGGAGGGACTGTGGAAGTCATAATGGAAGGCGCTGTAGAAAAATCCAGGGGCGAAATTTCCTTTGAGGAAGGTATCACAATTGATAATACAAGGTATAGGGTGTTGATGATTGAGGCTCCCCCTCCTCCAGTCAATCAAAGCCAGTTTGAGGAAGGGATTGTTGAAGATGTCACTGACGATGAAGAGGAGCAAAGAAGTCTTAGGGCGAAAAAGGGAAAGTTTGTTATGGATTACGAGGATACTCCTATGGTTGAGTTTCCAGATGATTCAACGGTGAGAAAAGAGGAATCTCAGCCGTCTAAGGGCGAGATTACTTCAATACGAGAAGTGGGCGAGTCTAGTGGAATGAAGAAAGTAGAGTTTGACTTGGATCCTCGATTGCTTGAGCCCAAAAAGAATATGGGACCGGCTGAAGATACTGTACCAATTCTAGTGGATGAAAAAGATCCGTCTAAAGTGCTGTAGATTGGGGCTAGATTAGAGCCAAGCTTGAGGGAGAGGCTAGTTACTTTCTTAAAGGATAATCTGGATGTATTCGCCTGGAGTCATGCTGACATGGTGGGAATCGATCCCGAAGTGATGTGTCATCATCTTAACATAGACCAATCCAGGAAGGGCATTCGGCAAAAGCGATGGGCGGTCAGTAGTGAATGGGCTACTGCCTTGAAATAGGAGGTTGATCGGTTGCTAAATGTCGGGCTAGTTAGAGAGTCCTTTTATCTTGATTGGCTTGTGAATCCAGTTTTGGTGAAGAAGTCCAATGGGAAATGGAGAGTCTGTGTTGATTTTACCAACTTGAACAAAGCTTGTAAGAAGGACAGCTTTCCTTTACAAAGGATCGATCAGTTAGTGGATGCTACTACGGGGCATGCTCTGCTCAGTTTTATGGATGCTTATTGGGGTTACAACCAGATACCAATGTATAGGCCTGATCAGGAAAACACATCTTTTATTATAGATAGGGGGTTGTATTGCTATATTAGAATGCCCTTCGGGTTACTTAATGCGGGGTGACTTATCAGAGGTTAGTAAATATGATGTTTAAAGATCGGATCAGGAAAATGATGGAAGTTTACGTTTATGACATGATGGTGAAGTCAAAGGAAGCAGGGGATCACATTCGACATTTGGAAAAGATGTTTCAAATTCTCAGAAAATTTCGTATGATGCTTAATCCACGGAAGTGTGTTTTCGGGGTGGAATCTGGAAAGTTCTTGGGGTTTATGGTAAATCACAGGGGGATAGAGGCGAATCCTGCAAAGATACAAGCTCTTCTTGATATGAGATCTCCACGGACAGTGAAGAAGGTGCAGATCTTGATAGGGAGGATTGCTGCCCTGAACCGTTTTGTGTCCAAGTCTTCTGACAAGTTCAGGGAGTTCTTCAAAGCCATCAAAGGTGTTGGGAAGAACTTCGAGTGGAATCCAGAGTGCGAGGATGCTTTCTAGGCATTGAAGGAACACTTGGGATCTCCCCCCCTCTTATCAAAGCCACATGAGGGCAAGACCCTAATTCTTTATCTTGCCGTCTCAGAGTAATCTATTAGTGGGGTTCTCGTGCGAGAAGAAGGCGACATCCAATACCCTATATATTATGTCAGCAAGAGGTTGTTGGATGCGGAGACGAGGTATTTGAACATGGAGAAATTAGTATATGCTTTGATCTTGGCTTCCAGGAAGTTGCGACCTTACTTTCAAGCGCATAGGGTGGAGGTTCGAACAACGTATCCTTTAAGGCAGATACTGCACAAACCAGAGACTTCTAGGCGAATGTTGAAATGGGCTGTGGAATTAGGGTAATCTGACGTGGAGTATGATCCGAGAAGTGCTATAAAGGGACAGGCTCTTGCAGATTTTATTTTGGAATTCCCTATAGAATGGGAGGGCGACGCCTTGGCTATCATACCAACTCTTTTGCCGGAGCCAAGTCAGGAACATTCTACTCCAGCACCTTGGTAGACTCTGTATGTCGATGGTGCATCAAATAATGAAGGTGCAGGTGCAGGAATTGTGTTGGTTAGTCCGGAGGGACACCATTTTAGAAGCGCAATTCACTTTGATTTTCATGCTACAAATAATGATGCTGAGTATGAGGCTTTAATTTCGGGCTTGAAGCTTGCTCTTGAGATGAAGGTGGAATATTTAAACATCATGAGTGATTCTATGCTGGTTGTCTATCAGGTTAATGGGGGGTTCCAGGCTTATGGGCCTACATGAAGTGCACACAGAGGTTGATGGGTTTGTTCTGGGGCGAGATTGGAACAACTTCCTAGAGACAGTAATGAGGAAGCCAATGCATTGGCTAAGTTAGGATCTCAGAAGGAGGCTACTCTCTTAGGGGTCATTCCCTCAGAATTCCAAAAATAGCCTAGTGTTCCTGAAGTGGAATTGATGCAGGTTGATGGTCCTATGCCGGATACTTGGATGACTCCAATTTGGAGGTACTTGAAAGAGGGGATTCTCCCGGAGGATAGAGTCGAGGCTAGAAAGCTAGTATACAAGGCAGCTCGTTATGTAGACTTTGGAGGTTCTCTTTATATACGAGGTTTTAATCAGCCATTGTTGAAATGTATAGAGGGAGAGGAGTGTACTTATGTTCTGCGGGAAGTTCATGAAGGGATATGTGGAAATCACTCGGGGGGTGGATCACTTGCGCAGAAAATACCACGTCAAGGGTATTATTGGCCTACACTTCGGGAGGATTCAATGAATTTTGCCAAATCTTGCGATAAATGTCAGAGGTATGCTAATTATGTGAACAGTCTAGCTGCTCCTCTTACTTCGTTGACTAGTCCTTGGCCCTTCGCTATGTGGGGGATTGACTTAATAGGGGAGCTTCCTAAGGGAAAGTGAGGAGTAAAATACGCTATTTTAGCGGTGGATTATTTCACTAAGTGGGCGGAAGCGGAGCCTTTAGCTTCAATTACTGCGAAGAAATTGGTGGACTTTGTGTATCGCTCTATCGTCTATCGTTTTGGGATACCCTATAAGCTCATATCTGACAACGGGAAGCAATTTGATAGTAAGGAGATGAGGGAGTTGTGCGATAATTTGGGAATTAAGAAGAGTTTCTCTGCTGTTAGTCATCCTCACACTAAAGGCCAAACTGAGGCAATCAATAAAATCATTAAGCATACGCTTAAGGCGAAGTTAGACGGTAGTAAGGGAAACTGGCCAGAAGAGTTACCTAATGTTTTGTGGAGCTATAACACAACACCTAGAACTACCAAGGGGGAAACCCCTTTCTCTTTGACATATGGTTGTGAGGCCATGGTTCCGGTCGAACTGGGGGCAGGGTCTTTTAGAAGGGATAATTTTCAGCCGGATGTGAATGAGGTTAACCATCGCCTTTACCTGGGTATGGTGGAGGAATTCAGGACAATTTCACAGTCAAGGTTAGCATCTTATCGGAATAGGGTGGCAAGGTTTTACAATTATAAGGTGAGGTCGAGATCCCTAAAGGTGGGCGATTAAGTTCTCCAAAGAGTGATGCCTAACACAAAGATCCAGAATCATGGGGTGTTTGGTGCTAATTGGGAAGGACCCTATAGGGTTAGAGCAGCTTTGTGGAAAGGAACCTATTACTTGGCTGATATGGAAGGGAAGCATATTCCACGTGCTTGGAACATGGAGCATTTGAAGAAATACTATCAGTAATGTATTCTCTGATTTGGTTATACTTTCCTTTAATTATTATTTTCATGAAAGTCTAGGGGGTAGTGCATGTACTCCTCATTAGCTAGGATTTATATATTTATGAATAAAATATGCATATTTTTTATTTATTTTTTTTGAATTTCTGTGATGGATGACCTCCTATAAGGAGGGTCTTCATGGAAAGTTTAACAAGACAATCTCCTCTAAGGAGAGTCTAAATAAAAATGAAGCGATCTTCGGAAAATCGACCTCCTTTGAGGAGGGTATTTCTGATATGGGGAACGACCTCCTTTGAGGAGGGTATCCCGAATTATAAAATCCTTGCAAAAACCGTACTTCCGGGGGGGATGTCCGTACTTACGGTGCCTCATCAAGGTACTATCTTTGGAAAATCGACCTCCTTTGAGGAGGGTATTACTGATATGGGAAACGACCTCCTTTGAGAAGGGTATCCCGAATTATAAAATCCTTGCAAAAACCGTACTTCCGGGGGGATGTCCGTACTTCCGGCGCCTCATCAAGGTACTATCTTCGGAAAATCCACCTTTTGTGAGGAGGGTATTTCTGAAATAGGGAGCGACCTCCTTTGTGGAGGGTATCCCAAATTTATAAAATTCTGAGGAAAATGACCCCCTTGGAGGGGAATACCGTCGAGAAGACATGGTGGTTGTGACCTTAAAAAAACTTGTTAAGGCTCATAAATTAACAAGATTGAAAACCTGGCGAGGTTCTCGCATAAAGGCGAGGTTCTCGCATAGGGGCGAGGTCTGTTAAAAATAGACAGGATTGTCAAAAGCAAAGGGAAAAGACAGATGCTTAAATAAGAAATAGGTATTATAAAAATGAAGCAGAAACAAACCAAGTTATTACAATGGGCAACACCATTAAAGAGAGGGCGCACACTCTCAAAAGGTTGGTACTAAGTGTGCGGACCAGTCACAGCCAGGATCAGCCGCTAGAAAGTTAGGGAGATAATCCAGGAACCCAGCACTGTAGGCTTCGCTCAGACCTTTTCTCATTCCAGCAGAAAGTATGTCATTCTCGTTTTTCAGCCTAGCAATCTCGTCCTCGTACAATTTGGTCGCCTGATCAAGGTCGAATTTCGCCTTATCAAAGGACAGTTGCAGCTTGTCAAAATCGTCTTTCCTCGCCTTGATTTCATTTTCTAGTTTCTTCTGAATCTCGCCCAGCTTCGAGTTGTAGGAAGAAGCCTCGCCCTTAAGCTTCTTCAAAGATTTTTCTTGATCTTTAATGGTTGAATTTTTCAGGGCGAGAACTTTTAAGCCATGGTAGAAGGCGTCACCAAGCCCTACTTTGAAATTAAACTCTGCTTCTTCATCGATGCGATTTTTTGAAAGTTTGATATCATTATCAAAAAGGTTTTCTGCAGCAACAGAGCCAAAGGTTGAAGACGCAGAATCGGAAGGCGATTCCTCAGTTGCAATCCCTTTTGGCCTTTTGTTTTGTGGATTCTTGGCTATCTCATCCCGCTTCCTGTTCCTATCCTGCTTTTCACCAAGGTTAACAGGGAGAGGTGGGCGAGATTCGTTAACTAGAATCGAGGGAGCAGGGCGAGATTGATTAGCTATGGCTGAAGCCGTAGGCGCAGTATCGGCATAGGGGTTTTGTCCAAATGGGAGCCTCGACATTTGACCTGAAGGCGAATGTTGACTCGTAAACACGCAAGTAAACGCGATCACAAATAGCAAGTGATAAGTAAAGTTCGTTCCGCAGAGACGAGGTGCAAATGTGAATTTAATACCTATGCAACAGTGTGTTAGTGTAGGTGCCCTAGAGGCAATACATTGCTTATTTTGATAAAACTTTATGTCATTTGATTATTTAATAAATGTATTTATTATGACTTTAATTACTGTGATATATTTGTTAGCATAATAAATGTCCTTAGAATAATGATACACATTATATAGTTTAAGTATTTAACTTGAACTTGAGATTATATAATATATCATATTCTTAAAGGTCCCTAGTCGAGTATTATTATATAGGACAATAATAATACATAAATAGACTAGTATGTTGTTGACTGATAACCACATCTCATTGGTTATAAGTATGGAGATACTAAAGTCAAAACATAGGTACATGTAAGGGTACATGGCACTGGACAGACCCACCGTGAGATTCTTCATGTTAATAAAGTCATAAGAAAGACTCACAGTGATAATGGTGTAATGATCCTTTGACTTGAGATCATTATATTTCTATACGAGGATAATATACTTTGACTACATTAAAAGTTACCTTTGACCGGGTGATGATAAAAGTGGACATCGGGTATATTGTGAATCGTATGAGAAATATGAATGATAGATAAAGGATTTAACCCTCCTATCAGATAGGAGAGATATTATTGGCCTCTTGATTGAGTGAGACTATAAAATGCATGGTCGTGCTCAAATAGTGATTTGTTTTAATAGTCTACTCATGGATCAAGTAAACCCGGATTAAATTATGAAGAGGATGACATGAAACATGTCTCGAGTTTAATCCATAATATTTGGTTAAAGGGATTATATTACACGGGAACATTAATCACAAAAGGTTTTATCGAATCACGATTTAATTATTATTTAATTGGGTAGCAATGATGTATTACTAGATGCCGCTCATTGTTTATAATTTTATTAGAGAATAAAATTATTGCCAATTAAATGATAGCCTACAGGGTCACACACATAGAACATTTTAAGGAAGAATTAATTTAAATTATGAATTTAAATTAATTAAATGATTAGTTGTATTTTATTATATTAATTAAGTGGGACTTAATTAAGATATAATAAAATACAAATGAGATATGATTTTAATAATTAAGTATGACTTAATTATTATTTATTTAAATAATAGGATTTGATTCTATTATTTAATTAATCAAACTTGGGCTAGGTTTTTAGTTGGGCTTTTACCTTACACTATCATATAAATATATGATGATAGGTAAAGAAGGTAATTAATTTTGTACGACAAAAATAATCCCCAGCCGCTTGAACCAAAACCTAAAAAGAATATCTCATATTTTCATTGGAGGCTAGTACCTCCCTTCCAATCAAGAATCGTTCTTGGAGTGTTCGTGTGGATACCGTAGAGGAGGCTTCGAAGAGGAGCACTCAACGATCGTGAAAGCTTGGATCTCCATTAGACATACAATCGTAAAGCTTCTTTAAGGTAAATCATCAATCTCCGAATTAAATATCATGTTTTTGCATGGATCCTGCGGTAGGGTTTCGATAATTATTGTTTTTGTTTTAATTTTCCGCTGCGTTTGATGCTCGAAATCCTTCAATGGCATCAGAGCTACTTGCAAAAACGTTTTAATTCGGTTATATGTTACAGTTTTGATATATATACGAGCATGTTTGATGATTGTCATGTATGATGCGTTGATTTTGATATATATGTATAAACTGTATGTTAATGATGATTGGGATGATCATATAATCTGTATGTATATTGATATATACATGATTTTTGTTTGTTCGTGATATGGGGATTGTATACGATACGATTTCTGTATACGCTGCGCAGATCTGGTGAAATCTGTGTCCAATGTCCGATTTTCGCAAGCGATATGTGTTTTCTGACTGGAAACGAGCGTCTGAACAAAACTAATACCATAGGTATTACCGACTCGTCTGTAAGGCATTTGACGCCGTTTAGTGCATGAAAAACGCGATTTATTGTTTTCAGAATTTGATTCTGATTTTCTGATTTTTGCGTTATATGATTTCTTTGATTGGATCATCTGAAATATGATATGGTATAACATGATTAGATAATATGACATGTTATTTAATTGTTACTTGAGCATGGTGGATGGTTATGGCCTTGAGACCCATAGGATAGAGGTTTTTGTTTATGGTTTGTGTTTGCACTAAATCACGAAAGCGTACGTGGTCACAAGTAATACAGATATAAGTCAAGTTCGTTCCCACAGAGATCTGGTTATAGTTTTAATTCAGTAGATGCACCTATGCAACAATGTATGATTATTATTCACTGCTAAGACAAATAACAAATTTGGGTTTTAATTAACTTAATAAACTAAAAAGCAAATTAACAAAACTACAAATTAACTAACTAGAAAGAATTGAAATCTAATTACTTCTGCAAGAAAAACCATGGAATCCTAACTTCATTAAATACTTCGCTTAGATCTGACGCCTTTAATCACTATATGCAATGGTTATGATATCTGATCGGACAACACGAAACAAGTATACGCTACTTCTCAGTATACGAATACCAAACTAAACATACATCCACAAAAGAGATAGAAGATGAATAGACACCAATTATGCTTAGACCCTATATCTCTATAGAATTTGAAAACATAACGGTTGAAGAACAAGTTATCCACATTGATCACATAGGGTAGCATAATATCTCTATTTACGCTACAAATCATGATGTTAAAACATCAACCTATCCTATGCTAGCATGGCAAGTTCTAAATCTCAAGATCCACTCTCGTTTAGCAAGAGATTAACAAATTAGATGTTCATGACGCATCTAAACACATGAATCACAACCATACGAGGATATCAAGATATACATCACACACAGATCTTTTAAAGCATCAAGATACTAAACTCCATAAATAAATTCGTTAGAATCCCATGACAACGATTAGTTCATAATTGAACCTCTCGTCATCATGGGATCTGATGAAACCATGAAAAAAATAAAGTATGAAAAGATACAATTAAAACTAAGTAATTGATATGTAATGGTGTGTAATGATACTCCTAATGATAATGATAAATTACAAGGGTTGGATGTGTTTATATAGGCTCTAGACATCTTGCCCAACAAGAAAATACCAAGAAGAATTATAATAGAAGTACGTTTCCTAAACTGATTCTGATTTAAAAGGAAATTCGCAGATGTCTTTTCTTCAGTAATTCTGGACCACTTTAGAATGATAGAGAATTCCGTTATCTTCGCGTGGACAGTAAGATCACCCAAAACTGACTTCTAGAACTCAAGATATGGCCCAAACAGTGAATCTCACGCGTGCAGCCCAATAAATCCGAATTTTAATAAATTAAATCTCCAAAAACGACAAAAACATCCACCATAATCAACATCCTTGTAAATCTGCACAACTAAACAAAACACATCAAAACTACAAGAAACTTGAGCCCAAGACAATCAATTTAAGCCATTATAGAATGTTCCAAGTAGATATAAAATCCACTTATCACACCCCCAAACTTAAACCGATGCTTGTCCTCAAGCATAAACAATTACAACTAACTAATTAACTAGTACCACTTCCGTAGGTGATCACGGTTGCATTTGGCATATACAACAAGCCCTTTAAACCCCTAGGCAGCCCTAGTGGACGAGTAAGGTCTCGTGAGGGCCTATAGCGAATGTACCCACAAAATCCATATAACCTAATGCAATGCATAAATGCAACTAAATGAAAATGCAATTAATCTAGTACTAATATCCTACCATACCTTCAAATCCTCTCATGCCATATCAACTTAAGAATCAAAGTAAATACGCAATGTCATGGTGTCGAAAGTGCAAGTATTCACATAGTCTACTCAATGAACATGCATAAGTTCTCACAAGTCCATGTCAAATGTAAGAATAAGTTAGTAAACATGCTAAGCCTACAAGAGTACATCTTTGAGACAAAACTCGGGATCTCATACGCAAAAACAAGCAAACACTCACAATCCACTCACAAAAGAATATTCACTCAAGAACAAGGGTAAGTGTATCACTCAATTCCAACAAAATCATAAGCATGCTTGACATTTGGCATCAATCTAACTCTTAACACAATATACATCAATGACGATAATCAAAAGGTCTTTATTTGGGTTGTAACGGGGCTAGGGACAAGGTATGTCAAATAAGCCAAATCAGGTGAAGTGTCAAAAGCTAGTAAGTACCATAATAAATCATACACAACACCCTATTTTCCCCCCACAAAATTTATCTTTTTTTTTCCAACAAACACTTGACTAGTCGACTAAAGTAGGATCACAACAAACACAAACATGCTCTCATAATATGCTTCCTTTTTTTTTTCTTTTTTTTTTCTTTTTTTCTTCGAGAGCTAAATATAACACAAACAATAATATACACAATAACAATGATCCCACAAATTTATTACACATGTCGACTATCAAGTAATCAAACCCAATTTTCAATATTTCCCCCAAAAGTAAGACCAACAGTAAACCCCTCCTTGCACACCTTATTACTCCCTTAAGCACTCTACTAGCCTTTGACAATATGGGTTCAAATTAATGTAAGGCCAATACAAGAAAAAGTTCTAGGCAAGTAATGTGGTATGTCACCGAAAAAATAGGATTAAGCTCAACGGGTTAACTAATTGATCATGTAAACATGGTGTGGTAATATGGGAAAATATGCGGTTATTCCTAAATGCCTTTATCATTTTGATCGTCAAATATTATCATGCGTTTCAAGAAAGACCTCAAACAACTGCTAGCAATGCAAACAATCCGTGGACACTCAAGCAAACGAATAAATTGCAACAAATATGCAATAAGGCTCAAAATCTCACTTGGTGGAAAAACATACTCAATCCCAAGCAAAAAATCTCTCTAATGCACCTACTTATATTCAAAGCATGCAAACTAAATCATCTTGCACATATTCATGTCCTTCTAATCACTTACAACATTCAATAAGTCTACTAGCTTCAACTTACTAGTGTATGTGTGTGCACAAGAACAAAGCATATCACTTCTCAATCAAAAGCATCAACAACACAAATTCCTATCAAGCATGGGTGCAAATGCAACTATTATGAACTCACATGATATACGAACAAAAAAAACAGAATGTCCTATATGAAACAAACGTAAATAACACGAACATAAATGCATAATTTACTACTACTAATATGCAAAGCATGAAATCGTACATGAACAAATAATACAACAACAACTTCTAATCTCTCAAACCACCCCCAAACTTAAAATATTCAATGTCCGCATTGAATGGAAGTAAATACAAGGAATAGCAGAAAACATACCTGAATACCGAAGCATACCCAACAATTTTTTTCTTTCAAAAATTCCCTTTCCTTAGCAATTGGCCTCAAAACAACCGATTAAATTTAACCTCCGCCGTCGAAAACGGAAATTTCCCAACATTAGCACTATCTCTCCCATGCTTACGAGTGTTATGCAAAATTACGCAAGCGCACGTTGTCACAAGTAATATATGATTAAATCAAGTTCGTTCCCACAGAGATCTAGAATGGTGTTCAATTCAGTAAATATGCCTATGCAACAATGTATGGTTATTATGCACTGCTAAGACAAATAACAAATATGGTTTTTAACTATCTAAATTAACTAAAAAAACAAATTAACAAAACTACAAATTAACTAACTAGCAAGAATTGAAATCTAATTACTTCTGCAAGATAAACCATGGAATCCTAACTTCATTAATTACTTTGCTTATATCTGACGCCTTTAATCACTATATGCAATGGTTATGATATCTGATCGGACAACACGAAACAAGTACACGCTACTTCTCAGTATACGAATACCAAACTAAACATACATCCACAAAAGAGATAGAAGATGAATAGACACCAATTATGCTTAGACCCTATATCTCTATAGAATTTGAAAACATAACGGTTGAAGAACAAGTTATCCATAATGATCACATAAGGTAGCATATTATCTCTAATCATGCCACAAATCATGATGTTAAAACATCAACCTATCCTATGCTAGCATGGCAAGTTCTAAATCTCAAGATCCACTCTCGCTTCACAAGAGATTAACATATTAGATGTTCATGACGCATCTATCAATTAAGCATAACCATACGAGGATATCAGATATACACCACACACGGATCTTTAAAGCAATCAAGATACTAAAGCTCCATAAATAAATCCGTTAGAATCCCATGACAACGATTAGTTCATAATCGAACCTCTCGTCATCATGGGATCTGATGAAACCATGATAAAAACAAAGTATGAAAATATACAAATAAACCTAAGTAATTGATATGTAATTGTTCTCTAATGATAATGATCTTCCTAATACAATTTTCAAGGGTTGGATGTGTTTATATAGGCTCTAGACATCTTGCCCAGCAAGAAAATACCAAAACAGAATTATAATAGAATTTCTGCAAGATACGTTTCCTAAACTGAATCTGTTTTCTAAGGAAAATTCGTGGCTGACTTTTCTTCAGTTTTTCTCGAACGTTCCAAGCATAATTGGACCTCTGGACCACCTTAGAATGATATAGAATCTCGTTATCTTCGCGTGGACTGCTTACGGGCTGAAAACAGACTTATAGAACTCAAGATATGGCCAAAATAGTAAAAACTGTAATTTTTCAGGGGCAACTTGCAGGGCAACTTGCGCCCAGCAGTCTGTTCTTCGCGCAAATTGCTCCTACCCAGCGCAATTTGCTCCTGGGAATCCTTTCCCAAGTTGTAGAAAATCTCCCAGGCTTCGCGTGGGCAGTAAGATCACTGAAAACGGAGTTACAGAACTCCAGATATGGCCAAAACAGTGTAAGCTGCGCAGCCTTCCCAGAAAATCCGAATTTTAATCAATTAATTCCAAAAAAATTATAGAAGCATCCACCTTAATCAACATTCTCGTAAACCTGCACAACTAAGCAAAACACATCAAAACCACAAGAAACTTGAGTCCAAGACAATCAATTTAAGCCGATTTAGAATGCTCCAAGTGGATATAAAATCCACTTATCAACGAGCCAAAATAATCAATACCCAACTCACAAGAAGCTCCACCAAAAATTACCAAGCAATAACACACCAAAAATACCCCAATATATCAAGAATAATACAAATCCCAATTTACAAGAACACAAATTCGTAATCAAAATAAAATTTGAGAGAAGAAATAAACCCACTACGAATTAGAGAGGTGAACTTGCAATTAATTCCTCTTTAGAATTGAATTTTAGAAATTTAAATAAAATAGAAGAGGATTTGGATTTGTATGTCTAGGTGTGTATAAATATAATATGATGGATATGTGTATAAATATAAATATAAATATAATATGATGCAATGCATGAACGCAACTAATATGCAAATGCAATTAATCTAACCTACCATACCTTCAAATCCTCTCATGCCACATCAACTTAAGAATCAAAGTAAATAAGCAAATGTCTTGGTGTCGAAAGTGCAAGTATTCACATAGTCTACTCAATGAACATGCATAAGTTCTCACAAGTCCATGTCAAGTGTAAGAATTAGTTAGTAATCATGCTAAGCCTACAAGAGCACATCTTTGAGACAACACTCGGGATCTCATACGCAAGAACAAACAAACACTCACAATCCACTCACAAAAGAATATTCACTCAAGAACAAGGGTAAGTGTATCACTCAATTCCAACAAAATCATAAGCACGCTTGACATTTGGTATCAATCTAACTCTTAACACAACATACATCAATGACGATAATCAAAAGGTCTTTATTTGGGTTGTAACGGGGCTAGGGACAAGGTATGTCAAATAAGCCAAATCAGGTGAAGTGTCAAAAGCTAGTAAGTACCATAATACATCATTCACAACACCATATTTCCCCCCACATAATCTTTACTAAAACAAACACTCGACTAGTCGACTAAAATAGGATCACAACAAACACAAACATGCTCTCATAATATTTTTTTTTTTTCTCTTTTTTTTTCTCAAATTTTTTCTTTTGTTTTTTTTTTTTTTTTTTTTCCGAGAGCTAAATAAAACACAAACAATAAACAATAACAATAACAATGATCCCATAATTTATTACATATGTCGACTATCAAGTAAGCAACCAAACCCAATTTTCAATATTCCCCCCAAAAGTAAGACCAACAATAAACCCCTCATTGCACACCTTATTACTCCCTTAAACACTCTACTAGCCTTTGACAATGTGGGTTCAAATTAATGTAAGGCCAATACAAGAAAAAGGTCTAGGCAAGTAATGTGGTATGTCACCGAAAAAAAATAGGATTAAGCTCAACGGGTTCACTAATTGATCATGTAAACATGGTATGGTAATATGGGAAAATATGCGGTTATTCCTAAATGCCTTTATCATTTTAATCGTCAAATAATGTCATGCGTTTCAAGAAAGACCTCAAACAACTGCTAGCAATGCAAACAATCCGTGGACACTCAAGCAAACGAATAAATTGCAAATATGCAATATGCAATAAGGCTCAAAAACTCACTTGGTGGAAAAACATACTCAATCCCAAGCAAAAATCTCTCTAACGCACCAACTTGTATTCAAAGCATGCAAACTAAATCATCTTGCACATATTCATGTCCTTCTAATCACTTACAACATTCAATAAGTCTACTAGCTTCAACTCACTAGTGTATGTGTGTGCACAAGAACAAAGCATATCACTTCTCAATCAAAAGCGTCAACAACACAAAATTCCTATCAAGCATGGGTGCAAATGCAAACTATTATGAACTCACATGATATACAAAAAATAAAAACAGAATGTCCTATATGAAACAAACGTAGATAACACGAACATAAATGCATAATTTACTACTACTAATATGCAAAGCATGAAATCCTACATGAACAAATAATACAACAACAACTACTAATCCCTCAAACCACCCCCAAACTTAAAATATTCAATGTCCGCATTGAATGGAAGTAAATACAAGGGATAGCAGAAAACATACCTGCAATGCGCCTTACCCCACCTCATCCACGCTAGGAGCCAAAAGAATCAATCCCCAACTCACAAGAAGCTCCACCAATAATTACCAAGCAATATCACGCCACAAATAGCCCAAATTCCAAGAATAATACAAAATCCCAAATTACAAGAACACAAATTCGTAATAAAAATAAAATTAGAGAAAAAGATTTACCCAATACGAATCGAAGAGGTGAACTTGCAATTAATTCCTCTTTAGAATTGAATTTTTAGAGATTTAAAGAAGTAGAAAAGGAATTGGATTTGTATGTATAGGTGGGTATATATATTTGGGGGGAAAGAAAAATAATAATAAAAATAAAAATAAATAAAATAAAATATGAAATAGGAGATGGATTGGGAATAATTTGAAATTAATATGGGGCTAGAATTAGGATTTTAGGTGGAGAAAATAATTAGAAAAGGGGTTGAAATTAATTTAGGAGATGAATGATTATTTAATAAAATATGATAACACATATAAATACATGGACAATAATACATGGACATATAAACGTGGTCACAAAACTTACCTGCCGTAGAAGACACGCGCATACCTAGAGAGTGGACGACTTGCACAAGTGAAGACTGGCGCCTGGACAGAAACAATTCATGTCGGCAATTTTGTATTTTGTGTATATACTTTTTTTTTTTTTTTTTACAAAACATCACACGCATAAAACAGTTCGGACAGAGGGTGCTTGGCGCTGCGGCCTGAAGACTGGCGTTTTTTTTTTTTTTTCATACAACACTCAAATTTTTTTTTTCTACACTAATTCATGGGTTGACTCCCACGAAGCGCTTCTTTAACGTCAATAGCTTGACGTTACTTCCAAGCCTCCACTAAGGATGATAATAGTTCGCCTGGTCCTTTCTTCGCAATACTTCATCATCATCTCGGCGGCACACTTTCTGCCCTTTCTCCTCGCTTGGCCTATTCATATAATAAATATGTCCTATTCCAAGGCCTTCATCTGTTGACCCAAAATCTGACAATTTGTAGAACAACACACGGGCTTCGCTTGAATATAATGGAGGAGGGTAAATGTAAGTTGCTGAAGCCTTTAGTTCCTCAACGAGAACTTCCTCCATTGGCTCTAATGCGCTACCTCCATCTTTATACTCTGAGACAAGTAGAAGACCTGCATCTTTTTCATGATCATCAACCTCTTGGTTCGCACATACCAATTCTTGAAATTTGCGTAGCCCAACAGTGTCTTCTTGATTCGCACATAACAATTCTTGAAATTTGCGTAGCTCATCAATGTCTGTCTCAAATAGTGCCCTTTCCAAATCATCCACCTCACTAGCTTGATCAAATTCCTCACATGGCTTATGAACACTCTCCTCCTCTTGGAATTTGTCTTCTTCAATTATGCATGCAGTACCTTGCTCCAAGTCACTATTATTTTCTGGAATTGCCTCTTGTATGAATTGTTGTTTTTCTTGTTCCAAGGCTCTCACAGCTTGAGCAACTAGAATCTCCAAAGATTTAAGAGACTCCTCACTACTCTTTACAAACATCATAACCTCATCCCTAACATTAACCTCATCTGACTGAAAAGTAGGAGTAGGTTGCTGATGTTGAAACTCTTCACTTCCATAGTAATATGACATATCTGGAACATCTTGCTGGTACTGTTGAGGATGGTATTGAAAATATGGTTGCTCCTCATAAGTGACATATGGATCAACTCCTTCGTAGTAACAATATTGTGATGGATCATGAACGCCCAAATACTGCTCACATGGCTGAGGCTGTTGAATACCACCTTGGTTGCTCCAGCACTGATACGTCTCATGTGCGCCCGCACATAGCTCACAAACACTAACCACCTGCTGAACTCCATAGTAATTTAGAAAATCCATCTTCGACGCCCACACACTATGACAAGTACCTGAAACACCAATGAACTATACAAGAATAGATGAGAAAAAGAAATCCGAGTCAGTGAACTCTAACGACCACTATTGACAAGCACATAAACCAAAAATAAAACACTGAAGATCCCCGGCAGCGGCGCCAAAAACTTGTTATGCAAAATTACGCAAGCGCACGTTGTCACAAGTAATATATGATTAAATCAAGTTCGTTCCCACAGAGATCTAGAATGGTGTTCAATTCAGTAAATATGCCTATGCAACAATGTATGGTTATTATGCACTGCTAAGACAAATAACAAATATGGTTTTTAACTATCTAAATTAACTAAAAAAACAAATTAACAAAACTACAAATTAACTAACTAGCATGAATTGAAATCTAATTACTTCTGCAAGATAAACCATGGAATCCTAACTTCATTAATTACTTTGCTTATATCTGACGCCTTTAATCACTATATGCAATGGTTATGATATCTGATCGGACAACACGAAACAAGTACATGCTACTTCTCAGTATACGAATACCAAACTAAACATACATCCACAAAAGAGATAGAAGATGAATAGACACCAATTATGCTTAGACCCTATATCTCTATAGAATTTGAAAACATAACGGTTGAAGAACAAGTTATCCATAATGATCACATAAGGTAGCATATTATCTCTAATCATGCCACAAATCATGATGTTAAAACATCAACCTATCCTATGCTAGCATGGCAAGTTCTAAATCTCAAGATCCACTCTCGCTTCACAAGAGATTAACATATTAGATGTTCATGACGCATCTATCAATTAAGCATAACCATACGAGGATATCAGATATACACCACACACAGATCTTTAAAGCAATCAAGATACTAAAGCTCCATAAATAAATCCGTTAGAATCCCATGACAACGATTAGTTCATAATCGAACCTCTCGTCATCATGGGATCTGATGAAACCATGATAAAAACAAAGTATGAAAATATACAAATAAACCTAAGTAATTGATATGTAATTGTTCTCTAATGATAATGATCTTCCTAATACAATTTTCAAGGGTTGGATGTGTTTATATAGGCTCTAGACATCTTGCCCAGCAAGAAAATACCAAAACAGAATTATAATAGAATTTCTGCAAGATACGTTTCCTAAACTGAATCTGTTTTCTAAGGAAAATTCGTGGCTGACTTTTCTTCAGTTTTTCTGGAACGTTCCAAACATAATTGGACCTCTGGACCACCTTAGAATGATAGAGAATCTCGTTATCTTCGCGTGGACTGCTTACGGGCTGAAAACAGACTTATAGAACTCAAGATATGGCCAAAATAGTAAAAACTGTAATTTTTCAGGGGCAACTTGCAGGGCAACTTGCGCCCAGCAGTCTGTTCTTCGCGCAAATTGCTCCTACCCAGCGCAATTTGCTCCTGGGAATCCTTTCCCAAGTTGTAGAAAATCTTCCAGGCTTCGCGTGGGCAGTAAGATCACTGAAAACGGAGTTACAGAACTCCAGATATGGCCAAAACAGTGTAAGCTGCGCAGCCTTCCCAGAAAATCCGAATTTTAATCAATTAATTCCAAAAAAATTATAGAAGCATCCACCTTAATCAACATTCTCGTAAACCTGCACAACTAAGCAAAACACATCAAAACCACAAGAAACTTGAGTCCAAGACAATCAATTTAAGCCGATTTAGAATGCTCCAAGTGGATATAAAATCCACTTATCAACGAGCCAAAATAATCAATACCCAACTCACAAGAAGCTCCACCAAAAATTACCAAGCAATAACACACCAAAAATACCCCAATATATCAAGAATAATACAAATCCCAATTTACAAGAACACAAATTCGTAATCAAAATAAAATTTGAGTGAAGAAATAAACCCACTACGAATTAGAGAGGTGAACTTGCAATTAATTCCTCTTTAGAATTGAATTTTAGAAATTTAAATAAAATAGAAGAGGAATTGGATTTGTATGTCTAGGTGTGTATAAATATAATATGATGGATAGATGAGATTTAAAAATTTAGAGTGTAGGAGAGATTTGGAGATGTTAAGATTTGATGTAGGATAGATATAGGAATAAGGAATGGAAGAAATTTGGGTTAGGATAGAATTTGGGGGAAAAATTGTAGGTTAAAACACTGAAATTCGGGATAAATTCTGGCAGAATAAGGGTATAACGCAGCAGCAAGCTGCGTTACAGGGTCTTTGGCGCGGAACGGTAGACACGCAGGAGCTACCTGCGTGTTAGGGGACTTCCAGGGGTTGTAACGCCGGCGCAAATTGCGTTACAGGGGCGCAACTTGCGCTGAATGCAGTAACGCTGGCGCAGGTTGCGTTATAGGGGCGCAGATTGCGCGAAATTTCACTGTTCACTTTTTTTTTTCACTACACTCTTTTTTTTTTCATACAACACTCAATTTTTTTTTAATTTTTTTTCTCTCTACACTAATTCATGGGTTGCCTCCCACGAAGCGCTTCTTTAACGTCAATAGCTTGACGTTACTTCCAAGCCTCCATTAAGGATGATAATAGTTCGCCTGGTCCTCTCTTCGCAATACTTCATCATCATCTCGGCGGCACACTTTTTGCTCTATCTTCTCGCTTGGCCTATTCATGTAACAACTATGTCCTCTTCCAATGCCTTCATCTGTCGACCCAAAATCTGTCAATTTGTAGAAAAACACACATTCGCGGGCTTCGCTTGAATATATTGGAGGAGGGTAAATGTAAGTTGCTGAAGCCTTTGGTTCCTCAACGAGAACTTCCTCCATTGGCTCTAATGAGCTACCTCCATCTTTAAATTCTGAGACAAGTAGAAGACCTGCATCTTTTCCATGTTCATCAGCCTCTTGGTTCGCACATACCAATTATTGAAATTTGCGTAGCTCATCAGTGTCCTCTTGGTACGTACATAACAATTTTTGAAATTTGCGTAGCTCATCAGTGTCTGTCTCAAATTGTGCCCTTTCCAAATCATCCACCTCACTAGCTTGATCAACTTCCTCACATGGCTTGTGAACACTCTCCTCCTCTTGGAATTTGTCTTCTTCAATTATGCATGCAGTACCTTGCTCCAAGTCATCGTTATCCTCTGGTGTTGCCTCTAGCATGAATTGTTGATTCTCTTGTTCCAAGGCTCTCAAAACTTGAGCAGCAAGTGTCCCCATAGATTTGATAGACCCCTCATGACTCTTTATAAGCATCCTAAGCTCCTTCCTAATCTCCTTCAAATCATCAACATCATCTGACTGAAAAGTAGGAATAGGTTGCTGATGTTGAAACTCTTCACTACCAAAGACATATGACATATCTGGAACATCTTGCTGGTACTGTTGAGGATGGTACTGAAAATATGGTTGTTCCTCATAACTGACATATGGATCAACTCCTCCGTAGTAACAATATTGTGAGGGATCATGAACGCCAAAACACCGCTCACATTGCTGAGGCTGTTGAATACCACCTTGGTTGCTCCAGCACTGATACGTCTCATGTGCGCCCGCACATAGCTCACAAACAATAGCCACCTGCTGAACTCCATAGTAAGATAAAAAATCCATCTTCAATGCCCACACTCTCTGACAAGTACCTGAAACACCAACGAACTATACAAGAATAGATGAGAAAAAGAAATCCAAGTCAGTGAACTCTAACGACCACTATTGACAAGCACATAAACCAAAAATAAAACACCGATGATCCCCAGCAGCGGCGCCAAAAACTTGTTTGCACTAAATCACGCAAGCGTACGTGGTCACAAGTAATACAGATATAAGTCAAGTTCGTTCCCACAGAGATCTGGTTATGGTTTTAATTCAGTAGATGCACCTATGCAACAATGTATGATTATTATTCACTGCTAAGACAAATAACAAATTTGGGTTTTAATTAACTTAAAAAACTAAAAAGCAGATTAACAAAACTACAAATTAACTAACTAGAAAGAATTGAAATCTAATTACTTCTGCAAGAAAAACCATGGAATCCTAACTTCATTAAATACTTCGCTTAGATCTGACGCCTTTAATCACTATATGCAATGGTTATGATATCTGATCGGACAACACGAAACAAGTATACGCTACTTCTCAGTATACGAATACCAAACTAAACATACATCCACAAAAGAGATAGAAGATGAATAAACACCAATTATGCTTAGACCCTATATCTCTATAGAATTTGAAAACATAACGGTTGAAGAACAAGTTATCCACATTGATCACATAGGGTAGCATAATATCTCTATTTACGCTACAAATCATGATGTTAAAACATCAACCTATCCTATGCTAGCATGGCAAGTTCTAAATCTCAAGATCCACTCTCGTTTAGCAAGAGATTAACAAATTAGATGTTCATGACGCATCTAAACACATGAATCACAACCATACGAGGATATCAAGATATACATCACACACAGATCTTTTAAAGCATAAAGATACTAAACTCCATAAATAAATTCGTTAGAATCCCATGACAACGATTAGTTCATAATTGAACCTCTCGTCATCATGGGATCTGATGAAACCATGAAAAAAACAAAGTATGAAAAGATACAATTAAAACTAATTAATTGATATGTAATGGTGTGTAATGATACTCCTAATGATAATGATAAATTACAAGGGTTGGATGTGTTTATATAGGCTCTAGACATCTTGCCCAACAAGAAAATACCAAGAAGAATTATAATAGAAGTACGTTTCCTAAACTGATTCTGATTTAAAAGGAAATTCGCAGCTGTCTTTTCTTCAGTAATTATGGACCACTTTAGAATGATAGAGAATTCCGTTATCTTCGCGTGGACAGTAAGATCGCCCAAAACTGACTTCTAGAACTCAAGATATGGCCCAAACAGTGAATCTCACGCGTGCAGCCCAATAAATCCGAATTTTAATAAATTAAATCTCCAAAAATGATAAAAACATCCACCATAATCAACATCCTTGTAAATCTGCACAACTAAACAAAACACATCAAAACTACAAGAAACCTGAGCCCAAGACAATCAATTTAAGCCATTATAGAATGTTCCAAGTAGATATAAAATCCACTTATCAGTTTGGTTTCTAAATACGACATGCATGTCGTCATTCCTTGTAATGATTAAATCTCGAATGTAACTCGAGTTCTCCTTGTAAGTATATTAGTATAGTTGTTTTGTTTATGTAATGTACATGAATACATGAAGACAAGCAAGCAAGGAGGCGATCCAAGGAGGCATTGTAGCAGCAAAGAAGAAGACATGTAATAGTATAGTATTTTAAACCACCCATAGATTGTCCTTGATCCTTTCATTAGCTTGAAAGGATCATATAGGATAAAGGCCATAACCAATCACGTTTACATAATGCACTTACTTTACATATGATCACTACGCCATAAACGCACAAATGCAACGCCACGTTTACTGTTGCTTTAGGCCAAAAAAGCATTGCGTTAGACCAAATGCAACACCAGGGGGCGTTGCATCCGCCACCGTCCTGTTAGACACCCTAAGGCAACGCTTTTTAGCATCTAAAGCAACATCAATAAGCATTGCATCTGACATATAATGCAACACCAGAGCATTCAAATGCAACACCAAAAGGGCGTTGCATTTGACATTAGATAAAAATTACAATTCCACGTCACTAAGTGGGTCCCACTAGCTTGCCACGTCATCAATGGGTCCAGCTAGCATGCCACGTCAGCAACAGTCCAGTTGGCATGCCACGTCAGCAACAGTCCAGCTGGCATGCCACGTCAGCATGTGGGGCCCACTTGCCACGTCAGCGATGGGACCTGCCATGCCACGTCAGTAGTGGATCCCATGTGCCACGTCAGCACTGGGTCCCATGTGCCACGTCAGCACTGGGCCAACAGCCATGTAATGCAACGCTTTTATTTGCTTTTTAAAACACTAGAATCTTATCAAATGCAACACTATATTTACCAAAGGCAACACTAAAATATCTAATGCAACACTGGAAAGATCAAATGCAACGCTTTAATTAAAATTTTTGCAATATTCTGTTTCTTACATAAAGAAACCCATCAAAATACATTCAAAGGCATTCAAAGCCATCCCAAACATTCAACCAGTGACCAAATAGTTACAATCATCCACACCAACATCATACTAATACCTAATAAAACCATTATTAATACATCCAAAAGGAATCCAACATAATTCTAAATAGATTGTAACAACTCGAGATTGCAGCTGCAAGTCCATCGGCTACAAGCGCTGCAGCAGTGGTAGCTATGCCTATCGCTCCATCTGTGAAATAGATTAATGAGAAAGCATAAACAAAATCAGTCCATGGTGAAGTAGATTTCAACACAGACCAAGATTTTTCTTCAGTATTCTTATTTCACAGACCATATATATTTATTACACCCTTGATACATAACTTTCTCCCTGAGGCCTGAACTTGACATTTATAACCCCTTCAAGGACACCCTTGATCTATATATGATACATAACGAAGGATTTATTTGGCAGAAAACTGAGTAAGCAATCCTTTCACCTAACGACATTAAAAGAACAAATCATTATACAAATCAAATCCCCTGACCACATCATTATCATCTGCAGAGCAAATTTGTGTTCTAATCAACCAACCTGTGTACAACATTTTGGTCATGCAGATACTTTAAACCAAGCAAAATCTCTCTTGTGTAAGCTGAGGCTGAGTGATAGAGGGTACCACATAAAATGTAGTAGGAAAATAAAGACATTTTTATATTTTCAATTAAATAAAATTTAAGGGCATGAAGGACTTGAGTAGCTTCAGGATAGTGTAGTGCATAGTGAAATTGAAAGAGCTCTTTATCGAAATAGACATCAGAGAGTGGCAGATATGTGATTATTTCGGTAAACATTTCAATAGCACGTGATTAAGTTCAAAGGATAAAGAAATTCACAGCCTTGTATCTGATATAGACCGTGTCAAAAAATGAAAACACTGCCCCTGGGCCCTGACAATTAAAAAAAACCTTCAACTATAGCGGGACAAATAGTTTATATTTACCTGAGGAATGTTGTTAAACCGCAAAACATGATCAGAGAGTGTAGAACCTGGAAACACATCTCCTCCAATCGCAATACCTATGGAAATTAAACATTAGCACCTGAAACATATTCTCATATAATTGCATCAAGGCTACCATACAATATAACAGCGTACAAAATAGCCATCCTGTATGCATACCTTCATAAATTCCATCAGTGAAACGAGCAATTGTATTGTATAATTCATTGGACATGCCACCCAGTAGTTTTGAAAATCTGTTAGCAAATTTTGAAGCCACTCGGAAACTAATTTAGCTGCATAGAACTCAAGCTGAACAATTAAGCATATATATAAATGTACAGGAAAGCTCAACCAAAGAACCAATTTAATGTAAACAATTTTTTTTACAAGTATAGATATAACTTAAATTTTCAATCAGCAAGTCATGACCTATAACAGAATTACCTCTATTGAACCTTTAATGCAGATATCAAAGATACAGCTAAATGTATATACAGTATAATATAGTATATAGTTAACATGATTGCTTTACTAACTGGAAAATAATACAAGGACATGTCTGCTTTTGACTGGAGAAGATTTCATTATTATAACTATTACATATGTATATAATCAATGCATAAAAATGCAACAAGGAATCTAGGATGATGACTCACATATTTGGATACAAATCCAACAGATCCTGGCCTATATAGCTTGCACTGAATTATATTATCAAGTGTTCCAGCAGTGTCACCAATCTTAAAGGCCCCAGCCTGAATACCTCCAATAGTAGCTGGTCCAAGAACTACCTGCATATATAAATGGAAAAAATCAAGAATTTAAATCTACAAGCAATATGTTAGTGGCTGTGTGTTCATCTATCTAGCATCAAACTGCATGCTCCTCATCTATAATCAGTAAAATTATCACTGTTCAAGCAAACTTCATCATTTCTACCTTGTTGTTTGCCCTTGCAAATGCAATCAATTCCTTGTGTTTGGAACAGATTTCACGAAAGTTCAGATGGCTATTTTAAATGGATGAGAACGGATTTGGAATTGTTTGCCTATATCAGGAATTTTCTACTATCCTAATTATTAGTTACACATTTAAAATCATAGTAATACACAATCTCTAATGCTGAGACAAGAGAGTCATTCTATTAAACTTCAACAGCAAGGCATTTTTTACTATACACAGATTATCCAACAAGAAATTTTGGCCTGCAATATCAAGCTGAATTTAACTACACTAAAGTCAAATCTGAAGATAGATTGATTAACCAGTAACACAGGCAAGTTACCTGACTTTCTTCTGAAGTTAATTTCATTGATCTCTCCTCCGTCCAGAGTGCATCTAGATTGTAGTAAGCTCTCATCTTCTTATCAAGTGCATGAATAACCAATGACCCTGAAGCGCAGATGGGTAAATCATAGAATTAACAGAACTTGACATTCAGTGTTTTAGAAAACTAAACTCTATACAAGGAATCGTAAAATAGGGGTACAATCAGATTGTAAAAGGTTCAGAACTCAGCAAATGGAGCCTTATGAAGTGAAGAAAAGAATAGTGAGAGTAGGCTATACAAGTAGGTCACAAGTGATTATTCTCCAACAGGGCAATGATTCCATTTAGTGGTAAACATTTAAATTCCGGTTCAAAGAGGGAACCTAATCACCAAATAAAACTTCTATAGGCAGGTCAGCCTTTTAAAAGTTGAAAATGGGAGGTTAGATGTCTAATCATCAAATTAGTATAAGAAATTACTCGTCATCAAACATCTGCAGTGCCAAGTAATGCGATATAACTGTATGAATATAAAATAATTTGGGTGCCTTGGTTCTTCTCTACTGATCATTGTTCCTAGTTCACTTGATATATCTTCGATGGAAAAATTCATTTATCTAAATATCATCAGCTAATGCATTCTCATCAACAACTACAAGTCTTCATATTTCAATGATATTTTATGAAAACTCATTTAATTACTTCTTTTATATGTCAGTTCCTACATGTTAGAAATGATTGATGAGAACAGTGTTTGGAAGCTATAGTGACAAAACAGAGTTTAGCTTGAAGCAGTCAGAGTTTAGTTAAACACTGACTGGAAGCGCAACAGAGATTGTTAAACTCTGTAGCGGTATTGTCTGAAGAGTCAACAGTGTTTGAAGATTGATACAAGATAAATATGGAAGCAATATCTTTGAAGATTGGAAAGCTGTCAAAGAGATTGAGTTGACTTGGAAGACTAGAGCAATCGTGATTGATATCAATTGTACAGCTTAATTATAGGAGAATCAATTACTGATTGTACGAAGCTGTATGTTTTATAAATACAGTTAGGCTAACCCTAGAAGGGTATCGAACATTGAGAAATTCATTGATTGTAACCTAAGCAGCTCTCTGTGATATTTTACATCACTGAGAGAGGAATTGTTAATTCTAAACAGTTTTTAAGTATTAAACAGTGTGTTCTTGTTAAGTTACTCATACAGTATTTGATTACCTATTGTGTATTCGACCTAACAAGTGGTATCAGAGCCAATCTGTTACTTTATTACAGTTAAAGATCCATAACACAATAGTAATCAATGGCAGAGATACCTCCACCATCTGAGAAAGCTCCTACTACTGTTAGTAGGTATGAAACTATAAGGGTTCCTATACTTAGGCCATCAGAGTATGCAATCTGGAAGGTAAAGATGACCATGTTTCTGGAAGCCACAGATCCAGAATATCTTGATAGAATTTATGAAGGTCCTCACAAACCTACAAAATTATCTGCTGCTGCTGCTGGTGAGGAATCAAAGGTCATTCCAAAAGAAAAGAAAGATCTAACTGCTGAGGATCTTTCATCTATTGCAAAGGATGCAAAAGTGAGACATTTACTTCACAGTGCATTAGACAATGTTATGTCTAATAAAGTGATTAACTGCACAACTGCAAAGGAAATATGGGATGCACTTGAGGTTAGGTGTCAAGGAACTCCTGCAATCAAGAAAAATAGAAGAAACATACTCACTCAGGAGTATGAGCACTTTAAGGCAAAGTCTGAAGACACCATGACAGAAACATTTGACAGATTTTGTAAACTGCTCAATGATTTGTCATTGGTTAACAAAGAGTATGATTTAGAAGACTCAAATCTCAAGTTTCTTCTTTCTCTACCTGAAAAGTGGGATGTGAAAACAACCACTATAAGAGATAATTATGAACTTGGTGAAACAGAGATTGATGAAATTTATGGACTGCTCAAAACCCATGAATTGGAATTGGAGCAGAGAAACAAGAGATCAAGTAGAAAGTCAAAGTCTGTTGCACTTAAGGTTGAGGAGAAACCATCAAAGAAGGAAGCATCAAGGAAAAAGGCAAAAGGAAAAGCTTTAGTCATACACTCAGAAAGTGAGTCATCAAACACTGATGTTGACTCAAACACAAATGGAACATCTGATTCTGAAGATGATGAAGAGATGATGCAAATGGCTGCATTGATGGTAAAGACCTTCAAGAAGATGGGATTCAAGAACTTCAAGAAGGGAAAGAGATTCTCCAAGGACTACTCAAAGTCTGACAAGAAGAATTTCAAGAAATCTGAGGGAAAGGACTTCAAATCTGGTAAGAAAGATAAGTCTGAAATTCAATGCTACAAGTGCAAGGAGATGGGTCACTATGCTCCTGAGTGCAAGAAGGGTAAAACTGAAAAGGCACTCTACACCAAAGGCAGAGATTGGGCAGACACTTCAGATTCAGATGAGGAAGTCAACTATGCACTCATGGCTACTACTCAAAATGAAGATGATGATCTCAAGGTACCCCCAACTACCTATGCTTATAATACTGATAATATAACTGAATTGAGAATTTATCTTAAAGCATTGCATATCAGTTATAGGGATCAGACTTTAGAAAATGAGAGAATAAAGAATGAGTGCTCTCAACTCAAAGAAAGAAATAAACTTGTTGAGGAACAGCTAGAGAACATGAATAAAATTCAGAAAGAGAGAGATGATGCAGTGTTTATTGAACAGGAGTTGCTAGGTAAGTATAAGCAACTAGAATCTGAATTGGAGGATACTAAACACATCATTAAAACTTGGACACACTCTGGTAAAGATACTCAAGAAGTGTTTCAGTCAGATACAGTAGGTCTAGGTTACTCTGAAGGAGATGAACTTAGATTTGAAAATTTGGTAAAAGTTAGACCACATCGTTCATCTGAAGGTAATGTCATTGGAACAGGTGGACCTAAGACTGAAGCTGAGAAAAAGGCTGTTAAAGAATCATATGCTAAGACTTTTGTTAAAGAGGCTAACATTGGTTTAATGACAGATAAACAACTCAAGCATAAGCTTAAAGAGATAAAATCTGTCAACAAACAGAAAATGCCTAGGAAAAACAAAAATGGAAAGGTAGGCATTACATCAGGAATTAAGCCAATGCTTGCTTCATTAGCTCCTAGAAAAACATGCTTTAATTGTGGTAGCACTAATCATCTTGCTAGTTTCTGCAGTAAGAATAAGAACATAAATTCTTTGCCCTCTAAAACTGCAGTTAAAAATGATTATGTGAGGACAAGACCACAGACTTTATGTAAACACTGTGGAAGTACATGGCATTCTATTTACACCTGCAGAGATTATCATGCTATTTATTATAATTACTATGAACCCAAACCAAATTTGAAATGGGTTAAAGTAAACTCTGCAAATGTAAACTCTGAAAAAGTTAGCTTAAACTCTGATAATGTGAATTCCGCTGCAAAAGCTAACAGAATTAAGAAAGCCAAAGGATCCAAGCAAGTCTGGATCATTAAAACTAATAATCAGTGATTGTTTGTGATTGCAGGGCAACAGGGTTAGTACCCTAGTCGTGGACAGTGGATGTTCAGGACACATGACTGGAAATAAAGCCCTGCTATCAGAGTATGAGGAGAAAGCTGGCCCAAAAGTTTCCTATGGAGATGGCAACATAGGACATACTCTGGGATATGGCAATATTAATCTTGGGAATGTCATCATCACAAATGTAGCTCTGGTTCCAGGACTCAAGCATGATCTGCTATCTGTGAGTCAAATCTGTGACAGAGGATATCATGTGGATTTTCAGCCTGAATATTGTCAAGTAATCAGCAAATCTACAGGGAAAGTTGCTCTAGTTGGAAACAGACACAATAACATCTATGAAATTAAATTGTCAACAAACACTGATGGCAAAGCAGTGTGTCTGTCAACAAGAATGTCCAGTGAAGAGAGTTGGAAGTGGCACAGGAAACTCTCTCATTTGAACCTGAACAACATCAATGGGCTAATCAAGAATGATCTTGTAAGAGGTCTACCAAGGTCTTTGTTGAATGTAGAAGGCCTGTGTGATTCTTGTCAAAAGGCCAAACAGAGAAAAGCCTCCTTCAAAAGCAAATCTGAGTCTTCAATTGTTGATCCTTATCATCTCCTACATGTTGATCTCTTTGGACCAGTGAATGTGATGTCTCTTGGAAAGAAGAAATATGCTCTAGTCATTGTTGATGAATATACCAGATACACATGGGTATATTTTCTTGCAAAGAAGGATGAAATTGCATTAACACTGACAGAACATATAATACAACTAGACAAAGGGTCAGAGAATCAAGTTAAGATAATCAGAAGTGACAATGGAACTGAATTCAAGAATTCATCAATGGAAGAATTTTGCAAGAGTAAAGGAATCAAACAAGAGTTTTCTGCACCTGGCACTCCACAACAAAATGGTGTAGTGGAGAGGAAGAACAGAACCTTGATAGAAGCTGCCAGAACCATGCTAGATGAAGCAAAATTGCCAACATATTTCTGGGCAGAAGCAGTTCAAACTGCTTGTTTTACTCAAAATGCAACACTGATCAACAAGCATGGTAAAACACCATATGAAATGGTGAAGAAGAAAAAGCCAAATCTAAAATATTTTCATATATTTGGATGCAAGTGTTTTGTGTTGAAGACTCATCCTGAGCAGTTGACCAAATTTGATCTAAAAGCAGATGAAGGAATTTTTGTTGGCTATCCACCGTCAACTAAGGCATTCAGAGTTTATAATCTGAGAACTAGAGTAATCATGGAATCAATTCATGTGTCATTTGATGACAAGAAAATAACTGGACTTGAAGATGTCAATGAACATGATCTACTCCACTTTGAAAATGAAGATTTATTCTCTGAAAAAGTAAACTCTGATCACACTGATCTGACAAACTCTGTTGATCTAAACTCTGAACCTCTACTGGTAAATACTGAAGAAACTCTTCAATCAGAAACAAGGGAAGAACCAGTTGAGGGGGAGCATGAAGAATCACATCAAAGTGATAATTCAAACACTGAAAGTGACTCAGTTGATAATTCTGAATCAAACTCTGTTGAATCAAACTCTGTTGGTTCAAACTCTGTTGATAATTCTGAGAAGTCACATTCAGGGGGAGCATCTGAAAATGAAGAGAGGCACCAAGAAAATCAGGAGAGCATGGATCAAGGGGGAGGATCACATGATGACAGAAGCAATTTGCCTTCTGCAAAAAAATGGACTAAGTCACACACACCTGATTTAATTATTGGTGATCCTGATGCAAAAGTAAGGACAAGAAGTGCAACAACAAATGAATGTCTGTTTCATGCATTCTTGTCACAATCTGAGCCAAAGAAAGTGGAAGAAGCTCTTAAAGATGCTGACTGGATAACAGCAATGCAAGAAGAGCTAAATGAATTTGAAAGAAATGAGGTGTGGACACTTGTACCAAGGCCCAAGAATAGATCCATTGTTGGTACTAAATGGGTTTTCAGAAATAAAACTGACAGTGAGGGTGTTATCACAAGAAACAAAGCAAGACTGGTTGCAAAAGGCTATTCACAACAGGAAGGAATAGACTATGATGAAACATTTGCTCCAGTGGCTAGATTGGAGGCAATCAGAATCTTTCTAGCATGTGCCTCTCATAAGAAATTCAAAGTGTTTCAGATGGATGTAAAAAGTGCATTTTTGAATGGAAAACTTGAAGAAGAAGTGTTTGTGGAACAACCACCAGGCTTTGTAGATCCAAAATATCCAGACTATGTCTACAGGTTAGACAAGGCACTCTATGGACTTAAGCAGGCACCAAGGGCATGGTATGAAACCCTTGCCAAATTTTTACTAGAAAGTGGGTTTCACAGAGGTACTATTGACAAAACTCTGTTTTACTTTCAATCTGGTAGTTACTTGCTTTTAGTTCAGATATATGTAGATGACATCATTTTTGGATCTACTAATGATAAACTCTGTAAGAAGTTTGCCAAACTCATGCAGTCAAGATATCAAATGAGTATGATGGGAGAGCTTAGTTATTTTCTAGGCCTACAGGTGAAGCAAGTAGATGATGGAATTTTTATAAATCAAGCAAAATATACCAGAAATCTTCTCAAGAAATTTGGTATGCTTGACTGTTCATCTGCAACAACTCCCATGGCAACTGCAACAAAATTGGACAAAGATGCAGGGTCATCAGTAGATATGACATGTTACAGAGGAATGATTGGTTCTCTACTCTATTTGACAGCTAGCAGACCTGATATCATGTATGCAACTTGTTTGTGTGCAAGGTTCCAGGCAGATCCAAGAGAACCACATTTAATAGCAGTAAAGAGGATTTTTAAGTATCTCAAGGGCACTATGACTTTGGGGCTGTGGTATCCAAGAGAATCAGAGTTTAAACTACTTGGTTATTCAGATGCAGACTTTGCAGGATGTAAAATAGACAGAAAAAGCACTAGTGGAAGTTGTCTAAAATTCAAGATACTCTCTTTGCCAGGCTAGGAAAGGTTGAAGAGAATCAAACTGCCTTGTTTGCTAAGGTTGATTCTATTGCTAATTCCTTGGAGCTCATTACATCTATACTCATTCCTGATGATGTCAAAAAGGGGGAGAGAGTTGCTAATGCTAAGTCTAAATGCAAAGTTTCTCAAACTCTGTCTCAAAAGGATGATGCTGGAGATGGAGGGGCAAGTGAAAAGAGTAAGGTTTTAAACTCTGAAACACTAACTCTGAGATCTGGCAAATCTCTTAAGTCACAGTCTGTTGGAATAAACACTGAAACTCAAGGTACTTCAAAAACCAAGAGTTTGGAATTAATATCAAATCCAAAGACTGATGAGGAGTTAGCTGTTAAGCTTTTCATGGAAGAGAATGCAGAAGGAGTTACTATAGAAGATGCTAAAGCTGAAGAGAAGAGTCTGCAAGAAAAGCATTTGAAGACTTTAAAGTCTGTTAAATTGAAGAAGAATGTGAAAGTTGCTAAAGCTGCAAAGCCTGTTCTTAAAGGCATTCAAATCAAAGAACCAGTTGGTACAAATCAAAGAATGCAAGTGTTCAGAAAACCAACAGATGAAGAAGCTAAGCAAAAGCTGAAAAGTATTGTTACAACCTTTGTTGATACACATGTTGTACAGAAGAATGAAGACACAACCTCTGTTACTACACAAGTTGTGACCACACCATTATTGTCTTCTCAGTTGAAATCAACATTTGGAAAAAGTGTTCTTCATGATTCAAGGCTAGAAGCTACAGTTCCAATGGATTTCACTGATGGTAGAGCCTTATCTGGTAAAATCGGATACAACAAAGGAGGCATAGGTTCACACAGAGACACAAGACAATATGTTGGTCCCAGAGATCCTTCTTCACTGTCTGTTCCAGGTCGTGGTGTCACTCAAGAGAGTTTAGACAGACTGGAGTCAGTACAGCTTATGAATCAGAAGAGTTTAGAGAAGGATTTTCTGCTATATTTCATGGCTGATGGAACAGTGTTTAAAGTTGATGAGAAGGATATTGATTTAAAATACTGGGAAGAACTAGAATATATTCTGTATCTTTTCAGAGTAAGAAATCAAAGAGCTCAGTCAGTTGCAAATGTACTCAGACAAAAGATGATTCAAAATCTTGCCAGAAGAAATATGAAGTACAACAGCAAGTATGTTCCAAAGTACAGAGACTGGAATGGGAATCTGATAGAAATGGAGAAGGGGACTACAAAGCTGAAGACTGATCTTGGAATCACTATTTTGGATTTTAATGTGAAGTCTGAGGAAGTGAAATATATCAGGCTGGGAAATGAAATGAGAAGAAACAAAATCTACGATCTTAGAGCTGCTATCTATCAAACTGATGAGAATGATCCTCAGTTGAGAGAAATCAAGGAAGCTATGCAGATAGAGCTTGAAAATGCTGAAAGAAGGTTGCTTATAGACTATCTCAGAACAATGCCAGATCTTCAAGAGATTAGAATTTGAAGTCTGTAAGAATTTTCTTATCTTCTGTAGAAATTGTTAAGTAATAGCTTAAACTCTGTTTGTATGTTAGACACTGTAAAACTTTGTATTTGTTTTGACATCATCATTTACTGGAAACTTGTACATTCTTGCTAATGGACAAGTTGGGGGAGATTGTTAGAAATGATTGATGAGAACAGTGTTTGGAAGCTATAGTGACAAAACAGAGTTTAGCTGGAAGCAGTCAGAGTTTAGTTAAACACTGACTGGAAGCGCAACAGAGATTGTTAAACTCTGTAGCGGTATTGTCTGAAGAGTCAACAGTGTTTGAAGATTGATACAAGATAAATATGGAAGCAATATCTTTGAGGATTGGAAAGCTGTCAAAGAGATTGAGTTGACTTGGAAGACTAGAGCAATCGTGATTGATATCAATTGTATAGCTTAATTATAGGAGAATCAATTACTGATTGTACGAAGCTGTATGTTTTATAAATACAGTTAGGCTAACCCTAGAAGGGTATCGAACATTGAGAAATTCATTGATTGTAACCTAAGCAGCTCTCTGTGATATTTTACATCACTGAGAGAGGAATTGTTAATTCCAAACAGTTTTTAAGTATTAAACAGTGTGTTCTTGTTAAGTTACTCATACAGTATTTGATTACCTATTGTGTATTCGACCTAACACTACATGACTTGAAGTCAATCATCTTTAGTCCACAAGACTGGAGATTAGAAATCACCCCTCAAAAACGCAAACACTTCACCTAATCATTCTCATTAGCTCAATCATTTCACTCCTCATCTCTCCAAACGAAAGCTGCTATCTTAAAAGTCAATCCAGAAAAACAAACCCGCTCAATTCATTCACTACTTATAGTTCATTTGCTTATCCAGATTTTAAAAAAAAAAATAGCACATTTACTTAAAATTGTATACTAGAGAAACATAATTTGAAACAAACAGTGATAAAATATAGATTTTACGTAACGTTAAAATTTGGAAACCACGCAGGCCTAACACATATAATTACAATCAAGATAAGAAGCGATTCAGGGAAAAAGAATACCTGAATCAACAACAATCCACTTCCCTCCCTTTTGACGTTCAACAGTCGGAAGTATCTTTTTCTCACTGCCTCGCTGCTTTAACTTAGCATGTTCCTCATTACAAAAAAACAACAAAATAACATCACCCAACACTTCCTTAATACCACCAAACACAAGCATATCATACATAACCAAAACCAATCAATCAGGTCACACAAAATCAAACATTTCCAATAAAGACCTCAACTTCAAGACTTTTCGAAACCAAACCAACAGTGTGTAATCTAACAAGTAATCTAACAAGTAATCTAACAAATAAGGCATCAACTATTTCTGTATGGAAGAGTCATTTGATTTTATTTTTGGCTTGGTCAGAATGGCATAGAGTACACTTATAAATGGAACTTTGTTTCATGTATGAGAACTTTAGTCTAAGAATGTACAAATACAGAACTAAATAGATTGCCGAGGTAAGAGAAGCAGTCCTTAACACATAATACTCATTGACATATAATAAGCATAATATTACTTAAAGACTCAGCACAAATAACACTTAATCAACCATACAATTTTGAATTTTCAGATGTATTCCTTCTATATTACATAGTTACATACCAAACAAGCTTGTTCTTCTTGTATCCTCTTTAAGTATTGCTTTGATTCCTCCTTGCATTCTACAAGCTTCTGGTCACATTGTGCTTGCATTTCTTCAATAGCTTTACCAATCGCAAAGTCGTTTCTTGAAACAAAAGCGCAATGTAAATCGATTCAAAAGAAAACAAATTGAGTTTGTAATCACCTGAAAAAGAAAACAAATTAAAAGTGAACTGAGAGTTTGTAAATCGATTACCAATCGGAGCATAAGAGTATGTAAATCGATGTAAGAGCAAGATTGAGAGACAGATCTTAGAAACAGAGAGAGAGGTGATTGTATAAGAGTTTATAAACAGATGTGGTTTTTACAGGTAATTGGGTATCTTGAGAATTTTATCCCTTGTTTTGAGATTGGTGCATTTAGTGGACAAACAACAGCAACTCTAAGCAAATCAAGCACATTTATCAACTGCTAAGTTTATTGCAGCCCTTTGAGTATGAAACAGAGCAATCACTAAATCCCTATATGGAAAGCCCCAAAATAAAATCCCCAAATCCCTAAATCGAATGGAGTGATTGTCGAGAGAGATAGAGAGAGAGAGAGAGATTGAGAGACAGAGAGAGGGGTAATTGTTGAGACTCGAGAGAGAGAATGGAGTGTTTTTGGGAGTGTTTTGGGGGGAAGTTAGAATTTTTTAGGTAATTTGATTGCGCCCAAATTTTTACCTAATTTCTGCCCAAATTTTCATTGCGTGTGCTAGTTGTGTGTGTCACGTGTATTGTACTTTCATTGCATTTTTTTATTGCAAAATACAAATTTTTTCCATAATTAAAATATTTTATTTATCAAATTTTAAACTGAAAAATAAAATTAAAATGTATTGTCATTTTATATATCTTGATAATACATCTATTTTCCACAATTTTAAAAATAATTTAACGTTAAAGGAAATGCCGACTTTGACCAGTTTGACCGTTATAAAACCAAACCAAATACATCTAAGAAATTTTTTAAAAAATTACCACATCATTAAAATCGTTAGATCATGACATCCGTACATTTGGAACGTCAAAAAAATAATTTAAAAAAATAGATTCATCATTCCGGACAAGACTAGTTAAAAGGAAAGTCTACTTTGACCGGTTTGACCGTTATAAAACCAAACCAAGTACATCTAGCAAATTTTTCTAAAATTTACCACTTCACTAAAATCGTTATATCTCGACATCCGTATGATTGGAACGTCGAAAAAAGAATTTTAAAAAATAGTTTTATCATTCCGGACAAGACTAGTTAAAAGGAAAGTCTACTTTGACCAGTTAGACCGTTATAAAACCAAACCAAGTACATCTAGCAAATTTCTCGAAAATTTACCACTTCACTAAAATTGTTATATCTCGACATCCGTACGATTGGAACGTCGAAAAAAGAATTTAAAAAAATAGTTTCATCATTCCGTAAGAGAAGTATCTAATGCAACGCTTCTAAACAGCAAATGCAACACCTTTTTCACCTACTGCAACGCTTCTGCCACATCAAAAAATGCCACGTCAGCAATTTTGGGCCCACATCTGCCACGTCAGCAATTGTGGGCCCCACACTTGCCACGTCAGCATATGTGGGCCTCCTGCCACGTCACCCTGGTGGGCCCCACATTGACACGTCACCTAGGTGGGTCCCACAACTGCCACGTAAGCATTTATTAAAAATTCAAAAATAGCTAATGCAACGCTTTTAAAGGCAAATGCAACACCTTTTTCACCTAATGCAACGCTATTGCCACGTCAGTCAATGCCACATCAGCAAATGTGGCCCCACATCTGCCACGTCAGCAATTTTGGGCCCCCACACTTGCCACGTAAGCATCTGTAGGCCTCTGCCACGTCACCCTGGTGGACCCCACACTGCCACGTCACCCTGGTGGGTCCCATAACTGCCACGTCAGCATTTATTAAAAATTCAAAAATATCTAATGCAACGCTTTTAAACAGCAAATGCAACACCTCTTTCACCTAATGCAACGCTTCTGCCATATCAGCCAATGACACGTTAGCAAATGTGGGTCCCACATTTGCCACGTCAGCAATTGTGGGCCCCACACTTGCCACGTCAGCAAATGCCACGTCAGCACGTGTGGACCCCACTGCTGCCACATCAGCATTTTTAAAATTAAAAAATATCTAATGCAACACCTGCTGTTAGTGTTGCATTATGTGAAACACCGTGGATCAAATGCAACACTAAATTATATGTAATGCAACACCAGTTCAAGTTCTGTTTCGTTAGAGCCAAAATTTCATACCTAATGAAACACTTTCACTGAAACACTTTCTAAAAGCGTTGCATATGAGCATTTATGGCGTAGTGGATGTATGAATGTATGTGTAGGATACATAGAAATGCATGCTTTAATTAGATTAATCATGTATGAATGAATGTATTAGATACATCACCCATGCCATGCCTGCTTAATCAAGATAAAATCTGTAACGATTCAAGATTTTAAAATTAACAAACGATCATGAGATTCTTGTGTTTTTAAAATATGGATTTTAAAGCACGGAACTAAATATGGATTTTGATATCTAAAATTTGGGATTTTCTATCAAAAGAGGATATGCGTATTCGTAAGGTTGATGGGTTTTAAGTGTGACCTTTGGTATCCTCCATCTACCCGGGAAATGAACAATTTAGGATGTCAATATGAAATATTTGGTTCAAGGAAAAATTGAGGATCTCTTTATGATGTGATCATGATCGTTATAATTTTTCTAAATCCCTTAACAAAATATTAAGTTTTAATCAGATGCTTTCCAATGAATGAACACTCATCGAATCCTAGATCGATAAGGGGAAGGGCTGTCAGTGGCAGGGGACTCCTATCTATCGTGGTAAGATGCGACGAATATAAACGGTTATATTCGGCCGTTGGATCATTGGGTCAAACTTAACTAAGTCGTCATAATAAGGTGAAAATAAACGGTTATATTCGACCATTATGAACTTAGAAGCATAGAGTTTGGTTAAAATCTATTAGATAGATTAGAACAATGGTTGTTCACCAAACTATCCAAGAATTATATATGATATAATTGACAATGGTTGTCTACCTAAATAATCATTTTTAAGGACTTCCAGTGGTTGACTTAAAACATGACGAAATATGGATCTTGGCTCACTAGAAAGAATTATGGGATATACTTTCCGAATTGATAGTAAGGGCTATTAATTTGATAAAAATAGTGGGAGATATATTATGAATATATCATAATCATTTGAACATAAAAATTGATAACTCAGACAATCTAATGTTTATTTTGTGCTTTTAACATTGTAGATACTAAGAAATGGAAAACAACACAAACTTTCTATCCGTTCGATCAATCCTTGAGAAGGATAAACTGATAGGAGGAAATAACTTCCTAGACTGGCAGAGGAATTTGAGGATTGTCCTCAGGCAGGAGCGCAAGCTTCTGTTGAGGAACGAGCGGCCCACACAAAGGATAAGAATGATGCAAATGATGTTGCATGTCTTATGTTGGCAACTATGAGTGCTGAGCTTCAAAGGCAGCATATGCATATGGATGCATACACTACCTATGAGCACTTGCAAAGCATGTTTGCAAGCCAAACTCGTCAAGAAAGGATCAACACGAGTAAGTCATTTTTAATTGCAAACAAGGGGCAAGTGAACCAGTTGATAAGGGTGAATGTCACTACTGTAAGAAAACTGGTCACTGGAAAAGAAACTGTTCAGTTTACTTGGAGGATCTGAAGAAGAAGAAGGCTCAACAAGCTTCTACTTCAGGTATATATATTATAGAAGTCAATATGTCTACTTCTACATCTTGGGTATTGGATACTGGATGTGCTTCTCACATTTGTTTAAATGTGCGGGAGCTGCAGAGAAGTAGGACATTGGCTAAGGGAGAAGTAGACCTACGAGTAGGCAATGGAGCAAAAGTTGCTGCTTTGGCTGTAGGCACTTATTATCTATCTTTGCCCTCTGGGCTTGTTTTAGAACTTGATAACTGTTTTACATGCCTGCGATTTGCAGAAACATTATTTCGGTTTCTTGTTTGGACAAGAAAGGTTTTTCATTTATAATAAGGAACAACAGTTGTTCTTTTGCTTTGAATGATTTGACCTATGGTGTTGCACGTTTGTTTAATGGTTTATATGTTCTTGATTTAGATAATCCTGTCTATAATATAGAAAACAAACGACTTAAAATTAATGACTCAAATCATATATACCTCTGGCATTGTCGTCTAGGCCATATAAATGAGAAACGCATATCCAAATTACATAAAGATGGATAATTGGATAAATTTGATTTTGAATCATACCAAGAATGCGAATCTTGTTTGCTTGGTAAGATGACCAAAGCCCCTTTCACTGGTAAGGGTCAAAGGGCCACTGAACGTCTGGAGCTTATACATAGTGATGTATGTGGCCCAATGCGTGTGATGGCTAGAGGAGGCTACTACTACTTCATAACATTTACTGATGATTACAGTAGATATGGATATGTAAATCTTATGAAGAATAAATCCGATTCTTTTGAAAAGTTCAAAGAATATAAGGCTGAAGTAGAGAAGCAAATTGGCGGAGGTGCAAGTATTAAGATCTTACGATCCGATCGTGGGGGTGAATACTTAAGCACCGAATTTAAAGAATATTTAAAAGAGTGTGGTATTGTATCACAACTCACTCCGCCAGGAACACCTCAATGGAATGGAGTTTCAGAGAGGAGAAATCGTACCCTGTTGGACATGGTGCGATTGATGATGAGTCATGCAGATCTTCCAATTAGTTTCTGGTGTCACGCTCTAGAAACAGCGGCTTTCACACTTAACCGTGTTCCTACTAAGAAGGTTCAAAAGACTCCATATGAGATATGGGAGGAGAAACGGTCAGGCATGAACTTTATGAAAGTTTGGGGATGCAAGGCGTTTGTGAAACGTCAAGTATCAGATAAGCTTGGACCTAAATCCGAAGAGTGCATATTTGTGGGATACCCTAAAGAAACAAAGGCGTATTATTTTTATAGTCCCTCTGAGCAGAAAGTGTTTATTGCTCGAGATGTTGTCTTTATGGAAAGAGATTTTGTTTCCAAAAGAAACAGTGAGAGAACTATAGATCTCGATGAAGATCGAGAACCGCAAAATAGCATTGAACCTGAAGTGGAACAGGAGCAGGATAATGCTCAAGAAACACAGGTTGTTCGTAGATCTGGTAGAATTCGCCATGAGCCAGAGAGATATGGATTTCTCTTGACTCAATGTGGTGATTTGATGCTCATAGATGAAGATGAGCCTCTCACATACCAAGATGCTATGAACAATCCAGACTCTAAGAGATGGCTAGAAGCCATGAAATCCGAGATGGATTCCATGTACGAAAACCAAGTATGGACTTTGGTTGATCCACCCGAAGGGGTAAAACCCGTAGGGTGCAAATGGCTTTTCAAAAGGAAAACTGACGTGGATGGAAATGTTCAGACCTACAAAGCAAGGCTGGTTGCAAAAGGTTTCAATCAAATTCATGGTATTGACTATGATGAAACTTTCTCACCAGTGGCTATGGTCAAGTCCATAAGGATTTTGCTTGCAATTGCAGCATTCCATGATTATGAAATCTGGAAAATGGATGTCAAAACAGCCTTCCTTAATGGAAGCCTTGAAGAGGATGTGTACATGACACAACCTGAAGGTTTTGTCGATCCAAGGAATGTTGGCAAGGTATGTAAATTACGTCGATCCATTTATGGATTGAAGCAAGTCTCTAGGAGATGGAATATCCGTTTTAATGAAATAGTCAAAGAGTATGGCTTTGTTCAAAACAAAGATGAACCTTGTGTTTACAAGAAGGTTAGTGGGAGCCATGTGGCATACATAGTATTATATGTTGATGATATACTACTAATGGGGAATGACATACCTTCTCTAAAGGCTGTTAAGACTTGGTTACGGAGCAACTTCTCTATGAAAGACTTAGGAGATGCATCCTACATTCTAGGAATAAGGATCTATAGGGATAGATCTAGAAGGATGATCGGTCTAAGTCAGAGTACATACATTGATAAGGTTTTGCATCATTTTGGTATGCAAAATGCGAAAAGGGGATGTGTCCCCGTGTCTCAAGGGATAACGATCTCTAAAGACCAGTGTCCGAAATCATTGGATGATAAGGACAACATGAGGAAAGTTCCATTTGCCTCAGCAATTGGATCTATCATGTATGCAATGGTATGTACTCGTCCTGATGTCTCGTATACTTTGAGCATGACGAGCATACACCAGTCTAATCCAAGTAAAGGTCACTGGACGGTAGTCAAGAATATTCTTAAGTACCTGAAAAGGACTAAAGATTTATTCTTGGTGTATGGAGGAGAGGAGAAACTGGTTGTAAAAAGTTACACCGATGCAAGTTTCCAAATAGACAGGGATGATACTGTATCATAGTCTGGTTTTTGTTTTGTCTAAACGGAGGTACTGTAAGCTAGAAGAGTTCATAGCAAGAAACAATCGCTGTTTCTACAATGGAGGCTGAGTACATTGCAGCTTGTGAAGCGGCAAAGGAAGATGTTTGGATTCGAAAATTCATTACTGAATTGGGAGTGGTTCCATCGATCGCAGATCCCATAGACAAGTACTGCGATGATAATGGAGCCATTGCACAGGCTAAAGAACCTAGATATTACTCCCGATCCAAACATATACTCAGGAGATTTCACCTCATTCGAGAGATAAATGAAAAGGGTGATATACACATATGTAAAGTACACACAAATGATAACATAGCAGACTCACTGACCAAAGGCTTGTCGCAGCAGAAGCACGACGGTCACACTAGTTCCATGGGTATTCGATACATGGGTGATTGGCTCTAGTGCAAGTGGGAGATTGTAGTGTAGGTGCCCTAGAGGCAATACATTGTTTATTTTGATAAACCTTTATGTCATCTGATTATTTAATAAATGTATTTATTATGACTTTAATTACTGCGATATATTTGTTAGCATAATAAATGTCCTTAGAATAATGATACACATTATATAGTTTAAGTATTTAACTTGAACTTGAGATTATATAATATATCATATTCTTAAAGGTCCCTAGTCGAGTATTATTATATAGGACAATAATAATACATAAATAGACTAGTATGTTGTTGACTGATAACCACATCTCATTGGTTATAAGTATGGAGATACTAAAGTCAAAACATAGGTACATGTAAGGGTACATGGCACTGGACAGACCAACCGTGAGATTCTTCATGTTAATAAAGTCATAAGAAAGACTCACAGTGATAATGGTGTAATGATCCTTTGACTTGAGATCATTATATTTCTATACGAGGATAATATACTTTGACTACATTAAAAGTTACCTTTGACCGGGTGATGATAAAAGTGGACATCGGGTATATTGTGAATCGTATGAGAAATATGAATGATAGATAAAGGATTTAACCCTCCTATCAGATAGGAGAGATATTATTGGCCTCTTGATTGAGTGAGACTATAAAATGCATGGCCGTGCTCAAATAGTGATTTGTTTTAATAGTCTACTCATGTATCAAGTAAACCCGGATTAAATTATGAAGAGGATGACATGAAACATGCCTCGAGTTTAATCTATAATATTTGGTTAAAGGGATTATATTACACGGGAACATTAATCACAAAAGGTTTTATCGAATCATGATTTAATTATTATTTAATTGGGTAGAAATGATGTATTACTAGATGCCGCTCATTGTTTATAATTTTATTAGAGAATAAAATTATTGCCAATTAAATGATAGCCTACAGGGTCACACACATAGAACATTTTAAGGAAGAATTAATTAAATTATGAATTTAAATTAATTAAATGATTAGTTGTATTTTATTATATTAATTAAGTGGGACTTAATTAAGATATAATAAAATACAAATGAGATATGATTTTAATAATTAAGTATGACTTAATTATTATTTATTTAAATAATAGGATTTGATTCTATTATTTAATTAATCAAACTTGGGCTAGGTTTTTAGTTGGGCTTTTACCTTACACTATCATATAAATATATGATGATAGGTAAAGAAGGTAATTAATTTTGTACGACAAAAATAATCCCCAGCCGCTTGAACCAAAACCTAAAAAGAAGATCTCATATTTTCATTGGAGGCTAGTACCTCCCTTCCAATCAAGAATCGTTCTTGGAATGTTCGTGTGGATACCGTAGAGGAGGCTTCGAAGAGGAGCACTCAACGATCGTGAAAGCTTGGATCTCCATTAGACATACAATCGTAAAGCTTCTTTAAGGTAAATCATCAATCTCCGAATTAAATATCATGTTTTTGCATGGATCCTGCGGTAGGGTTTCGATAATTATTGTTTTTGTTTTAATTTTCCGCTGCGTTTGATGCTCGAAATCCTTCACAGTGTAAGGTTATTTCTTAATGCTTGACCAAGTATCAATTGGGTTTTTGATTAACTAATTTTATTAACTAAGCTAGAATAAATTAACAATTAAAAGTTCTTAAATATGAGAAAACATGGAGTTCCAACTTCATTGAATATTTCACTAAAGGCTGACACATAGAATCGGTATAGGTGATAAAAATTGACAATTAATCAGATAACACAACAATAATACGAGCTACCTTTCAGTACACTTGTATCAAACCACTTAATATCCACAAAAGATAGAAATCAAGAGGACACCAAATTATATTCAATTCATATATGTCTATACAATCTGGAAACACAATTGGTTTAAGCACAAGTTATCTTTCACAATTACATGAGGCAATATGATTTGGGTAAAAACATACTACTAATCATGAATAACAATTAATTCATGAACTCATGCTAATATGGCATATTCTCAATCCTAGAATCCACTTTCGCAATCATCAAGGATTAATAAATTAGATGCTAGCTACACATCTATCAATTAAATCAACCATACTAGATTATCGCAAATAAATCACCCAATAATCAATTACATGTCAAGCACAATAATTACGCATTCAAATCCATTGGAACCCCATGATAATGATTTAGTTCATAATTAAACTAATCACCATCATGGGTTCTAGAGAAAACATGATTCTAAAATAATAACAATTAAATAAGGAAGAGAAAATGAGATAGAAATTAATTCCCCAAATTGTAGAAGAGAAATACAAAGAAGAAACTAATGGGCCTCCTTGCTTGTTGCTTGAAGATCCCACTCTAATTCTTATTTCTAAGATAATAATGTTGATGGATGATAAAAAGAAACTCTAACTGATGATAGATATGTTTTTAGGTCTCTATATTACATATAAAGATGCCGTAAAAATAGGCCCAAACAATTGACCCGGTTTTAGGAATAAATTTCTGCCAAGTCGAGCCACTCGAGCGCTACAGTGCCTGAATGAAGCGCCGAAGCGCCTGGAAGTCCCTGGATTTTGCTCCCCACAGCGCTCTTGCCCTTGAACCAAGCGCTGTTGCGCCTCACCAAGTGCTGTTGCGCCTCGCTAAGCGCTGTTGCCCTTGATTTAGCGCAAGAGCGCCTGAAAACAGCGCTGTAGCGCCTGGAATCGCGCAAGAGCGCCTCCAACTCCCTGTCCAGAATTGTAGAGCTTCCTCTCCTCTTCGCGTGGACAGCTTACGGTGGGGCAGCCCCAAATCCGGGGTCATAAATCCGGGCCATCACGGACCAATTTCCATTCAATATCAATATTCCTTGGGTCTTATTTTTTTTTTACAATTAATACCTATGCAATTGACCCCGCAAAAATACACACACACACACCAGTCATATGCTCAGAGAACAACATTCATCATAATAAAAGTTTAGAGATAACAGTTAATACAACCCAGGCTCACACTTAAATACATTGCTGAATAATACTTCGACATGAAGCATTTCAACAATCAAAGGTTTATTTCATTCTTACACACTTAATTGTACATAAGGCTCTCAGCACCCGTCTGCCTCATCACTACCTCAGGAATCGATGCTAGCGTGTTCTCAGAAGGTTGCCTTCCCCCTACCCTCTTGCGGGGCGTTCTGCGAAGTATTGGCATACCTAGCTGTATATAGATAAGTAGCAAGAGTGAGCTATAATAGCTCAGCAAGATAATATTGTCACTAAAAACAAAATTTAAACATCTAAATATATATAACTGGAAACCAATTATAGACTTTGAGAAAGAATGACATTCTTATTTAATAATACATCATCCACTTTCTATTATAAGAAAAGAAAGATACAACAATATAATATCAATTTCTCTTCTATATTCAGACAATAATCCACACTTTCTCTCAACATATTATCTCAAGATAGCATAGATATTTGAACTATATCTCTCATTATAATCCTTCCATTTCCTTTTTACACAACCATTTTATACCACAATATAAAATCAGTTTCTCTTCCATTTATAACAACAATTTCATAATTTCATACTATTTTTCCCTTTTCAGTATCTCATTCTGACACTATTTTTCATTCTTTCTTTTAATCTTTTGGGAATATCTACTTGCGCCAGATACGTAGGACGATGATCAGTCGCCTGACCGTATCTGCTCTCTGTTTACTACCGGTAGAAGGAATGAAGGCTCTAACTGCTAACATCATCCCTGGAGGAAGGCTCTAACTACTACATCCTCCTTCGGCAACTCCTGGGCCGTAATAATAATTTTTGGAGGAAGGCTCAAACTGCTACATCCCCCTGGAGGAAGGCTCAAACTGCTACATCCCCATTCGGCAACTCTTGGGCCGTAATAACATTCTGGAGGAAGGCTCTATCTGCTACATCCTCCTTTTTATAACCATTACTTCACTTATAACATCATTCCACATTTTTCTTTCAATTTACATTTCCGTTTACATTCACATATGTCATTACTCTTAAAGCTTATGCCATAATACTCTGATTATGACTCAGACATCTTTTCTGCATTCACTGAAATCCAGCTACCATATATATATATATATATATATATATATATTATTCCATCTACTTTTAAAATAGTAGATAATAATCAAATAATACTTATTAAATCAAAATGTTTTAAAAGAATATCTTTAGCAAAATATTATAAATCACATAACCCTAGATAACAACTGATACCATTCTTTCATTTACTCTAGATAACAACTGATACCATTCTTTCATTTACTCTAGATAACAACTGATACCATTCTTTCATTTACTCTAGATAACAATTAATACCATTCTTTCATTTACTCTTAATCATAATGCATGTTCACTTCATGCATAATCATCTCTATGTATATCCATATCCATCTCATACTCATATTCACATCCACATTCATATATATCTTTGTATACCTCTCCTTTTAATATCAATAATCAAGGAAAACAATTTCTTAACAATATAGTAACAATGGCATCACATATATATATATATATTCTATGAAATCAAGTTTCTTTGAAGATAAATAATTTCCAAGTAGGGACAGAAAAATCTTGCCTCGGTTTCGGTATCCTGACGGTATGGCTCGTGTCTCTTCCGGAGTTTCTATAAACACAAAAGGACCGTCGTTAGAATACCACATCTCTTACTCAATACACTCTTGTACAACATTACCCTTGACACTTTAATATATATTTAACGTATCACTATTACCCCAAAGGTTCAAGAACTTAACCATTTATAAACTCAATCGAAGTTTCAGGGGTTTTCACCATTTCCCTTAACGACCACACTTAACTGTAAAAATTCTCAGAAAATATGGATTTCGTATTTTACCCTAAGGCCAACTGGTAATGCCTCTTTGACTACCCTACTACCATATCCCAAAATTTTATAATTTGTAAAAATGTCTAAGTATGGTAGTTATATCCTCAAAGGTAACACAATTACGGTTTCTCGGTTTTCGAACGTCTTTCACTAAAACTGACTTTTCTCCTAAACCGTTCATCAGATTTTAACGCACTTTATATCAAAACAATCTATGAACCAAGCTCTATCATCTCATGGTCACTTGGGAGTCTAGACAGTAACCTACCGTACGGGTACAGGGTCCAAAACAGGGCAGTTTCTTGGTCTAACGAAAATCGAACATTATAACGGCTATATTTTCATACTTTCCAAAATCAAACTCCTCCAAATCAATCATCCACCTTATACACCATCACCTACACCATGTGGTCACCTTACCAACCATGGTTACAAGCACATACTCCTTCCATATTCAACTTTAATCACTTACAAACACTTATAACATCATAATCATAACATTTATACCACTTAATCACTAAACACAACCATATCCATCATAAATATAAAAGGGCAAGCATGATTATACCTTCTTGAAGCTTTGACAACCATTAACAATCCTTGATATATCCTTAATCAACCTTATACTAGCTTGAATCAACTAAAGGAACCATAAAAATCAAGTTAGTTCTTAGAAAACACTATTCATCACTATTCATCAAGCAACTTCCATGATTTTATTACCTTGGCAAATGATGTTGGTTTGCTATGAAACTTTGTAGATGATCCTTCCTAACCTCCAAGAAGCTCCATGATTTTCCTCTCGATTTGTAGTTGATGTTTGCTAGGGTTTTTATTTTCTTTTTCTCCTTTTTTTCTAGTAAGGCCGAATGGTATGAAATGGAGAGGGGAGAGGTTTCTTTGTATTTTTGCTTGATCTTATCTTACTAAATCTTGATTATTCTAGCTTGTCTTGGAAGCCTTGGAAAGATATTTATGGTTAAACCTTGCAAAGTTACTAATTTACCCTTAAAACAAGTGTTAATGGATGGTGACATCACTTGGATGATCCAATAAATCCCATTTTGATTTTCTAATTATAATGCTAATAATCTTGAATAACATAATGTGGTATGTATACTTGTTATATTACTAATCTTGGTTGTTTGGTTTCCATACTCGTCTAATTGCGGTTCGTTTCGAATATACCTCATTATCTCAGTGGTTCTGAAATCATTTACAAATCCAAATTCCTTTGGTATTCTCTTAACTTAATAATCCCCTGGTTTAATCTAAATCCACTAATCCCTCAATATATAATTATTATAATATTTCCATGCTCCTTAATATCCAATAGAAGCTTATTCGAAATCAAAATCCTCAAAATCCATATTCAGGAATTTCTGAAATCTATCATCATTTCGAGTCACTTATTTTCAATGCATAACACTAATATGGTTTCTGTTTATTCATTTTCCGTTTCCATTATGGAGTACTTATATACCATTTCTCTAAATCCTCGAAATTTACTATTCATGTGATCACTGTAGCATTACTAAAGTTAGGGTTATTACATCCTTCCCCCCTTAAAAGGATTCCGTCCCGGAATCACGCTGAAAATGTCCATAGATACCTTTTTCATCCACCCTTCTAATTTCTATACCACCTTCTCCATTCTTTTTCCTTCATAATATCTCTATCTTGTTTGCGCAAAAATACACCAACATAAACTTGCTTGTCATTCATCAACATTCCTCTTTTGGCTACGGGTGTCGGCCATCACAATGGCCTCCCCTGAATGGTAGTGTATCTCACTATGGTTTATCTGTATTTTGATCTCTATCATGACATAAAAGATGAACACTTCGATCTTATTATATCTTGTCTCTGTAAAATCCTCCAGAAATTTAACTACAACATTATTCCTTGAAACAATTGTAAGAAAATACTACCTATAATATATATTTCCTGTTCGTATCTAAACAAGTCTATGTTTTTCCCCAAAATAGTATTACTCTCTCTCTCTGGATCAGTATATCTTATCTCCAACTTAGATAGATCATTCTTATCTATTTTGTTAACTTATTTACACCATTCATTGACCACATTAATTCCTAACCAAACATTTACACTTAGAAGGTTAAATAATAACAGAAAATGTTTACCTGCATCTGTATTCGGCTTTTTCAGCGCTTCTCCTAAGGTCATATTATACACCCTGGCAGTAGGTCTATTTGAAGCAGTCATACTTTGTCCCGGCGCAGATGACCCACCGGAACGGCAATCTCGGGCTATATAGCCTAATTCCCCACACTGGTAACACTTGACACCACTCTTCTTAGTTGGGCATTGGTTAAAATAGTGTCCTTATTGTCCACAATTATAACAAGTTATTCTCAATGCTTTACACACCCCTGTATGCTTCCTACCACACGTAGGACAATCTGGTAATGGTGGTCTTGATTGATTAGACTGAAATGTTCCTGAGGACTTACCACCCTGATTCACAGTCTCACTAACAGTCTTGTTATTCCCTGACTTTCCTACAAACTGAGATTTTTGTCCTTTGCTGACCTTGCTAAAGTAACTTCCTTCAATTGCACCTCCCTTCTGACCCTCAAATTTCCTTTTCTTATTTTCTCGACCTATTTGAGTTTGTTCGCTCTCGGTCTCGATAATAGATGCCTTTTGGACCACTACAGCATAATCAGTCAACTCAAATGGCGCCACTCTCGTCCGTAGCCATGGTTTCAATCCTTGTTGGAACCTTTTTGCTCGTTGTTCCTCAGTACACATAAATTCTGGAACAAACCTAGACAGTTCAGTAAATTTAGTTTCATATTCCGCCACTGTTAGGTTATCCTGCTTTAACTCTAGAAACTTTATTTCCATTGAATTTTCCAGGTACCTAGGGGAATACTTTTCTAAAAACACCCTAGTGAAACGCTCCTAGGTTATCACTCCCGCTCCTTCTTGGTTCTTCTTAGCTTCCCACCAATAATTTGCCTCTCCCTTTAAGAGATAGGCTGCAAAGGTTGTTTTCTGATCCTCTTCGATCCTCAATATCTCAAAACCTTTCTCCATTTCTTTCAGCCATGCTCTGGCTAATACTGGGTCAACAGTTCCCTCAAACTCCGGGGGTTTTAATGACTTAAAGGCACGAAAGGAGTTAGCTGCCTGATTGGGAAGAGCAGGTGGTTGTTGAGGATTCTGTGGATTAGCTAAATTCTGCCTCAATAGTTCCATAAATTGGTTAAAAGGGTCACCACCCTGATTTCCATGTTGGCCAGTTGATTCATCTTCCTCTTCCTCATGATTTTGTTCATTATGAGCATTTTCATTTGGTCTATTGCCTTCCATATTTTGACTTCCTTGATCTCTCTCGTTTCCTCTTCTATTTTGTCTGGTATTTGATTTTGGAGGCATGATTCTGTACATAATATTTCCATTAATTACCCAGATTTAGGGTACAATATACATCATTCCCATATACACCATTCTCATATACACAATTATATCACTAGTTAACTCATTTATATACCATAATATTCTCAACTCAACTTTAGCAAATAAGCGTATCACCTTTAGCATAATAACCTTTTCATTTAAGTCAATCACCTTATATACATCAATATTCTTGAATCTCAACATTTAATATCAAAATACGATAGAATTTAGACAGAATACACAAACTTCATTAATTATCTCACTTCCTTTGTTTATCCCTATTCTGATACCTTACTCTCAATAGTAAATCTCAATTATACCTTAAAATTCCTCATATTATTCTATCTTACTAATCATCAAATATACCCATTTCTTTTCACGAACTTCCTTCCTCTTTTATATCGAAACGCTTCTAACTCCAATTATCTCTTATTGAAATTTCCCTTGAAATCTCGAGTTTCCTCGTATAATCACCTATACTTTAAACTTTGCTTCCATTTTTCCATCCATTAAGGAAATCTTCTATATTTGAAACAATTGATAGAATTCAAGAAACTTTGAATTGAAACGGACCCAGAAACAAGCAAGTGTCCCACAACAATTTATAAGGTTAAGAGTTTTAAATAGCTCTTATTCGAAACAAAAGAATATTTTGGGAAATCAATATGATGGAAGAACCTGTACGTAACACAAGTGAGGGCGTCCCCTCCGACTTTCAATCACACAGACAGATCGTCCTTGTGTATACATATAGGATTGTTCCTCTTAATTGGAATAAGAAGTATAAAGAAAATATTTAGTCACGATGATAAATACCCTCTTCCAAAATTAATCTTAGGAAAATATTTTGACTAAAATAGATAAAATACAATTTTCAAACACATTCCAAAGGTACCAGAAAGTTTTGAAAAGATACCGGCCCCTTTTGAATAAGAGATGATAGGTCACCCTGGAATTACTCACGAGGTTATCTAACATACACTTCCCGATACATCAAGTATTCCCTTTCTCATATCGACCTCGTGTGCTACACAAACTTAACACTTTTGGCATAATAACCTTTATTAGCATTAATCTATAAAATTATAATCACTACTTAGAATAAACGCTTCGTTCGATAAACCCCCCTTGAACTCGATGTGAGTTCATATTTTATATCCTTACCTATATATCTATATGCGTATATTACTATCACTCTTGTTCCTGAGCAATATGACTCTAAGCTCTGATACCAAACTGTGACAGCCCCAAATCCGGGGTCATAAATCCGGGCCATCACGGACCAATTTCCATTCAATATCAATATTCCTTGGGGGTTTTTTTTTTTACAATTAATACCTATGCAATTGACCCCGCAAAAATACACACACACACCAGTCATATGCTTAGAGAACAACATTCATCATAATAAAAGTTTAGAGATAACAGTTAATACAACCCAGGCTCACACTTAAATACATTGCTGAATAATACTTCAACATGTAGCATTTCAACAATCAAAGGTTTATTTCATTCTTACACACTTAATTATACATAAGACTCTCAGCACCCGTCTGCCTCATCACTACCTCAGGAATCGATGCTAGCGTGTTCTCAGAAGGTCGCCTTCCCCCTACCCTCTTGCGGGGCGTTCTGCGAAGTATTGGCATACCTAGCTGTGTTAGAAATGATTGATGAGAACAGTGTTTGGAAGCTATAGTGACAAAACAGAGTTTAGCTGGAAGCAGTCAGAGTTTAGTTAAACACTGACTGGAAGCGCAACAGAGGTTGTTAAACTCTGTAGCGGTATTGTCTAAAGAGTCAACAGTGTTTAAAGGTTGATGCAAGATAAGTATGGAAGCAATATCTTTGAAGATTGGAAAGATGTCAAAGAGATTGAGTTGACTTGGAAGACTGGAGCAATCGTGATTGATATCAATTGTATAGCTTGATTATAGGAGAATCAGTTACTGATTGTACGAAGCTGTATGTTCTATAAATACAGTTAGGTTAACCCTAGAAGGGTAATCGAACATTGAGAAATTCATTGATTGTAACCTAAGCAGCTCTCTGTGATATTTACATCACTGAGAGAGGAATTGTTAATTCCAAACAGTTTTTAATTGTTAAACAGTGTGTTCTTGTTAAGTTACTCATACAGTATTTGATTGCTTATTGTGTATTTGACCGAACAAGTGGTATCAGAGCCTAATCTGTTACTTTATTACAGTTAAAGATCCAAACACAATAGTAATCAATGGCAGAGATACCTCCACCATCTGAGAAAGCCCCTACTACTGTTAGTAGGTATGAAACAATAAGGGTTCCAATACTTAGGCCATCAGAGTATGCAATCTGGAAGGTAAAAATGACCATGTTTCTGGAAGCCACAGATCCAGAATACCTTGATAGAATTTATGAAGGTCCTCACAAACCTACAAAGTTATCTGCTGCTGCTGCTGGTGAGGAATCAAAGGTCATTCCAAAAGAAAAGAAAGATCTAACTGCTGAGGATCTTTCATCTATTGCAAAGGATGCAAAAGTGAGACATTTACTTCACAGTGCATTAGACAATGTTATGTCTAATAAAGTGATTAATTGCACAACTGCAAAGGAAATATGGGATGCACTTGAGGTTAGGTGTCAAGGAACTCCTGCAATCAAGAAAAACAGAAGAAATATACTCACTCAGGAGTATGAGCACTTTGAGGCAAAGTCTGATGAAACCATGACAGAAACATTTGACAGATTCTGTAAACTGCTCAATGATTTGTCATTGGTTAACAAAGAGTATGATTTAGAAGACTCAAATCTCAAGTTTCTTCTTTCTCTACCTGAAAAGTGGGATGTGAAAACAACCACTATAAGAGATAATTATGAACTTGGTGAAACAGAGATTGATGAAATTTATGGGCTGCTCAAAACTCATGAATTGGAATTGGAGCAGAGAAACAAAAGATCTAGTAGAAAGTCAAAGTCTGTTGCTCTTAAAGTTGAGGAGAAACCATCAAAGAAGGAGGCATCAAGGAGAAAGGCAAAAGGGAAAGCCTTAGTCATACATTCAGAGAATGAGTCATCAAACACTGATGTTGACTCAAACACAGATGAATCATCTGATTCTGAAGATGATGAGGAGATGATGCAAATGGCTGCATTGATGGTAAAGACCTTCAAGAAGATGGGATACAAGAACTTCAAGAAGGGAAAGAGATTCTCCAGGGACTACTCAAAGTCTAACAAGAAGAATTTCAAGAAATCTGAGGGAAAGGACTTCAAATCTGGTAAGAAAGATAAGTCTGAAATTCAATGCTACAAGTGTAAGGAGATGGGTCACTATGCTCCTGAGTGCAAGAAGGGTAAAACTGAAAAGGCACTCTACACCAAAGGCAGAGATTGGGCAGACACTTCAGATTCAGATGAGGAAGTCAACTATGCTCTCATGGCTACTACTCAGACTGAAAATGATGATCTTAAGGTACCCCCAACTACCTATGCTTATAACACTGATAATATAACTGAATTGAGAATATATCTTAAAGCATTGCATATCAGTTATAGGGATCAGACTTTAGAAAATGAGAGGATAAAGACTGAGTGCTCTCAACTCAAAGAAAGAAATAAACTTGTTGAGGAACAGCTAGAGAACATGAATAAAATTCAAAAAGAGAGAGATGATGCAGTGTTTATTGAACAGGAGTTGCTAGGTAAGTATAAGCAACTAGAATCTGAATTGGAGGATACTAAACACATCATTAAAACTTGGACACACTCTGGTAAAGACACTCAAGAAGTGTTTCAGTCAGATACAGTAGGTCTAGGTTACTCTGAAGGAGATGAACTTAGATTTGAAAATCAGGTAAAAGTTAGACCACATCGTTCATCTGAAGGTAATGTCATGGGAACAGGTGGACCTAAGACTGAAGCACAGAAAAAGGCTGTTAAAGAGTCATATGCTAAAACTTTTGTTAAAGAGGCTAACATTGGTTTAATGACAGATAAACAACTCAAGCATAAGCTTAAGGAGATAAAATCTGTCAACAAACAGAGATTGCCTAAGAAAAACAAAAATGGAAAGGTAGGCATAACATCAGGAATTAAGCCAATGCTTGCTTCATTAGCTCCTAGAAAAACATGCTTTAATTGTGGTAGCACTAATCATCTTGCTAGTTTCTGCAGTAAGAATAAGAACATTAATTCTTTACCCTCTAAAACTGCAGTGAAGAGTGATTATGTGAGAACAAGACCACAGACTTTATGTAAACACTGTGGAAGTACATGGCATTCTATTTACACTTGCAGAGATTATCATGCTATTTACTATAATTACTATGAACCCAAACCAAATTTGAAATGGGTTAAAGTAAACTCTGCAAATGTAAACTCTGAAAAAGTTAGCTTAAACTCTGATAATGTGAATTCCGCTGCAAAAGCTAACAGAATTAAGAAAGCCAAAGGATCCAAGCAAGTCTGGATCCTTAAAACTAATAATCAGTGATTGTTTGTGATTGCAGGGCAACAGGGTTAGTACCCTAGTCGTGGACAGTGGATGTTCAGGACACATGACAGGAAATAAAGCCCAGCTATCAGAGTTTGAGGAGAAGGCTGGCCCAGAAGTTTCCTATGGAGATGGCAACATAGGACATACACTGGGATATGGCAATATTAATCTTGGAAATGTCATCATCACAAATGTAGCTCTGGTTCCAGGACTCAAGCATGATCTGCTATCTGTGAGTCAAATCTGTGACAGAGGATATCATGTAGATTTTCAACCTGAATATTGTCAAGTGATCAGCAAATCTACAGGGAAAGTTGCTCTAGTTGGAAACAGACACAATAACATATATGAAATTAAATTGTCAACAAACTCTGATGGCAAAGCAGTGTGTCTGTCAACAAGAATGTCCAGTGAGGAGAGTAGGAAGTGGCACAAGAAACTCTCTCATTTGAACCTGAACAACATCAATGAGCTAATAAAGAATGATCTTGTGAGAGGTTTACCAAAGTCCTTGTTGAATGTAGAAGGACTGTGTGATTCTTGTCAAAAGGCTAAACAGCGAAAAGCCTCCTTCAAAAGCAAATCTGAGTCTTCAATTGTTGATCCTTATCATCTACTACATGTTGATCTTTTTGGTCCAATGAATGTGATGTCTCTTGGAAAGAAGAAATATGCTCTAGTCATTGTTGATGAATATACCAGGTACACATGGGTATATTTTCTTGCAAAGAAGGATGAAACTGCATTAACACTGACAGAACATATATTACAACTGGAAAAAGGGTCAGAAAATCAAGTGAAGATAATCAGAAGTGACAATGGAACTGAGTTCAGGAATTCATCAATGGAAGAATTTTGCAAGAGTAAAGGGATAAAACAAGAGTTTTCTGCACCTGGCACTCCACAACAAAATGGTGTAGTGGAGAGGAAGAACAGAACCTTGATAGAAGCTGCCAGAACCATGCTAGATGAAGCAAAGTTGCCAACATATTTCTGGGCAGAAGCAGTTCAAACTTCTTGTTTTACTCAAAATGCAACATTGATCAACAAGCATGGTAAAACACCATATGAAATGGTGAAGAAGAAGAAGCCAAATCTAAAATATTTTCATATTTTTGGATGCAAATGCTTTGTGTTGAAGACTCATCCTGAACAGTTGACCAAATTTGACCTAAAGGCAGATGAAGGAATTTTTGTTGGCTATCCACTGTCAACTAAGGCATTCAGAGTTTATAATATGAGAACCAGAGTGATCATGGAATCAATTCATGTGTCATTTGATGACAAGAAAATAACTGGACTTGAAGAAGTAAATGAATATGATCAACTGCACTTTGAAAATGAAGATTTATTCTCTGAAAAAGTAAACTCTGATCAGACTGATTTGACAAACTCTGTTGATCTAAACTCTGAACCTCTACTGGTAAATACTGAAGAAACTCTTCAATCAGAAACAAGGGAAGAACCAGTTGAGGGGGAGCATGAAGAATCACATCAAAGTGATAATTTAAACACTGAAAGTGACTCAGTTGATGATTCTGAATCAAACTCTGTTGATTCAAACTCTGTTGATAATTCTGAGAAGTCACATTCAGGGGGAGCATCAGAAAATGAAGAAAGGCACCAAGAAAATCAGGAAAGCATGGATCAAGGGGGAGGATCACATGATGACAGAAGCAATCTGCCTTCTGCAAGAAAATGGACTAAATCTCACACACCTGATTTGATTATTGGTGATCCAGATGCAAAAGTAAGGACAAGAAGTGCAACAACAAATGAATGTCTGTTTCATGCATTCTTGTCACAAACTGAGCCAAAGAAAGTGGAAGAAGCTCTTAAAGATGCTGACTGGATAACAGCAATGCAAGAAGAGCTAAATGAATTTGAAAGAAATGAAGTGTGGACACTTGTACCAAGGCCCAAGAACAGATCCATTGTTGGTACTAAATGGGTTTTCAGGAATAAAACTGACAGTGAGGGTGTTATCACAAGGAACAAGGCAAGACTGGTTGCAAAAGGCTACTCACAACAAGAAGGAATAGACTATGATGAAGCATTTGCTCCAGTGGCAAGATTGGAGGCAATCAGAATCTTTCTTGCATATGCCTCTCACATGAAATTCAAAGTGTTTCAGATGGATGTAAAAAGTGCATTTTTGAATGGAAAACTTGAAGAAGAAGTGTTTGTGGAACAACCACCAGGTTTTGTAGATCCAAAATATCCAGACTATGTCTACAGATTAGACAAGGCACTCTATGGACTTAAGCAGGCACCAAGGGCATGGTATGAAACCCTTGCCAAATTTCTACTAGAAAGTGGATTTCACAGAGGTACTATTGACAAAACTCTGTTTTACTTCCAAACTGGTAGTGACTTGCTTTTAGTTCAGATATATGTAGATGACATCATTTTTGGATCTACTAATGATAAACTCTGTAAGAAGTTTGCCAAACTCATGCAGTCAAGATATCAAATGAGTATGATGGGAGAGCTTAGTTATTTTCTAGGCCTACAGGTGAAGCAAACAGATGATGGAATTTTTATAAATCAAGCAAAATATACCAGAAACCTTCTCAAGAAATTTGGTATGCTTGATTGTTCATCTGCAACAACTCCCATGGCAACTGCAACAAAATTGGACAAAGATGCAGGGTCATCAGTAGATGTGACAAGTTACAGAGGAATGATTGGTTCTTTACTCTATTTGACAGCTAGCAGACCTGATATCATGTATGCAACTTGTTTGTGTGCAAGATTCCAGGCAGATCCAAGAGAACCACATTTAACAGCAGTAAAGATGATATTTAAGTACCTCAAGGGCACTATAACTTTGGGGCTGTGGTATCCAAGAGAATCAGAGTTTAAACTTCTTGGTTACTCTGATGCAGACTTTGCTGGATGTAAGATAGAGAGAAAAAGCACCAGTGGAAGTTGTCAATTTCTGGGTAACAAACTTGTTTCCTGGTACAGCAAGAAACAGAAGTCAATATCTACATCTACAGCTGAAGCAGAGTATATTGCTGCTGGTAGCTGCTGTGCACAGATTTTATGGATGTAGAATCAACTGCTGGATTATGGATTAAGGTATACCAAGATACCTATTTACTGTGATAATCAAAGTGCTATTGCAATGACAGGTAATCCAGTACAACATTCAATGACAAAGCACATCAGCATAAGGTATCACTTCATCAGAGAGCATGTAGAGGAAGGAAACATTGAGCTTCATTTTGTGTCTACAGAACAACAACTTGCAGATATCTTCACCAAGCCATTGAGTGAAGCTACATTTACAAGACTGGTCAATGAACTAGGAATGGTCTCTAGTTTTGACTAGAGATGTTGGTTAGACTCAAAAACTTATTGCTCATGTTTTCTGTAAATTGTTAAGTGCTATGTGAACCTTAGTATTAAATTCTGTTATGCATGCTTATGTTTAAATCTTGTTAAACTCTGTCAGCATATCTGTCTGTTAAACACTGTTAATATGTTGGATACACTCAGTGAATTCAGAATTGATTATTGTCTGAATGAAAACACCAATGAAGAAAAATGTATGAAGCATGATTCTCAGTAAATAAATCATGATTCTTTCTGAGTCACTGTAATCTAATCAGACTTTGTGCAGTAAATCAACACAGCATGATACTGTTTCATATTTATAGCATCTCTTAGTTTATTCAGTCCTAAACTCTGAGTCTATGAATATTGTGTGCATTGCCTCTCATAAATAATTTTGGTTATTGATGAACTCTAAACTCTGATTAGTGACATTCTGTTTCCAAAGGTATGGTTCTTGATGATTCCTTGTTTGTACTTGTGAAAACTATAAAACTTGAGATGTGTCATTGATTAGTTTGGTGAGTTCAGATTCATGTCTACACCCTGTGAGAGTTTGAGCCAAATCAGTGATTGATACATTTTCTATCAATCAGTATTTATTGTTGTGAGATATTCATCAGGAAGTATGTTTCTCTAGAACTTGTATTAAACCATTTTGAGACTACATGATATATGTGTGTGCATGAAAATGATAAAGGCAATAGGATTCACCATTTCTTCAAACACTATTCAAAATTCTTTTGAACTTTGTTCAAACACTGTATAAACACTGTTCATAATTTCCATCCTTAGTAAACCTCCTTGAGCCTTATTAACTGCTCATTTTTCTTATACTCTGAAGTGTTAAGAGCAGTTATATATTTTTTTTCTTTTCTTAAGCAAATGAGTGTTTCTCAAGAAAAGAAAAGTTTACTCAGTATATATGCTAAATAAAAAAAAAAAGGCATATATACTGATCTTGTACAAATATGTACTAACATTGTGACTGAACACTTTGTTCTATTAAAATGTTCAGCTTGAACTCACTCATGAATAAAACATCTCTTTTCATCTGTTTGATCTTACTCCATTTAAACCCTGAATAAAGTCCTTTTGATTGGTGCATACATATATTCAAAGTAGTTTGAATTGGTGGACATTCAAGCATATGGTAGATTCTGCTATTTCTGATTGAATGTGAGTGTAAACACTTCACCTAAACACTTGTGTGTTTGAGAGTTTTGTGAGATTATCCAGTTCATGACTGTTATTCACTGAATGATACTCTGATTTCTATCTCTTGATCTTTTTGTCTTCAAAGACTGTATGCTTACTTGGATAATCATGGACATCAAAGGGAATAGAAGTTTTCAGATTTCTGTATTACAGTAACTACAGAGTTTAGCATTCATCAAACAATCAGTGTTTAATATGAGAGTTTGTGCATTCAGTGTTTATTGATTTTTGTTATGGATTTTATGAAATATTAGATGCTCTAAAAATTGATTTTAGTAAACTCTGCTTCACACACACTGATACTCACAACTGTGCAATTTTTTGAAAGGGTTTTAGTGATAAAGTTGAAAAATTGATAAACACTGTTGAGTTGTGTTAAGTACTCTAAGGTACAGTTTCATTTAGGTGATTTGACTATTTTGGAGTAATTGAGGTAGTTGACAACTGTTAAATAGTGTAAGTGTCGTGATTATAGGAATGACAGCGGTAATTATTAAGTGATCCATTGGTTGTTTGACACGTGTCCCATGATAGTGTCCCACTCACACATTACTCTACAACAGTTGCGCGCTTTTACTAAATAAACGATTGAGTTTTAATTTTACTCTAATCGTCTTTAGTCTCTCACTCCATATTGATTCACATTCACCCACTCACAGTTACTTGCATAATCATTCTCTTTCAAAATTCTCATATACTCTTCTTAACATTTTGGTAAACACTTACCGTACATCTTCTTTCTAAATCTCTTCGTATTGTATCTTACTAATGGCAACTAAAGCGTTTGATGCAGCAGGGTTAGTTTTTCTTCCTAGCAACTATGCGGCACCACTGGAGAATGCAAATGCTCCAGAGGCGTTTCATTTGTTCCAAAATTTCTTGAAAGATTCTGAAATAGGGAAGGCTTTAACTGCACCACCAACATTATCTGCATCACAAATTGCTGCTTTCTGGACAAACTCTGTATATGATGATGGAGAAGAGTCTGGCACTCCTACAATTACTTTCACTCATGATGAATCAGAGTATATCATTACTCCAACTACGGTTAGGGATGCTCTGGATTTTGAGACACACACTTCTTACAGTGTTGTTGGTCATGATCGCTTGAGGACAATGTTGGAGCAAATTGGATGTGCAGGAAACTTGAATAAGATAGGGTCTTTGAGACGGCCAAGTTTGAGAAAGGAATGGAGTTTCTTTTTCGATTGCATCACAAGAGCTTTTGGAAAGAAGACAACAAACTGGGATGCACTTCCTCTTGACACTCTCCAAATTGGTCATGCTCTATTATATGGAGGTAATTTTGATTTTGGTAGACTAGTGCTAATGAACTTGGGAGAACGTTTGTCTGAGACTACTACTGTCTATTTTGCTCGTTTTTGTCAATTGCTATTTACTGCCTGTGTGCCTAACATTCCAATTGATGAAGCTGATGTGATTCAGCCTTTTCAAGTTGCTAAAAGAATGTTTTCTGATTTGACAAACAAAGATGTTACTAAACAGCAAATACCAGATATGTTTATGCCTTTAGCCTTACAGAATTATGTAAACCAACCACAAGACCATCAATCACCACAACAAATGCCTGAACCAATAGACACCATAAACTCTGAACCAACACCCACAACACCCACAACCACTGTACCTACTACATCTTATCAACCACAACCAGAAACCTTAAACTCTTCACCCATAAACTCTCCAATACTAAACTCTCCAATAATAAACTCTCCACCATTAAACACTGAAACCTTAAACACTGAATCTTTAAACTCTGAGCCAGCACCTACTGAAACAGCCAAAACCAAGCCAAAGAGAAAGAAACACACCGCTCTAAACACTAAACACTCAAAGGCTAAACAGACATTACTTGGAGCTGTTTATACTAGAAGAATGAAGCAACATGCAAACAGACCTTCACTTTCACCAACTAAAAAGAGCTCAAGTGAAGATGAAGAGGAGATTGTAATGCCTCCAATCAAGAAGAGGAGATTAATTCTTTCTGATTCAGATGAAGAGAATGTTGTTGAAGCTCCAGAGGTGGTTTCATAGCAAACACCTACTGTTGAGGTTACAGTGAATGTTGAAATACCTGTAGAGGTTGAAATGCCTGCAGAGGATACTGTTAATGTTGAAATACCTACAGAGGATAAAATGCCTGTAGAAGAGGATCACAGAGATGGTTTTTCACCAGTGCATGATGTTCTTGATTCAATTCTTGATCCTATCTCACCTGTTGATCATGTTGAAGCTCCTGGTGTAGTTGATGAGTCTGCAGTAAATGTTCCTGAAGCTGCAGCATCACACACAGAGCTGGTATCTACTGCTTCTCCTATTGCAGACAAAGGTGATGAAGTTGATCAGGCAACTAAGATAATTTCTGAATCCATACCTGTTGAAGCTACAAAGGGAAACTCTGTTGCAGAGCCTGTGCAACATGAGGTGACTATGGAAAAGGTTACAGAAGTTGTTGAAGAAACTGTGGCTGACACTGCTCAGAACAGTGGTTCTTTAAAAGATGTCCAAGCTAAAGATGCAAGTGCTGAAGATGAATCTGATAGTAGTACAAACTCTGATTCTTTTGTGAGTGCACCAGCACAGACAGATAATAAGCATACACCTTTTGATCAGCCTTGTCCATCTCATGCAGTTGAAGTAGAGCATCTTGCTAAATCTGCTGAAAATTTGTATAAACAAGACTGTATTTTTCCAAAAGGGAGAGCAGCTGAGTTTGTTAAGCAAACTGCAAAGCAAATTTCAAATCCAGAGATTTTATCCTGTTTAAAGGCAACTGTGGTACAAGTCAAGACTCTGGAAGGAAATTTTGCTGAAACAAAACAAGAGATTGCTTCTTTAAAGACTGAGATACAGTCAAGAGAATTGAAGATGGAAAGAGAGTCCAAAATAAAAGCTGTCCAGCTGTCTAAAGTTCAAGACACTCTCTTTGCCAGGCTAGGAAAAGTTGAAGAAAATCAAACTGCTCTGTTTTCTAAGGTTGAGTCTATTGCTAATTCTTTGGAGCTCATTACATCAATACTCATTCCTGATGATGTCAAAAAGGGGGAGAGAGTTGCTAAGTCTAAATGCAAAGTTTCTCAAACTCTGACTCAAAAGGATGATGCTGGAGATGGAGGGGCAAGTGATAAGAGTAAGATCTTAAACTCTGAAAGGCAAACTCTGAGATCTGGAAAATCTTTTAAATCACAGTCTGTTGGAATAAACACTGAAACTCAAGGTACTTCAAAGACTAAGAGTTTGGAATTAATATCAAATCCAAAGACTGATGAGGAGTTAGCTGTTAAGCTTTTCATGGAAGAGAATGCAGAAGGAGTTACTTTAGAAGATGCTAAAGCTGAAGAGAAGAGTTTACAAGAAAAGCATTTGAAAGCTCTAAAGTCTGAAAAAGCAAAGAAGAATGTGAAAGTTGCTAAAGCTGCAAAGCCTGTTCTTAAAGGCATTCAAATCAAAGAACCAGTTGGTACAAATCAAAGAATGCAAGTATTTAGAAAACCAACAGATGCAGAAGCTAAGCAAAAGCTGAAAAGTATTGTTACAACCTCTGTTGATACACATGTTGTACAGAAAAATGAAGACACAACCTCTGTTGCTGCACAAGTTGTGACCACACCATTATTGTCTTCTTAGTTGAAATCAACATTTAAGAAAGGTGCTCCTCATGACTCAAGACTAGAAGCTACAATTCCAATGGATTTTACTGATGATAGAGCTTTATCTGGTAAAGTTGGATACAACAAAGAAGGAATAGGCTCACACAGAGATAAAAGGCAATATGTTGGTCCTAGAGATCCTTCTTCACTGTCTGTTCCAGGTCGTGGTGTCACTCAAGAGAGTTTAGACAAACTGGAATCAGTACAGCTTGTATATCAGAAGAGTCTAGAGAAGGATTTCTTGCTATATTTCATGGCTGATGGAACAGTATTTAAAGTTTCTGAAAAGGATATTGAATTAAAATACGGGGAAGAACTTGAATATGTCCTGTATATTTTCAGAGTGAGAAATCAAAGATCTCAGTCAGTTGCAAATGTGCTCAGACAAAGAATGATTCAGAACCTTGCAAGAAGACAAATGAAAATCAACAGTAAGTATGTTCCTAAATACAGAGATTGGGATGGTAATCTGATAGAAATGGAGAAAGGGACTACAAAACTGAAGACTGATCTTGGAGTTACTGTTCTGGATTTCAATGTAAAGTCTGAAGAAGTGAAGTACATAAGGCTGGGAAATGAAATGAGAAGAAACAAAATCTACGATCTTAGAGCTGCTATCTATCAAACTGATGAGAATGATCCTCAGTTGAGAGAAATCAAGGAAGCTATGCAGATAGAGCTTGAAAATGCTGAAAGAAGGTTGCTTATAGACTATCTCAGAACAATGCCTGATCTTCAAGAGATTAGAAATTAAAGTCTGTAAGAATTTTTCTTATTTTCTGTAGAATTTGTTAAGTAATAGCTTAAACTCTGTTTGTATGTTAAACACTGTAAAATTTTGTATTTGTTTTGACATCATCATTTACTGTAAACTTGTACATTTTTGCTAATGGACAAGTTGGGGGAGATTGTTAGAAATGATTGATGAGAACAGTGTTTGGAAGCTATAGTGACAAAACAGAGTTTAGCTGGAAGCAGTCAGAGTTTAGTTAAACACTGACTGGAAGCGCAACAGAGGTTGTTAAACTCTGTAGCGGTATTGTCTGAAGAGTCAACAGTGTTTAAAGGTTGATGCAAGATAAGTATGGAAGCAATATCTTTGAAGATTGGAAAGCTGTCAAAGAGATTGAGTTGACTTGGAAGACTGGAGCAATCGTGATTGATATCAATTGTATAGCTTGATTATAGGAGAATCAGTTACTGATTGTACGAAGCTGTATGTTCTATAAATACAGTTAGGTTAACCCTAGAAGGGTAATCGAACATTGAGAAATTCATTGATTGTAACCTAAGCAGCTCTCTGTGATATTTACATCACTGAGAGAGGAATTGTTAATTCCAAACAGTTTTTAATTGTTAAACAGTGTGTTCTTGTTAAGTTACTCATACAGTATTTGATTGCTTATTGTGTATTTGACCGAACAAGCTGTATATAGATAAGTAGCAAGAGTGAGCTATAATAGCTCAGCAAGATAATATTGTCACTAAAAACAAAATTTAAACATCTAAATATATATAACTGGAAACCAATTATAGACTTTGAGAAAGAATGACATTCTTATTTAATAATACATCATCCGCTTTCTATTATAAGAAAAGAAAGATACAACAATATAATATCAATTTCTCTTCTATATTCAGACAATAATCCACACTTTCTCTCAACATATTATCTCAAAATAGCATAGAGATTTGAACTATATCTCTCATTATAATCCTTCCATTTCCTTTTTACACAACCATTTTATACCACAATATAAAATCAGTTTCTCTTCCATTTATAACAACAATTTCATAATTTCATACTATTTTTCCCTTTTCAGTATCTCATTCTGACACTATTTTTCATTCTTTCTTTTAATCTTTTGGGAATATCTACTGGCGCCAGATACGTAGGACGATGATCAGTCGCCTGACCGTATCTGCTCTCTGTTTACTACCGGTAGAAGGAATGAAGGCTCTAACTACTAACATCATCCCTGGAGGAAGGCTCTAACTGCTACATCCTCCTTCGGCAACTCTTGGGCCGTAATAATAATTTTTGGAGGAAGGCTCAAACTGCTACATCCCCCTGGAGGAAGGCTCAAACTGCTACATCCCCCTTCGGCAACTCTTGGGCCGTAACAACATTCTGGAGGAAGGCTCTATCTGCTACATCCTCCTTTTTATAACCCTTACTTCACTTATAACATCATTCCACATTTTTCTTTCAATTTACATTTCCGTTTACATTCACATATGTCATTACTCTTAAAGCTTATGCCATAATACTCTGATTATGACTCAGACATCTTTTCTGCATTCACTGAAATCCAGCTCCCATATATATATATATATATATATATATATATATATATATATATATATATATATATATATATATATTATTCCATCTACTTTTAAAATAGTAGATAATAATCAAATAATACTTATTAAATCACAATGTTTTAAAAGAATATCTTTAGCAAAATATTATAAATCACATAACCCTAGATAACAACTGATACCATTCTATCATTTACTCTAGATAACAACTGATACCATTCTTTCATTTACTCTAGATAACAACTGATACCATTATTTCATTTACTCTAGATAACAACTGATACCATTCTTTCATTTACTCTTAATCATAACGCATGTTCACTTCATGCATAATCATCTCTATATATATCCATATCCATCTCATACTCATATTCACATCCACATTCATATATATCTTTGTATACCTCTCCTTTTAATATCAATAATCAAGGAAAACAATTTCTTAACAATATAGTAACAATGGCATCACATATATATATATATATATATATATATTCTATGAAATCAAGTTTCTTTGAAGATAAATAATTTCCAAGTAGGGACAGAAAAATCTTGCCTCGGTTTCGGTATCCTGACGGTATGGCTCGTGTCTCTTCCGGAGTTTCTATAAACACAAAAGGACCGTCGTTAGAATACCACATCTCTTACTCACTACACTCTTGTACAACATTACCCTTGACACTTTAATATATGTTTAACGTATCACTATTACCCCAAAGGTTCAAGAACTTAACCATTTATAAACTCAATCGAAGTTTCAGGGGTTTTCACCATTTCCTTTAACGACCACACTTAGCTGTAAAAATTCTCAGAAAATATAGATTTCGAATTTTACCCTAAGGCCAACTGGTAATTCCTCTTTGACTACCCTACTACCATATCCCAAAATTTTATAATTTTTAAAAATGTCTAAGTATGGTAGTTATATCCTCAAAAGTAACACAATTACGGTTTCTCGGTTTTCGAACGTCTTTCACTAAAACTGACTTTTCTCCTAAACCGTTCATCAGATTTTAACGCACTTTATATCAAAATGATCTATGAACCAAGCTCTATCATCTCCTGGTCGCTTGGGAGTCTAGACAGTAACCTACCTTACGGGTACAGGGTCCAAAACAGGGCAGTTTCTTGGTCTGAGGAAAATCGAACATTATAACGGCAATATTTTCATACTTTCCAAAATCAAACTCCTCCAAATCAATCATCCACCTTATACACCATCACCTACACCATGTGGTCACCTTACCAACCATGGTTACAAGCACATACTCCTTCCATATTTAACTTTAATCACTTACAAATACTTATAACATCATAATCATAACATTTATACCACTTAATCACTAAACACAAGTACACAACCATATCCATCATAATTATAAAAGGGCAAGCATGATTATACCTTCTTGAAGCTTTGGCAACCCTTAACAATCCTTGATATATCCTTAATCAACCTTATACTAGCTTGAATCAACTAAAGGAACCATAAAAATCAAGTTAGTTCTTAGAAAACACTATTCATCACTATTCATCAAGCAACTTCCATGATTTTATTACCTTGGCAAATGATGTTGGTTTGCTATGAAACTTTGTAGATGATCCTTTCTAACCTCCAAGAAGCTCCATTATTTTCCTCTCGATTTGTAGTTGATGTTTGCTAGGGTTTTTATTTTCTTTTTCTCCTTTTTTTCTAGTAAGGCCGAATGGTATGAAATGGAGAGGGGAGAGGTTTCTTTGTGTTTTTGCTTGATCTTATCTTACTAAATCTTGATTATTCTAGCTTGTCTTGGAAGCCTTGGAAAGATATTTGTGGTTAAACCATGCAAAGTTACTAATTTACCCTTAAAACAAGTGTTAATGGATGGTGACATCACTTGGATGATCCAATAAATCCCATTTTGATTTTCTAATTATAATGCTAATAATCTTGAATAACATAATGTGGTATGTATACTTATTATATTACTAATCTTGGTTGTTTGGTTTCCATACTCGTCTAATTGCGGTTCGTTTCGAATATACCTCATTATCTCAGTGGTTCTGAAATCATTTACAAATCCAAATTCCTTTGGTATTCTCTTAACTTAATAATCCCCTGGTTTAATCTAAATCCACTAATCCCTCAATATATAATTCTTATAATATTTCCATGCTCCTTAATATCCAATAGAAGCTTATTCAAAATCAAAATCCTCAAAATCCATATTCAGGAATTTCTGAAATCTATCGTCACTTCGAGTCACTTATTTTCAATGTACAACACTAATATGGTTTCTATTTATTCATTTTCCGTTTCCATTATGGAGTACTTATATACCATTTCTCTAAATCCTTGAAATTTACTATTCATGTGATCACTGTAGCATTACTAAAGTTAGGGTTATTACATATGGGCCTCAAACGGACTTCTAGAACTCAAGATATGGCCAAAACAGTGATGAATGCGCATTGAGCTCAAATTCCCGAGTTTTCTTGCCCTGGACTTCCTGTAATTTCTACTTTAAGCTCACAGAATTCCACCAATACTTCACCAACACCACCAATGCCGCCCGACTATGCAACCTACATAAATTAGATGAAAACACATCAACCTAACACGAAACTTGAGAACTCGCAATCGTTTTAAGTACGAATGGAATGCAAATAGTGGATATAAAATCCATTTATCAAACCCCCAAACTTAAACCGTTGCTTGTCCTCAAGCAATGCAAACTCAACCCTAAAATGATGAATGAATGCAACTAATAACTAAATGTCATGATAATGCGAACATGTCCTAATGCAATGATCCCGTAAAAGTTACCAAAACCAACTCAACAAGCAAACGCCTCAAAGAATGCAACAACTCCAAACAGAGCTCGACTAAGGCCTCGTATACTAACCATACATGCTCGGAAACGTGGTGTGTGCATTTCTCACTAGATATACTCTCGAAACTAGATCAAAGTCATAACCAATTCTTCTCCAAGACAATCACATGTTTATAAACAGAATGAACTTTAGACACTCCATGACTCAAAGACACCGCCATCATCATTTAAGGTAGACAAGGATTCATGCTTTACTACATAAAACACCACAAAACATAAAACACACATGCTTTTGACTGTGCAATGGGTGAGACCCCTAAAGGCTTATACAATAGCACCCTTGTAGCGAGCGTTAGGTTAGTGGATCCCAGACCGGAAAAGTCTTAGGTCACTAGGCATAAAATCCCCTCGAACTTACTTGCTCGAGTACTAAAGAGCTCACCCTAGCCAATCAGCATATATACACTCTCACAATCCCTCATTTTTTTATTCTCACAACTCTTTTTTTTTCTTTTCTTTTCTATTCTTATTTCCTTTGACTCTTTTTCTTGGCTTTTTTTTTCACATGGGTGCACTATCTCACCCCCTAGACTACTCATATCAAATATGAGCCGGCTACTAGCCATTTGACGCCTAGCCATTATTACACTACAACACGACACTTAGCATGAAATCCCTGTTTTCCCCCAAACTTATACTTAAGTGCTCCTACGCCATCGAGGGAATAACGAAAATTCTAGATATAAATAAGTGATTAACTCCCAACAACCAAACCAGGTATGACTCGATCTAGCTCAAAAGCAAACAGTGAGACCGTGAAAAGATTGTGTTCCCGACACATGCAAGTCAATTTCATAAGTACTTAAATCAACCCTCTATTCATTGTCATCACACTCAAATTAACGTCGACCTATCGAGCCAGAAACAGACACTCATATGGAATCATGTGATATGCATGAACAAAATAATATTACACTCCTAAATAAATTTATATGACATGGCATCCTAAATGCACTCTAAATGGCATGGCAAAACTAAATGCAAAATTACTAACATGAACTAGCATGAATATGCAGCTATATGCAATGCAATGATTCTTGATACCCTAAAATCACCCCCAAACTTAAAAATTGCAATGTCCTCATTGAAGGTAAAATTAAAGGGTACAAGAGATACTCCCCTACTCGTCGGCATCGTCACCCTCCTCGGGTGGTGTGTATGGTGGTGGATAAACATGGTGCTCCAACACAAATGTTGTTTTATTCGAAAGCAAAAAATCATGGGTTGCCTCCCACGAAGCACCTTTCTTTAACGTCTTTAGCTAGACTTGGCCATGATTTTCCTCTTGAAAATTTTCTGCACCGCATCTCTATAAGGCATTTTAATGATCTTTTCTGGAGCGACATCTTCAACGACAAGCTTTACCCGTATTCGTTCCTCACCAGATCTCTTAACAACATTCTCCCGCCTACTTGAAAAGTTAGCAGCAATAACAATAGCAAGCAAAGGATATGAATTACAAGAAACATACCCCAGGTGAACTAGCAATGTTTTGAGCTCGAGTTCGGGAGCTCCTTCAAATGATGACTTAAGGCGCACCTGAGAATTCCAGACATCTTCCACTCCAAGCAACCTATGGGGAATACGTAGCCCCATTAACCAAGGCACTGTAATCCTCAGTTGGCCATGCTTTGCCTTCTCCTTCTCCGTGTCATACTTTTTACTCTGCCCTGCATCAACCAATTTCAAGCTAAAACACTCCTCATCCTCCGCCGGCAAATTCATGGCTAGAGTTTGCTTCTGAAGCCTTTGTGGATATGGAGGAGGAAAATCGATTTGGATGATCTCTGTAGTCTTCTCCGGAGTAGATTTGTCAACAGGAGTGATGCTCTTTTCCTCTTCGACCTCCAACTGGTCGAAGTCAGATTGCGACGGAGCGGCATTCAACAACTGAACATGCTCTTCTAATTCATCATCTTCCACACTGAGACCCCCTTCATCCTTCGAAGGAATTAGCATAGCCACTTGAGCCTTGGAGTTTTCTTGATCTTGGGCTGATTCTTTAGAATTTTCAGATTGCAAAGGAAGTGGTTGAGGCTGATTATTCAGAACCGAATTTTCTGGACATTCTGAATTTTCTGATTGGTTTGCCTCCGGCTCTGCTTCCTTATTAGCTTCATATTCTGCTTCTTCCTCATCTTTACCCTCAGACTCTCCTTCCTAAACTTCGATCATGGTCTCACCCGTGGCTAAGAAAGGCCAGTCAAGACTGATAGGAAGGTTCTTGTCCTCCTCCTCTACAGCTAGGCCTTCTGTGTCACTTGCAATTTGATTCAATGTTTTTAATGCATTTGCAATTTGACCAATCTGATCTCCTATTGTCTGGAGAGACAATGCATTGCTTTTAACCATCAACCTCAATTCTTCTGATTCGGCTTCTTCGGTCGACTGTTGGTTAGACCAAGTCTGAAATTGCTGCTGCTGAAATTCAGGCGGTTGAAAGTGTTGATGCATTGGGGCATACTGATGCTGAAATTGTTGCCCCTGTTGCTGCTGAATTCCCCCTGGACTGTATGGCTCATCTCCAAACTGCTGATTTTGGAGCGGGTAGGATGGATATTGGGATTGCTCCATACCACTCTGATTGTAGTCCCAGCTGAAATTTGGCCGGTTTCTGTTATACTCACATTGATGAGTGTAATGTCCACTTGCACACAGCTCACATACAATTACGAAGTCCTGCTCCCAATAATCCATCAAATAAAAAGAACAGCTCAAGTCAGTAATCTATAACGACCACTGATGACAAGCACTTAAACTACAAATAACACCGAAGTCCCCGGCAGCGGCGCCAAAAACTTGTTGACTCGTAAACACGCAAGTATACGCGATCACAAATAGCAAGTGATAAGTAAAGTTCGTTCCGCAGGGACGAGGTACAAATGTGAATTTAATACCTATGCAACAGTGTATGGTTATTTCTTAATGCTTGACCAAGTATCAATTGGGTTTTTGATTAACTAATTTTATTAACTAAGCTAGAATAAATTAACAATTAAAAGTTCTTAAATATGAGAAAACATGGAGTTCCAACTTCATTGAATATTTCACTAAAGGCTGACACATAGAATCGGTATAGGTGATAAAAATTGACAATTAATCAGATAACACAACAATAATACGAGCTACCTTTCAGTACACTCGTATCAAACCACTTAATATCCACAAAAGATAGAAATCAAGAGGACACCAAATTATATTCAATTCATATATGTCTATACAATCTGGAAACACAATTGGTTTAACCACAAGTTATCTTTCACAATTACATGAGGCAATATGATTTGGGTAAAAACATACTACTAATCATGAATAACAATTAATTCATGAACTCATGCTAATATGGCATATTCTCAATCCTAGAATCCACTTTCGCAATCATCAAGGATTAATAAATTAGATGCTAGCTACACATCTATCAATTAAATCAACCATACTAGATTATCGCAAATAAATCACCCAATAATCAATTACATGTCAAGCACAATAATTACGCATTCAAATCCATTGGAACCCCATGATAATGATTTAGTTCATAATTAAACTAATCACCATCATGGGTTCTAGAGAAAACATGATTCTAAAATAATAACAATTAAATAAGGAAGAGAAAATGAGATAGAAATTAATTCCCCAAATTGTAGAAGAGAAATACAAAGAAGAAATTAATGGGCCTCCTTGCTTGTTGCTTGAAGATCCCACTCTAATTCTTATTTCTAAGATAATAATGTTGATAGATGATAAAAAGAAACTCTAACTGATGATAGATATGTTTTTAGGTCTCCATATTACATATAAAGATGCCCTAAAAATAGGCCCAAACAATTGACCCGGTTTTAGGAATAAATTTTTGCCAAGTCGAGCCACTCGAGCGCTACAGCGCCTGAATGAAGCGCCGAAGTGCCTGGAAGTCCCTGGATTTTGCTCCCCACAGCGCTCTTGCCCTTGAACCAAGCGCTATTGCGCCTCACCAAGTGCTGTTGCGCCTCGCCAAGCGCTGTTGCCCTTGATTTAGCGCAAGAGCGCCTGAAAACAGCGCTGTAGCGCCTGGAATCGCGCAAGAGCGCCTCCAATTCCCTGTCAATAATTGTAGAGCTTCCTCTCCTCTTCGCGTGGACAGCTTACGGGCCTCAAACGGACTTCTAGAACTCAAGATATGGCCAAAACAGTGATGAATGCGCATTGAGCTCAAATTCCCGAGTTCTCTTGCCCTGGACTTCCTGTAATTTCTACTTTAAGCTCACAGAATACCACCAATACTTCACCAACACCACCAATGCCGCCCGACTATGCAACCTACACAAATTAGATGAAAACACATCAAACTAACACGAAACTTGAGAACTCGCAATCGTTTTAAGTACAAATGGAATGCAAATAGTGGATATAAAATCCACTTATCAGCGAAAACACAAGTGAGTTAAAAACATATTGAAGACTGATATATTAAGCAAATCTAGAAAAGTAAGTCAAGGAGAAGCATGATTATATGGAATAAGAAGACGATATTACTTCATATGGGCGAGATTACCTTTACCAGATAAAACTTCTATATGTTTTCTACGAATTTCCCTTTTCGATCTTCTTTTAAATTTGATATGTGGGATTTGATCATATCCATCGTTGTAGAAACCATGGGCACGAAGGTTTTCGGGAGTTACAAGGAGGTCTAGGTCTTTCTCTGCCTTAGGCAATTCAGAGATGGCTTTGGCTCTAGCAGCAGCGTCGCCCTCAAGTTTTGTTGGAGATGGTTTATCTATGCGAAAGATAGTAGATAGGTGTAAAGAAAAAAGAGTCCAAGTCAAAAGAGGGGAGAGATTAACAATAAGGGGCGAGGAACTTACATGGATTGGTATTAAATTGCGTTATTATTCTTGGGACGTCGAAGAAATAAATGTATTCTTCCTTCCATATCTTCATGTTGCTGGGATTACCAGTCAAGAACCCCTTCTTGTTGTGAGTCGCCCAGAAGGCGAGATAGTAGAACCCTATATCATTTCCACATCACCTCAGAGATAGGAAATGACTTAACTCAAACATGGTCGGGGCATCATAGCCTTTGTTCTTGTACATCATATACAAACCAATGGCCGCTCTATAGCTATTTGGTGATAATTGAACCGGAGCAATATTATAATAGGTAATGATTTGATGAAGGAATTCGTGCATAGGCGATCCGAATCCTAACTCTATTAATTTGTTGGTAAGGACTATTCTTGGTGTGGGAAGCCCAGCGATGTCGAATGAATGCATTCTCATAAAAGAGCGAGGTCTTAGCCATTTCCCTCTTAGGTTATAATATTCGATAAGAAACATGATTTCTTCCGAAGTGATTGTAGATGCGAGTTCGGCACAAGATATAACGTCACGTTCAAACCCATATCTCTCTCTATCTGGTTCAGGGACGTCGTCTTTAAAATAAAAGTCAGTGTCGCAGGGACGGACGGGTTGCTTACATGGATTGTTTGGTTGAGATGGCAATTCCATTGCATAACGGACGGGCGACACAGACTATACTTCTTCTCCATCTTCAACCTCTGCTTCTACATCATTGATATTTTCATCGTGTTCATCACTATTCTCGCCCTCATCGTCGTTTTCATCCACGTCTTCATCAGAACTAGGAAGTTTAAGGTCGCTCTTCAATATCGCCTTATACCTGGCAAGATCATTTCCTGGGCCTTTACTTAATCTAGATGGTCCGGGTTGGTTTGGGTCGAGTTCGGAAAATAAGTCTTGAAGGTCTTCTTCATCTTCAACATTCTCGCCAAGCTCTTGGGCGAGATATGTACTAGCCACATCACTATCTGATAGGGATACAACATTGTTGGGGTCAAGATTTAGAGTGTTTATCGTTCTCCTGTGTGCCCTTAACCATTCGGGGTCGAGATAATTATTGACTTCCTCTTGGGGAGAGGGTTTGGAAGTAGAGGGCGAAATCTCTCTGTCAACGGACGGTGAACTCTCAACCGACATCTGAAATAGAGGGCGAGGACAGAATTAAAGTATTGGAAATCTAGAAGTAGGATGACTAAAAGGTAGTGTCCTCGCCCTCTGAACCGGAAAACGTGCCTAGGGGATACTAACGAGGGAAATTTGTCTATTATAAAAATAATTAATACTTAAAAGAGGAGGAAATAAGGTACCTTTTGTAAAGAGGAAGTCGCCTTGGAATAGGGAATGATCACCTGGGAAACTGAAGACCTCGCCTGTATCATAGGATAACCTCGCCTTCTCTGAAAGAAGTTCAAACAGCACTTCGTGATGATTTCTAAGAATAGGGAAAATGAGAGAAGATTCAAAGGTTTATATAGTGGCTGGAGAGAGAGAAAAAGCAGGACGCGTGGTAAATTCTTATTAGTTGGTGACACATGAATCGAGATATGACTCTTTAAGAGGAAAAGATTTTTTCACTTTTGGTGGGAGGTAATGGTGCACGAATTTATCTTGGGAAAGAGCAATTTATAGAGAAAGATCTTGAAGGAATTAGTTTCTTTTATAAAATAAATTATCACAAGAAACTGGAGGGTAGTTGTTCTACCCAAAAATAGCTTCATCTACTTTTGGGTCTCGCCCTTTAGACCTCGCCTATGGGCTTACTATGGAGATCTCGTCCTTCGTAAGCAGCTATGCCCGATATTATGATACCTCGCCCTGATACCTCACCCTCATAGTAACAGTTATGGAGATTGAAGATTATGGACTGCAGATAATGTAATAACCCTAACTTTAGCAATGCTACAGTGATCACATGAATAGTAAATTTTGGGGATTTAGAGAAATGGTATGTAGGTACTCTATAATGGAAACAGAAAATGAATAAACAGAAACCATATTAGTGTTGTACATTGAAATTAAGTGACTCGAAATGACGATAGATTTCAGAAATTCCTGAATATGGATTTTGAGGATTTTGATTTCGAATAAGCTTCTATTGGATATTAAGGAGAATGGAGATATTAAAGGAATTATATATTGAGGGATTAGTGAATTTAGATTAAACCAGGGGATTATTAAGTTAAGAGAATACCAAAGGAATTTGGATTGTTAAATGATTTCAGAACCACTGAGATAATGAGGTATACTCGAAACGAATCACAATTAGACGAGTATGGAATCCAAACAACCAAGATTAGTAATATAACAAGGATACATACCACATTATTAATTACCAAAAGTATTAGCATAATACTTAGAAAAGCAAGGAAAAAGAATTATGAGATCACCATGCATGACATCACTTTCCACAAACATGTTTTAAGGGTAAATTAGTACTTTTGCTAGGCTTAAACCACAAAAATATCTACAAAGCTTCCATGATACTCTAGTATTAGCAAAATTAAAGTGATATAAAATCAAAAATTAGCAAAAGAAAATATCATCCCACCCTCTTCTTCATTTCATTCGGCTTTAGCAAGAAAAAGGAAAAAAACAAAAACCAAAACCTTAGCTAGCATCAAGATCAAATCCAAGGAAAATTCATGGAGGTTATTGGAGACTAGAAAGAGATACCCACCAAGTTTCATAGCCATCCAACATCATTTGCCTAGGTAATAAATTCTCCAAAGTTGCTTGATGAATAGTGATGAATAGTAATTTTAAGAACTAACATTGATTTTTATGGTTTCTTTAGTGGATCCAAGTTAGTATAAGGGTGATTAAGTATATCCCAAGGCTTTTTGAGTGTTGTTAAAGCTTCAAGAAGGTATAATCTCAAAACCCTCTAGTATTACTTTGCATGAATGATAGATTATAAAAGGTTTAGTGATTTAAAGTTATGTTTCATGATGTTATATGTGTTTGTAAGTGATTAAAGTTGATTATGGAAGAAGTATGTGCTTGTAACCATGGTTGGTAAGATGACCACATGGTGTAGGTGATGGTGTATAAGGTGGATGTTTGCTTTGGAGGAGTTTGATTTTTGGAAAGTATGAGAATATAGCCGTTATAATGTCCGATTTTCGTTAGACCAAGTAAATGCCCAGTTTTTGGACACTATACCCGTATGGTACCTTACTGTCCAGACCCCCAAGTGACCATGAGATGATAGAGCTTAGTTCATAGATCGTTTTGATATAAAGTGCGTTAAAATCTGATGTACGGTTTAGGAGAAAAGTCAGTTTTAGTGAAAGCGGTTCAGAAACCGAGAAAACGCAATTGTGGTAACTTTGAGGTTATAGTTGACATACTTAAACACTGTTAAAAATTATAAAATTTTGGGATATTGTAGTAGGGTAGTCAAAGAGGCATTACCAGTTGACCCTGTAGTAAAATTCGAAATCCATATTTTCTGAGAATTTTTACAGTTAAGTGTGGTCGTTAGGGGAAATGGTGAAAACCACTGAAACTTCGATTGAGTTTATAAATGGTTAAGTTCTTGAACCTTTGGGGTAATAGTGATACGTTAAACATATATTAAAGTGTCAAGGGTATTGTTATACAAGAGTTAGGTGAGTAAGAGATGTGGTATTCTAACGACGGTCCTTTTTGTGTTTATAGAAACTCCGGAAGAGCCACGAGCCATACCGTCAGGATATCGAAACCGAGGCAAGATTTCTTCTATCCTTATTTTGGAAAATTAATTATCTTCACAGTAAACTGATTTCATGGAATATGTATATGCTATTCTATGGTTTCTATATTGCTAAGAATTTATTTCCTGAATTTTTGGGAATTAAAGAGAGATGGATATGAATTATGGATATAAAGATGTGATTATGAATAAAGTGAACATGCCTTATGATTAAGAGTATATAAAGGAATGGTATCAGTTGTTATCTAGAGTTATATAAAGGAATGGTATCAGTTGTTATCTAGAGTTATATAAAGGAATGGTATCAGTTGTTATCTAGAGTTATATAATGGAATGGTATCAGTTGTTATCTAGATTATATGATTTATAATATTATATTCTTCCTAAGTATTGTGATTTAATAAATATTATTGAATAGTATTTAATACTTTTAAGATAAATGGAATACTCTATGTATATAAGAACATATTTGATTTTCATTGAATATAGAAGAGATGTCTGAGTCAAAATCAAAGTATTATGATATATATATGCATATATATTTAAAGGTGATGATAAATGGAAATGGAAATGATATATATATATATATATATATGAATGGAAGTGCGAATGGAAATGGAAACGGAAAAGTGGAAAATGTGAAATGGTATTTGATAATGGAAAAATGATTTGAAAAAGGGGGATTGCAACAGTAAGCGTAAGAGGCTGTGTGGTAGTGGCACAGTCCAGCATCCAATATTTATTCCAGCCCAAGAGTGCCGAGGGAGGATGTAGTGGTGGACCTTCCTCCTGGGGGATGGTGGAGAACCTACCTCCGTCTACCGGTAGTAAAAGGGACGGGTACGGAGGGCGACTGATCATCGTCCTTACGTATTCGGCAACAGTGGAAATCCCCAACGTTTTCTTCAAAGGAAAGAATTAATAAAGATTTTCAGATGGTATATTGAAAAGGGAAAATTGTATGAAAGTATGGAATTACTTTATAGTTAAAAGAGAAACTGAGTTTATATTATTTTATATATAATTGTCGTATAAAAAGGGAATACAAAGTTTATATTGAAAGATTTTACTCAAAGGTTATATTATCTGGGATATTATACTGAAATGATGTATAGTTTATTATTTTGTTTTAGAAGAGAAACTGATATTATAGCATCATATATTCCTTTCCTTATAATAGTAATTGGATGATGTATTATTAAATAAGAATTTTATTCTTCTTAAGGTTTATAGTTGGTTTCCGGTTACATATATTTTTATATCTGTTTAAATCTTGATTTCTAGTTACAAGAATATCTTGCTGAGCTATTATAGCTCACTCTTGCTACTTATTTATATAACAGCTAGGTATGCCGATACTACGCAGAACGCCCCGCAAGTGGGTAGGGGGAAGACGACCTTCTGAGAGCGCGCTGGCACCGATTCCTAAGGTAGCGTAGAGACAGACGGGTCTTGGTAGCCTGATGTACAATTAAGTGTGCAAGCATGTAATAAACTTTTAATTGTTGAAATGCTTCATGTCGAAGTATTATTCAGCAGTGTATTTAAGTGTGAGCCTGGGTTGTAATAACTGTTAACTCTAAACTTTTAATATTGTGAATGTTGTTCTATGAGCATATGACTGGTGTGTGTGTGTGTGTGTATTATTGCGGGGTCAATTGCATAAGTATTAATTATTTTAAAAAAAAAAAACCCAAGAGATATTGATATTGAATGGAAATTGGTCCGTGACGGCCTGGATTCATGACCCCGGATTTGGGGCTGTCATAGATAAGGTCCTTAAATTGATACAATAAAGGGCCAGATCTCGCCCTCAAAAGAGGATCTTGCCCCTTTCAGTTCTTAGGACTGCCTTATAAAACTATACAATCTCCGTGGCCTAGGGTGGGTGTTGACTCCGATGATTTCGGGTCAATAGCTTAACCACTACGCTCCGAGAAAGTAGTTGGGCTTTAGGGTCCATTCTGATACTGTTAAAGGAGGTGGCTCCAATCCAATGGGCTTCCCTAAATAAGGAAACCTAGCCCGTTTCAATTACTTGTTCCCCAAGAACTACGTTTGGCTTGATTCCTATAAATAGGATACGTAGGCACATTGTATGGTACGATGAAAACCCTTGCGAAAAAGAGAAAATACAACATTCGACCTAAATCGCAATAATCACATCATACAATCTCAGCCATCCCCAAATCATAAACCCTAATCCTAATTGCCCTACGCCAATAACTGCCATTGTTAAGTGCATATTTTTCGGAAATTCGTGATTAAATAAAGAAATGACAAAATAAAGAAATAAAGTGCAAGGAAGGGAAAAAGAGGAAGAAAAAGGACTTAAATGAAAAGAGGAAAAAGAATTAGGAGCTTGGTGGAAAAAGAATCTTTGAAGACATGTGGAAGGTGGAGATCATCCCAACACACTAATTAAGTGTATGGCCAAGATTCACTCCTCAAAGCTTAAGGGGGAAGAAACAAATAGATGGCTAGGATTTGTCCACCACATTTAGAATGTGTAGGGCCAAGATTTACCCAACACACCCCTCAACACTAATTCTTGTCCTATAAATACCCCCTCACCCCCTTGTATTTTCAACATAGATTTTAGTGTAGTGTAGTTTTAAGGTAAATTTCATTTCTTGTTTTAGTTCTAAATTTTGTAAATACTTTCTTTTCATTAATGCAAATTTTCATTCCCTTTAATTTCTTGTCTTGCTCCCTTTTTTACGTTGCCTCGCTTTTGTTATTTTCGTAAATCCGATTAGTGGACAAAGTACCGAAATGCTAACCACTTGGGGTTGAAAGTAACAATTTTAAATTTCTTGCTGTTAGGTCCAATAAGATTGTAGAAGGGGGGGTTGAATACAATCTATATCATTTTCTCAAAATTTGTCTTATGAATAAAATTTAATTCAAACAAATTTTTGCGGAATATAATAACACAAATTTTCAAGTTGAATATAACAATATATTAACTTGATGGGTGTTACAAAATCAGTACAAGTGATTATCAAGAAATTAATAACTAGTTAGAAAATTCGACATGAACTTTTCTAATTTAGTTAATAAAAACCAAGATATCAATTCAAGAACTAGGAAACTTAATTCGCTAATAGTACACAAGTCACAAATAATTAAGTTCCAATGGATACAATTTTTGTTACAAGGAACTCAAGAATTTATGGCAATTTAATTGCTTGAAAGATGAGAGAGATATGATGTTTTTGTTCTTCCTTTTCTTCTCCTGGTGTGTTTGCGTGTATAGTCTGTCTCTTTTATAACCAAAACATCCAACTGTCATAATGTCCAACATTAACACTATTATGACAGTTCCTTATGACAGTTTCATGAGCCTCTATGACACTTTCCAGGCTGCTATGACAGTTGCTGTTAAGTCCATCATGACAGTTCCAATTATGACAGTCAGCATCATGACAGTTCCACTATGACAGTCAGCATCATGACAGTTCCATTATGACAGTTTCCACTATGACACTCTTCATTATGACAGTTTCATTATGACAGTCAGCATCATGACAGTTTCCACTATGACAGTTTCCACTATGACAGTCTTCATTATGACAGTTTTACTGAACTTCATTATGACAGTCTTCATTATGACAGTTTCACTAAACTTCACTATGACAGTTATCATTATGACAGTTCCAATAAACTTCATTATGACAGTCTTCTATAACTTCCATTATGACACTCTGCCACCCTTTGTTTCTTCAGCCGACAAGTAGTTTTACTTGTTTAATTCCTTGGTTGTTTATGAACCCATCTGCTTTATCAATTAAGTCTCCTGGCTACGTTTTAATTTTAGACTCCGTAAAATTGATTTTTAACCCGCACAGCTTATAATCTTTAATTAATAAATAATTATTTTAATCTAGAAATTATAAAAATAAATATCTAATATTATTAGATATTTATAAATATAATTTTCTAAATAAATAAAATATTTATTAATATAAAATTATACTTAAACTCTAAACTGCGGTTACCTGAGAGTCTGGAACCGGACTCCTTTTGCTTAACAAAAAATATATCAATTCAAACCGGGGTTCCAGCTTTAAGAATATATCACTTTCCATATTCTTGTGATAATTCTATTTTCTCATAACCCGTCCAGGTGTAAGCTACGGTCTCTTGAGGATGTGAAACCCGACTCCTTTTGCTTAGCAAAAAATACAACAATTCTAACCGGGGTTTCAGCAATAAGAATATATCACTTAGAATTTCTTTATGATAATTCTTTTTCCTCATAGCCAGTCCACTTGATAATAAAATCATTGTGATTAAATAATTTAACCCTTCTGTTGCTTGCACAATGATTTTCTCACATACCAGTCTTGATAGCTTGAACCACTGAAGTTAATGACGAACGACCATTGTTTAATGTTGACACTCGATGTACTGTCTGGTTCATGAGTGACTAATCGCAATGACTGTTCTTCATATATTGACTTTAAAAACTGGTTCCTTTTCTTTTCTCATCTCTCTTCAATTCTTCTGTACTGTTTCTGTCTCTGTTGAAATCTCTATCACTTTAAATGAATCCACTTATTAACGAATACTCCACTGAGGCTTGATCAGATGACTGAGCTTCTTTCAATGTAGTAATTCCCCAAGTCTGTAGATTGACCTTGATCTTTTTCTTCTGATAGATAATACATTCTGAGATTCCTTGTGACAGTCTATATACTATTCACTATTACAATCTTGTTTAAATTGAGTTGTATCCACGAAATACAAATAGGCTACATCATATGCCTTTCACTTGCTCTTAGTTAATAATTGTAGTTGTGCCCCTTTAAATCTCCATTTTATTGTGGGCATTTTAATTCTAAATTCTCGTTTTAGATCGTTGTGTTAGTATTAATTTTATGTTTTTATTTACTGGTCTTTATTTCTGTTAATTCGAAGCATCATTTTACCTCCCCTGTTTTGTTTTGAACCAACACAAAACCCATCTCCCCTTTTCATTTTTCTTCGATTAAAACAGACCTTACTCCCCTGCTTCTCTTTTTCAATTCAAACAGTCCAGCCTCCTCTTTCTTTCCCCAAACCCACAAACACATCTTTGTCTTCTTCTTCACTGCAACCTCTAGCCCACCAGTTTCATTCTCATTTTGTTTGTTCTGATTGTTAAGTGTTTGAATTGTTAATGTTACTGATTTACCGAATAGTTTTATTTCTTTTTCTTCGTTCGCAGTGCTTGTTTGTTTATTGTTGAATGGTATCGAGTTTTTGGTTCGTTGGTATATCTGCATTTTTAGTTTGAGTTATGTGTTGCCAAGTTTTGATTCTGTTCCTGTTTGCGAAGTTCGTTTTGGTGTTTTGGTGATTCGATTCTGTTTTGTTGTTTTCCGAATTTGATTTGTTAAAACCACGATTTTGAATACAGATAGTTGAATGGTGATGTTTGGTTTCTTTTATGCTGCTGCGATGTTTTCGTTCTATTTTCGAGTTGTTTTCTGTTTCTACAAGTCATTTGTTTTCTAAAACTCAAATCTTTTTAAATATCTTTCTTTAAAACATTTTATAAAACTTATGGGAGTTTCCTTATTTAAAAGATTTCTTTCTACAAAATCTCCTATACGCGTTTTATATCTATACAAATCAGAAGGGTTATGCTTTCATCGATTTCTTTCTCCCAAACCCTCTGTCTAACGTTCACAAGAATGTTTGTAAAATCTCTAACCAATTGAACGTTGGAAATTGATTCTAATAGTTCGAATAATTGGTGATTGATTTTCTGAACGTTGGTGTGAAGCTTTATAAGGTTGCTCTTGTGCTCAATTCGTTTTTAATCAATCAGAGAAGCACAAAAAGAATACTCAACTCAGTTTTTCATTGTTATATTCCTGTTTTTACTTTTTTCTTTTCTTTTCTTTTGTTTACGTGATTGTAATTCTCTCCCAAATGTCGTGCATTTCTTGTTATCATTTTCTTTTGTTTTGGCCACGTTAGTGTCTTTAATCTTGATATAAATTAGTTGCCTCGACTTAAAAAAAAAGAATTATACTCGTATTATTTTTAGTTTTTAATTGATAAAATAAATCTATTTCAAAAATTAATTGTTCTAATTTGCCTAAATTAAATATTAAGGTCGCGAAATAAATATTAGTCGGTGGAATGAATCAATAAATATTTAAATGACAATCGTACACTTGCGATTATTAAATGTTTATTTTTAGCACATCAGTCGAATAAGGACCGTGATTTTGAGTCGGGTTTGCAAAAGGACCTTGGTTTGGAGTCGAGTAAGAATTTTGATTGGGCCTTTGAAAAGAAGGTTGAAACGAATGTGGAGGAGATTGGTAATTTTGGCCTTGGTTCCACGAGAAAGTTGGGTCATTCTTCCACCCGGGATTGTAAGTAGGAGTAAAAGGATCATTCCTAGGGGTTGGTTAAAACACCGCATTAATTTGATCATAGCCGGGAAAGTCCGAAAAACCTTGATTATAATTTGAGCACATAGACACTTGTGAGGGGTCCTTACTAGTTTCTAGAGCTTCGAATCTTCTAGTTAGAGTAGCTAATTTGGCATCGGTTGCAATCGAATGCAAACCCCTAGATGTACTAGACGACTCGTTGGACTTATGAGGTTCCCTAGTAGACTCCCACAACATAGTCTTCTCGGCTAATTCCTTAAAAAATGCCCACCCTTCGTCCTCATCTTTCTCCATGAATTTACCTTGGCACATAGACTCTAACAACGCGGTTGTCGGACTATCTAAGGCCTCGTAATCAATCTTACACAGTCTCCATTTTTCTATTCCGTGGTGGGGGCATTGTGATAGAAGATTTTTAAAACGATCAAAATATTTCTAAAAAGACTCGTTTTCCTTTTGATGAAATTGATTTATCTCGTTTTGTAATCCTTGTAGTCTTATGGTTTGGAAAATAGTTTTTGTTGTGGAATAAAAACTAGGTTCTTGAATTGCGGCTAGGGTTTGTACGTATTTAATGCAAAGAGGGGTTGGTGAGCTTCAAGCTTTAATGGTTGTTTCCGTGTTCGAGACAAATCGGTCCTCACAGAGTGCCTACATATCTCGCATTGAGAATCAAGCCAAGACGTAGTTCTGAGAATGAGGGGTCAGGCCCTTTATATAGGCTGAGAAGCCTTAGAATCGTAGTAGGGTTAGGTGACTTGGTGGGAAAGTCACCGCCTTGAGGAAAGTTCTAGATCCTATTGTGTAGGAGTCAGTTTCCATTTTGACTAGGTGCCTTGGAGGCTACACCATAAAGATATTGTATCCTTATTTGACTTTTATTTCCAAGCTGTTAGTTAACCCCCAATATTAATTACGAAATTAATATTTAATTAGGGTTTTGGGCCTCATTAAAGGGCTTTGTATTTGGACCAAACTAGGTTACAATTAATGCATCATTAATTGTGTCTTTAGGGCTTATTTTAGCCCATATCATTTGCCCCCCAACTTCTGGGAAAACTGACCAGGTTTTCATAGAAGTTATAACTATCCTTTTCGAGAGTCGGGGTTTATTTTCGTTCCCTTACCGGGGATTCAATACACTAGTGTTTCACGAATATCGCCTTAATGTAAAGTGTGGAGCGACCTACACATTTACGACGATGAGCCTTATTCGAGGCTAAGTAATTATTTTCCAATAACTTTTGTTATTGAATTTTGCTCATTTATTTCAAGGAATTTTAAAATTCCTCGTATTTTTCCATATTTCTCCTAATTTCTTAGGATTTTTCTAGTACCCACGGGTATTTTTTTTGACTTATCAATCAAAAATATTAAATTGTGCTTCAAGCATAAAATAACTTAAAAAATTATTTTTCTAATTTTCTGGAATTTTTGGAATTTAGTTTCCAATTTTTCCCATTTTTGAAAATAATAAATTATTTTCCACTTTTCAGAATTTTTATGTACCAACAGGTATTTTTATTTATTTTTGATAAATTACCAAAAATAAAATATTTGGGCTTCCAGCCTTAGAAATAATTTTATAAATTATTTCTGAATTTTTCAGAACTTTTATAGGTTTTTTTTACCTATTTTCTTGTATTTTAGAAATTAATAAAATAATTTCCAAAATAGAAGCTTTTTATTTTTTACAAAACAAAAGTAGTCAGCTTGTTGTTGTTGTCCACCCTAGGCGGGGGTGATAGCCGCCTAGGAGGCTTCCTACCTTCAACGCCCAGGGACAAGGCCTGGATGGTGTTCATGGTTGATTTTCCTTTTTTTTTTAACCTTTTTTTTTGAACCTTCAGGTTTTATATATTTTCACTTTTGATAATCTTTATCAAAAAAAAAAATCACTGGGCCTCATGTCTTAGAAATAATTTTACAAATTATCTCTTTATTGTTTTTGATTTAATAGGTATTTTCACCTATTTTATTATTTTTCAAGAAATAGCTTATGAATTATTAAGCTTTTTCTTTTCCTTTGGAAGAAAGGAGCAGCTTTGTTGATGCTTGTTGGGCGTTGATATGGACCGCGTAGGAGACATCCTTGCATGCACGCCTAGGGTACTAGCCTTCTTGGCGTGGCACGAAGAGAACTAAATCTCTTTCCTTTTTGAAAATATGTATAAATATTTTATTTCCCTAGAGTTAAATATTTTAGCTCGATTTTCATTTTTTCTTGGACCTTTTTCCAGGTTTTATTTTTGCGAGCCTCATTTACTGGACTTTAACAAATTAGCCCCATCTTTTTCATGGCTTAATAAATTGGCCCAATTTTATGTAAGCTTCCTGAATAAACTGGCCTAAAAGTTTTCGAGGCTTTTTACTTGGCTTAATAAATTGGCCCATTCATATGCTTCATTTTGAAGAATCAACCTGGGCGTGGGTCATGTCTGCCTAGGAGGCTTATTTCTTCCCATGCCTAGGGGGATGGTTTCCTGGGCATTATTAATGTCCGCCATTTTAGATTTTAAGAAATACAATTCGGTGGCCTTCTCGCCTTTTAAACTTATGAGATGGGAGCTTGCTTGAAGTTCTTAATCCCAATTTAAGGATATTCTTATATCTTTTGATCTTAGGATTCAAGGTTCTTGTTGGTCTTCATCCTTGGATTCTCAATCCAAGTACTTAAAAAATATTGAAGAGTAGCTAGTCCTTAGCCTCCACGGCCTTGCATGGCTTTGATTGCCACATATGGCTTTATTAACTTGTCTGGGTCCTTCAAGGACTTAAACACTTATTTGGTTGTGTTGTAACCTAAGTCTCGACCCTTCGGGGTTTTATTTATGCATTTGTTTGTTTCCATTCGTATTTTCTTTTATTTTCAATACTTGGTCATCTTGACTACACACATCAGGTGCTTGACACATAAAATCACATAATCAATGAATGAAAAACAAACTTTCATTAATAATCTGAAATGGGTTCAACCCTTACATAGATACTCTACTTCCTACTCGGGACGATAAGTCCTGGAATGGTTTGATCGAACCTTATTTATACTTTTCCTAATAAATAGATAAAAAGCTAGGTCCTTGCTAGGATGGCTTAAACATAATAAATCTTGAGGTTCAAGGCATGCCAAGTACGGGGCACCTTGTTCCCGTCCAAGGTCTCCAACTTATAGAATCCTCATCCTAGTGTCTTCTTGACTCGATATGGCCCTTCCCAATTGGGGGCTAGCTTTCTTTTCTGGCCAACTCCAGAGGCCTCTATCTTTCTTTAGAACCAAGTCGCCTTGTCGAAAGAACCTCTCATTAACCCTCTGGTTGTAGTGGAAAGATGCTCTCTTCTGGTGCTCTGCATTCCTAGCATTTGCTTCATCCCTAACCTCATCAATTAGATCGAGGGCGAGCCTCATGCCTTCTTCATTAGTCTCTAGTTCATATGCCTCAACTCGAGGTGATGCATGCATAATCTCCAGGGGCACAACTGCCTCGGCTCCGTAAGCCAGCAAGAACGGGGTTGCTCCGGTTGTCACTTTACATGTGGTACGATACGCCCAAAGTATAGGCAGCAACTCATCCACCCATGTGTTCCTTGAGCGTTCGACCCTCTTTTTCAGTCCATCAAGGATAATCCGATTGGCTACCTCTGCCTGTCCATTAGCTTGCGGGTGAGCTACTAATTAGGTGAAACGAAGCTCAATGGTATTCTCATCACAATACTTTCTGAACTCTTCATTGTTGAACTGTCGCCCATTATCCGTCACCACCATACCTACAAATTACGTTCTCCCAAAAGAATTGGGCAACTTGCTTCGTGGTTATCGTGGCCAAAGGCTTTGCTTCAATCCACTTGGTAAAGTAGTCGGCCATTATCAGAAACTTCCTTTGTGATGAAGCTACAGGGAAAGGATCGAGTATATCCATTCCCCACATTGTAAACGGGATAGGAGAGCTAATTAAAGTTAACATCTCGGGCGGCTACCTCACAATCGGAGCATGCTTTTGGCACCTATCGCATCTCTTGACATAGTCTTGCGCATCGGCCAACATCTCTGGCCAATAAAATCCCAAACGAGTGATCTTATGAGCTAGGGCTCTGCCCCCCAAGTGTTGCCCACAGATCCCTTCATGAACTTCTTTCAGTGCTTCCTTTGCCTTTTGGGGCCTCAAACATTTCAAGTACGGGATGACAAAAGACCTTTTATACAGGATGCCTTCAATCAAGGCATATCTCAATGCTCTCACTGATAGCTTTCGTGCCTCCGAGGCATTATCAGGAAGCCATCCTATTTCCAAATGAGCCTTGATGGGATCAATCCAACAGCTCCCTATATCAATCGGTGCCACCAATTATGAGTTAATGGTCGGGGCCTTCAAGACCTGGAAATAAACACTTCCTGCGTAATTCTCTATCTCAGAAGAAGCGAACTTGGACAGGGCATCGGCCTTAATGTTCTCTTCTCTCGAAATGTGCTCCACATAGCACTTATTAAACTAAGTCATAACAGCTTTTACAACTCTCAAATACTTTGCCATAGTTTCATCTTTGGCTTCAAACTCACCATTCACTTGCGATACTACTAGTCTTGAGTCTCCACAAACTTTGAGATTCTTGACCCTAATAATTCTAGCCAAGCCTAACCCGGCTATCAAAACTTCATACTCAGCTTCATTGTTGGTCGTTGGGAAGTCCAACTTTAGAGCATACCCGACTACGAACCCGTCAGGGCTTTGCAAGACTAAACCTGCACCACTAGATTTTGTTTTTGATGCTCCATCAAAATAGAGCACCCAATATTCCTTCTGATCATGTACAAGCTCTTCATTTTTATCCTCACTTCCAGGGGTAGGTACTATCTCCTGCCCCCCGACTTCTTGGTTGCCAATGGTACATTCAACCACGAAGTCAGCCAATGCCTGAGCCTTTATGGCTGTCCGAGGCTTGTATGTGATGTCGAATTCTCCAAGTTCAATCGCCAAATTGATTAGCCTTCCACTGGCCTTCAGGCTGTGCAAAATGTTTCTCAACTGTTGGTCCATCAGGACTTCAATTTTGTGTGACTGAAAGTATGGTCGTAACTTCCTCGAGGCTGTAATCAAAGCCAAAGCAAATTTCTCGATGGGAGAATAATTCAGCTCAGCACCATGCAACACCTTGCTCACGTAGTAGATAGGTTTCTGTACCTTACTCTCTTCTCGAATGAGGACGACACTCAGTGCTTGTTCGGATACCGCCAAGTACAGATAAAGAGTCTCTCCTGGACTAGGTTTGGCCAACAACGGGGCTACCGCCATGTACTTCTTCAATTATTCAAAGGCCTCTTGGCTTTCAAGTGTCCACTCAAAGTTTTTCACCTTCTTCAGTGCTTGAAAGAGAGGCAAGCATTTGTCACTAGACTTGGAGATAAATCTCCCCAGGGCTGCAACTTGGCCCATTAACTTCTGTACATCTTGTATAGAGCGGGGTGGTTCCATGTCCAAAATCGCTTTGATCTTATCAAGGTTGGCCTCTATGCCTCTCTTTGAAACCATCAATCCCAAAAATTTTCCTGGCCCAACGCCAAAAGCACACTTGGCTGGATTCAACATCATCTTGTGGTGCCTCAGCACTTCGAATGCCTTTCTGAGGTGCTTGATGTGGTCTACCTTGAATAGACTCTTGACTAACATGTCATCAACATAAACCTCCATGGTTTTTCCAATCAGATGGGAAAATATCTTATTCACCAATCGTTGATAAGTAGCGCATGCATTCTTTAGACGAAAAGCCATGACAAGATAGCAGAAAACACCAAAGTCAGTTATGAAAGATACCTTTAGGATGTCATCCTTGTGCATCTTAATCTGATTGTAGCCGCTGAACCTGTCCATGAAGCTCAACATCTCATGTCCAGCTGTGGCATCTATCAACATGTCTATCCTTTGCAGGGGAAAACAATCCTTCGGACATGCATCATTCAAATCAGAGAAGTCTATACACATCATTCACTTCCCATTCGCCTTCTTAACCATCACTGGGTTAGCTAACCATTCGGGGAACTGAATCTCTTCAATAAACCCAGCCTCTAAGAGCTTGTCAACTTCTTTCTTAATGGCCTCTTGCCTTTAAGGAGCAAAATTTCTCTTCTTTTGTTTTATCTTCTTCCGTTCAGGATCGACGTTCAACCTATGAGTTATAAGTTGGGGATCAATCCCTGGCATATCAGCTGTCGTCCAAGCAAACACATCACTGTTCTCTTGTAAGAATGTCGTCAACTTGCCCTTCAATGGTTCCTTCAAAGAAGCTCCTATATAAGTAACTTTCTCAGGGTCGCCCAACTCTAGAAGAATGGGGATCAAGTCATCTGTTGGCTTCTCTCGGTGTTCATCATCACCACGGACATCCATGTCTTCAATCGGGAGTACCTGCCCCCCGACTCTATCAGCTCTCAATGCGGATACATAACAACTTCTTGACATCTTCTGGTCGCCCTTCTGTTCTTCAACACCATTCCTGGTCGGAAACTTAATCTTCATGTGATATGTAGAGGCGACAACCTTAAATGCATGGAGTCTAGTCTTTCCCAGGATCGCGTTATAAGTCGAGGACGCCTTGATTACCAAAAAATTCAGCATCCGAGTAGCCTCCTTGGGCTCCTGTCCAATAGTTACAGGCAATTGAATAGTCCCTTCAACTTTAGATTCTACTCCATTAAATCCATATATAGGCATGTTATTGGGGGTCAACTGAGAATCATTGTACCCCATCTTCACAAACGCATCATGAAACAAAATGTCCACTGAAGCTCCATTGTCTATCAAGACTTGCTTCACCTCTGAGTTTCCAATCACAGGAGTTATGACCAACGGGTCATCATGGGGGAACTTCACCCCTTCTAATTCCGAGTCATCAAAACCAACCACTATTTCAGTTTTTGCACGCTTCGGGGCCTCTCCCACGATCTGCATCACTTCTCTGGCATAAGCCTTCCGAGAATTCCTTGTTGTGTCGGTCGCAGTCGGGCCTCCTGAGATCATGTTGATTACTGGCCCTCGGGGCTATGGGTTACGATCTTGATCGTCATCCCTTTTATAATCTCTAATTTGATTACCATGATCATCACCCTTAGTGAAGTGTCTCAACTTCCCTCTACGGATCAAGAACTCGATCTCATCTTTGAGTTTCTTGCAATCATCAGTGTCATGCCCCACATCTCTGTGAAATCTGCAATATTGATTCTTGTTTCTCCTTGCGGGATCACCCCTAAGTGGCTTCGGCCATCAGAAATCCTTATCCTTCTCAATGTCGTCCAACAAGATTCGACTCCTATGAGTATTCAACCTTGCATAATCAATGAACCTTGGTCCTTGGTTCTTCTTAGGGGCAGAGTCGGAGTCCTCTCCAGTTCGGGGATACTTGTCCCTAGCATCATACTCCTGGTCATCATACTCCTGGTCTTGCTTTCGCTTCCTCGAGTCATTGTTATCCCCTTCATTACCTACTACGACCTCTTTCTTCATGCTATCCTCAGCTTTAATATACTTATCAGCCCATCGTTGGAGCTCAACCATGTTCTCAGGGGGATGCTTCGCTAATGACCTTTTAAAGAAGAGGTCAATGGTTCCGTGCTCCAGGGCTACCATGGCCACCACTACGCCATAGATGACTTTCTATAACACTTAAGGGGGGTGTTACCATAGCTATGAAATTTTGGACCTATCACAACACTCTAGTTTTGGTGTTACCATATCCTTAAAGGTATGCTACCATAGTTGTGGAAGGTGTTAAACATAGTAACACCATGGATTGTGTTACCTTAGATTATAATTAACATATTTTTGAAATTTATTTATAATCAACGACTTAATAATTATTAAATTTTGAATATCAATAATTTTAATCAAGTCACTGAATTTATTATTATAAAATAATATTCTATCAATTAATTGAACTACTTATATTTTTACAATATTAAAATATTTTTTAATAATTTTATTTAAAATATCTTAAAATAAAGTAATATTCAAAAAAATTTAAAATTTGATTAAATTTATTAATAAAATTATTGGGAAAAATAACAGGATATAATAGATTTAGATTATTATTCAATAACTAAAATAATAAACTTTATTGTCATATATTTTTTATAAGAAATTTAATAAATTTTTTAATATTAGAAAATGAAAAAAAGAAAAGCAAGGAATGAAAATTTGAAAAGAAAATGGTGATTGTCTTGCGGTAAACAAAAATGAAAGCGGGCAAATCAAATTTTGGGAAAAAGCGGACAAATCAAAATTGGGGGAAACCAATTAGGTCGCTCACTCTCTCTCACCTCATTCACTCACCTCTCTCTCGAACCTCACTCACCTCTTTGTCTCTCTCTCTCGCTCAATTAGGGAAAAGCTTCGCTCACGCTCACCCACTCTCACACTCAGTCTCGCACTCAGTAACATGGTTCAGGAAACAAACTTTGTCAACAAACACACGCACACACACTCTATCTCTCTCTTTCTCTCTCTCGTTACAAGCTGCTTTAGGTTCAATTGGGGCACGGGTTCAATTGGGGTTCAACGGAATTAGGGTTCAAATGGGCTTCGATTTGGAGTTCCTCGTACAAATTGAGTGTTTGATTTCGGGTTTAATTTTGTGTTCCAACTTCAATTTTGGTATTTGATCCCTCTCTATGTCTCGATTTGTACTTGTATTTGTCTATGTCTCTTTCTATGTTCTAAAGAAAATTTGCATAACAAAAGGTTGTAAATAACAAAGTTTACATATCCACTGTATAAAAATAAGTACAAAGTCTGCCTGTGCTTCCCCAATGAATCTAAATCGGCAAATATATATATTTGTAAAATCTAATATATATTTCAACTGACAGATATAAAATATATATATTGTGTACTGGTATGTCTTCTTTCAGATGTTTAATTGTACTGAAAATATCTCACAGATTTGCCACAAATTAATTTTTTTGCAGGATTACTTCCAAACAACATACAGATTTATGGAGCTTTCACCACATACTTTAATACCCATGCATGGGAGGATGAACTTGTGGCCTAAGCACCTTCTCTATGAATGTCTTAACTATGAAGAATTATATATGTTTCTGTTCTTGTTGTTATATGACCACTTGGGTAGAATCTACATAGAAAGAGTTAACAATGATAAACTTTACATTAACATATTCTGGTAGTCGTAGACTGGTCCCTTATATATCATCTTTTTAGTAAGTAATCGAAATTTAATCCAGTAAATTGCTTGATCTTTCATTTTTTAGACAGTTTATGCTTATGCGAAGGGCTGCACATTCTACACCATTTACGTGCTGATGCTATATCCTTTTAGGAAGTAAATGGCTAACTCATAACTGTTTTATGTTCAGGAACTGCAGAAATAGAGAATCTTCAGTTTTGAAGTCCAATGAAGATGGAGCCGAAACATTGTTTGATATTACGGTTGCTCTTATTATTAAATATTGAACTCTTATGTTCTAGTTCTATGAAATTTGGTTTATATTGAAAATGGATACCGGTTGTATGAATTTTATGCTTTTTGATCTATTTGTATCAATGTTGAGATTTATTAGCCGGTATGTAGTGTGTTATGGTGCCAGCACTGTGTCTACCACTGGATACAAATCTTTCTTTTTTTTACCTTTATCCTCTGTGACTAATCATTAGAATGTGAGTCGCCTGTTCTTCACTTTCTATTTTTGTGTATCAGTTAATTTTAGTGCATCTAGTGCATTCTTATTATTTTTATGTTTGTAATCTTGTACTTTCCTGCAGGCAGCCCCTGAGGGATCTTTTGTGCTGCTTCATGGATGTGCTCACAATCCAACTATTATTGATTCAACCCCGGAGCAATGGGTTAAAATTGTTGATGCAATTGAGGAGAAAAACCACATTCCGTTTTTTGATGTTGCATACCAGGTATGGTATTTTTAGTTTTATAAGAGATTCATTACATAATATCATACTAGAATTGTGCAGTTAGTAGAGCAACGTACCAAAATTACATATAAGAAAGTGAAGTTTCAGTATACACCCAATTTTTCTGAAAACAAAAATAAGTTTTATTATGAAATTTGAAATAAAACAAGAATATTTCTTGAATAGCTATCTATATGTGTGTTGCACTATTAGTGTTATTAAATTATTTTCTGCTTAAGTTGTAGCTATGTCAAAGAAAATGTGTTTTCATTTTCATAACTTTATATCTTATAATGAATTAATGGAAATAAACTTTGCAAACCTCACAGGAGCAGAAATGTGTCCTTCATTTATGTCCTGTGATTGAAAATCTGGAAATGTTAGTTCATGTCAATATGCCGATAAGTGTCGTTTCAGCCATGACATAGATGGTTTTAAGTCTGTGGTAAAAGCAACATACCAAACTAAAATTTTTTTCAAAGCCAACTCTTTGTTTTGAGTTAATGTTCCTAAAATGCAGAAACCAGAGGATTTGGAGGGAAAGTGTCCTTTTCTGAAGGAGGAAGGTCCATGCCCATATGGGCTGGGCTGTAGATTTTTTAGTGCACATAAAGATGAGGCTGGGGCAATCAGTACTCGAATAAGGGAATATGAGATTAATGGACTGAGAAAAGATGTTCAGAAGCTCTTGTGGAAAAATAAAATGAAATTTCCCAAGGCTGATGCCCAACTGAAAATGCTAGAACTTTTGGTATAATCTATAAACCTATCCCTAGTTCCACATCAATCATATATAGTTATTACACTGTGGTGAATGAATGCTTTCTTCAATTTACACAACCAGTGAACTTACTTTTGTGACCTACTAAAAAATATTTGATCTTATTTGTGATAGCAAAAACAGGTTAATTCAAAGAAGAAAGATTTGGCAGATGACAGAGAATAGGATCTTACAGTTTCAATTATTTCACATGTTAATGAAGGAAATGGTTGTGGTGAAGTGGACATGACTCTTAGATCTAAATGTTGTCCTGAAGTGGTAGAAGAAGATGTCAAGATGGATGAAACTTCTATGCCCGATGAGTTCAGACCTTTAAAAAATCCAAGGCATCAATTCGTGGGAGTCAATCATTTGAAGTAAATAATGGTCTATCTTTCGAAATTGTCTCTGTGGCATTTAACTATACTGGTGTCTATCGGAGCATTTGTATAATATTGGTGTTTATATTTGCAATAGGTTCAAGTGTCCAAGAGAAAGATCTAAAGGAATGTGGGAAACCTAAAAGTACAGACAATCATATTTCTATAGAAACAGACCAAAGTCTAAAAACACACGCTCCAGAAAAGAAGCTTATTGATTTCACAATCCATTAAGTTTTAGCTATCTGTGGAACAAAGTGAATGAAGCTTCTAGTTGCCAAATCATATAGTAAAAATAACCATGTTATTTATTCTAGTACTTGCATGTTTCAAGTTATATTCAATAATTAGTGTTGGTGAATATTTATAGATGATATGAAGAATCAGATGAAGAATCATCAGTATAAGGACCTGAGTAGTCATAATATCCTTGATCAGGGCCTAAACCTCTAATGTAAGGAGGGTGATATGGCTCATGTATCTATAGGGCATGGCCGCTTGGCCCAACACCTCGAGTATTCGGGGGGTAGTTAGGCAAACCATATTTCGGATTCGTACTTTTAGGGAGATCTGTAGCGGAGATCTGTACCCCCGGAGGTAGTGGATGATTGACAAGGGGAGAGACCACCATCTGAAGAGGGTTGGTCTCCTGGTTTGGATGGACGACGACGGGTAGAGTTCTCTCAGCATGGGGAGTCGTCCCTATAGGTTGAGAAACTTGAGATAGGGTGATAGCCCCTGTTGTTGGGGGTACTTGTTCAGTGACGGGCGGAGCAGAGCTGAGAAGGTAGGGCCTCAGTAGTAACTGGTGGTGTTCTTCGTGTGGTTACCAAGGTTGATGTCCTCTTTCCACAGACGGCACCAAATGTTGTGGAATAAAAACTAGGTTCTCGAATTACGGCTAGGGTTTGTACGTATTTAATGCAAAGAGGGGTTGGTGAGCTTCGAGCTTTAAAGGCTATTTCGGTGTTCGAGACTAATCGGTCCTCACAAAGTGCCTACGTATCTCGTATTGAGAATCAAGCCAAGACGTAGTTCTGAGAATGAGGGGTCAGGCCCTTTATATAGGCTGAGAAGCCTTAGAATCGTAGTATGGTTAGGTGACTTAGTGGGCAAGTCACCGCCTTGAGGAAAGTTCTAGATCCTATTGTGTAGGAGTCAGTTTCCATGTTTGTCTAGGTGCCTTGGAGGCTACACCATAAAGATATTGTATCCTTATTTGACTCTTATTTCCAAGCTGTTAGTTAACCCCCAATATTAATTACAAAATTAATATTTAATTAGGGTTTTGGGCCTCATTAAAGGGCTTTGTATTTGGACCAAACTGGGTTACAATTAATGCATCATTAATTGTGTCTTTAGGGCTTATTTTTAGCCCATATCAGTTTTTTAGAAAAATTACCACAAATCCCTCCCACGTTTAACCGACAGACTATACAACCGTTTTTTAGCATTTTCTTTTAAAGCGAAGTTGATAAGTCTCAGCCTAATGGAGTCCTCGGAAAGATGTTGGAGTTTTTGCAAAGCACAAACCTCCTCGAATTCATGAAGAAAAAGGTAAGGGTTCTCACCTTCGCTCCCGGTAAACTTAGGTAACATACTAATGTGGTGAGTTTTAATCTCGAAATTATTACCATTAATGGGAGGAAGAGTGATACACGAGGGTTGGGCAGAACAGGTGGGATAGCAACGGTCCTTAAGAGACATGGCCATGGTTACTATTGGTTCAGAATTATCTAAAGACTCGGAATCAGACGAGGAAGAAATCTCAAATGATCTCACTAGTCTAGCAGAATTATCCCTAAACCAAGTAGTTCGCATACCCACGAAAGGAAACACGTAGCAAATAAGTGCGAAAAATTAAAACACATAAAAGAAAGGGTGAAAAATCAAAAGAAAAATTCTAAACCTAGGTTCCTTAATAAAATCAACTAGACCTTGCTCCTAACTTTAAGGACCACCAAAAATTCGGTAAATCAAAAATTATTCGGACCAATTTGGCCAGATAGGTGCAAGCATTGCCAAGAGGCTAAACACTAGTCTAGACACCAAATCCTAATTGGCCAGGTAAGCTTTCGCTTGCCTAGACACCAAAGAGTCGGAATAATTAAAGATTACCTCGTTTCTTGGGTACCTTCCTAATTGAGCGCGAAATTCCTTGGGGCCATGTGTAATTTAATTTTTTTTAAGGCTTGGTATGCAAAATGAGGAATTAATTGTTTTTGGGCCAAAGAAAGAGTGATGAAATCTCTTCCCTTATCTTGTAAGTGGTTTTGCCCTTAAAATTTATTTACAAATGATGCAACAAACAACGAGATATAAAAAGCTATAAACAATTATGGATGCTTAACTACTTGTTCTAATCTAAAGAAAAGAAGAATTTAACGTACCTTTGGGTCCTCCAGCGATCACCACAATTATAAGGTACGAAAAATTAAAAATAAAAAAATAAAATCGAGCATGATGTGCTCCTAAGTGATGAAATGCATGATGCAACAATTATGTATTTACAATTAATTTTTTTTTGATTTTTCAATTTTCAAATTTTTTTGTGATTTTCTAAAAGTAAAAAGGCGAAAAGAGTGAGATACGGGTTACCGAAGCGTGCTTCCAAAAATTCCGATTTGTTCCAAGCTCCGTGAGAGATTCCCGAATTTCAAATTTCCTAAAAAAAACGAGACAAAAATAAGACAAGAAATAAAACTAATCCGAAAAACTAAAAATTAAGGCGCGAAAAATAATTAGTCCCCGGCAGCGGCGCCAAAAACTTGATGTGCTAAAAATAAATATTTAATAATCGCAAGCGCACGATCGTCGTTTAAATATTTATTGATTCGTTCCCGAGACTAATATTTATTTCGCGACCTTAATATTTAATTTAGGCAAACTAGAACAATTAATTTTTGAAATAGATTTATTTTATCAATTAACAACTAAAAATAATACGAGTATAATTCTCTTTTTTTTTTTAAGTCGAGGCAACTAATTTATATCAAGATTAAAGACACTAACGTGGGCAAAACAAAAGAAAATGATACTCCCTCCGTCTCGCAAAACATTGCCCGTTTGACTAAAAACACGGGTTTTAAGAAAAAGTGGGTATTGAATATTATTTGTAAGAAGTAGTGGGTATTGAATATTGTTTTTAAGGAGTAGTGGGTATTGAATATTGTTTTTTTGGATTAGTGGGTGGAGTAGTGGGTATTGAATATTATTGTTAAGGAGTAGTGAGTGGAATAGTAGGTATTGAATATTGTTTTTTTGGAGTAGTGGGTGGAATAGTGGGTGTTGAATATTGTTTGTAATGATTAGTGGGTGGAGTAGTAGGTATTGAATATTATTTTTAAGGAGTAGTGGGTGGAGTAGTGGGTATTGAATATTATTGTTTATGGCTTAAAATAGAAAGGGGAAAAGTATTTTGATAGTCCCGATTTAGTAAATGAGAAATGTTTTTAGAGACAGAGGGAGTAACAAGAAATGCATGACATTTGGCAGAGAATTACAATCACGTAAACAAAAGAAAAGAAAAAAAAAAGTAAAAATGATATTTAACTAAATAATGAGACTAGGAATGGGCTGGAAAAACGACTTGTAGAAACAGAAAACAACTCGAAAACAGAACGGAAACATCGCAGCAGCAGAAAAGAAACCAAACATCACCATTCAACTATCTGTACTCAAAATCGTGGTTTTAACAAATCAAATTCGGAAAACAACAAAACAGAATCGAATCACCAAAACACCAAAACGAACTTCGCAAACAGGAACAGAATCAAAACTTGGCAACACATAACTCAAACTAAAAATGCAGCTATACCAACGAACCAAAAACTCGATACCATTCAACAATAAACAAACAAGCACTGTGAACGAAGAAAAAGAAATAAAACTATTCGGTAAATCAGCAACATTAACAATTCAAACACTTAATAATCAGAACAAACAAAATGAGAAAGAAACTGGTGGGCTAGAGGTTGCAGTGAAGAAGAATACAAAGAAGTGTTTGTGCGTTTGGGGAAAGAAAGAGGAGGCTGGACTGTTTGAATTGAAAAAGAAAAGCAGGGGAGTAAGGTCTGTTTTAATTGAAGAAAAATGAAAAGGGGAGATGGGTTTTGTGCTGGTTCAAAACAAAACAGGGGAGGTAAAATGATGCTTAGAATTAACAGAAATAAATACCAGTAAATAAAAACAGAAAATTAATACTAACACAACGATCTAAAATGAGAATTTAGAATTAAAATGCCCACAATAAAATGGAGATTTAAAGGGGCACAACTACAATTATTAATTAAGAGCAAGAAATTTAAAATCGTTACTTTCAACCCCAAGTGGTTAGCATTTCGCTACTTTGTCCACTAATCGGATTAACGAAAATAACGAAAGCGAGGCAACGTAAAAGAGAGAGCAAGACAAGAAATTAAAGGGAATGAAAATTTGTATTAATGAAAAGAAAGTGTTTACAAAATTTAGAACTATAACAAGAAATGAAATTTACCCTAAAACTATACTACACTAAAATCTATGTTGAAAATACAAGGGGGTGAGGGGGTATTTATAGGACAAGAATTAGGGTTGAGGGGTGTGTTGGGTAAATCTTGGCCCTACACATTCTAAATGTGGTGGACAAATCCTAGCCATCTATTTGTTTCTTCCCCTTTAAGCTTTGATGAGTGAATCTTGGCCATACACTTAATTAGTGTGTTGGGATGATCTCCACCTTCCACATGTCTTCAAAGATTCCTTTTCCACCAAGCTCCTAATTCTTTTTCCTCTTTTCATTTGAGTCCTTTTTCTTCCTTTTTTTCCCTTCCTTGCACTTTATTTCTTTATTTTGTCATTTCTTTATTTATTCACGAATTTCCTGAAATGCAACAAAATAATTTATTAAAATAGGAGTTCAAGCAATAAATAGGCAATAAAAATATGCAAAAATATGCACTTATCAAATGCCCCCATACCTATCTTTTGCTCGTCCTCGAGTAAAACAAAAACAAAGAGAAAATCTAGATAAAAAGTCCTATACTCATTTTCGTAGGTGTGACGGTTGCATTTGGCATATACAACAAGCCCTTTAAACCCCTAGGCAGCCCTAGTGGACGAGTGAGGTCTCGTGAGGGCCTATGGTGAATGTACCCACAAAATCCATCTAGCTCGTATAAAAGATTACATGGCAATGCAACACCACGCATACATGTCCTCTCATGATACATCAACTTAAGAATCAAAATGAACTTGCAAAGTCTTGGTGTGGAAAGTACAAGGATCCACATAGTCTACTTAAAAAGCATGCAAGAGTGATTAAAAGTTCATGTTGTTAGTGTAGGTTCCCTAGAGGCAATACATTGTTTCTTTTAATAAACCCTTATGTCATTTGATTATTCATTAAACGTATTTATTATGACTTTAATTACTGCGATATATTTGGTAGCATAATAAATATCCTTAGAATCATGAAACACATTGTATAGTTTAAGTACATGACTTGAACTTGAGATTATATAATATATCATATTCTTAAAGGTCCCTAGTCGAGTATTATTATTACAGGGCAATAAAAATACGTAAATAGACTAGTATGTTGTTTGACAGATAACCACATCTCATTGGTTATAAGTATGGAGATACTAAAGTCAAAAACATAGGTACATGTAGGGGTACATGGTACTAGACAGACCCACGGTGAGATTCTTCATGTTTAATAAAGTCATAAGAAAGACTCACTGTGATAATGGTGTAATGGTCCTTTGACTTGAGATCATTATATTTCTATACGAGGATTAATATACTTTGACTACATTAAAAGTTACCTTTGACCGGGTGATGATAAAAGTGGACATCGGGTATATCATGAGTCGTATGAGAAATATGAATGATAGATAAATGATTTAACCCTCCTAGAATTAGGAGAGATATTATTGGCCTCTTGATTGAGTGAGACTATAAAATGCATGGTCGAGCTCAAATAATGATTTGTTTTAATAGTCTACTCATGGATCAAGTAAACCCGAATTAAATGTTGAAGAGGATGACTAAACACATGCCTCGAGTTTAATCTATAATATTTGGTTAAAGGGATTATATTACACAAAAACATTAATCACAAAAAGTTTAAATTGGATCACCGATTATTATTATTACTTGGGTAGCAATGATGTATTACTAGATGCCGCTCATTGTTTATAATTTTATATTGAATAATAAAATTATTGCCAACATAATGATAACCTATAGGGTCACACACTTAGAACGTCTTAGACATGGATCTTGACGCAAGGACTGTGTGTGGTGATTACAAGCAAGGATCTTCGTTGAGTTCGTGAAACAAGATCTTATAAAGGTATGATTCGATTTCACCATTATCTGCCCGGAATTATACATGGATCCTGGTTTGGGTTTCGAAAATTTTGTTTTATTTACGTTTATCCGCTGCGTTTTATGCCTTGGAACCCAACAATGGCATCAGAGCTACGTGTATAAGGGGTTGATTTGGTTACGTGTAAACTGTATATGATGCGAGTATGCATGTTTTGCGAATCTGCCATGTTTATGTTCTTATATATGTTGTTTATAATATGTTATGATGCATTTATATGGTTCTGTTATGATTTAAGATGATTGAGATGATCATATGATGATTATATAATCTGTATATATATTGATATATATATATATATATATGATTAATGATTGTTCTTGATATGGGGATTGTATACGATACGATTTCTGTATACGTTGTGCAAATCTGGTGAAATCTGTCCAGTGTCCAATTTTCGCAAACGATATGTGTTTTCTGACTGAAAACGAGCGTCTGAACAAAACTGATAGCACAGATATGACCGACTCGTCTGTAAGGCGTTTGACGCCGTTTATTGCATGAAAAAGACGATTTATTGTTTTCAGAATTTGATTCTAATTTTCTGATTTTTGCGGTATATGATTTCTTTGATTGGATCATCTGAAATATGATATGGTATAACATGATTATATAATATGACATGTTATTTAATTGTTACTTGAGCATGGTGATGGTTATGGCCTTAAGACCCTTAGATTAATGGTTTTGGTTTTATAAATACGACTTGCATGTCGTTTTCTTCATTCTTGTAATTGTTGAACCTCGAATGTAACTCGAGTTTTATTATGTAAGTACTTTAGTGTAGATTGTATTCAATTATTCATTGTAATGCAATTGAAGATTGAAGGATAGTCCAAGAGAAGGAGCAACCAAGAAGACAAGAAGAATGAAGACATGTAATTTGTATTTTTGTTTATTCCACCATAGATTGACCTTGATCCTTTCATTAGCTTGAGAGGACCATATAGGATAAAGGCCATAACCAATCACGTTTACATACTGCACTTACTTTACATATGATGTATGAATGTATGTGTAGGATACATAGAGATGCATGCTTTAATTAGTTTAATCATGTATGAATGAATGTATTAGATACATCACCCATGCCATGCCTGCTTAAACAAGATAAAATCTGTAACGATTCAAGATTTTAAAATTAACAAACGATCATGAGATTCTTGTGTTTATGAAATATGGATTTTTAAAACACGGAATTAAATATGGATTTTTGATATATAAAATTGGGATTTTCTGTCAAAAGCGGATATGCGTATTCGTAAGGTTAATGGGTATTAAATGTGACCATTGGGATCCTCCATCTACCTGGGAAATGAACAATTGAAGATGTCAACTTGAAATATTTGGTTCAAGGAAAATTGAGGATCTCTTTATGATGTGATCATGATCGTTATAAATTTTCTAAACCCCTTAACAAAATATTAAGTTTTAATCAGATGCTTTCCAATGAATGAACACTCATCGAATCCTAGATCGACAAGGGGAATGACTGCTAGTGGCAGTGGACTCCTGTCTATCGTGGTGAGATGCGACGAATATAAACGGTTATATTCGGCCGTTGTATCATTGGGTCTAACTTAACTGAGTCGTCATAATGAGGTGAATATAAACGGTTATATTCAACTATTATGAACTTAGAAGCATAGAGTTTGGTTAAAAATCTATTAGATAGATAAGATCAATCGTTGTTCACCAAACTATCCAAGAATTATATATGATATAATTGACAACTGTTGTCTACCTAAATAATCATGTTTTAAGGACTACCAGTGGTTGACTTAGGACATGACGAAATATGGATCTTGGATCACTAGAAAGATTTATGGGATATGCTTTCCGAATTAATAGTAAGGGCTATTAATTTGATAAAAATAGTGGGAGATATATTATGAATATATAATAATCATTTGAACATAATAATTTATAACCCAGACAATCTAATGTTTATTTTGTGCATTTATCATTGTAGATACTAATGGCAAACAACACAAACACACTATCCGTACGATCAGTCCTTGAAAAGGACAAACTGACAGGAGGAAACAACTTCCTAGACTGGCAGAGGAATTTGAGGATTGTCCTCAGGCAGGAGCGCAAGCTTCATGTCATTGATATCCCTCCGCCAGGTCCCCTTCCTGAGAACGCTACTGTTGAGGAACGAGTGGCCCGCACAAGGGATGAGAATGATGCAAATGATATTGCATGTCTCATGTTGGCAACTATGAGTGCTGAGCTTCAAAGACAGCATGTGCATATGGATGCATATACTATCAATGAGCACTTGCAAAGCATGTTTGCAAGCTAAACTCGTCAAGAAAGGTTCAACACGAGTAAGTCACTCTTTAATTGTAAACAAGGGGCAAGTGAACCAGTTGGCCCACATGTTCTGAAGATGATTGGTTACATTGAGTACCTTGCTACTTTGGGTTTCCCGATTGGTCCGGAAACTGGTATTGACCTAATCATGAATTCTTTGAACAACAAATTTACTCAGTTTGTTGTGAACTACAATATGAATGAATTTGACAAAACACCTACTGAATTGTTGGCTATGTTGAGGACATATGAAACCAACATGAAGATAGCTGAACCTGCTCCCATACTGATGGTGGGCAATAAAGGTAAGGCCAAGGGGAAAGGCAAGTGGAAGGGTAAGAAGAAGATTGGATCTGATTCTACACCCAAGCCAAAGTCAGTCCCAAACAGGCTTTAAAGCCTAAAGGTGGTGTTGCTAAGGGTGAATGTCACTATTGTAAGAAAACTGGTCACTGGAAGAGAAACTGTCCTGTTTATTTGTAGGATCTGAAGAAAATGAAGGGTGTTCAGATTTCTGGATTAGGTATTTATGTTATAGAAGTCAATTTGTCTATTTCTACATCTTGGGTATTGGATACCGGATGTGCTTCTCACATTTGTATAAATGTGGAGGAACTGCAGAGAAGTAGGACTTTGGCTAAGGGAGAAGTGGACCTACGAGTTGGCAATGGAGCAAAAGTTGCTGCTTTAGTTGTAGGCACTTATTATTTATCTTTGCCCTCTGGGCTTGTTTTAGAACTAGAAGACTCTTTTTACGTGCCTGCGATTCGCAGAAACATTATTTATGTTTCTTGTTTGGACAAGAAAGGTTTTTCGTTTACAATAAAGAACAACAGTTGCTCTTTTGCTTTGAATGATTTAACCTATGGTGTTGCGCGTTTGTTTAATGGTTTATATGTTCTTGATTTAGATAATCCTGTCTATAATATAGAAAACAAACGACTTAAAGTCAATGACTCAAATCAAACATACCTCTGGCATTGTCGTCTAGGCCATATAAAAATGAGAAACGCATATCCAAATTACATAAGGATGGATACTTGGATAAGTTTGATTTTGAATCATACCAAGAATGCGAATCATGTTTGCTTGGTAAGATGACTACAGCCCCTTTCACTAGTAAGGGTCAAAGGGCCATTGAACGTCTGGGGCTAATACAGAGTGATGTATGTGGCCCAATGCGTGTGATGGCTAGAGGAGGCTACTACTACTTTATAACATTTACTGATGATTTCAGTAGATATGGATATGTGTATCTTATGATGAGTAAATCCGATTCTTTTGAAAAATTCAAAGAATACAAGGCTGAAGTAGAGAAGCAAATTGGCGGAGGTGCAAGTATTAAGATCTTACGATCCGATCGTAGGGGTGAATACTTAAGCACCAATTTAAAAGAGTGTGGTATTGTATCACAACTTACTCCGCCAGGTACACCTCAATGGAATGGAGTTTCAGAGAGGAGAAATCGCACCTTATTGGACATGGTGCGATCGATGATGAGTAATGCAGATCTTCCAATAAGTTTCTGGGGTTATGCTCTAGAAACAGCGGCTTTCACACTTAACCGTGTTCCTACTAAGAAGGTTCAAAAGACTCCATGTGAAATATGGAAGGAGAAACGGTCAGGCATGAACTTTATGAAAGTTTGGGGATGCAAGGCGTTTGTGAAACGTCAAGTATCTGACAAGCTTGGACCTAAATCCGAAGAGTGCAATTTTGTGGGATACCCTAATGAAACAAATGCGTATTATTTTTATAGTCCTTCTGAGTAGAAAGTGTTTATTGCTCGAGATGCTGTCTTCATGGAAAGAGATTTTGTTTCCAAAAGAAATAGTGGGAGAACTATATATCTCGATGAAGATCGAGAACCACAAAATAGCATTGAACCTGAAGTGGAACAAGAGCAGGATAATGATAATGCTCAACAAACACAGGTTGTTCGTAGAACTGGTAGAATTCGCCATGAGCCAGAGAGATATGGATTTCTCTTGACTCAATGTGGTGATTTGATGCTTATAGATGAAGATGAGCCTCTCACATACCAAGATGCTATGAACAGTCCAGACTCTAAGAGATGGCTTGAAGCCATGAAATCCGAGATGGATTCCATGTACGAAAACCAAGTATGGACTTTGGTTGATCCACCTGAAGGGGTAAAACCCGTAGGGTGCAAATGGGTTTTCAAGAAGAAAACTGACATGGATGGAAATGTTCAGACCTATAAAGCATGGCTGGTTGTAAAAGGTTTCAAACAAATTCATGGTATTGACTATGATGAAACTTTTTCACCAGTGGCTATGGTCAAGTCCATAAGGATTTTGCTTGCCATTGCAGCATTCCATGATTATGGAATCTGGCAAATGGATGTCAAAACAGCCTTCCTAAATGGAAGCCTTGAAGAGGATGTGTACATGACACAACCTGAAGGTTTTGTCGATCCAAGGAATGTTGGCAAGATATGTAAATTACGTCGATCCATTTATGGATTGAAGCAAGCCTCTAGAAGATGGAATATTCGTTTTGATGAAATAGTCAAAGAGTATGGCTTTGTTCAAAATGACGATGAACCGTGTGTTTACAAGAAGGTTAGTGGGAGCCATGTGGCATTCATAGTACTATATGTTGATGATATACTACTAATAGGGAATGACATACCTTCTCGAAAGGCTGTTAAGACTTGGTTAGGGAGCAACTTCTCTATGAAAGACTTAGGAGAGGCAACTGTTAGGAATAATTCATGAGTTGTGATGTTAAGAATAGAATTTTACTTACACTTTTTGTATATCCTAATCTTATAAAGGATTTAGCACCTTGTATAGGAAATATGTGTTAGACAGTTATCTGTAAAGTTTAGTCAGGAATGAACAGTGCATCGAGTACTACATGTCAGGAACTGAGATAGAATCCTGATACGTCAAGTCAAATACTGATCAAGTACTGATAGGATGGTTAGATCCTGATGCAAGAGGGAATCCTGATATCAGTCGTGTTACTGATGATGTCATTATGGATGCTACAGAAACTGGCAAGTGCTATAAAACAGGATCGTTGTTTGAAGAACAAGCAAGAAGATATTATGAAGGGAAGAATTTTCTATTGATGGAAACTATCAACTGGACGGCAGAACATTCATGTATAGATTATTCTTCTGTAATTAGTTGATAGGAAGCATTATAAATACTCTCTCTATATCATTGTAAAAAGTGTCGTAGTCGAACAAGTGTGAGTCGTAAGTTCGTGTGCGTAGCTCTGTATAAGGTTTGTATTCGAGAGTTCGAAACAAACAGAGAGAGAGAGATTTGTATTGTCAGCAGCTGCTAAAGGTATTTGTACACCTTTGGTAGAGTTTGTATTTGATCTTATTAATACAAACAGAGTTTGATTCATTCGTTTATTCTTGTTCATATAACCAAGCAAAAATCAGACACGATTATATAACTTGTATTCAACCCCCCATTCTACAAGTTATTCGAGTTAACAGCAACCTACATTCTAGGAATGAGGATCTATAGAGATAGATCTAGATCTAGAAGGATGATCGGTCTAAGTCAGAGCACATACATTGATAAGGTTTTGCATCGTTTTGGTATGCAAAATGAAAAAAGGGGATATGTCCCCGTGTCTCAAGGGATAATGATCTCTAAAGACCAGTGTCCGAAATCATTGGATGAGAAGGACCACATTAGTAAAGTTCCATATGCTTCAGCAGTTGGATCTATCATGTATGCAATGGTATGTACTCGCCCAGATGTTTCGTATGCTTTGAGCATGACGAGCAGATACCAGTCTAATCCAGGTGAAGGTCACTGGACGACAGTCAAGAATGTTCTAAAGTACCTGAACAGGACTAAAGATTCATTCTTGGTGTATGGAGGAGAGGAAAAACTGGTTGTAAAAGGTTACACCGATGCAAGTTTCCAAACAGACAGGGATGATACTGTATCACAGTCTGGTTTTGTGTTTTGTCTGAACGGAGGTAACATACACATATGTAAAGTGCACACAAATGATAACATTGCAGACCTACTGACCAAAGGCTTGTCGCAGCAGAAGCACGATGGTCACACTAGTTCCATGGGTATTAGATACATGGGTGATTGGCTCTAGTGCAAGTGGGAGATTGTTAGTGTAGGTGCCCTAGAGGCAATACATTGTTTCTTTTAATAAACCCTTATGTCATTTGATTATTCATTAAACGTATTTATTATGACTTTAATTACTGCGATATATTTGTTAGCATAATAAATGTCCTTAGAATCATGATACACATTGTATAGTTTAAGTACATGACTTGAACTTGAGATTATATAATATATCATATTCTTAAAGGTCCCTAGTCGAGTATTATTATTACAGGGCAATAAAAATACGTAAATAGACTAGTATGTTGTTTGATAGATAACCACATCTCATTGGTTATAAGTATGGAGATACTAAAGTAAAAAACATTGGTACATGTAGGGGTACATGGTACTGGACAGACCCACGGTGAGATTCTTCATGTTTAATAAAGTCATAAGAAAGACTCACAGTGATAATGGTGTAATGGTCCTTTGACTTGAGATCATTATATTTCTATACGAAGATTAATATACTTTGACTACATTAAAAGTTACCTTTGACCGGGTGATGATAAAAGTGGACATCGGGTATATCATGAGTCGTATGAGAAATATGAATGATAGATAAAGGATTTAACCCTCCTAGAATTAGGAGAGATATTATTGGCTTCTTGATTGAGTGAGACTATAAAATGCATGGCCGTGCTCAAATAATGATTTGTTTTAATAGTCTACTCATGGATCAAGTAAACCCGGATTAAATGTTGAAGAGGATGACTAAACACATGCCTCGAGTTTAATCTATAATATTTGGTTAAAGGGATTATATTACACAGAAACATTAATCACAAAAAGTTTAAATTGGATCACCGATTATTATTATTACTTGGGTAGCAATGATGTATTACTAGATACCGCTCATTGTTTATAATTTTATTAGATATTAAAATTATTGCCAACGTAATAATAGGTTAGGGTCACACACTTAGAACGTCTTAAAAGGAGTTTTAGTTTAAATTAAGAATTTAAATTAAATCATTATTAAATTGAGAATTGGCTATTTAATTAATTGGACTGGTCCTAATTAATTATCTAAGCAAATTCGAATTTAATAAAGTAAGAACAAAATTGGATTTAAGGAAGTCCAATAATAAAATCAGAATAGAAATATAATTGGGTTTAAGGAAGCCCAATTCGGTTTTTTTATTTTAGCCCATTATCTCTCTCATATAAATACATAATGAAGTATTACTTTAGGGTTAAGAGTCATTAAATCGTTTTTGACAAAACCCTAGCAGCTCCATCTTCGAGAGGCTAGAGAGAGAGAGGCTGTTCTTCGCGGGCTAGTACCTGGCTTCTCGGATCGTTGGACGGTCGGACATTCGTGTGGATTACCTTAGAGACACGGATCTTGACGCAAGGACTGTGTGTGGTGATTACAAGCAAGGATCTTCGTTGAGTTCGTGAAACAAGATCTTATAAAGGTATGATTCGATTTCACCATTATCTTTCCGGAATTATACATGGATCCTAGTTTGGGTTTCGAAAATTTTGTTTTATTTACGTTTATCCGCTGCGTTTTATGCCTCGGAACCCAACACATGTCAAGTGCAAAAATTATTGGAAACCATGCTAAGTCTACAAGAGCACACCTTAGAGTCAAAACTTGAGATGTTATATGCAAAAGAAACAAGCAATACCTCACATTTCACTCACAAAAGAACATTCACTCAAGAACAAGGGTAAGTGTATCACTCAATTCCAAAAAAATCAAAAACATGCTTGACACTTGGTATCATTCTAACTTAAACAAAATATACATCAATGATGACAATCAAAAGGTCTTTATTTGGGTTGTAATGGGGCTAGGGATAGGGTATGTCAAGTAAGGCCAAAACAAGGTGAAGTGTCAAAAGCTAGTAGTCACCATGGAAATCATGCACAACACCAAACTTCCTCCCCACACAATTGTTTTCTACTTTCAACAAAAAGACTTGACTAGTCGAATGAAAGAGGATTACAAAAACATAAGTATGCTCTCATATATATATATATATATATATATATATATATATATATATATATATATATATATATATTTCTCTATTTCTTTTTCTTTTTTTTTCTTTTTTTTTTCTTCTTCATCTTTTTTTTTTTGAGAGCTAAGATAAATATCAGGAACCATAATCCTCCTTTAAATTTAACTTGAAAATCGACTAACAAGGTAACCAACAAAACAAATATTTCCTCAAAAGTTATGAACAAAAGTAAACCCATCTCACACACCTTATTACTCCCTCAAGTTCCTACTAGCCTTTGACAAATTGGGATCAAGTATACGTAAGGCTGTACAAGAAAATGGTCTTAGGCGAGTAATGTGGTGTGTCACCGAAAGAATTTGATTAAGCTCAAAGGGGTAACTAATTGACCACATAAGAATGGTGTGGATATTTTGGAAATATGGGTTATTCCTAAATGCCTTTATCATCTTATCATTAATCAATGTCATGTGTTTCAAGAAAGAACTCAAGCAAGTGCTAGCAATGCAAATGACAAGTGGACACTCAAGCAAAAGAATATAAATGCAAAAGATGTGCATATAGGCTCAAAAATCACTTGGTATGGTAGAACATAATCAATCTCAAGTAAAGGTATCCTCAATGCACCTACTTGTATTCAAAGCATGAAAACCAAATCATCATACACCTAATTATGATCTTCTAATTTCTTGCACAATTTAAATAAGTCTACTAGTTTCACCTTGCTAGTGTAAGTGTGTGGACAAGAACTTAGCAAATCACTTCTCAATCAAAAGCTAAAGGAACACAAGATTATCATAGCATGTAAGGGTGCATCAAGCAACTAGCAATGTAACACCCCAGTCCCACATCGAGGAGATTTGGGACTTTAGTTCAGTTTATAAGGCAAAGTACTACTACTAATTCCACCAACAAATCATGATCTTTTGGGGGCCTGTGGTGGGCTTGTGAATTACCCAAGTTGGCTGCATTTGGGCCAGTTTACTTTGGCTTATTTCCGAAGGCTCGGGATTTGACCCGGGTTGTCTCATATGGTATCAGAACCGACTCTCGAAAGCTTGATTCGTCAAGTTGCAGGAGGTGGGGACACGAAGGCTGGTGATATTATCCCACAATGGACAGAGATCCAGAGGTGGGGACACGAAGCTAGCCGGTATTATCCCACAATGGCTAGGGAGGAACGATCTTGGACCTACGAGATATCCGTTCAGGCTTGACGAGGACGTCAGGAGTTTAAGTGGGGGAGTTTGTAACACCCCAGTCCCACATCGAGGAGATTTGGGACTTTAGTTCAGTTTATAAGGCAAAGTACTACTACTAATTGCACCAACAAATCATGATCTTTTGGGGGCCTGTGGTGGGCTTGTGAATTACCCAAGTTGGCTGCATTTGGGCCAGTTTACTTTGGCTTATTTCCGAAGGCTCGGGATTTGACCCGGGTTGTCTCAAGCAATCAATTAACAAGACTAGAATAAGATTAGAACTCTACTATTTACAATTCTACAACTCATTTTGTGATTTTTTTTTCATTTTTTAATTTTTTTGGATTTTCTGATTTTTATATACACTAAAAAGCCATCAACCACCATCACAATTCCAGTAGCCCTCCCCGAATTTGTTTTCCTAAATTCCTCCCATAACAGTCTTATTTTAAGAATAAAAGGAAACTAAAATTTATTATTCCATGTTTGACTAGAAAAGAATAAAAAACCAAAATACAAACTTTCGAACTGAAAATGCACATTTTAAGTTGTCTTTACAAATAAGCTAAGGGCAATAACCATAAAATCTAACAATTATATGTTGCTCTAAGAGCGCGATATATTGAATTTATTTGTTAGTTGATAATTTTTTTATAGTAAATCAATTTATTTGTTAGGAATAAATTCATGAGTTGTGATGTGTAGAATAGAGTATCATTACACTTCTTGTAATACCCTGATCTTATAAAGGGTTTAGCATTTGATTAAGGAGATATTAGTTCTTCAAGATCTGCAGAAACTGTGAACAGTACTCAATCAGAGACTGGAGTCACGGACTATGAATTTTCAGGGACTATGACAGATCCTGACTATATCAAAGCTGCAGAATTGGAAAGTGCTATACTTTAGGATCTTGTATTCAAAAGATAGAAAGAAGTGTGCATGAAGAAAAGAATCAAGGTTTGATGGAAACTATCAACTGGACGACAGAAGATTACCATGTATAGATTATAACTTTCTGTTATTAGTTCATAGGTAGCAATATAAATACTCTCTCTATATCATTGTAAAAAGTACGCGCTCGAGAGGTTTGTAATCGTAAGAATACGAGTGTACAAACAGAGAGAGATTTGTATTGAGAGCAGCTGCTAAAGGTATTTTTACAACTTTGGTAGAGTTTGTATTTGATCTTATTAATACAAACAAGTTTGATTTATTCATTTGTTCTTGTTCAACTAATTGAGCAAAAATCAGACACGATTACTTAACTTGTATTCAAACCCCCTTCTACAAGTTATTCGAGTTAACAATTGGTATCTGTAAGAACCCAAATTTTTGGTAGAATTAAAACTTTTTATTAATTGTTGAGAAGAGAAGAAACAATGATCCTGACTCGAAGGTAGTAACAGTTCTAATGAATGAAAGCTGAATGGATTTAGATTCCAAGGTTTATATGTTAGAAAGAATGCAACAGGTTGACAACCTAGATTAGAATAATCTATCTCCTAGAAAGATAAGATATGGAATTCCAAGTAGAGGAAATATTCTCATGTCATCCAAATCAATATCTGTTGTTAGTCCAGTGGTTCCGTAAAAAGGGTTAAGGAATGCCCGAAAGAGAACAAGGACATTTTTATAAATATAAGGAATAAAGATGGAATAAAGAATGAATAGCGAAATAAGTGTATGTAAACGACATCGGATTCAGAAAGATAGCACTTTTATTTTCTCCGAAATTTCCCTGGACACTGAAAGACCTAAGGATTTATTAAGAGGATTTAAGGAATTTAAATGCAAGAATTATAAAGGAGGAATAAGAATGGAAGTATTCTTATTAGGAAGGTTTCCGGTAAAACCCTAACTTGAAATGACTAAGTTATTCCTCCAAACAATCAATGAAACGAGCAATAACTGGACAAAGAAACAAGCAGAGAACCAAGGTGCATGCATGTGCTAGTGGATAAGATCATATAACCAAGCTAGTTACAAAGAAACTAGAGCAATAAGGGATCAACCAAGTACTTAGCATCACTTTCATCATCTCACCACAAAAACAAGACATTTGTCCATCCTAATGCATCATGTATGACATACCAACTTTATTAAAGCTACTTTATGTTAGATATTATCAAGAGACATCACTTTATGCATTATTTTCCAAGAGCAAGCCAAGAAAAACACAATCTCTTCCTCTTCTTCATCCATTCGGCTATTCCCCTAAATTCAAGAATCAAAATCAACCTTCCCACCATTGTTTGATCTCCACAATTTTATCCTAGATCCTATATTTCATAAAAATGATACCCTAGAAATCTTAGCATCGAACACCACTTTTTCCATTTTCAATAAAATCATCAAAGAGGAGGATAATAGTAACCTCAAGAACAAAATTCTTGGATCTTGATTTTTTGGATGATCTAAGCTTGGTAAAGGATGGACATGGACTATACAAGGCTTAGAAAGGTCTTTACCCACCCCAAGGAAGGTATAACCCTCTTGAAACCCTAGGCCTTACTTTATGTTTATGCATGTTCTTGATGGATTTAAGAGTAGTTATGATGATAGTATGTTATAAGCACGATTAGTTAAGTGATTTAGTGATTTTGGCAATATGATGAACAATATGATGAAGTGATATGTTCTTGGATATTTTGGAAGGAGAAATCAAGTGTATAAGTTGTATGGATTCCCGGTGTGACTTGGTTTGATTGTTATGATTTTTGGAATGTTCGATTTATAGCCGTCGTAATGCCAAATTTTCGTTAGATTATTAAAAACCGAGCATCACAGTAGCTATAGCTCACTTCCTAGCTTCGTATTATGCCATGATGAGATAGAATATGTTATAAGCTTCGTTTTCATATAAAGATCATGTGAAACGGACTTACGGTTTAGGAGTTATGATTAAATTCGTAAAAGTGGTTCGAAACCGTAAACGAAAGTTCGTAACTGAAATTGGACCCCTTTAATACTACGAAATCAGTGGCGAATCTTGATAATTAAATATTAGAGATAAAAAGGAAGGTGCGAGAGGAAACCTCATGTGAAACGGATCGTTTTCCGATTTTGTAAAAATGTTCGAATCGAGGTTAAACGCGAACGAACCCCTTAAAAGTACACTTGGTTATAACTTTGGTAAGTGACTAAGAAAACGGGCGATAAATCTCGAGGTATAATCTTGGTTCGTAAACGACCGACCTTAGAACTTATACGACTTAAGATACACCAAGTATAAGTATGATGACATGTTTTAATAATGAGCAAATGTCGGATCGTATCGGTGTTAATAAGAGTACACAAAAAGGGGTGCATAACGAGATAACTCGAAAACGTGTTTCGACTAAAGTTAAGTCTAAACTTAGCCTTTTAGAACTATAAGTGATTAACCTTGGATATTGTGACTATTGATAGATCACCGGATTGACTCGAGGCACACTATCCCTTCAGGAATACCAGGCAAGTTTCCAATACCTTGGAACTGTTGTTGTGATAATATATATGATTGTTGTCATACATTTGCCATATCATGCATGCCTACTTTCAAGTTAATATTGAATTACTTGTTCTCCTGAATTGATATTGGCCTATAGACTAGATATGAATTATCAGTTATAAGCCGGATTATTTTGTCAAGACCCTTAGCGAAGGGGGTATGATAGTCCTTCATTAAATATAGATCGGGAGTCGGTATTTTGTAATATAGAGATAGTCGTGGAAACCCGGAGGGATTCCAGTGACAGTTTATTTGAGGAATGCTATTTATGAACATTATTTAAATTTCCATAAAGTATTAATTACTTGGAAATTATTCGAGGAATGTTATTTGAATATTATCTCAATCGAGAAATACTATATGAATATTATTTTAAATATTCATTCGCGTTTATTTAATTACTGAATATTATTTTAATATTCATTTGAGCTTTAATTACTTAAATGAATATTAGTTTCCAATATTCATTTAGAGTTGGATTATTTAAATGAATTATTACTTGGATATTCATTGGAATTTTATTTATTAAATGAATATTACTTTCAAATATTCATTTAAGATTTTATGTACTTGATGAATATTATTTTAAAATATTCATTTGAAGTTCTATTTACTTAGGGACTATTATTTCGAATATTCCTTTAAAGTTCTGATTGTAAAAGAATATTATTTGGATATTCATTTAGAATATTATTTATTAAATGAATATTATTTTCAAATATTCATTTAAGGTTTGATTTATTCAGTGAATATGATTTTAATTAGTTATTTGAGTTATTTATTTAATGAATATTATTTTGAATATTCATTTAAGAAGAGATTTATATAGTAAATAATTCTATATATTCATTCGAGGATTACTTACGAGCAATATTATGATTTAATAATATTCCTTGATTATTATTGATTTAATAAATATTCTTGGAATATTTATTTAAATTCTTTTAAATTCTTTTTATAATGATTTATATTATTCAAAGATTATCTTTCACCTTCAGATATGGTGTAAAATATTTCGGAGTATTTTATGACTATTTTATCAAGGGGAGGTTCCCAAAACTCTATTTTATTTAAATCTATCTTATAAGAAGATTTAAATACTCGCTCAACTTCCAAAAATATATAAGGGGACCTCACTTGAGAGATGTTATTTATTGGACTGCCCGGTCATGTACTTGCTAAACTATCTTGTCACTCGCATCTTGATTCGTTCAAACATCGATATGAGTCTTTTGGTTATCTCCTCAACACTCGAGGGGTAAGATTGATGGAACAAGTTTATATCCATTAACAAGCATCAGCTTGGGAAATATTGGTGAATTTTCCTTTCCAATTAGATACGACTACTTTGTGGAGTCCTATCAACAAGTGTTATACTTGGGGAAAAGGGGAACGAACTTTATGTTTCAGAGTCATGGATGATATTCGAACTAGGAGACACGTAAGTGGCCGAGTGGCGCCGGTCTAGCAATAGCCCAACCGTTGGCTGAGGAGTTCCAGAGGGCGGTAGACAAGTAAATCCGTCGGAGCTACCTTCTACATGTAGAGAACGACTGATGAGATGCATGACATACGACTGATCATCGTAAACGTCAGGGCATCTGGCGCGGCAATGCTCCCGTATTAGTCCATCTTCCAAAAGTGAGAAATTTTTGCAACACTGTTGGTGTTGGCAAGGTGAAAAAGTGTTGAAACTGGAATTGCAATATTTTTCCTGCAAGTTCCTCTTTTATGATAATTGAGAGTATCTTGCTTATCTTTTGTATAGCAGATATGTCCACAAAATATATATTTTGAGTTACCTAGTAACTTCGTCTTTTAAGTTATACTGGCATCATTTCCGAAAATGCATGGCATATGGTTTCAAAGATATCTTGAACTGTTATATATTATCACTATTCAATTATATTTTTGGTGGGCTATTGCTCACCCTTGCTTTATTTATTTATATCACAACAACAGTTAGATCTGATGGCCGCACAAGGCGCACTTGGTACAAGCAGGGGACAATCGTCGGAGGATTAACCGCTGAGATCATAGCTGCCATTGTCGATTAAGAAGCTATCGGTAGGCTAGATGATTGGCTTTCAAGTATCAATGTATTTATAATATGGCATATACCAATGGATGACAAAGAGTATGTAATGGTAAAATTGTAATTCTTTGGGTTGTAAGAACTCAAACTTGTGATTAATAACATTGATGGTTATTCTGATTTCATCTCTGGGACTATAACAGGTGTGTTTTATGTTGTTGTTTTGGGTCACAAGGTTGTAATTTAAATTATGTTGGTTTTGTGGATGGATATTGAGACCGTAACGACCAGATCCCTGACCCCGGATCTGGTTATTATGTTGGTTTTGTAAGTTGGGGGAATTCGAGGAAATTTGGAATAGATTGATTGAGTTATAAGGAGACTCGTGGATCGAAAAAGTGAGAATTTAGATGGATGAACAGAGGAAAGTTCAACCCCAAGAATGTGATGATTATTGAGTGAATGTGACGGGATACCAATAAGAAGGTGCCAAGTACAAAGGATGTCTTGATAATGAGATAGCAGCGGAAGTAAATAACAGAGGTGAATAAGAATCCGACAATAAGACGGATGTGATTGATAAAGAAAAGATTGGAAAGTAATTATGAAATGTGAAGCAAGGAAGGTTATGAATGGACTTCTAACAAACTCTCGGGATCGATAATAGCCTGATAGTGTTATTATTATGAATATGAAAGAGCTAGTAGCATGGCATGGAATTTCAGTAACCGTAATGTCAAGCGAGAAATCTAAGACTTAACCTGAGAGGTTGAAGGATTTCTAAAGGTAAGTGTTGCTAGGATCGAACAAGAGAATAGGTCCATAAAATGATGGACAGAGCAGCGAGGATATGTTGACGCATAAGATTACGATAAAATAGTACTTGATACGATTACAATTATTTTCTTCTTTGATGAACCTCTATAGTTCAGAGGTAATTTCTAAGTATGTGTTAACACAAAATCACGCAAGTATACGTGGTCACAAGTAATACAATTCAAGTTCGTTCCACAGAGATCTGGTTATGGTTCTATTCAGTTAATGCACCTATTCAACAATGTATGGCTTTAATTCACTCCTAAGACAATAAACAAATATGGGTTTTAATTATCTAAATTAAACTAATATGTAAATTAACAAACTAAGAATTAATTAACGACTGAGATTTAAAACTGATTTACTTATAGGAGAATAAACATGGGACTCTAACTTCATTAAATACTTCACTTAGAGTTGATGCCTTTAATCAATGCACGTGATGGTTTTGATATCTGATCAGACAACACGAAACAAGTAAACGCTACTTCTCAGTATACGAATACCAAACTAAACATACATCCACAAAAGAGATAAAAGATGAATAGACACCAATCATGCTTAGACCCTATATCTCTATAAGATTTGAAAACATAACGGTTGAAGAACAAGTTGTCTATTAAGATCACATAGGGCAGCATAATATCTCTATTTACGCCACAAATCATGATGTAAAACATCAACCTATCCTATGCTAGCATGACAAGTTCTAAATCTCAAGATCCACTCTCGTTTCGCAAGAGATTAACAAATTAGATGTTCGCGACGCATCTAAATACATGAAACACAACCATACAAGGATATCAAGAATTCACCACACGTAATCTTTAAAGCAATCAAACTACTAAGCTACATAGATAAATCCGTTAGAATCCCATGACAACGATTAGCTCATAATTGAACCGTTCATCGTCATGGGATTTGATGAAAACATGATAATAAACAAGATATGGAAGAAAGAAGCAATAATATTATTAAAATAAAGAGTTAAGAAAACAAATCTATAATCAAGAATAACACAAAAGATGAAGTAGATCTAGATCCGTTGCTTGTCACGAGCGTTGAATCCTTCACTCCTTTTCTCCCTTGCAGATCTAAGCTATGTTACAATAATTAAGCGATACGAATTACAATGCTAATATGTGTTTAAATAGACTCTATATTTCTTGCCCAGCAAGAAATTACCTTTTATTACAATTAGAATTCAATTAAGGTACTAAAAACTGCCCAAAATACAATTAGAACTTAAAAAGGGTGAAACAGTAATTTCCCTGCTCTCATCAGTCTGCTTGTCGTGCTTCCTGCGCCCACCACGTGCAACCTGCTCATGTAAAACCTGTCCCATCTTATAGAAAATCTCCCAAGCTTCGCGTGGGCAGTAAGATCGCTGAAAACGGACTTCTAGAACTCCATATATGGCCAAAACAGTGTAGACTACGCAACCTTCCCTGAAAATCCGAATGTTAATCAATTTAACCTCCAAAAACGACAGAAGCATCAGCCATAATCGACATTCTTGCAAACCTGCACAATTAAACAAAACACATCAAAACTACAACAAACTTGAGTCCAAGACAATCAATTTAATCCGAATTGAAGCGATCCAAGTGGATATAAAATCCACTTATCACACCCCCAAACTTAAACCGATGTTTGTCCTCAAGCATAAACAACTAACTAACTAACTAGTACCACTTTCGTAGGTGATCACGGTTGCATTTGGCATATGCAATAAGCCCTTTAAACCCCTAGGCAGCCCTAGTGGATGAGTAAGGTCTCGTGAGGGCCTATAGTGAATGTACCCACAAAATCCATTTAACTAAACAATGCAAAAATAATGCAATGCATGAATGCAACTAATATGAAAAATGCAAAGATCCCATTCAAACTCACCAAAACCAATTAACAAGCAAACATCTCAAAGAATGCAACTAAATCCAAGTAGAGCTCGACTAAGTCCCCGTATACTAACAATACATGACAGAAATGTGCGTGTGTGCGATGCTCATCAGAAATACTCCCAACACTAGGTCAAAAATCATACATATTCTTCGCCAAGACAATCACAGGTTTATAAATAGAATAGACTGTAGACACTTCATAACTTAGAAACACCTCCATACTCATTCAAATTAGCCAGGAATTCATGCTTTATTACTACACTACGACACATACTACTATATACAATACGCATGCTTATTTAACCGTGCAATGAATGAGACCCCAAAAGGCTTATACAATAATACCCATGTAGCGAGTGTTAGGTCAGCAATCCCAAACCACAAGGGCTTTAGGTTACTAGGACTAAGTCCCCTAAGACTTAATTACTCAAGTATTAAAGAGCTCACTCGTGGTTAATTTTGCATTTAACAATTGACTCTTTTTTTTTCTTCCATTTTTTTCTTCCATTTTTTTCTGATTTTTTTTTTCCATGCAATCTGGAATGAGAATTCTCATTTCCAACCCTAGACTACTCATATAAATATGAGCCGGCTACTAGCCATTTGACACCTAGCCATTATTGACAATTAATTACCACTAGCATGAAATCCCTGGTTTCCCCCAAACTTAGACTTTAATGCTCCTACGCCATCAAGGGAATAACGAAAATTCTAAATATAATCAAGTGATTAAATCTAAAACAACCAAACAAGCATGAGCATAACCTAGCCCAAAAGCACCCAATGAGACTGTGAAATTATTGTGTTTCCGAAGCATGCAAGTCAATTTCGTAGGAACTATAAATCAACCCTCTACTCATCATTACCACACTCAATTAAACATCTACCGACCAATCAAAATCAGCTCGTCCTAAGGGATCATGAAATATGCATGCTATGAAAATGCAACTAACATGAACTCACATGGTATACGAAAATTTAAAAAAACAGAATGTCCAATATGAAACAAACGTAGATAACATAAATAAACATGCATGAATTACTACTATTATGCAAACATGATATCCTATATGAACACATAATACAACAACAACTACTAATCCCCCAAACCACCCCCAAACTTAAAATATTCAATGTTCGCATTGAATAGAAGGAAATACGAGGGATAGCAGAAAACATACCTACTCGTCCTCATCCTCGGATGAATTAGGCGGTGGATACTACGTACGAGCTCCATGGACGGGCCACCGTGCCTGAATACCCACATCTCTCAAAGCTGCAGCCATATCCTCAGCATATTCCCGGTTACTAGCATGTATAGCATCCATCCTCCTATACAAACGCCTAAAATGGCCATCCAAAACTCTCGGTACTCTCGAACCCCGTGGCGGAGCACCCGCTCCCTAACCACTAGTACCAGCACCCGCTCCTTGACCACTAGTACCAGCACCACCAACAACATAACCAAGCCCCTTCGGATGTGGAACCCCACCTTGCCATTCCGACATCCGATCAATAGACACATCAACAATGGAAGCCATAGGTGACTGCAAATCTTCATTCGCACCCCATGTAACACCACTATCACTACACAAACCAGCTATAACAGAAGCATGAGGCATCGATGACAGTGCATTAGACTTTAAAAACCTGATAATATTCTGATAAACAATATATCCGACATCAATGTACTTTCCCTTTAGAATGCCCCAAAGAAGAATCGCTCTATCAGTTGTTACCTCACCCGTATGAGAAGTAGGCATAATATTCGCACAGATAAATAAATTCCATGCTCGTGCAAACTTATTCATCGTAGAAGGCGGAAAAGTAAGCGGCTCAGTAGTTCCCAATTTATACTTCCAAACTGTACCGGGAACACATAACTCAAGAACAATCGCCTCCATATCCACATCTTCACTAGTCTTCCTTGCCCAATCTTCATCCCCCACAAGCTTAGGTGGTTGTCCCAAAATTGGACGAATAGCATCTGGACTATAATCTACCTGTTTACCTCAAACCACACACACCCCATCCGGCTCACCTTTAACATTTGCATAAAATTCCCTAGCAACATTCAACGGAACCGGAGCAGGCGCCTTACAAATCTTTCCCCAACGTAACTCACTAATCACATCAACGAACCCATAATGACGAGTTGGCAAAAACCCCCTTTCTTTCACCACCGACCTTGACAACAATCGATTATACTCAACCTCCGCATCCGAAGAGAAAATCTCTCCACCCTACTAGAACCACCCCTCATTCGCTTAGGAGCCATGATAATCAAAACCCCACTCAACAATAACACCACCAACAACCACCAAGCAATATCACACCAAAAATACCCAAATAACAAGACAAATACAAAAAACCCCAATTTACAAGAACACAAATTCATAATAAAAATAAGATTAGAGAAGAGATATACCAACTACGAATCGAAGAGGTGAACTTGTACTACTTCCCCCCAAACTTGAATTTTTTTTAGAGATGTAGAGATGAATTGGGTTTGTATGTATGGGTGTATATATATAATGGAGTGATAGGATGAATATAAATTTTAATGTCTAAAGGAGAAATTTGAGTGGGTATGAATTTGATATAAGATAGAAATAGGATTTAAGGATTTAAATAATAAGAATTAGAATAGGTTTAAAGATTTGAAGAAAATTTGGAGGGTTTTGGAATTGATATAGGATTAGAATTAGGTGTAGGGATGAAAGAATAAGAGATATAAAAAGAATTGGGGTTGAAAAAGTTTTTTTTTTATGTACAACAGCTGAAAAACAATCGGACCTACACTGCTCCAGGCGCAACCTGCGCGCGTTTGGTGCAACCTGCTCACAAAGCAGTCACGCAGGCGCAGCCTACGCAACAGCCGGGTAAACTTCGCGTGGACCAGTAACGCAGGCGCATACGTGACAGAGCTGCAACCTGCGGAAAGAACAGAAACGCAGGCGCAACCTGCGTTACACAGGTGCAGCCTGCTCAAAAATTCATTTTTTTTCCTACACTAATGCGCGGGTTGCCTCCTACGAAGCGCTTCTTTAATGTCAATAGCTTGACGTTACTTCCTCAACTCATGGCGGTTTCAAAAGAATAACTGAACCGTCCTCAACAAATAAACCATTCATACGAACGTTGACATCTTGGTTGCTTGCTTTCCACAAAACTCTCCCGTCAGAATTCAACCTGATTTTACTACCCAACGACCAAATCTTCTTCTTTTTCTTCTTCACACCTCTACGGTGCTTCTCCGACTCGAACAGCTTGTTGGGACAATCAGATCGTGGCCCTGCGATTTTTGATACAATAAATTAATGAGTACGAAAACAAAAGTCACCTTGTTAACGGTTGATTCCACGCTCTTCTATTGTATTCCCAAATTCCCTTGAGCGAAGTGTGGCCTTCGTCTCCTCAAGTTAACCTCTCTTCTTGCTCCTAGGTGGTTACAAAATTTTTCTTAACCCCCAACCCTAGCAAGAAGAGAATAAGAATATATATAGGGCTACAATAGGGATCATGGATAATTAGGTTGGGCCTTCTAATTACATCTTGGGCCTAGCCCAATGTAATTAAATATTAATTAAATCCACTAAAGAATTAATATTTGCACTACCTTTCCTAATACCGCAACTTAATTATTTAATTGGGTTCCAATATTATTTGCTTATTAAATTCCCCATGTTTAAAATAGCGCATGCCCATTAATTAAATAAATTACTGATAATTTATTTAATTAATATCTTTTATCCTTGATTATCCACTCAACCTTTATTTAATTATGCCGGAATAAATCCACCTGCAGGGTTTCACATAATTAAATCTTTTTGAGCTTTCAAGGGGACATCATTAACCCGAATATTATCAGGACATGGATTCCTTCAATAAATAATATCCACCAAATATATTATTCCATCACCCAAAATATAATGATTTAATTCCAAAGAATTATTTCATATATAAATCAAAGCATGTAAATAATATACACGTGTCAATTACTATATCCAGATTAAGAACCTAAGCATTAATAATAACATAGAATCTTAGTTCTCCTTCTTAATCAGTATAAGGGAACAATTCTAAATTTGATCCTGTTCAATATACACAAAGTATACTAGTATTATTTATTAGTCAATATAAACTAATCTAAATAATACTACAGCCAATACCAGTGGATTGTCCAACACCACCTGTGCTGTGAACCTTATTATATTATATAAACCGTATTTAACAATCTAATATTCTGTATCCCATTTGATACTAGATTGTCCACAATATATAATATTAGACAACATGTAAACATTTAAATGATTCTCAATAAAACCGGGCAAGAAATAAATGTATATACTTAAAATAAATATTTTCAGTATACACTAACAATCTCCCACTTATACTCAAAATATTCTATGAGTATATCAGTGTTTATTTAATCCACTATTACATTGAAAACTATGTGCCCATCCATCTGACTCCTATTGCTTCCACATGCCTGTCAAAAACCTTGGCTGGCAAGCTCTTTGTGAAAGGATCTGCCCGGTTGTCTTCTGATGATATGTGAGCCACAACTATATCTCCTCGCTTTACGATTCCTCGTATGAGATGATACTTACGTTCAATATGTTTAGCTGCTTTGTGGTCTCGTGGTTCTTTTGAATTTGCCACAGCACCAGTGTTGTCACAATACACTGTCAGACTCCTAGGCAAATTAGGTACCACATCTAAGTCCAAAAGGAAGTTCCTGAACCATACAGCCTCCTTTGCAGCCTCAGAGGCCGCCACGTACTCGGCTTCCATAGTAGATTCTGCAATGCATTTCTGCTTTACACTCCTCCATATAACGGCTCCACCTCCCAAAGTAAAAAACGTATCCCGAGGTTGATTTCCTCTTATCTCTATCTGATTGGAAATCTGAATCAGTATATCCCAAAGGAAATAGATCTGAGGCCTTGTAAATTAACATATACTCCTTAGTCCTTCGCAGGTACTTGAGTATATTTTTTACTGCGCTCCAATGTTCTTGACCTGGGTTCGACTGATATCTACTAACCATGCCTATAGCAAAGCAGATGTCAGGCCTCGTACATAACATAGCATACATTAAGCTTCCACATGCCGAAGCATAAGGAACTGCTTTCATGCTCTCTATATCCTTAGGTGTCGAAGGACACTGCTCCTTGGATAGAGCAACTCCATGCTTAAAAGGTAGAAAACCTTTCTTAGAGTTCTGCATGTTAAAACGAGCTAATACTTCATCAATGTAAGGCTCTTGAGATAAAGCCAACATCCTTTTCTTGCGATCCCTTATTACTTTGATCCCAAGGATGTATGCCGCTTCACCTAAGTCCTTCATGTCAAATTGTTTGAACAACCATGCCTTTACTGATGACAACATCTTAACATTATTTCCAATGAGTAAAATGTCATCTACATATAGTACTAGAAAAACCACTGCATTACCCCTCACTTATCTTATACACGCATGACTCGCTTGGACTTTGATCAAATCCATATGACTGGACTGCCTGATTAAAACGAATATTCCAGTCCCTAGAAGCTTGTTTAAGTCCATAAATAGACCTCTTAAGCTTACAAACCAGATGCTCTTGCCCTTCTTTAATGAATCCTTTTGGTTGTTGCATATAGATGGTTTCCTCAAGACTTCCATTAAGGAAAGCTGTCTTGACATCCATTTGCCAAATCTCGTAATCGAGATGAGGTGCTATAGATAAAAGAATCCGGATCGACTTAAGCATAACAACTGGCGAAAAGGTTTCCTCATAATCGATTCCTTCTTTCTGAGTATACCCTTTCGCAACAAGTCGTGCTTTCCAGACTTTCACCTTTTTGTCAGATCCTCTTTTCTTCTTGTAGATCCACATACTTCCAATGGGTTTTATACCTTTGGGTGGTTCCACGAGCTCCCAAACTTGATTGGAATACATAGATTCCATCTCAGATTCCATTGCCTTTTGCCAAAGATTTGCATCTTTATCTAGAATTGCCTGTTCGTATGTCCTGGGATCCTCATCATGTTCACCAGAGACCAAGTATGAAGACTCTCCAAAAAACATGAATCTTTCAGGTTGTCGAACAACCCTCCCACTACGACGAGGCACTGGTGCGGTACTAGTGTCAAGTTGTGCATTTTCTTGTGGTTGTTCTACTTGTACTATTGGCACTTGGGGATTATCTGTCCCTCCCACTAATTCCTCTAAAACAACACTACTCATGGGTTTGTGGTTCATTATATAGTCTTCCTCTAAGAATCTGGCATTGGTGCTAACAATGACATCTCGATCCCTAGGACTATAAAATGAATAACCTTTCGTCCCTATGGGATAGCCTACAAACAACCTTACTTCTGTGCGAGATTCTAGCTTAGTCGCGTTCTTGTTAAGCACATGTGCTGGACAACCCCAAATCCGAATATGTCTTAGACTTGGTTTGCTACCAGTCCACAATTCTATTGGAGTCTTGGGAACCGACTTAGAAGGTACCAAGTTCAGAAGGTAAGCCGCTGTTTCTATTGCATATCCCCAGAACGACTTAGGTAAATCTGAATAACTCATCATTGATCTAACACTCTCCAAAAGAGTCCGATTCCTTCTCTCTGCTACACCATTCTGCTGAGGTGTGCCAGGTGCAGACAACTGGGACGTAATCCCATTTTCTGATAAATAGTCCCTAAATTCTCCAAGCAAGTATTCGCCACCACGATCTGATCGTAGTGACTTGATACATTTTCCAAGATGTCGTTTCTCCGCACTTGCTTTGTACTCTTTGAATTTTTCAAAGCACTCAGACTTGCGGCGCAACAAATAAATGTATCCATATCTAGAATAATCGTCAATGAAAGTGACAAAATACTCATAACCTCCTCTTGCTTGGATACTCATAGGACCACATAAATCAGTATGAACCAATTCTAATACTTCTTTGGCTCTATTCCCCTTTGCTTTAAAAGGCCTATTAGTCATCTTACCTTCCAAGCAAGATTCACAAACTGGAAATGGCTCCACTGCCAACAAGCCTAATGGCCCATCTACTACCAGTCTTTGAATCCTCCTCAAGTTAATATGACCTAATCTTAAGTGCCAAAGATATGTTTGGTTCAATTCGGAAGGTTTCTTTCTTTTGTTTGAGCTAGAAAGAATGTTATTAGTTTCCTTTTGTTGCAGCATTGGTTGGATAGGATTAATAATATATAAATTGTCTTGCAATGTACCAGAACATATAACTCGTTTATTCATCATAATAAAAACATTACGATCCAAACAAACATTATAACCATCCATGGCAAGTTTAGAAACCGAAATCAAATTCCTTCTAAATGAAGGTACATAAAGACAATTGTTCAAAACCAAAATCCTATCATCGCCAAAAGACAATGTAATTATTCCAACTGCAACTACTGCTACTTTCGTAGCATCTCCCATGAACACATATATCTCACCATCTCTAAGCATTCTGGTTTGCTGGAACCCCTGCATAGAGTTACAAACATGGTCAGTGGCTCCTGTATCTACACACCAAGTGCTCGTAGATATAGCCGCTATATATGTTTCTGTAACTAGAGAAAGAGACATACCAGTATTGTTTGTCTTCTTAGGAAGAGGACAATCCTGTTTCCAGTGACCTGACTGCTTGCACCTGAAGCACTTGCCCTTAGGCTTTTTCACAGCACCTTGAACTCCCACTGCATTAGCAACCTTTCCAGCTTTCTGTGTTTGAACCTTTTTCTTCTTCTTGCCTTTTGGCTTAGAGGAAGAAGCTTTCTCAGCCACATTCACTTGAACATTCTGCTTAAAGAGTCCTTCAGCTGCCTGAAGTTCTGTCAGAAGTTCCGCGAGACTATACATCATTTTGTTCATAGTGTAATTCAAGCGAAACTGCTCAAAACTTTTGGGCAGACTCATAAGGATGATATCGATCTGGGTTTCCCCATCAATATCAGCACCAAGGATCTCCATCTCATTCAGATGAGACATCATCCTGAGAACATGATCCCTTACAGGTGTTCCTTCAGCCATCTGAGTGTTCATTAAAGCCTTCATTGCTACTTGCCTAGCAGCCCTATTCTGTTCCCCAAAAAGTTCCTTGAGATTAAAGAGCATATCTGAAGCTGTGGGCATAGCCTGATGCTGATGCTGCAAAACACCCGACATTGCTGCCAGAATGTAACATCGCGACATCTCATCAGCCTTAATCCACCGCTTATAATACTCCTTCTCATTTTCAGGAGCATCTTCAGCTGGCTGATCTGGCTTGGGTTCATAAGTACAAAATTTGTACTCCTCAGCAGTCAACACTATGTCCAAATTACGTTTCCATTCAATATAGTTTGGTCCAGTAAGTTTGTTATCCTTAAGTATGGTGAATAGTGGATTAAAGCCCATAATGATCTAATCCTGAGAATCATACATGTAACACATAATCAGAGAATTGCACAAATCTTAAAACCTATTGGTTTCCTCTAACAATTAATTAAAATTAATGCACTAATATTTAAACACCATAAGTATCTGGTACGCCACGATGGGTGACATATATACCACTTAAATTTGTTTAAATATTACTTCGGTCCTATTACTAAATAATACGCCACGTTAGGGTGGACTATATATTATTTTTCATAGCTAAGTGTATACCATTATTAAATCTTAAATTAATAAGACCGGATGCCACCATTAAATATTTCAAATCAATAATCGATAATAGGATAATTCCCAGATCAGGGGGAGCATTGTCAAGAGGCGTCACTTAAGACCCCTTTCTAGACAGAATCATCATTTCTCTCAATATCGAAAATCTATATTCAATCATTGGTACCCTTCTAATTAATCGAATTCTATGAAACTTGGTACGCCACGTTGGGTGGCATGTATACCTTTCAATATTCGTAATTAATTTAGGAAGTTTGTTCTAGTAATATCCATAACACTACCTGACACCATAAATCATATGCCACGTTAGGGTGGACTATATATAATTTATATTCGTCTTAGTGTTAAATTACATACAAACAATAATGGAGACCGTGGGATTTAATTCCTAATTAATTCCCTCACCCACTTAGAATTTTTATTAAAAATGAGGAATTTTAAAATTTAAATAGGGCCTATGTCGTTACTATAATGTCTAGCATGCATTCAAAATACACACATAATTTAACAACATATAACATTTAATTAAAGCAATAAATAAAATATTTATGTCCATGTCATCCTAATTATGTTAAACATGCAATTAAAAATCACACACATAATTAACAACACACATAATAATTATTTAAAACAATAATTAAAAAACTAAATAGCGGAATTAAAAATTAAAACAATAATTAAATCCACTATTATGGCCCAAAAATAAATTGCAGCAGCCCTTGTAATCGAATATAAGCTGGCCGTTTCGAAGAATACGGAGCTGAAATTAAACGGGAACAATAACATGTTAAACCAAAAAGTCATCATCATGTATTGTTGTTACCAGCGCACGCACACTAGTCTTGTCACCAACGCACGCGCCTGTGGTGTGCGTGGGACCACGCGGCTATTGCACACTGCTGCGCGAATCCTGTTTTCAGCTTCCTCCTATTTCTTTTCTGTTCTGTTGATCAGCCGCCGCTGTAGTAATAAAACGAACCCAGCAGCTACGCAGCGGATAATAATTTTTTTTCTGGTTTCGATTTTCAGCCGAACATAATTGTTACAAGATACCAGGATTTTTATAAAATCCATCAAACAATTATATAAAAAATAGATCTAATACAAAACTAATTTTGTAAAATCTATTCTAACACGATCAACCCTCGTGTAATACAACCACGATAAACCACGTGGAAACCAAACAAAATAACCACGATTAAACCACGTGGGATCCAAATACATAATTAAAATATACATGGCCATAATAGTGGATAACAACCTGCAAAACAAAATATACAAGCCTACCACTATACACATGCATATATAATTACGACATGGACATCATATCAAAAATCGCAGAACCATAGAACCAGGCTCTTGATACCAATTGTTGGGACAATCAGATCGTGGCCCTGCGATTTTTGATACAATAAATTAATGAGTACGAAAACAAAAGTCACCTTGTTAACGGTTGATTCCACGCTCTTCTATTGTATTCCCAAATTCCCTTGAGCGAAGTGTGGCCTTCGTCTCCTCAAGTTAACCTCTCTTCTTGCTCCTAGGTGGTTACAAAATTTTTCTTAACCCCCAACCCTAGCAAGAAGAGAATAAGAATATATATAGGGCTACAATAGGGATCATGGATAATTAGGTTGGGCCTTCTAATTACATCTTGGGCCTTAAATATTAATTCAATCCACTAAAGAATTAATATTTGCACTACCTTTCCTAATACCGCAACTTAATTATTTAATTGGGTTCCAATATTATTTGCTTATTAAATTCCCCATGTTTAAAATAGCGCATGCCCATTAATTAAATAAATTACTGATAATTTATTTAATTAATATCTTTTATCCTTGATTATCCACTCAACCTTTATTTAATTATGCCGGAATAAATCCACCTGCAGGGTTTCACATAATTAAATCTGTTTGAGCTTTCAAGGGGACATCATTAACCCGAATATTATCAGGACATGGATTCCTTCAATAAATAATATCCACCAAATATATTATTCCATCACCCAAAATATAATGATTTAATTCCAAAGAATTATTTCATATATAAATCAAAGCATGTAAATAATATACACGTGTCAATTACTATATCCAGATTAAGAACCTAAGCATTAATAATAACATAGAATCTTAGTTCTCCTTCTTAATCAGTATAAGGGAACAATTCTAAATTTGATCCTGTTCAATATACACAAAGTATACTAGTATTATTTATTAGTCAATATAAACTAATCTAAATAATACTACAGCCAATACCAGTGGATTGTCCAACACCACCTGTGCTGTGAACCATATTATATTATATAAACCGTATTTAACAATCTAATATTCTGTATCCCATTTGATACTAGATTGTCCACAATATATAATATTAGACAACATGTAAACATTTAAATGATTCTCAATAAAACCGGGCAAGAAATAAATGTATATACTTAAAATAAATATTTTCAGTATACACTAACACAGCTGAACAAAACTTTCTTCTTCCTTATCATCGATTTTCAACCATCGCAACACGTTATCATGCCCCTCTTCAAAAATCACTTGCTCATTATTCAAAAGGACATACCTCAAATGTGGTGGAAGTTTTCCGAGCTTTACACTCGAGAGATCTCGAACTGAAGAACTATCAATGGAATTACTGATGGGATGCTTAAGCATGTGTGTGTCCGTCTTTTCGCTCAATAATTGATAAAACTTCTTTCTCTGACCCGTATCAACCATTTCCACACTGAAACACTCTTCATCCTCTGTCAGAAATTTCATGGCCTTGAACACATTAAAGGTGACATTCTGATCTTGCACCCTCATTGTAAGCTCTCCTTTTTGCACATCAATCAAAGTACGACCCGTAGCTAGAAAAGGCCTTCCCAAGATTATGGGAATCTTCTTGTCTTCTTCGAAATCTAGAATCACAAAATTGGCAGGAAATATGAGCTTTTAAACCTTTACCAAGACATCCTCTACTATACCCCTCGGATAAGTGATCGACCTATCAGCCAACTGCAAAGAGATGTTAGTTGGCTTCGGCTCCGATAGACCAAGTTGCTTGAAAACAGACAAGGGCATAAGATTAATACTAGCTCCCAAATCACATACGCATTTGTCAAAGACAACTTCTCAATGGTGCATGGAATTGTAAAGCTTCCTGGACCCTTAAGTTTATGAGGCAATTTCTGTTGCAACACCGCACTGCACTCCTCTGTCAATGCCACTGTTTCAAATTCTTCCAACCTTCTTTTCCGTGACAAAATATCCTTCATGAACTTTGCATATCTCGGCATCTGCTCCAATGCTTCAACAAAAGGAATGTCAATAGACAGTTTCTGGAAAACATCCATAAACTTTTAAAACTGTTTTTCATGATCTTATTTCTGCAAACGTTGAGGGATTGGAGGATGAGGATAAATCTGATTTACCAACTTCTGCTTCGGAGGAGATTTTTCAGCAGAATTTTGCTTTTGAAGTCTTTTTGGGAATGGAGGGGGTGGATAGATCTGATTATTCTCTGTAGATTGCTTTGGAGTAGATTTTTCAATAGGTTCCTTGCTCTTCTCTAATTCACCATCTTGCTGATCAGCTCCCAAGTCAGAATTCTCAATTTCCGGCACTGCAGATTTCTCAACTTGTTGATTCTGCACTTCTTCATCTTCCTTAGCGGCTGATTTAGGATCTGATGTAACCTTCCCCGATCTCAAAGTAACTGCCTTCACCTGCTCATGGACCTCCCTCTTGCCTGGATTAACCTTTGTATTACTTGGAAGAGTTCCTTGTTGCATATTTAGTAAGGCACTTGCAAGCTGTCCCATCTGGTTCTCCAAGGTCTTTAAAGAAACTGCCTGGCTTTTAACCATTATCCTCAACTCATCCATTTCTGATTTTTCATTAGAAGATTGCCCCGCATTACCCTGGGGTAGTTGTTGTTGAAATCCCGGAGGCTGATATGGTTGCCTTGGAGCATACTGCTGTTGATAGCCTTGATTGAATGGCCTCGCTTGCTATCCCTGAAAATGCTGATAAGGCTGAGGTTGTTGAGCACCTTGATTGTTATTCCAGCTGAAATTGGGATGATTCTGATTATTATGATGATAAGTGGCTGGAACTGGTGCAGCAGGTCTCTGGAAATTACTCACGAACTGTGCTGATTCAGATGAGATAACACACTGATTCATCTTATGTGCGCCCGCACATAGCTCACAAACACTAGCAACCTGCTGAACTCCATAATTTGCAAGAGAATCCACCTTCATAGTCAACGCCTTCAACTGAGCTGCAATAGCTGAAGTTGTATCCACTTTAAAAATACCTGCTACCTTGCCTTGAGAAAGCCTCTGGGTTAGATTCTGATATTCATTGGCAGCCATCGTCTCAATAAGATCATAAACTTCATCGTAGCTCTTAGCCCATAGAGCTCCACCTAATGCTGCATCTAGCATAGGTCTAGATTGTGCTCCCAACCCATTGTAGAAACTATTAATAACCATCCAGTCAGGCATGCCATGATGTGGACACCTACGAACCATCTCCTTGTATCGTTCCCAAGCCTCACACAAAGATTCTCCAGATTGCTACTGAAATTGAGTTAGCTGGTTCCTTATTGCTACAGTTTTTGCCATAGGGAAGAATTTAGTAAGAAACTTCTGAGCAAGATCCTCCCATGTAATAATGGAACCAGGTGGTAGAGAGTGTAACCAGCCCTTAGCCTTATCCCTCGGAGAGAATGGGAAAAGTCTCAACTTGATAGCATCATCCGACACACCATTGAACTTGAAAGTGTCACAGATCTCGATAAAGTCCCGAATATGCATGTTAGGATCCTCCGTAGAAGCACCCCCAAACTGAACTGAATTCTATACCATCTGAATAGTGCCCGGCTTGATTTCGAAGTTATTAGCCGTGATGGCCGGCCTGATAATACTAGACTAGATTTCATTGATCTTTGGCTGAGAATATTCCTTCAAAGCCTTAGCTGCTGCTGCATCAGTCATCTCTACTGTAGTTTCAGATTCCTCTTTCTTATTCTCTCTATTCTCTACAAGATCGTCTTCTGCCAGTTCTTCCAAACGAGCTTGCAAAAGAGATAGAAGATGAATAGACACCAATCATGATTAGACCCTATATCTCTATAAGATTTGAAAACATAACGGTCGAAGAACAAGTTGTCTATTAAGATCACATAGGGCAACATAATATCTCTATTTACGCCACAAATCATGATGTTAAAACATCAACCTATCCTATGCTAGCATGGCAAGTTCTAAATCTCAAGATCCACTCTCCTTTCGCAAGAGATTAACAAATTAGATGTTCGCTACGCATCTAAATACATGAAACACAACCATACAAGGATATCAAGAATTCACCACACGTAATCTTTAAAGCAATCAAACTACTAAGCTACATAGATAAATCCTTTAGAATCCCATGACAACGATTAGCTCATAATTGAACCGTTCATCGTCATGGGATTTGATGAAAACATGATAATAAATAAGATATGGAAGAAAGAAGCAATAATATTATTAAAATAAAGAGTTAAGAAAACAAATCTATAATCCAGAATAACACAAAAGATGAAGTAGATCTAGATCCGTTGCTTGTCACGAGCGTTGAATCCTTCACTCCTTTTCTCCCTTGCAGATCTAAGCTATGATACAATAATTAAGCGATACGAATTACAATGCTAAGATGTGTTTAAATAGAATCTAGATTTCGTGCCCAGCAAGAAATTACCTTCTATTACAATTAGAATTCAATTAAGGTACTGAAAACTGCCCAAAATACAATTAGAACTTAAAAAGGGTGAAACAGTAATTTCCCTACTCCCATCAGTCTGCTTGTCGTGCTGCCTGCGCCCACCACGTGCAACCTGCTCGTGTAAGACCTATCCCATTAATACCTTATATATAATAAGCATAAGGGAGATCTTATTCAAATTTTTGGTCGTCGTCATTGTACTACCAAAAGCATATGATCCATTTGATTAAAAAATTGGATTAAAAGTCATCCGTTGGATTATAAATTATAACCTTATATATTTATTTATAATTTTCACTTTGTTAATTTACTATAATACCCTTTCTTCATCGATTTGTTTTTTTTCTTCATCATTAGAACTAAATTTAATTTATAAATATTTTTATAAGAGGGATCTTATCCAAATTTTTGGTCTGGTCGTTGTACTACCAAAATTATATGATCCGTTGGATTGAAACTAGATGATCAAGATTAGATTACATAAAAAAGAAATTATAATCTAAAAAGGACATAATTAGAAAAGTTTGTATTAGAAGTGAATTTTAAAAGAAAATTATAATCTAAAAAGGATATAATTGAAAAAAGGTTGTATTATAATTGAATTTTAAAAAGAAAATTATATTCTAAAAAGGATATAATTAAAAAAAGGTGTATTAGAATTGAATTTTATTTTTTATTTATTAGTATTAAAAAATTTGATATTTACTATTTGGCCTCTATCTTGAGATCTAGAAATCAGATTTGAATGATTTTACAATCCATGCGAACCTCATAAAATTATCTTTAATTTAGTGATACTTTAATAATTATTATTCAAATAGAAACACTCAGAATATCAAGAGAAAATATAATTACGAATTTTTACATTAATCCTAATCTATGTAGAAGTTCTACATTGATAATGCTATCAACTGTAGAAAACCTAATTGTATATGATTTAAATCATTGACATATACATTTTCGTATTTCAATATTAATAAACTTTTTATTTTATAACATATTAAAATATAAAACATTTTTATGTTAAATCCAAGATCTTATCCAAATTTTTGGTCTGGTCGTTGTACTACAAAAATTTTATGATCCGTTGGATTGAAACTAGACGATCAAGATTAGATCACATAAAAAATAAATTATAATCTAAAAAGGATATATAATTAGAAAAGGTTGTATTAGAAGTGAATTTTAAAAAAAAATTATATTCTAAAAAGGATATAATTAAAAAAGGTTGTATTATAATTGAATTTTAAAAAGAAAATTATATTCTAAAAAGGATATAATTAAAAAAAGTTGTAATAGAATTGAATTTTATTTTTTATTTAATAGTATTAAAAAAAATTGATATTTACTATTTGGCCTCTATCTTGAGATCTAGAAATCAGATTTGAATGATTTTACAATCCATGCGAACCTCATAAAATTATCTTTAATTTAGTGATGCTTTAATAATTATTATTCAAATAGAAACACTCAGAATATTAAGAGAAAATATAATTACGAATTTTTACATCAATCCTAATCTATGTAGAAGTTCTACATTGATAATGTTATCAATTGTAGAAAACCTAATTGTATATGACTTAAATCATTGACATATACATTTTCGTATTTCAACATAAATATACTTTTTATTTTATAACATATTAAATTATAAAACATTTTTTATGCTAAATCCAACGATTTTCATCTATTTATTTTAAGATCTTTGTCGTACGGAGGAATAGACGATTATCAAAATTTTGGACAAAATCTATCTTATATAAATATATATACGGAGTACTTTTTAGTTTATAACATATTAAAATATAAAACATTTTTATGCTAGATCCAACGGTTTTCATCTATTTATTTTAAGATCTTTGTCATATGGAAGAATAGACTACCGATTATCAAAATTTCAGATAAAATCTCTCTTATACTTATTATTAAAATTGTATTTGATTGTGAGTAGAACTATCTTTAAATAATTATAAGGATATTTTGATAATCAAAACGATTTATAAGTAGAATTCATAAATCAAATAGAATTTTCAACTTAAAAAATCGTCAATTTCTTCTCTTTTTTGTTTCTGTGTAGATTTAATTATATTAAACCATCATTAATTTAAAGATTATTTTGTTAATTTCATGTGGGCTGTAAACGTCCAAATCAAATTTTAAAATTCAAGATAGAGTACAAATACTAAATCGAACATGTAAAATCTTATATATATCAATTTTTAAACACCAATTTGATATGTAAATTAATAACTTATAAAATTTCATAAAAGTAATATAATTGTAGATAATAAAAAGGAGCTGTGCGTTGCACGAGTTATAAGCTAGTGTTATAGAAAATCTCCCAAGCTTCGCGTGGGAAGTAAGATCGCTGAAAACGGACTTCTAGAACTCCAGATATGGCCAAAATAGTGTAGAGTACGCAACCTTCCCGGAAAATCCAAATTTTAATCAATTTAACCTCCAAAAACGACAGAAGCATCAGCCATAATCGACATTCTTGCAAACCTGCACAATTAAACAAAACACATCAAAACTACAAGAAACTTGAGTCCAAGACAATCAATTTAAGCCGAATTGAAGCGATCCAAGTGGATATAAAATCCACTTATCAGTATGATACTTTGTAATCATGAAAATTTTCTATAATTCCTTGAAATTCTTCTCTTTTCTTCTCTCTTATTCATCTTCTTTCTGAATTGAGAAGAACAACCTTTTAAGGAGGGGAGGTACTGCTACGTGACTACCTATCTATGTGATAGGAGAGTCTAAGTGGAATACCATAACTTGTCTAAATTGCTTGTCAAGTACTAAAGGCTGGCCACCTTCTGTACTAACTATGCAATAGGATAAATGTTCATTGATCATAGTGATCTCTCAATAAATTCTTCTAATTCTATATACTGATCGAGATTGCGAAGATTAAAGCGATCAGGAAATGCATAATTACGAGTGCGGTTATCTCTGAAATTCGCAGCGCGATAGTGATACCAAAGTCACTACCGATACCAATAAGGAAAATAGTATATGACTGAGTAAGAGCATAACCCGGATAGTGTGTTGTACGAAAAGTAGCAGGGATTAATGAAAAAGGGTAAAGGATGTATTGTAGCACTAGTAAGATGTGCTGAAAAAGGATTGGGATTGATTGAGGATTGACTGGGGGACTAGAAAGTGAAATGACCACCAAGTACTCAATTGTCTTCTACCTGATTCCGGGACGGAATCCTTTTAAGGAGGGGAGACTGTAAGAACCCAAATTTTTGGTAGAATTAAAACTTTTTATTAAGTGTTGAGAAAAGAAGAAACAATGATTCCGACTCCAAGGTAGTAACAGTTTTAATGAATGAAAGTTGAATGGATATAGATTCCAAGGTTTATATGTTAGGAAGAATGCAACGGGCTGACAACCTAGATTAGAATAATCTATCTCCTAGAAAGATAAGATATGGAAATTCCAAGTAGAGGAAATATTCTCATGTCATCCAAATCAATATCTGTTGTTATTACAGTGGTTCCGTAAAAAGGGTTAAGGAATGCCCGAAAGAGAACAAGGACATTTTTATAAATATAAGGAATAAAGATGGAATAAAGAATGAATAGTGTTTTTGGTGGAAATAAGAACATTATTAGACGACGCTATATAGAAGTATTCAGAACGGATTTTTGAGTTCGTATTCATGATCCAGGGGCGAAATAAGTGTATGTAAATGACATCGGATTCAGAAAGATAGCACTTTTATTTTCTCCGAGATTTCCCTGGACACTGAAAGACTTAAGGATTTATTAAGAGGATTTAAGGAATTTAAATGCAAGAATTATAAAGGAGGAATAAAAATGGAAGTATTTTTATTAGGAAGGTTTCCGGTAAAACCCTAACTAGAAACGATAGAGTTATTCCTCCAAACAATCAATGAAACGAGCAATAACTGGACAAAGAAACAAGCAGAGAACCAAGGTGCATGCATGTGCTAGTGGATAAGATCATATAACCAATCTAGTTACAAAGAAACTAGAGCAATAAGGGATCAACCAAGTACTTAGCATCACTTTCATCATCTCACCACAAAAACAAGACATTTGTCCATCCTAATGAATCATGCATGACATACCAACTTTATTAAAGCTACTTTATGTTAGATATTATCAAGAGACATCACTTTATGCATTATTTTCCAAGAGCAAGCCAAGCAAAACACAATCTCTTCCTCTTCTTCATCCATTCGGCTATTCCCCTAAATTCAAGAATCAAAATCAACCTTCCCACCATTGTTTGATCTCCACAATTTAATCCTAGATCCTATATTTCATAAAAATTATACCTTATAAATCTTAGCCTCAAACACCACTTTTTCCATTTTCAATAAAATCATCAAAGAGGAGGATGAATAGTAACCTCAAGAACAAAATTCTTGGATCTTGATTTTTTGGATGATCTAAGCTTGGTAAAGGATGGACATGGACTATACAAGGCTTATCAAGGTGTTTACCCACCCCCAAGGAAGGTATAACCCTCTTGAAACCCTAGGCCTTACTTTAAGTTTTTGCATGTTCTTGATGGATTTAAGAGTAGTTATGATGATAGTATGTTATAAGCACGATTAGTTAAGTGATTTAGTGATTTTGGTAATATGATGAACAATATGATCAAGTGATATGTTCTTGGATATTTTGGAATGAGAAATCATGTGTATAAGTTGTATGGATGCCCGGTGTGGCTTGGTTTGATTGTTATGATTTTTGGAACGTTCGATTTATAGCCGTCGTAATGCCGAATTTTTGATAGATTATTAAAAACCGAGCATCACAGTAGCAATAGCTCACTGCCTAGCTTCGTATTCTGCCATTATGAGATATAATATGTTATAAGCTTCGCTTTGATATAAAGATCATGTGAAACGGACTTACAGTTTAAGAGTTATGATTAAATTCGTAAAAGTGGTTCGAAACCGTAAACGAAAGTTCGTAACTGAAATTGGACCCCTTTAATACTACGAAATCAGTGGCGAATCTTGATAATTAAATATTAGAGATAAAAAGGAAGGTGTGAGAGGAAACCTCATGTGAAACGGATCGTTTTCCGATTTTATAAAAATGTTCAAATCGAGGTTAAATGCGAACGAACCCCTTAAAAGTACACTTGGTTATAACTTTGGTAAATGACTTAGAAAATGGGCGATAAATCTCGAGGTATAATCTTGGTTCGTAAAAGACTGACCTTAGAACTTATATGACTTAAGTATACACCAAGTATAAGTATGATGACATGTTTTAATAATGAGCAAATGTCGGATCGTATCGGTGTTAATAAGAGTACACAAAAAGGGGTGCATAACGAGATAACTCGAAAACGTGTTTTGACTAAAGTTAAGTCTAAACTTAGCCTTTTAAAATTATAAGTGATTAACCTCGGATATTGTGACTATTGATAGATCACCGGATTGACTCGAGGCACACTATCCCTTCAGGAATACCAGGCAAGTTTCCAATACCTTGGAACTGTTGTTGTGATAATATATATGATTGTTGTTATACATATGCCATATCATGCATGCCTACTTTCAAGTTAATATTGAATTACTTGTTCCCCTGAATTGATATTGGCCTATAGACTAGATATGAATTATTAGTTATAAGCCGGATTGTTTTGTCAAGACCCTTAGCGAAGGGGGTATGATATTCCTTCATTAAATATAGACCGGGAGTCAGTATTTTTTAATATAGAGATAGTCGTGGAAACCCGGAGGGATTCTAGTGATAGTTTATTTGAGGAATGCTATTTATGAACATTATTTAAATTTCCATAAAGTATTAATTACTTGGAAATCATTCGAGGAATGTTATTTGAATATTATCTCAATCGAGAAGTACTATATGAATATTATTTTGAATATTCATTCGCGTTTATTCAATTACTGAATATTATTTTAATATTCATTTGAGCTTTAATTACTTAAATGAAAATTAGTTTCCAATATTCATTTAGAGTTTGATTTTTTAAATGAATTATTACTTGGATATTCATTGGAATTTTATTTATTAAATGAATATTACTTTCAAATATTCATTTAAGATTTTATGTACTTGATGAATATTATTTTAAAATATTCATTTGAAGTTCTATTTACTTAGGGAATATTATTTCAAATATTCCTTTAAAGTTCTGATTGCTAAAAGAATATTATTTGGATATTCATTTAAAATATTATTTATTAAATGAATATTATTTTCAAATATTCATTTAAGGTTTGATTTATTCAGTGAATATGATTTTAATTAGTTATTTGAGTTATTTATTTAATGAATATTATTTTGAATATTCATTTAAGAAGAGATTTATAAAGTAAATAATTCTATATATTCATTCGAGGATTACTTACGAGAAATATTATGATTTAATAATATTCCTCAACTTCCAAAAACATATAAGGAGACCTCACTTGAGAGATGTTATTTATTGGACTGCCCGGTCATGTACTTGCTAAACTATCTTGTCACTCACATCTTGATTCGTTCAAACATCGATATGAGTCTTTTGGTTATCTCCTCAACACTCGAGGGGTAAGATTGATGGAACAAGTTTATATCCATTAACAAGCATCAGCTTGGAAAATATTGGTGAATTTTCCTTTCCAATTAGATACTACTACTTTGTGGAGTCCTATCAACAAGTGTTATACTTGGGGAAAAGGGGAACGAACTTTATGTTTCAGAGTCATGGATGATATTCGAACTAGGAGACGCGTAAGTGGCCGAGTGGCGCCGGTCCAGCAATAGCCCAACCATTGGCTGAGGAGTTCCAGAGGGCGGTAGACAAGTAAATCCGTTGGAGCTACCTTCTACATGTAGAGAACGACTGATGAGATGCATGACATACGACTGATCATCGTAAACGTCAGGGCATCTGGCGCGGCAATGCTCCCGTATTAGTCCATCTTCCAAAAGTGAGAAATTTTTGCAACACTGTTGGTGTTGGCAAGGTGAAAAAGTGTTGAAACTGGAATTGCAATATTTTTCCTGCAAGTTCCTCTTTTATGATAATTGAGAGTATCTTGCTTATCTTTTGTATAGCAGATATGTCCACAAAATATATATGTTTTGAGTTACCTAGTAACTTCATCTTTTAAGTTATACTGGCATCATTTCCGTAAATGCATGGCATATTGTTTCAAAGATATCTTGAATTGTTATATATTATCACTGTTCAATTATATTTTTGGTGGGCTATTGCTCACCCTTGCTTTATTTATTTATATCACAACAACAGTTAGATCTGATGGCCGTACAAGGCGCACTTGGTGCAAGTAGGTGACAACCGTCAGAGGATTAACCGCTGAGATCATAGCTGCCATTGTCGATTAAGAAGCTATTTGTAGGCTAGATGATTGGCTTTCAAGTATCAATGTATTTATAATATGGCATATACAAATGGATGGCAAAGAGTACGTAATGGTAAAATTGTAATTCTTTGGGTTGTAAGAACTCAAACTTGTGATTAATAACATTGATGGTTATTCTGATTTCATCTCTGGGACTATAACGGGTGTGTTTTATGTTGTTGTTTTGGGTCACAAGGTTGTAATTTAAATTATGTTGGTTTTGTGGATGGATATTGAGACCGCAATGACCAGATCCCTGACCCCGGATCTGGGAGTGTTACAGTATCAGAGCAGGTTGATTTCGAATAATCAAAAAGATCTGCAATTATGTCTCGTTACAAGGATGGTAATACTAAGATCCCTATGCTCAAGAGAAACGAGTATACTTTGTGGGAAGTGAAGATGTTGCATCACCTGGAGGCAACAGACCCTGATTATCTTGACAGAATAAAAGATGGACCGTTTCTTCCAACAAAAGTAATTCCTCAAGCAACTGTCGATGGTAAGGTTGTACCAAAACATACAGGAGAGAAGCCTAAGTCTGAATGGTCAGATAAGGACAAGGAGAATGTTCTTAAGGATGCTAAAGTGAGAAATATATTATTCAATAGTCTTGATTCTGTTCTCACTAACTATGTTCTTTTTTGTAAGACTGCTAAGGAGATATGGGACAATCTTAAGGTTCACTATGATGGTACAAAACCTGCCAGGAAGAATATGAGGGCACTACTTATACAACAGTATGAGTACTTTGAATCCAAGTCTGGTGAGTCACTTACTGATACATTTGATAGGTTTACAAAACTCATCAATGAGATGGCCATGCATGGTAAATATTATGAATTGGAAGATATGAATACAAAGTTCATGAAAGCCTTGCCTGATTTCTATAATGAGAAGATATCTACAATTGAGGAAGCTAATGATCTGGATGAAATATCATTAGAGGCAGTTTATGGAAAACTAAGGGCTTATGAACTTGACAGGCTTCAGAAGAAGAGCAGGAGTGAAGGAAAGATGAAAACTGTTGCACTTATTGCTCAATAACTAAGAAGCTTCCAGAAGAACAGAATGTTGAGTCTACTGTAAAAGACTCAAGGAAGAAGAAAAGCAAAGAAAGTTCTAAATCAGAGACTACAGTATAGACTCTGACAATAGTGATTCGGAATTAGAGATGCAGGAACTCTTTGCAATGTTTGCTAAAGCTTTCAAGAAAGGGAGATTCAACAGGAAAATATTTAGCAAAAGACCTTTTCAAAAGAAAGATGAGAAGAAGAGTGTCAGCACAATTGTCAAGCTTGAAAAGGCCAAGATCAAATGCTTTAACTGCAGCGAGCTTGGACACTTTGCTAGTGAGTGTAAGAAGCCTAGAAATTCAGGAAAGGGTAATGCACTCATGGTCACACAGAAGGATTGGGCAGATTCAAGTGATTCTGAAGATGAATTGGATTATGACAACATTGCTTTGATGGCAAATTCTTCAGACAAACCTGGATCTCCAAAGAAAACTTCTCCATCTTCTGTTAAGGGCACAGGAAAGAGGCATTCAATTATCTTGGACAGTGGATGCTCTGGACATATGACTGGAAAGAAGTCCCTACTTACAAAGTTTGAGAGGAAAGCTGGCCCAGTAATATCTTTTGGAGATGGCAACAAAGAAGAAACTCTAGGATATGGCTCAATTATTTTGGGGAATATCATCATTGGAAATGTAGCACTGGTTGAAGGCTTGAAAAACACACTTTTAAGCATAAGTCAACTGGGTAATAAAGGTTACCAATCAATCTTTGACAAAGAAGGATGCAAAATCTTGAATATGAAGAATGGAGACATTGTTCTAACTGGTCAAAGACATGGTAACATATATGAAGCTAGCTTGAGTGATACATCTAAAGGAATTGTTAGATGTCTCTACAGCAAAGCAACAAATGATGAAAGCTGGAATTGGCACAAGAAGCTCTCGCATCTCAACTTTAAGAAGCTCAATCAACTTGTTAAGCATAATCTGGTGAGAGGCCTACCTCAGGTAAATTTTGTACAAGATGGACTTTGTGAAGCTTGTTAGCTTGGAAAACAAAGAAGAACCACTTTCAAGAGCAAGATAGAAAATTCAATTACTAAACCATTTCACATGCTGCATCTTGATTTATTTGGTCCAGTAAACATTATGTCAATCAGCAAGAAAAGATATGCTCTAGTTATAGTGGATGATTACACAAGGTTCACATGGGTATTCTTTCTACACAAGAAAGATGAATGTCCTCATCAAATCATTGATCTTGTCAAGAATATACAAAATAGTTCTGAGTACAAAGTCAAAGTACTTAGAAGTGACAATGTAACAGAATTCAAGAATTCTACAATGGAGGAGTATTGTGCAGACAATGGAATCACTTAACAGTTTTCTGCACCTGGAACACCTCAGCAGAATGTTATAGTAGAAAGAAAGAAAAGAACTCTCATAGAGGCAGCAAGAACCATGCTTGCAGATACAAAGCTTCCAACCTATTTCTGGGCAGAGGCTATCAACACTGCATGTTTCACTCAAAACTGTACATTGATAAATAGTCATGGAAAGACTCCCTATGAGATGATCAAAGGAAAGAAGCCAAGTGTGAAATACTTTCACATCTTTGGATGCAAATGCTATGTCCTGAAAGTTCATCCAGAACAACTTGGAAAATTTGAAGCTAAATCGGATGAAGCAATCTTTCTAGGATATTCTGCATCAAAGACCTTCAAAGTTTATAATCTCAGAACTCACATTGTTATGGAATCAATTCATGTTGCATTTGATGACAAGAAATTTAGAATTCTGCAAACTGATGAAAGCCTTGACAAATTGGAATTTGAAAATCTTAAGGAATCTGAGATGCTCTCCAGTGATGATGAAGGTTCTCCAGAAGAAATTTCTATTGCTACTCAAAGGAATGCTACTGTTGAGGGGGAGCAATTCAATCAAGGAGAACACAATCTTCATCAGGATCAGACTAGTTATTCAGAGTCTACTCCATCAGGAACTGATCCTTCAGAGACTAGTGAAGAAAGATCAGAAACTAACAGCAATATGGATTATACTAATTCTACTGATCAAGGGGGAGCTTTTGAAGGAAATGAACACTCTTCTACAAGAGATACCACTAATGTAGGGGGAGAGTCTAGCAAGAGAAATCTACCACCTGTTAGAAAATGGAAAAAGGATCATACTGAAGATTTAATAATTGGTGATCCAAATAGTGGTGTTCGAACTAGAAGATCAATTCAGAATGAATGCTTGTATAGTTGTTTTCTCTCAAAGAATGAACCTAAGAAGGTTGAAGAAGCCTTACAGGGTCCTGATTGGGTAATTGCATTACAGGAAGAGTAAAATGAGTTTGAGAGAAACAAAGTCTGGAAATTAGTACCAAGATCTAAAGATAGATCTATTGTTGGTGCAAAATGGGTTTTCAGAAACAAGCTAGATGAATCTGGTATGATTGTAAGAAACAAAGCAATACTGGTGCCAAAGGATACTCTCAGGATGAAGGAATTGACTATGATGAAACCTTTGCACTAGTAGCAAGATTGGAAGCAATCAGAATGTTTCTTGCATTTGCAGCTCATTCAAAATTTAAGGTATACCAGATGGATGTTAAAAGTGCTTTTCTAAATGGTAAGCTTGATGAGAAAGTGTATGTGGAGCAACAACCTGGTTTTGTTGATCCAAAGTTTCCAAATCATGTCTACAAACTTGACAAGGCACTCTATGGACTAAAGCAAGCACCAAGAGCATGGTATGAGACTTTGTCTAAATTCCTTCTTGAGAATGGCTTCACAAGAGGTACAATTGACAAAACTCTATTCTTTAGAAAGGTAAAAAGTGATTTGCTTTTAGTTCAAGTTTATGTTGATGACATCATTTTTGGTTCTACTAATGAAAAGTTGTGTGCTAAGTTTAGCAAGCTTATGCAGTCTAAATATCAAATGAGCATGATGGGTGAGTTAAATTATTTTTTAGGCTTGCATGTCAAACAGTCTGAGACTGGTATTTTCATTAATCAGTCAAAGTACATCAAAGATCTTTTAAAAAGGCTTGACTTTCAAGATTGTGTAGTTGCAAAAAAAACCCATGGCAATAGCCACTAAACTAGACTCTGATCCTAAGGGAAAGAGTGTGGATAACACTAGTTATAGAGGCATGATAGGCTCATTGTTGTATTTAACTGCAAGTAGACCAGATATAATGTTTTCTACCTGTTTATGTGCAAGATTTCAAAGTGATCCTAAGGAATCTCATTTAATTGTTGTGAAGAGAATTTTTAGATATCTCAAAGGAACTCCAAATCTTGATTTGTGGTATCCCAGAGAATCTGATTTCTCCCTAATTAGCTATTTAGACTCTGATTATGCAGGGTGTAAAATAGACAGGAAAATCACTACAGGTACATGTCAATTCTTGGGAAACAGATTGATTTCTTGGGCAAGCAAGAAGCAACAATCTGTCTCAACCTCAACTGCAGAAGCTGAATACATTGCAGCAGGCAGTTGTTGTGCACAGCTCCTTTGGATAAGAAATCAGTTGACGGATTATGGTATGACACTAAGTAATATTCCTATGTTTTGTGATAATACTAGTGCTATCAAAATTGCAGAAAATCCAGTTCAACATTCAAGGACTAAGCACATTGATGTCAGGTATCATTTTATTAGAGAACATATTGAGAATGGTATTGTGGAACTACATTTTGTTCCTACTGACAAACAGCTTGCAGATATTCTAACAAAACCACTTGATGAGGCTACTTTCATTAGGTTGGTTAGTGAGTTAGGAATGTTAAATTTCTAGATCTTTAACATCTGCAAAAGTAGCAAGGTACGTTGTTTCAGCTTATAGACTTGATATTTTTGTCAGGATCTACTCTTAATAGTTAAATCCTTAAGCTGTAACATTTTACTTTGAAAAATTACAGTATGTTAGACTTATTAGTAAACATCAGGATTAGGATCGTTATTAGTATGTTGACGTCATCAGGATTGTATCGTCAGTATCAGGATTGTGAAATTTGTGTGTCTTATTGTTTCAAATCCTGAAGTTTAGTTTGTGAAGTGTTCTAATTCTGAGTTGTGTTAAGTCTATGCTAGCAAGATTTAATACATTCATACTGATAGTTTATATTGTTTTTCAGATCAATCAATAAACAACAATAGGCAAGTGGATAATAAGAAAGCTTGTATTTTCATTAATTGAAAGCATTACATGGAAATGAAATACAAACATCTTTTTGTCTAATTTCTATTGATAATCCTATTCTTGTCTAAAGTTGTTGTTGCTTTAATCTTCAAAGATCGACTTCAGGACAAGGAGCATCTCAAGAGTTACTTGGAAGATCTACTCCAGGATTCCTTGTTTGGGTGACTTGAATGAGAGCAGCAGACTCGACTCCATGCTTATTGAGGAGAATGAATAGCATCTCCATCAAGATCAACCTCAGACTCTCGACCAAGGTTTTTATCCTCAAATTTTGAGGAGGTTAGAGGGAGATTGTATCCAATAGATGGATGTTCTAAGAGAATGTTCTGGACATTATGTGGATCTACTCCAATCATGTATGAAACGATGAGAAAAGTCATCTCTTCAAAGAGATAAACTATGAACTTTTGGTCATCATGAACGAGTTGTTCATCGTCTGTGAAAAATCGAAAGATTGGATTGGTTAAGAAAAAGGCTGTTGTGCTTAAGTGGTTTGAGAATGGAGTGAGGCAAAGGACACTAGGTTATTTTATAGAGAAGAGTGAGAAGCTTGACGGTCTCTTGAAGTGTTCAATGCATCAATGATATCATTACTTCAAGCGTGTGTGAGACTTCTCATATTTCCAAGATATTTTGAATTTAATTATAATATTTTGCTTGGAAATTTGGTGTTTTATTTTCAAGATATTATCTGAGGTGCCACGTATGTAACTCCATTTTAGTCTCTGAAAGTCGATTCAAATTCATTATAGACCCTGATTAAAATTAAAATCAATTTTTGATTTTATTTTCCAAAAGTCGTGGGTAATTACGCTTTTTTAGGGACTGACACCTTTCAATCTACGTGTGAACGTGGGTTACTGGGTCTGAAGAATTTTTGAATATATCTTTATTTTGAGACTCTGATTGTTTATTGCTTTCTTTGCATTCAATTTTTCTAAGGCAAGAACATACTTTCAAGCTCTCAAATCAACTGATTTCTTTCAAGGATTCTTAAGTTCTTTCATATCAAAATCAATGGTTGCTCAAAGAAGACTACCCAAATTAGTTGCTTTCAAGTTTGGAGACTTCGACTTCATGACAAACAATCATGTTGCTGCGATTACCAACAAGAGAGGAGTATCAACTGATTTTCATCCAGTAATGGACTTTATGGCTATTGGACCTTTGCGTTATGCATTGGCAGCATCTCCAGAAATTAATCAAGCTGCTGTTTCACAAGCTTGGGAGAATGCTGAGGTAGTTGATCATGTTCAGGGTCAACCAGGTAAGATTGTTCTACACCTAGGACAAGATTCTTATGATATTACTAAATCTGTTGTGAATTCAGTAGTTCACTTACCTGTTAAAGCGACTTATGATAGTGAACCATCTGACGATGATATAAGAACTATGTTATCTTCACTAGGATATAGTGGACCTTTAGATAACATGAGCCAGTTAAGGAGGCCTTTTCTTAGAAAAGAATGGTCTTTCTTCTTTGATCAATTAGCTAAATGCTTTACTGGTAAATGTAGTTCTTTTTAACAAATTACTGCTGTTACATCTCACATTGGATATAGTTTGTTGTATAACAGAGTAATTAACATTGATCACATTCTATTGAATCAGATGAGTATCAAACTTGGTCCAAATAAAAATGGAAGGAATGTAGTTTATTATCATATGTTTATGCAGTTCTTCATTAACCATTTTATTCCTAATGCTAATACCAGGTTTGGTAGACAACATTGTGTTCCTTCTTATATACAGCAAAAGAGAATTTCCTCTGATATTATAAAGAAGGTCAGTGAAAAGAATTCAGATGAAATACATGCTATGCACTATCCACGCATGTTCAGGTACTTCTAAGAACTCATATTCCTACTCTTTACAATTCTTCTTTCTTTGGTGGTGAAATGATTCAGGAACCTCATTTGGTGGAGGACCCCCTATGTCTACCTAAGTAATCCAAAACACCACAGTCTCTGAAACAATTCTACAACCAAGTTTTGATCCACAGCCTGTTGTTTCAAAGAAACCAACCTCTGGTGTTTCTCAAAAGACATCAGTTGTAAGGAAGAGAAGATTTGTTGTGTCAAGTAGTTCTAGTGATTCTAGTGAAGATGATGATATACCTCTTGCTAAGAGAAGAGAATTGAAGGCTACAATTCAACTCTCTAAGCTAGGAGAAAGAGGTGAAGGACCTAGTCAAAGACAGGCTGCAGTCTCACAAAAGGCTGTAGTTCTTAAAAAGGGAAAACAGTTACTAGGTACAGTCTCTCAAAAGGCTGTGTCTATTGAAAAAAGATCTCAACCCAAGATCACTATTGAATCTGCACCTCTTTAGTCTTCTCAAAATAAATCTGTTGCTCACTATACTAAGAGTATAAGGAGAAAGATTCATTTGTCACCTACACACACAGAGTCTAGTCCAACTAATATTGTGCAGGTTTCTAAACAAAATGCTCTATCTGAGTCTATCCACCTTGAGGGTGTGTCTCAGCAAACAACACTTAAAAACGGTGACATACTAACTATGGTGTCTAATAAAGTATTACTGAAGACATCAGAGCTAGTATAGACCCTGAAAGTGGTATACTGGAGCCTGTAGTCTCTGGAAGGAAAGAAGATGCTTGTGAGGGTTCAGAGACTATAACAGCTCACTCCATAGAGAAAACCTCAAGCCCCTTGCCAAATGAGGAACCCTCTCTTCATGTGAGTTCAGATATAACAACTTATCCTAGCCCCTATTTTTCTGTAGGTCTTGAGAGCACTTATCCAAATTTGAGTGATACACTTGAAAAGATGGATATTGATCTACAATCTGAGAGGCTGGCTCCTGACCAGGCAAAAGGAGAGGTAGAAAGAGCGTTGGCTTTAGTAAGTCAAAGTGAGAATGAGGGTATGGATGATCAACTCCATAGTGAGGGAGAGAAAATTAGGAAAGAATCATCTATTACTATTGAAGGTCAGGATGTTAGTAATATTGGACCTTTGACAATTGTACCTTTTACTTCAGATTCAGATATTCCAGTTGCAGCTGTAAGTCATTCTACTCAAGTACCTTAACTTGAATATCATTCTACATCTGTAGTTCTTGATTCACAGGCAACTTCATCTGCAAAGGTTACAGAACCTTCATTTGGTTATTTTGATCAAACGTGGCCTACAAATATAGTAGATGCTTATGCTTTGGGTATTGATTCTCTGAATTTCATGTTTATTCAATGGCTTCAAGCTAATGACAGAGAACATGCTCTTAAGAAAGCCACACCTTTGCGTCTAGATTTTCACAATCAGATTGATGATACTGTTAACACAAAATCACGCAAGCATACATGGTCACAAGTAATATAGAATAAAGTTGAGTTCGTTCCCACCGAGATCTGGTTTAGGTTTCAATTCAGTTAATGCACCTATGCAACAATGTATGGTTTTTATTCACTGCTAAGACAATTAACAAATTCGGGTTTTGATTATCTAAAATTAACTAAAGCAAATTAACAAACTAAGAATTAATTAACTAATGAGAATTAAAATCGAATTACTTAAGCAAGAGAAAACATGGAATCCTAACTTCATTAAATACTTTGCTTAGATCTGACGCCTTTAATCACTATATGCAATGGTTATGATATCTGATCGGACAGCACGAAACAAGTACACGCTACTTCTCAGTATACGAATACCAAACTAAACATACATCCACAAAAGAGATAGAAGATGAATAGACCCTGTATCTCTATAAGATTTGAAAACATAACGGTTGAAGAACAAGTTGTCTATTAAGATCATATAGGGCAGCATAATATCTCTATTTACGCTACAAATCATGATGTTAAAACATCAACCTATCCTATGCTAGCATGGCAAGTTCTAAATCTCAAGATCTACTTTCACTTCACAAGAGATTAACAAATTAGATGTTCGCGACGCATCTATCAATTAAGCATAACCATACGAGGATATCAAGATTCACCACACATAAATCTTTAAAGCAATCAAACTACTAAGCTACATAGATAACTCCGTTAGAATCCCATGACAACGATTAGTTCATAATCGAATCGCTCGTCATCATGGGATCTGAGGAAACCATGATAAAAACAAAGTATGAAAAGATACAAATAAACCTAAGTAATTGATATGTAATGGTGATACAAATTACAATGGTAGGATGCGTTTAAATAGGCTCTAGAAGTCTTGCCCAGCAAGAAAATACCAAATCAGAATTAAAATAGAATACGTTTCCTAAACTGATTCTGTTTTACAAGAAAATTCGTAACTAACTTTTCTTCATTATTTCTGAGCCGTTCCAGTTGTAGTTGGACATCTGGACCACTTTATAATGATAGAGAATCTCGTTAGCTTCGCGTGGACAGTAAGATCGTCCAAAATAGACTTATAGAACTCAAGATATGGCCAAAATAGTAAAAAGGACAAAACTGTAATTTTACAGCACCGCGCGCAGGCTGCACGTCTCGGGCGCTGCCTGCGCGCCAGTTGATGTCGGTTCGCCATTTTCTGCTCCGTTTCTTCATTTCTTCATCTTTTCCTTCCGTTCTTTTTGCACCAACTTCCATCATCAATTCTCTAGTCTTCAAATCATTATGGTAGCTCCACGCTAGTCTCCATTCATCATTCCTATACTTGAATTCCACTACAACAATGACGAAAACAATCAACCCTAAATGACGAATCACGAATCTGCACAACTAAACAAAAACACATCAAAACTACCACAAACTTGAGGCCAAGTTAATCAATTTAAGCCGATATGGAACGCTCCAAGTGGATATAAAATCCACTTATCAGATACTATTTCTAATCATTCTGATGATGACTTTGAAGAGAAGAAACATTTACTTATTGGGATCAGGATTTTCCTACTGAACTTGCTCATGGCCCATTCATTTCTGATCCTGATTCTTTTACACTTATCAGACACATTGGTAAAATTGAGAGAATTAGAGCCAAAGACAAACTGGAATTCTTTCACAAGTATGGTATCTATCCAGATGAAGTATCAGATCCTACAGCATTAGCTCATGCTAAGGGAATTGCTGAGTTCAGTTATCAAAATGAGGTTCTTGTTGATTCTCATAAAATTTCGGATGCTGATCTTGCTTCTGTGAACCAGCCTGTTCAAGCTCTTGCTACTCAAGTTGCATGCATTGATAAAGCAATTCAAGCTACCAATGATTCTATGAAATTTGTAAATTCCGACATTGAAACACATCTTTATAAGCACAAGACAATTCTTGAAGGTGTTCAGCAATCTCAAACATCGGTTGATCAAAGACTTCAAGCATTGGAAGATAATCAGGTCACTATCATGGAAAATCAGGCTGTCTTGATGAATCTTATTTGTTCTCTTACTGAAACTCTTGGAGGCAGTGTTGCTGATGTCAAAAAGGGGGAGATCAAAACAATTAAGAGAAGCCAAACAACAGGAATAGTTATCAGAGATTCTTGCAGGGCTGATGTTACTAAAGACAAGATTGATAGGAGAGATAAGGGTGATGATGGTGGCAGTGGTGGTTCAAATGTTGGGAAAAGAAAAGGTAAATTAGGTACAGGCACTGAAGCTAGTAGATCTGTTCATTCAAGGTCTAAATAAAAGCAAGTTTCTAACCAGTCAGAGTCTGTGACAAAGAAAGCTAAAACTCTTCAAGTATCAGATACTGCATCAATTCTTCTACAGGAACAAATTGTAAAAGATGTAGTGTCATGGACTACAATAGATTTGAAGAATGTAGTATTAACACAGAAGGAGGTGATAAAATCACAAAATGTTCAATCTACTACTTTTGATGTTGAAGAACAAAAGGAACCATCTTATTGGACTTTGAATCAAAGTTTACAGTCACTTGTTCCTCGTGATAGGAGTGGACTTGGTCATAGTGAGATGAATACCACAAATGTTGCAAAACTGAAAGCTGATCCTCATTCACTTTTGGATAAGTTTGGAGAGCAGATGACTCAAAGACATCTCAATAAATTGATTTCTGCAAAACTTGTTCATAGAGTGAAGACATATCAAAAATATGAAAAAAGAAGAGGAATGGTTGATAAAGAAGAAACAGAAGTTTTTCTTGTATACTTCTTATATGATGGTAGAGTGAGATGGATGGATTTAGCTACATTCTTATATCACAAAAAGGAAGAAGAGTTAGCTTATGTTCGATTCTTGTTACACAAAAATGCTGAAGTTACTCAGAATTATAATGCATCACTTATGCACTGGACTGGTGAGATTGATAAATTGTTAAAAAGATTGTATGGAGCAAAGAAGGAGAACGTACCACCTTTCAAGTTGCATTATGTTGATGATGATGGTAAAGACAAAGACAAAGAAATTGAGTATAAATTATTAGAGATCAGTTCTGATGAAGGGGGATTATTTGTCTTGTATCAAGCTATGGAAGGAAAGTATGATTCTGTTTCTATTGATAAAATTAATCACTTCAGATACAGGCCGGACAAGTTAAGAGCTCTGCATTATCAAATCACTACTGATAATGGTGACATGTTAGATCTAAAACAGAGTGTTGGTGTCTTAGCCAAAACTGAAGATGCTTTGCTTGAAGAATTTCTCAAAGACAATTCACAGTTCAGAAGAAATAAGGCAGATTGAGTAATTGAGGTACTTGTGAGGTTTAACTTCATGCAAATAATTTTAAAGTCATGTATATTCTATTCTAATTGAATTGTTAGAGGTTTTGACATCAACAACTCAGATTTAAGCTTCACTTATAAAGCATAAATAGGGGGAGATAGGGGGAGTACTTATAACATAAATTAAATTTATTACCTATCAAAAGAAATTCATATCGCACGAAATCATAAGCTAATATCTCTAAAAAATAATGTTTAGAAAAAATAAATTTGCAAAACATAATAATCATTGTTAGGAACCAATTCGGCCAATTTTGCAAAAATCGCCGATAAATCACCAATTTTTCAACCGAATCACCTGATAAATCGTAAATCGGTACCTCACCCGAATAATTCCGATTTCCGAAATCTGCAACACTAATAATAATACTCTCTCCGTCCCTAAATATCATTCCTGTTTTGACTGGACACGTTTGCCAACGCGTAATTTTGATCGTTAATATCTTCAATTTCGTATTAGTTTTAGATATAAAATCTTCACTGTATTAAAGTACTCATAAATACGAATCAAACAAGATCACTCATGACTATATTTGATCTTATAGATTAAATGTAAATTAGTAATTTGTCTCATGTTATGAACAATCCCAACATTTCAAATAAAAAAAAGTAAAAAGAGACAGAGGGAGTACTTGTAATATGTATGTTTAATTTTAAGACTCTTATCCCATCCTTTGTCCTAGGCTCCTAGCAAAGGAGCACGTGTCAGCACTTAGCTGGAGTCCTCTTGCATGCATTTGGAATTGTTCGTATGGTATAGTTTCGTGTCTTGTATTTTCATATTTCAGGTAGGGTTAAAGTTGGAATTTACTGAAAAGAATCCAATTTTAAACTAAATTGATAATTTAAATATTAAATATGAACTAAGAGATGCGTGTATATACTATATAATATTGACTTGAACTAGAAATATTTCATAATCAATTTTGAATTCATAATTACTAATTTACTTGACAAAAAAATAAAACCAGCCAAAAATACAAATGCTTTATTATAATATATTAAGAAGTAAAAAATTATAAAATTAATGTTAAAAAATTTATATGCATATATGTATTATACATCAATATTACGAAATAAAATTTTATTTTTAAATTTAATACATGAAATTTGCATCCAATGTGGACCAAAATATATAATTAATATAAAAAAATAATAACAATATATATTTATTTTACAAAGAATGAAAGAAGTACTCCCTCTATCCCAACCATTTCTTTCATCTCGGAGAGGGTGTCTGACACGCATTTTAAGGTGCATTTTAAGAATGGTTCCATAACTTATTTTTAAAATTTTCTTTTTTTGTATAAAAATAGAACAATTCTATTTTTATACAAAAAAAAAAAGAAAATTTGAAAAATAAATTATGAAACCATCCTTAAAATGCATCTTAAAATGCATGTCACACACCCTCTCCGAGTTGTAAAGAACCAGACGTGATGAAGGGAGTATATATTTGGCTAACCTTAGGGAGTCATGGCCACCTCTAGCCTCCCCCTAGTCTTGTCCCTAGATGAATGTTAAATCCAAACACGATCTATTAAAAATTCATGACATTTCATGTTTGTGTACATTTCGTGTCGTATTTCGTGTATTTTTAAATAAAAATAAAATATTTAAATATTAGATTTTTCAGTTAAATTTTTACTAATTGACTCTTAACTCTTAAAGTAATTCATAATGAGTTAAGTATGATTAAATCTTGTTAAACTTAAATTTTAAACTATTTTCTATATTATTTTTGTAAAAATTACATATACAACATTTATTTACACTACGCCATAGATGGTCTTCGGCAACACTTCAAAAATGTTGCCAAAGACCCAAAAACTGTTGCCGTAGCCTCAAAAATCTCTACGGCAACACTTTTTGGGTGTTAGCTTTTTCGATGTTGGCGTAGGGTTAACTGCAACACTTTTACACCTACAGCAACATTGTAAAATGTGTTGTCGTGGCAGGACCCATGACACGTGGCAGGACCCACTAACACGTGGCTGGGTCCACTAACAGGTGGGGTCCACTGACAGGTGGCAACACCTTGCAATAGCTATTGCAACACTTTGTCTTAGTTATTACAACACCAAATTAACCTATTACAACATTTTATGAACATATGGCAACACCAAATTAATCTAATACAACATTTTTTGAACAACATGGGTAACATTTTGTCATAGCTATTGCAACACCTTTGTAATGGGAAATTAAAAATATACAGCTGATAAATACAATTTCTAGTACAAAAGTACTTAAAACCTGTTTTTCCATTTCACAATCAACTCCAAAATAAGACATCAGAGCTACATTACATTAATCCAAAATGAAATAAACATCAACTTCCTAGTGAATCAACCACATTGCAAATCTTATAAAGTACTTGACAAACATCCGGATACTAGGAAACCAAAAGATGGCACAATCTACTGCATAAATATCAGTCTAAGTGCCTAAGAGCCTCAAGCATATCCAACACTTGCTCATCATCTTGAGAGACAAAATCAGAAGAAGCACAACTTGACTGATCATCATCTTTTTGTGAAAGCAGGGGGCTCTCTCTAATCTGGTTTCTATGTATTGAGCTTCAGGTCTATTATCAATATGTTGACAACAATTCATGAGGCGGAAAGCCAAAAAAATGAAGACTGCCATTCTACCTACAAGATGGAAAATAGAACACTTGCAAACCAAATATAGAAATTTAAAATAAAATGTAATGCAACTTTGATTGGTAAAAGAAATATTAAAACTGTACCAAAGCCAACAGTGTAAGTGATCCACCGTGGTCCATAGGGCAATTCAACATACCAATCATCATAATATACGCCCTGAAATAAATAACAAGCACTTGTTGTGTGTTATCATACAGCAATATCTGCGAAATACTACATATTTTGTTTAAAATGAAGGAGAAAATCAAGGACTCGGTTATATACTTCTATACACGCTTGCTGTTATAACATAGAGATAGTAGTTTAAATATTCACATGAATGGCGTATAGCTTCACTTTAAACTAAAAACATACAAAAAAAATTTAATAACTAACTGGGAAATCTGAGCACAATGGCCATAGAACAGAGGCATGCTAACGAGACTCACCTGTTTAGTACCTGGAGTAGTTAAAACAACCGTATTTCCAACTGTAAATGAATTTCTTAAAGTACATTCACCATAAGCCAGAGAACAGTTATAATAAGCGCAGGTTGTTTTATAAATTAGAGTTTTCAGTGTAAGGTTCAACTGCATCTATTAAGAACATATTGTCAGATATTATTGAACAAAACGCTGCTCATAATTACAAACCATGAATGATATCCGATGACAAGATGTTGTTTGGATACATTGGGTTGTCAAGCCATTGTGTAAGACCTTCAATCCCTAACATATATCTAGGATTTAGAGAACTCTGCAGGTATGATAAACAATCACCATGGCTTCATAAAGTATCAAAGATGCATGCATAGCCAGGAAATAAATGATTTTAAGCAGTGAATATAGCTATACCACACTGGAAGGATGTTAATCAAGGAACAGTTTTTGAAAAATTAAGACACAACGAAATAACATAGTCTGCGGATAATTGGTGAATAAGAGCAAGGGCTGGAATTTTAGATAAGCAGAAAAGTTAATAGTTGAATGTTTATAAATAATATAAATTTTTCTTATGCCTACATTTTCCTCTCTCAATTAAAGAGTGAAAAGAATCACATCATTTTTTTTCTGGGTAAAGTAAACCATAAATCTAATGTTGAACAAGGTTTTAGCATTGTTAGTCACCCCATAAGGGTTTTTATAGAGTCTTTTACAGCGATTACTGCAACTTCAGTTTTTGCCAAAAGTGATCGGTTACAAACAAACTTTTGAACTTAAATGACTAAATGAATGATATTTATGATGTTTTCTAGTATAAATGCTATAAATCTCTAATTGTTGGAGATCCAGACACCTAACATGTTATCAAGCATATCTAATATATACAGAGAGATCGCACTGAAGATAATAAGAAATGAATTCGTCAAAAAAAAAAAAGAAATGAACTGCTTAAAGAAAACTGTTTTACAAATTTCTACATACCTTCACCGATTCCAAGCTCCAATGGTGACAAACTTGAAGACATTACAGTCATGGATATGTTCATTTAGGACCCCTCATTTAGGAAATATATCCAGTCTTTTAAAATAAGAAGAAAAATTAATCAACCATAATTTACTAGAAAAAGATCAAACTGAAGCACTTAAATTGAAAACTTGCCTTTGAGACCTTTCTGGGAGAGACATTCTTTCATATACAGATGATGCAACTATAACATCAAGAGGAAGATATTTAGAAAACCCATATAGTCGTGGCCCTTGTTTTGTACCATCTAATTGCTTAATCTGGTTTTTATGAAAAAAATGCTGAAATAACAGATATGCAAATCCATGTAATTAATACAACCAAATTGATTATTGCTAATACATCTAGTGTCATCCTACCGAATTACGATTTCATTCTACAAATGACATTACAGTAAAGGATACCGTGATTAGAAGTCTATACTTACTAAAATATTTCACTAGAAAAAGAGGATTAAGATATGCATAAGATTACCTTCACATACTCAACAAAAGGAGGGTTTCGCTCTGATTTGTAATGAACAATTAGGGCCAAGTGTTAAAGTTGAAGACCCATATAGTCCTAATTAGGGAGATAGATGCAGAGAGGGAGAGAGAGTGAAAGAGAAACACAAGAATCAGCACAAGAATCACATGCATATATATATATACACAAAATTAACAACAGAAATTAACAAAACTAACAATAAATTACCAAAACTAAGAGCAAATTAAAGTTGGAAAGAAGGATACCTAAATTCACAAGCCCTAATCCAACTCCGGTACGAGGTCTTGAAGCTCTAATCCGATTCCGGTATGAGGTCTTGAAGCTCTAATCAAACGTAATTGAGTTTTGAAGCCCTAATTCAAACCTCCCCTAATTGAATCCCTAATTCCCTGCTGCCTTTTATGAGAGTGTGTTTGAGACTTGAGTGCGGCTGCATGTGTATATCAGTGTGTATGCCCTATTCTTTTACTTATACAATTATTGTCCAAATTTTAGGCGGTATAAATTGCCGCTCATTGAATTTTCAGCAGCTGTCTTTTTTTCTTTTCTACTGTACGCAAGTTTTGTCCAAATTAAAATTTCATCAAATTTTATTTTTAAAAAAAAAATTTTAACAAAATATTTCAATTTGAAATTATTCAAAAAAAATCATCATTTTCATTTCTATTAATGTTTTTGATATAACAAATAAATTCATTTCACAATTTTTTTTATGTAAAATGTTATTTATTGTGTGAATTATTTTCAATTTTAAAAAAAATAAAAAAATTAGCGATGCCCCACTGCCACGTCAGCAATCAACCACCTAACCAATCAACTGCCACGTCAACAAGGGGTGGGACCCACTACCATATCAGCTGCCACGCCAGCATGCCACGTCAGTAGGGTGGGTCCCACCTGCCACGTCAACATGGGCGGGTCCCACCTGCCACGTTAACAGGGGTGGGGCCCACCTGCCACTACAAGAATCTGCTATTATGCCAACGGAATTTACCAACGGATTGCTAATGGATCTATAAAGTTTGAAAAACGTAACTGACACCTAACGGATCACTAACGGATATTTACCAACGGAAATATCCGTTGGTAGAATGGGCACCAAATGTTCCCACCCAAAAATTGCCAATGGAAATGCTAATGGTTTACCAACGGACTTTTGCCAACGGAATACTAATGATATAATAACAGTTTAGTAACGGAGTACTAACGTCATAGCAACGGAATTTGCAATTTTTGTTTTGTTAGCAATCGGTTACTATTTTAGATCGATTAGATGTATTCCGTTACTAATCCGTTGTAAGAGGAGATAGATCCATTACTGTTCCGTTGGTAATATTAATCAAGAAATTAAATGCCTAACTACCTTATCTACTTTTCAAATATTTTGTGGTTTGAAAATGTGTTTTGTTCGGCAGCAACTTCTTCTCTTCACACTCAGCTTCTCTTTGTTCTTCACCAGCTTCTTCACCAACATTTTCAAAAGCTAAAGAATCATCCAACACAATATTTATTCTTCACTACAGCTTTCTTTGTTCATTCAACATTTTAAGGTGAGTTTAATTAAGGTAAGTTTGTATTTTGACTAATTAATTTTTATATGTTTTAAATATTTTTCTATAAATATATAAAAATTTGTTTTTTAGAGGTTTTAAATATTTTTTTAGGATTGCACCCTGGGAATATTGTTGCACTCAAATTGGTAACAAAAAAAAAAATACTGATACAAAAATTGATGTGCTCTGTTGCTATAATGATTTGAAAAGACAATTATGTTGTTTTGTTTTTATTTTGGATGGCTGATTTATGTTGTTTTGTAATGGTACAGCTTCCTTAATTGGGCACGTGCTAGATTCACTGAATTATTTTTTAAATGATTTCTTCGATGATCCAACCATACGGATCGATGTTAATTGATACTCATTCTAGTGTTGGGAAAAAATCATCAAAAAAAAGGCTCGGTTGTGACGCATCTTAACATAAACATTGTAATAGTATAGCTTCTTGTAACGGGGCGCGTGCCAGATTCACTGAATGATTTTTTAAAATGATTTCGTTGATGATCCAACCATATAGATGTTAATTGGTACGCATTCTAGTGTTGTGAAAAAATCATCAAAAAATAAAAAGGCTCGGTTGTGCCGTATCTTAACAAAAACGTTGTAATAGTACAGCTTCCAGTAACGGGGCGCGTGCTAGATTCACTAAATGATTTTTTAAAATGATTTCTTCGATGATCCAACTGTACGGATGGTAATTGGTACTCATTCTATTGTTGTCAAAAAATAATCAAAAATAAAAAGCCTTGGTTGTGCCGCATCTTAACAGAAACGTTGTAATGGTATAACTTCTTGTAACTAGGCGCGTGCCCTAAATGATTTTTTAAATGATTTCTTCGATAATCCAACCATACGGATATTAATTGGTACTCATTCTAGTGTTGGAAAAAAATAATCAAAAAATAAAAAGGTTCGATTGTGCCGCATCTTAACAAAAACGTTGTAATACTATAGCTTCCGGTAACAGGGAGCGTGCCAGATTCACTGAATCATACAGATGTTAATTGGTACTCATTCTAGTGTTGGGAAAAAATAATCAAAAAATAAAAAGGTTCGTTTGTGTCGCATCTTATCAGAAACGTCGTAATAGTATAGTTTCCAGTAACGGGGCGCGTGCAAGATCCATTGAATGATTTTTTTTAAAGATTTTTTCGACGATCCAACCGTACGAATGTTAATTGGTACTCATTCTATTGTTGGTAAAAAATAATCAAAAAATAAAAAGGCTTGGTTGTGCCGCATCTTAACAGAAACGTTGTAATGATACAACTTCTTGTAACGGGGCGCGTGCCAGGTTCACTGAATGATTTTTTTTAATGATTTATTCGACGATCTAACCGTACGGATGTTAATTGGTACTCACTCTATTGTTGGTAAAAAATAATCAAAAAACAAAAAGGCTTGGTTGTGCCGCATCTTAACAGAAACGTTGTTATGGTACACTTCTTGCAACTGGGCGCGAATGATTTTTTTAAATGATTAATTCGACAATCCAACCATACGGATATTAATTGGTACTCATTCTAGTGTTAGAAAAAAATAATCAAAAAATAAAAAGGCTCGGTTGTACCGCATCCTAATAGAAACATTGTAATGGTTGTGTCTCATCTTAACAAAATCGTTATAAAGTATAACAATGATGTATTTTAAATTAATATGTAATTTAATACAAATTTTAAGTTATATGATATTTGTTTAATTTAAGTTATAAAAATCTTTAAAATTATGCTTATGATACTTTTTTTAAAATTTTAAATTATGATATTTTTTTGAAATATATAATCTAAATAATTAATTAAAAAATAAAAAAAATGAAAACTTTTGTGTGAAAAATAGGCGGCACTTTTCCCTCGTAACAAATTAGTAAAATCCCGCCCCAGACAAAAATAATACTAAGTACACTTTCTCCGATTACCCACTCCTCCAGATGCGCTCTCTCTCTCGACTCTCTCTATTCTCTCTCTACTCTCCGAGAACTGAATTGAAAAAGCTCACACGAACTCTGTATCAAATCAAAGTTCTCTCTTCCTTTGGCTTCTTTGTTCTCTTCTTTATTTTGTTCTTTACCCTCTTCTCTTCAAAATTAGGGTTTAATTAATTTTGATTTTGCAGGTAATAAATCGGGGCTCCCTCGTTCGATTTAATTAATTGGTAAACACTCTTTCGATTTTTGATTTTGATTATGTTCTTTGTTGTTTTTTTTGATTTTGCTATTCTTAACTATTTTATTTTGATTTTCAATTAGGGGTTCAATTGGGGCTTTCTCTTCGTGATTTTATTTTGATTCTATGTAAGTAAGCAGTTTGTCCAATTTGCCAATCAGGTTAACAGAGATCCAATCTTTCTAATGAGATGTTGAAGATGCGCCAACAACTAGAGTGCTTACAGGCAGGACTTTGTGCTCGTGAGGGAGGAGCATCATCTAATGAATTTCTGGTACCGACATTCTTTTCTCAATCTCTCACTTTACATACTGTACTAAAGAAAACAAGTAATGCCTAGTATTTATTTATCTTTATCGGACTCCTTCCTCACTAGATTGGCTACTCTTGTGACATTGATGAGGAAACAGCGAAAGAGTGGGAGCATACTCTTCTACAAGATTCCAAGGACAAAGAATTACATGAATTGAAAAATCGATTAGAACAAAAAGAGGTATGACAATCCTGGTTATTTTTCATGAATTTGGAATCATCGAGAACAAGGATGTGATTGAATCATTGATTATGCTAGATTTATTAGTAAACTATATTTCTATATTTCTATTAAGTTCATGCTAGATTTGAGTTTTTTGATGCACTGTATTTTCTTTGTTGAGAGAAAAGATCCTCTTGTTTATTTTTGCCCCTTCATGTGTGCGAGCGCATACATATATTATAATTCTACAGACAGATAATAATTTTTAATTCATGAAAGCATCTATGATGACGTGCAATATTTTAGAACCTGTGCTATTCTCTAGTGAAGTTGCTGAGAATAAGTGAGCATTAGATTTGCTGTCTAGATCTTTAAGAAAAATTATGATGTGGAGTTACTGGTGTTTGCTCCGTCTTGTAGGTGTATACAAATAAATTTGGGGAGGGGTGGGGAAGATTGAATTCCTATAGTTATGTCTACTGTTCTTTTCAATTTTTGCAATTCATTATTTAGCAGAAAAATGATAATTTGCAATTCATGCTGGAGATTCACGAGTACAGAATAGGCTTTTAGCGTCGGTCAAAATAGCCATTAAGTGTCGGTTATTGGGCGTAGTATATGAAGGCGACACTATAGGTATAGGCCTATAGCATCGGTCAAAATGGCGATGCTAAAAGTCTATTATAGGCGTCGGTCAATTAAATAACCGACGCTAAAAGTCTGTTATAGGCGTCGGTCATTTAAACAACCGACGCTAAAAGTCTGTTATAGGCGTCGGTCATTGAAACAACCGTCGCTAAAAGTCATGTTAAAGGCGTCGATCATTGAAACAACCGACGCTAAAAGTCATGTCAAAGGCGTCGGTCATTGAAACAACCGACGCTAAAAGACATGTCAAAGGCGTCGGTCACTGAAACAACCGACGCTAAAAGTCAATTTTTTTTAAAAAAAAAATAAAAATTGCAATTCTAATAAACCAACAAACATTTAATCTTATAAATAATAAAAAATATTACATAATCATTTTGTACATCAATTTAGTCACACCAAGAATAATACATAAACTACTTTGTCTGAGTTTTTTGTGAGCCTTGGATCCAACTTGTTCACCGATAATTCATATCCAGTATCCAGTATCAGCCTATCAGCAATCAAGAACCCAGCCGAGTCATGGATGTGTTGAATATTTCTAAAAAAACATTACAGGAAATAAAATGGCATCAGAACTTACTATAAAAATACATTTGACAGGATGCAATTGCTAAAAATTATATATATCACATACATGTCCCAAAAGCCACGACAGGTTACAATGAATACTGGACTGGTAAAGACCTCGTGCAAGTTAGAAATGAAGTCAATAACTTGAGAAATCAACATGTGCATCTTTTCTCGTATTTCAACCTCTCCATCTGCTTCCTTTGTCTCTTCCAGAATCCTTTGTAGACGTGTGCTCCGGTTATCCTACACCTGTATTAAAATGCAAACAAGTTCTTATTGACGAAGTTTACAAGACTAAGATCCGTTGCACACAGAGTTCAGGATCAAATCCCTGCTACCCTAATCATGACCAACTACAGGATATTACGGTTTACAATTTATGATCATAACCCGTAAGCTCTGCTCCAGAATAACTAATAAATCAGTTCTATAATTCTATTTCTTAATATACCGGATAGTTGAATAATATGTGCATGCACCTAGTACTTAATTTAAAGTTTATATTTGAAATAATTTCTTTTACCAAGTGATTTATTTGATTTTTATAACATAGAGCATAGATTTTGTAAAGGCAAACCAAATAATATTTGAAAAAGTAATAATAAATGAGAAGCTTAAGACAAACTGATACATTGTAGAAAAAGAAACTAAAGATCTGCCTGTGTAAGTGATGAATGTACACATAAACATGTAACATGTAAGGACCGTCCATTTGGATGTACATAAATGTAATTTTGACAAGCAAAACTTTATTCAAGTAAGAACCACAAAACAATGTTGAGGTTTAAAGACAACCCTCATGTTGTACTTTATTACAGTAATAACCCAAAACAAATGCTCAAATTAAAAACACAAATGCAAAGATGTACCTTGTTTGTAGATTTGTGCATATTCTGTCCCAAAGATCCATGATATCAGTGCTAAACAATCCGGCAGAGCCAAATTCCCTACCATTGACAATTATTAAATGGCCAAAGCCATTTAAATGGATATTTCCAGTCAAGATTATTTCTCAAAAATCAATTAAGTGTAGTTGCAGCTGGGTTTGCTCAACTTTCGGGATCATGAACTGATAGCTCAATTTTGGTACAAAATGGTTGTTCCAGCCTGTTATAAAAAAGACATGAATATCTCCCAAAATTTTATAGGTCAAAAGCCAGAAATGCAATAAATTTGCCAAAACAGTTTATATGTGCAAAACTGTAAGCTTTTTCTAACATGGTCAGCATACGTTAAAACAAGTTAAGACATTGGCAACAAAGTCCTGATAACACAAAAACATCTATCATAATGACATTCAAGTAAAGTCTTGATTTTTTAAGTACCTCAATAGAGTAGCTCTACTTTTTTGCAGTGCAGTCCAATTAACAAAGAAAAAGAAAAAAAGATACAGATGAAATAAATTAGTACAACAGTTAAAAATGTTCTGGGCAGGTGTTCATGATCAGTATGCACAGGACAGAAACAACCACAACAAAAACACTGCACAAAATATGTGATAAGAGTAAGTTTAACATGGATAGTTTACTTGAAGACAAGAAAAGGCACAAAGATAGCTATATATTTTGATGACACATAAACATGAGTATATCGTAATGAAAATCAAGTTCTTGATTTCGTAAGTACGGGCAACAGAATATTTCTAGGTTTTGCGATGTAGGCGAGTCAAGAAACAAGAAAAAGATAGTGATTTGGGTTAAAAATAAGCCCTGAAGACATATTTAATGTGGCATTAATTAGGCCCAATATGGTCAAAACGTGGGGCCCATTAAATGGGCCCAAACCCTATTTATAATATTAATTTCGTAATTAATATTAAGGGTAATAACCAGCTCAGCAATAAGAGTCAAATAAGGATATTACTCCTGCCTGACTTAGCCTCCAAGGCACCTACTTCAACAAGGAAATTGATTCCTACAAGGAAGGAGTCTAGAACCTTCCTCAAGGCGGTGACTTGCCCACCAAGTCACCTAATTCCACCATGATTCTAGGGCTTCTCAGCCTATATAAAGGGTCTAACCCCTCATCCTCAGAACTACGTTTTTTGGCTTGATCTTTGATACGCATCAAAGTACGTAGGCATCTTGTGAAGGCAGATTCAGCCACGAGCACGAGAGCAGCCATTAAAGCACGAAGCTCACGCACCCTAGCATTAAATACAGCAAACCCTAGCCACAATCTAATAACCTAGTTTTTATTCCACAATAGATAGCCTAACAAAAAAAATACAATAATGGAATACTTGTTTTCCAACAGATATAAAAAATTTAATAAACAGAATCCTACTTATTTACATACAAAACTCAATGGAGACTAAAAACTAACCGGATAATGCATTAACAGTAGAAAGTTGAATGCAGGAAGTTTATGCCATGCAGTGGATTTCTAAATAAATAATGCAACGCTAAGGATGACAATATTAAACACGAGTAGGAATGTGAAATATATATATAACAATGACAATTGATTGTCATGGACCTGTTAAATAACAATCAATTTCTAAACCGTTGGATCGTTGATCCAACGGCCCCCCTGGATTACAAAATTTTTTTACTGTCCGCTATAATTTTCCGCGGATAGGCAGATTGCCTGTCCGCGGAAATTTTCCGCGGATAGGCAATCTGCCTATCCGCGGAAAATTATAGCGGACAGTAAAAAATTTTTTTTTAAATCTCAGCCGTTGGATCAACGATCCAACGGCTATGGAACCGATTGTTAAATAACCGGTCCCTGACAATCATTTGTCAGGGACCAGGACCCTATATATATATATATATATATATATATTCAAATAGATGCTAATTGCAATATGCAAAATCATGTGATAGTAGCGATTTTATGAAATGTAAATTTTTCATGGTATCATTTAAAAAGGGCGTTCATGACATATCTATAAAATCAAGGGTAACTGAATAATTTTATCAGGCCTCAATTGCCAGAACCAGCTCTATGTTATAATTTTGTGTGCAAATATGCGGGGTTGATGAGCAGAGAATGTGTAGAAAGTGTAAGAAAAACAACAAATTATGGAAAGTACAGTACACTATTTATGCTACCAATGGCAATAAAGCATTCAAAAGTTAAAACAGAAACTATCAAGCAAAAAAATTATATAATATTACAAATTCAACAAATTTACTCAATTACAATTATGAACCCAGAAAAGAAAACAAATAGCAGATATAAATTATAACCAAGAAAATATACATGTTACTCAATTACAATTTAAAGTAGAAAGATGTTGGAGTACTGGATAATTGTACTCCAACTAACTTCCTAATTATCGCTCCAGGATTCAACAGGACTAAAGAATATTTCAGTACTTTGATTACTTGGCATAAAGAATTACATAACATTACATAAAGAAAAAGATAGCCTAACAAAAAAAGATACGTCTGCAATTCGTCATTTAAATAGTCGAAGAACACAATTCCAAAATAGAAAATAGACTTGGTATCTCTTAAGAAATATGTGTGTGTGCACAAATGTGTTATATTTCAGAAAGATGGCTTAAAACAGATGTTACATTATAACAATCAAGAAGATGCTACATTATAAAATAGAGTACCAAGAATGCAGCATCAATCAAAATCAAGAAACATAAATACGTAGGTGTAATGCGTGCATAATCAAGAAAGTGATCAATATACCTGCTTCTTGGCAGTGTATGCATAGCATTGCAGTTCTTTCTTCAACGATGAACAAAGAGAAGTGGTGGCCATTGTAATCCGTATGTTTTTACTATGTTTCTTGGCACTAACGCTATTACTAAAGTTCACTCACCGACAATGTAATAGAAACTTGCTATTGAAACCTGAATATACAGATTTGCAGGCAATTAGTACAACATGAGGGCTGTCTTTAAACCTCAACATTGCAGCTAAGAAACTTCACTCACGTCGATTAAGAATCTATAACTTGGTGAGAAGCTTGAATTCAAAACTTAAAGCACCTAAAAAATCGAAAAAACAAATTAATTTAAAGAGAATTAATTAAAAACCCAAAGGTGCACATTATTGAAAAAACCCAAATTTAATTTATACCCAAATCGAACCCTAAAATTGGACCCCTAAACTTGAAATTCAAATCTTGGAAGATTTGAACCAAATCGAAGCCAAAGACAGATAGACTGAGAGTTCTAAGTCCAAAACGCCAAGTCGAAGAAGATGAACCAGATAGAAGTACAGAGATGAACCCCAGAGAGAGAGACCAATCGCCAGTGAGATGAACCAGAGAGAGACCAATCGCTAGAGAGAAAAGTAGCCAGATCAAATTAGAGTAATCGCCATTAATCGCTAGAGAGAGAAGCAGCCATCGATTGTGAGAAAGTGATGGTAAGAGATTGTAATCGACCAGAGAGAAGTAGAGAGAGAGCAAACTGATAGATTGTGTTTCATCGAATTGTTTTGAAGTAATATAAATATATTACTTCAAATATTTAAATATATTAAATTTTAATTTTTTTATAGTATAATGTGAATAATATGTGTAATACGGGTAAAACATTTTTTTTATATAATTTAGTTTTTTTTAAAAAAATTATAATACTTTTAGCGTCGGTCAAATGTAGGGCGACACATAAAATACAAAAGGGTCAGTGTAGGCGTCGGTTGAGTAAAGACCGACGCTAAAGGATCAGTTTTAGGTGTCGGTTGTTTATGACCAACGCTAAAGGGGTGGTTTTAGGTGTCGGTTGAGTAAAGACCGACGCTAAAGGGTTGAGTAAAGGGTCAATTTTAGGCATCGGTCAAGTAAAGACCGACGCTAAAGGGTTAGTTTTAGGTGTCAGTTGCTTGTGACGACGATAAAGGTCAGTTTTAGGCGTCGGTTGAGTAAAGACCGACGCTAAAAGGTCAATTTTAGGCGTCGGTTGTTTCATACCCGACGCAAAAGGTCCAACACAAATGACATTAAGTGTCGGTTAAGCTAGCAACCGACGCCTAAAGTAAGTATAGGCCACGGCTCTCTATATAACCGTTGCTAAAAGTGTGACGCTAAAAGACAGTTCTGTACTAGTGATTGTATTTGTAGGAATGGTAGGCTGAGCCCACATACAAAGTCATATTGCTCTTCACATGTTCCTCGTTGCACAAAATATTAATTTACCATCATATTAGCAAAAAATGAGATTTATTAATATGAACAAATGGTCTCTTCCTCTGTTTTATTTTCTGTTTTTATTTATCTTTAGCCTCCTTATTGTATGATCAATTGAATAGTACTAAAATCTTGTAACTGGATGTCAAATGGCCATTAAACACCATAACATTGTTGCTGTGTAGATTGGAAAGGCATTGTAGTGTTAATAACACTGAATTTATGAGTATGTAGGTTTACATTTATCCTATTCTTATGTTTCTATTTCTGCCATCATCAGTTATTAGATATTAAATCCAAGTCTTTGTTTTCCCTGGCCAGCAAATCAGAATATGTTGTGTACAAGCTTAAAGAGATGTGAAAGATATCAGAGAAAGACATATTGCAGATATGTGATCAATTCAACAAGCTTGATCGCAACAATTCCGGGAAGCTTACACTGCCTGATCTGTTCGGGGGTAGTAGATTATAGCATAGAAAGTTCGATTTGTAGTGAGACTAGACAATGTCTCTAGTGTGTTTGTAATGTATAAACGTATATGGAGAAGGGTACATTTTGTAGTGGAAGCTATATATATGCATGGGACTATGAGAAAGTTGTAAATACTTGAAGAATCGAACTAGTATGAGAAAATATTTAGATCTTGTAAATTGATATATCATATTTTGAATAATATGATCATATTATTCTAGCTACTGGTACTTACATTTTGAAAATATGATCAGTGTAATCGTCCGGTCTTAGCAAATAATATCAATAGAATATTCGTTATGAAGTCGGTTGTTAAATAAAACAATGAAAATTATGTTGGCATTTGGTTACTAATAATACTAACAGAATATCCGTTGCGAGTCGGTTGGGTTATGGTTGTTTGTAAAAAACAGGAATTACTAGTTTGTTGGCATTCCGTTGTTAAGTTTAGTAACGAAAATAAATCCGTTGTTAGAGACTTCCCAACGACGTTTATACCAACAGATTATTTCCGTTGGTATTCCGTTGGTATCATGTTTTACCAACGGATTTCCTTCCTATGCCAACGGATATTTCTGTTACCAAAATAGGATATTCTTGTAGTGTGCCACGTCAGCATGTCACGACAGCAGGGTGGGACCCACTGCCACTTCAGCATGCCACGTTAGCAAAGTCCAATCAGTAGTGTGGGGCCCACTGCCACGTCGGCGCATAGTCAGCATTGCCCAGTCAACATTATAATATAAAAAAAACATAATAGTATAATACATTATAAAACATCTACGCCAACACTTTTCATGTCAAAGCTAACACAAATACTTGGTGTTGTAATAGGTAAGGATGAAAATAACTACGGCATCACTTTTTCATGTGGCAACACCTTGCAAAAATGTTGTGTAAAGTCATCTATGGCGTAGTGTTATAATATGTATTAATATAATTTTAAAATTTTTATTTAATTATTTATGCTTTTCTTGTATTTTTGTTTCGTGTCATGTATTCAAGAATAAAACCAAAATTGATACTAAATTTATCTATATAATTTCGTGTTTATATATTTTTGTGTTCATATACCAAAACAATAAACACAAATATGATATGAGTTAAGTTCTATGGAGACCAATATTTGAGTGGAGACCGTGGAGATCATGTACATTATGCATTCAAAATATTGCAAAACATATATATTTGCAAAAGATGTTCAATAAACATTATTATTTTATTCAAAATCTTAAAAATCATATATGATTTGCTAGCAAAACATGTTTTGAAGAACAATACGTTATGCAATATTTTGTTTACAAAACATACATGATTTTCAAGATTTTTAATGAAATTTGCATGTAAAACATATTTGATTTTCAATATTTTCAATAAAATAAATGTAATAGTGATTTTAATAGAATATGATTTTTAATGAATAAGTTTTTGTAATGTTTTGATTGATATATAGTCTTTTATCTCCACTAAAAAAGTTGGTGTTCATAGAACTTAACTCAATATTATGATACTCCCTTTGTCCCATCCATTTGTTTACACTTTTTTGTCACTTTCTGACACGCATTTTAAGGTGAATTTTAAGGATAGTTCCATAACTTATTTTTCAATTTTTTTTTGTATAAAAATAGGATTATTCTATTTTTATACAAAAAAAAAATTAAAAAAATAAGTTATGGAACTATCCTTAAAATCTACCTTAAAATACGTGTCGACATCCTATTTTGAAACGATAACAAATGGACGGGACAGGGAGTATTATTTTTGTGTTGTGTTACGATGTTGTATATGAAATTGCCGACCTGCGTACATGCATGGCTGTGGCAGACCTGCCTGACCAGGATGTCACCAAGAATTAGTTAAAAACAAGCACGACTCTCAGTAAAGCCAAAAATAGAAGTAAAATGATAAGGGTCCGCTAGCTACAATAAAATAAGTGTTTTATAATATAAAATACAGTATGATAAATTATCTTCTATTACCTCTGTTCTAAAATTCGGCGATTAATCGGGATTAATCATCGATTAATCGCTGTTCGGTAAAGAACCGAACTGATTTTACAAAAATCGGCCAAAAAATCGTTTTTCCAAAAATCGGGATTAATCGGCCAAAAATCGGATTAATCGGTCAAAAATCGGCATTATTGATAAAAAATTGAAAAATATGTAGAAAAATTCAAAAAATTCAAAAATTATACAATTGAATAAATTTTAAGAAAAATATTATTCTCATATACTAAACTAATATTTTAAACGGTTAAATCATGAATTTTATCAATTTTTTCTCTCATTTTGACCCCAATTCAAAAATTAAATCTTAAAATTTATATTTACTTTAATTATGATATATATTTTAAATATATTTGTATAAATATATGATAATTATTCATGTATAATCAAAATAATAAAATAATTATGTATATTAATAATAATTATATTTAAAAATAATATTAAATTATTTCCGATTAATGATCCGATTAATCATTCCGATTAATCCCCGATTACCCGATTAATCCCTGGACGGTGCCTCTACCGATTAAATCCAATTCCCGCTTTTTACAACACTGTCTACTACTATCAATTATTGCTAGGCGGCGTGCATAACTACAGATGATTTACGATTGATATTTTATTCTTAATTGTTTTTATAATTTTAGGTATAAAACTAGGTTTTTGAGCATTAAACTTAAAAAATCTAAAAAACTAAGTTCAATCGTCTAGAAGAACATTTGAAAACAAACCAAAATGTCTTTGATCATTGCCTAATATTTTTTTCAGGCAATCCTATAATTTAAAAAGTGAAAATTAATTATCAGCGACAAAAAAGTTTAAAATAGTGAAACAATATAAATAAGGTATAGTTATATGTATTTACTCACTCCGTCCCTCTCATTTCTTTAGGGTTTCTATTTTGGGACGTCCCTTTCATTTCTTCACATATCATAAATAGTGGAGTAACTTTTAACAATAAAATAAATATTACATCCACTACTTCACTCTACTTTTTCAATACTTTACATTATTACACCCATTACTTCACTTATTTTAATAATAAAATCACTATTACACCCACTACTTCACTTATTTTAATAATAAAATTACTATTATCCCCAATACTTCATTTATCTTAACAATATTTCTTGGTTTCCGTTAGGGGTGAGCAAAATTTTCCAAACCCGTCCAAACCGCCCAATCCAAACCGTCCAAACCAGAATTTACGGTTTTGTAACGGTTCGGGTTGGTAACGGTTTCGATTTTTTAAAAACCGAAAAATAATGGGTGGGTTCGGTTTGCCTTGTCAACCCAACCAATATAACCCGTTCCACCCGAATATATAATAACATATATTAACTAATTTTTATTATTATTTAAGAAATATAATTCAAATTAATAATTAACATATAATTATATAAAAAAAATGTGCTTACAAGTTACAATATCACATATGTAAACTTATTACTTTCATGCATGATCATATCTTATCGGGTTGAATTACTATTTGATTAGTTTATAAACAACCATCTACGAGCTAGTTTGGTGACATTCTCAACTTTTAAAAGCATGCCCAGGGGTGGCTGCTCTTCCTATTCTGGCATTGAAAACTTATTACTTATTGATTGGTTATTGAAAACTTATTACTTATTGGTTGTTATAAACTTGGAAAACTCTTGCGATATGCTGGAGTTTCTTTTATAGTAGCTTGGACAGAAGTTTAAGAATCTACCTTGAATTAAAACTAAGATGCTTGTACAGTTCAAGAATCTATCATAAGCATGTCTGTGTTGAAATGTGTTGAAAGAATCTATCATAATCATGCATCTTGGTTCTGAGTTCTAATGTTTGTTTTATAATTTTTTGTTAATGTTTCAGGTCTGTGTTGAAAGAGGTGACAAGTTGAAGGCTTGTGCATTTTATATCCGATTTTTAATTTATTTTTAATTATGTAATATTTTGAATGGTGATGTATGATTATATTTTATGAGATTTTGTACGTTATTTTGCTAGTTTGTAAGACTTTGTAACTTAATTAGCAGACTTTGATGATATTTTGTGATGTCAGTCCATTGATGCATTGGTCAATTGTGTCGATTAATTTTTTACAAGTTTAAAATTTTTTAAGTGGTTTAAAACCCAACCCGCCCAAACCAAACCGTTATAATTTGGACGGTTTTTTTTAGTACTAACGGTAACGGTTATGGTAACGGGTTGTTAAAATCCAAAACCGTAAAATATGGGTTGGGTGGTTTAGTACTTTCAACCCGACCATTGCTCACTCCTAGTTTCCGTGCAAAAAGACAACGTAAAGAACCTTGAGGGACAGAGGGAATATATATATTAAAATCTAGACGAAATGCATGAATTTTATTAGTCTATACACCTGACCAACCAAGAACGTTAGGTGGTGCAGTGTGTTGTTCTTTGTTCATGGTTCATTTAGGTACATGTTATCGGACGTAAAATGTTACTCCCTCTGTCCCAACCAATTGTTTACACTTTCCTTTTTGGGACGTCCCAACCAATTCTTTACGTTTCCTAAAATAGTAAGTTTTAACACTATTACACCCACTACTTCACTTATTTTAACAATACTTTACACTATTACACCCACTACTTCACTTATTTTAACAATAAAATCACTATTACACTCACTACTTCACTTATTTTAATAATAAAATCACTATTACACCCACTACTTCATTTATTTTAACAATATTACACCCACTATTCTTGATCTCCGTGCCCAAACCAAATGTAAACAATTGGCCGGGACGGAGGGAGTAATTTTTATGAATCGGGTATGATGATCCATGAATCGGATATATATGCGGGTTGATATAACGATCCCTTTTATAATTTTTTTTAATAAACATTATGTATACACTTGTTATTGTACATACTATGTATTTATATTTTAGTTATTGTTTATATATTTAAGTATATATTAAGATATTTACTTTTAAACAAAAATATAAAAGATAAATTGATCAGAAAATGCAAAATTTTAAATTATACCCCCTCCGTCCTTTATTTCTTTTCCTGTTAATCATTATCACGCTTGTCAATGCATACTTTTGATCGTTAATATCTTTAATTTCGTTTTAGTACTAAATATAAAAACTTCAATATATTAAAATACTCACAAATACGAATTCAACAAGATCACTCTTGATTATATTTTGTCTTATAAATTATGCATAAATTAGTAGTCAATCGCTTACAATGAACAGTGTAAAAAATTAAAATAGAAAAAGAAAAAAGATACAAAGAGAGTAGTAAGGTGGCGAGAACTTCTAATACGTATTCTAACGGGTAATCAAATCAGTTGTATCTTTTCTTCCATCTGCATCCAAAACCTGACATTTCTTATACCTTCTATAGATTAGGTTTTAAGAATAATTTTAATCAAATGATATCAAGCTATTTTTTTACCACCTTATCACATTCTCCTTCCTAAGTAATGATCTCCAGAATAAAAGGTGGATCACCGGAGTTAGCGAACTGGACCGTGATCCCAGCTATCCATATCAAAGAGGAATCGTATTCCGGAACAAACGAACTGAATCGCCGTTCAATAAGCCCACGAACTAGGTCTGGCAGCGGGTCGGATTCGGATCGAATTACCCTAAATCCATATCCAAAGATCCGCTAAGAATTTTCGGATTCGGATCAGATCGGATCAGGGGTCGGATATTTTTTAGATCGATCCATATCCGATCCGTTCGGATTTCGGGTTATCGGATCGGACCTCCGATCCGTTTCATAAATTTTAAAAATATAATTTTTTTATTTTTTTGAATTAAAAAATACTTCCTCCGTCTCTCTCATTTCTTTACGGTTCTTATTTTGGGACGTCCCTCTCATTTCTTTACATACCATAAATAGTAACTTTTAACAAAAAATAAATTATTACATCCACTACTTCACTCCACTTTTTCAACACTTTACACTATTACACTCACTACTTCACTTATTTTAACAATAAAATCACTATTACACCCACTACTTCACTTATTTTAACAATAAAATTACTATTACCCCCACTACTTCATTTATCTTAACAATATTCCTTGGTCTCCGTGCAAAAATGCAACGTAAAGAATCTTATGGGACGGAGGGAGTAGTATTTTAAATTTTTTTGATGAAATAAAAATTAAAATTATGACAGATACATTAACAAATCCAAATTTATATTTCAAAATAATATTGTTTATAAAAAAAATTGTATATCATATAGGTTTTATATATATATTTCATATATATATTATATATTACATAAATATATAAAATATATAATAAATACAATATATTCGGATCGAAGTGTTATCGGATCTGATCATACAAAATTCATATCCGTTCTTTATCGGATCGGACCCTTATCGGATCAGATCATTAACGATTCGGATATTTTTTAGAAGAATCCATACCCACTAATTTAACTACGGATCAGATCGAATATCCGATCCATTGACAGGCCTACCACAAACCATGCAACAGTGAGGTGGTGTACTCTGTAAAAAAAAAAAAAAGAAGGTAGGTTAGCTGTTCAAAACATAAATTTAATTTGTGACATTAATGGGATTGGACATCGAGATAAAGATTGAATGTGAACGTGTCAATACACAAATCATATGTGACAAGAAAAATTCACCAAACGACACAAAGAAAAATTGTTGCTCAGAAAATATTACTCACATTAAGAGTTTTTAAATTCTCTACCTTCGACCATCAGAAAATGCTCAAATGTAATACTTCAACTTAACATCAATTCAAACACAAGAGATCCGTCAAATTTGAGGACGTTTAAGATAACCTTTTCTTTGAATTTAAAATAAAATTTGATCACGCAGGATTAATTTTTTTTTAAATTATAAATAGTTAAGTTTGATCTTAACTGAGATTTCAAAAAGTTTAAAATTACATATTTTGTGGAAGTTTTAAAATTTTGAATTTTGAAATGTAGGATGTTCGCACTAAATCACGCAAACGTACGCGGTCATAAGTAATATAAGATTGAGTAGAGTTCGTTCCCACAGAGACTAGCTAACTGGTATATTTCAGATTATGCAACTTATGCAACAATGTATGATTATTATTCACTGCTAAGACAAGTATCAAAGTTGGGTTTTGATTAACTAAATTAACTAAGAAGAAAATTAACAATAATAAGAATTAACTAACTAATGAGATTAAAGTCGGATTACTTATAAGAGATAAAACATGGGATCCTAACTTCATTATATACTTCGTTTAGAGTTGATGCCTTGAATAAATGTATGTGATGGTTATGATAACTGATCGGACAACACGAAACAAGTACGCGCTACGTGTCGATATACGTTTACCAAACTACTCAACATCCACAAAACAGATAGAAGTTGGGTAGACTCCAATTATGTTTAGACCCTATATGTCAATAAGATTTGAAAAAATAACGGTTTAAGTACAAGTTATCCATTGAGATCACATAGGGCAGCGTAAGATGGTTAAAATTACACTACGAATCATGCATGTCAAAACATCCATAAACCTACGCTAGCATGGCAAGTTCTAAACCTCTATATCGACTTTCGCTTCAATAGAGATTAACAAAACAACTTAGATGTTAGCTACGCATCTAAGAAGAATAAGCACAACCATACGAGGAAATCAATAATTCATCACACACAAATCTTTAAATTAAACAAACTACTAAACTCCGTAAATAAATCCGTTAGAATCCCATGACAACGATTAGTTCATAATCGAACCGCTCGTCATTATGGGATCTAATGATAACATGATAATAAACAAGATCTAAATAAAAACAATAGTGCTAGAGTAATAAGGTTTAGAAAACAAATCCAAAACGAGCATCCAAAAGTATTGCCTAATTAGAAGAATAGAAAGATGTAGATCTAGATCTCCGATAGTTGTCACGATCTTCCGTGAATCCTTCTCCAAATCTTGTTCTAGTGGCTCTCTCTGATAAAAATGTCATCTTCTATTGAAAACTTGTGTTTAAATAGCCTCCCCGTGCCTTGGTCGTCAAGAAAAATTGAAACAGAATTAAATTAGGATTTTTCAGCATTTGACACATCGCGCTCGCGCCACTTTCAATTCAACCTAACGCGCCCGCGCCACTTTCATGCGCGCACACGCCCTATTTGCTGGAACACTTTGCTACAAACAGATCTGTCTTCTTCCGAGCTTTCCAAAGACTTCTAACGGGCCTCAAACAGACTTGTAGAACTCCCGATATGGCGAAAATAGTGAAGACTGCGCAATCTACCCTGAAAATCCGAATTTTAATCAACTTAGCCTCCAACTCTTGCTATTTAAACTCCAACCCCTCCTTTATTATATTTACTTGATAGTTCTTTTCTTGACGTATCTCTGGCCTTCTTCTGGCCTCCTACTCCCGAGCTAAATTTCACCACAATTATGTCATTAAACACTACCAATGCCTCCAGCTATTAGTTCTGCAAAACTCAATGCAAACACATTAAAAACACCACATACTTGAGGTCAAGTTAATCAATTTAAGCCGATACGAAGCGTTCTAAGTGGATATGAAATCCACTTATCATAGTACCTAAAATTAGGGATGAGCAAACCAAATAATCGGTTATCTGATCATGTTTAGTACAATTAAGATCGGATATTAATATTAGAGATAGATGTGCCTGAGAATGACCTCAGGTAGCATCCTGAGTTTAAAACCTTTCTAAACATACACATAAGGGTATTTATGTAAATTAATATGAAAATAATAATATTTACAGCTCTGCCACTCAAAATTTGTACTACAAACACATATAATCTCATAAAACACCTGAGGCGGAGTAGTTTTCTCTAAATATTAATAGAGTAAGATATTACAAATATGGAAGGAAGTTGATTCTAAGTGGCCCAAGTTATCTTCACATTCTAGAAATGTTCCATTAACTTTATTCACCAGTAAATTCAATCATTTTCACCGTACAAATGTTGACTACTCTTCTTGATCAAGTTTCATTTGAATTTACAATCTTCTAGCCGAGTTTAGTATGAAAAGGAAGTCTATTATGTGATGTGATGTACTCCCTCCGTCCCAAGGAGTTGTTTACATTTGCTTTTTGCACGTAAACCAAGATAGTGAGTGTAATATTGTTAAAATAAGTGAGTTAGTGGGTGTAATAGTGATTTTATTGTTAAACTAAGTGAGTTAGTGGGTGTAATAGTATAAAGTGTTGAAAAAGTGTAATGAAGTAGTGGATGTAATAAAGTATTTTATTGTTAAAAGTTACTATTTTAGGAAATGTAAAGAATTGGTTGGGACATCCCAAAAAGGAAAGTGTAAAGAAATGGATGGGACAGAGGGAGTAACGTTTGTAATGATATTGATGTATTTATTCAAGGGTCCTGGTCCCTGACAAATGATTGTCAGGGACCGGTTATTTAACAATCGGTTCCATAGCCGTTGGATCGTTGATCCAACGGCTGAGATTAAAAAAAAAAAATTTTTACTGTCCGCTATAATTTTCCGCGGATAGGCAGATTGCCTATCCGCGGAAAATTTCCGCGGACAGGCAATCTGCCTATCCGCGGAAAATTATAGCGGACAGTAAAAAAATTTTGTAATCCAGGGGGCCGTTTGATCAACGATCCAACGGTTTAGAAACTGATTGTTATTTAACAGGTCCATGACAATCATTTGTCATGGACCAAAACCCTTTATTCAATTATTTATACAAAATCTAGAAAAATTATGACATAAAAAACAAGTGTATGACACGTACAAGAAGGAATACCTTCTGCTAAAAAAGATTTTGTTGTGGAATTATCCCATATATGTCAATTTGTTGGGTAGTATTAATCAAAGATATAATGGGTTTCAACCCAATATGATATTATGGGTTTAGCTGATTCAAGATATATATAGATAAGATATTAATTATTTGTGTAGATAATTATTATGTGTATGTTTGGGGTATCTTAAAATAAGTAGCTTATGACTTATAAGCACTTATGTCATATAAGTGATGAGTAGAGCAGTCAGTAGAGTGTTTGGTAAATCAGAATTTATAATCAGTAGACTGTTTGGGTAAATCAGAACTTATAAGTTAACTTATTTTTATAATTTTCAAAATATTGTTTTTTATATATAACAATGGATATCAATGGATAGATCTCGATGAATAGGGAAATTTGATATATACATATCAATTTTCTAATGAATGGATCGAGAGATATATGGTTTTGAAGATTTGAAGGATATTATATATTACGTATATCGAGAATAAGTTATAAGTTATAAGTTGAAAGTTAAGAATTCTTAACATTCAACTTATGAGTTTATAAGTTATAAGTTGAGCTAAAACTTATTTTGGCAAACACCCCCCATAAGTGCTTATGACCTTATAAGCCATAAGTGCACACGAAAATGAGTTGCCAAACAGGCCCTATATATGATATGTCTTGATCACAAAGTTTGAAAATTAGGTATCAAGAATTGGAAGGCTTGCAGAATAAGTATGTTAAGACTTGTAGAACAAGTATGGTAAATCTTGATAGTTAAGTTCTGGATGGCTATATATACATATTAATATTATGTTGAGTAAATTGCATATTGTGTACCTAAAGTTTCAAGTTGGTGCACTTTGTGTACTCAAAGTATCATATCTAGCAAAATGCATGCTGAAATTTGCAGAACCGTGCAGAATGCATACTATCGTTAAATGTCACTAACACCGTGAGGGCATTTGTGTCATTCTGCGCAACAGCAATATGTTTTGTACTGAGCGGATATAAATATTTTTTATTCTTAAATAATATAATTAATTATATAAATTATTTAAACACTATTACTTTACATAATATAATTTATAACGGAGATACTAGAATTTTTTATTGTGCATATTTTTTCAAGTATAACATTTTTTTTTAATAAATATTACCTATGTTACTAACATAGTACATTAATGTGTTCTTTAAATAATAAATTGTTTCTTATAAATATTTTTGATTTGATTAAATGCATTATTTTCAAGTATAACATTTTTTTAATAAATATTACCTATGTTACCAACATAGTACATTAATGTGTTCTTTAGTTTTGTATATATAATTTAATTTGATTGAACTTATTTTTATGTTTGTACGTGATATGAGCCCTATATTCACATCAACAAAATCAATTAAAATGTTTTGGTTTTGCACGTGATTTGCAAAAAAATGATTTATATTCAATTTGCTATATCTACAACTGCTAGTAAAAAAATACTTTTATTAGAATATTGGATTAAAAAAAATTAAAATTTTTAGTTGAATGTACCACTTTGAAGAATATACACTCTTGTAGCATAATTTTATTTAACGTATTCATTGAAATTGTTGTTAAAAATATAGATAAACAGTACTCTCTCCGTCCTAAATTACTTGTTCAATTTAACTTTTGCGCGTATTTTAAGCAATATTGTAAAAATCGCTAGGCGGGTCTAGGCGGTGAGCCTACCTTCTAGCAATTAATCGGATAGGCGGCGATTAATCGGAATGATTAATCGGAACATTAATCGGATGTATTAAAATATTTTTTTTTATATAATTTAATTTTAATATTTAAAAATATATTTTAAACCGCCTAATCCCGACTAATTCCGCCTAATCCCGCCTAGGCGCCGCCTAGGGCCGCCTAGGACCGCCTAGGCGCCGTCTAATCAAAAAAACGCCTAATGACCGATTTTTACAGATTTCAAAATATATTTTCTAAATAAAATTTTAATATTAAAATTTTATTTATGTGGAAAATGGTCAACTAATTTGAAACGGAGGAAAATACTAAAATACCCTTCTTTTTCTATCTCATTTTACAAAGCAAAGTAACGGTGTTAAAAGATATTGACGGAAGTATGCATTTTGCAAGTCTCTGCAAACTTCAGCATGCATTTCGCTAGATACCAAATTTTGGGTACACAAAGTGCACCAACTTGAAACTTTGGGTACACAATATGCAATTTACTCTATTATGTTTAATAGTGTGAATGCTTAAGAGATGCAGTATTTGGTGTTGTTTATTTGGCGTTGTTTGGAAGATGCTTGGGCATTGTTTGGCTCAAGTATTGGGTTTGGGACACCGTTAAGGTGTTACGGTTTTGATGTATTATTAATAATAGTTTGGATGAGTTAATTGCAAAAAAGTGGCCAGATTTTACACTCATTTTCAAAAAAGTTGCCAGATTTTCAATTTTGTAAAATGATGGCCAGACTTGCCTTTTTCCTTTCAAAAAAGTGGCTGAAGATGATTTTCAGCTTATTTGGGAGGGGTAAAATGGGAAAAATATGTTATTTTACTAAAACATAATGCTAAAAACCCCAAAAATTATCCAAAAAATCCCCAAATTAATATGTGTCACCATATGATTGGTTATATTCGTAATAATAATAATAATAATAATAATGCCCCCTCCATGCATGCACATAAATTGACTAATTAAATCTTGACAACTCATATTTGTGAATTTTTTGGTGAATTGATGTGCATACATGGGGGCATTATTATTATTACGAATATAACCAATCATATGGTGACACATATTAATTTGGGAATTTTTGTGGACAATTATTGGGATCTCTAGCATTTTTTTCCTATTTTACCCCTGCCAAAAAGCTAAAAATCGTCTGTAGCCACCTTTTTGAAAGGAAAAAGGTAAGGCTGACCACCATTTTGCAAAATTGAAAATGTGGCCACTTTTTTGAAAATGAGTGTAAAATCTGGCCACCACTTTGAAGTTTACTCTAGTTTGGATTAATTATACGAGTTGGGATGTGGGTGTTTTCGCGTCAAATATTTGTGTGTTCTTGTTTTATTTTTACATATTTTTAATAGAAGTAGAAGTAATAATAGAATAACGTGTTACCATGCTTTGGTAGATCTTGTCAACTAATCGATTTGTTGTGTGTGTACTTTACATTGGTGTTTTGTGAATCTCAGATTGTGTAAGTCCCCTAACAAGTGGTATTAGAGCCAAGGTTCGGGTTCGTGATGGATGAGGTTGAGGGAAAGTTTGAGGTTCAATTAGTATGGCAGAACATGATGAAGGATTTGATGACAAGAAGATTGCTAAAGCGGGTAGAGACAAAGTTACGTGCAGTATGGATTATTCGGTTGGCCCTTGCACCGTGGATCTATCTTGTTGTTCTTGAAGAGTGAGATTCTCAAGAAAGATATGTTCGGACTCAAGATGAAAAAAGATGAAAGAGGTCATCGCAAGTGTTTCAATGACTTGATTAACCATGTGAACTATTTGGATGATACTAGTGATTTTCTTCAGGAGATCGAAGGATTGTGAAAGCAAGGATATGGTGACTCAACATGTGGAAGAGCACTCGTGGTGTTTGATGCACATGATTTTGTAGATAGATAAACCGTTATGATAAAGAACGATGGTTTGGAGGGTCACTATACAGGTCTTAGCGATACTCAAGATTTGAAGAACAAGAGGAGGAGATTCTTATTCGAGGGGAGGCATTGGCGAATGTACATCGATGGCTTGATGGTTATCGTTCAATCTGATATTGGAGTATTTGGTTGAATGGGAAGATTGTTGGGTTCCAACCCAATACGATGTTATGGGCTTGGGTGATCCAAGATATATATGGGTAAGATAATAATTGTATGTTTAGACAATTATTATATATGGTATGTCTTGATCACAAAGTTTGGAAATTAGGTACCAAGAATTGGAAGGCTTGTAGAACAAGTACGGTAAGACTTGTAGATCAAGTATGATAAGTCTTGGTGGCTAAGTTTTGGATGACAATATATACATAGTCATATTATGCTTGATAGTGTGAATGCTTAATAGATGTAGTCTTAGGTATATTTGGGAGACGCTTGAGCATTGTGTGGCTCAAGTATCGGGTTTGGGACACCGTTGAGGTGTTATTGTTTTGATGTTTTATTAATAATTGTTTGGTTTAATAATAGGAGTTGGGACGTGGGTGTTTTCGCGTCAAATATTTGTGTGTTCTTGTTTTACTTATACTTATTGTTAATAGAAGTAGAAGTAATAATTGAATAAAGTGTGACCGCACTTTGGTGGATCTTGTCAACTAATCGATTAGTTGTGTGTGTGCTCTGTATTGGTGGTTTGTAAATCTTTGATTGTGTAAGTTCCCTAACAATAACGTGTGTACTATTTAGGTTGATGGAACGAAAACTATAAGGTTGGTTAATTACTGTAAGACGGTGGTCATGAGACATCACATGTGGTTGCCTTGTCATCATCCATATCGGTGATAGAAACAAATTTTGATGGCACCGTGGAAAAATAACTGCTCCAATTCCATTAATGGGAGAAGAGGTGCTTCAAAAAAGTACAATATCTGATCGAACATGTCTTTGGTAAAACGCAACGCCAATCTCGACTCAAGAAAAGTGATGATTGGCCTACTTGAAAGAAGGTTTTATATTCTTTGAGCTTGAGTAATGGAAGACTTTTTTATTAGGCATGTTCTCGATGTGATGCATATCGAGAAAAATATATACGAAATTTTACTCGGTTCCTTGCTTAATATACTAAATAAGACAAAAGACAAGGAAACTGTCCGTCTTGACATGACTAAAATCTCATGCTGGAATGAAATCTCATGTCTCTCATATGATTTTGCATTATTTTCTCCCATTTGCAATTTGGTCGTCGTTGCAAACACAAGTCAGACACACTGTTATTAGGTTTTGTCTAATTTCATGAAAATTTGTAGTAAAGTTATTGAGGTTGACAAGTTGAAGATATACAATCGTAGTTGGTAGAAAATTTATGCCAGCTTGAAAAATACTTTCATGCTTCCTTGTTTGATTTGATGTTTAGTCTCTCGGTTCATCTTGTACGAGAAGTTGCAAGATGAGAAGTTGAATTTTGCAAACTAGTTTCTTTAGGTGGATGTATTCTTTTAATAAATATATGAAAATATTTAAGGGATATATAAGCAATTGAGCTCGTGTAGAAGGTTGCATTATTGAGGCCTATATTGCAAAAAAGGTCGTTCAGTGTTTAATGAACAATGACGAATCGACTATTGGGTTACCGAAAAATGGTAGGCATACGAAAGATACCATTTTATGGCCATTATCTGGTGCAACAATGATAACTCCGAGCGGCACTGATTTTCACCTTGCACATTCATTTGTTCTAGATAATACTACCATTGTTATGCCATATTTTGAGCAAGTCCTAATTTTGTTTTCATATTATGTATACACATTTCATTTTCGATGACCCAACATCCAGAATATGAAAATGATGAACTGTGGTTAAAGAACAAGCAAAAGAAGACAATCCGAAATGGATTAAGAAAAAGGTATTTTTTGTGTTTACTTACTTAATTTTTCTGCATTTTTTACAACTCATTAGCTTATAAAAAATCATTTTACGATTTACAGGTTCTTTTTTAAGGATTGCTTCAGATTTGGTCGATGAGAAAAAGGTAACATAAGAGATAAGATGGATTGTAGATGAGCCCGACAAAGATATCCCTACATTCAGTGGATACAGAATGGATTGGGTTATCTTCAATACCCAATACAATGGCGTATGTGAAGAAACCGATACAATGGTTGTGCATGGTAAGGATCATGTTACATTGATCATGTTTCATGAACAATTTACTGGATTACGACAAATGTATGGGTTTATAGGACTAGTATTATAACAATTTTAGGGTCTCTATTGTCTGTTATAAGTGGATGGATAAGAACAAAAGAATTATGGTAGATGATTTGGGATATACATTGATTAAATATAATAGGTTAGGATTTTAAATTTCCATTTGTGTTAACAAAATTGTTAAACAAAGTTTTTACATCGATGACCCTCTTGACAAATTATGGTCATTGGTGCTGAAATTACCCGAGAGATGGTACTACGAAGACAACAATGATGAAAATGAAATTGCTTGAGCTAGAATGACCTTTTTTTTTACCAAATTTATCGTATATTGATTCACTTGATGAGGACTCGGCTAGTTACATGTGAGATGTGGGTGAACAAATTCAACTTTTGTGATGTAATTTTATTTGTGTCACATTGAATTACAAATTAACTGTGTAACACATGATAACTTTGGTATACTATTAATTCTTGATGGTTGTTATATTGCTTGTGTTAACTTTGTTTCGGTTTTCATTCTTGATGGTGGGTATTTTTCCTATGTTTTTTTGGGAGGATTGCTTCTTTTTTTTTCTACTAATTCTTATATTTGTGTTGTAAATTAGGCAACGGTTTCTACAGTCAAAACCAATGTTTCAAAGATAAACATCCAACTCAACAAGAACATTTGTTAGGAGTCATTCATACAACAATATAGTACTACGATTATTTAAATACTTCTTTAACAATGAAAAGCAAAAAATTTATCTAATTTCAACATTTGTTAATTGCAGAATTGTCTAAAACTCATAAGAACAATAGTTTGTATAAATCGTTGTGCACATTGTCTAATTAGCATATCAGGGCATATAAAAAGCCTTATCTAGTTCGATTTACTAGAAAATGGTTTTTAAATCATTGTGAGGAAGGCAGATCAAACAATAGATTTTCGAGAACAAAAAAAACCATTATTAATTAATTTTGAGTTTCTAAGTGTTGTATGATTGCATTTTTCTTGTAGTTTGATTGCTCAACCTAAACTTTTTTTTACCAACTCTCCATTCAAGATTGTACTTTTGACATTCATTTTAAACCCCTTGAAATTGTAGTATGCAACATCAGTTAGAAAAATTCTTATAACTTCAAATCTTGCAAATATTGCGAAGGTTTCATCGTAATCAATCCCCTTCTTGTTGATATTTATATTTTTCAACCTGTCTAGCCTTGTATCTAGTGACGGTGCCACTTTCATCAAGTTTGTTTTTGAATTCCTATTTTGTATCAACTACTGACTTATGCTTTGGCCTAAGGAGAAGCTAATTCACTCTTCATTTCTTTCAAATTTATTTAGATCTTCTAACATAATCACTCATTCAGGGTCTAAAAATGCTTCATTAATATTTGAGACAAAAAAGATGCAAGTAACCATTCATTTGTTGTATTCCTCCTAATCCTCACACTAGTATTTGGATCACCAATAATCAAGTCATCTGTATGATTTCTATTCCACTTTGTTGCTCTTAGTAGAGTCATTTTCTAAAGAATTTCCTTCATCTAAGTAAACTGAGTTGCAATATTCTGGCTTGTTAAACTGCAAGGAAATTTGGATTTGTTGGACTACATGTGCATACATCATTATTTTGGCCCTAACTGAAGTTCTAGGCATTAGAATTGGATGATCTTATAGCCCATGCGAAAAATTACATATTTATCGACAGTTCAGAGGTGGTCCTAAATTAATATTTTAAATGGAGCAGTCCACAAACATGTCTAGAAGACAAACCATGAATTTTTACTTTCAAAATCCAATTTATTTCGGGATATTAGTTGTATTTTATCGGACAGCATTAAAAATCCTTAATAAATTATGTTTCTCCATATATTGAGAGGGAGATCAACATTGCATATTGTAGAATAGAATTAGATAGTCGTAATTCTCATAGTGGAAAAGAACCACTTTGAGTCTGGATTTCAAAGGAACTTTCCCAGCTATATTCTTTGTACTTAAACTCTTATGATCATGGTCTATGGTATTATTTTTTATTTGATTTATTCGATCATGAGTAGCTACTCTTATTATTTTAGGATTGGGTAGTATTCGTTGGCTTACTATGTTTGTTTGATTGTATTATGATTTTCTAGTTATTGTTAATCTGTCATTGAACGCTTTATACAATTAGAAGAGTCGCGGATTTTTAACTGAATCTGTTGGAATTATAATGAATCGGTATATGAGCTGAAATTCTATATATGATATGATAAATACAACTTAAGTATTAGATCGGGAGATTGATAAGCAACTTAAGTATTAGATCGGGAGATTGATAAGCAAATTATGAAACTAAAAATCCTTGGTTCTTTATAGTATGTAGTCATACTTTAATTGACCATGGAAGGAGTGATGATTAAGGGATGATTGATTGTGTGCAATCCCTAATATGTGATTTTTGTGACAAGTAGCCCTCCATGATTTTTGCCGACAACAAGTGGCTGCTGATAAAAGGCTTGATTGAAACACATCCAAAGATGGTACTCCCTCCGTCTCATTAAACATTTTCTGTTCGACTAAAAACACGGGTTTTAAAAAAAGCAAGTTTGCAAGTTTGTCTTGTCTATATGACAAGGGTTTGTTTCATTTAGATTATATATTGTAAGGGAGCTGTAAATCTCACACATTGAAAATAGGATATGGCAACGGGGGCGAATGATTTGGAAGAACTGTATGCAAGGCTAGCGCTAGAGGAAGAAGATGATGGTGGATTGATAGCCGGGAAAGAGGAGGTGAATACAACAAGAAGTAAGTATGTGTTGATCGGGCGATTCCTCACGGAGAAGAATGTTAATTTTAACGCAATGCAGAACGTGATGGCTTCATTATGGCGCCCAAGAGAGGGTATGGAGATTCATGATATTGGAAGGCACAGGTATTCGTTTATTTTTTACCATAAATTGGATATGCAGAAGGTCTTAGAGGGGGGGCCCTGGACTTTTGAACAGAGTTTGTTACTCTTTCACCTGTTACAGGAGGGTGAGGATCCTCACATTATTATGCTAAATTAGATGGACATCTGGCTCCAAGTGTATGATATCCCAAATGGTCTATTTTCGGAAAGAACAATACAGAATATTGGCAAGTTTGTTGGAAAACTGGTCAAAACAGATCCATCAAACCTTAATGTATCATGGAAAGCTTATGCCCGAGTAAGGATAACAATGGATGTTACGAAGCCTCTGAAGAGAAAAATGAAATTAAAGCGGGATGGTGGTGAATGGAGTTGGGTGAATTTTAAGTACGAAAGACTTAGTACTTTCTGCTTTGTGTGTGGATTACTAGGACATTCAGACCGAGACCTTGGGATAGTATACGCACATCCTGATAAGGAGATTCCCAAGGCATACGGGACATGGATGAGAGCACCACCGAGGGGAGGAAAAAATCAAAATGCGGGGGCGAAGTGGTTGCGAAATGGGGTGGAGGGAAGTACTTCATGGACGCCGCCGGATGTGACATCTCAGGCAACTACAAGGGGGGAGAGATTCATGGAGATTGATGGGGTCATTCGCGATGTTTCAGGGGATGAGGGTGGCATCAGTTTTGTTCAGCGTGATAAGGGGAACAAATTGGTAACAGTTGATAATGCAGGAGAAATAAGGGGGGAAAGAGATATGGTTGTTTTTGATTCAAAACGTAAACGTATAGAGAGGGAGGAAAATACGGAGGAAATTCATAACACAGTTACTACTGGGCTGCATTCAAGTGATGGGCCAAAAAACGGATTAGAGGCGGGTCCTGTGGTGCAGGCCCGCCTAGGAAAATGAGTCTGCTAGCATGGAATTGTCGTGGTTTGGGCAATCCACGTACAATTTGTTTTTTAAAAAATATTGTCCACCAAATAAAACCTAGTTTTCTTTTTTTATCAGAAATTCTTAGTAATAAAAGAACAGATGTTGAAGTGTGTAAGCAGTTGGGTTATGCTGGATGCTGGGTTGTCCAGTCTCAAGGTCAAAGTGGGGGGCTAGCTTTAATGTGGAAAAATGAGGGGAGCTGTGTGATTAAGGATGGGGGGAATCATTTTATAGATTTCGAAGTAGAGAATGAGCATGTGGGTAGATGGAGGTACACGGGGTTTTATGGCTGCCCGGAAAGGGGAAGGCGTAGGGAGTCATGGAATATTATGCGGAGTTTGGCTGGAAGATCAAGTCTACCATGGTGTATGATAGGGGATTTCAACGATTTAATGTTTGAGGATGAAAAAAGAGGAGGACAAAGGCATCCACGTAGTCTTTTAACAGGCTTCACAGATACGGTGAATGATTGTAATCTAATGGACTTGGGGTTTGTGGGAGAGAAATACACATAGGAGAAGTCTAGAGGAAAACACAATTGGATTTAAGAGAGGCTAGATAGAGGCTTAGCAAGTCAGGGGTGGAAGGATTTTTTCCCAGAAGCAGAGGTGCAGGTGCTAGAAGTCGCCCCATCAGATCATCTTCCTTTATGTTTGATGTTAAATAGGAGAGTCTATGTGCCGAAAATACATCGTTTTCGTTTTGAAAATGTATGGATAAAGGAGAACGATTGTGTGAACTTGGTTAAGCAAAGCTGGGATAGTACGGAGGGGGAAGAATTGATGGTTAAAATTGAATTTTGTCGAATGAAGCTAGAAGAGTGGGGAGGAGGGGTAAATAAGGAGTTTAAATAGAAACTTACTCACTGCAGGTCTAGACTTCGTAAGCTCAGGTCTCGTAGAGATGTGCAGGGGATTCAAAGTTATAACGAGGTGCGCTGGGAGTACCTGAATCTATTAGAAAGGCAGGAGACATACTGGAAGCAGAGGGCCAAACAGTTCTGGTTAAGAGAAGGGGATAAAAATACTAAATTTTTCCATAAACATGCTTCAAAACGAAAAAGTAACAATGGCATACAACGTATAAGGGGGGAGGATGGAGAATGGAAGGAGACAACGGAGGAAATACAAGGTGTGATTGAAAGTTACTTTAAGACATTGTTTCAAAGCATCACAGTTGATGGAAGTTTGACACATAACGAAACAGTGCAACAAGTCACAGAGGAAGAGAATGAAAGTTTAGTTTCAGAAATTACACATGAGGAGGTAAAAGAAGCATTATTTTCGATGCATCCTGATAAATCCCCCGGTGTGGACGGATTAAATCCAGCTTTTTTCCAGACGTATTGGAGTATTGTGGGGAGGGACATAGTTCAGTTTTGTCAGAAGTTTATGCGTACAGGGGAGCTTCCAGGAGTTGTAAATCGGACAGTGGTATGTTTGATCCCGAAGATTAAAACACCACAGGTAATGACAGACCTCCGCCCTATTTCTTTATGTAATGTGGTGGTTCGAGTTTTATCCAAGGTGCTAGCAAATAGGCTTAAAACTTGTTTGGGTCATATTATCTCGGACAAGCAAAGCGCATTTATAGAAGGGAGACTACTAACGGACAATGCTTTGATAGCATTTGAGGTTAACCACTACATGAAAAGGAGGACACAAGGAAAGAATGGTATTGCAGGTTTAAAGATAGATATTTCAAAAGCATATGACCGTTTGGAATGGAGTTTTTTACAAAATATGATGAAGAAATTTGGTTTCACGGATGTTTGGATTGAAAGGCTAATGAGTTTAGTTAGAACAGTTTCTTATAGCTTCTTACATAACGGAGTGGAGTTTGGGAACGTGTTACCAAAGCGTGGGCTACGTCAAGGTGATCCGATTTCACCTTACTTGTATATTATGTGTGCGGAAGGGTAAGCGCAATTATCCGGCGAAATGAAAGTGTAGGTTTAATTCATGGGTGTACTATAGCACGGGGGGCACCAACAATATCCCACTTACTATTTGCGGATGATTGTTACTTTTTCTTCAAGGCTACTGGAGGGGAAGCTGGTGTGATGAGAAGAATTTTGGACCAGTATGAGCAGGTGTCAGGTCAAATGATAAGTTATAGTAAATCTACTGTCACCTTTTCTCCTAATAGTACAGAAGAGAATAGACGGGATGTGTGTACTCAGCTGGGGGTAAGGGAAGTGCAGGGGCCTGGTAATTATTTGGGTATGCCCATGTGCATAGGTCGGAGAAAAATTGCAAGCTTCTCTTTTTTGCAGGAGAGAGTAGAACATAAATTACAAGGGTGGCAAAAAAAGACACTTTCGAAAGCAGGGAAAGTAACACTGCTTAAAACTGCTTTCCAGGTAATTCCGAACTTCTGGATGAGTTTGTTCTTATTCCCTACTGAAATATGTGAGGGTATAGAAAGGAAAATGAATAAATTCTGGTGGACAAATGGTGATACGGGGGAGGAATAAGGTGGATGTCATGGGATAGGTTGTGTGAGAGTAAGGAAGGAGGGGGGTTGGGATTTAAAAAACTTAAAGATTTTAATATCTCGATGTTGGCAAAACAAGGATGGAGGCTCATGAATGGTTCAAATCCTTTGGTTATAGAGATAATGAGAGAAAAGTACTTTCCAGGGAGCGACTTTTTAAATGCAAAACTAGGAGACAACCCTAGTTACATATGGAGAAGCATTCTTGAAGCCCAAAATATGGTAAAGCAGGGAAGTAGGAGAAGTATTGGAAATGGGAGGAGTACAAGTGTGTGGAATGACCCATGGTTACCATGTTTGGATAGTGGGTATGTTACAACAGAGATACCGGGCGAGTTGAGAAATATTCAGGTGCATAGTTTTCTCACGGAGGATCAAAGGGAATGGGATATGGATGTGATCACGGCTATCTGTAATGAAAGGGATAGTGCATTTATTCGGCAGATTCCTATACCGATGAGAAACAAGGAAGATTCCTGGTTATGGTTATTTGATAGTAGAGGTGAGTTTTCAGTCAGGAGTTGCTACCGCCGGATTCGAGGGGAATGAAATTATGAGGATGGGCACTTCTGGAAGAAAATCTGGGCATTGCAGCTACCAGGGAAGGTTCTGAATTTCATGTGGCGAGTGTGTCGTAATGTTCTGCCTACAGCAGAGGCATTGGTAAGAAAGAATGTTGATATGAGTTAGTTTTGTTGCTGGTGTCGTAATGAGGTGGAGGATGTGGTGCATATTCTGTTTACCTGTTCTTTTGCTAGAGAGGTTTGGAGAGAGCTGGGGATGCAACAGGTAGTTACAGTATTGCAAAATGATACGGGTTTAACTATCTTCAAATGTGTTTTTCAAAATAGAACTAAAGACCAATGTGTTATGTTGGGTCTGTTTTGCTGGAGCCTCTGGTTTAGACGAAACAAATGGCTGTGGGACAAAGTATCGATATCTGTCTTTGGAGTAAAGGCGATGGCGTTGAATATGCTAGCAGATTGGAGGAAATCCCTGGAGAAAACGCAGAAGCAGGGGCCTCAAGTGCAACAAGGAAATCGTGCTTGGTGTAAACCACCCTTAGGATGGGTAAAAGTTAATGTCGATGCTGCTTGTAAGCAGGGGGAGGATTTTGTGAGACTGGCCGGTGTGTAGCCCGTGATGAAAATGGTAGTTTCCTTTGTGCAAGAAGTAGTGTAGTTCGCAGGAGTGCTCAGCCAAGAGAAGCAGAGGGCTTAAGCTTGAAGGATGCCTTGATCTAGACGCGGAAATGGAGGGACAGAAAATGTATCTTTGAAACAGATTCAAAATTGTTGGTTGATGCAGTGAATGGAGGTAGTGGTAGGTCATACTTCGATACTATAGCTGCTGATTGTGGAGATTTACTTAAACACTTTGATGAGGTGTTATTGGTTTTTGTACCTAGGTCTGCGAATTGTGTTGCCCATTTGTTAGCAAAGGCGGCAGGTTCTGTGTCAGATCTTCAGGAGTGGTCTTTTATCGCTCCAGATTTTATCCATTGTAATCTTGCTCTTGAAGAGATTTAATGTTAATGCAAGTGCTTTATTTTCAAAAAAAAAAAGGGAGGATTGTAGGTACTATAGTTTACCTTGGGAAAAGATTTTATAAACATTAGAAGGATTGTTTTTAGCAAAAAAAGTGACACATATTAAACATTCATGATAGCCAATTGAAGAACAAATTACTTGTTTTACAATCTTTATATGTTTATTAGGTTAATTGGTAGATAATCACACACCACCAAATTATTTCCCATACTTCTAGATTGTGAGAGATTAAAGACTTGAAATTAGTACTGATATCAGTCATTCCCTATGAACGAAACTCTAAAAAATGCACATCAACACCAGGTAGCTTATTTTCATCGAATGTGACGTTCACACTTTTTTTAATAGTCATATGCTCAAGTACATAGATCTATCTGTTGCTGTTCTTTCGATTTCATAGTCCATGAACAATCCTTCATAGGCCTTGGTGTTAAAATTTTCTTTTATCGCAGTGTTCTCTTTAACATTTACTACTAAACACATGAATGTTGATGGCTTCCCCCCAAAAATGAGTGTGCAGTGTGACGCCCTTAGATCCGGGATTAGGAATCCAGGTCGCCACATTTTCTTTATTCCATTTACAGTACTTATCTTAAACTCACAACAATAAAATCACATGCTTAACCCCACAACTTAAACTTACTCACACAAATATAGTCTTGGAAACGAAATATAAACAATACTAGAGTCATACAATCCACAAAACGATAAGTATTACATGTCCCAAAATAATTAAGTGCTTAAGCCACACCCCGATCTAGTTTCTTCGTGAAATAGATTGGCGGCCGAAAATTTTCTGATGTTTCATTACCTTACATAAATCATACTTATATATAAGGCAAACTAGAAAAAGCTGTAAACCAAACCAACTAATCCTCTCAACCTGGGGTCGAGTGCCAAACTACCTATGGTAGAATTGCACGTTTCCCATGCACTTCCTAGGGATCAACTTTCGGATCGGCATCTCTGTCAGTTGTTGTGTTGTGACATTTTAAATAAAAGCAAGAGTGAGCAAGGTAGCTCATCAATATAATAATAGTTTTCAAAGTAACTTTTAACGAAAATTAATATAATATAATATAACATGTTCTTGAATCAATATCACTTTCAAACCTTTGAATAAAAATTATTTTCAAACCTTTGAATAAAAATCATCTTCAAACCTTTTTCTTAACAGAGGTCAGAAGGTGGATACACGATGCTAGCCGGTATAATCCCACAATGGCTAGGGAGAAATGATCTTCGACCAATGGGCTATCCATTCAGGCCTGGCAATGACATCAGGAGTTTAAGTGGGGGAGTTTATAACAACCCAATCCCACATCGAGAAGATTTGGAACTTTAGTTTAGTTTATATAGCAAAGTACTACTACTAAGTGCACCGCCCTTTGGTGGGCTTGTGGATTACCCTATCTGGCTTCAATTAGGCCAATCTACTTTGGCTTATTTTGGATTCGGAATCGAAACTTGACCCAATTTTTTTAAAAAAAAAGACTCGAGATTTGATCGAGTTGTCACATAGAGGCTTCAACCCAAAGGGATACATGAGTAAATTCCAAGGGCACTACAACTTCTGCTCCGTAGACCAATAAGAATGGTGTGGCTCATGTGGTAACCTTGCAAGTGGTACGATATGTCCAAAGTATGGGGTGCAACTCGTCCATCCAAGTGTTTTTTGTACGTTCGACTCTCTTCTTCAATCCATCAAGGATGATTCGATTAACAACCTCAGCTTGCCCATTTGCCCATTGAGCATAACTCAATGTTGTTCTCATCATAATACTACTTGACGACCTCGTTGTTGAAATATCGTTCATTACCGTTACTAGGATCCGCGGAAGTCCATATCTACACATTACACTTTCTCATAAAAATTGTGTCACATGTTTGGTGGTTATCTTAGCTAGGGGTTTAGCCTCAATCCACTTGGTGAAATAATCAATCGTTATTATCAAAAAATTCCTTTGAGCACTAGCAATTGAAAAGAGACCAAGCATGTTGAGTCGATGGATGTCAACATCTCTAGGGTTGCCTGGCATTAATCGTATTTCTTAACATAATCATTTGCGTCAGCTAACATGTTTGACCAATGAAATCCTAGCTGCGATATCTTGTGACCGGGCTCTGCCCATAATTGTTGTCCATATATTCTTTCATGAACTTCTTTAAGAGCCAAGTCAACCTTTTGAGATCTCAAACACTTTAATAAGGAATAACAAAAAAATTCTTATTGAGAATCCTTTCGATCAAGGCATACCTCAACGCTCTTACTCATAATTGAGAGGAAATAAATTTGATTATTTATAGAAGAGAAAAAGTTAAAGGATTTTTGGAATTTCTCTATTTAAGTTGAAACTTTTAAATGGGAATGTGTATTTTTTTTTTTGACAAAATAAAAAACAGGAATGTGTATTTGTTGCATAAATTTGCATCCTAAATTTTGTATAATTGATTATGAATTAATATGTAATCCAAGTGGGAGATGGTGTTATTATTTACTATCTTATAACCCGTGCAACGCACGTTTTCTTTACTAATATTGATAATTTTATTAGATAATTTTATTATTTATTTGTTATTACTTTACATATCAAATTGTTTAAGAAATTGATATATAAAAGATTTTACACGTTCAATTTACTATGTGTTTTATCTTAAATTCTTAAAACTTGATTTGGATAATTTTACAGTCCATGTGAAATTAACAAAATAATCTTTAATTTAGTGATGGTTTACAATTATTTTTCAATTAAAATTTAAGACTACCAAGAACCAAAAGAGAGAAGAAATTGACAATTTTTTACGTTAAAAATTTTATTTGATTTAGAAAATCTACTTATAATTCGTTTTGATTATCAAAATAACCTTCTTATTATTTGAAGATAGTTGTACTAACAACCAAAAAGAGGAATTTTGTCCAAAATTTTGGTAGTCGGTAGTCTTGTCCTAAGTACGATAAAATAAATAAGAATTGTGAGATCTTAAAATAAATAGATGAAAAATGTTGCATCAAGCATAAAAAATGTTTTATATTTTAACATGTAAACTAAAAAGTGTATTTATATTTAAATACGAAAAATTGAATGTCAATGATTTAAATCATGTTTTAATTAGGTTTCCTACATTGAAAATGATTATTAATGTAGGTCTGCTACAGTGAATAGGATTAATGTAAAAATTCATAGCTTGATTTTATCTTCAGATTCTGAGTGTTTCAATTTGGACAATAATTGTTAAATCATCAATAAGTTAAAGATAATTTTGAGTTTCACGTGGGCTGTAAAATCATCCAAATCTGATTTTTAGATTTCGAGATACGACCCAAATAGTAAATATGAACTTTTTTTAATAATAAAAATAAATAAATAAAATTCAATTTTATTACAACCTTTTTTAATTATGTCCTTTTCAGATTATAATTTTCATTTTAAAATTTAATTCTAATACAACCTTTTTTAATTATATTCTTTTTAGATTATAATTTTTTTTAATATGATATAATCTGATCGTCTATTTTTATAATTATTAAATTCGACAGTTGAGATTATTTTGGTAGTACATTGACCAAAATTAAGGGACCAAAATTATAAAAACTATCCCTCCTTATGCTTATTATATATAATAAGACCATTTATGAGGTCTAACTATACACTTTTTTAGACTTGCAATAGGTAATATATGGTATAGTGATAATTAAGGATATAATTGAAACAATTACATGTTAGTTAGTGTACCGAATAGAATAGTTTTTTTTATTGGGATAAATGAAGTGACCAAATAAAGAAGCCGAATAATATTATATCTGGTCTTGCTCAAATGAGAATCACCACTATTGTGATATATGAGATCTAATCCTAGTCACACATTTTTTATATCTAAACTAAATCCTAACCCCACAATTAATATTTTTTATATCAAATTTTATTTTTCATCCTTCATTTAATCCACCATCACCTTCTGCCATCATCTTCTTCCATACTCCAATCACCAACTCTGATCACAATCTTCGGCGACCAATTCCGACCAACCTAAATCACCACCGTTTAACAAAAATCACCATACTGTCGTCACTTTAACCACCACACTGTCGCCACTACCAAAAAATCACCACTTGTAAACAAAAATCACCACACTACCGCCACCTCCGACCACCACACTACCGCCATCACCGAAAAAACACCGCCTGTAAACAAAAATCACCACAACCAAAATCATCACAAACCATCCCATCGCCGCCACCACCTCCGGCCACCCCCAACAAATCATCAACAGAAGCCCGAAAATCACCAATCATTAATACAAACTCATCTCCGGCCAAATTAAAATTTCCGATAAACTCGAAAACAACCCAAAAATTCAACCAAATCAACATATAACTTCACTTGCGTAACTATAGCTAAAAAAACACAATTAAGAACATTAAATAACTTCCACCGACTCGCGGGGGTCATCGCCAGCGGTGGTCTGATTCCGGTGAGCTCCCAAAACTAGAGCTTCCATCAGAAATCGAACCCCCATCTTCCCCTTTTAACCATAATCATCAAGGAAATGAGATGACAATGGAACTCATGAGGGTGGCAGAAGACAGAATTCTGATGATTTGACCGGAGCTACGAAGAAAAGGCGGTCGGCCAATATAGTTAGAGAAATCGCGGATAAGGACAGTGTTTTTGGTGGAAAATGAATAGCAGGTAATAGATGAAAGCGATGAACAGAGGTCATGGATGGTGGTGATGGCATTTAATTCCCGATGCAGGATAAAAGAAGGTGATGAGGGATAAAGAATAGATAAAATAAATATAGATCTTGTATGTGTAGTTGAGATTAAATTTAGATATGAAAATAGAAGGCTGAGAATGAATCTCAGTTCTCACCATAATATAGGGTTCTCGTTTGAGTAACACCCATATTATAATTGTGGTATGGATTAAATGAGTAAATACTAAATATCTAGCCCAGTAAATATTGCGATGGATGATTTGAATAGATGGTGTATAAAAGGATTATAGTCTCCAACATATTAAACACCTTAGAAAGCTTTTGTGTTACCAACGTTTGTACTGGAAAATATAAGGGTGTTTGATTGAGAAAGACAATAAAAAGCCTAAAGGAAATCGCATTATTTTGTTACAATAATACAAATTAAAATCCGATGCAAATTAAAATTTTGTGTCTAACAATAATACAAATCAAATATGAATAAATTTTTTTAAAAAAATTATTTTCTTAACAATTTTGTTAATAAAATTATACATAAAATTTTTTATATTCAAGATTGGAAGTATATCCTTTTCAATAATATATGAATTTTTCATTTAATATCTCTTATGATACACTCATATCGGTGTAAGTCTTAATCAAAATTTAATTTCGAATAACTTCTTTCTACCCCCAATTTTTTCTCTTATACTGCCAATTTTTCTTTTGCGCCTCTAAATCATTTGCTCACTTCATCTCTGGACTGACTTTGTACTCTCATTTATACACGTAAGTTTCTGTATTTGGCATGGTATCGATAATCTATTCTCTATTTAATACACCAATAGGGGATTTCCCTGAGCAATTTAATTCTTGTGGATCATTTTACCCTTTTTTCTACTATATATTTTCAGGATTATTTTGGTTTTTTAACATTAATATATTTAATATATATTATAAAATGCTACAAAAATTAATATCCATACTTATACATGCATACATACACATACATACATCAATATATTTACTACATATTATTAAATGCTTCAAAATTAATATGCATACTTATACATACATACATACATACATACATACATACATGCATCATTTATGTTAATATATGATAATATTTCATTAAACAATTTTAATTTTTTGGTTGCATACTCGTACAGACATACGTACATACATATATACACATGCATAGATTTATATTAATGTGTGATAATATATGATCATATACGCTAACATATATTGTATGTATGTCATTATGCCACTATTAAGATTTACTGTAAATTTTTATGAATTAAATATTGTAAAAAATAATATTTAAGTAAAATTTATATATTAAGCATGTATGTGCATTGTAATTATTTATACCTCTAATAAATCAAACTATACTGATATGGCCTGAAATTAATCCCTAAAAATACATTTAATGTTGCATTAAATAAACCTAGGTTGGTCCAAGGTCAAAACCCAGTGATGAGGCCCAAGACCCTAAATTAAATAATAAATTCGTAGTTGATAAATCAGCCTATTAAAAGACTCCGTTATTGAGTCCAAAAGGGAACCAATCCATTCAAGGAGTAGCCCCCAAGACATACGAGTCCAATAGGAATCAAACTTTCTCATGGAAAGATCCAGAATTCTATCTAAAATGGATAACTTGTCCACCAAGACACCAAACCATATCCTAATTCCAAGGCACCCAATGTCTATATAAAGGGTCTGACCCCTCATTCTCTGAAAAAGGGTTTTGGGGCACAGCTCCATACGTCACTTACGTTTTAGGCTTAATTCTCGAATAAGGACATACAAGCCACTACGTCTTTGGTGTGCCCCTGCCGCCATAGCCCCCCGAGGGCATCACCAAGAACTAAATTTTGGCTTGATTCTTGATATTCATCAAGTTACGTAGGCATCTTGTTAAAACCGAGTTAGTCCCCGACAACAGGAGCAGCCACTATTAAAGCTCGAATCTCTCAATCCCTAGCAATCAATAAATGAATTAATCACCTAGTTTTTATTCCACAACATATACATAATCTCCAACATATTTTAAGTATTATATTTGTATGGCGCAAACATTTTCAAACGAACACAAGATAATAAATAAATAAATAAATAAATAAATAATACAAACTTTCATGTATATAAGTGTAATACAAGCTTGTACTAACTTTACTTGTCGCATAACTCATTAAATTATTATTTTAATACATAAATGTACAAAGAAAATTTTAAATAAACCAATAATTTAATTATATCTAAATTATGCTCGTGCATTACACGGGCGAAAGTGCTAGTTAAATATAAATACTTGACTCGAGTTTCTTTATTAATTAATTATTTATAGAATATAATTTCTTCCATCCAAAATCCCAAAATACCGTAAACATATCTTAAAATATTGTTTATTTACGCTAAAAGGGGTTTGCTTTTTAAGTTTTGCTAGTTGAAACTAGACCTAACAAAATGGGTTTGGATCTGAAAGATTAAAATTTAAGGAATTGAATAAAATTTACATCCAAACTGAAAAATTCGATACTTATCTAAAAACCAATTTGATCAGATTAAAAAATATTCGAATCGAAAATTTAACCAAAAATTATCTGAAATACTACACCCAATTATGACTTGGAACCGATATCTGAACCGAATATGACTCGAAATATTAGATCCGATTTAAATCTGAATAAAAAAGATGAAGAATTAAATAGTTGCTATAATTTTAACGGATTATAACAAATATCCTATATACAGTAGCGCACATTTTATTCAAAATTCACCCATTTATAAGTAAATTGCATATATAAAACAATTTTATGTTAAATAGTTCATAATTATTTAATCATTTTTCTGAATAAGTACATAATTTTATACCAAAAATATTATATTCAACAGCAAGGAACTTTTCAGAATCTCTTAAATTAAAAATGAATGAGTAATAATTTGAAAAAATTCGAACCAATTCTGATATGACCCAAATTTCATACTTATCTTAATCCGAATTTTAGTCAATTTTAATTCAAATTAGGTCCAAATCAAATCAATATCTATTGATATCCGAACTCTAATCAAATATATTACTCCCTCCGTCTCAAAAAGATTGATACACTTTCCTTTTTGGGAAGTCCCAAAAATAATGAACCTATTATACTTACTAAATTTTAACACTACTTTTCACTATCACACCCACTAACTTTATTAAACAAATACTATAAACACTATTATACCCACTACTTTACTCTCATTATCTCAAATCTATAATATAAAACACTATTACACCCACTACTTTACTCCCACTATCTCAAATCTATTATTAAATATTCATAGGTCCCACCACTTAAATCACTTTTCATCCAACTTAACTCATTTTTTAACAAATAAACTGTAGCTTAATCTCCGTGAAAGTCAAAGCAGCTCAAACAAATTGGGACGGAGGGAGTATAACCTTTCTATCCAAAATTGATTCGATTCAAAATTGATCCCATAATCCAAATTACCAATTCTATTTGAGACTACCATCCTCATTCACTACACCATAAATAGCCTACGGTAACACAAAAAAAAATGTTACAACAGGTACATTATATGTTACCTTAGGCCCAAAAAATAACTAAGGTAACATTTTTCTGGTGATAGCTCTCAACATGTTGCCTTAGGTGTCTAAGGTAACATTTTTTATCCCTAAGGTAACATGCAGTTTTATGTTACCGTAGCTTGCTATAGCAACAAAAATGAGGTCTACGGCAACTTCATATATATGTTACCTTAGAGACCTAGATTTTTTTTTAAAAATAGTGGGACCCACAGTGGGGACCACTATGGGCCCCACTATTGGCCCCAATTTTTGAGCCACTTTCGTTGGCAACATTATTTGACCTAGTGCAACATTTTTTTTGTTACAATAGCTTTTATATAGCAACATTTCCATAAGCTAATGTAACATTTTTTCCTGAAAAAATTGAAAGAAACTGCACATACATATTATACATCCCAACTTAAATATCCTGTTCATTCCAAATCCAACACATTACACTACAAGAAAACAGTCAATAGACATCATACTTTAGACATCGGTCATAAATGCCACTGATGTTAGAAGATGTAATAACATCATCTCGCATTAAACTGATGTCTTTGTGTTTTGTAAACATCACTGTTTTTAAAACCGATGTCTAAAGTCAGCCTTTAAAAATGAAATTACGCGCCTTTCCTTTTGTTTTCCCCCTTAGCAAAAATTTCACCCCTAAAGTCAAAATTTCCGCCCCCCTTAACCAAATATTCTCCCCCCTTATTTGCCCCTTTCAGACAAAAGTAAATAAACTAAAAATCTAAAACAAAAAATAGAAAAACTCTCTCGACTCTCACTCTCATCTCTCTCTCGTCTCTCACCACCACTCACCTCCACCACCACCACTCAAATCCGCTCTATCTCTCTCACACCTGAACCCCGAAGAGCTCACTCTCTCTCTCTCTCTCTCTCTCTCTCTCTCTCTCTCATAGTCGAACCTTCGAAACTCACTCTTTCTCGTACTCAAATCGAAATCGATTTGTTCGAAGGTCAAAGCTCGAAGGTTTAAAGTTCGAATTAGTTTAATTTATCAGTGGGTAAGCATAAGTTTGATATGTTCAAACTTACAGGTTAGATTAATTTGATTTTATTACAAATTGGGAGTTTAAAATTGAAACCCTAAGTTTTAATTTGGGGTTAATTTAATTTATATGTAATTTATGTATATATGTATGCGTATTAATTATTTTATATGTAATTTCTGTATATATGTAAGTGTATGTAGTGCGCATGGGTATCAAGGATAATGAAGATGACCCGTATGAGATTTTGAGGCAAAGTCATCATATGCTTGCTTCTATTCATCAAAGAAGGCCAGTTCTATAATGGGTTTTAATTTTTAAATTCTAAATTTTTATTTTTTGGTGGATTCAGTTAGTCTATTTAGAAGGAGGCAACACATTGTGATCTTATGTGCAGGAAAATGGGCAAAACTCTGTATCTTGGGTCTGCTATACTTAACGCTATTGGACAGACTGGAACACATAGAAGGTTTTTTCTTTTAACTCGCTGGACCAACATGTTTGTTATTACTGTTTTGCATAATGATATATTTGCTTTTGAGGTAATCAAATTGCAGTTCTAACCTTCATCTTATTGCCTGCGCTATTTCAGTTGGACATAACTTGATAAACATCTCATTTTTTATCGTATATAGGGTTTTGAATCATTTGGCTCTGTATAGTTGGTGCAGTTACCTCTTGACTAGGTGACTGGGCTTTGCAAAGGTTATGGTTTTGTTCAGGTGAGCATTAATGCTTCTGTGCTTGGTGACTGCAGGGATCCTGTTATTGTGCTTACGTTATGTTTTTACTTTTTAAGTTGCAAGGCAGAATAATAGTTTCGCTTTTAAAGTAACACTATACCATGGATGTTAACAGCTGGGTCTTACGTGAACTGAGTCTAGTATATCTTTTGCCTTTGGATCTGATTTTATTTTTATGGATTTATTGCAGTTTGCACGTATTGAAGATGTTATAGCTCCAAAAAGTTTAAATGGACAACTGGAAATTGCAGGTCGAACAATAAAGGTGGTTCCAATTTAATTTCCTATACATTAATATATTCAAGTTTGTGCAAATATATAGGATTTCAAATTTCGTGTCTTTATATAATTGTGAGATGAATATCCTGTTAGTTATTATAACTGTTTTTGTATTGTGTTCTTTTGTATCCTCAGTGATGTGCATTTGAAAAATAAATAAGAAATAAGTTTCTCTTTTCGCAACTAACAATTCCATTCCATTCCTGATTAATTTAGACTTTGGAATAATGATTGTCACGCAATGATTAAGGATAAGCTTTAAAAATTTGGTTTTCCTGCAAATCTACTAATAGAATACAAAGTAACCAAATGAACTTGTTTCGCATTTTCCCTCCCAAGAAGCTTGATGTTGGTATTTGTAGGTACCTTATGTGGGCCTCAACTTTGCTATGTATGAATCTTTAAAAGGCTGGTTGATCAAATCCAGGCCATTTGGACTAGTGGATGATAGTGGATTGGGTGTTACAACAAGGCTTGCATGTGGCGCATCAGCTGGAACTATTGTCCAAACAGTTGCTTATCCTATTGATGTCATCCGTAGAAGAATGCAGATGGTGGGCTGGAAGGATGCTACCTCAATTGTGACTGGTGATGGGAAGAGCAAGGTTCCACTTGAATATACTGGTATGGTTGATACCTTCAGGAAAATAGTTCGGTACGAAGGGTTTGGAGCTTTATGCAAAGGGTTGGCTCCCAACTCGGTAAAGGTTAGTATTTTGAACAAGTTGATATCTTCATCATTTGATATATACGCTGTTCACTGTAGATATGGTAAATAGTTTGAATGATTGCAAACTTGTTCAGTTTTGTTCATCTTGCTTGTAATCTAGAATGTCATTAGCTTAATCTTATCGTTCATTCAAGAGGTTGTACCTTGTAATGTGATACCTCCATAAGAAAATTATTATGTAGTAGTTTGAATTTATGAACTTCATGAGTAATATAGATACCTTCTTTTCTTTCTTATTTGGGGGGTTACTGACTCATGTAGTAAGGTTTTTCATCTTTTCTTTTTCTTTCTTATTTGAAATTAATTTATTCTGGAGTCAAAATTCATTGTTTTTTGTTTCTTATTTCTCTTGTAAAGTTGTTGTGGAAAATTCTTAATGCTGTGGTCACTCTACATAGGTGGTCCCATCAATTGCGATTGCATTTGTGACGTACAAGATGGTAAAGGACGTTCTTAAAGTTGAGATGAGGATATCTGATTGAAACAAAGGGGCAGTGCAGGTTATAATTTTTGAAGCAGAAGGGAAAGAAATTGTAAGTTAAATTTAGGGGGAAGCATTTTTTGGCAGGGCTTCTCATATTATTGAGGATATTAGAAGCCATGTTCTAGCTAGTGTTGATAGTCCACCTCATATATACTGATTTTTTTTTCTGCCTTGCATTCACCTTTCAGTCATTCATACGCCAATAAGGTTTTATTGTGAAGTGATTCAAGAGTTTCTTAGTAAGCAGAACTACTGTTATTACTTATTAGTCTTTTAAATGTTACTATTATTTGTACAAACTATTTTGTGTTATACATACATCCTTTCTGCTTTGTTCTTTTAGATTCGGTTTCATTTTTGCATGGATATAACTTTTCTTATAACTCTAGTCTACGTCATAAACTATATTTAATTTGCATGAGCTAAACTAATGATGATGTCAATAAGTGCAAACGTAGTATTTTCTTTGTACTCTGCATTTACTCTTAAAGGAATGAATCAAGTTGTCCGACTACTGACCCTACTTGCTACTTGTCGGAAGTTTGAGAGGAATCATACACCAACTCATGAACCTTTTTGAAGTGTGCTTCTAGACATGACTGTAAGTTGAATTATGTTGGGTAACTAAAGGAATTCAGACAAGAATTGTGACACAATGGTATAAGTTTATTTTTGTGACACAAAAAAATTAGTAAGAAGCGAAAAAAATTCATATAGAATGTCACTCGTCTAGAATATACAATGAGTGGTCCCGATTGCTCAAAACAAACACAATGTTAGTTTATGCTATAAGTGTGGTGAAGGCAGACATTTCCAAGAAGAAGGCAAAGCGGCATAAATTTTCAGATAAGTTTCTTCTCCATCTTTGTGAGTTATCTGGAGCTTTCTTAATTACAAAATAATTACGCCATGATAATTACAAAATAAAACTTAACAAAAAAAAATCAAGTTTCTTTATGTTTCAGATGTCAAACTCTCTTGACCTCATACTAATAAGAGAGAAAATAAACAGTCTTTTTTAAGAATATCTTACTATGCATTGGGTTAAAAACATTATTTGCATTCACCTCTTTGGTTCAGCTGGTCGAGCTTGTCTGCCAGAGACCACACATTCACCTCGGTATCCTCTAAAGCCCAATCAGCCCCTCACTGTGACATATATAGGAATAATAAGTAACAAAAACATTATTCTTGATCTGCAACTTTTGTTTTTACAAAATTGTAAGTGCTATGTTTAGGTACTGCTATTACATTTTATCCGATCCAATACACTTATTGAAATTATGGCATGTTCCAGATTCATTTAAAATAACTACAGAATCTTGCATCGTTATAAATATTGAAACTAGATTGTGAGAAACGAGAGTATATAGGTCAAGACGGGTTTACCTTTGTGGATGCTTGGGCTGCAGTCTTATCGGTTGCTAGCCAAAATGAATCGTTTACTTGATTTACTCTTTCATCAGGTGATTTAAGTTGTTACTTTTTTATACTATCTGTTTTTGTAGAATCTATATAGAGTTTCTCGTGTTAGATCATGATCAGCTGAAATTTGTTACTGATGTGGATTATGGAATATGTTTTTACTGCTATTACATTTTATCCGATCCAATACACTTATTGAAATTATGGCATGTTCCGGATTCATTTAAAATAACTACAGAATCTTGCATCGTTATAAATATTGAAACTAGATTGTGAGAAGCGAGAGTATATAGGTCAAGACGGGTTTACCTTTGTGGATGCTTGGGCTGCAGTCTTATCGGTTGCTAGCCAAAATGAATCGTTTACTTGATTTACTCTTTCATCAGGTGATTTAAGTTGTTAATTTTTTATACTATCTGCTTTTGTAGAATCTATATAGAGTTTCTCGTGTTAGATCATGATCAGCTGAAATTTGTTACTGATGTGGATTGTGGAATATGTTTATACTGCTATTACATTTTATCCGATCCAATACACTTATTGAAATTATGGCATGTTCCGGATTCATTTAAAATAACTACAGAATCTTGCATCGTTATAAATATTGAAACTAGATTGTGAGAAGCGAGAGTATATAGGTCAAGACGGGTTTACCTTTGTGGATGCTTGGGCTGCAGTCTTATCGGTTGCTAGCCAAAATGAATCGTTTACTTGATTTACTTTTTCATCAGGTGATTTAAGTTGTTATTTTTTTATACTATCTGCTTTTGTAGAATCTATATAGAGTTTCTCGTGTTAGATCATGATCAGCTGAAATTTGTTACTTATGTGGATTGTGGAATATGTTTTTACATGCATATAGGGAGTACTAGATGAGCAGTTCTTGCAGCTACTACAGCTTCAAGATGAAAGCTCCCCAAACTTTGTGTCCGAAGTTGTCAACATGTACTTCAATGAGTCAGAGAAACTTCTGCGCAGTCTCAGAGCATTGTCGTAAGTTATATAGTCTTAAACATATATTTGTACGATATTTAAATTATCTAGTACATCGCAGCTTCTTATGTTCTCCCTCCCTGCATTCCCTTGTAAGAGCCTTCTTTTTAATGGTGCAATAATCACATAACTAGGACTAGGACTCTTGTAAGATCTCCCAAGCCTTCTTATGTTCTCCCTCCCTTCACTCCCGTATTATAGAAAATCTCCCAAGCTTCGCGTGGGCAGTAAGATCGCTGAAAACGGACTTCTAGAACTCCAGATATGTCCAAAACAGTGTAGACTGCGCAACAGTCTCAGAAATCCGAATTTTAATCAATTTATTCTCCAAATACGATAGAAACATCAACCTTAATCAACATTCTCGTAAATCTGCACAACTAAACAAAACACATCAAAACCACCACAAACTTGAGTCCAAGACAATCAATTTAAGCCTATATGGAACGCTCCAAGTGGATATAAACTCCACTTATCAGAGGGATCACAAGATGTGCAGCTGGCAAGGAAAGGAAGTCCGTATAAACATGCTGACGTAAACAATGATACAGTGAGACTGAGTAGAAGCTTGTGTATTTTTCCCTTCCTGCAAATGAACAATAAAATTTGTTTCAGATGTCAGACTTACGTATTGGGAACATCTTAGGTTGAGCTTTCTAGCATTATGTAGCACTCACAGATTTATTAAGAGTTTAACAACACTACATAACATTAATCTAAAAAGAGAAGAAAAATAGCCCAGTAGGTAATAGAAAATTATTAGAAAAGTAAACATTAGGAACAATAAGAAGGGTACAGAAGCGTCTATAAGCAGGGTACATCTTATCACATATGATAAAGCTTGAGATATCCATTTTGTTGCGTCAACAAATTTTACATTAATTTAGAAGAATACATGTTTGTCTTTTTATTACTTTGACAGTTTTGGCTCGTAACAGAGCAGTTGCTATGAGAGATACTATATAAGTTGCTATGTTGCAATTACTTAATTTAATATAAAATGTTTCAGAATCTGTTATGAAAATTAGTAGTGATACATCTTATACACCTCGCAAATTATAATCATTGATAATGTAAGACTTCAAACAAAGATGACTAAAGATGACTTTACCTGATTCTTTATTATACACGACAGGCTTATACAGGAAAGACACATACCATTAGAGTTACGGGAAGGTGTTGCAGGTGCCACCTCCTGATTGATAATGTAAATGTCTTGCTTAAAAATGTGCACCAATGGATTCCTGAAACTGAAAGTAATGCATTCTGAGCTATTTAAGCAACTTGAAATAATATTCTACAGTCTCGGCTGATTAAGCAACTTCAAGAAATATATCATTTTAATAGCAAATTCGTATTTGTGTTACTGCAAGTACACGAAGTCAAATCACGCTGTAACTTGAAAGTGATTTTTAAGACTATAAGAATAAAACCAAATGGTTGATTTTTAAATAACAAAAAAAATAAGTACCGAGAGGTAAAAACACATTACAATCGAACTATAAGAATAAATCTAGAATAGAACCAAATTATTGATTTTTAAATAACAAAAAATATAACAAAATTAAAAGAACCTACTATTTAGTACCTGATGTTAGTACTCCATCAGGTGTATTAAGACTCAAGGTATTGACGGATATTCAGAGCTGGGAACCCATCACAAAGTGGACCTACAAGACTGAAATCGGATATACCACATACTACCGTGTAGAGAGAAGTGCATTCCCTCATTCCTGAACACTAGTTCGTAATTCAACATCAACCTTTAATTGTTGTTATCCTACCAATCATCAATAACACAAAAGAAAAAAAAAACTAAACATGCAAGTAAACAGAATGTAGCCCAACCATTACATAATCATAAATTGTTGACTATGAACTTGACAAATCCCCTGCAATTTCAATAAAGGACAGGGTTGATATCTTATAGTAAAGTCACTACATGAAAAACACACATATAGCTACCTTGTTGAATTTAACAACATTGGATTTAACACATATAGCATGAATGTAGATTTCAATAATCTAATGTTGTTAAATCTCAATCCCACTTGCATAAAACAGAAATACTACCTCGTGAAACAAAAAATTACATACATTAAACTAACATACTACAAAACTAAAATAAGATTCATTTTAAACTTCACAAAAGCTGATTATGACACCATGTACAGTTCCATTTCGAGTAGGTCCCTTCATTTTGGACAGTCCAATCTATTGATAGAGAAAGTGTAACTATCAAATTTCATAAATCAACTGGAAGTTATAATACATAAATTTGAAGTACAGAGACATTTACACTCCTAAAACAATTTATGTAAAGTTAGAACCTGTTCTGGGGGATAAAGTCAACTACAGAGATTATAAAGCCGAATAAATATACTTTTATTCAAATGCTCAGATGCTTATTATAACAGTAGATTAAAATACGGGAAAAGCTCACCAATATCAGCTTCCAATGTTGAATTGTTCAAGTCCGAGACAAGCTTGTTGATAGAGTCTTTGGTCTCATTCTAGATCAAACATCACAGAAACAAAATCAGATAACTAATAGAACAGACCACATAGACCAAAGATACTGATTAAATTGAAGGGATGGAAGGATATACTTACACACTTCCAGTTGCCACCAACAAAGAGAAATTGGTAAGCATATGACAGTAAACTATACATAAAAAGCCCCAAATCTAAAGCTCAAACTGGAAAAGCCCTGAAATCGAAAATAAAGTGCAAAAACTGAATCAATTAAACTCAAAACAATGAATCCCTAATCTGAAAAAACCCTAATTTGAATAAGGCCCAATCTGAAGCCTCAAACGGAATCCATATTCAATTGAGCAGCCTAATTTGTAGCAAATAACGTACTAATTTAATAGAAAATTAGAGAAGAATGAGAGTGAAAGAGAGAGGTTTAAGAGAGAGAGAGAGAGCGATTGTGAGACGGTAGAAAGCGGAATGAGAGAGGGGAGATAATTTGTTTAAGTGTAAGGGTTTAGACAGGGGCGCGATATTTGGCCGCTCAAAAATTTCACCGGTAGCTGTGCCATTCTTATTTTTTTGTTTTTACAATTGTTTTTCTATTTTTTTTATTTTTCTTTTTTAAATATCCAGTTTACATTTAATAAATAAATAGAACCTGAAAAATAATAATAATTAAATACCTTAATATTTAAAAATAAAAACTCATTTACTTGGTAAACTCTTAATTTTTATAAAAATGAAATATTTTAGAGGTAAATGTGATTTTTAAATAATTAAACAATTTTTTGGTTAAAAAATAAAAAATTGAGTTTATTAATGATCTAAGGTAACATATCATGTATGTTACTAACATCCAACACTTTAAACCTAAGGTAACATCATGTTTGTAGCTAAGGTAACACAAAAAATAAAATGTCATATTAGGTCCAAAGTAACATGCTAAGGTAACATATTCTAGCAACATTCATGAAAAATATGTAACGATAGCCCATCTATGGCATAGTGATTGTGTGCCTTCTAATCAGTTTCTCCATATTTTCTTGAGTTATTTCTATTTTGCGTCCCTTTGGTATGAATATATTGAACTTACATTTCGGTAGTTAATTTAGGGGTCATTTGTTAAATCTGAATAATATTTCTGAATGGTTAAAATTTTGAATGATTGATTAATCTGAATGTTGGATGAAAATTGTTGTTTGTTAAGTAGAACTTTAAATTTCTGAATGATATAATTTCCAATTTCCAAATTTAATATTATTAAATTTATTTAATATTTAGATAAAAGCTATCATTACTATTCTATAATGCACATGATTAAGGATGCCATTATTTTACATCGGTCGTGTTTGGAAATTAAAGATTTCATAAAAGAATTAAAAAAATTGAATCAAATTGGAATTTGACTAAATGAATGTTTTAATATTGGAGTTTGGCAGTAATCGAAATTAATTGGTGATTAATTGTTATTCAGTGATTAATCAAACTAATTTTGTTATAATCGGATTAAAATTGTTTCTTGTAAAAATCGATCAATAATCTATAAAATCGGTTAATTTAGTTAATAATAGGAATTAATCAGTCATCTTTTTTTTAAAGTAATGTAAAATTTTATAAAATTATAAAAAAATGGAAATAGCATTGCTGTTTGATGATTAGTACATTGAAATAGCGATTTAAACTTAATTTATTAATTTTGAAAATATTGCTCCGAAAAGATTTTCAATTTAAGAATGCTCATGTGTCTCGATAAATAAAAAATTATTAATTCAAACAATTACTTACCAACCAATTACTTCATCTTAAGTAGTTGGCTGATCCAGTCGCTCCTTAGCCGGAAAGACTAGAATCATTTAACCCTCAGTCGCCTGGGCGAAGATGGGGATAAAGAGTAAGGATTGAAGGTATGTAATGTTGCATACTTTTATATTTAAATACATTATCTTGCCTTACTTTCATAAAAACTTGGTAATCATTTTATATCAATCATCAAAATTAAAATTATGAAAGAAATAAATATCATAATACTCCGTAATGATTATAAGATATTATATTTTTTTATTAGTAAATTGATATCAATAATAACAAAAGTAATATTAGAAAAGTGTAGAATAAATTGATTGTGATTACTTATAATATTATATGCCGGAACTGAGATTATAGCAGTTAAAGCATATGGATGGTTGAGTAAAATTTTTAGGGAGGTGATATGTGCACACCCTAGCCTTATAGGTGCACACCCAATATCTATAATTGGACTAAAATACCTTCACATCACTATTCTACGTTTAATCATCGATGCAATAATTTTTATAATGAATTTATATATTTCTCTAAAAATAAGTACACTTGATCCTTGTTGTGGAATAAAAACTAGGTTATGATTATGACGGCTAGGGTTTGTCTGTATTTAATGCTAAGGGTGGTTGAGCTTCGAGCTTTAATGGCTGCTTCTGCGTTCGAGACTAAACGGTCCTCACAGAATGCCTACGTATCTCTGTATTAGAGAATCAAGCCAAGAAAACGTAGTTCTGAGGTGAGGGGTCTGACCCTTTATATAGGCTGAGAAGCCTTAGAGTTATGGTAGGGTTAGGTGACTTGGTGGGTAAGTCAACCTCGAGGAAAGTTCTAGACCCCTTCCTTGTAGGAGTCTGTTTCCTTGTATGAGTGTATGCCTTGGAGGCTACTCCTTGTAGAGATAATGTTCTTATCTGACACTTATTGCTGAGCTGTTTATTATCCCTAATATTAATTATGAAATTAATATTGTAAATAGGGTTTGGGCCCACCTGGTGGGCCCCACGTTTGGACCATTCCGGGTCTAATTAATGCCACATTAAATGTGTCTTTAGGGCTTATTTTTAGCCCATATCATTTGCCCCCCAACTTTTAGGGAAACTGATCAGGTTTTCCTTGAAGTTTTAACGGCCTTATTCGAGACTTGGGTCAGGGTTTATTGCTCTTACATGAGTATTTTCAACTTATCATCTTAATGTAAAGCGTGGAGCGACCGACGCATTTACGACGATGTTGAATGACACTAAGCGGTGTTAAATGGCACTAGACAGCGCTAATCAGCCTTAAACAATGTTTAAACAGTGTTAAACAATGTCGAATGGCATAAAACGGCACTAACGACACTAATCGGCGCTAAACGGTGCTATACCGGCACTAAACGGTGCTTAATCGGCACTAAACGATGCTAGCGGGGGTCCGGGGGCGGCAGCCCCCGGGCGGGGGTCCAAGGGGCGGCAGCCCCTGGCGGGGTCCAAGGGGTAGAGCCCCTGGCTGGGTCCAAGGGGCAGAGCCCCTGGCTGGGGTCGAAGGGGCAGAGCCCCTGGCTGGGGTCCAAGGGGCGGCAGCCCCTGGCGGGGTCCAAGGGGCAGAGCCCCTGGCTGGGGTCGAGCTGCCAGGTCAGCTTGGAAATTTTTTATTTCTGAAGACTATTACTATTCAGAAATTATCGTTTCGACTTATTTTTCTAAAATTTTATCACTAATTTTGCTTCCAAAATTGCATGTTTTTCTTTTTTTTCAGGCCAAATTCGAGCTCAATTTTCGAGCTCAAACTGTCCCAGGTCGTAGCCATTTTCGAGCTCAATTAGTTCATTTTCGACCTGGACATTTTCGAGCTCAATTAATACATTTTCGACCTAGACATTTTCGAGCTCAAAAAACGAGCTCAAATAGGGGCCAAGTCGTAACTTTTTTCCAGGAAAATCAGTGTATTTTCGACCTGAAATGGGCGAGCTCAAATAGTGTTAAAACGACCTCAAAATCGTTCAACCTCGACCTCAGTATAGAATAAGAACGACCTCAAAATGAATCCCAGGTCGTGGGGATTTTTTTCATTTCCTAGTTCAAATTCGATCTAAGATTTGCGATCTCAATCCATAATATGACGATCTCAATTGAAGTGGCAGGTCGTGGCCTCATTCTACTTTTTATAAGTCAAAATCGACCTCAAGTGTGCGACCTCATATCTGTTTTGTTCCGACCTCAATTTCAAGGTTGGTTACGACCTCAGAATTAAATTTTCCAGGTCTTCTAGCCGAGCTCGTATTTATTCAGGAAAATGAGATCGAATCTCACGACCTCGTGCCTCGTTTTGGCAACTCCAAATCTCATTATGGATTTTAACGGGCCTTTTAAATTTTCATGGGCTGGACCTAATATCCAACTGAAAGTTTATTAGGCCTCAAATCAAATTTGGGTCAATTCAGACCTTGGGTTTATAGTTGTTTCGGATGTATTTGAGATTAATGACGACCTCCTCAAGTTTGGCCTTCATAGCTAATCTTGGCCTTCATGGCTAATCTTGGCCTTCATGGCTAACTTTGGCCTTCATGGCTAATCTTGGCCTTCATGGCTAATCTTGGCCTTCCACGTCGATGTTCTGGATCAGAGACTCGGGATCCCAAGTACATTTTTCAATTTCCAAATTGAGGTATTAACCTTTCTTGTTAGCTTTTCTGATAAGCGTTCTTAATCAACTACCAAAACATTTATCAAGTTGGGGGTGTTCTGGACCACCAATCACGTGGTTTCAGGTCAATAGGAGGTGTTTGCCATGCCTTGAAAGGTTTCGTGAACCTTGAATTCAAATTACTTGTTTCTTAGTTCTTGCCCCCCTTGCTTCATATGGTGGAGGTCTTGCTTCTCGGTTGATCGTTCAAGAAGTTCCTTTGCCACTCAGCACTTGACTTCAAGTCTGGTGTGCCTTGGCTAGTTGTCACTACTCTATCTTGACTCTAGGTTTCAACTTGACTAACGACTCTTGATTCGAGCCATTAAACTCAGACGACAAGCTCGATTGGAGGCAGACAGCATTGTTGGCCATCAAGGCATTATCAAGGAGCCAACCAGCCTCAAGATGAGCTTTGATAGGGTCTATCCTTCAGCTTCCTTCATCAATTGGTGCTACCAACTATGAGTTAATGGTCGAGGCCTTCAAGATCTGGAAGTAAACACTCCCTGCATAATTCTCTATCTCAGAAGAAGCGAACTTGGACAGGGCATCGGCCGTTATACAAGTTGGTATTCCTCGAATCATACCATACCAACTGTGATTTTACAATTTTTAGATATTTCAACATCGTTTCATCTTTGGCTTTTAGAGCTCTACTCACTTGGGCTATCACCAGCCTTGAGTCTCCATAGACTTTAAGATTTTTGGGCCCTCATGGCTAAAGACGAGCCTTGTCCGGCTTTCAAGGCTTTATACTTTGCCTCGTTATTGGTTGTCGAAAAATATTCAACTTCAAGGCACATTCAATCGCGAAGCCATCAGGGCTCTGTAGGACTATACCAGCACCACTTGATTTTGTTTTTGATGCCCTATCAAAATAGAGCTAGAGCACCCAATGTTTCTTCTAAACTTTATAAGTTCTCTCCCTCTTGGGGTGTCTCATCTTGCCCTTACTGGGGTGTTGTGCCTTCCTGCCCCCCGACTTCTTGGTTGTCAATGGTATATTCAACTAAGAAGTCAACGAGTACCTGTGCTTTAATTGCAATTCGAGGATTGTACGCGATATCAAATAATCTGAGTTCTATCGCCCACTTAGCTAGCCTTCGGGTTATGCAATATGTTTCTCAGTTGCTGGTCCGTCAGGGTTTCAATCTTATGTGCCTGGAAGTACGATCATAGCTTTCTCGAGGCTGTTACCAATGCCAAAGCAAACTTCTTAATGGGAGAATAATTTAACTCAGCTGCATGCAACATCTTGCTCATATAGTAGATAGGCTTCTGAACCTTGTTATCCTTTCGAATGAGGATGACACTCAATGCTTGTTCAGATATTTCAATGTTGTCATTCTGGATTGAGGGTCCAAAATTTCAGATTGGTTTTCAAGCTTTGACTTGAAGTTTCAATCATTGGATCTTATATGGAGGTTCATGACCCCTTCAAGTTTGGCCTTCATAGCTATCCCATGGCCTTCATGGCTAATAACTCGTGTTCCTTATCCTAGGATTCGAGGTTGACGTTTACATGTTCATCGTTGGTGTTCATATGTCGACTACCAAGTATTCACGACCTTTCTTTTGGATTGATGTCAAACTAAAGGTCTTTAGGATCCCTTACTTGACTTCATGTCTTTCACGGCTTGTCTCGAATCTTAGTTCTGATTTCAGGGTTTTCAAACCTATCTTTGCTTCTTGTTTTTTATCCGGGGTCCTTCAAGGACTTAAACTCTTAGTAACTCTCGACCTTTCGGGGTTTTTATTTATGCGTTTGTTTGTTTCCATTCGTGTATTTTTTTATTTTCGGTACTTGGTCATCTTTGACTTACACACATCAGGTGTTAGGTACATAAATAAAATCACATAATCAATGAATGGAAAACAAACTTGCATTAATAACTTGAGATGGGTTCAACCCTTACATAGAATACTACTGTCCTACTCGGAGCAACATGCTCTGCGATGGTTTTATCGAACCTTATTTCTACTTCTACTAGATAAAATATGAAGCTAAAAACTACTAGGATAATTTGAACCCATCGGGGCTTTGCAAGACTAGGCTTGCACCACTTGATTTTATTTTTGATGCTCCAATAAAATAGAGCACTCACTACTCCTTCTGGTCACCTCATTCTTATTCTGAAGTTCACTTACAGCTTGGGGTACAATCTCCTGCCCCTCGATTTCTTGGTTGCCAATGATGCATTCAACCACGAAGTCAGTTGACGCCTTAGCCTTAATGGCTATCCGAGGTTTATGTGTGATGTCCTCTGCTGGCCTTTCTTGATGTTCCTTATCACTACAAACGTCCATGTCTTCAATCGGAAGGACCTGCCCCCCGACTCCATCAGGCCTTAACGCGGCTACATAACAGCTCCTAGCCATTTTCTGGTCACCTTTTTGTTCTCCTACACCATTCCTGGTTGGAAACTTGATCTTCATGTGATAGGTTGAGGCCACAGCCTTAAAAGCATGGAGTCCAGTCCTCCCGAGGATGGCATTGTAGGTGGAAGACGCTTTGATAACCAAAAAGTTCAGCATCTGAGTGGCCTCTGTTGGCTTCTGTCCGATGGTGACGGGCAACAAAATAGTTCCCTCAACTTTAGTCTCTACTCCGCTGAATCCATATATAGGCATGTTAGATAGGGTCAACTGAGAGTCGTTGTATCCCATTTTCACGAATGCATCATAGAACAAAATGTCCACTGAAGCTCCATTGTCTATCAAGACTCGCTTCACCTCTGAATTCCCAATCATGGGTGTTATGACCAGCGGGTCATCATGGGGGAACTTCACCCCTTCAAGGTCTGAATCATCAAATTCGATTGTTACTTCGGTTTTTGCACGCTTTGGTGTCTCTCCGACAATATGCATCACTTCTCGGGCATAAGCCTTCCGAGAGTTCCTAGTCGTCCCGGCCGCAGTCGGGCCTCCTGAGATCATGTTGATCACTGGCCCTCGGGGCTGTGGGGTACGATCCCGATCGTCGTCGTTCCTATCATACTCTCTTCTCTGATTACCACGAACTTCACCCTTAGTGAAGTGGCCCAACTTCCCTTTACGGATCAAGAACTCGATCTCATCTTTGAGTTGCTTACAATCATCAGTGTCATGCCCTACATCCTTGTGGAATCTGCAATACTGATTTTTGTTCCTCTTTGTGGGATCACCCCTGAGTGGCTTCGGCCATCGGAAATCCTTATCCTTCTCAATGTCCAATAGGATTCGACTCCTGGGAGTGTTCAACCTTGCATACTCAGTGAACCTTGGTCCTTGGCTCTTCTTAGGGGCAGAGTCGGAGTCCTCACTAGTTCGGGGATACTTGTCCCTAGCATCATATTCCTGGTCATCATACTCCTGGTCTTGCCTTCGCTTCTTGGAGTTCCCGTTGCCTCCATTGCCCAACGTGGCTTCCTTCTTCATGCTATCCTCAGCCTTAATGTACTTATCAGCCCTTCGTTGGAGCTCATCCATGTTCTCAGGGGGATGTTTTGCCAGTGACCTCTTAAAAAAGAGATCCGTGGTTCCATGCTGCAGGGCTACCATAGCCACCTTATTTTCCAAATTAGTGATGTTTAGGGTCTCCTTAGTGAATCGCTTGAGATAATCTCTCAGGTTCTCGTTCTTCCCCTGTACTACATACATAAGGGATGCAGAGCTTTTCTCATGAATTCTTCCGCTAATGAATTGACTAACAAAAGCGGTACTCAATTCCTTAAAAGAGCTAATTGAATTTGGAGGTAGACGGCTATACCAACGTTGCGCCATGCCTGACAGGGTTTGGGGGAACGCCCTACACTTAAGGGCATCGTTAGCGGGCTGCAATAACAATGCGCTCGTAAACGTTCTCACATGAGTTGCGGGATCCCCCGTTCCATCATAAGATTTTATTGTGGGCATCTTAAACTTTCGGGAGATATGCGCGTTCATCACCTCCTCAGTGAACGGAGGGGTCGGATCATCGAGATCTCCTTGTGGCATCAAGTCTTTGGGGTTACTCTTGGGGAGTTCCACCCTTGTAGTCCCTCTGGTTGGGGCTTCAGCCCTTCGGCGTCTCCTTGAAGACCTCTCCAAATCTATGAAGGGAATCCCTCCTGAAGTCGGAGGAGGTCGAGTCTGATTAGGGTTCTGTCTTTCTTGCTCCCTTGCTTGGTCGTCCTTCAGCTTCTGAATCTCAGCTTCATAAGCCTTAATTCTCTCTGCGATTGTTAAAGGACCATCACGGTTTGCTGGATTCCTTCTCAGAGGTTCCTTACTAGCGCGTCGCCTCCTTGGGGCTTCGTCTCGATCATCGTCTTCAGACGACGAATCGTCAGTATAGGGGCCAGAGTAGTCAAGATACTCTCGATCTCGGATCTGCAAGGCATGACCACTGGGTCCAGGAAGGTAGTTAGGCAGGCCATACATCGGGTTAGTACTCACGGGGAGATCCGTAGTATGGATCTGTACCCCTGGTGGTGGGCGACTGGGATCAACTAGAGGAGAAACCAGCGTCTGGAGGGCGCTGGTTCCTTGACCAGGATGGATGACCAAAGGCAACGTCCCCTCAGCATGGGAATTCGTCCCTAGAGGTTGAGAAACCTGAGTTTGAGTAATCACCCCTGTGGCTGGGGGTATTTGTTCAGTAACAGGCGGAGCAGAGCTTAGAGGTAGAGCCTCGGTAACGATCGGCTCGGTAGTGCTTGGTGCTGTTCTTCGTGTTTGAACCATGGTTGATGTCTTTTTCCCACAGACGGTGCCAAATGTTGTGGAATAAAAACTAGGTTATGATTATGACGGCTAGGGTTTGTCTGTATTTAATGCTAAGGGTGGTTGAGCTTCGAGCTTTAATGGCTGCTTCTGCGTTCGAGACTAAACGGTCCTCACAGAATGCCTACGTATCTCTGTATTAGAGAATCAAGCCAAGAAAACGTAGTTCTGAGGTGAGGGGTCTGACCCTTTATATAGGCTGAGAAGCTTTAGAGTTATGGTAGGGTTAGGTGACTTGGTGGGTAAGTCAACCTCGAGGAAAGTTCTAGACCCCTTCCTTGTAGGAGTCTGTTTCCTTGTATGAGTGTATGCCTTGGAGGCTACTCCTTGTAGAGATAATGTTCTTATCTGACACTTATTGCTGAGCTGTTTATTATCCCTAATATTAATTACGAAATTAATATTGTAAATAGGGTTTGGGCCCACCTGGTGGGCCCCACGTTTGGACCATTCCGGGTCTAATTAATGCCACATTAAATGTGTCTTTAGGGCTTATTTTTAGCCCATATCAATCCTGTATTTAAATTGAATATGTTAATAAATATTTTTTTAAAAAATTTAATTTTAAGAACTTCAATTATACATGTACTTATTTATTCATTTTAAATGTATATTTTAATTTGATGATAACGGAAATTATATTTAGCATAGATTATCATATATTTTACTTTACCATTTAAAACTTTTTAAATGTAGTTATTAAAATGTAATTTTTTTAAAAAATGTAATTTAAAGTTCTTGAAAAGATATGATACATGTTATTTCAAAGTGAAAAAAAAAATTACTACTCTCTCTGTCCCATAATAAATTACCTATTTTTTTTCCAAGTTTTCGACACGTATATAAAAACATATTTGTAAATATTATTTTCTCATTTTTTTTCATTTTGTATAAGAATAGGATGTTCAAACTTTTATATAGAACAAAAATCTCGAAAAACTATTATCTACAACTATGTTTTTTATATGCGTGAAAATGCATGACAAAAAATTTAAAAAAATTAGGACATTTATTATGGGACGGAGGACTAATACAATACATGCAATATTTTTTAGATTTCAAAATATAATTGTCATTAAAGTTATTTATAAACAATTATATAAAAATATAATTATTACATCACAACAGATTAATACAAAAAGTTCAAACGAAAAATCACAACAATGCAATCTTTTATTGAACTCTACAAATAATTGGCCAAAAAGAGTTGCTAGAAAATAGAAAAGAAAATTATGAGGATATTTTTGTCATATCATTAACATTGGGTGTGCACCTATAAACATAGGGTGTGCACATATCAGCTCCCAATTTTTAACATAGTAAGAAATTGGGGTCATCGAGATACACAAATCTTTAATCAAACAATCAGGACGAAAAGATTACTGCTCATACACTTCAGCCAGGTTCTTTCATCTATAAACAAATGGGTCCTTAGTTTATGCGGTTTGCCTACACTAATTTACATACAGGTGTATCACTCTGTTCTAAAAATCGGTGATTAATCACCGATTAATCCCTGTTCCATGGGTTACCGAACTGATTAATAATCCGATTATTCAATTAATCATTCCGATTAATCCTCAAATACCCGATTAATCCCCGATTAATCCCTGGACAGTGCCTCTACCGATTAAGTCCGATTCCCGCTTTTTACAACACTGGTGTATCATGCCAAAATTTGCACTATTTTAATAATTCTTTTTTTTTTTTACTTTGACGGTTATAATTACTTGACAGAGTATTTGAGTCATTAGGCCAAAACAATAATTATGAAAAATAATAAAATTATATGATTAAACAGAAATCCTTTTTTCAAGCCCTCTCTGCCTCTATCTACATTTCTACACATTTAAAGAAAACTATCTTCTCATTGATTTTCATCGTGTAAAGTACTGTAAGTTTCAATTATTATTCTTACACATGTGGGTAGGTTTTGAACTTGGTTTGCAGCCACAAAATTAGAAAATATGGATTCTTTATTCGTGTACTAACAATATAATGTACTCACCGATTATTCAATATAGAGATAAATTAGAAAATATAAATTCTTTATGCGTGTACTATTGGTCAACGGCATCCGGTTGCCAAATAATTATTTGATAATATACGATTTTATAATTGTTGGATTGTTGATTCAACAATTCTAATTTAAAAAAAATAGTATCGTATCGCAGAAATAGTACGGAGTAATTATCAAAATACCCCCTGTTCTCATTCCAAAAATCAACAGTTCATAGTATCGGAGAAATTACCAAAATGCCCTCTTGTTTTAACACTAGAGGCAAGGATATTTTGGTAATTTCTTCGTATCGCAGAAACTTTTTGCAATACGATTTTGATTTTTTTTAAATTAGGATCGTTGGATCAACCATCCAACGGTTATAAAATCGTATGTTGCCAAATCGTTATTTAGCAACCCGGTGTCATAGACCGGGACCGGGACCGGGGACCCTACTAATAATAGTGGCACTTAGCTTCATTATTGATTGGTCAAATACAGACAAATGACAAATGACAGGTGTGAATAATAATTTGAGTTAATTGTAAAAAATTGGCTAGATTTTCAAATTTACAAAATAGTGGCTAAACTTGCCTTTTTCTTTCAAAAAAGTGGCTGGAGATGATTTTCAGCTTATTTGGCAGGGGTAAAATGGGAAAATATGTTATTTTACTAAAAAATAATGCTAAAAACCCCAAAAATTATCTAAAAAATTCTCAAATTAATATGTGTCACCATATGATTGGTTATATTCGTAATAATAATAATAATGCCCCCTCCATGCATTCACATAAATTGACTAATTAAATCTTGACAACTCATATTTGTGGATTTTTTGGTGAATTGATGTGCATACATGGGGGCATTATTATTATTACGAATATAACCAATCATATGGTGACACATATTAATTTGGGAAATTTTGTTTACAATTTTTGGGATCTCTAGCATTTTTTTCCCCATTTTATCACTGTCAAAAAACTGAAAATCGCATGTAGCCACCTTTTTAGAAGAAAAAAGACAAGTCTGATCACCATTTTACAAAATTAAAAATCTGACCACTTTTTTGAAAATGAGTGTAAAATTTGACCAACACTTTGAAGTTTACTCTAATAATTTCCTTGTCTATAAAAGTAACTCGTTCAGTCCTATTTATTTATGCTAAACAAGAGCACCCGAACCCCATAAAATGTCTCTAGTTGATTTTGTCCCTTTTTTGTTAGTGGCGGTAGCCTTGTGGCGGTTCATCCATCTCCGCCGCACCTTGAACTCACACGGTGGCCACAAGCCACCACCTGGTCCCATTGGTTTACCACTTATTGGCAGTCTCCATATGTTAGGAAAACTTCCACACCGCACTCTCTACAAAATGTCCCAAAAATATGGTCCCATAATGTCCCTCCGCCTGGGCCTTATCCCTACAATTGTAGTCTCCTCTCCAGCTGCAGCCGAGCTCTTCCTCAAGACCCATGACGCAGTCTTTGCTAACCGTCCCAAAGTACAGTTTTCTGACTCCAAAACCATGGCATTTTCTGAGTTTGGTGGTTACTGGCGGAGCGTGAGAAAGTTTTGCAACATGGAACTTCTGAGCCCCACCAAGATCGACTCTATGGCAGGGCTAAGAATGGAGGAGCTGGGGTTTCTGGTGGAGTGGCTAAAAAATGCTGCGGCCACCGGTCAGGTGGTAAATGTTACCGACAAGGTGGCTGGTCTCATAGAAGACATGACTTGTAGAATGTTGTTGGGGCAGAGCAGGGATGACAGGTTTAACTTAAGTGAGGTACTAAATGAGATGACAAAGACTACCGGAGCTTTCAATGTTGCCGATTTTATACCCTTTTTAGCTCCACTTGATCTGCAGGTATTAATTTTAAACCTTTACATTTTTAAGATTTGTTGAGAAACAGAACAACTCAAGTCACACTATGTACCGTTAACTACCTGATTACCATAATTATTGCTACTAATCATCTCAGATTTATTTTTCTTAATAATATATTGTGATAATGTACATGTTAACAAAGTATAAACGTAAGAGATCCATAGCCTCCATGTCATCACAATTTTAATTTTAGTTAAACTTCTCAGTAGTTGGTTGATTCTATCTGTTAAAAAATACAGTATTTGTTTAATGCTTCAACTGAGATGACATTCAAAGTTGACTGGATTTCTTTAGTGATTAACTCAGAATTGGATTTGTCGTAGTCATTGGTATTGGAAAAATGCTAGAGTCCTGAATTCCCAAAACCGTTTTTAAACAATTAGTTGATAAAATTTGATTGGATATCTATATCATATCTATATCTATATACTATCTTATAATATACGTAGTATATTATAAGAGTCCTGAATTTCCAAAGCCGTTTTTAAATAATTAGTTGATAAGATTTGATTGGATATCTATATCTATATACTATCTTATAATAAGCAAAATTGGATATATATAATATAATATCTTATAATAAGCAAAATTGGATATCTATAACAAATCTCTATTTTTGGTTGTTCTACATTCACATCCGTTAGATTTTTAGATTTTCAACTCAAATAGATGATAACCGTTGAATATAACAATAGTAAAAGTTGTTGTATATAGAAATTTAAGATTCGATTCCCATCAACAACATATTAATATATATTTAGTAGTAAAAATTATTAGATATATATATATAAGGTTTGAACTCTTCCAATAACATATTAAAATTAATATTTAATATATTATATTATACAATACCTTTTTTTTGGCATAGTGATTCTATTATTTTAGTATTTGTTCAATATTTAAAATATTATATTATATAATACCTTTTTTTTTGCCACAGTGATTTTATTATTTTAGTATCTGTTCTGATACATGCGGTAGGGGAGAATCGAACCTTGGTAATGTATTTATATATATTTTTATCGGATCAGGTTTTAAGTGGATAGGATCATACATAATTCATATCCTTATTTATTAGATCGATTTTTTATCAAATCGAATTAATTTTAGATAAATCCATATCCAATTATAAGGCCTAGGACCGGATCGGACCGGATCGAACTTCGATCTATTGAGTCCTACTCTCTATCTAATCTACACAAGATTTCAAACCTAAAATTGTAAATGTTATTTAAAAATGAGAAAAAAGGCCCTGAGGTTACCTCAGGAGAGGAGAGTTACCTGAGGTAGCAGTGTAAATATTTGTGTCATTTTTGTAAATATTGATTTTTTTTAAAAAAATCCTGTAATTACAATTATACTCTCGTGCATTAATATGGAAAATCTATGTTATCTCAGGTAATTTTCCTGAGGTTACCTCAGGAACATGAAACCCTTTAAAAATAAAATAAAAAGGAAGTATTAGTCTCTTTTTATTCATTTCAAAAACTTGCTATACGAGGTTCAGTAAACCATGGCAAACGGTGGCTAAAATTTCGGCTACGCACATTACACAACGCATCTGATCTTCTAATTTTGGAAATATTCAAGAGTAGTAGTATCATGCTTCAGCTTAACTGCTGGCAAAAAAATAAAATGCTTCAGCTTAACTATATATATTTCTCAGGGACTCAGTCGGAAGACCCAAGTTACTGGCAAGGCATTGGACAAAATCATGGAAATTATTATTGATGAACATGAACAAGGAGCTAGTGAAGGCTATAAAAAGCTTAATAAGGACTTTATTGACGTCCTTTTATCTTTGAAAAGCAATCCCCCAAGTATTCATGAGCAACTAGCGAAAAACATTGACCGATCAAATATCAAGGCTATCATTTTGGACATAATTTTTGGATCTGTGGAAACCTCCATAACTGCCATTGAATGGACCATGGCTGAACTCATACGACACAAAAGGGTGATGAAGCTAGTCCAAGAAGAAATCAGAAATGTGATAGGAGATTGCGAATTTGTAGAAGAAAGGCATTTGTCAAAACTAGACTACCTGCATATGGTAGTTAAGGAAAGCATGAGACTACATCCGATAATCCCGTTGCTAATTCCTCATGAGTCCATGGAGGACATTGTGGTTGATGGATATTACATCCAGAAGAAATCTCGCATTATCATTAATAGCTGGGGGTTGGGACATGATCCTAACATTTGGTCAGAAAATGTGGAAGAATTCTTCCCCGAAAGATTTATAGATAAAGATATAGATCTTCGAGGAAAAAGTTTTGAACTTATACCTTTTGGTTCAGGCCGAAGAAGTTGTCCAGGTATGCACTTAGGCCTAACAAATGTTAAATTGGTAATAGCACAGTTGGTTCACAGCTTCGACTGGGAGCTACCTTTTGGCATGTCAGTTGATGCTTTAAATATGGATGAAACGTTTGGTTTGTCACTGCCAAGAGCAAAGAACCTTGAAGCCATACCGAAGATTCGCTAATGTTAAACTGTTATGCGTGGACAGTATAATGGAATACAGCTCGGTTCTCTAGCCGGGTAAAATAAATTTGTATTATAGTTCAAATCTGTTGTTTTCCTGAACGGTAAAATAAGTGGAGTGATAAATTCCTGTTGTAATAAACCCAGCTTTTCCGGTAGAAGCGGTGCCATAAACGTTTGGTTGGTTATCACTTATCGGTCAAAATTGCTATATATAAAGATTTCTTTATGACATTTTTTGTGTGAAACCAAAAACTGAAGCTACAGTTTGATTCAAAAGAAAAAACTGACGCTATATTTAGCCTGTTTAGCGGAACTTTTTAGGTTACTTATTTTCGGATAAAAATTTTATATTTTGATAATTTTTTTTTATACAAGTATTTAATGTATGTTTTAGAGACATCGGAGTTATGATAAATCATGAAATTTTTTATAATATTATCTTTGTATATTTATTTAGTTTTTAAAATTATTGGGAGAATTATTTTGTGCGCAGCTGGGTGTGTGTGTAAGCAATTGTGTGTGGCTTTGTGTTGCTGTGTTGGATGGTCGAGTATGTGTGTAGTTTGTGTTTAAGCAGCTGGGTATATGATGGAGACGAAAAGGGGTTCTTCAATTTCCTGGGTAAACCGGGTTCAATTAAGTTGTTGTGGTGATGTTTCTGCAACGTGTTGTGTCTAGTATGTAGTCACGTGGTTGTGGTTGGACTGGTAAGGAGCTGAGAGATTACAATGGTATGGTTGCAAGTAGGGCCGTAAGGATGGGAACGGGTCGGGTTCGGCTCGGGTTTTGCAAAATCCAAATCTAAATCCAAATATTTTCGGATTTTGGGTTTCGGATCATATCGGGTTTCGGATCCAAAACTCAATATCCAAATCCAAATCCAAATCCGTCGGGTTTCGGATCGGATCGGGTTTTTTTCGGGTATTCAAAATTAAAAATAGTGTAAAAAAGTTGCTTAACAAAAAAATAAAAAAAATTGTGTAAGTTAAAAAATACCGCTACATCCATGACAATTTATTTTCTCGATCTTTCCATATCTTATGTCTCAAAGATATGTGTATGTATAATATGTATTTATAATATACATTTATATATATATGTATATATACATATATATATAATAGTGTATGTATAATATGTATTTATAATATACATTTATATATAATATATAATATATAAAATATAAAATATAAAATATAATAAATAAAAGTCGGGTATTTTTCGGGTTTCGGGTTCGGCTCGGGTTTTGATCGGGTTTTGGATCGGGTTTCGGATCGGGTTTCATGAAATCCATATCCATATCCAAAATCTTTCGGATTTAAAATTTAAATCCATATCCATATCCAAATCCAAAATATTGGGTTCGGATCGGATAAAAAATCGGTTTTCGAATCGGGTATCCGTCGGATCGGATTTTTTTCCCATCCATAATTAGGGGTGAGCAAAATAAAATCGAAAAACCGAAATCGAGCCGAAAAACCGTACCGAAAAAAAATCGTAACCGACAAAAACCGAAAAAAATCGTTTCAGTTTGGTAACGGTTACGGTTTTATCCCAATAACCAAACCGAAAAACCGAACCGAAAATATATTATTTTAATAATTTATAATTTTATATTATGTACTTATATAAAATATAAAATTTTATAATTATATGGACTTTATACAATTTATGTCCATTATACTAAATAAAAATATATATTATACTAACCCTAATCTATTCGACTTTCTAGTCTTAAGAGTCAGGTCGGCCTTTCTCATTTGTATCTCTGCTTTCTCCAGTCTCCACTCTTGGGTCTTCAATCTCCACTGTCCAGTAGTCTTTTTACACCAAAGATATTAATCAAGCATCCAATCATACTTATGGTTACTAGTTTGGCTTTATGTTTTGGATATCAAATTGCTTTGTAATTATTAAATGTTTCATATATATACGGGGTTGTGAATTTAAGCTTAATGATTGGTTTTGAATTGAAAGTGGGCACTGATCTTAATTATATTTTAAATTCTTTTATTGTTAAAAATATTATCGCAAATATTAAGATGATAGTTATAAATTTTTATTAGCATGATATGAAGGTGTTAAGAATTAAAAATAAAAAACTGAAACCGACAAACGGTTAACCGAACCGAAAAAAACCATTCCGAACGGTTCGGTTACAGTTAATAGATAAAAACCGAACCGAACCGACATATACGGTTTGGTAACGGTTTCCGGTAAAAACCGAGCTGAACCGACCCGTGCACACCCCTAGTTGCAGGGAGGAATACTTGTGTATTGGTTGGTGATGTTGAAGAGGGAAGGGGGCAGGAATGTTGTTAGTGGGTTTGACACGTAGAGTGTTGTAGTGGTAGTTCTAGCTGAATTTACAAATGGGTGTGTGATAGAAAGGTTGCAGAGAGGTTGAGACAGATGAAAATTAAAAAAAAAAGTTATAGTGGCAGTGTGGCAATGGGCTGTATCCGGGAGTGTATTCTGTATTAATAAAATGGTGCAAGAATTAGAGCAAGGGGAGGACAAGAACTAGGAGCTGTGAGACAGGGGAGTGATGGTCTGTATGTGGGTGTGGATTGGAGCATGGGGTTTGGAGGGTGAGAATAAGGACGAGGATGAGCAGGTGAAGTATGGTGTTGGTGGTGGGTAATGAAGTGAGAAGAAACAGGGGGAAAGGGTGCTGTGCCGAGTATGGTGCAGGTGAAGTATGGTGTTGGTGGTGGGTAATGAAGTGAGAAGAAACAGGGGAAAAGGGTGTTGTGCCGAGTATGGTGTGTACGTGTATATGTGGTCCTTGTGTTTGAGTTTTGTTTGTTTGCATAAGTGTGATTTAAGACTGTGCGTGTGGTGCCATTGTGAGTGCGTGGGTGAAGAATGTGGGCGTTAAGAGAAAGGGCTGTGAAGTGGAGACAGGAAAGGAAGGATATAATTGAGGGGTAGTTATGTTGTGTATTGTGTGAATTTTCCTTGGTTTATTTTGCTGGTTACAACTACATTACTTGCTGGTTAAATTGATTTCAAGAATCGATACATGCTTTTAGTTTGAGTGTCGAATTATTAATTAGTAAAGTTTATGTTAATTTGAATTATGTATATCGTTAAGTGTTAATTATCCAGTTTGATTATTATCGGCTAGTAATTACTAGAATAATGGCCTGCATATGTTGTTATGATGTTAAGTGATTTTCGGATAATTAGAGTTATATTAATTGTTTGTATTCGATAAGTGATTGTAAATTAGGAATTTGATTTGAGCCGTCAGTGAATGAAAGGATGGATTGTTTGGGTCGTGTGTAAATTGTAATCCGACAGGTTAAGTCATATTTTAAAGGAGGTGCTCTCCAATTTTTTTTTGATTAAAATTATTTTATGATTCTTATTGTATATTTTGTAAGGGATTACTGGCGTGCAAATGTTATATGTGGGATATAAGATATAAGTTGATAATACATGCTAAGTACTTATATGATTTTGTGATTATACATTACTATTTTAAGAATATGATGTATTTGAGCTATATGTGATAAGTTCTAAAGCGTAATAGGGCACGTTGGGTAGAATAGAGTTAGGTGATTAAGGATATACGCGTATTGAAGTACTTTACCAGTATATAGGTACGATTAGGAGGCCGGCTAAGAGCCAGTGCACGTGTAAATGAAATCTTGAGGAGTGAAAGAATTATCAGAGTTGGCGAGTGTTCCCGAGAAGTGGCTGACAAGTTATAGAAGAAAGACAGATGTGTGATCGATTAGAGGCCAATGTACAAAGAAGTAGAGACTGAATGTAAAGTGAGAAAAGAATTGAGATGTTAAAATTGGAAACCGCGTGTACTGAGGCAAGTATACTATCCCTCACTTATCGTTCAAGTGATGTGAAACTATTTCTGTTATTTATACATGCGTTCTTTTAAATCCTTTCTTGTAAGCATCTGTACCCTTCATTTTCAGTTTAAATAATGCGAACCTATTCTGGTAATTAGACGATTTTCCTTTCAAATCATTTTGTTAGTGTCTATAACCTTCATTTTATTTCTAGAGACATTCTTCTTCTATTAATTTACAAACATTCATTTTTAACTTATTTTGTTATTGTTTATTCTCCTCACCTATCGTTCAGGTGTTGATTTCTTTTAAAATTATTTTATCTAAATTTTTTCCAGTCTTTATCAATATTTCTCAAAGAGCGTCATCTTCAAAATATTGTAAATTAATTCGACGTTTATGCTGTTATTGAGGCATGTGTTGCTCAATGACGGTTAAAGCCAAGAATAAATTGAGATCTTCTTAATTATTCGAACTCATTATTGTCATGCCGGTTTGGCAGCTAAAGCCTATGAGTGCTCAGCCGACAAGAGTGAGATTTGAGTAATTGGGAATTTCTTAAATCATCGTTTTAAAATATTCATATCTTTTATGTAAGTTCGAATTTTGCCATGAAAATTTTATCAGTTGGTAACCTTTGAAATAAGTGGTTATAGCTTGTGCAGTACTCAAATATATTGTTGAACTTCAGATCACTTTATTCCTTGGTTTTCCTTATAATTGCTGTTGAAATTCTAGAATCTTAATAATTGCTTGTTCCTTAATTTATTAATGATGCCTTGTTGATCTACTGATTCATATTTCTGTCTTGCTAAACTATACCCTGCTTAGTTAAATCTTATTGCTTTGTTGTCTTTAATTCCTTATATCAATTATTTCCCTGATCCTTAATCTTTTAATGTTGCTCCCTAAAATGGTTTAGTTAATTAATTAAAGATGTTTTTAAAATTCCTTATATTGGGATGATCTGTTATCAGTGAGTATAAAGGACTTAAAAATGAAGTGTTTCAAAGATTTTATTGTGGGGGATTCCATCAAAATGTTTTCTACGGATTCCTTCAGATTGGAGGTGTAAGAGGCCGAGTGACGCCGGTCCAGCATTTTTTAGCGTAAGAGGCTGGGGGAGTGCCCAGTCCAGCATTTTATTTAGCGTAAGAGGCTAGGGTGGTCCTAGTCCAGCATTAAAGGTCAATGTGTTGCCTGATTGGGAACCCAATTTAAAGGTCCAGAGGGACTTCGTGTCCGGTATGGGGACTTTACGTGGCTGATCACCCGTATTGTCCGTAGTCGTGAAAAAAACTTCAATCAACTTAAATGTTTTTAAAAAAGGTTTTATGGAAAGTATGTTTAATGATAAAATGGTTTTAAAGAAAGAAATGTTTTGATAAGATGTATATGTTTCAAGGTAAATGGTTAAAATTTGGAACTCAGTAAAATAATGGGATTAAGGATGGATAGAAGTTTTCGAGTTATTCCCTTCGCGAGTAACATTATACGTTGAAAGTGGAGTAAGAATGATTGGGGGATTTCTTGATATTCTTTTTCTCAAAGTTTTATCTGAGGCAGTGATGGTTTGTAGTAAATGGAAAATTTTTACTCTATGATGGAAATTGATTGATCTTTTGAGATAAAGTATTCATTGATATTGTTCATCAATGAATTATCGTAATATCGTTGTTTCACTATATTATTAACTTGCTGGGCGTTCTTTGGCTCACTCTTGCTTTGTTTTACCTAACCCTTTGCAGTTAGGTTTAAGGATGATATACTACATTTATCCCTGCGAATGAGAGCGATGAGGCATTCTATACAGGATAGATTTCGGAGCTAGAGCGGGTAAGCAAAGATTGAGATTGAGCTACGAATTAGATGGTATAGTAATTTGTATTAGAGTAGAGATAGAAATTGTAATAAATTGTATTGATTAGATTCTTGTTTCATACCATAACCTGGAATCGATCCTCGGTGAGGAATCGTTGGTTTATTAAGTTCTATTGTAATTGTTAATTGGAATTTGGTTTGGGTTGAAATACAGGTGGATAGTCCGATTTACGAATACTTCATGCCGAAATTTTATAAAATTTCCCTGTATCAAAGTCTATTTTATTATAAAAAGTATATTTTCAGTATTGCGAAGTTATAGAATTGTGATTGTCAAATGTCTCTAAAACTGGACACTCAAGCATATGTAGTGGAAACTTGTTAATTACATAACCCAATGCACGTATGAAGATTAATAATACACATTTGCAAAAAAACATTTATGCTTAAGTAATTGTTACATTCCTTATTCCAATACATATTTTTACCAATTTTTTCATATATACCCCTTTAATTTTAATATCAATATTTGAATTTATATTTAATATACACACTCATAACAGATAACTCATCATTTAATGTTAAGATTAAGTCCAAACAAGAAAACAAATTACATAACTAAAAATCTTTCTTAATATATGTGTGTGTTTTTTATAAATGTGCTAACTAAAAAGGAACCAAAGGAGTATTTGCTAGCATGTTCATATTGCAAACGGTGGTTACTTGATTCTATAAATAGGATACTGGGCCATTTGGGAAATCTTATTTTTCAAAAATAAGTTACTTATTCTGGAAAAAAGTTAGAAAATATGTACTTTTTTGTGACATAAGTAACTTATTTCTGCAAGAAAATGAATGTTAAACTTCCCATACATTTTTTTTTCTAAAAAAATTATGTAAATACAATTTTTTTTTCAAAATAAATAACTTATAAATTGCAAATAAGATTTGCCAAACAGTCCCACTAATGTACCATTTTTAATATTCACTCATAATCTATTATATATCTAATACGATAACATACCCCTTTGTGAATGATTTTATTCCATAGTAAATTACAAATTTAACCCTTATGCAAAATTATAGCATACATATATTAGTGCTCCTCATTCTGACCTTTTCACCGAACTATGACGCCAACATCAAGTAGGAATCTCATCGGATTCAATTTCGGCCTCCTCATATAAAATCTTATCTCCTCTATCCTCGCCTATTACGCAGTTAAACGCCGATCACATATATGAACATGGACAAGGTGAGAAATATACCCATCAAATGTAAGCAATTTAGTATTTAAGTTGCTAGCATCTAGGTTTCTAATGCTTGGTGAATATTATGATATCATTTCTAGTCTAAATTTCTTATGATGAGGAACAAGATTTCAGCGATCGGCAGATTATGGATGAGATTGATGCAAGGTAGAGGTGATTATTTTTCCCAAAATATTGATAGATATTAGAATTTATTGTTGTCTGTGTTGTATACATTGAGATTTGCTTGTGCATACAAAAAGAAGAAGCTAAGAAATTTTTTTTGTTCGGCCAAAACTGTGCTAATTGACATCAATTATTGACATAAGTCTTTCAATCTGATTACCAAGTATTACAGCAAAGAGTGACATGGTTGTTATCCTTGCCTATGTTTGCGGCTATTCTTGAAAGAAAATGCGAAACATCGAGCTAATGTTTCATAATGTCTGTGATGGCCTCATCCCACAAGTTATGCAAGAAGTTCGCAAAAGCTTGTATCATGTCCCATTCAAGAATATAATCCTAACCGGTATGTCATTGAATTCAAGGGTTGTCCGAGTCTACAAACAATGTTAGTTAGTTTCCATAAAATTATAACTTCTCTTTTCCATAAATTTCAATGTCGTTTCCATTTATAATTAGCTGATTTGTTATATATAAATTCAGAGTGTAGGTCGTTCTACTCATGTAATTTATTACTGAACTCTACACAAAGTTTTGATTTCTAGATTGCCGATACTTGTTCAGCAACGCATGGATGGGGTGATTTCTATAAGCTGGGCTTAAAATATTTGGACTTAGGTTTGGTTTATGATGATGTTTAGGAACAGAGATAAAGATAATGATTGGGGTGATCCTCTAGGTCTCTCTCTCCCATTTCTGTGGTAGTAGAGTTGCAGTTGTTTAATGATTAGAAAGAGGTGCAGCAGCTATATTGAGAGTATTGACTGTTTTCTTGGAAACACATTATGATATATGATTTGACAGTGATTATGAAGTTTTGTGGGCGGGAAACTGGAAATATTAATGGCCGCTGTGGCTAATTGGGGGGGGCAGGGGTGGCTAGAACTGAATAAAATTACGCCCTATAAATCTAATGGAAGATTTATGTTGCTTTATGAAAAAGAGATAAAGTAGCCCTAACAGTATAACAGTATTGTTTGATCTTTTATATAAGGCCCATGTCTTACACATGCACTAACTCAATCTAATACATATAATAAATTGGATTAAAAGGTTCGGTGAAGGTTTGCTAGATAAGGCGTGTCCATGACATAAAATCTTAAGACATTAGCTCCAGATATTTAATGTTATACCTGCCATTTGGAACTCATATAGAAATTTGAAAGGATAACTTTTGCAATGTTTGTTGCAAGATCAGCCTCACTCGATTTCTAAATGATGATTTGAATACTACAGTAAACTCATGATCGCCTTTCAAGTGGTTAAGATATTTTATTTTATTTATTGGCGTTGAACAAATTTCATCATATAAAATATTTTGGAATTGTAGAAACTGTTATGTGCCCATAAAAATATGGAGGTGAGCTTTCTTCTTCCAAGGAATTAATTTATGTATAATTGTTTACCTTTATTATATGTTTGTCTGAGATTAAAGGCACTCTGTGTTTAGGTACAAAGGCTTGCATTATTAGCGGTTGGAAATTTGGCTTTCTGTTTGGAGAATCGCTCCACTCTTGTAACTTCAGAAAGCTTGAGAGAACTTCTATTGCGGCTAACAGGTTCATCTATGCCACGTGTGAGTAAAGCTGCAGCTCGTGCTTTGGAGATTCTTGGTTGGTTTCTCTAACAATATTTTTAACATTAATAAGTTTAAAATGTTTTTTTTACTTTAATATTTTTATCATTTCATTTCCAGGGGAAAATGAGAGTTTAAGGCGTGCTATCAAAGGCAGACCAGTTGCAAAGCAAGGATTGCGCATACTGACCATGGATGGAGGTGGAATGAAAGGTTTAGCAACTGTGCAAATGCTTAGAGAGATGGAGAAGGGTACTGGAAGGCAGATGCACGAAATGTTTGACCTAATATGTGGCACATCAACTGGTGGTATGCTTGCTGTTGCTCTTGGAATCAAACAAATGTCTCTGGATAAATGTGAAGATTAACGGAACCCTGCCCAAGGACAATGAAGCAGTAACTTGGAGAGAAAAGCTAGATCAGCTTTATAACAGCTCGTTGCAGAGTTTTATAGTTGTTGTGCATGGACCTAAAGTATGCGTTGCTCTTTACCTTTTATCACTTCTGCCAAAGTTTGTCTAATATGCACATTATTCAAAGAATAACTATATTCTGTAAAACTACTTGGCTAGATATCCGTTAGTCTTGTGTTTTGAGAATACTTGATGTTTCATGTGCATTTAAAACTTTCATTCAAGTGTTATATCTTCGTCCAACTCCTCTTCTGCGCTGTAGTTTACGGGACAAAAGTGAAATATTCATAAAGTTATTACATTCCTTTTGTCAATTTTTTTTATAGGTATTTTGTCAAAATTTTCTGAGTATGCATGCCTTTTTACAGCACCAGCACAGTGCAGATTAGTTTGAGAGGTTGCTGAAGGAGATGTGTGCTGATGAGGATGGTGATCTCATAATAGAATCAGCTGTAAAAGGCACTCCAAAGGTTTTTGTAGTATCATCTCTAGTCAGTGTGGTTCCGGAACAACCTTTCATTTTCCGTAATTATCAGATTCGTAATCCAGATAGTTCTCTGCTGCTTCTACTTGTTCTGATTCTTATTTATTTTTATAACCAGTTAGCTGTAAATGGTTTAGTGCTCTCATTTTTATGGTATTGTTTTTTAGATATTTTTCCTTTTATAATCTTTTTTGCATGTGTACTACCCTGTGGACACAGTAGAAACACCTCTCGCAATTTCTCAAAGTCAACCAGTAGGAGGGTCTGGATCACCAACTATTGGTGCTAAAGCAGGATACAAGCGCAATGCTTGCATAGGAAGTTGCAAGCATCAAGTGTGACAATCTATAAGGGCATCATCTGCAGCTCCATATTATTTGGATGATTACGCTGATGGTATTGCCTTCTATAATCAATCGCTTGTTTACTATATCATTTGGCCCGAACATTCCACATGTGATTTTTTTTAATGGTGTTCATAACAGTTTCTCGTGTTATGATCTCAAGAAGACGGATATCGCTGGCAAGATGGTGCTATAGTGGCTAATAATCCTACTATTTTTGCTTTACGGGAGGCACAACTTCTGTGGCCAGACGCAAAGATCGATTGTTTAGTTTCAATTGGTTGTGGTTCTATTTCAACAATGGTGATTTCAAACTTTGCCTCGATTTCTCTTTAGAAAGTTGTTGAAGTTGGATTATCATTAAAATTTCAATATGTGTGCAACGTTTTTAGAACTAAAGATGAGTCTAAGGCTCTAAGCAGAACAGATCTTCTATAGTTTGTTGCTTTGAATTTGGAATTAGGAGGGAGAGCTTGTTAGGAAATCATCATTACCCTTTCTTTTTCATATGCAAGGACTTGATGGTGAACTGATACCCTAATTGTTTTTGGTGGTCTCTGTTCTCATTTTATATCTTCGCTAATGTTAATGGATAGTAATCATTAGATGATTCCTAACCAAATTGTAGTAGCTACTGTTAACTCTTTTTCTTTCTATATATGGTGTACATCAATTAATATCTGCATATTTCTAGAAATTCAGATCGTGGTTGATAGATGATTTTATCTATTTATTTTAAAAAATCTTTATACAAGCAAACGGATATAGTATTACACCATCAGACATGCAAATAAACATGAGTTACTAGCATGCCCGTGCCTTGCACAATTCTATTAATTTAGAGAGGTTTTAATTAATCGATAAATTAATAATTATTAATTTATAGAGTCTCAATGACACTATATGAATGTCGATTTTTCACTGCTCTGTTACATATTGACTTCTCATATTTGGCTGCCACTACATGTTGATACCCTGTTTTCATGTTTTGAAGTTCGGTATGCAAAATTTGTTTCTTCTCCATGCGCATACTCTTGGTCTGTTTATGATTATAAAAGACCTCCCTACTTAAGTAATATGTATAAACTATATTCCCATGCAATATTGTTGCAGTGTGACCATCGTCAATGTCATACTCTTTGAACAACCCCGGACTATCTACTGCAAGTCTTGCAAGCATCATTTGGGAATGGATAAAGAAAGCTATTATTGTCCTTGCTGCGGCCGAAACTATGCCGCACAAATAGGGAGGTAAAGACGATACCCCAGATCTGCTATCACACCTTACAAAAAAAACAAAATTTCAGATACACGACTAATCCGTTATACCTAATCACACACAATACAGCATGGGCATACCAATGCTTGTCAAGGACGGGAACTGTACAGCAATATTCATTATCCGCGGTCGGGAATTAAAACAATTGACGGGATACCACGTCAATGACTTCCTCGCATATTACCGAGATGTAAGCACGCTCTCACAATTTACCTGCTAGAAAGCACTATTTCATAACATATGTAACTATTGCCATTGCACCTGTCAGGTTAAGGATAACTATAGAACACACTGTTGTATCAGAAAAACCATGGGGAGTACCTGCACTTTTGAGCTGGAATTAGCACCTTCAACTTACTCAAATTCAATTGGTGATCTCCTTATAAAACGAGTCCTGCAATACACACAGCTAAGGATAAATCAACCTTTACCCTGAGAGCTTCATCAAGCGGCAACATCTCCAACCAAATAGATGACAACAAAATCTACAAAACAATAACTGTGCACCGCGCTGCCACAATGGAAATACAACCTCTTCAATAAAAAAACTTGTTTATATTATTTACTTACCTTTAAAGGCTGTTTTTAAAATTTCACTCCCCTAATGTATTATCCTATTTCCCCCCAAGTTAGATTTAGTTTTATTCTGCTTAAGTTTCAGATTCAATAGTGCTTCTACTGCTCCTTTAGTTTTGAAAACCTATGACTTGGCTTCTCAAGAAGCATTCCCTACTGACATTTCTCATCTACAAATAATTCACAATAACTCATAACAAGGCATCGCATCAGACATAGCTAGAGCATGCCCGTGCCTTGCACGGGCGATAAAGCTAGTTAATGCATATGGTACAACATGAAACACTCCTTATTTTTCACACAATGCTAAATGTGTGTTGTTATAAAGATAAAATTTAATCATAACAAAAAAGAAAAGATTTATAATTCAATGTATTTTGATTCATTTATTTTTGTGATTAAAAATTGATAAAATGAATGTAAACACTTGGAATTTATGTTTCTATAATTTCTGCAATACATATTAAACTACGATATGTTGTCAAGATTAAATTTTAATTATATAAAATGAAAATTATATTGTAATGTATTACTAGGAAATCAAATTGAAAAGTGAGATGCCTCCCAGGTCCTAGCAATATCATATACAAAAATGTTGAACGTTCTATATATAGAAGAAAGACTCTATATATTCGATGAATCTTGACATCTTGTCCTTGGCTCCAAAAGTTTGACGACTGTTCTTGCTTGTTTGTACTATAGAGTCGTGGTCACATTTTCTTGGATTGACTACTAACAATACTGCTCCCTCTAACCCATATTGTAGGAGCCTTTTTGACTTTCACAGAAAATAAAGAAAGGTGATAAAAAAATAGTAAAGTTAGTTGAAAATTGGGTAAAGTGGTGATCGTTTCACCCAAAACCTTAAGGTGTTGGGAAGGCCCTTTCAAGGATCTTATACTCATATATATTTAACATTCCCCCTCACTCGCAAGCCCACTATGGGGTAAGAGCCCACTATGGGGTAAGAGTGGTCACTAGGAGCCCATATTTGGAGCAATACCTTAGTGCCAAATTAAATTGGGAATATTGGGGGTGGTGGGGTTCGAACTTGAGACCTCCACAAACACCAGAGCTCTGAGACCTATTATTATTTAATAATAGATTTGAGATAGTAGAGAAAAGTAGTTGATGTAACAACGTTTATTTAATATAAAAAATATAAAATGGAAAGTAATGGGTGTAATAGTGAAAAGTATTGTTCAAAAATAGTACGGAGTAAATATTGTAGGTTCATTCTTTTTGGGAAGTTCCAAAAAAAAAATAAGAATCATATAAAGTGGGACGGAGGGAGTATGTAATAATGACAGTTTACCAAAATCACAAATTTTAGCTATTTATGTTATAACAAAAAATACTAATTTCATTAATCTAATCAGAACTACAAATTAAAATTTTTAATACTTACTAGTATCATCTTAATAATTAAAAAGTCTATATTGAAAATTTGGTGAACTTTTAGTTAAAATTTGGATACTTTTTCTACTTTAAAAATGTTTAAAAATTAATTAAATGTGTCTTTTTATAAATTAAAATATAATTTATATAAATTAGAATTCGATTCTAATTTAAATATGTTAAAAAGGATTTTAAATTATATGTTTTTTTTGTAAATTCGAGTTCTCCCTCCTCATCTTTCATTGTTAATTCTTTTTACTTCGAATACATTAAAGGAAATTTAAATTATAAAGATTAGTTTTTGTGTCTGCAAAGGCATGCACGTATAATGTATACTAAATTATAACAAGTTTACCAATTTGTAATACCTTGCATTATTTACTTGACTTGGGGATCCCTTTGTCTATCGAAGATTCCACACTTGTACTTAGTTTAATGTAAATGTCAATTTATATAATCTTGTTGGTCCCGGAGTATTGCAGAAAGGGGGGTTGAATGCAATACTGATAAAATTCAATCTTTAAAACAACAACGATAATAAAGATTACAAGTTATTAGTAGTAATATGCAAATGTAAGTGAATCAAGATTTCTCACAAAATAAATGTTTTATTTATCGTGAAGTGATGCTACAACCTAGAGAAAATGTTTCTTCAGCTTCGGTATCTTGAGAGATACAAGATTGTTTCTGTTTTTCTTTTCCTTGAAAGAATTAGAGACATATATTTATATGGACTAAGATACTCTATTGTCTCTATCACATGGGTTGTGGAGCTACTATCGTTTTCAAGTGGCAGCTCATTACAATTTGCACACCCATGTGACTTTCCTAAATTGCTATACGGACATTGTTCACAATAAGTAAAGCAACCTAGATTCATTCTATTTCTAGCTAATACAATTCTAGTAGATGTGGATATATCATACTCTTTGAATTGACCAGCCTTGTATTGTGATCTCTTAAGCTTCTGTTGTAGTCTTTGCAGGTCTGCTACAATCGATGGAGTGTTGTAGTAAATCTGTTTCTTGAACATATAGGTTGTCACGGATTTGACTGAGAAAAATCCCCAAATCAAATAATTCACTGAGACAGTAACCTTAACCGCCAAGTCTGCTGTCGAAGGAATATTCAAATATTTGACAGTACGAGCTCCAGCTAAAGTTGCTATCGGAACTCCAGACTTGCTGTCAAGTGTGAGAATGTTGTTGTCCCGTGCTTCAGCCAATGTTGCTGTCAGATGTAGCTTTTGTCGTGACTTGTAACATATGTCTTCTTGTAACCTTACTGTCAATATTATGACAATAACTATTATTCTTGCTGTCTTCTGGATGTATCCCTTGAGGCTTGAACAAATGTATGAACTTCTTCCAAGACATACAATTATTACATGACAACAATTATTTGATTACAAGAACATACTCTGGCTGTGACAGTATGTTCTACTTAGTAAAAACTAAGTACAGGGAAATTTAGTTAAGTTGTCTCTATGCTATCACCCATAAATCCCAACAAATCTCAAATAAGTCACTGAATGTGACTTGGAAGAAGATCTATGGATCATGTGTCCAGAATTTATGAATATAAATTGAAGAATAAGGATGGTGCAGAAATGAAGTTTAAAATTGGCTAAGTCATAATTCAAGAAGTGCAGCATGAATTGATTCGAGAAGTGCAGAATAAATTGATTAAAGAAGTCACCAATTCGACATGTGCTACATTGAAGATTCGAGAAGTGTATTGATTCATGAAGTGAAGAAATCATTGATTCAAGATGTCTCGATTAGTGAAGTCAAAATATATTGAGTCGAGATGTCTTAGTTAGTGAAGTCAAGATACATTGAATCAAGATGTCTCAATATTAGTGAAGTCTAAAAATATTGATTCGAGATGTCTTGATTAGTGAAGTCTAAAAATACTAATTCGAGATGTCCAGATTAGTGAAGTCAGATAACACTGATCTGAGAAGTCACAAGTAAACTAGTTCGTGAAGTCAAGATATCAAATCAGTTATTTCAGAGATATTGAATGAGGGATTTAATAGTTTTTCAACGCAACAAAAATCAAAGTTCTGCAAAGATTTGGAGACAAACAATCTACACAAACCAAGGCACCCGTAATGGTCCATGTGTTGCAGTGTGCACCTGGAAAGCCTAAAAAGAAGTTTGAAGAGAAATAATTCAAGTAGAAACATCTAAAGAAGTGGATCTGGTCAGTATGTCAAACAAGACGAAACCACATGATACCAAGTTTTGTTAAAATAGTATAGGCAAACTTAGAAAGTTAGTTTGTATATTACTAGTTTTACAAATATGAGCTGTGTACATGTTATATAAGTACATAGACTCATATCTTTAATAATCAAGTTTTTCATTGTAAATTCAAGAATATCTCTCCAAGAAAAATGAAGTTGAGAATACAATTTGTGTTTACAATTTGGAACTATCCTGATTCCAAAGTCTTATGCCGCCAAGGATCCATCCAAATGGACATACACTGAAAGAGAGAAGGTTGCTCTTGATAGACATCTCATGCTTATTATCATTGACTCTATGGAACTTTTAATGTTTGCAAACATTGTTGTTTGCACATCAGCAAACGAGATGCGGGATCATATTAAAATATTGTGTGAAGAAATTGAGAAAGTTAGAGAAAACTGAAAACAGATACTACTATGTATGAAGCTTTCATGGCTCAACCCAAAGAAGGCATCATTGACATGTTTAAGAGATTTCACAGACTTGTGACTGAGCTACAAATGAATGGAAAAGTCTACAGAAGGAGTTGAACATAAAGTTTCTTCTTTTTGCACCAAACCACCTTGAGCAAAGGGTTATCTCTTCAAGAGATAGAGATCTAAACAAAGTATTATATGATGTGTTATATGATGCGTTTAAAACTCATGAACTTGAGTTGTTGTAGAAAAGAGCAATTCAAGCAAACCAAGGTAAGATGGTTAACACCTCTTGTACCTTGATTGTAAATGAATCTATCAAGGCTCTTGATGCTTCTACAAATCAGCTGCAGATTGAAGAAGTTGTTGATGAAGAACCTAAGGTTAAAAAAACTGAGGTTGTTGAGGAGCAAACTAAAGATGAGTTCTACACACTTGAAAAGTTGGATGCAATGGAGAATCCATCATTTGCCTTCATGCCTAGAAATTTTCCTAACATCAGATTTAAGAGTAAACAACCATTCAAGGTGATGTGCTAAAAATTAGAGATTTAAATTGCAAGTGCACAATTTCATCATTTTAACACTTGAGATATCGATGCACAGAGACTAATATTTTCGCAAACCTTAAAATTTAATTTAATCGAACTAGAACAATTGATTTTGGAAAATTTAGACTTTTCTATTTAATTACTAAAAGGAAATTTAGTTTAAACTAATTAATTAAAACTAAATTATTCTAAATTATTTAAAACAAAACTAAATGTCAGGCATAATGTAATGTAATATGTAATAGAGGACATATATAACTCTATTAGGATAAAAGATAAATAATATTAACTCTATACAGGGATCGTGAAATTTGAAGAACATGCACCAACAAGGATCAAGTCGCTGAAAAAAGTTCATTAACATGATCAAGCCTCAGTGATAGAATAAGATGTACAGATGATTCAGTTGAAGGGCAAAAATTTTCCATGTATTCAAATTAATTGAAGATACTGCTGTAGGCTAATCAATTGGAATGCAACGAAGGTGTGAAGATCAAGATCAGTGCTAGTCACTTGTGAACCAGACCAGTGCACTAAGTGTCAGCACATACGAGAATGATCAACACATTAATTCACAGAAAGAATTGTCAAAGCCTATTGACGATCAAGGACAAACATAATATCTCAAGGTATTGTCAAAAATTAATTTACTCTGAAAATTAAATAAGTAACAGATTAATTATTTATAACAAAATAATTAAATTAATCTGGTACTTGAATTATTTTCTGAGATGAATTAAAACAACAAAATAAACAGAAGAGAATATGAATAGTAATCAAAATCACTATTCATATGAATAGTAACCAAAATCACTATTCATATGAATAGTACTATTCATATGAATAGTAACTGCGGTTGTTGGAATAGTAACTGCGGTTGTTGGAATAGTAGCTGGGGTTGTTGGAATAGTATTTGGGGGTTGTTGGAATAGTGCCAAATAGTAACTTTCTAAAATTTACAAATAGGCATGTTGTATTTCATTTCAAAACACACCTCAACACACAACTCTTTCTTCTCTCTCTTATATCTTCTCTGTGTAAGCTGCTAGACAGTCCATCTAGTAGGAAAGCCGGCTTAGCCCGCTTTCAGGAAGTGTCGGGTAGAAGGTCCTCGTGCCTAAACTATCCTTAGGAGTGTTCTGGTTTTTGAAGCTAATCCACTGGATTAGAAGTTGTAACACCCCTCGGTTTTTATCAATTCAAAGATATTTTCCCGAATTAATTGTGTTATTTCGATTCAGTTGTTGACCATATTTTTCACATCTCAAAAATCCAAATATTTCGAAATAACGTATTCAACCCCCCTTCTACGTTATTCTGGACCTAACAATTGGCATCAGAGCTTGTTGATCGACATACAGATCAGATCCGCGTTCGTCATCCATAATCATGAGTACTAAAAAAGGTAGTAGTATTAAGGTTCCATCATTTAAGCGTGATAATTACAGCATGTGGAAAATGAAGATGTTACTGTTCATACAAGTGTCAAATCCCAGATACATGGAGATGTTGACTGAGGGTTGGTCTAAACCAATGAAAGCTGCTCTTGAAACTACTGAGGATGGTAAAAGTAGTGCAACTGTTGGAGGAATGATTCCAAAACGTCCATCGGAGTATACTCCAACTGAAACTGAAAAGGATGGACTGGATACCAATCTTAGACTAATCATAGTTGACTCCATGGATGATGAAATGAATCATTAAATTATGAACTGTACTAGTGTGAAACACATGTAGGATACAATTGGAATGATAATGGAGGGAACTGATGAAGTTCGTGAAAATCAACTGGATATTCTGACGTCTCAGTACGAAGCTTTTAAATCTCTTCCTGGTGAAAGCATCACTCAAGTTTTTGAGAGATACAATAAGCTACTGAATGAGTTGAGCATTCACGGGAAGAAGTATCCTCTAAGAGAGACGAACAGGAAATTCATGCTGACTCTACCACACCATGTAGAACATAAAGCGTCATCCATCAGAGAGAGAAATGACTTTGCTACAATGACTCTTGAGAAGTTGTATGGAAAGTTAAGAACTCATGAGATGGAGCAAGAGCAAAGGAAAATTATATATGGTGCTGGAACAGTGGACAGCAAGAATGCTGAATTATTGAAGACAACTGCTCTTACTGCATCCAGCCACAAAGAACCTGAAACAAAGGTTGTAAAACCACAGAACAAGAAGGATGTGTTCTTTGAAGCTGAAATGGACAGTGATGATCTGCCTGGTGACGAAAGTGAGTATTATACTCTTGAGGAGTTGCAGCAACTGGAGGATCCTACTATGGCTACATTAGCAGCTAACTTTAGCCGAATCAGATTTAGGAAAAATGCCAAGTACAGATCTTCTGGAAGTAGCAGCAGATCGCAGAGAACTGGTTCATCTTCTGGGTCTGAATTAGGAAAGAGTAACAAGACAGGGATGGTAGACCGTAGCAAGTTTCGGTGCTACAACTGTGATAAGATGGGGCACTTTGCCAGTGAATGCAGAGAACCCAGGCAAGCAAATGAAAGGAAGAACGTTTTTCAGAAAAGGGACTCTAGCTCTCAGAGAAAGTATCCTGTCAAGTCATACATTGCCGAGGGCAAAAGCTGGGATGACACTGACGATGAAGAGGAGTATGGCAATCTTGCGCTGATGGCAGACTATGATCTTACTTACGGATATGTGGTAAAAAACATGCATGCTTCTATGGCTGATAGATTTAAATGTCGTAATCGTGATTGTGTCAAGCATGTGATAGACTCTAGCAAATCTATAAGTGATCTTAGATGGGATTTAGAATATGCTTTAAAAGATATAACAACTGCTAAATCTGAGACTGAAAATGCTAGGGCTGAACTTAGTAAGATACAAGCCAAGAATGAGGAACTAGAACTCACTAATATGCAGATAGAAAATTTAAAGGAAAGAAATGAGTATCTAGAAAACAAATTCCAGGTTAGTGTCGAGACAGAGAATGAACTTAAAGAGAAAATAGCTGACATAGATAGTAAGCTATATGCTTTTCAGAATTCAGCTAACCTTGCTAGGGAATTGTTTGATAGTCAAATATCTGGTCCAAGAGTTGCTATTGGATTTGACTATAATGTTAAGAAATGTAAGAAACAAGTGGTGGATCCTGAATCAGCTAAGGCTACATCCAGTAATGCACCACCTGTTCTTAAGAATGCAGATAGTCCCCTATATAAGGAAGTTACCTCTGAGCCCTTTGATGTTGATGCTTTATTAATTAGAAATGAAATACTTGTTGAGGACATTTAAAAGCAAAGAAATGAAAAGGCAATGTCACCTAGTAAGTTTGTCAATTTTGTAAAACCTAAAACTGAACTAGGTGATCAAAATGAGTCTAAGGCTAAGAAGAACAGAAATGGAAGGATAGGCAAAAATGGTCCTAGGAAGTTATGTAACAACTGCAACTCTGCTACTCATCTTACTCATGCATGTAAGAATGTTAAAGTAGAGAATAATCATAATATTAATGCTCATGTTCATAACATGTCTGCCATGCTTGTTCATTCTAAGTGTGCTTCAACTGCTTGCATATCATGCACTGTTAATCTATTATGACTGCTTTTCTAAATGTGACACATGCATCTCCTGCTGTTAATAATTGTTCACATGATGATAAAAGTAATAAAACAAAACATGATAGAAATAACAGACCTAAGACTGCTAGTCCACCTAAATCTAGGAAAGAATCCTTTTCTCCCAAACCTAGAAGCAATTCTGCTGAGGCCTCTGTAAGAGAAAAGGAGACAGTCAAGGCAAATGCTAAATCTGCTAAATCTGCACAGAAATCTGTTAAATATGCAAATGTGTCTAAGCTCTCTGGACCCAAACAAGTTTGGGTACCTAAGAAAACTTAATCTCCTTTGAATACAGGGCATGAAGAAAAATCGAGTCACGTGGATTCTGGACATTGGATGTTCGAGACATATGACCGGTGATAGAGCCCTGCTATCAAAGGTGGTTGAGAAAGCAGGCCCAGTGGTTACCTTTGGAGATGATAGCAAAGGATTCACTACGGGATATGGCTATTTGGAATTTGGGAATGTCATCGTTGAAGAAGTCTCTCTTGTTGATGGTCTAAAGCATAATCTTCTGAGCATAAGTCAATTTTGTGATAAAGGATATGAAGTCTTATTCAAGAAGGAGAAGTGTCTGATCAGTAACAAGAGGGATGAGAAGCTCGCTTTGCAAGGAGTGAGAAAGGGTGATTTGTTCGTAGCTGACTGGAACTCTGGCAATGGTGAAGTCAAGTGCTTCTATGGTAAAGCATCTTCAGAAGACAGTTGGTTATGGCATAAGAAGCTTTCACATCTTAACTTCAAGACTATGAATTCTCTAGTCAAGAGGGAACTTGTGAGAGGATTACTCGAGATGAAGTTCTGTCCTGACGGACTATGTGCAGCATGTGAAAAGGGAAAGTCCAAGAGAGCATCACACAAAAGGAAGACAATATCAGACATCACTGAACCACTGCAACTTCTGCATATGGATTTGTTTGGTCCAGTTAATGTCATGTCAATGTCCAAGAAGCGATACTGTTTAGTAATTGTGGATGACTATTCCAAATACACATGGGTGTTATTCTTGCATTCTAAGGATGAAGCAGCGTAGATGATTATCGATCATATCAAGAAGATTGAGCTAGAAGCTGGAGTGCCCGTGCGTGAAATCAGATCAGATAATGGGACTGAATTCAGAAACTCAGTTCTCAATATCTGGTGTACTGAGAAGGGTATCTCAAGACAGTTTTCAGCACCCAGGACTCCGCAGCAGAATGGAGTGGTTGAGAGGAAGAATCGAACACTGATTGAAGCTGCCAGAACAATGCTGAATGAAGCTAAACTTCCTACTTATTTCTGGGCTGAGGCAGTCAATACAGCTTGCTATACTCAGAATAGAACCCTGATCAATAAAATGTATGAGAAGACACCATATGAGCTTATGGCCCTCACTAAACCATCCGAAGTACTTTCATGTGTTCGGAGGAAAATGCTATGCTCTTAAAGATGGCTATGAGCATCTTGGTAAGTTTGATGCTAAAGCAGATGAAGGCATTTTCCTAGGGTATTCATTGGAGTCTAAGGCGTACAGGGTGTATGTGATCGATAGTCAGAAGGTTGTGGAAAGCCTTAATGTGAGATTTGACGATGCAAGATCTCCTAGTATTCAGAAAGAAGATGATGATGAATCTATAGGTTTTGAGAATCTTTCTGATGATGAGGATGATGAAACTGAACCTGAGGTTGCTGTTGATAATGTAAATAATAATGGTAATGATGATAATGATGATCCAGATTCTGGTAATGGCAGTGGGAACACAGGATCTCAAAGTCATACTATTTCTGGTTCTAGTCCTCAAGTTGAAGAATCTACAGATCAGACAAGCAACAACTCAGGGGGAGCAGAAGGATCCACTAGTCAGAATGCTAATAATGGGGAATCATCCAGATCTTATCTACCAAGGCAAACTATTTGGAATCGAGATCATACTTTTGATCTGATCATTGGTGATCTTGACTCAAGAGTTCAGACTAGAAGAGCTACTCAGAACGAATGCTTGTATTCTTGTTTTCTATCAGAAATTGAACCTAAGAAGGTTGGAGAAGCTCTGGAAGATCCAAATTGGGTGATTGCAATGCAAGAGGAACTCAATCAGTTTGAAAGACAGAAAGTTTGGAAGCTGGTACCCAGACCAAAGGACAAATCTATAATTGATGTAAGATGGGTATTCAGAAATAAACTTGACGAGAATGGAATAGTTACAAGGAACAAGGCGAGACTGGTTGCCAAAGGCTACACTCAAGAAGAAGGTATTGATTATGATGAGACCTTCGCACCAGTTGCTAGACTAGAAGCCATCAGGATGTTTCTGGCATTTGCTGCACATTCAAACTTCAGAGTATATCAGATGGATGTGAAAAGTGCTTTCTTGAATGGTGAGCTTGAAGAAGAGGTCTATGTTGAACAACCTCCTAGTTTTATTGATCCTGAATGTGAGGACTTCGTCTACCTTCTATTCAAAGCTCTCTATGGTCTTAAGCAGTCGCCTAGAACATGGTATGACACTCTTGCTGAATTCTTACTTGAAAGTGGTTTTACTAGAGGTGTCATAGATAAAACTTTGTTCTATAAAAAGCATAAAAATGATATTCTACTTGTGCAAGTTTATGTTGATGACATTATATTTGGCTCTACGAATGATGCACTTTGTGCAAGATTTGCTAAGTTGATACAGAGTAGGTGCGAGATGAGCATTATGGGAGAGCTCAACTACTTCCTTGGATTGTAAGTGAGCCAAAGAACAGATGGTATCTTTATCTGTCAATCCAAGTATATCAAGGATCTTCTTAAAAAGTATCATCTTGAAGATTCAGCACCTTCAAAGACTCCCATGGCCACTACCACTAAGCTTGATCAAGATAAATCTGGAAAACGAGTTGACATAACAATCTACAGGGGCATGATTGGTTCTCTACTCTACCTCACTACAAGCAGACCAGACATAATGTTCGCAACGTGCTTATGTGCAAGGTTCCAAGCTGATCCTAAAGAATCACATCTGATAGCCGTGAAGCATATCTTCAGATATCTTAAGGGTACTCCGAATCTTGGTATTTGGTATCCTAAGGATACGGGTTTCGACCTAGTTGGCTATACAGACTCTGATTATGCTGGTTGCAAGATTAATCGCAAGAGTACTTCTGGAAGTTGTCAATTCCTTGGAAGGAGATTGGTTTCCTGGTTCAGCAAGAAGTAGCATTCAGTAGCCACATCTACAGCAGAGGCAGAATACATTGCAGCTGGTAGCTGTTGCTCACAAATCTTGTGGATGAGGAATCAACTCATGGATTATGGTCTGTTGCTGAACAAAATACCTTTATTCTGTGACAAGACAAGTGCCATAGCAATCTCGAATAATCCAGTACAGCATTCTCGAACCAAGCACATCGACATAAGGTATCAGTTCATTCGTGAACATGTTATGCATGGTACTGTGGAACTTCACTTCATTCCCACTGAGCAACAACTTGCAGACATTTTCACGAAACCACTTGATGAATCTACATTCAACAGGTTGGTTAGTGAACTTGGCATGTTAAACTTGTCCTCTTAACAGGAAGTCAACAAATGCAAGTTGTTGTACATTTTCATGATTTTATCTACTAATTAGTTGCCATGTGTTTAAGTGTTAGAAATTTGTGGTAATTAGTTGGTACTACTGAAGCGATACTTGAGTATTAACATGTTTGCATGTTATATCTTTGTGTAATACTCGTGTACTCGATATTTATTTTAATAATTGATATCATGACTGAAGCAATTCAAGATTGGATCTCACCTGTTCTGATATTTGATTATTAAAATAAATTGTAGCATAATTAAATAAATATTTTATTGACATGTATCAATTAATGATATTTTGTTAATTTTATGTCTATTTAATTGTGAGCTTATCTGATTATTGTGGATTAATTCTTGATTTACTGTGTGATTATTTTTAAATCCATAATAATTAGAAGTATCAAATATGTGTATGTGTATAGGCTGATAGGTTTCGGCGATAAGATGTTTTTTCGGCCGACAGGTTTCGGTGATAAGATGTTTTTCGGCTAATTAGGTAGTTAGGTGAGAAATTATTGAGCGGTGTTATTTTTCAAACATAACCTGTCACTATTACACCTAACCCACTAATACTTGAAACCTTATAAATGATGAGTTTTTGTTTGTGTTTAACATCATCATTTTTCAGATATACAGAGCATATACACACAATTGCTGAATATTTCAAGCTTTGACCGGAAAGATCTCACAATCTAGCTGGTGGTTTTTAGAGCGGATTTCATATTCTTGTTATACGCACTAACCCTTGTTTTTGAATTTCCTTAAAGTTTTGAAAATGGCATTGCAGGGAAGCTTTTTAATTGCTAAAGTTAATTCCATTCAGCAAATCGAAACCATTCAGGATGAGTAATTTCGGGCTTGGATACAATTTCTGAATGAACATTCATTAATTCGTTATGCTTTAGTTACACAGGTGCAGCTTAACCATGATGCATTGTGTGAACTATATTGCAGTGCAGTTAACATTTCTGGACAGGACGGGTGTGCATTCACATATCGACTATTTGGTAGGTCGATTAGGGTCACTGAACGAGATGTTAATCGAATTCTTCATTTTCCTATGTAAAATCTCATTTCTGATCCTACACCCGAACAGATTGAACTGTTCTTTCGTTTATAAGGTACCAAGATGGCAATTTCAATACTGGTAATCTATCTAGAATGTTTCTAACCCAGTATTGGAATTTCTTCTTTCACACTCTTAACCATGTTTTTTCCTCAGATAGAACAAATCAAGATCGAATACCTGAATTTATTCAAATAATAGGGTATGCGGTCACCAATAATTTGAGGATTAATTTTGGAAAAATAGTGTTTGGTCAAATCATTTTAAAAATGAAACGCTTGGGAACAAGAGATGTTTGGACTCAAAATGTCAAATGTCTATATCCAAGGTTTCTACAGTTAATATTAAATGATTTTTTGAATGATGAAGACAGGGTACGCTTGGAAAATGGTCAAAAGGTGGAATGTTTTTCTATGAAGACGAATGTAATTAATTACATAAGCAAAAAGAAATATACGGATGTGCCTACAGTCCTAACTGAATATCTAAAGACTGTCCCACTTCCGTTGTTACCACGACCAGTGAGAGCAGGTATACGACAAGGTAATATTTCAATCCCTGCTATTCCAACCTCTGTATTCCCTATTGTGTCACAGGAAATACAGTTTCTACAGCCCTCAATGGCCATCTTACCCGACCAAGAGCAGGAAATCCCACCGACTCTAACACAGGTCGAAGAGCCCATTCTACAAATGCAAACACAAACACAACAAACTTCTACACCTCATTTGTCACATAAATGGCCAGTCATTCACATTATTGAGGGAGATAGTGCCTCAGCAGCACCACATAAGGAGTTAGTTACATCAGTCGCTCTACCTCATTCTAAACGGAGTAAACCCAATAAACCTGAGGTAACGGCAACTGTTAGTGAAACAATTCTTTCTTATCCAATGAGTGAAAATGTAAATAAGGTTGAATTGATGGGAGCAACTGGTGAATCTTTCATTTTACGGAAAGATCCATTAGTAGGAGGTTCTTTTATGAACCAAGTGTCTTCACAGACATACGAGGGAAACTTGGGTTTTGTGCCATTTAATCGATTCAAGTTTAACCTCCCAGAGGAAAAATCTCTGGATCTCTTTCGAGATTTACCACTCTTTACCAGTGGTCGGCAACTCACTTCACGTGAGGACGAAAGCTCACGAACTTTCATTGCACCATCTGTGACCTCTGAAAAAGGGGCTAGGATGATTTTATTTGCAGGTACACATATTGGTGGAAGCTCTAGAGGAGAGTTGAGGGAAACACAAATAGAACATGTAAGTGTAACCCAAACCACTAAACCGAGTGAATATAGAGTGTTGAGTGAAACACCTGCAGAACGTACAAGTGAGCAACCTACTAAACCACATGCACCTGTAACCAGAAAGGAATACAGCAGACTCCTTACACGGGTCCAAACAATGGAGAAAGAGTTGCAAAATATCTGTAAGTCCATTGCAGGAATAAAAAATTTGCAACTTATTCAACATGATGCATTCCAGGTTCAATTAAGTTCCATGGCATCCCAGTTTAGTCATGCAATTCATTCCTTGGGGAAGACAGCTTCGTCTAATTTACCAACTCCACATCATACTACTCTGGAGGATAACCCAACTGAGGGGGAGAAGGTGGATGACCAAGAAAAATCTACTAGGCGTAAGGGCAAAGAAAAGGTTGTTGACACGGAATTAACTTTATTTTGGGAAAGAAAAAGTTAATGGGAGTATTAGTGCTATGTGGAAAGAAAGCAAAGGCAAACTTGAAGATATGTTCAGTCTACAAGAACAATTGTCTTGCACTTGGTTAATTTTTAGAATGCACTTTAATATTATGTATCTTTGTATTTCATTTTTCTTGTATCAGTTGAGTTATTCTCTAGGAATTTGCTTGTCAAACCCTAACAATCAAATAGGGGGAGATTGTAAGGCATAATGTAATGTAATATGTAATAGAGGACATATATAACTCAACTAGGATAAAAGATAAATAATATTAACTCTATACAGGGATCGTGAAATTTGAAGAACAGGCACCAACAAGGATCAAGTCGCTGAAAGAAGTTCATTAACATGATCAAGACTCAGTGACAGAATAAGATGTACAGATGATTCAGTTGAAGGGCCAAAAGATTCCATGTATTCAAATTAATTGAAGATACTGCTGTAGGCTAATCAATTGGAATGCAACGAAGGTGTGAAGATCAAGATCAGTGCTAGTCACTTGTGAACCAGACCAGTGCACTAAGTGTCAGCACATACGAGAAGGATCAACACATTAATTCACAGAAAGAATTGCCAAAGCCTATTGACGATAAAGGACATACATAATATCTCAAGGTATTGTCAAAAATTAATATACTCTGAAAATTAAATAAGTAACAGGTTAATTATTTATAACAAAATAATTAAATTAATCTAGTACTTGAATTATTTTCTAAGATGAATTAAAACAGCAAAATAAACAGAAGAGAATATGAATAGTAACCGAAATCACTATTCATATGAATAGTAACCGAAATCACTAATCATATGAATAGTAACTGCGGTTGTTGGAATAGTAACTGCGGTTGTTGGAATAGTATTTGGGGGTTGTTGGAATAGTGCCAAATAGTGACTTTCTAAAATCTATAAATAGGCATGTTGTATTTCATTTCAAAACACACCTCAACACATAACTCTCTCTTCTCTCTCTTATATCTTCTTTGTGTAAGCTGCTAGACAGTCCATCTAGTAGGAAAGCCGTCTTAGCCCGCTTTCAGGAAATGTCGGGTAGAAGGTCCTCGTGCCTAAACTATCCTTAGGAGTGTTCTGGTTTTTGAAGCTAATCCACTGGATTAGAAGTTGTAACACCCCTCGGTTTTTTATAAATTCAAAGATATTTTCCCGAATTGATTGTGTTATTTCGATTCAGTTGTTGACCTTATTTTTCACATCTAAAAAATCCATATATTTCGAAATAACGTATTCAACCCCCCTTCTACGTTATTCTGGACCTAACACTAAATTATTAAAAACTTGTTATTTACAGAAATTTTTAAAGAAAATTTGACATGCTTTGTTTGTAATTTCAAGTAGCCACAAAAAGCGAACTTCGACAAAAATGAAACCAACAGCAACAAATCTGAAAAACGCAGCACATTTAGATTCATTCGCCTAATTACACAAAATCTTAGACTACAAACATCAACGAACAAATCAATAATTTAGAACAAGAAATCAGCTGCAAACATAGTGAACTAAACTCGACTGAATAGGACCCAGTGACTCGGTTAAACTCGGACATCAAAACAAGACCCACAGCAACTCAACGAAAATCAGAACCATAACAAAAACTCAGCCTACATAACAGCAAAACCAACTAAACCAGAGAAAACCAGAACATAACTACAAAAAAAACGCACAACAGCAAACACAAAAAGCACAATGAAAAACGTAGCAAAGATATCAGCAAACAGATGGGTTAACTCGGCAGACTCTACAATACCAGCAATGAATCTCATTAACGAACACTCAATGAAAACAATAAAAAGAAGATAGAACTCAAACTCGGCGAATTCAGCTAATTCAATCAACGCGCAACCTTGATGCAAACTCGACTTAATCACAATGAAATCTCAGTGGCACTACTCGACTATCAAACAAGATTTCGAATCTCAGCAACAACATAGAATCTGAACTACACACAGAACTCGAAACCACTCAATGAACTACGAAATAAAAACTACTACTACTCGTTAAAACACAGCGAAACAAAATAGTGGAACCAACAAAACCACACAAGCAACTCAGCAATTAACTTAGTACAAAGCTAAATAAACCCAAATCGGAATCGACTCAGTGAATAACAGCAAACTCGACTAAACAGTAGCTAAAAGAAAAGGGAAAAAAAGGCTGGGGTTTTGGTTTTTTTTTTTTTTTTAAGAAAACAGAGAGATCGACGAAGACGAAAAGAGGGGAAAGAAAGAAATATGCTGTGTGTTTGATTATTCGAAGAGAATTGAAGAGAGGTGAGGAAGGAGAAGGGCTTGAGCTGGGTTTGAAACAAAAAGAACAGGGGAAGGCTCGAACAAAAAGAGAGACAGGGGAGTGTTTCGAATTAATACAAAAAGAAAAGAAAATACGAACTGAAAATTAATAACGAATATTTTTGTGATTTTAATTTATTTTTTTTACACTAACACATAAAACATAAATATTAGATCTACAATTAAAATTATGAAACCCACAATAAAATTGAGATTTAAAGGGGCACAACTATAATTAATAACTAAGAACAAGAAATTAAAATCTTTACTTTCAACCCCAAGTGGTTAGCATTTCGCTACTTTGTCCACTAAACAGATTTACGAAAATAACGAAGCAATGCAACATAAAAGAGAGAGAGCAAGACAGGAAATTAAAGGAAATGAAAATTTGCATTAAAAGAGGAGTGTTTACAAGATTTAGAACTACAAAACAAGAAACGAAATCTACCCTAAAACTGTACTAAAATCTAAGTTATCAAATACAAGGGGGGTGAGGGGGTATTTATAGGACAAGGATTAGGGTTGAGGGGTATGTTGGGTGAATCTCCACCATACACCTTTTAATGTGGTGGAGAAATCCTAGCCATCCAATTATTTCCTTCCTCCTTAAGCTTTGTTGAGTGGATCTTGGCCATACACTTATTTAATGTGTTGGGATGATCTCCACCTTCCACATGTCTTCAAAGATTCCTTTTCCTCCAAGCTCCTAATTCTTTATCCTTTTTTTCATTTAAGTCCTTTTTCTTCCTCTTTTTACATTCCTTGCACTTTATTACTTTATTTATTCACGAATTTCCTGAAATGCAACAAAATAATTTATTAAAATACGAGTTCAAGCAATAAATAGGCAATAAAAATATGCACTTATCAAATGCCCCCATACCTATCTTTTGCTCGTCCTCGAGTAAAAAGAAAAGAAAATCTAGATAAAAAGTCATATACTCCTTTTCGTAGGTGTGACGGTTGCATTTGACATATGCAACAATCCCTTTAAACCCCTAGGTAGCCCTAGTGGACGAGTGAGGTCTCGTGAGGGCCTATAGTGAATGTACCCACAAAATCCATCTAGTTCGTATAAATGATTACATGGCAATGCAATACCACACATACATGTCCTCTCATGATACATCAACTTAAGAATCAAAATGAATTTGCAAAGTCTTGGTGTGGAAAGTACAATGATTCACATAGTTTACTTAAAGAAGCATGCAAGAGTGATTAAAAGTTCATGTCAAGTGCAAAAATTATTGGAAACCATGCTAAGTCTACAAGAGCACACCTTAGAGTCAAAACTTGAGATCTCATATGCAAAAGAAACAAGCAATACCTCACATTTCACTCCCAAAAGAACATTCACTCAAGAACAAGGGTAAGTGTATCACTCAATTCCAACAAAATCAAAAGCATGCTTGACACTTGGTATCATTCTAACTTAAACACAACATACATCAATGATGACAATCAAAAGGTCTTTATTTGGGTTGTAATGGGGCTAGGGACAAGGTATGTCAAGTAAGGCCAAAACAAGGTGAAGAGTGTCAAAAGCTAGTAGTCACCGTGAAAATCACGCACAACACCAAACTTCCTCCCCACACAATTATTTCCTACTTTCAGCGAAAAGACTTGACCGTCGAATAAAGGAGGATTACAAAAACATAAGTACGCTCTCATATATATTTTTCCTTTTTTTCTTTTTTTTTTCTTTTTTGCTTTTTTTCTTTTCTTTTTTCTTTCTTTTTTTTAATGAGAGCTAAGATAAACATAAGCAACCATAATCCTCCTTTAGATTTAACTTGAAAATCGACTAATAAGGTAACCAACAAAACATATATTTCCTCAAAAGTTATGAACAAAAGTAAACCCATCTCACACACTTTATTACTCCCTCAAGTTCCTACTAGCCTTTGACAAATTGGGTTCAAGTATACGTAAGGCTGTACAAGAAAAAGGTCTTAGGCGAGTAATGTGGTGTGTCACCGAAAGAATTTGATTAAGCTCAAAGGGGTAACTACTTGATCACATAAGAATGGTATGGATATTTTGGAAATATGGGTTATTCCTAAATGCCTTTATCATCTTATCATCAATCAATGTCATGTGTTTCACGAAATAACTCAAACAAGTGCTAGCAATGCAAATGACAAGTGGACACTCAAGCAAAAGAATTTAAATGCAAAAGATGTGCATATAGGCTCAAAACTCACTTGGTGTGGTAGTACATAATCAATCTCAAGTAAAGGTATCCTCAATGCACCTACTTGTACTCAAAGCATGAAAACCAAATCATCTTACACCTAATTATGACCTTCTAATTTCTTGCACAATTCAAATAAGTCTACTAGTTTCACCTTGCTAGTGTAAGTGTGTGGACAAGAACTTAGCAAATCACTTCTCAATCAAAAGCTAAAGGAACACAAGATTATTATAGCATGTAAGGGTGCATCAATCAACTAGCAATCAATTAACAAGACTAGAATAAGATTAGAACTCTACTATTTACAATTCTACAACTCTTTTTGTGATTTTTTTATTTTTTTAATTTTTTTGGATTTTCTGATTTTTATATTTACACTAAAAACCCTCCCCCATACCTAGATCATGCATTGTCCTCAATGTATGCAAATGCAAGAGAAATGAGATAATACCTGATAAGGGATGGAAGAGAATTTACCTACTGAATAAACTTACTTGAATCATGGATCGATGAGGTGGATAACCTCTTCCTCGGGATCAGTGGCAGCTCAAAAAATGGTTTGAGTCTTTGTCCATTAACTTTAAATATATCACCATTTTTAGAATTTTCAATTTCAACAGCACCGTGAGGAAAAACGATCCGAACAATGTAAGGACCTTCCCACCTAGACCTTAATTTCCCGGGAAATAAATGAAGCCTAGAATTGTATAAAAGAACTTTTTGACCCAGATAGGAGAAAATGATTTTCTAAAAATGGATTTATCATGAAAAAGCTTAGTTCTTTCTTTATAGATTTTAGCATTTTCATAGGCCTCATTTCTTAATTCCTCTAGTTCTGATAGTTGCAACTTTCTATGACTACCGGCGGTTGGTAAGTCAAAGTTCAATTCTCCACAAGGCCCTATGCTCTAGTTCAACGGGCAAGCGACAAGCCTTGCCAAACATAATTCTGTAAGGGGACATGCCCAAAACAGTCTTAAAAGCGGTCCGATAGGCCCATAAGGCATCTATCAGTTTGATGGTCCAATCCTTCCTATTCGAGTTGACAGTCTATTCTAAAATTTGTTTGATTTACCTATTCGAGACTTCAACTTGACCACTAGTTTGAAGATGATAAGGGGTAGCCAACCAATGTGTAATTGAGTACTTTTTCAAAAGGGACTCAAATTGATGATTCTTGAAGTGCTTACCTTGGTCACTAATGATAGCCCTAGGTGTGCCAAATCGAGAAAATATATTCTCTTTTAGGAATTTAAGAATGACCTTGTTATCATTGGACTTAGTCGGTATGGCTTCTACCCACTTAGATACATAATCAACCGCTAAGAGAATGTAGAGGTTGCCAAAAGAGCTAGGAAAGGGACCCATAAAATCTATGACCCAAACATAAAAAATCTCAATGATTAAGATGGGACTCATAGGCATCATATTTCTCCTAGTGATCTTTCCTAAGTGTTGACACCTACTACAAGCGGCACAGAATTCTGCAGCATCCTTAAACAAACTAGGCCAATAAAAACCGCTTTGGAGGATTTTAGCCGCCGTTTTCTTAGTACTAAAATGACCTCCACAAGCTTGATCATGACAAAAGGAAAGAATACTTCGAAACTCATGGTTTGGGACGCACCTCCGAATGATTTGATCGGGACAATATTTAAAGAGATACGGGTCGTCCCAAAAGAAGTGTTTGACTTGTGAGAAAAATTTTGATATATCTTGTGTAGACCAATGAGAGGGAATATCGCATGTTGCAAGGTAGTTGACAATATCGGCGAACCAAGGGGGAGTAGAGATAGAAAGGAGATGTTCATCGGGAAATGATTCATTCAAAGGCGAGTCAGTGGTTGACTCCACCACTAATCGAGAAAGGTGATCGGCAACGACATTTTCAGACCCCTTCTTATCCCTAATTTCAAGATCAAATTCTTGGAGCAACAAGATCCACCTAATCAATCGGGCCTTTGAGTCTTTCTTAGAGAAGAGATATCGAAGGGCAGAATGATCGGTGCAAACGATGTTTTTTGAACCAATAAGATAAGATCTAAACTTCTCCAGGGCAAAGACTACAGCTAGAAGCTCCTTTTCAGTGGTAAAATAATTAAGTTGCGCATCATTTAAGGTCTTACTAGCGTAGTATATGACATGAGGTATCTTATTGATTCGTTGTCCTAGAACCACCCCTAATGCGTAATCAGATGCATCACACATTAACTCGAAAGGTTGACTCCAATCGTGAGATTTGATTATCGGGGTCGAGGTCAATTCTTTCTTAAGATGTTCAAAAGATTGTAAACAATCATTATTGAACTCGAATTTGACATCTTTGCCAAGAAGAGTGGTCAAGGGTCTAGCCTTTTTGTTAAATCTTTAATGAAACTCCTATAAAAACCATAATGTCCTAAAAAGGAAGGAATTCTTTTGACCGATGTTGGTGGGGGTAGATTGGCAATTAGGTCAACTTTGGATTTATCTACTTCGATCCCCCTTTCCGAAATTTTATGACCAAGAACGATCCCTTCCTTAACCATGAAATGACTTTTTTCCCAATTAAGAAAGAGGTTGGTTTCTTTACACCTTTTTAAAACTAACTCAAGATGGTTTAGGCATTGATGAAAAGACGAACCAAAAATGGAAAAGTCATCTATGAAAATTTCTAGGAATTCTCCTACCATGTCAGAAAAGATGCTCATCATGCACCTTTGGAAGGTGGCCGGGGCAGTGGTTAGACCAAAAGCTAATCGACGATAGGCAAAAGTTCCAAAGGGACATGTAAAGGTGGTCTTCTCTTGGTCTTCGGGAGCTATGGGAATTTGGAAATATCCGGAATAACCATCTAGAAAACAGTAGTAGGCATGACCCGCTAACCTTTCTAACATTTGATCTATAAATGGTAAAGGAAAGTGGTCTTTTCTAGTGGCATCATTGAGTTTCCTATAGTCTATGCACACCCTCCAACCAGATTGGACAAGAGTAGGAACTTGTTCATTGTTCCCGTTAGTCACCACGGTAATACCCGACTTTTTAGGTACTACCTGAATCGGGCTAACCCAAGAGCTATCAGAAATGGGATAAATGATTCCATTATCTAGAGACTTAAGGATTTCTTTCCTAACAACTTCCATCATGGTTGGGTTCAATCGCCTTTGTGGCTCTCTAACCGGTTTGGCATCATCAACCTATGGCTTCCTTATGTTATCTAAGCATACTAACAAGCTCATCCTCTTGTGACTTGGTCAAATTATAGGCAATTATAACGGGAAGAGACTCGTTAGGACCTAAAAAGACATACTTAAGAGTATTGAGAAGAGGTTTGAGCTCCAAATCGGGCGGCTTTGACTCAACGGGTTCACTAGCTTCGAAAAGTGGCAAATGAGGTGGTTCATATGCTTGGTTATTTGTAGGAATGGTGGACTCTAATATTGCATTGACCTCATTTGTATATTCGAAAACATCCCAATTTTGACCAAAGTGTTTTAAACAAAAATCAAGAGCTTCATTAGGGTTTATGAATTCTTGATCAACTATTTCATCAATTAAATTGACGTCCATAGGTTGATCATAAATATCGTCGGGTTGTTTCCCCACATGAAAAATGTTGAGGTCAATGGTCATGTTCCCAAATGTTAGTTTCATTAATCCATTCCTACAATTAATCAAGGCATTCGAGGTGGCTAGAAATGGTCTTCCTAGAATGATAGGAATTTGATTCTTAGGGTTCTTGATCGGTTCGGTTTCTAGGACGACAAAGTCAACGGGGAAGAAAAAATCACCTACTTTAATTAGCACGTCTTCAATAATTCCCTTAGGAACTTTGATAGAACGATCGGCTAATTGAAGTGTAACACTAGTTCTTTGAAGCTCTCCTAAACCTAGGGCTTGATAGACAGAAAAAGGAAGCAAGTTCACACTAGCACCTAAGTCGAGTAACGCCTTGTCCACAAAGGTATTGCCTATGACGCATGAAATAGTAGGACATTCGGGGTCCTTGTATTTCACGGGAATTTGGTTGGAAAGAATTGAACTAACTTGAGAAGTCAAAAAGGCTTTCTTAGGGACATGATTGGTTCGCTTATGTGTGCACAAATCTTTTAGACACTTCGCATAAGAAGGAATTTGTTGAATTGCGTCTAGAAGAGGAATGTTAATCTCGACTTGCTTAAAGACTTCCAAAATCTTGTCTACTTGAGTCGACTATATATTAGAAATGAGTCTTTGCGGATAAGGAGCTTTCGGCTTAAAGACTCGTTCACTAGGTTCTTCGGGGATGGGTTTTGTCCCACTCGTTGATCCTTGTTCTTTTGAACTCTCGGGTTCAAGACTAGCGTTTGGTTCAGAATTTGACTCGTCTTCTTCGGAGGACTTGTCACCGACATGATTTTCTATTTGCTTACCAGACCTTAGGGAAATGACAGCGTTCATATTTTGATTAGGTCTTTGATTAAGAGGAAATTTAGGATTAACCTCGGGTTGACTTGGGAGTTTGTTTTTCTCTCGTTCACAAATAGCATTAGCTAATTAGCTCACTTGAACCTCTAACTTAGATATGGCTTGAGTACTAGCATTTAAAATTTGCCTATCTTGAGTCATGGTTTGCATGAAGGTTTGTTGAGGTTGGGCCAAATTAGTTGTGGATTTTAAAAGCGCATCAAGAGTCTTTTCCAAGGAATTAAGTCTCTTATCTGACTCATGAAAACCAGGAGGATGAGTAGGAGCTTGAGTTGGATAAGGAACGTGATTTTGGGTCGCGTTTGGATAAGGACCTTGGTTGGGAGTTGGGTAAGAGTTCGGATTTTGAAAAGAAGGTGGCGGAGATTGGTAGCTTTGACCTTGATTCCAAGAGAAATTCGGGTGATTCTTCCAACCGGGATTATAGGTCGGTGCAAACAGGTCATTCCTAGGCCTAGGTTGGAACATTGCATTCACTTGCTCAAAGTCGGGACAATGTTGAGACTCAAAGTTCGAAGAATTATAGTTCGGGTACATGGACATAGGTGCGGGACCACTATGAGTTTCTAAAGCTTCAAGTCGTCTAGTAAGAGTAGCTAATTTGGCATCGGTTGCAATCGAATTCCCAATCGAATGCAAACCCCTAGATGAACTAGACGATTCGTTAGACTTATTCGGTTCCCTAGTGGACTCCCACAACATTGTCTTCTCGGCTAATTCTTCGAAAAATGCCCACCCTCCATCCTCATCTTTCTCCATAAATTTACCTTGGCACATAGACTCTAACAAAGCGGTTGTCGGACTATCTAAGGCCTTGTATACAATCTTACAAAGTCTCCATTTTTCTATTCCGTGGTGGGGACATTGGGCAAAAGATTTTTAAAACGATCAAAATATTTCCAAAAAGACTCGTTTTCCTTTTGATGAAATTGATTTATTTCGTTTGTGATTCTCGTAGTCTTATGATATGGAAAATATTTTTTAAGAAAGATGACCACAAATCCCTCCCACGTAGAAATAGAATTAATGGGTAGACTATACAACCATTTTTTTAGCATTTTCTTTTAAAGCGAAGTTGATAAGTCTTAGCCTAATGGAGTCCTCGGAAAGATGTTGGAGTTTTTACAATGCGCAAACCTCCTCGAATTCATGAAGAAAAAGATAAGGGTCCTCACCTTCGCCCCCGGTAAACTTAGGTAACATACTAATGTGGTGAGCTTTAATCTCGAAATTATTACCATTAACGGGAGAAAGAGTGATACACGATGGTTGGGAAGAACGGGTGGGTGATAAGTGGATTTATATCCACTTGGAACATTATAAATCGGCTTAAATTGATTGTCTTGGACTCAAGTTTCTTGTAGTTTTGATGTGTTTTGCTTAGTTGTGCAGGTTTAAGAGAATGTTGATTAAGGTGGATGCTTCTATAATTTTTTGGGAATTAATTGATCAAAATTCGGATTTTCTGGGAAGGCTGCGCAGCTTACACTGTTTTGGCCATATCTGGAGTTCTGTAAGTCCGTTTTCAGCGATCTTACTGCCCACGCGAAGCTTGAGAGATTTTCTACAACCTGGGATAGGAAGCACGTGCAAGTAATGTGCTGAATAAAATCGCGCGCGAATTCTTTGTGAAGCATGGCTGGGAAATTCCTGTTTTGCCCTTTTCAAGTTCTAATTATATTCCGGGCAGGTTTTAGCACCTTAATTAAATTCTAATTGTAATAGAAGATAAATTCTTGCTGGGCAAGAAATATAGAGCCTATAAAAACACATCCTACCATTGTAATATAGATACACATTATCATAGTTTTATTATTTGTAACCTAGCTTAGATCTGCAAGGGAGAAAAGGAGAGAAGGGTTCAACGCTCGTGACAAGCAACGGATCTAGATCTACTTCATCCTTTGTGTTACTTTGGATTATAGATTTGTTTTCTCAAACTCTTGTTTTTTAATATTATTATTTCTTTTATTCATATCTTGTTATTTACCATGTTTTCATCAAATCCCATGACGATGAACGGTTCAATTATGGGCTAATCGTTGTCATGGGATTCTAACGGAGTTATTTATGGAACTTAGTATCTTGATGCTTTAAAGATCTGTGTGTGGTGTATATCTGATATCCTCGTATGGTTAATCTTAATGCTTTTAGATGCGTAGCTAACATCTAAATTGAATTGTTAATCTCTTGTGAAGTGAAAGTGGATCTTGAGATTTAGAACTTGCCATGCTAGCATAGGTTCATAATTGTTTATCAATATGATTCGTGGTGTGAGATGAAAATACTTATACTGCCCTATGTGATCTTTATGGATAACTTGTTCTTCAACCGTTATGTTTTCAAATTCTATAGACATATAGGGTCTAAGCATAATTGGTGTCTATTCATCTTCTCTCTCTTTTGTGGATGTATGATTAGTTTGGTATGCGTATGCTGACAGGTAGCGTATACTTGTTTCGTGTTATCCGATCAGATATCAAAAACATTGCACATAGTGATTAAAGGCGTCAGATCTAAGGGAAGTATTTAATGAAGTTAGAGTCCCATGTTTTTATTCTCATAAGTAACTCGATTTCTATTCTTGTTAGTTAATTTAATTCTTAGTTTTATAATTTGCATCTTAGTTTAATTTAGTAGTTAAAAAAAATCCAATTTGTTATTTGTCTTAGCAGTGGATAAAAACCATACATCGGTGCACAATTCAGATGGTGCAGAATTCTGTTCAGTTTGGGGGAGCTTCTATGGAGGATGCTAACGTGCATGTTCGGGACTTTATCGAAATCTGCGACACTTTCAAGTGTAATGGTGTGATGGATGATGCTATCAGGTTGAGGCTTTTCCCATTCTCTCTGAGGGATAAGGCTAAGAGCTGGCTACACTCTTTGCCACCTGGTTCCATTACTACATGGGAAGATCTTGCTCAGAAGTTCCTTACTAAATTCTTCCCTATGGCGAAAACTGCAGCAATAAGGAACCAGTTGACTCAATTTCAACAGCAATCTGGCGAGTCATTGTGTGAGGCTTGGGAACGCTACAAGGAGATGCTAAGGAAGTGTCCTCATCATGGCATGCCTGATTGGATGGTTATTAATGGTTTTTACAATGGATTGGGAGCACAATCTAGGCCTTTGCTAGATGCAGCATCAGGTGGAGCTCTTTGGGCGAAGAGTTATGATGAAGCTTATGATCTTATTGAGATGATGGCTGCTAATGAATATCAAAATCCAACCCAAAGGCTATCTCAAGGCAGGGCAGCAGGAATTTTGGAAGTAGATACAGCTTCAATGATTACAGCTCAGTTGAAAGCTCTTGCTATGAAGGTGGATTCTCTTGCTAATTATGGAGTTCAGCAGGTGGCTAGTGTTTGTGAGCTATGTGCGGGCGCACATGAGACGAATCAGTGTGCTATCTCTTCTGAATCAGCACAGTTCGTGAGTAATTTCCAGAGACCTGCTGCACCAGTTCCAACCACCTATCATCCTAATAATCGGAACCATCCTAACTTCAGCTGGAGCAACAATCAAAATACTCAACAATCTTATCAGCAAGCGAAGCCGTACAATCAAGGCTATCAACAGTCTTATGCTCCAAGGGCACCATATCAACCTCCGGGATTTCAGCAGCAACAACCCCAGGCTCATGCGGGGCAATCTTCTAATGGAAAATCTGATGAGATGTGGATAGCGTTAAAGAACTTACAAGCTGGTCAGAAGCTCTTAGAAACTCAGATAGGACAGATTGCAAGTGCCTTAGGTGGTAGGCCACAAGGAACTCTTCCTAGTGATACGGAGGTTAATCCAGGCAGGAGGGACAATAAAGAACAGGTGAATGCAGTTACTTTGAGATCAGGAAAAGTCACAAGTGATCCTAAATCAGCAACTGAAGAAGATGAAGATGTTCAGAATCAGCATGTTGAAAAATCTGCAGTGCCAGAAATTGAGAAATCTGACTTAGTGGCTGATCAGCTAGATGGTGAGAAGAACAAGAAACCTGTTGAAAAGTCTACTCCGGAGCAATCTTCAATGAATAATCAGATCTATCCACCTCCGCCATTTCCTGGACGTTTGCAGAAAAGTCAAGAAAAACAGTTTCAGAAATTTATGGATGTCTTCAAGAAATTGTCCATTAACATTCCTTTTGTTGAAGCATTGGAGCAGATGCCAAGATATGCTAAGTTCATGAAGGATATTTTGTCACGGAAGAGAAGGTTGGAAGATTTTGAAACAGTGGCATTGACAGAGGAGTGCAGTGCGGTTCTGCAGCAGAAGTTGCCACCTAAACTGAAAGATCCGGGAAGTTTCACTATTCCATGCACTATTGGCAACCTTTCTTTCAACAAGTGTTTATGTGATTTGGGAGCTAGTATTAATCTCATGCCCTTGTCTGTTTTCAAGCAACTTGGTCTACCGGAGCCGAAACCAACTAACATCTCTTTGCAGTTGGCTGATAGGACGATCACTTATCCGAGGGGTATAGTAGAGGATGTTTTGGTGAAGGTTGATAGGCTCATATTTCCTGCTGATTTTGTGATCTTGGATTTTGAAGAAGATAAGAAGATTCCCATAATCTTGGGAAGACCGTTCTTGGCTACAGGAAAGACTTTGATTGATGTGCAAAAAGGAGAGCTTACAATGAGGGTGCAAGATCAGAGTGTTACCTTTAATGTGTTCAAGGCCATGAAATTTCCAACAGAGGATGAAGAGTGTTGCAGTGTGGAAATAGTTGATACGGGTCAGAGAAAGAAGTTTGATCAGTTATTGAGCGAGAAGTCAGATATGCATATGCTAAAGCATCCTATCAGTGATTCCATTGACAGTTCTTCGGTTCGAGATCTTTCGAATGTCAAGCTTGGGAAACTTCCACCACATTTGAGGTATGTCCTTTTGAATAATGAGCTAGTGATTTTTGAAGAGGGGCATGATAACGTGTTGCGAAGGTGGAAAACAGATGATAAAGAAGAAATTTTTGTTCAGCCGGTTGAGTTGGAGAAGCACATTAGAGGTGTGAAGAAGAAAAAGAAAAAGATTTGGCCGTTGGGTAGTAAAATCAGGTGGAAATCTGATGGAAGTGATTTGTGGAAAGCAAGCAACCAAGATGTCAACATTCGTATGAATGGTTTGTCTGTTGAAGATGGTTCGGTTATTCTTTTGAAACCGCCATGAGTTGAGGAAGTAGCGTCAAGCTATTGACGTTAAAGAAGCGCTTGGTGGGAGGCAACCCATGCATTAGTATAGGAAAAAAAAAAGAGTAGTAGTGTTGTGAAGAAAAAAAAAATCAGAATTTCAGTACGCGCCAGCGCATCATGCGCCAGCCGCGCGCAGAAGCGCCGCAGACACGCAGTAGACAAGCGCGCATCATGCGCCCAAACGGTGCAGGAGCGCTGAAACGCGCAGACAGGAACCGCGCATCATGCGCCAGTGCACGCCTCAAGCGCCGGAAGCCCTGTAACGCAGTTCGAAGCTGCGTGACACCCCCTTGCCCAGAATTTTTTCTCGAAAATCAGTAGTTTTGCCTCAAAAATTTCCCCAAATTCAATCCTAACTCAAATTTCTTCAATTCTAAATTCCTATATCTATCCTACATCAAATTTTAACCTCTCCAAATCTCTTCTACACTCTAAATTTTTAAATCTCATCTATCCATCATCTTATATATATACACACCTCTACATACAAATCCAATTCCTCTTCTATTTTATTTAATTCTCTAAAAATTCAATTCTAAAGAGGAATTAATTGCAAGTTCACCTCTCCAATTCGTAGTAGGTTTATTTCTTCTCACAAATTTTATTATTCTTACGAATTTGTGTTCTTGTAAATTGGGATTTTGTATTATTCTTGGAATATTGGGCTATTTTTGGTGTGATATTGCTTGGTAATTTTTGGTGGAGCTGCTTATGAGTTGGGTTTTGATTCTAATGGCTTGTAAGCATGGGAGAGGTAGTGCCAGTGATGGGAAATTTTCGTTTTCGACGGTGGAGGTTAAATTTAATCGGTTGTTTTGAGGCCAGTTGCTAAGGAAAGGGGATTTTTGCGAGAAAAATATTGTTGGGTATGCTTCGGCATTGCAGGTATGTTTCTACTATCTCTTGTATTTACTTCCATTCAATGCGGACATTGAATATTTTAAGTTTGGGGGTGGTTTGAGGGATTAGTAGATGTTGTTGTATTATTTGTTCATGTAGGATTTCATGATTGCATATTAGTAGTAGTAAATTATGCATTTATGTTTGTGTTATCTACGTTTGTTTCATATAGGACATTCTATTTTTTTTTATGTTTGTATATCATGTGAGTTCATAATAGTTGCATTTGCACCCATGCTTGATAGGAATTTTGTGTTGTTGACGCTTTTGATTGAGAAGTGATATGCTTTGTTCTTGTGCACACACATACACTAGTAAGTTGAAGCTAGTAGACTTTTTGAATGTTGTAAGTGATTAGAAGGACATGAATATGTGCAAGATGATTTAGTTTGCATGCTTTGAATACAAGTTGGTGCGTTAGAGAGATGTTTGCTTGGGATTGAGTATGTTTTTCCACCAAGTGAGATTTTGAGCCTTATTGCATATTTGTTGCAATCTTATTCGTTTGGTTGAGTGTCCACGGATTGTTTGCATTGCTAGCAGTTGTTTGAGGTCTTTCTTGAAACGCATGACGTTATTTGACGATTAAAATGATAAAGGCACTTAGGAATAACCGCATATTTTCCCATATTACCACACCATGTTTACATGATCAATTAGTTAACCCGTTGAGCTTAATCCTATTTTTTTTCGGTGACATACCACATTATTTGCCTAGACCTTTTTCTTGTATTGGCCTTACATTAATTTGAACCCACTTTGTCAAAGGCTAGTAGAGTGCTTAAGGGAGTAATAAGGTGTGCAAGGAGGGGTTTATTGTTGGTCTTACTTTTGGGGGGAATATTGAAAATTGGGTTTGGTTGTTTGTTTGATAGTTGACATATGTAATAAAATTATGGGATCATTGTTATTGTTTATATTATTGTTTGTGTGCTATTTAGCTCTCGAAGAAAAAAAAATATATATATATAAGAAAAAAAAAAGAGGAAAAAAAAGAAAAAAAAATATATATTATGAGAGCATGTTTGTGTTTGTTGCGATCCTATTTCAGTCGACTAGTCGAGTGTTTGTCTTAGTAAAATTATGTGGGGGGAAAATAGGGTGTTGTGTGTGATTTATTATGGTACTTACTAGCTTTTGACACTACACCTGTTTTGGCTTATTTGACATACCTTGTCCCTAGCCCCGTTACAACCCAATTAAAGACCTTTTGATTATCGTCATTGATGTATGTTGTGTTAAGAGTTAGATTGATACCAAATGTCAAGCATGCTTATGATTTTGTTGGAATTGAGTGATACACTTACCCTTGTTCTTGAGTGAATATTCTTTTGTGAGTGGATTGTGAGTGTTTGCTTGTTCTTGCGTATGAGATCCCGAGTGTTGTCTCAAAGATGTACTCTTGTAGGCTTAGCATGTTTACTAACTTATTCTTACACTTGACATGGGCTTGTGAGAACTTATGCATGTTCATTGAGTAGACTATGTGAATACTTGCACTTTCGACACCAAGACATTGCGTATTTACTTTGATTCTTAAGTTGATATGGCATGAGAGGATTTGAAGGTATGGTAGTAGTAGATTAATTGTATTTTCATTTAGTTGCATTCATGCATTGCATTGCATTGGATTTTGTGGGTACATTCGCTATAGGCCCTCACGAGACCTTACTCGTCCACTAGGGCTGCCTAGGGGTTTAAAGGGCTTGTTGCATATGCCAAATGCAACCGTGATCACCTACGGAAGTGGTACTAGTTAGTTAGTTGTAATTGTTTATGCTTGAGGACAAGCATCGATTTAAGTTTGGGGGTGTGATAAGTGGATTTATATCCACTTGGAACATTCTAAATCGGCTTAAATTGATTGTCTTGGACTCAAGTTTCTTGTAGTTTTGATGTGTTTTGCTTAGTTGTGCAGGTTTAAGAGAATGTTGATTAAGGTGGATGCTTCTATAATTTTTTGGGAATTAATTGATCAAAATTCGGATTTTCTGGGAAGGCTGCGCAGCTTACACTGTTTTGGCCATATCTGGAGTTCTGTAAGTCCGTTTTCAGCGATCTTACTGCCCACGCGAAGCTTGAGCGATTTTCTACAACCTGGGATAGGAAGCACGTGCAAGTAATGTGCTGAATAAAATCGCGCGCGAATTCTTTGTGAAGCATGGCTGGGAAATTCCTGTTTTGCCCTTTTCAAGTTCTAATTATATTCCGGGCAGGTTTTAGCACCTTAATTAAATTCTAATTGTAATAGAAGATAAATTCTTGCTGGGCAAGAAATATAGAGCCTATAAAAACACATCCTACCATTGTAATATAGATACACATTATCATAGTTTTATTATTTGTAACCTAGCTTAGATCTGCAAGGGAGAAAAGGAGAGAAGGGTTCAACGCTCGTGACAAGCAACGGATCTAGATCTACTTCATCCTTTGTGTTACTTTGGATTATAGATTTGTTTTCTCAAACTCTTGTTTTTTAATATAATTATTTCTTTTATTCATATCTTGTTATTTACCATGTTTTCATCAAATCCCATGACGATGAACGGTTCAATTATGGGCTAATCGTTGTCATGGGATTCTAACGGAGTTATTTATGGAACTTAGTATCTTGATGCTTTAAAGATCTGTGTGTGGTGTATATCTGATATCCTCGTATGGTTAATCTTAATGCTTTTAGATGCGTAGCTAACATCTAAATTGAATTGTTAATCTCTTGTGAAGTGAAAGTGGATCTTGAGATTTAGAACTTGCCATGCTAGCATAGGTTCATAATTGTTTATCAATATGATTCGTGGTGTGAGATGAAAATACTTATACTGCCCTATGTGATCTTTATGGATAACTTGTTCTTCAACCGTTATGTTTTCAAATTCTATAGACATATAGGGTCTAAGCATAATTGGTGTCTATTCATCTTCTATCTCTTTTGTGGATGTATGATTAGTTTGGTATGCGTATGCTGACAGGTAGCGTATACTTGTTTCGTGTTATCCGATCAGATATCAAAAACATTGCACATAGTGATTAAAGGCGTCAGATCTAAGGGAAGTATTTAATGAAGTTAGAGTCCCATGTTTTTATTCTCATAAGTAACTCGATTTCTATTCTTGTTAGTTAATTTAATTCTTAGTTTTATAATTTGCATCTTAGTTTAATTTAGTAGTTAAAAAAAATCCAATTTGTTATTTGTCTTAGCAGTGGATAAAAACCATACATCGGTGCATAGGTACATTAATTGAATTGAACACCATTCTAGATCTCTGTGGGAACGAACTTGATTTAATCATATATTACTTGTGACAACGTGCGCTTGCGTGATTTTGCATAACAGTGGGATAACAACGGTCCTTAAGAGACATGGCCATGGTTACTATTGGTTCGGAATTATCTAAAGACTCGGAATCAGACGAGGAGGAAATCTTAAATGATCTCACTAGTCTAGCAGAATTATCCCTAATCCAAGTAGTTTGCATAAACCACGAAAGGAAACACGTAGCAAATAAGTGCGAAAAATTTAAACACACAAAAGAAAGGGTGAAAAATCAAAAGAAAAATTCTAAACCTAGGTTCCTTAATAAAATCAACTAGACCTTGCTCCTAACTTTAAGGACCACCAAAAATTCGGTAAATCAGAAATTATTCGGACCGATTTGGCCAGATAGGTGCAAGCATTGCCAAGAGGCTAAACACCAGTCTAGACACCAAATCCTAATTCTCCAGGTAAGCTTTCGCTTGCCTAGACACCAAAGAGTCAAAATAATTAAAGATTACCTCGTTTCTTAGGTACCTTCCTAATTGAGCACGAAATTCCTAGGAGCCATGTCTAATTTAATTTTATTAAGGCTTGGTATGCAAAATCAGGAATTAATTGTTTTTGGGCCAAGGAAAGAGTGATGAAATCCCTTCCCTTATCTTTTGATTGGGTTTTGCCCTTAAGATTTATTTACAAATGATGCAGCAAACAACGAAATAAAAATTTATGGATGCTGAACTACGTGCTCTAACTAAAGAAAAGAAGAATTTTGACGTACCTTTGGGTCCTCCAGCGATCACCACAATTATAAGGTACGAAAAATTAAAAACAAGAAAATAAAAATCTAGATGATGTGCCCTGAGTGTTTAAATGCATGATGCAACAATTATGTATTTATTAGCTAATTTTTTTGGATTTTAAATTTTCAATTTTTTTGTGATTTTATTAAAATAAAAAGGCGAAAATAGAGAAATACGGGTTACCGAAACACGCTTCCAAAAATTCCAATTTATTCCAAGCTCCGAAAGATGATTCCCGAAATTTCAAACTTTCATAAAAAAACGAGATAAAATAATAAGACAAGTAAAACAACCATTCAAGGTGATGTGCTAAAAATTAGAGATTTAAATTGCAAGTGCACAATTTCATCGTTTTAATACTTGAGATATCGATCTACAGAGACTAATATTTTCGCAAACCTTAAAATTTAATTTAATCGAACTAGAACAATTGATTTTGGAAAATTTAGACTTTTCTATTTAATTACTAAAAGGAAATTTAGTTTGAACTAATTAATTAAAACTAAATTATTCTAAATTATTTAAAACAAAACTAAATTATTAAAAACTTGCTATTTACAGAAATTTTTAAAGAAAATTCGACATGCTTTGTTTGTAATTTCAAGTAGCCACAAAAAGCGAACTTCGACAAAAACGAAACCAACAGCAACAAATCTAAAAAACGCAGCACATTTAGATTCATTCGCCTAATTACACAGAATCTTAGACTAAAAACAACAACGAATAAATCAATAATTTAGAACAAGAAATCAGCTGCAAACATAGTGAACTAAACTCGACTGAATAGGACCCAGTGACTCGGTTAAACTCGGACATCAAAACCAGACTCACAGCAACTCAACAAAAATCAGAACCATAACAAAAACTCAGCCTACACAACAGCAAAACCAACTAAACTAGAGAAAACCAGAACACAACTACAAAAAAAAACGCACAGTAGCAAAACTCAAAAAGCACAATGAAAAATGTAGCAAAGATATCAGCAAACAGATGGGTTAACTCGGCAGACTCTACAATACCAGCAATGAATCTCATTAACGAACACTCAATGAAAACAACAAAAAGAAGACAGAACTCAAACTCAGCGAATTCAGCTAATTCAATCAACGCGCAACCTTGATGCAAACTCGACTTAATCACAATGAAATCTCAGTGACACTACTCGACTATCAAACAAGATTTCGAATCTCAGCAACAATATAAAATCTGAACTACACACAGAACTCGAAACCACTCAATGAACTACGCAATAAAAACTACTACTACTCGTTAAAACACAACGAAACAAAACAGCGGAACCAGCAAAACCACACAAGCAACTCAGCAATTAACTTAGTACAAAGCTAAATAAACCCAAATCGGACTCGACTCAGTGAAGAACAGCAAACTCGACTAAACAGTAGCTAAAAGAAAAGGGAAAAAAAGGCTGGGGTTTTGGTTTTTTTTTTTTTTTTTTAAGAAAACAGAGAGATCGACGAAGACGAAAAGAGGGGGAAAGAAAGAAATATGCTGTGTGTTTGATTATTCGAAGAGAATTGAAGAGAGGTGAGGAAGGAGAAGGGCTTGAGCTGGGTTTGAAACAAAAAGAACAGGGGAAGGCTCGAACAAAAAGAGAGACATGGGAGTGTTTCGAATTAATACAAAAAGAAAAGAAAATACGAACTGAAAATTAATAACGAATATTTTTGTGATTTTAATTTATTTTTTTTACACTAACACATAAAACATAAATATTAGATCTACAATTAAAATTATGAAACCCACAATAAAATTGAGATTTAAAGGGGCACAACTATAATTAATAACTAAGAACAAGAAATTAAAATCGTTACTTTCAACCCCAAGTGGTTAGCATTTCGCTACTTTGTCCACTAAACAGATTTACGAAAATAGCGAAGCAATGCAACATAAAAGAGAGAGCAAGACAAGAAATTAAAGGAAATGAAAATTTGCATTAATTAAAAGAGGAGTGTTTACAAGATTTAGAACTACAAAACAAGAAATGAAATCTACACTAAAACTATACTAAAATCTAAGTTATCAAATACAAGGGGGGTTAGGGGGTATTTATAGGACAAGGATTAGGGTTGAGGGGTGTGTTGGGTGAATCTCCACCATATACCTTTTAATGTGGCGGAGAAATCCTAGCCATCTAATTATTTCCTTCCTCCTTAAGCTTTGTTGAGTGGATCTTGGCCATACACTTATATAATGTGTTAGGATGATCTCCACCTTCCACATGTCTTCAAAAATTTCTTTTCCTCCAAGCTCTTAATTCTTTATCCTTTTTTTTTCATTTAAGTCCTTTTTCTTCCTCTTTTTTCATTCCTTGCACTTTATTTTGCCATTTCTTTATTTATTCACGAATTTCCTGAAATGCAACAAAATAATTTATTAAAATACGAGTTCAAGCAATAAATAGGCAATAAACATATGCAAAAATATGCACTTATCACAAGGCAAGGTTTAGAACAACTCATTCAACAAGGGTAAAGCTCCCGTGAAACCAAAAAAGGACTAAATTCAAGTCTGGTTATGTGGATAGATCATTAATAAGATGTTATCAATGCAATGACCTAGGGCATTTTGCTAATGAATGCAAGAAACCAAAGAAGAAGGATAAGGCATTTCTTGAGCTTGAAGTTAAATATGAAGCCCTTCTTAAAAAGCAATCAAGCAAGGCCTACATTGCTAAAGAGAAGTGTTGGGATGATTTTGATAGTGATGAAGATAGTGGAGAATTTTGAAACTCTGCCTTGATGGGCCAATTCCAAGGAAGGAGAAGCTTCAGACAACTCTCAGGTACCATCTCTCACTACCATTGATATGTCCGTTTCTGAGTACAAATAAATTGTTGAGCAACTAAGTGTTGAAATGTTTAATATTCGTACTAGCATGACTGTTGCTAATGAAGAAATTGTTAAATTATCTGCTATAAATCAATTATTAAGAAAGAAATGAGGAACTTGAATTAACTACCATGCATGTAGAGAATCTTAATCAAGAAGTTGATTATCTTAAGAATAAGTTTTTATGTGCTAATTAAATATAGTAGGCTTTTAGAGAAGAAATTGCAGAAAATGAACTTAAGATAAGAGCCTTCAAAAATTTATCTAGTATAATGCAAGCTTACCATGACAAATATCGAGAGAATGCTAAGGCAGCTATTGGTTTATTGTGACACACTCAGAATGAGGAAAGGTTGTGCTCCTATTAATGACAACAAGATTGTTCATGAGAATGTGCATCATATTTTGGAAAATTCAAATGCACCAATCTTTAAAGAAATCACCTTTTGCTTGGATGAAGAGGCCTTGATAGGGATGGATATTTCACCGGCCCCGCCCGATCCCGATCCGATCCCCACCCCATTCTGGTCGGGGATTCGGGGAATTTTTCGGGTTCGGGGTAGGGAATGGGGAATATTTTAAAAATAATTCGGGGATCGGGGCGGGGTCGGGGGGTCGGGGATTAGGGGATCCCCGCCCCGATCCCCGATTTCATTATTTAATATATATATATATATATATATATATATATATATATAATTAAATTGTTATAAGGATATATACTCATATATATTATTAGTGTTTAAATTTTTTAATTCATTTTACATATTCAAAATTTTAATAGTAAAATATAATTTAATTATAATAATCTAATTAAATCTTTTTCTATAAATAAATATTAACTCAAAATATTTTTTAAAAGAGATCATTGAATTTAAAATATATATTAGATATCATAATATAGCATATTAATTTTACAAAATTTATTACAAAGTGTATAAAGTTTTTTTTTAAATAAAAGTAAAAATCCCCGACTACCCGCGGGGATCCCCGTTCCCCATTCGGGGCGGGGATCGAGGAACAAAATATTCCCCGTTCAGGGATCGGAGCGGTTTCGGGGAGCGGGTAGGGGTTCCGGGATCGGGGGCGGGGATCGCACTCCCCGACCCCGAAGTGACCCGACGCCCATCCCTAGGCCTTGATCATCAAACAACAACTGTGTGATGAAGATGAGGCACAAGCCAGTGAACAACCTGCACCCTCAAATAGTGAGAGTGTCAAAATTGAAACCAAGAAGCCTGCTAAAGATGAACCAAGACCTGTCAAGAATGGTCCCGTGAAGTCAGAAAAGTAGAATCTATTAAAACTATGGCAAAAAATAAATAGAATAGAAATGGCAAACCAGGGATAAACAAGAACATCAACTCTTTTGGTCAGTTTTAATTTTAATCTTCTAACGCGGTTTTTGTGGCAAGGGAACATTATGAGACGAGGTGGTGCGAAAGTAAAATGGGATCATGTTTGTCTTCCTCGGAATGAAGGGGGACTTGGTTTTAAAAACCCGAGGGAGTGGAACAAAGCGCAGATCTTATTACACCTATGTAAGGTTGTTAATTGTGGTAATTCTTTATGGTCTATGTGGGTCAACAGAACAGTTCTAAAATGGAAACATTTCTGGACAATGGACATCCCTTCAGACTGCTCGTGGATTTGGCGACGAGTGCTGAAACTTCGCCCTCTGGCTAATCAGTTTATCACTTACTCAATAAGGAATGGTGTGCGCACTTCACTTTGGTTCACCCCTTGGTGGAACTCAGAATGTTTAGCAAAATCAAGGCACGACACGATTATATCTTAAACTGGGTTACACGCAGGAGCTACAGTTCATGATCTAATCCGAACAGGTACCTGGACTCTTCCTACTCCTAATAGCAGGCTTCACCATCTTAATGGTACTCTTTTGAGGTGGTTATCTTCTTTTAACTTTCCTCATTTCAACCTCAATCACGATGACATTATTTCTTGGAATGGTACGCACCTTTCTAAATTAAAGGCCTGGCATATCTGGGAGTCGAATAGGTTCAAACGCCCGGATGTAATTTGGTCTGATTATGTTTGGCATAAGCTTCACATAGCAAGATTTGCTTACTACGAGTGGCTGTTGTGTTTAGACAGGTTACCAACTCTCCAACGTTTGTTTAATATGGGTATTGTTTCGAACACACAATGTTATTTGTGCGTAAGTGGGGAGGAGAACTCGAGTCATCTATTTCTTTCCTGTCCATTTTCAGCTTGGGTTTTACAACGGTTAGCTTCCAGGCTTAATCTTTCGATCCAAGCTAATACATGGCTGCAGCTTCTAGCTTCTTGGTATGCCACCGATAGCGTACCTCATCGTTTGCTTGCTATGCTTACAGCTCAGGTTTTTGTTTACCACACCTGGAGGGAAAGAAACAATCGTGCGCATGATAAAGGCTGTCTAAGTCCTTAGTCGATTTTGGCTTGTATAATTCTTAATGTAAAAAGCAGGTTATCCAGTTCTACTTGGTTTGCTAGACATAGTCAAAATGATGGCCTTAGTAGATGGCTAACCTATTAGAGGGTGTTGGGGTTTTGGTTTGATTCTCGTAGCCTCCTCTATGGCATGTCATAGAGCAAGGGTAAATCCCTGTTATTCTTTCTCTTCTTAATATATATACAACTTAACTAAAAAAAGTATTTGTTACAAGAAATCTCATAATCAATGAGAATCGAATCGAGTCCAGGTACCTGGGATGACAGAAATAAATTTTTATCACTTGAATTATCTTATTATGCTCGTTCTTATATGCTAGTAATTTAGTTATATATCAGTACTAGTTGATGTATAACCATAACAATAAGGAATTTCTTTCTATTATTATTATTCTTTTTCATAATATTTTTTACTTGTGATTTGTTTTTCAGTAACAAATTTATAGAATGTTAGATAGTAAACCCATTACAAAAGAATGTTTAAGAAACTTGATATAAGTTCGTCAAATTAATATTTTATAATCAATATGTTTTCAAAATTTATAATAAATCGATATCTTGTCAAAATTTATTATAGAAAATTACAACGAGAATGACCTGAAAAATAAAAAGGTTACATAAAACCTAATACTATTGATTTTCACTAATAATTACATGAAGAGCTTTTTGATAAATAAATTGATAAAAGTAATTTTTACAATTTTACTTTTGTTAAGAATAACTATTTGCAATTTTACCATCTTAATTGCAATTATACCAATTTATTTTTAAAAATTGTAAAAATACTATCTTAATCCTTTTTTTTCTCCCAACACCAAAAAACAGTCTTCCCCCACCCATTTCCTCCTGCCATCTTCTCTCCTTCCTTTCGCCGACCCTAACACCACCACCTCTGGTGCTCTACTTCTCCTCCGTTCACCTCCTTCACCTCATCTCCATCATAAACTTTTCTCCCTCTTCTAAATATCAACTACTCGAGATCATTGAAATCTTAATTAGTTCAAGAGAAAGTCTCTAGTAACACTAGGATTCGAAATCACTGTACCCAATTCACAGTCACCAAGCAGCGGATTAAATAGATCACCTACACGAACCGGGTTATGATTAATCGACTCGTTCTCAAAAGTACGCCACTCGGCTGCCTCGTCAATTGTACGAGCCTCTAAAACGAGTCCGCACTTGGTACAGACTGAGTCATCGGCCGAGGAATCGAGCACAACCTCCGTGTACTTCTTGCAATCGAAGCAATATGTATCAGCCATTGAGAAAGTTGAATTGAATTGAGATTTTAGTTTTTTATTTTGATTTTTTGTTGAATTTCGAAATCTTAATTTTGAACTTTTTTGTTGTATTTGTAAATGCTATTAAAAAAATTATAATCAAATGGTCAATTAAATTATGTTTTTTTATTGAGTCTGATGGCCTGATTTTTAAAAATCGGAGGCCAGCCCCGATTTTTTAAAAATCAGGATAAGTTAGGGTTTTGGGTCTAGGGTTTAGCTAAATATTTCTAAACCCAAAATGGAAACGTTGAACCCCAAAAGTTAACTGTTGAAATTCCAAGGGAATACAAATAAAATTTAAAATTTTAATTAAATAAATAAATCTGGCGGCCTGATTTTTAAAAAATCGGGGGCCAACCCCGATTTTTTAAAAATCAAGATAAATTATGGTTTAGGATTGTAAACAACCCTAAACCCTAAGTTCGTATACGGTTTATTCGACGTTCTAAATATTTCTAAAACCCAAAATGGAAATGCTGAACAAAGCTTAATAGTTCTAAATATTTCTAAAACCCAAAATGGAAATGCTGAACCCAAAGCTTAATACGGTTTATTTGTAGTTCTGAATATTTCTAAAACCCAAGATGGAAACATTGAACCCCAAAAGTTAACTGTTGAACCCTAAAGAAATGCAAATAAAATTTAAAATTTTTATTATTACTACTTAACCGATCTCGATAGTTAATACTAGCTTGATAATTTTATTATTTCTATCTACTTCAAAAAAAAAACTATCGAAGTGGGTGTACTGTATATTGTTTTTATATATATTATCTCGATAGTTAGTAATTAAGTAATATATAGTTTATTTCGTCAAAAAAAAAAAGTAATATATAGTTTACTTGCTTTTTTTATTATCAATAGTTACACAGCACCTCCACTCCCCAACGCTAGTGGCTTCCTTTAAAATTACAAGGAACGCAACTTCAAAATTCGTTTTTTAGGGAACGTCACTTTGTCATACGTTTGTCACATTGTTTTTCAAAACAAAAAAGAAAACATAACACGCCATTGCGTTTCTTATAAACGCCTATCCTTTGTGATAATAAGGGTCATTATTTGAGTTTGTGATATTTGGAACATTTTACCTTCAAATTGTGATAAAAAGAACCTTTTCTCAATATTTTTCAAAACAAACTAGAAAATATAGTATTTTTTTTATAAATTCTCTTACATGAATATCCTCAGTTTTGAGTTTATTTGAGTAATTAAAAATATATTTCAAACCAATATTTGGAGATATATTTTTAAAAAAATATTAAATTTACAATGAGATCCGTCGACCGTGGAGTACTCTTTGGAATAAAACCACCATGAACCAACTAAACGTAAACAACGAAGGTAGACGAGGCCCAATATATTACCCGGCCCAAAGTAGCCTAGTAGAAACTACAAAATCTTATAAAAGGCGCGAAAATCAGAAATTGAAACCACAAAAATGGAGGATTCTGGCGCTATTTTATGTCAAATCTCTCTTCTTAAAGATAAGCTTGATCAGGTGATTCACTTCATTGCAATCATTTTACATACACAAATACAGCGTGTGTGTGTGTGTTGAATTTATATGGATGGAATGATTTTGGTGAAATTGATGTTATCAAGTGCAGGTGAATGAAGAAATCGAAGCGAATTATCAGATAACTAGAGAGATTGAATCGGAGATTGTCAAGTGTTGTGAGATTGAGACGGAGTATGCGGTTCGAGAATCGGAATTGACCAGGACTTTGTACCACTTGCATTTCGAAATCAACGGATTGATGGCGGTGACTTGTAATTTGATTTTTTCGATTGTGTGAATGTTTGCGATTATTTATGTCATGCTTCTGTTGTTGATTGTGTGTTTATGTTAATTATTGTTTGAATTTGACGAAATTTTCCTACTACTTCTTTTTCCTAGTTGATTTTACCTGATCTACAACATTTAATTTTATTTTTTTTTAGGCAGTAGAGTTTGTTTTCTCTTAAATTTACAACTATCCTATGTTCGATACGAGTTGTAAGTGTCATGAGTTATGATAAAGGATGTTCTGTTTGATGTTTATGTAGGCGGCTATAGAGGAAGTTATCTACGATTTTACTTAAAACAACTATATCTTGCCTTTTGTGTTTAGTACTATAAGCAACTAAATTCACATTATACTTGAGAATTGTATTTATCTTACTGATTTATATTCAATTTATTTTCGTAGCTGATTCGATGGCTTCGATTAAACGGTCCAAGACAGAGCTCTCTTCTCTTAGGATCAAGTGGGATGAAATATGTAATGGAATGAACAAGAAGCAGTAAGTACTGAAGTTTTATGAACCCTTGGTACTTGAATGTACTTTAGTAAACCATTCAAAATGTGTTCTTGGTCAAAATTATGATATCTGCAATTTGATTATAAAATATAAGTTCAACAGTACAATAATTGGTTAATTAGTAATAACTGTTGCCTTGCTTTCAAAAAAAAAAGTTACCTTAGTAAATCAAGGCCAATTTTTTACTGTTCTCCACTGGAATTTAGTGTAGCATACATATACAACTTACGTTCACAAGATTCATCATCTAGCATACATATACAATCTACGTTCACAAGATTCATTATTTTGCATACATATACAATCTACGTTCAGAAGATACTTGATGTGTTAAATTTATGATTAATGCATGGAAACTGAAATGCACTGAGGAATTCACTGAAACCTAAGGATGATCTTCTTGTTTCCTTATTTTTCTCAGCCCTAATCCTGGGACCCTGATGCTTGCCTTTGTGTTTTCCTCATAATTGTTCGTGTAAGCTTATCAAGATGCTTGGTTGACAACTTGACATGTGATGATGGATTTTGTATTATTTGCTCTTTATCTTAACAGTAGCTGAAATTATGTGATCAAATTTGTAAGTGGTTTTTCAGAAATTTTATACATGCAATTACTTGTACATTAAACAATTCATGTATCTACAGTTCTATATTTCTATACTACACCTAATTTTTGGGTAATTATATATAACATATACCATCTTAACAGTTAGTATATTATTATGATTTAATTAAAGTTACTTATTTTGTCGTGACAGGGAAGAGTTTATTTCATCTTGCCTAAAGTTTCAGAAAGACATTGACCAGGATAAAAATTGTGAAATGAAGACTGTGTTGTCTGAGAAAGTAAATCTTGAAAATGAAATAAAACTGTTAACTACGAAGAACAGTTCACTGCAAAATTCTGTGTCAGCATTTGTGGAAGATTTACTTGAAGATCTTCGCTATGCCAACTCGGGTAATAAATCCCTATGTTTGTATTATGCTATTTTGTTAGTAGCTTTCGGTTATATAAGAATTACTCTTTCAATTGTCAGTGTTTGTTGCTAGCCAAAACTTCTGCAGGTGGTACTTTAGCATAATATTATACCCCTGTACTTATTTATAATATTTAGTGGTTTCTCAGCCATCACAACGGTTTTTTTAGATAAATATGTATTCTTCTTCTTGTCAGTTCTATTATTTTCACTTAAATATATGATCTTTGTGTATCTGGCATATATAAATAGAGTACTTGATGCTTGTAAGAGATGAGCCATTTATTACCAGGACCGTGTTGACTGGTAAAACATGCATGCACAGTACACCATAGAATCAGAAAATATAATATAGTAAACATTAAACGGTAACCTGTGAGCTTCGATGAAATTTTTATTTTGGTAACAGGGGTGTGATATCTTGTTGATGGTAACCAACTTTCACTGATGCTACTTGAAAATGTTAACAAATGTTAAAGTAAGGTCTTACACAATTCCCGGGTTGTTTTAGTTGCAGCCTTCCTAATTTAATAATCTCAAGCTGCATCAGTAACATTTTTATATCTGTTTAACTTCATATGCATATTATGTTAAATGCAGCTTTGCATTTTGAGATACAGACTGGGAATCTAGAGAACGAGAAATTGCTCAAGAACATAGACGAACTAAAGGCTACACTGCTTTCAGTTATTTCAATGTGATTGCCCCATTGGTAATCCTTTCCTAAGTTCGTAATTACCCTGGAATTTTTTCCTGATATGATTATAGTGCAGATATACAAATAAGATGAATGGCTATGAATCCATTATCCCTAACAGTTTCTGAGAATTGATTCATTAGATTGAAGTCGATATAAAGACCTGAAGTACTGAAATGCATTATCAATATAGATGCTCTTTTTATCTTTATCAAAATTTATTTTCAATAGATTTTTTTTAGAAAGGCTTGAAGGAGGCACGATTATTAAAATATAGATATCAAAGGGGAATTTGAGAATATATATGCATATATGGACAACCTTGGCTATCCACCTTCTGATTTCTTTTTCTTTGAACTCTTGTAAGAGTTTATGCTTTGTAAACTTATGACTCGGAATTTGATTTGGATTAAAAGAATATACAAAGAGAAGTGTGAATAAGAAGATGAATAATGACAAAATTCTCTTTCATTTATCAACTATCATATTAGCAACTAGTACCCCGCTCTATGCATGAAATTATCTGGACTTTAACTTTGTTGCATTTAGGTGACGATTCTTTCTTTTTCCTCCATGAACCTGAATTTGGTAGCTTTTCCATACATAATCTTGTTCGTTAAATCTAATGATATAGTTAGGTGGCTGGTATGCTTATTTTTTACCTCTTCTTTTCATTTTCCCTAATCAGCCAACAAAATGTTATATTGATTAATATTGACTCTGAGTTGAATTGCTCTTCTGGAATACAACCAATCTATTGTTGAAAAAGCAGGCTCTAATAGTACGTTTGATATCTATGTAGTTTGTTTTTTTAGATGATCGATTTGTATAGCAATGCTATTCTCATACAAAGCATACTCTTCCAATGATAGTGACATGTATCGAAAACAATGTGTGGTGGAATTTTACATGTATCAATTTTTATAACAGCTTAGCTTTATTATGAAAAGGATACTTCAAATGTTAAGGGTAAAGTACATTGTTATCATGAAAATCTTGCGCCCTAGCTTGTCAAATTGAAATTAAAGAAGTATTTTACATGAAAATGAATTAGATCTCAATGCTGATAACTTTAAACTATAGTTTAGAAAAATAAAAATAGGGTAACAAATAAACAAAAATTCTAGGACTAGAGATGTATTCATCTTACTATAAAATATGAAAAATAGAGTCTTCATGGACTCAGGTGACACAGAATATGCTCATAGGCCATAGCTGACGTCTTTGTTGCTGAAATTAAATCAGCACTGCTAAATATGCTTCTAGCAAGATCAGAGATGGTTAGAGCTGTAATTTGTACATACTTGTAAAGAGCTCGAGAGTAATTACAGTATATGATAGTACAATATGATGACAATGTGGTTGTCACTGACCAAGAAGGAAACCCCAAAGGAAATCTGGGAAATAAAACTGTTACATCTGAAGATACATCAGAGTTACTTTACTATAAATTTCTGTTTACTACTACAATAAATAACCAATTTTACACCATAAGTTACCTAGACAATTGGCTTATACAGAATTACAGATGGCTATAATGAGCTTATAGTATGTATATTTTTAGAAAGTTAGTATTTGAACACGCCTATATATATAAATACAAGTGAAAACCTTCTTTGACAAAGAAGCACTCTACTACTGAAAATGTATCCCACCGATATTGGAAATATTTGGTACTCATTGGAGCCTTCTGGCTGTATCTCCATCTATGCTACACTACTCTTTCCATGACCCTGCACAGCCATAAAAAACGACCACCTGGTCCCTTAGGTTTACCACTTATCGGTCACCTCCACATGTTTGGAAAACTCCAGGACTCTTTTCAAACTGTCCCAAAAGTACGGTCCCATTATGTCCCTCCGCCTGGGCTCTGTTCCCACCATTGTAGTCTCGTCTCCAGCTGCTGCTGAGCTCTTCCTTTAGACTAATGATGCCAATTTTGCCAACCGTCCAAAATCTCAGGCTGCAGATCATTTGTGCTATGGCACCAAGGCCATGGTACTTACCGAGTACGGCGAGTACTGGCAGAGGCGTGAGAAAGTTCTGCACATTAGAGCTTCTCAGCACCACCAATATTGACTCCTTTGCAGGGCTGAGAAGGAAGGAGCTGGGGTTGCTGGTCAAGTCACTATAAAAAATCTGCGGAGGCGGGCGAGGTGGTGGTGGACGTTAGTGAGAATGTGGCTCATCTGGCAGTAGACATGACATGTAGAATGTTGTTTGGGAAGAGCATATGTGACAGGTTTGACTTGTGTGAGACAATCCATGAGATGGCAGGGATTTTGGGAGCATTCAACGTTGCTGATTATATCCCATTCTTTGGGGCACTTGATCTCCTGGTATTTGTAAAACGATAGTTTTGAATTCTTCTAATGTCATAGTGACATTCTTTTATGATATACTCTATGTTGTTTGACAATTAACAATAAAGATAAGAAACCATCATATATTATACCTTAAATTAATTGTGATGTTCTTTGTTACTAGATTTGGATTAGCTGAAGAATTGTCCCGACCAAAATTGGATATCTACTTATACAGTTGCTGTAACGATAAACTATGGGAAGTGTATTGTTAGGAGTTGTCCCACATCGGTTGTGGAAGGGGCAGATTGCTAGAATATAAGCAGCCAGATTAATTCCATTAGTATGAGGCCTTTTGGGAGTGACCCAAAAACAAATCCGTGCGGGCTTGGCCCAAAGCGGACAATATCATACTATTGTGGAGTTATGGCCTGCTTAGCAAGCCCAACAAATGGTATCAGAGCTATGGTTATAACGGTCCAGAACAATCTCAGATGAACTTCCAGAATGGATCCAGGAAGAGGCAGGTGGACCCCAGATTGGGCTTAAGGGGGAGCAGATGGACTTTCCAGTATGGGCCTAAGGGAGCCAGATAGTCAGGAAATTCCATTCCAGTATGGATCAAGGGGAGCAGATCACACAAAAGGAGGCAGATTCGACAGGGGCTCCACAAAAGGAGGCAGATTCGACAGGTGTCGAGCCCGATGTGTGAAGGGGGAGATTGTTAGGAGTTGTCCCACATCGGTTGTGGAATGGGCAGATTGCTAGAATATAAGCAGCCAGATTAATTCAATTCCATTAGTATGAGGCAGATTGCTAGAATATAAGCAGGAATATGAGGCCTTTTGGGAGTGACCCAAAAACAAATCCATGCGGGCTCGGCCCAAAGCGGACAATATCATACTATTATGGAGTTATGGCCTGCTTAGCAAGCCCAACAGTGTATATGCAGAAAAATGTCTCCTGCGCAGATTATTCCAGGCCTGATCTTAGAATCAGGTAAATATCGTAAAAACAAAGATTATATTTGTTGTGTCTGACCTTCTTTGTCAAACAATAGTGCAGTAGTGCCGTAGTCCTTACAGTAAAATAAAGAGTTAAACGCAATAATAATATTATATTGAACTTAAAAAAGGGGCAGTTACAATTTAACATTGATGATCAAAGTTACTAGCGAGGCAGTAGACAAAATCTTGGAACCTATCATTGATGATCATCAAGAAGATGCTACTAATGGGTATAAAAAAATCAATAAGGATTTTGTTGATGTCATTCTGTCTTTAGAAAGCAATCCGACAGGTTCTTTGTGTTTAAGAAGAGAGAAGAATTTGATTTGCTGTGTAGTATTTTTTCTGTTTGATAAAATGATTCAAGTGATTTGTTGTCTAAGCCGCCTTGAATCTTGATCCTTTATGCTTCACAATCTTCTGTCCATTTCGGATGAATTAACTTATGAAGGAGTATCGGTATGAGTATGGCAAGAGGATCTATTTCAGTATGAAAGAGGATCTATTTCAGTATGAGTATCAATATGTTTTTTTTCAGTATGAGTATTGAAGATTGTACTAGTTGTATTGAACAAATCTCGGCATGAGTATTCATTTTACACTAGTTGAGTATCGATTTGAGTATCTAGGAATATTCATACTAGTGTTTTTTTTGAAAATTTATTCATACTAATGTTATTTTATACTCTTTTAATAATTAATAATAACTAGCTTATAACTCGTGCCCGTGCAAATCACGGACTACTTTTAATGCTTACATGTATACAATATGCATAAGTAGTGACATCCTCATTTTGAGAAAAAGAATGAAAACAAAAGATGAATCTAATCTTGAATTGCCGGTGCAAAATTCATGATGACTATTATACAGAAAAATCAATAAAAGATTATGAGAAAATTTAACAAACACTTGGCCGAAGAATGTGTTATCATATGATTTGTATCCGGAGCATTACTAATATATATATATATATATATATATATATATATATATATATATATATATATATATTATAGTATCACGCTTAGTACCAAATTAAATATAGAATGAAAAATCAGAACAAACAAATGAAAAATCTTAGAATTGCAATTAAAACACATAGAAACATGGGGCGGTTATTTTAAGACCGCAGAAGGACAACTAAGACCGCAAAAGGATTGCAGTGGCTTTTGCCATTCCAAAACAATAAATAAAACTGGAATAGAATAGGTGCATCGAACTTCGAATCTTTGTTGGAATTTTTTTTGCTCCGGTGATTTTGGATGATTATACCAGTAGGTTTCAAGTTGTGTCCGTTCTTCCTTATGCAATAATTGTAATTTTCTAACATGGAACCGGCATTCTGACAATGGTCAAACTATTCTGAATAATGTGATTGCTCCATCGTCAAATATGAAATCAACGGTGCCTGAGATAACACGGTTGCGGTAAAACTGGCGATGGGTTTGTGTATATTAGTTGTCTTGCTATATTCCATCAATTCAGCAGTTGTAAAATGAAGATATTCTGATTGGACTCTTAGAGCCATTGCCTGATGTCCATCAGGACCTTCTGTGTTCTGGAATATCATTACTTGGCCAAGAATCTGGTTCCAACAGCAGCTACAATTGTCATCTAGTTAGTATATTTGATTTTCCTTATGATGATTATGTGTTCATATAGGAAAACAAATAAATGAACTTGCCAAAAGATGCACTTTGCATGGTTGAAACACATTTACCTGATATTTGGTAATAGTTATGCACTCATCATAAAATCCTTCTTTTACATTCATGGTATACCTCTCTTTATACCCTTCAAATATGTAGCAAAAGCAACACTAATAGTTTTGTATCGTCCCCTTTCATCTTGTGCTACAACAACATTTGGTGTCACCCCCCATATTGCTATTGGCTAACAACTTTTTATCTACAGACGAAAGATACCTGGGACAACCATAATTATTATCACGAGCCACATTAAGAAGGCATTTATGACTTGCAATCACGTTTAAAGGAATGTTGAACGACTTAAATATTCCAGACACTGTCGAAACAATAGCTAATGCATTAGTTGTTAGCTGTGTTACATTTAAAAGTCCATTTGACATTGTTGCATTTAGATCATGATGATCAACACATCCATCAATGATCACTTATTCATCAGAAAAAATATCAAAACTACCAGTCACCAGCCAATGTACTCATTTAAAAATCAAATTAAGTAGTTTGCTACTCATAGGCCACTCTTAGCTTAGGCAGCCATATCAAGTATTTTTATACCACAGAAGCAGGTGTATATAGATTTGTCTAACATAAATGATACCATTAAAGGAAGCTATAAGCTAAGAATCTTTTGCAATTATAGTACTCATTATAAGTTATAAAACTAAACTTTAGAAAAAAATAAGAAACAACTTGGAAAATATGGAATTCAATCCTTATAAATCATTTTTGATACATCTCTTCTTTCCAATATGTATAACTGAATTAACTATTATGAATATGCACTTAATTATAAAGAAAATTAAAATACATGTACATAAGTATATCTTATGATAAGATTCTTATACATTTATATATAAAAAAAAAAGCACATATATTGAAAGCATATGCATACGATAACAAATTAAGTAGATTTCCATGTTAATTCAATTTATAAATACCAATAAAGAACAACAGACTTTTATATGTGAGTATTTAAAATTGTTATAGGTATCATTATCCAAATCAATTTTAAGCACATAGTAATAGATTAATAAAACTAAAAGTAGAAAAGAAAGCACAAACCTTTCTTCAAAGGCTTCGCAGGGACGACTACATGTGGACCTGTCAAAACTTGTAACCAAAGCAAACCCATCAGTGTACAATACACACACGTACATACTCTAAAAACACACAAGAACATGCATCCAATGAGGCTCGAATCCTCTTCTCACATGGCTTTGCAATTATATACAATATCTTTTGCTATTTGATCTGACTTACAGCGCGAGTGAAGTTCATCGACTTGTATTCGTTCTAGTTAATCAGATCGCATGGCCCCTTACTTTCTCTGATTGCCAAATGCTCTTTCTAAAACATATCAGAAATCAAGTTAGACAAAGCATCTATTAAAAACGTTCATGCTAGAAAATATGCATGTCTTAATAAGGAGAATTAAATATGCTGCAGACTTACTCTGAGTTCTTGAAGTACTCTTGGATGATCATGAAGATATTTGACAGCCATCGTTGAAGTAGTAGAAATAGTTTCATATCCTAAGTACAGAATTGTAATAATTTGATCAATTATTTCTTCATCACTCATCTTATATCGATTTTCTTCCAATAACCAAGCATGTCATTTTTGATTTCCTGGGAAGCTCTTCTATTTTCTATAAGTTGTCTCAGAATGCTGACTATGCTCTGCCTTGCCTGTGAAAATTTCTATAATAGTATAAATAAAAGTAATCAAACATATATAAATTCTCATTTTACGTGGCATGTAATTTACCTGAACGGCACTTCGATAGTTTGTATTGGGCAGGTCAATTGGCAATGAAATAGTTCCCAATACCAGCTTGAAGAATTCAGGCATAAATTCCTTGTACATTGAGCCAGATTCTATTCCAGCAATTTGCTTTAGTGATGACAAAAGTGGCATCTACAAATAAAATAAATCAGTTACAAAATAATCAAAAAGAAAATTAAGGAGCACTACAACTTTCTTCTAAACAAACCTCTTTGGTTTTCTGTTGAATATCTATGATTTTGTTATCCCAATTACTGAGGTGTGATATCATGAAATCGTTGATTTTTGGAAGATGTTGATCTTTGATCATAGCAGGGCTAAGAAGAGCGAGCACTGCAACTCTCATCTTCTTGTGCGCGGAACCATGAACAGCTGCAATGTTGTATATTCCTAAAATGTTAAGCATTGATTGTGGATAGCCTGGCACAAGACCTTTAGCTTCATTCATGAGAATATATCTGTTCAGCTCTGGATCCATCGATATTATCATAGGGCAACCCAATATATGGGACTTGAAGAAACTTCCAAACCTGCAAACAAAAAAATTCTTTGAGATGTTCTATTAACTTAAAGAATGATATAGTCACAATCTATGAAGAAGAGTTACCTTGCTCTTTTGTTTTTCATGAAGTTAGGTTTATGTTTGAGAAACTTAGTAGTTTCGCCCAAAACTGGCCAACCCATTATGCCTGGTGGCAAGCCTTTTCTCATGTACCTCATTTCATTCCATCTTAAAAATACTGTACCGAAGAGACACACTCCCAAAATTATAACAAAAACAAACATAAAAATGGCCATGGATGCTATTCAAGGGACAATATAGTTGTAAAATGGAAATTTGGAAGCAACTTATGCTCTATTGTAGGGCGGTTATATTATGTTTTGTGGTTCTTTTGTGTTGGTTGTTTAAGCTAGATAAAGCGTGCATGTTCATACCGAAATCTGGAGGCTGGAGAGTTCACAGTTGGAAAAAAACCAGAACAGTGGCTATAACAAAACTCAAAGCTATTAATAACATCCTTCTGAAGTTGAAGCAAAGAAACCAATTACATTCACAAAGCATAATATTCTCTAAGCCTTCTATTGTAAGGTTTTACACAAAGTAGAGCTTACTTGGTATAAAGATATTATAAATTTTGATATTACACAATAATAATGTCTAACGTGGTCTGTACAGTTACACATCATCAAAAAAATCATAATATAAATGTGTCATGTTATTATTCATATGATTTTGTGTACCAATCCACAGGCTTGGATAAGGATTAGAGTGAGTATAAATGAAATGCAGAGGCCTGCTGGGCTCACATCTGGTGAACGACCGGAGAACTCAACCCTATTTGGTCAAGAGAAACAAATTAAAATCTAATTCATGAACACGGACAACCAATTAAGAATAACAATTATAACATTCATTTATTTTTAAGTTGAGAACCTCCTTTTAGTTCGATCATGCGCAAATGCAGATGGAAGGTTAAATGTTTTGTGTAACTTGCCTCAGTCTGAAACTCCTTGTATCCTTGAACTGATGTTGCCGAGAGCATTTTAAAAGCAACTTGGGTATCACCTATATAGCCATGATATACCGTGCCAAATCCTCCTTTTCCAACGACCTTCTCAAAATTGCTTGTGATTTTTAGGATTTCAGAGTAAGTAAATCGATGCTTTATAGTCTCCAAGGAGTTCTTCTTTAGATATGCTACGAAATTTATTTTCTAATAACACTGAATTTTCCAATCATGTTTTGAAATGGTAACATCATTTTTTTCAGTACCTTATCGTTTTCTATATCTTAATATCAACAGGATAACAATCAACGCAATCAAGATCAGCACAACTGACATAACTAAAGCTGCTATTCGAACAAAAGATTTGTTATTGTGCTTGTTGCATGAAGATGATAGGCACTGGTTTCTATCTCCACCTCCCTGACTTGAATCCATGCTTTGTATTAAATTAAACATTAAGATCAGTTATCTTTGCACAAATTTTTTCTATTAACTAAATGACATGATTGGAATATGCATTTTTGGTTGATTATTGATGTGAAGGAAGTAATACACACCTTATATTTAAAAATCCACTTTGTGACTTTGATAGGAGAACCGAAGGAACTGAACCGGTGAATTTGTTCCCTTTTATGTTTCTGCAAAATCAGAACAGTAAGTATATATAACCCCTTCACTCGTAATGTCACAAAATCCAACTGTGGTAGCCTTTTTCCTGATTCTCATAATTTTACATGCTAATGTGCACAAATTTAAATCATGTAAGTTGCAACATTACACAGAATTGAAAGGACCACAACATTGCACCATTGTATTGTAAGTGCAACAACAGTTCATTGTTTTGAAAGGGAAAGTCCCCCAACCGTGCACCTTAGGAGGAGAGGGACCTGTTATTAACTAACACTAACAAAAAGTGCATTAATGAATGCCGTTAAAACTGACCTAGAACCTATTGTTACTTTTACCGGCCATGCACACTGTCATAAACTTAGACATAGCTATTCAGCCACCCCTAAAGCTAGCACAATTTATTATCTTTGAACCGACTCTGAAGATTTTAGAAATTTCTGTGATTAATTATAAAGTTCAAATACAAAATGTGTTGAGTAATCAGGATTGATTGATAGCTTAATGCTCATCCAGAATTCCTCTATCTCGTAACAATGTCATTGATTCGAATCCTCCCAAGGATCGATGGAAGCCTAATTCGATAACCTTGTCTTACAATATATATGTGTGTGTTCAAGATTCTATAGTCATGACTCCGTTGGAACTAAATAAACACTATCAAATTGCAGATAAGAATAAGTCGGCATGGCGTTTAACCTGTTTGGACTTTGGACCACTCAACCGTATTGAACATATAAGGCTACAATTCTTAGTTACGTTAATGTTGAACGACTTAAATATTCCAGATCCTGTCTAAACAATAGTTAATGCATTAGTTGTTAGCTGTGTTGCATTTAAAAGTCCATTTGACATTAGCATCAATGATCACTTATTCATCAGAAAGAATATCAAAACTACCAGCCACCAGCCAAGGTACTCATTTAAAAATCAAATTAAGTAATTTGCTACTCTTAGGCCACTCTTAGCTTAGGCAGCCAAAGTATTTTTATATCACAGAAGCAGGTGTATATAGATTTGTCTAACAGAAATGATACCATTAAAGGAAGCTATAAGCTAAGAATCTTTTGCAGTTATACGTACTCTTTATAAGTTATAAAACTAAACTTTAAAAAAAATAAGAAACAACCTGTGAAAATATGGAATTCAATCCTTATAAATCATACTTGATACATCTCTTCTTTCCAATATGTATAACTGAATTAACTATTATGAATATGCACTTAATTATAAAGAAAATTAAAATACATGATATAAGATTCGTATACATTTATAAAAAAGCACATATATTGAAAGCATAGGCATATGATAACAAATTAAGTAGATTTCCAACTTAACTTAATTTATAAATACCAATAAAGAACAACAGACTTTTTTATGTGAGTATTTAAAATTGTTATAGGTATCATTATCCAAATCAATTTTAAGCACATAGTAATAGATTAACAAAACTAAAAGTAGAAAAGAAAGCACAAACCTTTCTTCAAAGGCTTCGCAGGGACGACTACATGTGGACCTATCAAAACTTGTAACCAAAGCAAACCCATCAGTGTACAATACACACACATACATACCCTAAAAACACACAAGAACGTATTATTCTAACCAAACGAACACAAATATAGGATTATAACACAACCAAAATGTCCATATTAGCATTGGAATATCTATTAGCATTAGCATTAGAATATTGGTAAAATTATCCAGCAAGGTATATATAAATGGTTTAATAAGTTTCTATAAGCTTGAAACTATGACATACTAACAGTCTAAACCCGAGATATTATAGGAACAGTGCCCGTTATGGTTCTAAAACTTTTTCTACTGCGGTTTGGGTATAATATGTTGTCATTGGATGTTTAGGGGCACCTAGATATTGGTATTTATGCAACCTTTAGCTTTGAAATCATTCGTACTTGAATTACCAAGGTTTAAAAAAATACGTAGATATTGAAATTTACAACTTTTTTAATGTATTTGGACGTTTTCATGTAGGGATGAGAATTCAGTCTGAAGAATATTTTCTACTATTAATCCAATAATAGGTTTGTACAAGTGAAAATGATCCACATCTATTTACTGGTAAATGTTGATTTTTTTCGATTATGGAATTTTAAGTCATCCTAAATACAAACATACCACTGAAATCATTCACAATAACATCAAATTAATTTGCACAAATTTCTCATAACTGCAAACCTAGCATATAAACATTCTCAAGTACTACAATAATTAGTAGCTAACCTTATTGCAGAAGCCGAACATCACAAATGATCCAACATCAAATGTAAAACCATCTGTTCCGTATTATCCAAGAGCTTCCACCAGGAATCAAATATTTTTCAAGCACTACAACCTTAGCTCCCTTCACAGCCAACTGTCACCTACACTAATGCAAAAATATAAAAATTATATATGAAGATTCAATTAAAAAAATTATAGCAGAAAAAGCTAAATTTTAATTTTTTTTTCCTAAAACAAAGTGGAATGTAGTCAAAGGTACCAAATTCGAATTTGGCCTTGGCTCACGATAATTTGGAACAGGACCTGATCATGTGTATGCAGAGAGATGCTAACTACTACTTAATTCCAACTTTGTCGACCTTCATAACAATTATCAAATAATCTGATTCAACTTGGTACCTCTAAGAAGACCTAATTAAGAGCAAGAGAGGGAGATGTTAATTATACAAATATAGATAGAGAGAAAAGTATGAATCATGATAGGCACATATATCAATTCCATATAATATCACAAATTACTTATGGTGGATACAAATCAAAAACCTAAATATTAATTTTTTTTCCTAAAACAAAGTGGAATGGAGTCAAAGGTTCCAAATTCGAATTTGGCCTTGTCTCACGATAATTTGGAACAGGACCTGATCATGTGTATGCAGAGAGATGCTAACTACTAGTTAATTCCAACTTTGTCGACCTTCATAACAATTATCAAATAATCTGATTCAACCTTGTACCTCTAAGAAAACCTAATTAAGAGCAAGAGAGGGAGATGTTAATTATACAAATATAGATAGAGAGAAAAATTTGAATCATGATAGGCACATATATCAATTCCATATAATATCACAAATTACGTATGGTGGATACAAATCAAAATCATAGATAGTGAAAACATGACCTTACCCCAGTGGATGGAAGGGGATCTGTGTAGAATCGAAGCAATAGGAGAAGAGCGCAATTAAATTAGCAGAGAGTCAGGAAGAGTTGAAAGTTTGGGAGTGATGATGACTGATGAGTTATTGAAGTTGTACGGAAAACCATTGACAGTTCTGTGTGTATTGTTTTTTATAATTTTATAAAATATTTCTTTATTAAAATTTAAATATAGTAAATTTAAAATGATAACCAAAATAAAGGGATAACCAAAACTTGGGGTTAACCAAACTACAAAATATACCCCATTTTGCTTATTATAGTATAGTATAGATTTGTAAATTAATTAACGTTAATTAATTTATAAAATTAATTAATTTTTATTGAATTATTTTATTAAATAAATCAACTAAGAGTTCAAAAAACTAATGATATAGTTAATTAAAATAGAATTATTATTAATTCATGACAGTAAAATCTTCCGCTGAACCACTATAAATAATGAAGAGCTTCCACTTAATTATTTGTTAACGCTCGATCCATTGTCTGATTCATGAACGACTAACTCCAATGACTGTTCTTATTCGTCAAAAAAAAACACCAATGACTGTTCTTCATTTTTGACTTTAAGATGTTGTTCTTGTTAGGTTAGGGGACTTACACAATTCGAGATTCACAAACACCAATACAGAGCACACACACAACCAATCGATTAGTTGACAAGATCCACCAAAGCGCGGTCACAATTACTTCTACTTCTATCAACAATAAGTTGGAGCAAAACAAGAACACACACAATATTTGACGTAAAACATCCACGTCCCAACTCGTATTATTAATAAAACCAGTTATCAATAATAAATAATACATTAATAACACCTCAATGGTGTCCCAAACCCGATACTTGAGCCAACAATGCTCAAGCATCAGCCAAAGAATACCTAAGACTACATCTCTTAAGTATTCACCTATCAAACAAATACAATATGACTATATATATATAGCCATCCAAATCTTAGCCACCAAGACTTACCATACTTATTCTATAAGTCTTATCATACTTGTTATACAAGTCTTCCAATTCATGGCACCTAATTTCCCAACTTAGTGATCAAAACATACCATATATAATAATTGTCTACACATATAATTAATATTATCTTACCCATACATATCTTGGACCACCCAAGTCCATAACATCATATTGGGTTGAAACCCAACAATCCTCGCCTTCAACCCAGTACCCATATCGGATTGAACGGTAACCATCAAACCATTGACGTCCATTCGCCAATGCCTCATCTCGAACAAGAACCTCCCCTTGTTCTTCCAAACATTGACTATCGCTAAAACCCGTACAATGACCCTCCAAACCACCGTTCTTAACCATAACGATGTATCTATCTACAAAATCACGCACATAAACCACCACGAGTGATCTTCCACATGTTGAGTCACCCGATCCTTGCTTTCACAATCCTTCAGTCTCCTGAAGAAAATCACTACTATCATCCAAATAGTTCACTTGGTTGATCAAACCATTGAAACAATTGCGATGACCTCTTCCATCTTCTTCCATCTCGAATTCGAACACTGGATTGATCCATAGTGCAAGCCAACCGCCAAACCGCACGTAACCTTGTCTCTACCCGCTTTAGCAGCCTCCTTGTCAGCAAATCCTTCATCATGCTCTGCCATACCAATTTAACCTCGAACTTTCCCTCAACCTCATCCATCACGAACCCGAACTTTGGCTCTGATACCACTTGTTAGGTTAGGGGACTTACACAATTCGAGATTCACAAACACCAATACGGAGCACACACACAACCAATCGACTAGTTGACAAGATCCACCAAAGCGTGGTTACAATTACTTCTACTTCTATCAACAATAAGTAAAAGCAAAACAAGAACACACACAATATTTGATGTGGAAACACCCACTTCCCAACTCATATTATTAATCAAAACAGTTATCAATAATACATCAAAACCAATAACACCTCAATGGTGTCCCGAACCCGATACTTGAGCCAACAATGCTCAAGCATCACCCAAACAATACCTAAGACTACATCTCTTAAGTATTCACCTATCAAACAAATACAATATGACTATGTATATATATCCATCCAAAACTTAGCCACCGAGACTTACTATACTTGTTCTACAAGTCTTATCATACTTGTTATACAAGTCTTCCAATTGTTGGCACCTAATTTCCCAACTTAGTGATCAAGACATACCATATATAATAATTGTCTACACATACGATTACTATCTTACCCATATATATCTTGGACCACCCAAGCCCATGACATCATATTGGGTTGAAACCTGTTGTGGAATAAAAACTAGGTTATGATTTGCGGCTAGGGTTTGTGTATATTTAATGCTAGGGTTCGTGAGCTTCGTGCTTTAATGGCTGCTCTCGTGCTCGTGGCTAGATCTGCCTTCACAAGATGCCTACGTACTTTGATGTGTATCAAAGATCAAGCCAAAAACGTAGTTCTAGGTGATGGTGCCCTCGAGGCTATGGAGGCGAGAGCTCACCTAGGACGCAGTGGCTTGTATGTCCTTATTCGAGGATTGAGCCAAAACGTAGTTCTGAATGAGGGGTTAGACCCTGTTTATATAGGCTGAGAAGCCTTGTATTTAGAGAAGCTTTAAGAGACTTGGTGGGCAAGTCTCCTGATTGATAGTTGATAAGGATTTCATATCCTTGATTGTAGGAATTAGTTTCCTTGTGTGTCTTGGTGACTTGAAGACCAATTTTTGGGGATGTTTATCCTCTCTAGATAATATTTCGTCAGCTGATTTTTAGGCTGATTAATGACCCACGAATTTTATCATTTAATTAGGGTTTCGGGCCTTATTAGTAGGCTTTAACCTTGGACCAATCTAGGTTTATTTAATGCCACATTAAATGTGTCTTTAGGGCTTATTTTTAGCCCATATCATTTGCCCCCCAACTTCTAGGGAAACTGATCAGGTTTTCCTTGAAGTTTTAATGGCCTTATTCGAGACTTGGGTCAGGGTTTATTGCTCGTACGCGAGTATTTTCAACAATATCATCTTGGTGTAAAGCGTGGAGCGACCGACGCAATTTACGACGATGTTGAACGACACTAAGCGGTGTTAAATGGCACTAGACAGCGCTAATCAGCCTTAAACAATGTTTAAACAGTGTTAAACAATGTTGAATGGCATAAAACGGCACTAATCGGCGCTAAACGGTGCTATACCGGCACTAAACGGTCCTAGCGGGGGTCCGGGGGCGGCAGCCCCCGGGCGGGGTCCAAGGGGCGGCAGCCCCTGGCGGGGTCCAAGGGGCAGAGCCCCTGGCTGGGGTCGAGCTGCCTCAAGACTAGTACTAGTCTGAAGACTAGTATGAAGACTAGTCTGAAGACTAGTACTATTCAGAAATTATCGTTTCGGTTCGAAATTTTGCAAACCCGAGCTCAAATTCGAGCTCAAACTGCCTCAAGGTCGTAGCCAATTTACCTGTTTGCTAAGTCATTTTCGACCTGAACATTTCGAGCTCAACTAGTACATTTTCGAGCTCAAAAACGAGCTCAAACAGCCCCAGGTCGTAGGCTTTTTCCCTATTTCTTAAGTCATTTTCGACCTGGATTTTTCGAGCTCAAATAGTGTTAAAACGACCTCGATATCGTTTAACCTCGACCTCAGTATAGCATAAAAACGACTTCAAAATAAATCCCAGGTCGTGGGGATTTTTTACATTTCCTAGTTCGAATTCGACCTGAGATTTGCGATCTCAAGCCATATTACCACGATCTCAATTGGAGTGGTAGGTCGTGGCTTCATTTTTATAAGTCAAAAACGATCTCAAGTGTGCGACCTCATATCTGTTTTGTTCCGACCTCAATTTTCAAGGTTGGTTACGACCTCAGAATTAAATTTTCCAGGTCTTCTAGCCGAGCTCGTAATTATTCAAGAAAATGAGATCGAATCTCACGACCTCGTGCCTTGTTTTGGCAACTCCAAATCTCATTATGGATTTTAACGGGCCCTGTCTTTTTAATTTTCATGGGCCTGACCTAGGTTTTCAAATCGTTGGGCCTATAAACTTTTTAAGTTTTGATTGGGCCTTTCCTTTGGGTCAAAACAATCTCAAAACCTTAATTAGGTTTATCAATCTTGGTTGGGCCGTGACAGGCTTGGGGTTGTTGGGCCTTTTAGAGTCCAATTTGCGTTGATCACCACCCTATCATCGATCGTGATCATGGGGTATCTCGAATTTCTTTGTAAACTTTCGTTGGATCATCACGATCTCTTAAACGCACCAAGCCATTAGGTTGAATTTTTGGGTATCAACCCTCGTCCTTCTGGGAGTATAACTCGAGTTAATAACAGAGGGGATTCTTTCTCTTTGGGACTTTCGAGCCTATAATCTTTCCAGATCTTGTTTCAATGATTGAATATGAGCTTCACGAGCTAATTTCATCAATCTTCTTAAAAATATCTGTCGAATCATTGATAGAGGCCACCCTAGGCCTTAAGGGCTGTCATGCCTATTGATGTATCAAACGTGCTTCATGAGCTAAGATTTATTATTTCGGACCTTCGAGGTTGAGGATAATCATCCCTGCAAGTGAATTTTTTATGATGAGTATTTAAACATATGGTAATTCATGCCCTCAGCCCTCATAGGGGTAGGAGCCCATAACTTGGGTTTTGTCCTGTTGGCGATGGTAACACCATTATAGAGATTCGTAATCATGTTAGGGTGTTTGCGATTGTAAGCAAAGCCACCCCTCTAAATTGGGGATACATCCCTTTAGGGTTTGAATCCATTCTTTGGACTCCAATTTAGTAGGTTTCAGTTCCTTGAATTCATGTTGTTAGAGGGTTCATCCCTTAAATAGTCGTTGGTATGAGCAAGGGGACGTATTTTATGAGCAAGGGCTCTGCCCCCCAGGTGTTGCCCACACATCCCTTCGTGCACTTCTTCGAGTGTTTCTCTGGCCTCCTGGGCCTCAAGCACTTAAAGTACGGGATCACAAAAGATCTCTTGTATAGCAAACCCTCAATCAGGGTGTATCTTAGAGCTCTTACCGAGAGTTTACGTGCTTCCATGACATCTTCAGGGAGCCATCCCGTTTCCAAGTGAGCCTTGATAGGATCCATCCCACAGCTTTGCACATCGATCGGTGTCACCAACTTCACATTGATAGTAGGGGTCTTCAAGACCTGAAAGTAAACACTCCCAACATAGTTCTCTATCTCCGAGGAAGCGAACTTAGAGAGGGCATCTGCCTTAATGTTCTCCTCCCTCGGGATGTGTTCCATGTATTATTCCTCGAATTGAGTCATAACACCCTTGGCTATCCTTAGATATTCTGCCATAGTTTCCTCACGAGCTTCAAACTCACCATTCATTTGTGCAACTACAAGTCTCGAGTCTCCATAAACTTTGAGGTGCTTGACCCTTAATTTCCTTGCTAAGGTCAAACCAGCTATCAGAGCCTCATACTCAGCTTCATTATTAGTCGTTGGAAAGTCTAGCTTTAGAGCATATTCGACTAGGAACCCATCTGGACTTCGCAGAAGTAGACCAGCTCCACTTGTTTTTGTTTTTGATGCCCCATCAAAATAGAGCACCCAGTATTCTTTGGACATCAAGTCTCCTTCATCTTTCTTCTCTTCCACTATCTCTTCATGCCCCCCGACTTCTTGGTTTTCAATGGTACATTCAACCATGAAGTCAGCGAGTGCCTGAGCTTTTATGGCCGTCCTAGGCTTATACTTGATATCGAATTCTCCTAGCTCAATAGCCCATTTGATCAATCTTCCGCTCACTTTAGGACTATGCAAGATGTTTCTTAGAGGCTGATCAGTCAGGACCTCAATCTTGTGAGCCTGAAAGTAGGGTCGTAGCTTCCTCGAGGCCATTATCAAGGCTAAAGCAAACTTCTCGATAGTAGAGTAGTTTATCTCGGCTCCATGCAGGATCTTGCTTACATAGTATATGGGTTTCTGAACCTTCAATTCTTCCTTTACCAGGACGGCTCCTAGTGCAATGTTGGAGACGGCCAAGCATAGATAAAGAACTTCATTTGGTTTTGGCTTGGCCAACAGTGGCGCTCCGACCATGTACTTTTTCAGGGCCTCAAAGGCTTCTTGGCTTTCAGCCGTCCATTCGAAATTTTTCACGTTCTTAAGTGCTTTGAAGAAAGGTAAGCACTTCTCCCCTGACTTGGAGATGAATCTTCCCAATGCCGCCACTCTTCCTGTCAATTTCTGGACGTCCTTGATAGTCCGTGGTGGTTCCATGTCTAGGATTGCTTTGATCTTATCGGGATTGGCCTCAATTCCTCTCTTGGAAACCATCAGGCCTAAGAATTTTCCCGAGCCTACTCCGAAGGCACACTTAGTTGGATTTAACATTATCTGGTGGTGCCTCAGTACTTCAAATGCCTCACGAAGGTGTTTTATATAATCTGCCTTATCGAGGCTCTTGACTAACATGTCATCCACGTAGACCTCCATGGTCATGCCAATGAGGTGTTCAAAAATTTTGTTCACTAGCCTTTTGTAAGTGGCTCCTTGTTGGTGTCATCCTTGTGCATCTTTATCTGGTTATAGCCATTGAAGGCTTCCATGAAGCTTAACATCTCGTGCCCAGCCGTAGCGTCAATCAGGGCATCGATCCTTGGTAAGGGAAAACAATCCTTAGGACATGCGTCATTCAAGTCTGTGAAATCGACACACATCCTCCACTTCCCATTGGCTTTTTTGACCATCACCGGGTTGGCCAACCATTCCGGGAACTGAATTTCTTCGATGAAGCCCACTTCTAGGAGCTTATCAACTTCTTGCTTGATGGCCTCTTGCCTTTCAGGAGCGAAGTTCCTCTTCTTTTGTTTTATAGTCTTCCTATTAGGATCCACATTCAACTTGTGAGTTATCAACTGGGGATCAATCCCTGGTATGTCCGCCGCTGTCCAAGCGAAGACGTCGTTATTTTCTTGAAGAAAGGTAGTCAACTTGCCTTTCAAAGACTCGGTCAATAGAGCTCCGACATAAGTGACCTTATCTGGTTCTTCTGGGATCAAGGGGATGGGGATCAGATCCTCAGCTGGTTTTCCCCTATTCCCCTCATCGTCCCAGACATCCATGTCTTCAATTGGGAGTACTTGCCCCCCGGTTCTGTCAGGCCTTAACGCGGCTATGTAACAGCTTCTAGCCATTCTTTGGTCACCCCATTCTTCTCCAATCCCGTTTCTTGTTGGGAATTTGATTTTCAGGTGTTAGGAAGAGGCTACAGCCTTAAATGCAAGGAGTCCCGTCCTTCCCAGGATTGCGTTGTAGGTCGAACTTGCCATGATGACTATGAAATTCAACATCTGGGTAGTTGATTTCGGGTCTTGTCCCATTGTCATGGGAAGTTGTATCGCGCCTTCTACCTTTGATTCCACTCCATTGAAACCATAGATGGACATATCCGATGGTGTTAACTGGGTGTCCGAGTAACCCATCTTGATGAAAGCGTCATGGAAAAGAATATCCACTAACGCCCCGTTGTCAACTAGAACTCTTTTAACTTCATAATTGCCTATCACAGGTATGATGACCAAAGGGTCATCGTGGGGAAATTTCACTCCCTCCAAATCAGAATCATCGAAACTTATGGACACATCTGTCTTGGCACGCTTTGGTACCTCTCCGACCACAGTCATTACCTCTCGGGCATAAGATTTCCTTGAATTTCTGGAAGGCCCAGCAGCAGTTGGTCCTCCAAATATCATGTTCACAGTTGGCCCTCGGGGCTTAGGGTTACGACCTTAATCATTGTCTTATCTATCGTATTCCTTCCTTTCATAGTTTCCCCTCTGACTTCCTTGAGTCCCATCCTTGGTGAATTTACTGAGTTTTCCTCTCCGAATCAAGAACTCAATCTCATCCTTAAGTTGTCGGCAGCCATCTGTATCATGACCGACTTCTTTATGGAATCGGCAGAACTGATTCTTATTTCGTTTTTCCAGATCGGTCCTCATTGGTTTCGGCCATCGGACTTCACGGTCGTTCTTAATCTCCATTAGCATCGGACTCCTTGAGGTATTCAACCTTGCATATTCAGAAAACTTCGGTTCAAGGCCTCCCTTTTTAAGGGGAGATTCAGAATCCTTTGTACGGGGATATTTGTCCCTGACGTCATATTCTTGATCTGTCTTTCTCTTTTTTGAGTTCGTGTTGTTCCCATTGTTCCATCATAGGATTTGATGGTGGGCATCTTAAACCTTCTTGAAATATGGGCATTCATAACCTCATCGGTAAACGGTGGGGTAGGATCGTCGGGATTTCCCAACTGTGTCAGTTTATAGGGATCACCCCTTGGGGTTTCGACCCTTGAACGTCTTGTTCTATCTCTAGAGGGCTCTTCCAGATCCACAAACGGGATTTCAGCACCTCCAACTCCGGTTGGTGGGCAATTACCTTGCCTCTGTTGCTCTCTTGCCAAGATATCCTTCAACTTCTGGATCTTAGCCTCATGCTTTTGGATTCTCTCCATAGCAGTAAGGGGACGTCCTCCAGTAGTTTTCCGAGCACGGCCTACAGGCTCCTTGCTTCCACGCCTCCTTCTAGGGGCTCGATCAGGGCTATCCTCCTCAGAGGATGAGTCATCGGTATAAGGTCCAGAATAATCTTGGATCAGGGGGGTACGACGCGGTTGATTCGTGGGTTCCAAACCTCGAATATAAGGGGGAATGTATGGCTCATGATAGGTGCCCCCTATGGGTTGAGATGGCATCCCTAGAGTTTGACTCGCATATTGGGGAAGATCAGTGGTGTGAAGTTGAAGACCCGATGGGGTGTTCAAGATTAGTGGATGGGTTACAGGTGGTGGTTGAGTAGTTCCATGAACAACCATCTGTAGGGGATTCGTCCCTTCAACAGAGATTGGGATCTCGGCTCCTTGAGTGGTGGCGACAGGGATATTTTCCCTTTGAGTACCAGTAGGTGGTGGTTGGCTTCCATGAGCACCAGCTTTGGTGGTGACAGGAAGTCCAGCAGAAGTTTGAACAGTTCTCCGCGTGTTTGCCATGGTTGATGTTGTTTTCCCACAGACGGCGCCAAATGTTGTGGAATAAAAACTAGGTTATGATTTGCGGCTAGGGTTTGTGTATATTTAATGCTAGGGTTCGTGAGCTTCGTGCTTTAATGGCTGCTCTCGTGCTCGTGGCTAGATCTGCCTTCACAAGATGCCTACGTACTTTGATGTGTATCAAAGATCAAGCCAAAAACGTAGTTCTAGGTGATGGTGCCCTCGAGGCTATGGAGGCGAGAGCTCACCTAGGACGCAGTGGCTTGTATGTCCTTATTCGAGGATTGAGCCAAAACGTAGTTCTGAATGAGGGGTTAGACCCTGTTTATATAGGCTGAGAAGCCTTGTATTTAGAGAAGCTTTAAGAGACTTGGTGGGCAAGTCTCCTGATTGATAGTTGATAAGGATTTCATATCCTTGATTGTAGGAATTAGTTTCCTTGTGTGTCTTGGTGACTTGAAGACCAATTTTTGGGGATGTTTATCCTCTCTAGATAATATTTCGTCAGCTGATTTTTAGGCTGATTAATGACCCACGAATTTTATCATTTAATTAGGGTTTCGGGCCTTATTAGTAGGCTTTAACCTTGGACCAATCTAGGTTTATTTAATGCCACATTAAATGTGTCTTTAGGGCTTATTTTTAGCCCATATCAAAACCCAACAGTTCTTTCTTTTTGAAACCCTTATTAAACCTTTTGTAAACTGAATTTATTCTTCTGTCACTGTAGAAATCTCTATCTCTTTAAATAGATCCACTTTCTTGAATACTCCAATGAGGCTTGATCAAATAGCTGAACTTCTTTCAATGCAGTAGTTTTTCAAATATGTAGATTGACTTTATTCTTCTTTCTTTGACAGATATTACTTTTTGAGATTTCTGTGATAGTTTATATATTATTTACTTATTACAATCTTGTTTAAGTTGAGTCGAATCCTTAAAATGCAAATAGGCTATGCCATATGCCTTTCATCCTCCAATATGGCAAATCCCAAAAGATACTTCGTTTTTTCCATTACATTTATATGTCTTGATGATTTTAGCATTGTGTTCATCACTTCCTATTTCCATAATTTTCATCAATCCAAGTGACTCAATCTCTTGTAATACATCTTGACTTGTTCGTATATAAACATAAAACAATGCATTATTACAAGTGTATCAAATTAAAGTTTAAAAATTAAATAATTGAATTGCTAAAAGTTATGGGTTAGACCAATTTTACCTGTTCTTATAGATAGAGCTGATTCAGACACTATTTTTCCCTTGGTAAACCAATTTTTATTCTTTCGAAATGGATGATCAGCAGGTACAAACTTTCGATGATTATCAAACCATGTTGGCTTCCCACCATGTCTAAGATTATAAGCAGCATGATCATGAGCACAACAAGGGCAAGCTAAATGTCCAGCAGTTGTCCACCCAGACAACATCGACATAGGAGGAAAGTCATTGGTAGTCCACATCAATGCAGCCCATATCTGAAACTTTTGCTTCAAAGAAGAATCCCATGTCTCAACTCCAACTTCCCATAACATCTTTCACTCAGCAATTAATGGTTGGAGATAAACATCTATCTTCTGCTTTGGATTCTTTGGTCCTGGAACAAGCATAGATAAAAACATATATTGCTTTTTCGAACATATCCATGGTGGAAATTATAGGGGGTCACTACAATTGGCCAAGAAGAATATTGACTACCTGATTAACCAAATGGTTGAATTCCATGAGCAGAAAGCCCGAGCCTAACAATTCTTGTCTCTACGGAAAATGACGGGTGTGCTGTTAAATTGTTGTCACTCTTCTGAGTCTGAACAATATCGCATCACATCATCTTCTTGATAATGTTCAGCATGCCATCTCATATGGCTTGCATTCACAGGTGATGCATATAACCTCTTTAATCTTGGGGCCAATGAAAAGTATATCATCCTTTTAATAGCCACTTTTTTCTTCTCTCGACTGGATCTGTTAACTCTAATTTGCACCTTGATTGTGAACAAAAATTACACGAATCCATATCCTTGTCTTCACCCCAATATATCATACATCCATTAACACAACAATCAATTTTCACTAAAGGAAGACCTAATCCTTCCACATGTTTCTTCGAATTGTATAAGCTATCAAGGAATGTATTATCTTCGGGAAAGACACTTTTGATGAATTGTGATGTCTCATCATAACATGCTTCTGACCAATGATGATCAAATTTTAAACTCAACATACGAGCCATGGCAGACAATTTAGAAGTTTCATAACTATGATACAACTCTCTTTCTGAAAAGTGTAATATATCATACACCATCTGTGCATTTGCATTCGGTATCTCTTCTGAAAGCGGATTAAAATTTGGACTAGCAGCATTGTATGTTCATCCTATTCAAGGAAGACGTTTGAGATATAGCATGATTCATAAATTCTTCTAATCCAATAACAAAAGCATCTTTAATTAGTCCCTTACTATTCGCCCTTAGATACATCCAAGACTGATTATTATCCATATTCGTATTATCAACAACCTATAAAAAATAAAATATAACCAAAACTAGGATTATCACAAACTATATTCGTCCGTAGCCATGAAAGAGATCTGAAAAAAAAAATGAATGTCAGTATCCGTGAATAGCAACTCGTGAACGATACCCGTGAACATTAACTTCTTTTTTTTTGCGAAACCCTAGATCTCCCAACAATTAAGAAATTGATGAAGAAACCTTGGCTATTGATACCAAATTGATGTGGATCGCTCCACGAATAAAGAAAACAAGAAGAAAAAAATATTTTAAAAGAACACGATCAATCCAGAAACGTGAACTTTAAATCTCAAATTCCTTCGATCAATCCAGAAACTAAGTAATTTGAATCTAACCTTCAAAATAATCCAGTAATTGAAGCTTGGAGGAAAGAAAAACTAATCATAGTTTATCTCAAAACAAAAGTTTTATATCATCCATGATCTATCTTAAAACATTACATGAGATGGGTATGTATAGGTCTAGACAATAACCTAAACCCAACAGGAATCCAAGAGAAATCCAATACCAGCTTGAAGATTACCTAATATCTGAATCCATCCAGGAAACACATTTAAAAACCATTCCAAAATGAAAATACATAAAACTGAGTCTAAGCAGGAAAATAAAACTCTCAGTGCTTAAAACAAGAAGAACCCTTTCAAGTGAAAGGTAAACACTTGCAAGCCAAAATCTACTTATAATTATATAATAGTCAGCTACTTGTCAAAGTTTCATTCATCTCACCTTCATTCCTTCTTCTCCAAGTAAGCTTCTTGACGAAACTCTTCCACAAATTCCGACTCGAATCTCTTCATGAATAATAACATAAAATATTTTCCAATTAACATATTCATTCCCTGATCCTCATCAAACTCACTCTTAAAATTTAGTCTACCAATCTACACATTCTTGTCCAAATTGTAAGGTCAGTTCAATTTTTATGTTATTGTTTTATATTTTTATTTTTGTAGAATCATGTATACTTTAATAATGTTAGTGTTTTGTATTTCCATTTTTATGAAATCGTGCATTTTCTTAAAATGTTAGTTTATCAGTTTGTTTTGCTTGTAAGAATTTTTTATTATGTTGAATTTTTTGTATTAGATCGTATCAAATAATTATATCTTTAAGTTGGTTATCCTAGGTAAATTAGCTCACCATTTGTGCTTGTTGAATTGAAGTCAGCAATGTACACATTCCCTTTTCTATTTCCTGTCAACACCACCTTGTTGTCATTTTTGTTGAAAATGACACAAGCTCCAGATGTGAACCACACATTCTTTCCTTTATCACATAGTTGACTGATGTTAAGCAAGTTATGCTTCAGACCATCAACTAGTGCTACCTCCTCAATGACAACATTATCTTGTGAAATCAAGCCATATCCTCTAGTATATCCTTTGTTGTTGTCTCTAAAGGTAATGCTAGGGCCAACTCTCTCCTCGAACTTAGTGAGTAGTGTAATAACCCTAACTTTTAGAATGCTAAAGTGCCTAAATGAATAGTAATTTTGAGGATTTAGGGAAATGGTATGTAAGTACCCTAGATTTGAAATGGAAAATGAATAATCAGGAACCATATTGATGTTGTACTATGAAAATGAGTGACTCAAAATGATAATGGATTTCAGAAATTCCTGAATATGGACTCTAAGGATTTTCGATTTCGATTGAGACTTTATTGAATGTGATATTAAGGAGTATAGAAATGTTAAAGGGTTTATCTTAAGGAAATAGTGAAATTAGGTTAAACCAGGGAGTGATCAAGTCAAGGAAATGCCAAGGGAATTTAGATTGTTAAACGAGTTTGAGAATGCTTGAGAACCCGAGAGATAACCGGGAGAGCAACTTCTGAGAAAAAGAGAGTATACCAAGGATATTGGATCTAATACCTACTTGAGGATTAGAATCACCCTAACACACTAATATATGATGTGGGAGAGGATATTATATATCCAAGGAATTTACAAAGGAGAAACCACTTAGACGATCGCAGAAATCAATCGATGAATCAAATGACGAGAGAACTTTGAACGAAGCCCAAACTTCGGCCCAATACAAAACAAGGAGTTGATTTATTGATTTAATTAAGTGGCTTATGGTGAAAGCCAAGGGGCAAGGGCAAGAGTGGAAGAATTATGAAAGGGCAAGGATAATGTGGTAAAAACAAACAAAAGAAAAACCAAAGAAATATCAAACCAAGCTTCTTAGATACTTCTTGCACAAGAACCAAGGATCCAACACAGCCATACATCTGATCTTATCTTGTAAATATCATTATATCAAAGTTTGATAAGTCAATATTGGATCAAAAGTGAAGAAAAAGCAAGAAACACACCATTCCACACAAACTGCCCAGCAGGAATAGCTTTGAGAGCAAAATTCATAACCCAAGATCTAAAGCTCTAAAAATCACCAAATTTTAACCATAGCTTCTCCACTCTATGGGGAAGATTCTTTCAAAATTTCATGGCCAACAAAGTAGTATAGCCTAGTCAAATCCATGCTCAAAGTTGGAGAATCAAATCTGCCCAGTTTCTGTCCAGTGGGAAAAACGGGATCAAAACCATAGCTAGGAAGCTTTGTTTTTGGTGATCTATATCTCAAATCAAAGCTTATGAAGAGGTCAAGATGTGGTAAAAAGTTGAGAGGCAAACTCTTATTTTTCGATTTGTTATGAAGTTTACAAGATTGATGATGAATAGTGAATCTTAGAAACTAACTTTAGTTTTCTTGGTTCTTTGAAAGATCTAAGCTATACTAAGGTGATACAAGGACCAAACAAGGTTTATTAAGGCTTTTACAAGATCAAGGAAGGTATAAACATTCTTACTCTTTTTAGTTTATGATGGATTATGGTTGGTTTTTAGATTAAACTTGTATAAAGCATGAAATCATGGTTGTATAAGTGTTTATAAGTGTTTGGTTGATTATGGAAGTGTTTGGTGCTTGTAACCATGGCTGGTATGATGACCACATGGTGTAGGGTTGGGTATATGTGTTGGATGTTAGATTTGGAGGAATTATAAAATGGAAAGTATGAAAATATAGCCGTTATAATATCCGATTTTCGTTAAACCAAAAAGATACCCTCTTTTTGGCACCCATACTCGTACTGTAGGGTTCTGTCCAGAGCACCAACTGACCATGAAAGGATAGATCTTGGTTCATAGATCGTTTTGATATAAAGTACGTCAAAATCTGATGAATGGTTTAGGAGAAAAGGGAGTTTTAGTGAAAGACGTTCGAAAACCGAGAAAACGTAGTTGTGACAACTTTGAGGCTATAATTACCATACTTAAACATTTTTAAATATTATGAAATTTTGGGATATTGTAGTAGGGTGGTCAGAGAGCTATTACTAGTTAACCTTAGGTCAAAATTCGAAATTTATATTTTATGAGGATTTTCACAGTCGAGAGGGGTTGTTAAGAAAATGGTGTAAATCGCTAAAACTTTGATTGAGTCTAAAAATGGTTAAGTTCTTGGAACTTTTGGTACATAAATGTAATATCCAGTAATTTTTAGAATAATAATAATAAAGAATAAGAGAATAAAAAGGATTAAAATTAGATATTAAATAAGATTTAAAATTGGATTAGGATAATGGGCTTAAAACATGGATCAAATTTGAATACAGATAACTAGTAGGTCTGGAATTAGGATTGTAAGACGTTATAAATACATCATATTCTTCTTACCCATCTTTTATAACAAAATTCGTAGGGTTTTATAAACATAATTCAGCAGTCTTGTAAAATTCGTAGAAAATTCATCGTAAGTCAGAATTTGTTGATTCTGGACTTTTCGGAAAGGTATTTTCGTGCTCTACAACTTTCGTTCTTTGAGTTTTTCAAGAAAACATCGTTTAGAGGGTCAAAAAGTCGAAATACAGATCTGGTCAGGAGTGATTACATGTTTTCGATTCTTGTTTTTCCGTGTCGAGGTAAGTTTCTGATCGTTCTTTCTAGTGTTTTCAAAATTATGCGTTATGTGTACGTATTTGTTATCAAAATTTGGACTAAGTGATTATATTTGAAGTTATATACATGTATATGTGTATCTATGTGGTGTCTCTACGATAATTTTTGGGAGTTTGATTTATGCCGTGGTTTGCGAAAATATCGAATAAGAATAAGGACCGAGTCACCGGGTTGTAGTGGTAGTTTTCTGAAAATTTAGGACCGTTATCACCGGGTTGTAGTGGTCGTGGTATGAATTATGGTTTTCAAGTTATTGTTGTTATGTGGTATCGTATCGAATAAGAATATGTGTATCGAAAGTTATTGTTTCATATATCGTATCGTATTGAATACTGTGTTATTTTATATGTGTATCTACATTACTTTGCCCAACTAGTTGGATCGATTGGTTACTTGCTGGGCTGTATAGCTCATTACTTACAATTTTCAGGTTCGGTGTAAGATCAATTGGATAACATTGGAGTTCGAAGAGCTTAGGTTCGGAGTAGATTAGCTTTTAGATTGTCATTCTTAGCTGCGCTTTTGTAATAAATACCTTTGTAATGGATTTTTGGATTAATAAAATTTTAATCTGTTTTAGTTTAATTTTTAGAATTAATAGTCCGAAAAGTCGGGCTATTACAGTTGGTATCAGAGCAGGCTGTCCTTCGGAGTGTATTAGGTATGGGACTAATACATTCTCTAGGATGCGATCCTTAGGACTAGACTTTAGGAAGATGTATCACGAACTTTTTGGAGTTTAGGACTGTTGTGAATTTAGGGACCAAATTCTTTTTAAGGAGGGTAGTATGTAATATACAGTAATTTTTAGAATAATAATAATAAAGAATAAAAGAATAAAAAGGATTAAAATTAGATAATAAATAAGATTTAAAATTGGATTAGGATAATGGGATTAAAACATGGATCAAATTTGAATATAGATAACTAGTAGGTCTGGAATTAGGATTGTAAGACGTTATAAATACATCATATTCTTCTTCCCCATCTTTTATAACAAAATTCGTAGGGTTTTATAAACATAATTCAGCAGTTTTGTAAAATTCGTAGAAAATTCATCGTAAGTCAAAATTTGTTGATTCTGGACTTTTCGGAAAGGTCTTTTCGTGCTCTACAACTTTCGTTCTTTGAGTTTTTCAAGAAAACATCATTTAGAGGGTCAAAACGTCAAAATACAGATCTGGTCAGGAGTGATTACATGTTTTCGATTCTTGTTTTTCCGTGTCGAGGTAAGTTTCTGATCGTTCCTTCTAGTGTTTTCAAAATTATGTGTTATGTGTACGTATTTGTTATCAAAATTTGGGCTAAGTGATTATATTTGAAGTTATATACATGTATATGTGTATCTATGTGGTGTCTATACGATAATTTTTGGGAGTCTGATTTATGCCATGGTTTGCGAAAATATCGAATAAGAATAAGGACCAAGTCACCGGGTTGTAGTGGCAGTTTTCTGAAAATTTAGGACCGTTATCACCGGGTTATAGTGGTCGTGGTATGAATTATGGTTTTCAAGTTATTGTTGTTATGTGGTATCGTATCGAATAAGAATATTTGTATCGAAAGTTATTGTTTCGTATATCGTATCGTATTGAATACCGTGTTATTTTATATGTGTATCTACATTACTATGCCCAACTAGTTGGATCGATTGGTTACTTGCTGGGCTATATAGCTCATTACTTACAATTTTCAGGTTCGGTGTAAGATCGAGTGGATAACATTGGAGTTCGAAGAGCTTAGGTTCGGAGTAGATTAGCTTTTAGATTGTCATTCTTAGCTGCGCTTTTGTAATAAGTACCTTTGTAATGGATTTTTGGATTAATAAAATTTTAATTTGTTTTAGTTTTCGATTTAGAATTAATAGTCCGAAAAGTCGGGCTGTTACAATAAAGGCTATGTTAAACATATATTATGTGTCAAGGATATTATTATATAAAGGTTAGGAGATTATGTGGAATATATTCTAACGATGATCCTTTTCGTGTTTATAGAAACTCAGGGCGAAACACGAGCCATACCGCTGGGATATAGAGATCGAGGCAAGATTTCTTTTATACTTATTTTGATAAACTGTTTATGTTCAAAGGAAATGGTTTTGGTGGATAATATATGAATCTTATATGATGAGATGATTAGAGATATATTCCCTGTTTACTGAGATTTTTGAATATGGATTATGGATATGGATAATACGAATATGGATAGAGCGAATAAACTTTATGTTTTAAAGGGATATGAAAGAATGATATCAATTGTTATCTAGAGTTATATGTTTATAATATTATGTTAAAAATATTCTTTTTAAGTAATTGTGATTTAATAAATATTATTTGATTATTATTTAATACTTTTAAAATAGATGGAATATTTTATGTATATAAGAGCGTAGTTGATTTCATTGAATACAGAGGAGATGTCTGAGTCATAATCAAAGTATTATGACATATATATTTTTAAAGGTGATGATAAATGGAAATGGAAATGATATATGTGAATGGAAATGGAAACGGAAAAATGGTTATGGAATGGTGTTTTATAAATGGAATAATGATTTTTCAAAAAGGGGGATTGCAACAGAAAGCGTAAGAGGCTGTGTGCGGCACAATCCAGCACTCATTATTTTATTCCGGCCCATGTGTTGCCGATGGAGGATGTAGTGGAGAACCTTCCTCCAGGGATGTTTGACATTCCTTCTACTAGTAGTAAACAAGGAGCAGGTACAATTAGGCGACTGATCATCGTCATAACGTATCTGGCGCTAGCGGATATCCCCAAAACTTTTAAAAGAAGAATTGATAATGGTTACAGTTTTATATACTGAAAAAGGGAAAAATGGTATGAAATTATGGAATTGTTTTTATGGATGGAAGAGAAACTGATTTTACATTATTTTTATATAATTGTTGTATAAAAGGAAATGGAAAGATTATATTGAGAGATTTATTTCAAATATTATATTATCTTGAGATATTATACTGAGATGATGTATTGATTATTATCTTGTTATAGAAGAGAAACTGATATTATATTATATTAGAAGAGAAACTGATATTATATTGTTCTATATTTCTTTTCTTATAAAGAAAAATGGATGGTGTATTTAATAAGTAAGAATTAATTCTTTTCTTAAGGATTATGATGGGTTTTCTGTTTATTAATATATATAAATATATATATATATATATACTTTCATTGATGCTAGTTTACAAAAAAATTTATCTTGCTAAGCTATTATAGCTCACTCTTGCTACTTATGTATATAACAGCTAGGTCAAATGCCGATACTCCACACTACACCCCGCAAGAGGGTAAGGGAAATACGACCTTTTGAGAGAGTGTTGGCGCCTATCCCTGAGGTAGCTGATAGACAGATGGGTGTTGGTAGACTTATGTGTATTAAGTGTGTAAGTTGAGAAATAAACTTTTGGTTGTTGAAATGCTTCCTGTAGAAGCATTATTCAACAATGTTCTTAAGTAAGATTCTGGGTTGTAATAACTGCTTAAATTTAAACTTATGATATTGTGGATGTTGTTCTCTGAGCATATGACTTGTGTGTAATATTATTAAGTGTGGGGTCTATTGTGTGAGTTTCATTGCGCATTTATATTTCAACTGCCCAGAGTATAGTGTTATTAAATGGAAATTGGTCCGTGACGGCCTGGATTCATGACCCCGGATTTGGGGCTATCACAGTTTGGTATCAGAGCTAAGAGTAATAATGCTCAGGAGCAATAGTGATAATAATATACACATATAGATATATATGTAATGATATAAAATATGAACTCACATCGAGTTCAAGGGTGGTTTATCGAACGAAGCGTTTATTCTAAGTAGTGATTATAATTTTATAGATTATTACTAATAAAAGTTTATGTTTTAGTATAGGGAGAGGAGATTGGTGAGCCAAAGTTAAGGGTATTTAAAGTCTTCTTGTGTTTAAGGGAGTTTGAAGAAATATTGTAAGTGGATTGGTGAACAGACACTGATTGTTTCGATTGTTTGTGGAGATGAAAGGGTGAAATTGAGGTTGGTCGGTAAAGCCAAGATATACCTTATGGACCAAGACAGACTGAGACATTCCAAGATTGACTTAAATGAAAAGGTTATTATGCCAAAAGTGTTAAGTTTATGTCGCACACGGGATTGATATGAGAAAGGAAATACTTGATGTATCGGGAAGTGTACGTTAGATAACCTCGTGAGTAGAGCTATAAGCGAACCGAACAGTTCGGTAAGTTCGCTCATGTTCGAGCTCGTTAAGCTCGGTTCGACGGCTTAACGAACACGGACACGGACAAGAAAATCTGTCCGATAAGTTCGATAGTTCGGTTCGTTAAAAGTCCATGTTCGTTAAAAATTCATCTGAGTTCGTTCGAGTTCATCCGAGTTCGCGTTCGTTCGATAAAAAACAATAATATTTACAATATTATATGTATATATAATATATAGCATCCATATATTATATATTTTTTAATTTTATAATTATAAAATTGTCTAAAATAGATATTGTATAGGTTAAAAATACTTAAATAATAGTTGATCTATTTTTTTATATTAAATTAAGTTAAAAATATGTTTAAAAATTTTGAAAATATAAAATATTAACGAACTATTCGTGTTCGGTTCGTTTTCGGTTCGATATGTTCACGAACAGTTCGGTGTTCGTTCGTGTTCGTTTGATTGCTTAACGAACACGGACACGAACAAGAAAATCTATCCGATAAGGTTAGCGAACATTGTTCGGTTCGTTAAGATTTTGTTCGTGTTCGTTAAAAGTTCGTCCGAGTTCGTCCGAGTTCGGTTCGTTTACAGCTCTACTCGTGAGTATACAGGGTATGTTGGGATATACAATTATAAAGTATAGTTTGAAGGGTCCTTGATACCGGAGCAGTGTTAGGCCAAGACAATCAATATTACGTAAGTATACCGATCAGAAGGTTGTGTTTTATTATGGATAAAGGCAGAAAGTATTGAACCAAGTCGCGACTAGGTAAATGACGATAATTGGGAATATCAGACGATAGGTTAAGGATAAATGGTGAATGCCAAATTTGAGAAATTTTGGAAAGTACGCAGTCTAAGATATAAATGGTATTTGAGGTAAACCTTCCATTATTGGGATTTTCAATTGGGTAGAAGCTATTAACGGTACCTATTCTCAAATTTCCTAAAGCCCTGCTAAATTATGTTATTGAGTTTCAAATTTTCCTCCACTGATGGGTAATTCCAGTTTTGATCTAGCACCCTTATTTATTAAGTGCCTGTATCTTTTCAAAACTTTTTGGTACCCTTGAAATGTGTTTCAAAATTTTATTTTATCTATCTTAGTCAAAATATTCCTCTAAGATTATTTTCGGAAGATGGTATTTATCATCATGATTTAAATTTCCCTCTATATTTCTTACTCCAACTAAGAGGAACAGCCCTATATGTATACACAAGGACGATCTGTCTGTGTGATCGAAAGTCGGAGGGGACGCCCTCACTTGTGTGACGTACGGGTTCTTCCATCATATTGATTTCCCAAATATTCTTTTGTTTCGAATAAGAGCTATTTAAAACTCTTAATCTTATAAATTGTTGTGGGACCCTTGCTTGTTTCTGGGTTCGTTTCAATTCAAAGTCTCTTAAATTCTATCAATTGTTTTGAATATAGAAGATTTCATTAATGGATGGAAGCAATGTTTATAGTATACGTGATTATACAAGGAAACTTGAGATTCCAAGGGAAATTTCAATAAGAGATAATTAGAGCTTAAAGCGTTTCAATATATGATAGGAAGGAATTTCGTGAGAAGAAATGGGTATATTTGATGATTAGTAAGAGAAAAGAATATGAGGAATTTTAAGGCATAATTGAGATTTACTATTGAGAGTAAAGTGTATTTTAAGGATAGCATAGAGAGATTAAAGATGTTAATTATTCAAAGGATTAATCCAAAAGGTGTGAATGAGTGAAACTTGAGGTAAAGATTTTGATGAGAATAATAAAGGGAAATTACATAGGTGGAATAGATAGTATATCATGAAGGAACTAAGGTGGGTCAGCAAGATGTAAAGAGCGTATAGTGAACAATATGTTGGGTTTCGATCGCATACACGCAGCGGAAACAGGAAATAAAAATCGAAACCAAACCCCGGATCCATGTATAATATATCGAATAATCATGGTAGATAGAACGATTACCTTATCGAAGCTTTACGTTTAAAGAATGATGGAGATGCAAGCCTCCCACGAATATTGAGCGCTCCTCTTCGAAGCCTCCTCTACGGTATCCACACGAACACTCGAAAAACGATTTTTCAATAGAAGAGAGGTACTAGCCTCCAATGATAATATGAGATGTAGATTTTTAGGGTTTTGGTTTTTGGGATGTGGCTCAACTGATTTTTCACGTACACAATCCTTTTCCCATATCTTTATATATAGGATAATATAAAGCCAAAAACCCTTATAAAAACCTAGCCCAAATATGATTTATTTAAATAATAAAATCTAATTCTATTATTCAAATAAATAATAATTAAGTCAAACTTAATTATTAAAATCATATCTCATATATCTTTGTATTTTATTATAGCTTAATTAAGTCCCACTTAATTAATATAATAAAATCCAACTTATCATTAATTAATTAAAATTCATAATTTAAATTAATTCTTCCTTAAAATGTTCTATGTGTGTGACCCTGTAGGTTATTATTTATTTTGGCAATAATTTTATTCTCCAATAAAATTATAAACAATGAGCGGTATCTAGTAATACATCATTGCTACCCAATTAAATAATAATTAAATCGTGATTCGATAAACCTTTTGTGATTAATGTTCCCGTGTAATATAATCCCTTTAACCAAATATTATAGATTAAACTCGAGGCATGTTTATTGTCATCCTCTTCATAATTTAATCCGGGTTTACTTGATCCATGAGTAGACTATTAATAACAAATCATTATTTGAGCACGGCCATGCATTTTATAGTCTCACTCAATCAAGAGGCCAATAATATCTCTCCTATTTGATAGGAGGGTTAAATCCTTTATTTATCATTCATATTTCTCATACGATTCACAATATACCCGATGTCCACTTTTATCATTACCCGGTCAAAGGTAACTTTTAATGTAGTCAAAGTATATTATCCTCGTATAGAAATATAATGATCTCAAGTCAAAGGATCATTACACCATTATCACTGTGAGTCTTTCTTATGACTTAATTAACATGAAGAATCTCACGGTGGGTCTGTCCAGTACCATGTACCCTACATGTACCTATGTATTGACTTTAGTATCTCCATACTTATAACCAATGAGATGTGGTTATCAGTCAAAACATACTAGTCTATTTATGTATTATTATTGTCCTGTATAATAATACTCGACTAGGGACCTTTAAGAATATGATATATATTATATAATCTCAAATTCAAGTTATAAACTTAAACTATATAATGTGTATCATTATTCTAAGGACATTTATTATGCTAACAAATATCGCAGTAATTAAAGTCATAATAAATACATTTATTTAATAATCAAATGACATAAGATTTATTCGAGAAACAATGTATTGCCTCTAGGGCACCTACACTAACAATCTCCCACTTGCACTAGAGCCAATCACCCATGTATCTAATACCCATGGAACTAGTGTGACCGTCGTGCTTCTGCTGTGACAGGCCTTTGGTCAGTGGGTCTGCAATGTTATCATTTGTATGCACTTTACATATATGTATTTCACCCCTTTCATTAATCTCTCGTATGAGGTGATATCTTCTGAGTATATGTTTGGATCGGGAGTGCGATCTAGGCTCTCTAGCCTGTGCAATGGCCCCATTATTATCGCAGTATAGATCAATGGGATCTGCAATCGATGGAACCACTTCCAAATCAGAAATGAATTTTCGAATCCAAACTGCCTCCTTAGCCGCTTCACAAGCTGCAATGTACTCAGCCTCCATTGTAGAATCAGCTACTGTTTCTTGCTTTGAACTCTTCCAGCTTACAGCACCTCCATTTAGACAAAACACAAAACCAGACTGTGATACAGTATCATCCCTGTCTGTTTGGAAACTTGCATCAGTGTAACCCTTTACAACCAGTTTCTCATCTCCTCCATACACCAAGAATGAATCTTTAGTCCTTTTCAGGTACTTTAGAATATTCTTGACTGCCGTCCAGTGACCTTCACCTGGATTAGACTGATATCTGCTCGTCATGCTCAAAGCATACGAAACATCGGGGCGAGTACATACCATTGCATACATGATAGATCCAATTGCTGATGCATATGGAACTTTATTCATGTGGTCCTTCTCATCTAATGATTTCGGACACTGGTCTTTAGAAATCGTTATTCCTTGAGACACAGGGACATATCCCCTTTTATCATTTTGCATACCAAAACGATGCAAAACCTTATCAATGTATGTACTCTGACTTAGACCGATCATCCTTTTAGATCTATCTCTATAGATCCTCATTCCTAGAATGTAGGTTGCCTCTCCTAAGTCTTTCATAGAGAAATTTCTCCCTAACCACGTCTTAACAGCCTTTAGAGAAGGTATGTCATTCCCCATTAGTAGTATGTCATCAACATACAGTACTATGAATGCCACATGGCTCCCACTAACCTTCTTGTAAACACAAGGTTCATCCTCGTTTTGAATAAAGCCATACTCCTTGACTGTTTCATCAAAACGAATATTCCATCTCCTTGAGGCTTGCTTCAATCCATAAATGGATCGTCGTAATTTACATACCTTGCCAACATTCCTTGGATCGACAAAACCTTCAGGTTGTGTCATGTACACATCCGCTTCAAGGCTCCCATTAAGGAAAGCTGTTTTGACATCCATTTGCCAGATTTCGTAATCATGGAATGCTGCAATTGCAAGCAAAATCCGTATGGACTTGACCATGGCAACTGGTGAGAAAGTTTCATCATAGTCAATACCATGAATTTGTTTGAACCCTTTCGCAACCAGTCTTGCTTTATAGGTCTGAACATTTCCTTCCATGTCAGTTTTCTTCTTGAAAACCCACTTGCACCCTACGGGTTTTACCCCTTCAGGTGGATCAACCAAATCCCAAACTTGGTTTTCGTACATGGAATCCATCTCGGATTTCATGGCTTCAAGCCATCTCTTAGAGTCTGGACTGTTCATAGCATCTTGGTATGTGAGAGGCTCATCCTCATCTATGAGCATCAAATTCCCACATTGAGTCAAAAGAAATCCATATCTCTCTGGCTCATTGCGAATTCTACCAGATCTACGAACAACCTGTGTTTCTTGAGCATTATCATTATTCTGCTCTTGTTCCGCCTCTAGTTCAATGCTATTTTGTGGTTCTCGATCTTCATCGAGATCTATAGTTCTCCCACTATCTCTTTTGGAAACAAAATCTCTTTCCATGAAGACAGCATCTCGAGCAATGAACACTTTCTGCTCAGAAGGACTATAAAAATAATATGCCTTTGTTTCTTTAGGGTATCCCACAAAATTGCACTCTTCGGATTTAGGTCCAAGCTTGTCAGATACTTGACGTTTTACAAACGCCTTGCATCCCCAAACTTTCATAAAGTTCATGCTTGACCGTTTCTCCTCCCATATCTCATATGGAGTCTTTTGAACCTTCTTGGTTGGAATACGGTTAAGTGTAAAAGCCGCTGTTTCTAGAGCATAACCCCAGAAACTTATTGGAAGATCTGCATGACTCATCATCGATCGTACCATGTCCAACAGAGTACGATTTCTCCTCTCTGAAACTCCATTCCATTGAGGTGTACCTGGCGGAGTGAGTTGTGATACAATACCACACTCCTTTAAATACTCTTTAAATTCGGTGCTTAAGTATTCACCACCACGATCGGATCGTAAGATTTTAATACTTGCACCTCCGCCTATTTGCTTCTCTACTTCAGCCTTGTATTCTTTGAATTTTTCAAAAGAATCGGATTTATTCTTCATAAGATACACATATCCATATCTACTGAAGTCATCAGTAAATGTTATGAAGTAGTAGTAGCCTCCTCTAGCCATCACACGCATTGGGCCACATACATCACTATGTATTAGCTCCAAACGTTCAGTGGCCCTTTGACCCTTACCAGTAAAAGGGGCTTTAGTCATCTTACCAAGCAAACAAGATTCGCATTTTTCGTATGATTCAAAATCAAACTTATCCAAGTATCCATCCTTATGTAATTTGGATATGCGTTTCTCATTTATATGTCCTAGACGACAATGCCAGAGGTATGTTTGATTTGAGTCATTAACTTTAAGTCGTTTATTTTCTATGTTACAGACAGGTTTATCTAAATCAAGAACATATAAACCATTAAATAAACGTGCAACACCATAGGTTAAATCATTCAAAGCAAAAGAGCAACTATTGTTCTTTATTATAAACGAAAAACCTTTCTTGTCCAAACAAGAAACAGAAATAATGTTTCTGCGAATCGCAGGCACGTAAAAACAGTCTTCAAGTTCTAAAACAAGCCCAGAGGGCAAAGATAGATAATAAGTTCCTACGGCTAAAGCAGCAACTCTTGCTCCATTGCCTACTCGTAGGTCCACTTCTCCCTTAGCCAAAGTCCTACTTCTCTGCAGTTCCTTCACATTTATACAAATGTGAGAAGCACATCCAGTATCCAATACCCAAGATGTAGAAGTAGACAGATTGACTTCTATAACATATATTCCTGAAGTAGAAGCTTGTTGAGCCTTCTTCTTCTTCAGATCCTCCTTCAATCTATCCTTCTCAAGGATTGATCGAACGGATAGAGAGTTTGTGTTGTTTGTCATTATTCAGTATCTACAATGTTAAAAGCACATAATAAACATTAGATTGTCTGAGTTATCATTATTATGTTCAAATGATTATGATATATTCATAATATATCTCCCACTATTTTTATCAAATTAATAGCCCTTACTATTAAATCGAAAAGAATATCCCATAAAACTTTTTAGTGAGCCAAGATCTATATTTCGTCATATCCTAAGTCAACCACTGGAAGTCCTTAAAACATGATTATTTAGGTAGACAACAGTTGTCAATTATATCATATATAATTCTTGGATAGTTTGGTGAACAACAATTGTTCTTGTCTATCTAATAGATTTTGAACCAAACTCTATGCTTCTAAGTTCATAATATTTGAATATAACCGTTTATTTTCACCTTATTATGACGACTTAGTTAAGTTAGACCCAATGATTCAACGGTCGAATATAACCGTTTATATTCGTCACATCTCACCATGATAGACAGGAGTCCCCTGCCACTGGCAGTCATTCCCCTTATCGATCTAGGATTTAATGAGTGTTCATTCATTGGAAAGCATCTGATTAAAACTTAATATTTTGTTAAGGGGTTTTGAATTAAAACGATCATGATCCCATCATAAAGAGATTCCCAATTTTTCCTTGAATTAAATACTTCAAATCAAAATTCATCAATAGTTTGATTTCCAGGTTGTTGGAGGAGTCACAAGTGGCCTCACTTAATACCCAACTTCCTTACAGGTAAAACCTGTTTTTGACAAAATCTCCCCATATCTAAATAATTGAAAATTCGTATTTAATTCCGTGTTTCATAAACACAGAAATCTCATGATCGTTTGTTCATTTTAAAATCTCGAATCGTTACAGATTTTATCTTGTTTAGCATGGCAAGCATGGCATGGGTGACGTATCTAATACATGCATACATCATTAATCTAAATAAAATATGCATACATTTGCTACTCTACACATACATTATATGTAAAGTGCATCACCTAAAATAATATGCTATGGTTATGGCCCAATCCTATGCGATTTTTCCAAGCTAATGGAAAAATCATGGTCAATCTATGGTGGTAATAACTAATTATTACATAATCTCTTGCTTCGCTTCCAAAGCTGCCTTGATTGCCTCCAAGCTCCTCTTGAAACATTTTACAAAAGAACTCGAGTTGCATTCGAGATAAAATAATTACAAAAAGGAAAAAAAAAAACGACATGCAAGTCGTATTTAATTATTACAAACCATAAATTAAAATTAATAAAATAAATTGAAAACTAGGTCTTGGGGCCATAACCATGCATCATGCTCACATAGCAATTAAAAGCATCACATATTGTATAAACACAATTTTATACAACATAAATTAATATGATCAAATCATAAATAATAAAATTAACGCACTTTAATTAAATATTAATCTAGTAATCAAAATTACTAATTAATAAAATTTTGCATACTCCAAGTTAAACATTAACAATTATAATTTAATCTAGCATGCAAAACCTGTCTGAAAAAAAAAAATTTTTTTTTTTTTTTTATCTAAAAATAGCAGATACGCATCTACAGTATGCGTTTATGGCCTAATCTGTTAATTTTATCAGAAACGCATTCAGCGTATGCGTTAATGGACGAAACCCTAGCAGATGCGCATACTGAGTATGCACATCACCTGTACATGCAATTTTCTGCAGTTTTTCAGATTACCCAGTTCGATCGTTTGATCATTGTAAGTCGCGATTTTGATTCCAACCTGATCGTACAGACCTTACGAATACTCAGGAGCACAAACACAATCATATAACATTGATTCAAGAACGTTTTGAAACCAAAACCTAGACGATATGAACATGTATGTATAGGTTTTACGCATGAACTGAATTTCTGCAAATCTTATCTCCTGTTACGACTTCAACTGGTTTGTTAAACGTTAAGGTTACGATTTAATCCCATTAAACCAGTACAGATCATCTGGACGCAACAAAATAGAAGAAAACGAAGCATGCAGTTCACGTTTTTGTGCAGTAGGGTTCTTCGACAAAAATCAAAACTGGTATAGCACAAACCAGATTGTTTACATCATTATAGACCAGATAATGTTACGATTTAATCTTGTTATAACATGGCTTAGCAGATGAACACAGCAAAACCAGAAATACCGAAGCATGCAAAACGCAGTTATCATGCAGAATGGTTTACGGGAAAAAGAAAACAGAACTGGTAAGTCATGTAACAGATCGTATAAATCAATTATAACCAGATTATCATATTATACAAGCAGCTCTGATACCATTGTTGGGTTTCGATCGCATATACGCAGCGGAAACAGTAAATAAAAATCGAAACCAAACCCCGGATCCATGTATAATATATCGAATAATCATGGTAGATAGAACGATTACCTTATCGAAGCTTTACGTTTAAAGAATGATGGAGATGCAAGCCTCCCACGAATATTGAGCGCTCCTCTTCGAAGCCTCCTCTACGGTATCCACACGAACACTCAAAAAACGATTTTTCAATAGAAGAGAGGTACTAGCCTCCAATGATAATATGAGATGTAGATTTTTAGGGTTTTGGTTTTTGGGATGTGGCTCAACTGATTTTTCACGTACACAATCCTTTTCCCATATCTTTATATATAGGATAATATAAAGCCAAAAACCCTTATAAAAACCTAGCCCAAATATGATTTATTTAAATAATAAAATCTAATTCTATTATTCAAATAAATAATAATTAAGTCAAACTTAATTATTAAAATCATATCTCATATATCTTTGTATTTTATTATAGCTTAATTAAGTCCCACTTAATTAATATAATAAAATCCAACTTATCATTAATTAATTAAAATTCATAATTTAAATTAATTCTTCCTTAAAATGTTCTATGTGTGTGACCCTGTAGGTTATTATTTATTTTGGCAATAATTTTATTCTCCAATAAAACTATAAACAATGAGCGGTATCTAGTAATACATCATTGCTACCCAATTAAATAATAATTAAATCGTGATTCGATAAACCTTTTGTGATTAATGTTCCCGTGTAATATAATCCCTTTAACCAAATATTATAGATTAAACTCGAGGCATGTTTATTGTCATCCTCTTCATAATTTAATCCGGGTTTACTTGATCCATGAGTAGACTATTAATAACAAATCATTACTTGAGCACGGCCATGCATTTTATAGTCTCACTCAATCAAGAGGCCAATAATATCTCTCCTATTTGATAGGAGGGTTAAATCCTTTATCTATCATTCATATTTCTCATACGATTCACAATATACCCGATGTCCACTTTTATCATTACCCGGTCAAAGGTAACTTTTAATGTAGTCAAAGTATATTATCCTCGTATAGAAATATAATGATCTCAAGTCAAAGGATCATTACACCATTATCACTGTGAGTCTTTCTTATGACTTAATTAACATGAAGAATCTCACGGTGGGTCTGTCCAGTACCATGTACCCTACATGTACCTATGTATTGACTTTAGTATCTCCATACTTATAACCAATGAGATGTGGTTATCAGTCAAAACATACTAGTCTATTTATGTATTATTATTGTCCTGTATAATAATACTCGACTAGGGACCTTTAAGAATATGATATATATTATATAATCTCAAATTCAAGTTATAAACTTAAACTATATAATGTGTATCATTATTCTAAGGACATTTATTATGCTAACAAATATCGCAGTAATTAAAGTCATAATAAATACATTTATTTAATAATCAAATGACATAAGATTTATTCGAGAAACAATGTATTGCCTCTAGGGCACCTACACTAACACAATAGACATATGGGATAAGGTATCCGGAGGAAGTTGCAGGTACGCTCTAATTTAACCTCTTAAGTGTAAATGTTTGGTTAGGGATCGACTAAATCAAGGAATGGTGTAGATAGGTTGACAATCTAGATAAGGAAAATCAATATCTGTTAAGGGTCAGAGAACTCTATAGAAAGGATATTAAGAGTATGAGAGAAAGTGTGAGAATATATTTTTCAAGGATAAAGGAAAAGTACATTCTTGTTTAGGTACGAACAGGAAATATATATTATAGGTAATATTTTCTTACAATTGTTTCAAGGAATATTAGTAGAAATTTGTTTGCACTAAATCACGCAAGCGTACGTGGTCAAAAGTAATACAGATATAAGTCAAGTTCGTTCCCACAGAGATCTTGGTTTTTAATTCAGTTTAGTACCTATGAAACAATGTATGGTTATTATGCACTGCTAAGATAATTAACAATATTGGGTTTAATAAACTACACTAACTAAGAATTAAATTAACAAGCTAATAATTAACTAAATAACAAGAATTGAAATCTAATTACTTCTGCAAGAGAAACCATGGAATCCTAACTTCATTAAATACTTCGCTTAGATCTGACGCCTTTAATCACTTTATGCAATGGTTATGATATCTGATCGGATAACACGAAACAAGTATACGCTACTTCTCAGTATACGAATACCAAACTAAACATACATCCACAAAAGAGATAGAAGATGAATAGACACCAATTATGCTTAGACCCTATATGTCTATAGAATTTGAAAACATAACGGTTGAAGAGCAAGTTATCCATAAAGATCACACAGGGCAGTATAAGTATTTTCATCTCACACCACGAATCATATTGATAAACAATTATGAACCTATGCTAGCATGGCAAGTTCTAAATCTCAAGATCCACTTTCACTTCACAAGAGATTAACAACTTAGATGTTCATGACGCATCTATCAATTAAGCATAACCATACGAGGATATCAGATATACATCACACACAGATCTTTAAAGCAATCAAGATACTAAAGCTCCATAAATAAATCCATTAGAATCCCATGACAACGATTAGTTCGTAATTTAACCTCTCGTCATCATGGGATCTGATGAAACCATGATAAAAACAAAGTATGAAAATATACAAATAAACTAGAGTAATTGATATGTAATGGTTCTACTCCTAATGATCCAAATTACAAAGGTTGGATGTGTTTATATAGGCTCTAAAATTCTTGCCCAGCAAGAAAATACCAAAACAGAATTATAATAGAATTTCTGCAAAATACGTTTCCTAAACTGATTCTGTTTTTAAGGAAAATTCGTAGCTGACTTTTCTTCAGTATTTCTGGACCGTTCCAGTTGTATTTGGACCTCTGGACCACTTTAGAATGATAGAGAATTCCGTTATCTTCGCGTGGACTGCTTACGGGTCTCAAACGGAGTTGTAGAACTCAAGATATGGCCAAAATAATAAAAACTGTAATTTTTCAGCACCGCGCGCGTGCAACTTGCGCCCATCAGTCTGTTTGTCGCGCAACCTGCGCCCACCACACTGTGACGCCCCCAGCTCCGGGGTCGGAGATCTAGGCGCTCACGGTCCATTTTCCATTAATAACATACTTGTTCTTGCACATAATATAAATAAACAGCCATCGACCCCACAATAAACTCACACCGCACACACACACACACACACACACACACAGGTTAGAGTCTCAGAAACGTCATACATTTGAATAAGCAAAAGTAAAAGTTTTAGAGTTATTATAGACCGAATTAAATAGCATTTATGCTACCAGCAACACTTCGATATGAAGCGAAGTTGGCGGCTTGAAAGTTTGTTACGGTACACTGCCTTGCACAGGTCATACTTATAAATAAAACGTACTAACAAAAGTTGCCAACCAATCCGGCTAATGGGGCCTACCGATGGAATCTCAACTGCAGCCTGGGGTCTAGTCACCTGCTTTCGAACAGTATGACAGGTTCTTGCCATTTCTCTTAGCTGTTGTGTTTGTAAAATTTGATAACAAGCAAGAGTGAGCAACTATAGCTCAGCAAGAATATAGGTATAAGGTAAGCAATATAACATTTCATATGTATAACAGTCATTAAACTCGTTTGTATCAATCAGTTATAAAATCACTTGTCATTATTGGCAAATTTCAAAGGTGCACCAGTACGTGCCCTTGTTTTCAAAATAACCTTGCAGTTCTAGCTACTGCATAAAGTCAACATCTTTCTCATCAAATAGGACACTATCGGCAACTGGCACATAGGCCTAAGATGCAGTGTCAAAGCATTTTTCCAAAGTGGAGGAATGGGACTTAAAGAAAACATAAAACCTGACAGGGACTGACGATGATTAGTCGCCACATCCGAGTCCAATAATCCGCGGGTCTTCTCTACCGGTAGAAGGATAGAAACTACATCCGTAACTATCCCCGAGTGAAAACTACATCCGTAATCACCCTCGATGAAAACTACATCCGTAATCATCCTTCGGCAACACCTGGGCCGGAATAATAAATGATGGACCACCTGGCTCACGGCCGCTTACACATCCCGGGAATCGTTCGTCAACGGTTCCCACACCTGCCAGAGTCCCTTTTTCTTTTTCTTTTAAAATCTTGATTTTGATTGTAAACAGAGTAATTGTGGTTCTTGAAATCATACAAGAAGCAGAACCTGACCGGGGGTTTCAAAAATGTTTTGAGTTCGAAAAAGTTCGAGTTTGAAGGTACTAAAGGTATCTTGGATTAGCTTTGTTTTTAAAATAGAGAACAATAATTAATAATTAATATTTTAAGATTTAATATTAATAATTAATAAAATAATTATTTAATTAAATAAACTTTTAATCCAAGATAGGTAATTTGAGTATTTACGAAGATATAAAATAATTACTTGAGTATACGATACTTCCCGAATGACCCTTCGGGTTTTCACAATCTAGATACGATATAATAATATACCGCTCCCCGGTCAATAGATATACACGGACCGCTACGACCTCTATTGCTAGAGTCGTTGTCCGAAGAAAACATTTTATTCTAAGTTCAAGGGGGTACAAGCATATATGTACTTATACAATCTCAATTGCATCAATACTTCGATAAACATAGCATTTGATATAATTGAAAACTACAAACACAACAGTGAAAGTCCTTGTATATGTATAAGTTTTGAAAAGTAAACTTGCCTTGGTTTGGTTGGGGTGGTCGAGCGTGCGGAGTGGAACGATCTATACATAAGCAATAACCGCTCGTTAGTACCTTAACAATATCTCTTTAATTACGGGGTTTTAGGGGGGTACGAAATTAACTTAATGACTTCGTCTTATGACACTCTAGCCCCTCTATAGGTCCATGTCATCACTCGATTACGCTCGTCACTAATTCGACTTAATTTAGTTACCACATTCGAACCATAACCATTACTCCTAGAATTATGCTCCACTAACGACTTTTTCCCTTGCGCGAAATTTACTCTAGCATTTTTATAAAATTCAAAAATTCGTATTTTAATCCAATTCTTTTTGGGTAGCCTTCACCACTGTATTTCCTAGCTTCTCTAATTTTTCCATGATCCCACATAAATTTTTAGGGGTTTAAACAAGGCTCACAAGGGGGTCACTTAGTGCAGTCCATAGTCCAGAAACACAATTCACTCCTCCGGCCATAACTTAATATCTACACATCACCTAGCCATGAACCTTACATTTCCAGAAACTACATTCAATTATCTTTCCAACAATATAAGGTAGGACATCAGGGGACAACATTTGGGTGTTCAAAACCGTGTTACAAGGCAGGTCATTGCTCCTGGAAAAACTCAGCATGCACATACTACTTAGATCAACCATTTTCCACAATTCCACCATACAACCAACACTTAATACACTCAAATCATGGTTCACAACACTCATGGTGATATATATACTATACATAGTCATAAAAGTCACAATCTCAACATCAAAATTCAAGATCCATGCTATCCAATACATATACAACCAAGATTAGCTCATAAATACATGGATCTACTACCAAATATCATAAATACTACATAACCAAGAGGGTTTGTGATTTTATACCTTCTTGAGCACCTAGGGGCCTTGGGTAAGCTTTTCACAACTCAACAACACCTTAGATGGTCTCCTACAACACTTATAATGCAAGATCTAAAGGAAGAACAAACTTGGTTACTATTCATCCAAACTTTAACAATTTGTAACTTGAAATTGGGTGGATGAAATGGAGTGAAATTGCTAACATACTTTGTCTAGATGATGTAGATGACCTAGGAATTATGGTGTGAATTATGAGTGATGGGAAAGGGGGAAGAAGAATTTTTCTTCTTCACTTTTTGTTCTTGGCCGAGAGTTTTTGTTCAAGGGGGGGGGGAGAGTGTTTTGATTTTTGTGTTAGATGAGTGATTGGGCTATGTGATTGGGTGATATGTATTATTGTGTGTATAAGCATGGTACAACATAGGTATGGCTACTAGTACTACTTGTCTCCTCCTTTTTGAAAAAGCAAGTAACTAGGCACTATTCATCTTCCAATGGCTAACTAGTTTGCTTGATTTCTAACTACTTGGTTGCATGGGTTTGCATGCAATACTACTCCTTGTAATATTATTCTTCCACCAATGCTTGTTATCTAATCTTTAATTCGTATCGTATCTTAATTAATCTCTCGTAATAATATTTTGTCGCGTAGAGATTTCCCCTATAATTCCTTAAGTACTAATTGTGTAAATTCCTCTAATGTCCATAATTCCTTGTCATAATCCTTAATAAATCTTTTAACACTCTAATCATTCTCAAATCCCAAGTTTTATAAATCTCACTAACAATAAGACTCTTGCCTTCAAAATCTCCCTTTTTATCTTACATAGTGAATACAACAACACAATTTCTCAGACAATCAATTCCATTAATCAACAGGGTGACCAGAAAGGTTCCATATTGACATTGCCACAAGATATTAAATAAAATAAAATATTATCAAAAATTAGGGTTCTTACAACGCGCAACCTGCTCGTGAAACACCTGTCCCATATTATAAAAAATCTCCCAAGCTTCGCGTGGGCAGTAAGATCGCTGAAAACGGACTTCTAGAACTCCAGATATGTCCAAAACAATGTAAACTGCGCAACCGTCTCAGAAATCCGAATTTTAATCAATTTATTCTCCGAAAACGATAGAAGCATCAACCTTAATCAACATTCTCGTAAATCTGCACAACTAAACAAAACACATCAAAATCACCACAAACTTGAGTCCAAGACAATTAATTTAAGCCGATATGGAACGCTCCAAGTGGATATAAACTCCACTTATCACACCCCCAAACTTAAACCGATGCTTGTCCTCAAGCATAAACAATTACAACTAACTAACTAACTAGTACCACTTCCGTAGGTGATCACGGTTGCATTTGGCATATGCAACAAGCCCTTTAAACCCCTAGGCAGCCCTAGTGGACGAGTAAGGTCTCGTGAGGGCCTATAGCGAATGTACCCACAAAATCCAATGCAATGCAATGCATGAATGCAACTAATATGAAAATGCAATTAATCTAATACTAATATCCTACCATACCTTCAAATCCTCTCATGCCATTTCAACTTAAGAATCAAAGTAAATACGCAATGTCTTGGTGTCGAAAGTGCAAGTATTCACATAGTCTACTCAACGAACATGCATAAGTTCTCACAAGTCCATGTCAAATGTAAGAATAAGTTAGTAAACATGCTAAGCCTACAAGAGTACATCTTTGAGACAAAACTCGGGATCTCATACGCAAAAACAAGCAAACACTCACAATCCACTCACAAAAGAATATTCACTCAAGAACAAGGGTAAGTGTATCACTCAATTCCAACAAAATCATAAGCATGCTTGACATTTGGTATCAATCTAACTCTTAACACAACATACATCAATGACGATAATCAAAAGGTCTTTATTTGGGTTGTAACGGGGCTAGGGACAAGGTATGTCAAATAAGCCAAATCGGGTGAAGTGTCAAAAGCTAGTAAGTACCATAATAAATCATACACAACACCCTATTTCCCCCCACATAATTTTTACTAACACTCGACTAGTCGACTGAAATAGGATCACAACAAACACAAACATGCTCTCATAATATATTTTTTTCTGTTTTTTTTTCTCATTTTTTTCTCTTTTTTTTCTTTTTTTTTCTTTTCAATTTTTTTTCGAGAGCTAGATAAAACAATAATATAAACAATAACAATGATCCCACAATTTTATTACATATGCCGACTATCAAATAAACAACCAAACCCAATTTTTCAATATTTCCCCCAAAATTATGACCAACAATAAACCCCTCCTTGCACACCTTATTACTCCCTTAAGTACTCTACTAGCCTTTGACAATGTGGGTTCAAATTAATGTAAGGACAATACAAGAAAAAGGTCTAGGCAAGTAATGTGGTATGTCACCGAAAAATAGGATTAAGCTCAACGGGTTAACTAATTGATCATGTAAACATGGTATGGTAATATGGGAAAATATGCGGTTATTCCTAATGCCTTTATCATTTTAATCGTCAAATAATGTCATGCGTTTCAAGAAAGACCTCAAACAACTGCTAGCAATGCAAACAATCCGTGGACACTCAAGCAAACGAATAAATTACAACAAATATGCAATAAGGCTCAAAAACTCACTTTGTGGAAAAAAACATACTCAATCCCAACCAAAAATCTCTCTAACGCACCTACTTGTATTCAAAGCATGCAAACTAAATCATCTTGCACATATTCATGTCCTTCTAATCACTTACAACATTCAGTAAGTCTACTAGCTTCAACTTACTAGTGTATGTGTGTGCACAAGAACAAAGCATATCACTTCTCAATCAAAAGCATCAACAACACAAAATTCCTATCAAGCATGGGTGCAAATGCAAACTATTATGAACTCACATGGTATACAAAAATAAAAAACAGAATGTCCTATATGAAACAAACGTAGATAACACGAACATACATGCATAATTTACTATTACTAATATGCAAAACATGAAATCCTACATGAACACAATGACTAACAATCACATATATATACACTACTTATCCCTCAAACCACCCCCAAACTTAGAATATTCAATGTCCTCATTGAATGGAAGTAAATACAAGGGAAAGTAGAAAACATACCTTGGGTTGCCTCCCAAGAAGCGCTTCTTTAACGTCAATAGCTTGACGTTACTTCCAAGCCTCCATTAAGGATGATAATAGTTGGCCTGATCCTCTCTTTGTGAGACTTCATCGTCATCACGGCGGCACACTTTCTGCCTCTTCTCCTCGCTTGGCCTATTCGTGTAACAAATATGTCCTAATCCAATGCCTTCATCTATCAACCCAAAATCTGTCAATTTGTAGAACAACACACATTCGCGGGCTTCGCTTGAAAATAATGGAGGAGGGTAAATGTAAATTGCTGAAGCCTTTGGTTTCTCAAAGAGAACTTCCTCCATTGGCTCTAATGCGCTACCTCCATCTTTAAAATCTGAGACAAGTAAAAGACCTGCATCTTTCCCATGGTCATCAATCTCTTGGTATGCACATACTAATTTTTGAAATTTGTGCAGCTCATCAGTGTCTGTCCTAAATAGTGCCCTTTCCAAATCATCCACCATCCTAACATGATCAAATTCCTCACATGGCTTGCGAATGCTCACCTCACCTTGGAATTTATCTTCCTCAATTATGCATGCAGTACCTTGCTCCAAGTCACCGTTATTTTCTGGAATTGCCTCTAGTATGAATTGTTGTTTCTCTTGTTCTAAGGCACTCAAAACTTGAGCAATTAGTGTCCCCATAGATTTGGTAGACTCCTCATAACTCTTTGCAAGCATCCTAATCTCCTCCATAGCATCAACCTCATCTGACTGAAAAGTAGGAGTAGGTTGCTGATGTTGAAACTCTTCACTACCAAAGAAATATGACATATCTGAAACATCTTGCTGGCACTATTGAGGATGGTACTGAAAATATGGTTGTTCCTCATAAGTGACATATGGATCAACTCCTTCGTAGTAACAATATTGTGAGGGATCATGAACGCTCAAACACCGCTCACATTGTTGACGCATGGATGTACTCGAATATGCCCACCATGGCAACTCCTGACCTGCCATCTTCAACACTCAAGTACCTGAAACACACCGAACTAAACAAGATAGATGAGAAAAAATCTGAGTCAGTGAACTCTAGCGACCACTATTGACAAGCACATAAACCAAAAATAAAACACCAATGATCCCCGACAACGGCGCCAAAAACTTGTTTGCACTAAATCACGCAAGCGTACGTGGTCAAAAGTAATACAGATATAAGTCAAGTTCGTTCCCACAGAGATCTTGGTTTTTAATTCAGTTTATTACCTATGCAACAATGTATGGTTATTATGCACTGCTAAGATAATTAACAATATTGGGTTTAATAAATTATACTAACTAAGAATAAAATTAACAAGCTAATAATTAACTAAATAACAAGAATTGAAATCTAATTACTTCTGCAAGAGAAACCATGGAATCCTAACTTCATTAAATACTTCGCTTAGATCTGACGCCTTTAATCACTTTATGCAATGGTTATGATATCTGATCGGATAACACGAAACAAGTATACGCTACTTCTCAGTATACGAATACCAAACTAAACATACATCCACAAAAGAGATAGAAGATGAATAGACACCAATTATGCTTAGACCCTATATGTCTATAGAATTTGAAAACATAACGGTTGAAGAGCAAGTTATCCATAAAGATCACACAGGGCAGTATAAGTATTTTCATCTCACACCACGAATCATATTGATAAACAATTATGAACCTATGCTAGCATGGCAAGTTCTAAATCTCAAGATCCACTTTCACTTCACAAGATATTAACAACTTAGATGTTCATGACGCATCTATCAATTAAGCATAACCATACGAGGATATCAGATATACATCACACACAGATCTTTAAAGCAATCAAGATACTAAAGCTCCATAAATAAATCCGTTAGAATCCCATGACAACGATTAGTTCGTAATTGAACCTCTCGTCATCATGGGATCTGATGAAACCATGATAAAAACAAAGTATGAAAATATACAAATAAACTAGAGTAATTGATATGTAATGGTTCTACTCCTAATGATCCAAATTACAAAGGTTGGATGTGTTTATATAGCCTCTAAAAGTCTTGCCCAGCAAGAAAATACCAAAACAGAATTATAATAGAATTTCTGCAAAATACGTTTCCTAAACTGATTCTGTTTTTAAGGAAAATTCGTAGCTGACTTTTCTTCAGTATTTCTGGACCGTTCCAGTTGTATTTGGACCTCTGGACCACTTTAGAATGATAGAGAATTCCGTTATCTTCGCGTGGACTGCTTACGGGTCTCAAACGGAGTTGTAGAACTCAAGATATGGCCAAAATAGTAAAAACTGTAATTTTTCAGCACCGCGCGCGTGCAACCTGCGCCCATCAGTCTGTTTGTCGCGCAACCTGCACCCACCACGCGCAACCTGCTCGTGTAAGACCTGTTCCATATTATAGAAAATCTCCCAAGCTTCGTGTGGGCAGTAAGATCGCTGAAAACGGACTTCTAGAACTCCAGATATGTCTAAAACAGTGTAAACTGCGCAACCGTCTCAGAAATCCGAATTTTAATCAATTTATTCTCCAAAAACGATAGAAGCATCAACCTTAATCAACATTCTCGTAAATCTGCACAACTAAATAAAACACATCAAAATCACCACAAACTTGAGTCCAAGACAATCAATTTAAGCCGATATGGAACGCTCCAAGTGGATATAAACTCCACTTATCAAAATTATTTCTGGAAAATTTTACTGAGATGAGATATAGGAATATTGAGGTGTTAATATTTATGTCGTGATAAAGATCAAAATATAGACAAACCAAAGTGAGATTCACTACCATTCAGGGGAGGCCAATGTGGTGGCCGATACCCTTAGTCAAAAAAGGAAGGAGAGATGAGATAATATAGAATGACAGAATGCAGGAGAAGGTTAGTAAGGAAAAGATAGTGAAAGTACTGCTATTGATAAGCTAAATGGCATGTTAATGAATGACAAGCAAGTGTATGTTGGTGAATTTCTATACAAACAAGATAGAGATGTTTAAGGAGAACCTAAAGGAAGGAGGAAGTAATATGAGAATTAGAAGGTGTAATGTGAGAAAGGTATTCGTCAATATCTTCAACGTGATTCCGGGACGAAATCCTTTTAAGGGGGGAAGACTGTAATAACCCTAACTTTTAGAATGCTACAGTGCCTAAATGAATAGTAATTTTGAGGATTTAGGGAAATGGTATGTAAGTACCCTAGATTTGAAATGGAAAATGAATAATCAGGAACCATATTGATGTTGTACTATGAAAATGAGTGACTCAAAATGATAATGGTTTTCAGAAATTCCTGAATATGGACTCTAAGGATTTTTGATTTCGATTGAGACTCTATTGAATGTGATATTAAGGAGTATAGAAATGTTAAAGGGTTTATATCTTGAGGAAATAGTGAAATTAGGTTAAACCAGGGAGTGATCAAGTCAAGGAAATGCCAAGGGAATTTAGATTGTTAAACGAGTTTGAGAATGCTTGAGAACCCGAGAGATAACCGGGAGAGCAACTTCTGAGAAAAAGAGAATATACCAAGGATATTGGATCTAATACCTACTTGAGGATTAGAATCACCCTAACACAATAATATATGATGTGGGAGAGGATATTACATATCCAAGGAATTTACAAAGGAGAAACCACTGAGACGATCGCAGAAATCAATCGATGAATCAAATGACGAGAGAACTTTGAACGAAGCCCAAACTTCGGCCCAATACAAAACAAGGAGTTGATTTATTGATTTAATTAAGTGGCTTATTGTTAACTCGAATAACTTGTAGAAGGGGGGGTTGAATACAAGTTATATAATCGTGTCTGATTTTTGCTTGTTTATATAAACAAGAATAAACGAATGAATCAAATTCTGTTTGTATTAAATAATCAAATACAAACTCTACCAAAGGTGTACAAATACCTTTAGCAGTTGCTGACAAAATAAAACTCTCTCTCTGTTTGTTTCGAACTCTCGAATACAAACCTTATACAGAGCTACGCATACAAAATCACGATTCCTCTCACGTACACTTTTTACAATGATATAGAGAGAGTATTTATAATGCTTCCTATCAACTAATCACATAAAGATAATCTATACATGACAATGTTCTGCCGTCCAGTTGATAGTTTCCATCAATAGAAAATTCTTTCCTTCATAAAATATTCTTGCTTGTTCCTCAAACAAAGATCCTGTTTTATAGCACTTGCCAGTTTCTGTAGCATCCATAATGACATCATCAGTAACACGACTGATATCAGGATTCCATCTTGCATCAGGATCTGACCATCCCATCAGTACTTGATCAGTATTTGACTTGACGTATCAGGATTCAATCTCAGTTCCTGACATGTAGTACTCGATGCACTGTTCATTCCTGACTAAACTTTACAGGTAACTGTCTAACACATATTTTCTATACAAAGTGCTAAATCCTTTATAAATCAGGATATACAAGAAGTATAAGTAAAATTCTATTCTTAACATCACAACTCATGAATTATTCCTAACAATCTCCCCCTATTTATGCTTTAAGATCTGAAGCATAAATCTGAGTTGTTGATGTCAAAACATATAACAATACAATCAGAATAGAATTTATGAATTCAAAAATCATGAAGTTAAGTACCTACTTCTTCAGATATAGACATAGTATCCAGTACTTAGAAGAAAGAATTCAACTATTTGATGCTTCTTTTCCTTTACCACTTCCCTGATAAGATTCACCTCTGTCATCCTTAGTTCTTCTTTTATTTCTCCCAGTCTGTTTATCTCCTCCCCCAGTCTGTTGCCTATTAACTGTTTTTATCTCCCCCTTTTTGACATCAGCAACATTAATTCCAAGAGATTCAGTAATAGAACAAATGAGATTCATCAGAACTGCTTGATTTTCCATAATAGTGATTGGTTATCTTCAAGTGTTTGAAGTCCTGATTGAATTTCAACTTGAGATTTCTGAATGTCATGTAGAACTTCAGAATTGACTTCAATGTTAGAAGTGTTTGGAATATCTTCAGATTCAAGTCTTGTAGAAGAAGTTGCCTGTGTAGAATGATATTCAAGTAATAAAACTAGATTAGAGTTACAAACATCTTCATCTTTCTGATCTGAAGCTGCAATATGATCATCTTGTCCTTCACCAGTATTCTGTGTACTAACATCTACAAAACCTGACTCCTCCTTAGATTGATCAGATACTGTTGATGTCTCAATTCTGGCTGATATTGGTAGTACAAACAAAGGAATACTAGGATCATTAGAAATATCTACTGGTACTGATGTTGTAGAAGTTTGTCTTAGCCTTTCACCTCTTCTATTTATAATTCCTGCAAGCCTTTCTTTTTTGCTTCTGAGCTTTAACTTCTGGCTTTGAGTTGTGCTTTGCTAAGTCATTCTTCTCATACATCTTGATAAAAGAATAAGTACCAGCATCCATACCAAGATTGTTAGACCAAGATTCAGGAAAAACCTGATCCCAGAAATCAAACGATGGTGGTTTCCTAATTTTCTCTCCCTCACTATGGAGTTGATCATCCATACCCTCATTCTCACTTTGACTATCTAAAGTCAACACTCTTTCTACCTTTCATTTTGCCTGGTCAGGAGCCAGCCTCTCTGATTGTGGATCAATATCCATCTTTTCAAATGTATCACTCAAATTTGGATAAGTACTCTCATGACCTACAGAAAAATAGAGTTTAGAAGAAGTTTTTATACCTGAACTCACATGGAGAGAGGGTTCCTCATTTGGCAAGGGGCTTGAGGTTTTCTCCAAGGAGTGAGCTGCTATAATCTCTGAATCCTTACAATCATCTTCTTTCCTTTCAGAGACTACAGGCTCCAGTATACCACTTTCAGGTTCTCTACTAGACTCTGATGTCTTCAGTAATACTTCATTAGACACCATAGTTAGTATGTCACCATTTTTAAGTGTTGTTTGCTGTGACACACCCTCAAGGTAGATAGACTCTGACTGAACAATATTTGTTTGATCTTCAAGAAAACCAGTCAAAGTTATTCCTCCCATATCATAGGGTTTCTCACTTACAATTTCAGTCATCTCAGAAGACATTTCATCATCAGCTATCACAGCTCCCGAGTCATCCAACCTCTGACTAGATGGTTCTTGTGTTGCAGTGACTGTGATCTGATCTTTCCTACTATCCACCACTGGTGCAATAGTATCTTCTGTTGACTGCATTCCTCTATCTACTCCCTCCAGTTGTTCACCTTGAGCTGAAGCATCTTCAATAATGACTTCCTTGTCAAATAAATATGCATGAAGTGATTGAAGTGCAACATGCTTCGAGAGTCCAAATTTCTTGACTAATTGTCTTCTGACAGATACATAGAAATACATCTTCATTAAGTCAAGTCTTTGAAGTAGAAGTCCATATTCATCTGGAAATAAAAGTTTTGGTACTCTTTCAACCAGAAAATATAGAACAGGCCTGGATAGCTTCACTTTGATAGAAATAACTCTCATAGCCAGTCTGTACGATAATGTAGTTTCCCATAAAGAATCAATATCCAGATCTCTATTGTCATTTGCTGACTTGATTGTTGCTTTATTTGTAGAGACCTGCATGATATTAGTTGGACTAGACTCTGTGTGTGTAGGTGACAAATGAATCTTTCTCATTGTTCTCCTAGTATAGTGAGCAAAAGATTTATCCTGAGAAGACTCAAGAGGTGTAGACACAGAAATGATCTTGGGATGAGATCCTTTTTCAATAGACACAGTCTTTTGAGAGACAGTATCCAGTAACTGTTTTCCCTTTTTAAGTACTATAGTCTTTTGAGAGATTGCAGCCTGGCTGTGACTAGGTGCTTCATCTCTTTGTCCTAGCTTAGAAAGTCGAATTGCAGCCTTCAATTCTCCTCTCTCAGCAAGAGATATATTATCATCATCTTCACTAGAACTACTACTACTACTTGACACAATAAATCTTCTCTTCCTTACAACTGATGTCTTTTGAGAAACACCAGAGGTTGGTTTCTTTGAAACAATAGGCTGTGGATTAAAATGTTGTTCTTGATTTGTTTCAGAGACTATAATGTTTTGGGCTACTTGGGTAGACACAGGTGGGTTCTCCTCCAAATGAGATTCCTGAGCCATTTCACCACAAAAAAAAAGAAGAATTGTAGAGAGTAGGAAGATGAGAAGAATTACCTGAACATGATGTGGATAATGAATTACAGGTATTTCATCTAGATTCTTTTCATTGTCCTTCTTTGTAATGTCAGAGAAAATTCTCTTTTGCTATACATAAGAAGAAACACAATGTTCTCTACCAAATCTAGCTTCAACATCAGGAATAAAATGGTTAATAAACATTTTCATAAATCTATGATAATAAACCATTTTCCTGTTTTGATCTCTTAACCCAAGTTTAATACTCATCTGATTTAAGATAATGTGACCAATGTTAATTACTCTGTCATAAAGCAAACTGTAAGCAATATGTGAAGTAACAGAAGTAATTTGCTGAAAAGAACTATATTTACCAGTAAAACATTTAGCAATTTGATCAAAGAAGAAAGACCATTCCTTCCTAAGAAAAGACCTATTTAACTAGCTCATGTTGTCTAGAGATCCACTATAACCTAGTGCAGACAACATAGTTCTTACATCATCATCAGATGGTTCACTTGCATAATTATCAGTAACAGGTAAGTGAAGTACTGAATTAACAATAGATTCAGTAATATCGTAAGTATCTTGTCCTAAGTGTAGAACAATCTTACCTGATTGACTCTGAGTAGAATCAATATAAACTATCAGTATGAATGTATTAAAACTTGCTGGCATAGACTTAACACATCTCAGAATTAGATTACTACACAAAGTAAACGTCAGGATCTGAAACAATTTTCACAATCCTGATACTGACACAATACTGATGATGTCAGCATCCTGATAACAATTCTAATCTTGATGATTATTAACAAGTCTATCATACTGAAATTTATCAAGGCAAAGTGTTATAGCTAAAGCATTTACAATCAAATATAGATCCTGACAAGAATATCAAGTCTATAAGCTAAAAACAACATACCTTGCTACTTTTGCAGATGTTAAAGATCTAGAAATTTAACATTCCTAACTCATTTACTAATCTACTGAATGTAGTCTCATCAAGTGGTTTAGTTAGAATATCTGCAAGCTGTTTGTCAGTAGGAACAAAATGAAGTTCCACAGTACCATTCTCAATATGTTCTCTAATAAAATGATACCTGACATCAATGTGCTTAGTCCTTGAATGTTGAACTGGATTTTCTGCAATTTTGATAGCACTAGTATTATCACAAAACATAGGAATATTACTAAGTGTCATACCATAATCCATCAACTGATTTCTTATCCAAAGGAGTTGTGCACAACAACTGCCTGCTGCTATGTACTCAGCTTCTGCAGTTGAGGTTGAGACAGATTGTTGCTTCTTGCTTGCCCAAGAAATCAATCTGTTTCCTAAGAATTGACATGTACCTGTAGTGCTTTTCCTGTCTATTTTACACCCTGCATAATCAGAGTCTGAATAGCCAATTAGGAAGAAATCAGATTCTCTAGGATACCACAAACCAAGATTTGGAGTTCCTTTGAGATATCTAAAAATTCTCTTCACAACAATTAAATGAGATTCCTTAGGATCACTTTGGAATCTAGCACATAAACAGGTAGAAAACATTATATCTGGTCTACTTGCAGTTAGATATAACAATGAGCCTATCATGCCTCTATAACTAGTATTATCCACACTCTTTCCCTTAGGATCAGAGTCTAGTTTAGTGGCTGTTGCCATGGGTTTTTGCAACTGCACAGTCTTGAAAGTCAAACCTTCTTAAAAGATCATTAATATACTTTGACTGGTTAATGAAAATACCAGTCTCAGTCTGTTTGACCTGCAAGCCTAAGAAATAATTTAATTCACCCATCATGCTCATCTGATACTTAGACTACATAAGTTTGCTAAACTTAGCACACAACTTTTCATTAGTAGAGCCAAATATGATATCATCAACATAAACTTGAACTAAAAGCAATTCACCTTTTATCTTTCTAAAGAGTAAAGTTTTGTCAATTGTACCTCTTGTGAAGCCATTTTCAAGAAGAAATTTAGACAAAGTCTCATACCATGCTCTTGGTGCCTGCTTTAGTCCATAGAGTGCCTTGTCAAGTTTGTAGACATGATTTAGAAACTTTGGATCAACAAATCCAGGTGGCTGTTCCACATACACTTCCTCATCAAGTTTGCCATTTAGAAAAGCACTCTTTACATCCATCTGGTATACCTTGAATTTTGAATGAGCTGCAAATGCAAGAAACATTCTTATTGCTTCCAATCTTGCTACAGGTGCAAAGGTCTCATCATAATCAATGCCTTCTTCCTGAGAATAACCCTTGGCCACCAGTCTTGCTTTATTTCTTACAATCATACCAGATTCATCTAGCTTGTTTCTGAAAACCCATTTTGCACCAACAATAGATCTATCTTTAGGTCTTGGTACCAGTTTCCAGACTTTGTTTCTCTCAAACTCATTTAACTCCTCCTGCATTGCAATTACCCAATCAGGATCCTGTAAGGCTTCTTCAACCTTCTTAGGTTCATTCTTTGAGAGAAAGCAACTATACAAGCATTCATTTTGAATTGATCATCTAGTTCGAACACCACTATTTCGATCACCAATAATCAAATCTTCAGTATGATCCTTTGTCCATTTTCTAACAGGTGGTAGATTGCCTCTGCTAGATTCTCCCCCTAAGTTAGTGGTATCTCTTGTAGAAGAATTCTCTCTACCTTCAATAACTCCCCTTTGATCAATAGATTCAATATTGCTATTAGTTACTGATCTTTCCTCAGTAGACTCTGAAAGATCAGTTCCTGATGGAGTAGACTCTGATTAGCTAGTTTGCTCCTGATGATCACTGTGTTCTCTTTGATTTATTTGCTCCCCCTCAACAGTAGCATTCCTTTGAGAAGCAATAGAAATTCCTTCTGGAGAACCTTCATCATCACTGGAGAGTATCTCAGAATTCTTCAGATTTTCAAATTCCAATTTGTCATGGCTCTCATCAGTTTGCAGAATTCTAAATTTCTTATCATCAAATGCAACATGAATTGATTCCATAACAATGTGAGTTCTGAGATTATAAACTTTGAAGGCCTTTGATGCTGAATATCCTAGAAAGATTGCTTCATCCGATTTGGCTTCAAATTTTCCAAGTTGTTTTGGATGAACTTTTAGGACATAGCATTTGCATACAAAGATGTGAAAGTATTTCACACTTGGTTTCTTTCCTTTGATCATCTCATAGGGAGTTTTTCCATGACTATTTACCAAGGTACAGTTTTGAGTGAAACATGCAGTGTTAATAGCTTCTGCCCAAAAATAGGTTGGAAGTTTTGCATATGCAAGCATGGTTCTTGCTGCCTCTATGAGAGTCCTGTTCTTTCTTTCCACTACACTATTTTGCTGAGTTATACCAGGTGCAGAAAACTGTTGAGTAATTCCATTGTCTGCACAAAAATTCTCCATTGTAGAATTCTTAAATTCTGTACAATTGTCACTCCTAAGTACTTTGACTTTGTACTCAGAGTTATTCTGAATATTCTTGACAAGTTCAATGATTTGCTGAGGAGCTTCATCCTTCTTGTGTAGAAAGAACACCCATGTGAACCTTGTGAAATCATCCACTATCACTAGAGCAAATCTTTTCTTGCTGATAGACATAATGTTTACTGGACCAAACAGATCAATATGTAGCATGTGAAATGGTTCAGTAATTGAATTTTCAGTCTTGCTCTTGAAAGTGGTTCTTCTTTGCTTTCCAAGCTGACATGCATCACAAAGTCCATCTTGAACATAATTTGCCTGAGGTAGGCCTCTCACCATATTATGCTTAACAAGTTGATTAAGCTTCTTGAAGTTGAGATGTGAGAGTTTCTTGTGCCAATTCCAGCTTTCATTACTTGTTGCTTTGCTGTAGAGACATCTAACAATTCCTTTAGATGTATCACTTAAGTTGGCTTCATATATGTTACCATGTCTTTGACCAGTTAATACAATGTCTCCATTTTGTATATTCAAGATTTTGCATCCTTCTCTGTCAAAGATTGATTTGTAACCTTTATCACCCATTTGACTTATGCTTAAAAGAGTATGTTTCAAGCCTTCAACCAGTGCTACGTTTTCTATGATGACATTCCCCAAAACAATTGAGCCATATCCCAGAGTTTCTCCTTTGTTGCCATCTCCAAAAGATATTATTGGTCCAGCTTTCCTTTCAAACTTTGTAAGCAGGGACTTCTTTCCAGTCATATGTCCAGAACATCCACTGTCCAAGATAATTGAATGCTTCTTTCCTGTGCCCTGCAAACAAAAAGTAACTAGTTAGAATTTTTTAGGACCCAACTTTGATTGAATCCTTTCTTACTAGATTTAGAAACAACAGGCTTTGAAGATTTTGCCTTTACTTTACCTGTTGCAGAGTCAATCTTAGACTCTGATTTCACAAACTGTTTGTGACTAGGAGTTTCAGATTTCAAAGAATAATAGTCATAATACAGTTCATGATATTCTCTACACATGTAAATGGAATGAAGTAAACTACCACAATGATAACAAGCTTTTTGTGGTTGGTATTGAATTTTCTGAGTCTTGGGGAATCTGGACTCAGTTTTCCAAAAAGGTTTTTGATTGCAGTTTAGGGCCAAATGATTATGATTTCCACACTTATAGCATTTTTTTCTAGGTGCATCAGGTACATTCTTGTGATTATTCTCTTTGTTAATACCTTCTTTTCCATTCCTATTTCTCTTGATCTTGCTAGACTCTGAAAGACCATCTAATCTCTGTTTCAACTGAGACTTAGACAGAAACCCTATGTTTACATTCTTAGGTTTCTCTAAAACTTTCTCATCTGAATTACTATTGTTAATCCTTTTGTGTACAACAGGGGTACCTTTTGAATCAACAAATTTAACATGATTAGGTTCAGAAACAATTTTCTTACCTTCAGATTTAGATGTGCTAGCTTCTACTTTACTATCATCATTGACAATAGCTACTTTTTCTTCTTGTCTAGCCTTATCAAAACCTAAACCATTAACCTTACCACGAATTCCACTTTCAAAGATTTCTATGGTCTTTTTACCAGAATTGTTAATGGTCTTTATCACATCTCTCTCTTCTTCTAGTTCTTTTCTGACATAGTCATAAGCCTCAAGAATAACACTATAATCATGCTTAGCTTTATCAGAACTTAACTTGTATTCTTCCATTTGAAATAACTCAGATTCAAGAAATTTATTTCTATCAACTAATTTATCATTCTTAACCTTAAGTTCATCTCTTTCACAAGTAAGAATTCTAAAATTAGTCATAAGATTCTTAAACTCAGCATGGATAGATCTAATTTCATCAGAATTTAAGTTATCAAATGAATCAAGAGAGTGAAGTGATACCTTAACAGAGGATGGAGAAGTTTTCTTTGGAGATCCAGGTTTGTCTGAAACATTTGCCATCAGTGCAATGTTGTCATAATCCAATTCATCTTCAGAATCACTGGAATCAGCCCAATCCTTCTGTGTGACCATAAGTGCATTACCCTTTCCTGAATTCCTAGGCTTCTTACACTCACTAGCAAAGTGTCCAAGCTCGCTGCAGTTAAAGCACTTGATCTTGGCCTTATCAAGCTTGATAATTGTACTTTTGCCTTTGTCACTCTTCTTCTCCTCCTTCTTTTGAAAAGGTCCTTTGCTAAATCTTTTCATGTTGAATCTTCCTTTCTTGAAAGCTTAAGCAAACATAGCAAAGAGTTCCTGCATCTCAGATTCAGAATCATTGTTGTTAGAGTCCATATCAATAGTCTCTGACTCAGAACTTTCTTTGCTTTTCTTCTTCCTTGAGTTCTTTACAGCAGTCTCTTCATGCTGTTCTTCCGGAAGCTTCTTTAATTCAGATTGAGCAGTAAGTGCAACAGTCTTCATCTTTCCTTCACTCCTGCTCTTTTTCTGCTGCTTGTCAAGTTCATAAGCTCTCAATTTTCCATACACTACCTCTAATGATATCTCATCCAGATCATTAGCTTCCTCAATCGCAGATATCTTCTCATTGTAAAAATCAGGCAAAGCTTTCATGAACTTTGTATTCATATCCTCCAAGTCATAATATTTACCATGCATGGCCATCTCATTGATGAGTTTTGTAAACCTATCAAAGGTATCAGTAAGTGACTCACCAGACTTGGATTCAAAGTACTCATACTGTTGTATAAGTAGTGTCCTTATATTCTCCCTGACAGGCTTAGTTCCTTCACAGTGAACCTTAAGATTGTCCCATATATCCTTAGCAGTTTTACAAGAGAGAATATAGTTAGTGAGAACAGAATCAAGACTGTTGAATAATATGTTTCTCACTTTAGCATCTTTAAGATTTTGGCTTCTCTACTTTATGTTCTGGAATAACTTGACCATCAACAGTTGCTTGTCCAACAATCTTTGTTGGGATAAAAGGTCCATCTCTAATTCTGTCAAGATAATCAGGATTTGTTGCTTCCAGATGATGCAACATCTTTACTTCCCATAGAGTATATTCGTTTCCCTTGAGCAAAGGAATCTTAGTATTCCCATCCTTGTAACCAGACATGATTGCAGATCTTTATGATTATTCGAAATCAACCTGCTCTGATACCAATTGTTAACTCGAATAACTTGTAGAAGGGGGGGTTGAATACAAGTTATATAATCGTGTCTGATTTTTGCTTGGTTATATAAACAAGAATAAACGAATGAATCAAATTCTGTTTGTATTAAATAATCAAATACAAACTCTACCAAAGGTGTACAAATACCTTTAGTAGCTGTTGACAAAATAAAACTCTCTCTCTGTTTGTTTCGAACTCTCGAATACAAACCTTATACAGAGCTACGCATACAAAATCACGATTCCTCTCACGTACACTTTTTACAATGATATAGAGAGAGTATTTATAATGCTTCCTATCAACTAATCATAGAAAGATAATCTATACATGACAATGTTCTGCCGTCCAGTTGATAGTTTCCATCAATAGAAAATTCTTTCCTTCATAAAATCTTCTTGCTTGTTCCTCAAACAAAGATCCTGTTTTATAGCACTTGCCAGTTTCTGTAGCATCCATAATGACATCATCAGTAACACGACTGATATCAGGATTCCATCTTGCATCAGGATCTGACCATCCCATCAGTACTTGATCAGTATTTGACTTGATGTATCAGGATTCAATCTCAGTTCCTGACATGTAGTACTCGATGCACTGTTCATTCCTGACTAAACTTTACAGATAACTGTCTAACACATATTTTCTATACAAAGTGCTAAATCCATTATAAATCAGGATATACAAGAAGTATAAGTAAAATTCTATTCTTAACATCACAACTCATGAATTATTCCTAACACTTATGGTGAAAGCCAAGGGGTAAGGGCAAGAGTGGAAGAATTATGAAAGGGCAAGGATAATGTGGTAAAAACAAACAAAAGAAAAACCAAACAAATATCAAACCAAGCTTCTTAGATACTTCTTGCACAAGAACCAAGGATCCAACACAGCCATACATCTGATCTTATCTTGTAAATATCATTATATCAAAGTTGGATAGGTCAATATTGGATCAAAAGTGAAGAAAAAGCAAGAAACACACCATTCCACACAAACTGCCCAGCGGGAATAGCTTTGAGAGCAAAATTCATAACCCAAGATCTAAAGCTCTTAAAATCACCAAATTTTAACCATAGCTTCTCCACTCTATGGGGAAGATTCATTCAAAATTTCATGGCAACAAAGTAGTATAGCCTAGTCAAATCCATGCTCAAAGTTGGAGAATCAAATCTGCCCAGTTTCTGTCCAGTGGGAAAAACGGGATCAAAACCATAGCTAGGAAGCTTTTTTTTTGGTGATCTATATCTCAAATCAAAGCTTATGAAGAGGTCAAGATGTGGTAAAAAGTTGAGAGCCAAACTCTTATTTTTCGATTTGTTATGAAGTTTACAAGATTGATGATGAATAGTGAATCTTAGAAACTAACTTTAGTTTTCTTGGTTCTTTGAAAGATCTAAGCTATACTAAGGTGATACAAGGACCAAACAAGGTTTATTAAGGCTTTTACAAGATCAAGGAAGGTATAAACCTGATTACTCTTTTGAGTTTATGATGGATTATGGTTGGTTTTTAGATTAAACTTGTATAAAGCATGAAATCATGGTTGTATAAGTGTTTATAAGTGTTTGGTTGATTATGGAAGTGTTTGGTGCTTGTAACCATGGCTGGTATGATGACCACATGGTGTAGGGTTGGGTATATGTGTTGGATGTTGGATTTGGAGGAATTATAAAATGGAAAGTATGAAAATATAGCCGTTATAATGTCCGATTTTCGTTAAACCAAAAAGATACCCTGTTTTTGGCACCCATACTCGTACTGTAGGGTTCTGTCCAGAGCACCAACTGACCATGAAAGGATAGATCTTGGTTCATAGATCGTTTTGATATAAAGTACGTCAAAATCTGATGAATGGTTTAGGAGAAAAGGGAGTTTTAGTGAAAGACGTTCGAAAACCGAGAAAACGTAGTTTGTGTGACAACTTTGAGGCTATAATTACCATACTTAAACATTTTTAAATATTATGAAATTTTGGGATATTGTAGTAGGGTGGTCAGAGAGCTATTACCAGTTGACCTTAGGTCAAAATTCGAAATTTATATTTTATGAGGATTTTCACAGTCGAGAGGGGTTGTTAAGAAAATGGTGTAAATAGTTAAAACTTTGATTGAGTCTAAAAATGGTTAAGTTCTTGGAACTTTTGGTACATAAAGGCTATTTTAAACATATATTATGTGTCAAGGATATTATTATATAAAGTTTAGGAGGTTAAGTGTAATATATTCTAACGATGATCCTTTTCGTGTTTATAGAAACTCAGGACGAACCACGAGCCATGCCGCTGGGATATAGAGATCGAGGCAAGATTTCTTTTATCCTTATTTTGATAAACTGTTTATGTTCAAAGGAAATGGTTTTGGTGGATAATATATGAATCTTATATGATGAGATGATTAGGGATATATTCCATGTTTACTGAGATTTTTTAGTATGGATTATGGATATGGATACGAATATGGATAGAGCGAATATACTTTTTGTTTTAAAGGGATATTAAAGAATGGTATCAATTGTTATCTAGAGTTATATGTTTATAATATTATGTTAAAAATATTCTTTTTAAATAATTGTGATTTAATAAATATTATTTGATTATTATTTAATACTTTTAAAATAGATGGAATATTTTATGTATATAAGAGCGTATTTGATTTCATTGAATACTGAAGAGATGTCTGAGTCATAATCAAAGTATTATGACATATATATTTTTAAAGGTGATGATAAATGGAAATGGAAATGATATATGTGAATGGAAATGTGAATGGAAATGGAAATGGAAAAATGGAAATTATGGAATGGTGTTTTATAAATGGAATAATGATTTTTCAAAAAGGGGGATTGCAACAGAAAGCGTAAGAGGCTGTGTGCGGCACAGTCCAGCACTCATTATTTTATTCCGGCCCATGTGTTGCCGATGGAGGATGTAGTGGAGAACCTTCCTCCAGGAGGATGTAGTGGAGAACCTTCATCCAGGGATGTTTGACATTCCTTCTACTAGTAGTAAACAAGGAGCGGGTACGATTAGGCGACTGATCATCGTCCTAACGTATCTGGCACTAGCGGATATCCCCAAAACTTTTAAAAGAAGAATTGATAATGGTTACAATTTTAAATACTGAAAAAGGGAAAAATGGTATGAAATTATGGAATTGTTTTTATGGATGGAAGAGAAATTGATTTTATATTATTTTTATATAATTGTTGTATAAAAGGAAATGGAAAGATTATATTGAGAGATTTATTTCAAATGTTATATTATCTTGAGATATTATACTGAGATGATGTATTGATTATTATCTTGTTATAGAAGAGAAACTGATATTATATTATATTAGAAGAGAAACTGATATTATATTGTTCTATATTTCTTTTCTTATAAAGAAAAATGGATGGTGTATTTAATAAGTAAGAATTATTTCTTTTCTTAAGGAATATGATGGGTTTTCTGTTTATTAATATATATATATATATATATATATATATATATATATATATATACTTTCATTGATGCTAGTTTACAAAAAAAATTATCTTGCTGAGCTATTATAGCTCACTCTTGCTACTTATGTATATAACAGCTAGGTCAAATGACGATACTCCACACTACACCCCGCAAAAGGGTAAGGGAAAGACGACCTTTTGAGAGAGTGCTGGCGCCTATCCCTGAGGTAGCTGATAGACAGATGGGTGTTGGTAGACTTATGTGTATTAAGTGTGTAAGTTGAGAAATAAACTTTTGGTTGTTGAAATGCTTCCTGTAGAAGCATTATTCAACAATGTTCTTAAGTAAGATTCTGGGTTGTAATAACTGCTTAAATTTAAACTTATGATATTGTGGATGTTGTTCTCTGAGCATATGACTTGTGTGTAATATTATTAAGTGTGGGGTCTATTGTGTGAGTTTCATTGTGCATTTATATTTCAACTGCCCAGAGTATAGTGTTATTAAATGGAAATTGGTCCGTGACGGCCTGGATTCATGATCTCGGATTTGGGGCTATCACAAGTAGGGTAGAATCTCCAGTCATGTGCCTAGAACAGCCACTATCCAGGTACCAAAGACTCTTTCTGTTTCCCTGCACACATCAAAACCAAATCAAGTTGATTTTGGTACCCAAGTTTTCTTGGGTCCTGCCTTGTTAGCCGTTTTCTTGCCCTTCAAACCCTTTTCGCCCAAGAGTTCAGATTTAGTTAAATAAACCTTAACTCTAGGTGTTGGCCTTTGAAAAACAGGGCTTGATACTTGCTCATATGCATTATAACTAAACGTAGAGTTATGCATAGTTTGTGCAAACATGTTATTCATCATCCATGGCATCTGTGGCATATTAAAAGCATTGTAATATGGATTATGAAGGATTTCGAGCATCAAATGCAGCGAAATTAAACGCGAAAAAAAATAAAAATCGAAACCCTACCACAGGATTCATGCAAAAACATGATATTTAATTCGGAGTTAAATGAATACCTTAAAGAAGCTTTACAAATTGATGATAGATGGAGGTCCAAAGCAATCACCACGCAGCCCACTTCGAGATCTACGTTACCAGAGTAGTCCACACAAACGCTTGATCGTCCGACGATCACCGGAGCCGGTACTAGCATAAGAACCTCCCCCCCCCCCCCCCCCGCTCTCTCTCTCTCTCTAGCCTCTCACACATTTTAAGCAGCTAGGGTTTTTTTTCTCTAAAAACCAATTGCAAAAGTGTGTTCCTAAACAATACATCATAATGTATTTATAGGGAAGAGAGATTGGGCTAAAACCCAAAATCGAATTGGGCTTCTCAAACCCATTCTGATTTGGTTTTAAAATTAAATTCTAATTCTATTTAATTCTAATTAAGACCAGCTCAATAAATTAAATTTCAAATTTCAAATTTAATAATTTCATTTAAATTCGTAATTTAAATTAAAACTCCTTTTAAACGTTCTTAGTGTGTAACCCTTTAGGTTATTATTACGTTGGCAATAATTCTAACATCCAATAATAAAATTATAAACAATGAGTGGCATCTAGTAATTCATCAATGCTACCCAAGTAATAATAATAATTGGTGATCCAATTAAACCTTTCGTGATATAATGTTTTCGTGTAATATAATCCCTTTAAACAAATATTACAGATTAAACTCAAGGCATGTTTTTAGTCATCCTCTTTAACATTTAATCCGGGTTTCCTTGATCAGTGAGTAGACTATTAAAACAAATCAATATTTGAGCATGACCATGCATTTTCATAGTCTCACTCAGTAAAGAGGCCAATAATATCTCTTCTACCAATAGGAGGGTTAAATCCTATATCTATCATTCATATTTCTCATACGACTCATGATATACCCGATGTCCACTTTTATCATCACCCGGTCAAATGTAACTTTTAAGTTAGTCAAAGTATATTAATCCTCGTATAGAAATATAATGATCTCAAGTCTAAGGATCATTACACCATTATCACTATGAGTCTTTCTAATGACATTATCAACATGTAGAATCTCATTGTGGGTCAATTAGTGCCATGTATAATATTACATGCACCTATGTTCTTGACTTTAGTATCACTATACCTATGATCAATGAGATGTGGTCATCAGTCAACAAACATACTAATCTTTATGCATTATAATTGTCCCATATTAATAATGCTCGATTAGGGATATTTAGGAATATAAACACTATTCTTATAATCTCATTTTTAAGTCACTGTTGATGAGTGGATTTCGTAACAACTTCTGTGAGGTTCTCGGTGAGTTGTAAGGCTAGCGATCAACTGTTCAATGGAAGATTTGGGTTGTGTTTGTGGGGGTGAGCTGAGCTCGAGGGTGTCTCCAATAATCTCAGATGCCTTTAGAGAGAATTAGAGAGCTAAATTCGTCTTACCCTCAAGGTGCCTACGTATCCTTTATATAGGAATCAAGCTCACATAGTTCTAATGTGAAACTAATTCTGCTGGAATAGCTGTATTCGATTTCCTAGTTCGTGTTGGACTCAGGTTCCTTTAGAGCCTTTCACAAACTAGTTGGTGAAATAGAGTAGAACTCGAGTTCGTACCCCATTATAATTCTCTCGCATATCAGAGATATTCTAGGATCATCTGCGCCCTAGAATTATACTCCAATAATAATTCATTTACCTGTTCTAGATAGCTTCTAGAACGTTCTGTCGATTACTCTTAGGAACCTGGTGCTTAGGAACCTCTCCTTAGGTATCTGTACCTGCACAAATAAAAAACATATTAAGCTGGATGGCTTATTTGATGTCTTCATACGCTCTCGACGCTCTCTGTGGCTGTTACTATTCTAATTTGAACTCTTCTGCTAGGAGGAACCTGGTCCTTTGGTAATCTGATCAGCTTCCAGGCCTTCGGGAACCTCCTAATCTTCATAGTTGCTTGGTCATTCCTCTGTCTGATACTCAATTCTTTATATCTGATCTTCATGTCTTGTACTGGATCCATCTTCTAGCTTGTATGAATTAAACCCTAGGGCTTAATGGGCCTAAATTCAGCCCATGGTGATTTTGGGCACAACAAGTACCCCCCGGTTCCTTGAAGTCATGTAATGTGAAAGGATCCTATCTTGCTCTCTGATCATGGGTTCAATGCTGAATCATTGTCCTTTCAATACCTTGCTTTAATATCATATATCCAAGCCTACATGAGCTAATTCGGCGTAGGAAATAGGACATAAAATATTTTCAGCTAATACGTCTTTGGTCAGCTTCCTTTCCCATCAAGGAACCTGTTATCCTGCTATTTTCTTCTGAATTTTCTTCAAATTACAGCTCTCAAAATCAACATATAGTCCTCATTCAACTTCCCGGGTAACGTGACTGATTGTTCAACATTATCACGTTTCCAAATTTATAAGGGAAGATAATGGTTGGCAGCAAATGTCTTAGAGGGATAATTCAAAATTCGAATTAACCTTATCAATTACCAAAGCTGCGTTATTGTTGGTGTTTCTAAGATATACACGCCTCCTGCGCGTGTACCTCCTCACTTACCACTCCAGTAATTCTCTGCCATGTGTATGGGGCTGTCCCCTATTTACCTTGATTATATAAACACATTTCTACCTCCAGATCCAATTTTACCTTTACTAAAATCCTGTGAAAAAACTGTTAGGCCGAATACACAAATATAATCAAGATTTGTATGAGAGATTAACAAGAACACACGTTTTAACAATTAAAATTGTTTGGAATTAATAATTCCTCTCTTAGTGATGTAAACTATCACAGAGAGCTGCTTAGGTTACAATGAATAATTATTCGTTGTTCGATACCCTTCTAGGGTTAACCTAACTGTATTTATAAAACATACAGCTGCTATACAATCGTAAAATTGATACTCCTATAAATCAGCTATACAATTGATATCAATCACGATTGCTACACGTCTCTTTAGTCAACACAATCTCTTTGACAGCTATCCAATCTTCAAAGATATTGCTTCCATAATTATCTTCAATTATTCTTCAAACACTGTTGACCTGTAGACGCTTCCTCAGACAGAGTTTAACAAACTCTGTCGAGCTTCCATCCGTCAGCGTTTAACTAAACTCTGACCGGTTCCAGCTAAACTCTGATTTATCACTGTTACACTTAAACACTGATTAATACATACATCAATTATATCTAACAAACTCCCCCAACTTATTCATTAGCAAAAATGCACAAGTTAACAGTAATTGATTATGTCAAAATAAAATAGATAAATGCAGTGTTTAACAAATAATCAGAGTTTAAACTTCTACTTAAACAAAATCTACAGAAAGCAAGAAATTCTTACAGAGCATCATTCATCTAATCTCCTCAACATCTGGTGTTGTTCTGAGATAATCAATTAGCAATCTTCTTTTTGCATTCTCAAGTTCCATCTGCATAATCTCTTTCAGCTTAGGATCCTCTTCACCAGTTTGATAGATAGCAGATCTCAGAGAATAGATTTTGTTTCTTCTCATCTCATTACCCAGTCTGATGAATTGTGCTCTTTCTGATTCTGAATTAAAGTCCAAGACAGTTATACCAATATATGTCTTCAACTTAGCACTATTCTTCTTCATTTCTACAATCTTTCCTTGATAATCTCTGTACTTCGGAACATACGCACCTGTGTATTTTACACCTCTGCATGCCATATTATGCAGCATCTTATTTCTTAACACATTTGCAGCTCGATGAGTTCTTTGATTTTTCACCTTGAAGATGTATAGAACATACTCCAATTCTTCATAATACTTCAGATCAAGATCAAACTCACCAATTTTATACACTGTTCCATCAGCCATGAAGTACAAGAGAAAATCCTTCTCCAAACTCTTTTGATGAACCAACTGTACTGACTCCAATCTGTCTAAATTCTCTTGAGTAACACCAAGACCTGGAACAGCCAATGATGAAGGATCTCTAGGACCAGTATACATCCTATTTTCTCTGTGAGAGCCCATACCAGATTTATCTCTACCAATTTTTCCTGTTAATCCTCTACCATGTAGAAAATCAGTAGTCCCTCCAGTCATCTGATTTGGATCATGAAGTGTAGGTTTTCCAAACACTGATTTCATCTGGTTAGATAGAGGTATCAATGCAACTTGTATATCAACAGAGGTTGTATTTTCTTTCTTTACAACATGTGTAGCAACAGAGGTTGTACTTTCTTTCTTTGAAACTTTCCTTTCTTCAGCAATGCCTTTTAGCTTTTGCTTAGCTTCTGCTTCTGTTGGTTTTTTGGACACTTGCATCCTTTGATCATTACCAACATTTTCTTTGATGATAATGCCTTTAAGAATAGGCCTAGCAGCTTTTACATTCCTCTTAATTTTGCCAGACTTCAAAGCTTTCTGATGCTCTTCTTGAAGATTTTTCTCCTCAGCTTGAATGTCTGCAAGTGTGACTCCTTCTTCATTCTCTTCAATGAACAATCTAGCAGCCAACTCTTCATCAGTCTGTGGATTTTTAGTAAATAGCAAACTCCTGGTGTTTGAAGTACCCTGAGTATCAGTGTTTATTCCATCAGACTTTGACTTAGAATTGTTGCTAGCTTGTAAACTCTTATCAACAACCCTTGATCTTAAACTCTTCTGACCTCTTGCTCCTCCATCTCCAGCATCATTCTTCTGAGTCAGAGTTTGAGACTACCTGCATTTAGACTTAGCAAATCTCTCCCCCTTTTTGACATCATCAAGGATTAGAATTGATGTAATCAGCTCCAAGGAGGTAGCAATCGAATCAATTTTCTCATACAAGATAGTCTGATTCTGTTCAACCTGTCTTAGTCTTTGAAACAGAGTTTCTTGAGCTTTAGAAAACTTCTGATGCTTGAGTTGATTCTCTCTCTACATAGTCATATCTCTTGCAACAACTTCAGCCCTGAGATTAGTAATAGATTTTTTAGAATCATCAAACCTGTGATTCAGTGTCTTGACTTGAACTATGGTTTCTTGCAAACTAGAGAGAATGTCTGGATTTGAAATTGAGTTAGCAGCCTTCTTCACAAACTTAGCTGCTCGACCAGCAGGAAAAATACAATCATCTTGATACCAATCCCTTGAAAATTTATCAAAATATTCTGCCTCAACAACATGTGCATCTGAGGGTTTATCAAAAGGTGTGTGCTTTCCTGTAGTGTGTACTGGTACACTCTGAGTATAATTAGACTCTTCACTTTCTTCATCTTCAACATTCACAACTGTATCTATAACTGGATCAATATTGTCAACAACATTCTCTGCAATAGTTTCTGCAGGTTCATCATTCTCTGCAAGTTGCTTTCCAGAATCAACAGACTGTGCAATATCAACAGTCTTTGCAATGTCAACAGACTTTGCATCCACAGGCTCAGAGATTACAGCCTTGGTGACTTGCTCAACTTCTTCACCTTTTTCAGAAACCTGGTGAGCATAAGAGAATAACTCAATATGTGTAGCTACTGTTTCATCAAGTATTACAGTTGCTTGATCTGCTACACCAGTGTCTTGAGAATATGCAAGTACAGGTGAAATTGGAACTTGAATAGAATCAGAGAATGGTATGAAAGTGTCAACAATATCATCCAATATGGGAAAATCATCTCTGTGTTCATCATCCATTTGTATATCTGCAGGTGTGTGCACAGCTTTTTCTGCAGTATCTATCTCAACAGCAGGTATCTCTTTAGGGATTACCTCTGGAGCTTCAGTATTCATTTCTTCATCAGATTCAGCAATAATTAGCAACTTTCTTCTTCTATAGGTTTGCACCTCAACTATTACCTCTTCTGCCTCAGAGGTTGACTCTTCATCTACATCAACAATTGATGGTGATGGTGACCTATTTACCCTTTCCTTCCTTTCCTTTCTAGCCCTCTTAGCTCTAGCAGAGCTATGCCTTGAATTATGTGCAGGATGCTTTGTTCTACCTCCACATTTTGGTTTAGATGGTTGTTGGTCATGTTGAGATTGAGTTTGTGGTTGAGGTTCAGTGTTTGTGTTTGTTGGAACAGTGGTTGGTTCATGATGATTAGGTTTAGATGGTCGAGGTTGGTCAGTGTTTGCAGGATGTTGTAGTTGATCAGTGTTTAAAGGTTGGTGCTCAGGTTGTTGTGGGTCTTGAGGTTGATTAAGAAAATTTTGTAGAGCAAGAGGTAAAACTAGATCAGGCACTTCCTTGGTTGCATCCTTGTTAGTCAAATCAGAGAATATTCTCTTATTGACTTTGAAGGGCTGAATTACATCATCCTCAGCAATTGCAATATTGGGCACACATGTAGTAAATAATAATTGACAGAATCTAGCAAAGTAGATAGTAGTAGACTCTGACAATCTATCACCTATATTCATTAAAACTAGTCTACCAAAATCGAAATTACTTCCATAGAGAAGAGAATACCAAATTTGGAGACTGTCCATAGGAATTGCATCCTAGTTGGTGACCTTCTTGCCAAAAGCCCTAGTTATACAGTCGAAGAAGAAACTCCACTCCTTCCTTAGCTTTGGCCTCTTCACATTTCCCAGCCTGGCAAGAGAATCTGAATAGCCCATTTGCTGCAACATCTCTCTCAGAGTATTTTCAGGAGCAAGACTGTAGGAAGTGTGAGTGTCAAAACCCATCGTTTTTCTGACAGTAGTTGGAGTGATAACATAGTCTTCTCCCTCATATGTGAAAATAATAGACGGAGTCCCATTCTCTCCTCCATCGTCATAAACAGAATTTTGCCAGAAAATAGCAATCTGAGCAGCCGAACGTGTTGGTGGCTCAACCAGAGCTTGACCAATCTCCGAATCCCTTAAGAAGTTCTGAATCAAATATTAGAAACGAACAAGAGTCCAAAAGTAGAAAAAGGTTTGGTGGCCATTAGAACAATTTGAGAAGAAAATAAAAGAGAAACTGATGTATATGAAAAGTGTTTGCTAAAATTCCCAAGTGAAAATATGAAGTAACTGAGTAATTGTGTAAAAAAGTAATTGTGAGTGGTTGTGAGAGTGTATGTGTGAATATGAATCGTGTAAGTAAAATGATGAGATATGTAATGAAAAATTAAACTCAATCATTTTAACCTTGAAACACGCAACCAGTTACCATGTGTGAGTGGGACACGATCCTAGAGATTTGTGTGAGTGGGATACGTGGCACAAAATTAGCTGAACAGCTTTGCATGCTCAGGAATTATAGCAATAATTACTACTACTCTTTCTCTCTCATTACTGACAGACTTTAACACATCTACACTCATTAACAGTTGTCAAAACTCTTTTTACCCCAAATTTGAAATTATTTGAAATAAAATATACCTTAGAGTATTAGACAAAATCCATCAGCGTTTGTCAATTCTCCAACGTCATTATTGTAACACTTTCAAAAACTGCACAGGTGTGAATATATGTGTGTGTATAGCAGAGTTTACTAATCCAATTTTTAGAGCATCTAATATTTCATAAAATCCATAAAAATAAATCAGTATACACTGGATACACAAACTCTCATAGTAAACACTGAATGTTTGATGAATGCTAAACTCTGTTGAAAATTTATATACATAAACTCTGAAATAACTTATACCCCCTGCTAAATAAAAATTGACAAAAAGAATAAATGCAGATTTTTTTTTAACATAAGTTGTAACTAGTCACCAAAAATCCTATAATTTTAGTCCTTATCATTTTGACAAGTTCCTGGGTCTTCCTAACCTCTGACCAGTCACCAAAAATCCTAGAATTTTAGCCCTTATCATTTGATAAGTTCCTGGGTCATCCTAGTCTTTGACTAGTCACCAAACATTAGAGAATTTTAGCCCTTATCATTTGATAAGTTCCTGGTTCTTCCTGATCTTTGATTAGTCACCAAAAATTAGAGAATTTTAGCCCTTACTATTACCAGCAAGTTCCTGGTTCTTCCTAGATACAACATCATCAGAAAGAAATTCTAACATCCTATATACAACTTCTTCGGGAGTTTACTGATTACAACATCTAACCAAACAGAGTTTAACTAACAGAGTTTAGAAGTCATCAACATCAGAAGTTATTCATGAGAGGCAATGCACATTGTATTAACAGACTTAGGGTTTAGGATGGATAAACTAAGAGATGCTATAAATATGAAACAGTATCATTCTTGTGTTAATTGTCTGCACAGTCTAAGATTAGATCACAAATAACTTAGAAAGATTCATGATTAATAAGTGAGAATCATGCTTCATACAGTTTTCTTCATCGGTGTTCATATCAGACAATAACATTATCAGAGTTTATCAGAGTTTATTCAACATGTTAACAGTGTTTGACCGACAGAACATGCTAACAGAGTTTAACAGTATACGAACAGAGTTTACATTGTAGAGTTTAAAAACAGAGTTCACATAGCAGTTAACACATCACAGAAACATAAGTAATGCATTACACAAGTAAAATTTTGAGTCTAACCAGTATCTCTAGTCAAAACTAGAGACCATTCCAAGTTCATTTACCAGCCTTATAAATATAGCTTCACTCAATGGCTTGGTGAAGATATCTGCTAGCTGTTGGTCTGTAGACACAAAATGAAGCTCAATATTTCCTTCCTCTACATGTTCTATGGTAAAGTGATATCTTATGCTGATGTGCTTGGTCATTGAATGATGTACTGGATTACCTGTCATAGCAATAGCACTTTGATTATCACAGTAAATAGTAATCTTACTGTACCTCAATCCATAATCCAGCAATTGATTCTTCATCCATAGAATCTGTGCACAACAGTTACCAGCTGCAATATACTCTGCCTCAGCTGTAGATGTAGAAATTGATTTCTGTTTCTTGCTATACCAAGAAACTAGTCTGTCACCCAGAAATTGACAACTTCCACTAGTGCTTTTTCTATCTATCTTACAGCCTGCAAAGTCTGCATCAGAGTAACCAAGAAGCTTGAAATCTGATTCTCTGGGATACCACAGCCCTAAAGTAATGGTGCCCTTGAGATATTTAAAAATCCTTTTCACAGCTGTGAGATGTGGTTCTCTGGGGTCTGCCTGAAATCTTGCACAGAGACAAGTTGCATACATGATATCAGGTCTACTTGCTGTCAGATAAGGAAGAGACCCTATCATGTCTCTGTAGCTTGTCATATCTACTGAATCCCCTGTATCTTTGTCCAACTTTGTTGTTGTTGCCATGAGAGTTGATACAGATGAGCAGTCAAGCATACCAAATTTCTTGAGAATATTTCTGGTATATTTTGCTTGATTTATGAAAATCCCATCATCTGTTTGCTTCACCTGTAGGCCTAGAAAATAACTAAGCTCTCCCATCATACACATTTGATACCTGGACTGCATTAGCTTGGCAAACTTTGTACAGAGTTTATCATTAGTAGACCCAAAAATTATGTCATCAACATATATTTGAACCAAAAGCAAGTCACTACCAGATTTAAAGTAGAACAGGGTTTTATCAATTGTACCTCTGTAGAACCTACTTTCTAGAAGAAATTGAGCCAAAGTTTTATACCATGCTCTTGGTGCCTCCTTAAGTCCATAGAGTGCCTTATCAAGCCTGTAGACATAATCTGGATATTTGGAGTCCACAAATCCTGGTGGTTGTTCAACAAACACTTCTTCTTCAAGTTTCCCATTCAGAAAGGCACTTTTCACATCCATCTGAAATACCTTGAATTTCTTATGAGAGGCATATGCTAAAAACATTCTTATTGCCTCCAATCTTGCAACTGGAGCAAAAGTTTCATCATAGTCTATTCCTTCCTGCTGTGAATAGCCTTTTGCCACAAGTCTTGCCTTGTTTTTTGTAACAACCCCCTCACTGTCAGTTTTATTCCTGAAAACCCATTTAGTACCAACAATAGATCTATTATTTGGTCTTGGTACAAGGGTCCAAACTTCATTTCTCTCAAATTCATTTAACTCCTCCTGCATTGCTGTTATCCAGTCAGCATCTTGAAGAGCTTCTTCTACTTTCTTTGGTTCAGATTGTGACAAGAAAGCATGAAAAAGACATTCATTTATTGTTGCACTCCTTGTCCTTACTCTTGCATCTGGATCACCAATAATCAAATCAGGTGTATGAGATTTTGTCCATTTCCTAGCTGAAGGCAAATGACTTCTCTCAGTATTTGATCCTCCCCCTCGATCCATGTTCTCCTGATTTTCTTGTTGACTTTCTTCATTCTCTAGGGCTCCCCATGAATTTGACTGCTCAGAGTTTGAATTGTCAGATTTTGGACTTTCAGAGTTTGAATCATCAGAGTTTGATCCAGATTTTTCAGTTGACTCACTTTCAGAATTTGAGCCATCACTTTGAAGTGATTCTTCATTCTCCCCCTCAACTGGTTCTCTCCTTGTTTGTGGCTGAGAAGTTTCTTCAGTGTTTACCAGTAGAGGTTCAGAGTTTAGCTCAACAGAGTTTGTCAGTTCAGCCTCATCAGAGTTTACTTCATCAAAGAATAAATCTTCATTTTCAAAGTGTAGTTGATCATGTTCATCAACATCTTCAAGTCCAGTTATTTTCTTGTCATCAAATGACACATGTATTGACTCCATGATCACCTTGGTTCTCAGATTATAAACTCTGAATGCCTTAGTTGATAGTGGATAGCCAACAAAAATTTCTTCATCAGCTTTTAGATCAAATTTTGTCAACTGTTCAGGATGAGTTTTCAGCACAAAACACTTGCACCCAAAAATATGAAAATATTTTAGGCTTGGCGTCTTTTCCCTCACCATCTCATATTGTGTTTTTCCATGCTTGTTGATCAGAGTAGCATTCTTGTAACACCCCCAGATCCGGGGTCAAGGATCTGGTCGTTACGGTCTCAATCTCCATTCACAAACCAACACAAATTATATTACAACCTTGTGACCCAAAACAATAACATAAAACACACCCGTTATAGTCCCAGAGATGAAATCAGAGTAATTACCAAATATTATTAATCGCAAGATTGAGTTCTTACAACCCAAAAGAATCACAATTAACCTCTACGTACTCTTTGCCATCCATTGATATGTGTCATATAATAAGTACATTTGATACTCAGATGCTAACAACTAGCCTACCAATAGCTCTCTCTTCAGCAACGGTAGTTATAACCTCAGCGGTAATCCTCCGACAGCCAACGCCTGCTTGCGCCGAGTGCGCCTTGCACGGGCCGTCTGATCTAGCTGTTGTTGTGACATAATAAATAAACAAGTGTGAGCAATAGCCCACCAATAATAATATAACTGAACAGTGATAATATATACAGTTCAAAAGTATCTTTGAAACCATATGCCATGCATTTTACGGAAATGATGCCAGTATAATGTAAATGATGAAGTTACAAAGTAACTCAAATTATATATTCCATGGAAATATCTGCTATGCAAAAGATAAGCAAGATATCATCATTTATCATAACAGAGGAACTTGCAGGAAAAATATTGCAATTCCAGTTTCAAACACTTTTTCACCCTGCCAACACCGATAGTGTTGCAGAAAATTTCCAACTAGGAAAAACATGAACTAATACGGGAGCATTGCCACACCAGATGCCCTAACGTTTACGATGATCAGTCGTATGTCATGCATCTCATCAGTCGTTCTCTACATGTAGAAGGTAGCTCCGACGGATTTACTTGTCTACCGCCCTCTGGAACTCCTCAGCCAACGGTTGGGCTATTGCTGGGCCGGCGCCACTCGGCCACTTACGCGTCTCCTAGTTCATTTCACATCCATAACCTTGAAATATAAAGTTCGTCCCCCTTTCCCCAAGTATAATACTTGTTGATAAGACTCCACAAAGTAGTCGTATCTAGTTGGAAAGGAAAATTCACCAATATTTCCCAAGCTGCTACTTGTTAATGGATACCGACTTGTTCCAACATTCTTACCCCTCGAATAATGAGTGGGTACACAAGATTCCATGGATAATAGCAACCAAGTTGCGAGTGAAAAGAATAGTTTCAAAGAATCTATGACCGGGAAGTCAACAAGATAAATGACATTTCTCGAGTAAGGTTCCCTTATTATTTGAGAGACAGAATTGAATGAAGAATAGAGTTTCTGAGAACCTTCCTTGATAAAATAATATTAATAATAAGGCTCTGAATTAATGTACAAATATTCGAAGGTCGAAGGTGGTATTTGAATGAAGTAAATCATTTTTAAAACGAGTCAGAAGAATTAAATAAATATTCCAAAGAATATTTATTAAGTGAAAATATTGAATGAATAATCCTAATATAAAATATTACTCGGAATAATCCTCGAATAAATATTCACAAATAATATTCATTAAATAATTAATGAATATTAAATAAATAGTACTTATCAAATAATTATAACTCGAATGGATAGTCGAAATAATATTCACTGAATAAATAGTGAATATTCAGATTAATAATACTTATCGATTAAATAAAATTTGAACGAATATTCGAAATAATATTCACTGAACAAATAGTGAATATTCCAAATAATAATACTTATCGAAGAAGTAATTATCAAGTGATTGTTCGGGGTGATATTCATTGTACAAGTAATGAATATTCACTTAATAATGCTTATTGAAGAAATAATTATCAAATAAATATTCGAAATAATATTCATTGAATAAATAATGAATATTCGAATTAATAATACTGATTGAAGGAACAATTACCAAATGAATATTCGAAAAAAATCTTCAATAATTGAATTGACTTTCAACGGATATTGAAGATAATATTCATTGACCAAAGCAAGCTCAAGTGAATATTTAAAATAATATTTATTGAATAATTTACGTTCGAATGAATATTCAAAATAATATTCATAAATAATCCCAAAGGAATATACAGATAGTATTCATCAGATAAATAATGGAAAATATTTACTTAAATATTTTCCCCTGAAAATAATCTCATTATATCAAGAAATACCGACTCCCGGTCTATACTCGAAGAATGAGATTCAAATGCCCTTCACTTAAGGGTCTTAGCAATGTTCGGCTGATAACCGATACGTTATCTATCTAGCTCATAAGCCAACAATAATTCAAGGAACAAGTATGTGATAGCCCCAGATCCGGGGTCAGGAATCCGGGCCATCATGCTCCAATTTCCATTTATTAACCTTATCACTTTTGATCTTTTAAATATTTTAATATCATTTTAAAACTCACATAAGTGACCCCACACTAATATACACACGAGTCATATGCTCAGAGAACAACATCCATTAATGATAGCAGTTAAAGATAAACTATTATTACAATCCCAGAATACCATCTATTACACCCATATATGAGTATATACTACCTTGAGAACAGGTGTCGATACTTTCTCATAAGGTAGACTTCCCCTTTACCCTCTTCCGGGTTGTACTGCGACGTTTCAGCATCAAAGGAAAATATATATATATATATATATATATATATATAAACTGAAAATTCACTATAATAATTCAAGAGAAAAATTTATCCTTAATTACTCCACATAACCTTTCATTTTCGTTTATAAGAAAAAGACATATAGAATAATATTATATCAGTTTCTCTTCTAAACAAAATAATAATCTATACTTCATCTCAGTATAATATCCCAGATAATATAACATTTGAGTAAATTCTTTCAATATAATCTTTTCATTTCCTTTTTATACAACAATCCTATATAAAAATAATATAGAATCAGTTTCTCTTTTGTCCATAAAGTAATTCCATACTTTCATGCCATTTTCCCTTTTTCAGTATATCAATCTGAAAACCATTATCAATTCTTTCTTTTAAAGTTTTGGGGATTTTGCTAGCGCCAGATACGTAGGACGATGATCAGTCGCCTGACCGTACCTGCTCTCTGTTTACTACTAGTATAAGGGATGATCCCACCTGGTCATCAACCCTGGAGGAAGGCCACCTGCTAACATCCTCCCTTGGCATCTTCGTGCCGTAATAAAATATTGAGTGCCGGACTGTGCAACTTCCACACAGCCTCTTACGCAATATTGGGTGACGGACTGTGCAACTCCCACACAGCCTCTTACGCATACTGTTGCAATCCCCCTTTTACAAACCGTTATTCTAGTTATAAAACATCATTCCATATTTTCCATTTTTCCGTTTCCATTTTCATTCACATTTCCATTCACATATATCATTTCCATTCTCATATATCATTACCATTCATATATCATTTCCATTCTCATATATCATTACCATTCATATATATACATCATAATACTTTGATTATGACTCAGACATCTCTTCCGTATTTAATAAAATCAAATATTCTATTAAATACATAAGCTATTCCTTTTATCTTTAAAGTTTTAAATAATATTCAAATAATATTTATTAAATCAAAAATGTTTAAAGATTATAAATAACAGAAGATTATAAACCATATAACCCTAGATAACAACTGATACCATTCTTTTTCATATCTTTTTTATACCATAAATCATATTGGCTCCATTCGTATTCATATCCATATCCACAATCCATATCCGTAATCCATATTCATATACATCTCCCTTTAATTTCCAAAATCAGGAAACAATAATATATTAATAATAGAATCACATATATATTCCATGAAATCATTTTTCTTTGAAGATAAATAATTTTTCAAAGTAAAGATAGAAGGAATCATGCCTCGATCTCTAATCCCAAGAGGAATGATCCGATGTTCGTCTCGAGTATCTATAGAAACGAAAAGGATCACCATCAGAATATATTCCACTTAACCACCTAACCCTTATATAGAAATACCCTTGACACATAATATATGTTTAACATATCATTAATAGCCCAAAAGTTCCAAGAACTTTACCATTTTTAAACTCAATCAAAGTTTCAGTGTTTTTCACCATTTCCCTTAACAACCACACTCGACTGTAAAAATTCTCAAAAAATATAAATTTCGAATTTTCACCCAAGGTCAGTGGGTAATGCTTCTCTGATCACCCTACTATATACTCCCAAAATTTCATAATTTTTAAGAATGTTTAAGTATGTTAATTATAGCCTCAAAGTTGACAAAATTGCATTTTCTCGGTTTCCGAACGACTTTCACTAAAACTCACTTTTCTCTTAAACCGTTTATCAGATTTTGACGTACTTTATATCAAAACGATCTATGAACTAAGCTCTATCTTCACATGTTCAGTTGACACACCCTACTGACCCTTACCAGTTCGTGAACTCTGCCCAAATACAAGGTAGTTTTAGTTTTAACAAAAATCGGACATTATAACGGCTATATTCTTAACAATTCCCAAATCATCACTCCTCCCAATCCATCATCCAACACCTATATTATTCCCTACAACATGTGGTCATCATACCAGCCATGGTTACAAGCACAACTCAATTCCAAACTCAATTAAATCACTTATAAACACATATATCATCATGATTTCATACTTTATACAACTTTAACTACTTAACCAACCATAATCCATCATCAACTCAAAGTAATACTAAGGGTTCTTTAGCTTTATACCTTATTTGTAGAGTGAACAACACTTAGTAAGCCTTGGATAGTCCTTAAACAACCTTAAAGTAGCTTGGATCAACTAAAGAAATCATAAAACCAAAAGTTAGTTCTTGAAGGTTACTATTCATCCATCACTTTGAAAAAATCATAGAAAATCGAAAATTAAGAGTTTGGCTCTCAAATGTTTACCACATCTTGACCTCTTCATAAGATTTGATTTGAGCTATAGATCACCAAAAACAAAGCTTTCTAGCTATGGTTTTGATCCCGTTTTTCCCACTGGACAGAAACTGGACAGATTTGTTTCCCCAACTTTGAGCATGGATTTGACTAGGCTATACTACTTTTTTGGCCATGAAATTTTGAAAGAATCTTCCTCATAGAGTGGAGAAGCTATGGTTAAAATTTTGTGATTTTTAGAGCTTTAGATCTTGGGTTATGAATTTTTCTCTCAAAGCTATTCCTGCTGGGCAGTTTGTGTGGAATGGAGAGTAATGGATTTCTCTTGCTTTGTTTTGATCTTATCTTGTCTACAATGAATTATTTTGATAATATCTAGCTAAATCTTGAGTGTTCTAGAGTTTTATAGAAACTTAGTGAAGTTTAAAGATAATTCCCCCATGTGAAGTTACTAATTTGTCCTTAATCAAGTGTTAGTGGAAAGTGATGTCACCAATGATGTCACTTGGATGATCTAATAATCTCATCTTTGATTTTCTAAGTAAAATACTAGTAATCTTGGTAAATAATAATGTGGTACGTATCCTTGTTATATTACTAATCTTGGTTATTTTGTTTCCATACTCGCCTAATTGCGATTCGTTTCGAATATACCTCATTATCCAAGTGGTTTCGAAATCGTTTAAAACTCCAAATTCCCTTGACATTTCTTTGGTTTGCTCATTCCTTGGCTTAACTTAATTTCATATAATTTCCCAATATAAATAATCCTTGTTAAATCTCCATACTCCTTAATATCAAATACAATAGTGCTCAATTGAAATCAAACATCTTAAAATCCATACTCAGGAATCTCTGAAATCCGCCATCGTTTCAAGTCACTTTTTTTCATAGTACATCACTAATATGGTTTCCGATTATTCATTTTCTGTATCAATTATAGGGTACCTACATACTATTTCCTTAAATCCTCAAAATCACTATTCATTTAGGTACTGTAGCATTGCAAAAGTTAGGGTTATTACAGTCTTCCCCCCTTAAAAGGATTCCGTCCCGGAATCATGTTGAAGATATTGACGAATACCTTTCTCACATTACACCAACCTAAACTTGCTTGTCATTCATCCACATGCCATTTAGCTTATCAATAGTAGCACTTTCACTATCTTTTTCTTGCAAATCTCCTCATGTGTTCAATCATTCTATATTATCTCATCTCTCCTTCTTCTTTTGACTAAGGGTATCAGCCACCACATTGGCCTCCCCTGAATGGTAGTGTATTTTTATAGTCATAATCCTATATCCTAAAGTTTAATCTCCAACTATTGCTTAGCTATACCTTGATCTTTATCATGACATAAAATATTAATACTCCAACATTTTTATATATCATCTCTGTAAAATTTTGCAGAAAATAAACTATAATAATATTTCTTGAAACAATTGTAAGAAAATATCAATTATAATATATATTTCCTGTTCGTACTTACACGGGCATATACCTTCCCTTCATTCTAAGAAGTTTTCTTACACTTTCCCCATTATTCCCAAATCTCCTTTTTATAGAGTTCTTTGACTCTTAACAGATACTCCCTCCGTCCATTTCATTTCTTTACACTTTCTATTTTGGGCCGTCCATTCCATTTCTTTACATTACTAAAAATAGTAACTTTTAACAATAAAATACATTATTACATCCACTACCTCACTCCACCTTTTCAACCCTTTACACTATTACACCCACTACTTCACTTATTTTAACAATAAAATTACTATTACACCCACTACTACATTTATTTTAACAATATTACATCCACTATCTTGGTTTCCGTGCAAAAAGCAAACGTAAAGAAATCAAAAAAACGGAGGGAGTATTGATTTGGATGACACGAGAATAACTAACTTTCTTATATCACCATAGTCTACTTTCTCACAGATAGATTATTCTTATCTATTTTATCAGCCCATTTACACCATTCATTGACTTAGTCCATCCCTAATCAAACATTTACACTTAAGAGGTCAAATTAGCGCGTACTTGCAATTTCCTCCGGATACCTTATCCCATATGTCTATTGTTCACTATACGCTCTTTACATCTTACTGATCCACCTTAGTTCCTTCATGATATACTATCTACTCCACCTCTGAAATTTCCCTTTATTATTCTCATCAAAATCTTTACCTCAACTTTTACTCATTCACACCTTTTGGATTAATCCTTTTAATACTCAACATCTTTAATCTCTCTCTACTACTTAGGGTATTAGTCACAATATTGGCCTTCCCTCACTAATAGTTATTGCACCTCGAATCCTTCATTCATTATCCCCACTTCCTTTGTTTATCCTTATTCTGACTCTATCCTCAAAATACACCTTACTCTCAATAGTAAATCTCAATTATGCCTTAAATCCCTCATTTTTTTTTCTTACTAATCATTAATATACCTATTTCTTCACACGAAATTCCTTCCTCTCTTATATTAAAACCCTTCTAGCTCTAATTATCTCTTATTGAAATTTCCCTTGGAATCTCAAGTTTCCTTGTGTAATCACGTATACTATAAACATTGCTTCCATCCATTAATGAAATCTTCTATATTCAAAACAATTAATAGAATTTAAGAGACTTTGAATTGAAACGAACCTAGAAACAAGCAAGGGTCCCACAACAATTTATAAAATTAAAAGTTTTAAATAACCTTTATTCGAAACAAAAGAATATTTGAGAAATCAATATGATGGAAGAACCCGTACGTCACACAAGTGAGGGTGTCCCCTCCGACTTTCTATCACACAGACAGATCGTCCTTGTGTATACATATTGGGCTGTTTCTCTTAGTTGAAGTAGGAAATATAGAGGGAAATTTAAATCACGATGATAAATACCATCTTTCGAAAATAATCTTAGGGGAATATTTTGACTAAGATAGATAAAATACAATTTTGAAACACATTTCAAGGGTACCAGAAAGTTTTGAAAAGAATGTCGGCCCTTAATGAATAATTTCCCACCGGTGGAGGAAAATTTGAAACTCAATAACATAATTTAGCAGGGCTTTAGGAAATTTGAGAATAGGTACCGTTAATAGCTTCTGTCCAATTGAAAATCCCAATAATGCAAGGTTTTCCTCAAATACCATTTATATCTTAGACTGCGTACTTTCCAAAATTTCTCAAATTTGGCACTCACCATTTATCCTTAACCTATCGTCTGATATTCCCAATTATCATCATTTACCTAGTCGTGACTTGGCTCAATACTTTCTGCCTTTATCCATAATAAAACACAACCTTCTGATCGATATACTTACGTAATATTGATAATCTTATCCTGACAATGCTCCGGTATCAAGGACCCTTCAAACTATACTCCTAAATTGTACATTCTAACATACCTTGTATACTCACGAGGTTATCTAACGTACACTTTCCGATACATCAAGTATTCCCTTTCTCATATCGATCTCGTGTGCTACATAACCTTAACAATTTTGGCATAATAACCTTTTCATTTAAGTCAATCTCGGAATGTTTCAGTCTGTCTTGGTCCTTAAGGTATATCTTGGCTTTACCGACAAATCTCAGTTTCACCCTTTCATCTCCACAATCAATCAGTGTCTATTCACCGATCCACTTACAATATTTCTTCAAACTCCATTAAACACAAGAAGACTTTAAATACCCTTAACTTTGGCTCACCAATCTCCTCTCCCTATACTAAAACAGAAGCTTTTATTAGTAATAATCTATAAAATTATAATCATTACTTAGAATAAATGCTACATTCGATATACCACCCTTGAACTCGATGGGAGTTCGCAATTTATATTATTACTGATATATTTATTATTATCACTTTTGTTCCTGAGCATTATGACTCTTAGCTCTGATACAAACTGTGACAGCCCCAGATCCGGGGTCAGGAATCCGGGCCATCACGCTCCAATTTCCATTTATTAACCTTATCACTTTTGATCTTTTAAATATTTTAATATCATTTTAAAACTCACATAAGTGACCCCACACTAATATACACACCAGTCATATGCTCAGAGAACAACATCCATTAATGATAGCAGTTAAAGATAAACTATTATTACAATCCCAGAATACCATCTATTACACCCATATATAATAGTATATACTACCTTGAGAACAGGTGTCGATACTTTCTCATAAGGTAGACTTCCCCTTTACCCTCTTCCGGGTTGTACTGCGACGTTTCAGCATCAAAGGAAAATATATATATATAAATAAACTGAAAATTCAATATAATAATTCAAGAGAAAAATTTATCCTTACTCCACATAACCTTTCATTTTCGTTTATAAGAAAAAGACATATAGAATAATATAATATCAGTTTCTCTTCTAAACAAAATGTTATGCAAAATCACGCAAGCGCACGTTGTCACAAGTAATATATGATTAAATCAAGTTCGTTCCCACAGAGATCTAGAATGGTGTTCAATTCAATTAATGTACCTATGCACCGATGTATGGTTTTTATCCACTGCTAAGACAAATAACAAATTGGATTTTTATTAACTACTAAATTAATTATCAAACTAAAGATTAACTAATTAAAGAGATTAAAGAGATTAAAGTCGAATTACTAATATGAGAATAAAACATGGAATCCTAGTTTCATCATCTACTTCACTTAGAGTTGCAGCCTTTAATTAAAACATGCGATGGTTTTGATATCTGATCGGATAACACGAAAAGAGTAAAAGTTACCTTTCGGTATACTAGTACCAATCTACACATACATCCACAAAAGAGATAGAAGATGAATAGGCACCTATTATGTTTAGACCCTATATCTCTATAGAATTTGAAAACATAAAGGTTGAAGCACAAGTTATCCATAAAGATCACACAGGGCAGTATAAGTATTTTCATCTCACACCACGAATCATATTGATAAACAATTATGAACCTATGCTAGCATGGCAAGTTCTAAATCTCAAGATCCACTCTCGCTTCATGATAAGTGGAGTTTATATCCACTTGGAGCATTCTAAATCGGCTTAAATTGATTGTCTTGGACTCGAGTTTGTGGTAGTTTTGATGTGTTTTGTTTAGTTGTGCAGATTTACGAGAATGTTGATTAAGGTTGATGCTTCTATCGTTTTTGGAGAATAAATTAATTAAAATTCGGATTTCTGAGACGGTTGCGCAGTCTACACTGTTTTGGACATATCTGGAGTTCTAGAAGTCTGTTTTCAGCGATCTTACTGCCCACGCGAAGCCTGGGAGATTTTCTGCAACTTGGGATAGGATTACCAGAAGCAAATTGCGCCGGGTAGGAGCAATTTGCGCGAAGAACAGACTGCTGGGCGCAAGTTGCCCCTGAAAAATTACAGTTTTTACTATTTTGGCCATATCTTGAGTTCTACAACTCCGTTTGGGGCCCGTAAGCAGTCCACGCGAAGATAACGAGATTCTCTATCATTCTAAGGTGGTCCAGAGGTCCAATTACGTTTGGAACGTTCCAGAAAATCTGAAGAAAAGACAGCTGCGAATTTCCCTTTAAATCAGAATCAGTTTAGGAAACGTACTTCTATTATAATTCTGATTTGGTATTTTCTTGTTGGGCAAGATGTCTAGAGCCTATATAAACACATCCAACCCTTGTAAATTAGATCATTAAGATCATCATAATCATCATCATTAGGAGTAGAACCATTACATATCAATTACTTAGTTTTATTTGTATATTTTCATACTTTGTTTTTATCATGGTTTCATCAGATCCCATGATGACGAGAGGTTCAATTATGAACTAATTGTTGTCATGGGATTCTAACGGATTTATTTATGGAGCTTTAGTATCTTGATGCTTTACAGATCTGTGTGTGATGTATATCTGATATCCTCGTATGGTTGTGCTTTATGAATTTAGATGCGTAGCTAACATCTAATTTGTTAATCTCTTGTGAAGCGAGAGTGGATCTTGAGATTTAGAACTTGCCATACTAGCATAGGATAGGTTGATGTTTTAACATCATGATTTGTGGCATAAATAGAGATATTATGCTGCCCTATGTGATCAATGTGGATAACTTGTTCTTCAACCGTTATGTTTTCAAATTCTATAGAGATATAGGGTCTAAGCATAATTGGTGTCTATTCATCTTCTATCTCTTTTGTGGATGTATGTTTAGTTTGGTATTCGTATACTGAGAAGTAGCGTATACTTGTTTCGTGTTATCCGATCAGATATCATAACTATTGCATATAGTGATTAAAGGCGTCAGATCTAAGCAAAATATTTAATGAAGTTAGGATTCCATGGTTTTTCTTGCAGAAGTAATTAGATTTCAATTCTTGTTAGTTAGTTAATTTGTAGTTTTGTTAATTTGCTTTTTAGTTAATTTAGATAGTTAAAACCCATATTTTTTATTTGTCTTAGCAGTGCATAATAACCATACACTATTGCATAGGTGCGTTTACTGAATTAAAACCATAACCAGATCTCTGTGGGAACGAACTCGACTTATTCATATATTACTTGTGACCACGTACGCTTGCGTGATTTAGTGCAAACAAGTTTTTGGCGCCGCTGCCGGGGAACATCGGTGTTTTATTTTTGGTTTATGTGCTTGTCAATAGTGGTCGTTAGAGTTCACTGACTCGGATTGTTTCTTATATGTAGTTGTTTAGTTTTATGTGTTGCAGGTAGCAATGGGAGAACCAGCAGCAGCAACGAAAGCATTGATGTATTATTCTCAACCAAAGATCAATGATATCCAATTTAGCATTGTCAAGCCAGCTATTGCAGCTAATACTTTCGAAATCAAGCCTAGCATAATTCAGATGGTGCAGAATTCGGTTCAGTTTGGGGGTGCTCCGATTGAAGATCCTAACATGCACATCCGGAATTTCATTGAGATCTGCGATACTTTCAAGATCAACGGGGTGTCGAAAGATGCTATCAAATTGAGACTTTTCCCATTTTCTTTACGGGATAAAGCTAAAGGCTGGTTGTACTCTCTACCAGCAGGTTCTATTTTGACATGGGAGGATCTTGCTCAGAAATTTCTCACTAAATTTTTCCCCATGGCAAAGACCGTAGCAATCAGGAACGCTATTACTCAATTTTCACAGCAGTCTGAAGAATCTTTGTGCGAGGCTTGGGAGCGATATAAGGAGATGCTAAGGAAGTGTCCACATCATGGGATTCCTGAGTGGATGGTGATTAACTGCTTTTATAATGGCTTGGGTGCACAGTCAAGACCCATGTTAGATGTAGCATCAGGTGGAGCTTTATGGGCTAAGAGCTATGCGGAAGCTTATGAGCTAATTGAGATGATGGCTGCGAATGAATACCAGAATCCAATTCAGAGATTATCACAAGGCAAATTAGCAGGAATTCTGGAAGTTAATACAGTCACAGCTCTAGCAGCTCAGCTAGAGGCACTTAATAGGAAATTGGATTTTATGTTAAAGCATGGGGTGCCTCAAGTTGCTATTGTTTGTGAGCTATGTGAGGGCGCACATGAGACGACTCAATGTGCCATATCTATTGAATCGGTGCAGTTTGTGAGCAATTTCCAACAACCAGCTCCAGCCACCTATCATCCCAATTTCGGCTGGAGCGACAGTCAAGGTTTTCAGCAGCAACAGTTTCATGGGAATGATGGTCAATCTACATTGGAGAATCAGATTGGGCAAATTGCAAGTGCCTTTCTCAACGGACCGCAGGGAAGTAACACAGAGGTGAATCAAGGAAAACAAGATGGCATGGAGCAGGTTAATGTCATAACACTCAGATCTGGAAAAGTCACGAACGATCAGAATTCAGCAATTGAGGATGAAGAAGGAATTCATGATCAGGATCCTATAGAAAAAGAAGAAAATTCTATTTTGTCAAAATCTGTGGGGGATAGTGATGAGGAGGAAGAGTGTGAGTCACTAGGCTTGGCTGATCTTTGGGATTCTAAGGTGCTGATTGATGAGGTGGTTTCATGGTCAAATCTTGAGGATAGTGCAATTGAGTCTTTTCTTGAGGAAGACAAATTCCAAGAGGAGGTGAGCATTCGCAAGCCATGTGAGGAATTTGATCATGTTAGGATGGTGGATGATTTGGAAAGGGCACTATTTGGGATAGACACTGTTGAGCTGCAAAAATTTCAAGAATTGGTATGTGCGTACCAAGAGGTTGATGATCATGAGAAGGATGCAGGTCTTCTACTTGTCTCAGAGTTTAAAGATGGAGGTAGCACATTAGAGCCAATGGAGGAAGTTCTTTTTGAGGAACCAAAGGCTTCAGTAACTTACATTTACCCTCCTCCATTATATTCAAGCGAAGCCCGTGTGTTGTTCTACAAATTGACAGATTTTGGGTCAACAGATGAAGGCATTGGAAGAGGACATAGTTGTCACATGAATAGGCCAAGCGAGAAGAAGGAGCAAAAAGTGTGCCGCCGAGATGATGATGAAGTATTGCGAAGAGAGGACCAGGCGAACTATTATCATCCTTAATGGAGGCTTGGTAGTAACGTCAAGCTATTGACGTTAAAGAATCGCTTGGTGGGAGGCAACCCGCATTAGTATAGGAAAAAAAATAAATTTGAGTGTTGTATTCAAAAAAAAAAAAAAATGGAAAAATCGAAAAAAAAAATCCAGCCGCCAATCTCACGCGTTGTAGCGCCAAATCTGCGACTTATCCCATCAAAGCTACTGTCCAGGTAATTAGTTTATGTACGAGTATTACTTTTGTCTTATTTTTGTTTTTTCAAAAAAAAAAAAAAAAATCGGAAAAAAAAAATTTTAGTAGCAAACTTACGCGCCATGTCGCGCAAAGCAGGCCATGTCGAGGCTAAGTTTCTGTCCATCCATCCAGGTTAGTTGTTAATCCAGGTTTTGTCCATCCTGTTTACTTGTTATGTACGTGTATATATATATGTTTTATTATATATTAAATTTAATTCATCTCCTAAATCAATTCCAACCCCTTTTCTAATTATTTTCTCCACCTAAAATCCTAATTCTAACCCATATTAATTCCAAATTATTTCCAATTCATTTTCTATTTTATTTTTTTTATTTTTTATTTTTTTCCCCCAAATCCATATACCCACCTATACATACAAATCCAATTCCTTTTCTACTTCTTTAAATCTCTAAAAATTCAATTCTAAAGAGGAATTAATTGCAAGTTCACCTCTTTGATTCGTATTGGGTAAATCTTTTTCTCTAATTTTATTTTTTATTACGAATTTGTGTTCTTGTAAATTGGGATTTTGTATTATTCTTGGAATTTGGGCTATTTGTGGTGTGATATTGCTTGGTAATTATTGGTGGAGCTTCTTGTGAGTTGGGGATTGATTCTTTTGGCTCCTAAGCGTGGGAGATGTGGTGCTAGTGTTCTGAAATTTTCGTCTCCCGCATGATTCATTCGAGGATGAGGACTTGCAGGTTTGTTTTCTGCTATCCCTTGTATTTACTTCCATTCAATGAGGACATTGAATATTTTAAGTTTGGGGGTGGTTTGAGGGATTAGTAGTTGTTGTATTATTTGTTCATGTAGGATTTCATGTTTTGCATATTAGTAGTAGTAAATTATGCATATATGTTCGTGTTATCTACGTTTGTTTCATATAGGACATTCTGTTTTTATTTATTTATTTATTTTTATATTATGTGAGTTCATAATAGTTTGCATTTGCACCCATGCTTGATAGGAATTTTGTGTTGTTGACGCTTTTGATTGAGAAGTGATATGCTTTGTTCTTGTGCACACACATACACTAGTAAGTTGAAGCTAGTAGACTTATTGAATGTTGTAAGTAATTAGAAGGACATGAATATGTGCAAGATGATTTAGTTTTCATGCTTTGAATACAAGTCGGTGCGTTAGAGAGATTTTTGCTTGGGATTGAGTATGTTTTTCCACCAAGTGAGATTTTGAGCCATATTGCATATTTTTTGCAATTTATTCGTTTGGTTGAGTGTCCACGGATTGTTTGCATTGCTAGCAGTTGTTTGAGGTCTTTCTTGAAACGCATGACATTATTTGACGATTAAAATGATAAAGGCATTTAAGAATAACCGCATATTTTCCCATATTACCACACCATGTTTACATGATCAATTAGTTAACCCGTTGAGCTTAATCCTATTTTTTTTTAGTTAACCCGTTGAGCTTAATCCTATTTTTTTTCGGTGACATACCACATTACTTGCCTAGACCTTTTTCTTGTATTGGCCTTACACTAATTTGAACCCACATTGTCAAAGGCTAGTAGAGTGCTTAAGGGAGTAATAAGGTGTGTAAGGAGGGGTTTATGCTTTGGTCTTACTTTTTGGGGGGAAATATTGAGATTGGGTTTGGTTGTTTACTTGATAGTCGGCATATGTAATAAATTCGTGGGATCATTGTTATTGTTTGTGTTATATTTAGCTCTCGAAAAAAAAAGGAAAAAAAAAAAAAAGAAAAAAAAAATATAGTATGAGAGCATGTTTTTTTGTTTGTTGCGATCCTATTTCAGTCGACTAGTCGAGTGTTTGTTTAGTAAAAATTATGTGGGGGGAAATATGGTGTTGTGTATGATTTATTATGGTACTTACTAGCTTTTGACACTTCACCTGTTTTGGCTTATTTGACATACCTTGTCCCTAGCCCGTTACCACCCAATTAAAGACCTTTTGATTATCGTCATTGATGTATGTTGTGTTAAGAGTTAGATTGATACCAAATGTCAAGCATGCTTATGATTTTGTTGGAATTGAGTGATACACTTACCCTTGTTCTTGAGTGAATATTCTTTTGTGAGTGGATTGTGAGTGTTTGCTTGTTCTTGCGTATGAGATCCCGAGTGTTGTCTCAAAGATGTGCTCTTGTAGGCTTAGCATGTTTACTAACTTATTCTTACATTTGACATGGATTTGTGAGAACTTATGCATGTTCATTGAGTAGACTATGTGAATACTTGCACTTTCGACACCAAGACATTGCGTATTTACTTTGATTCTTAAGCTGATATGGCATGAGAGGACTTGAAGGTATGGTAGATTAGATTAATTGCATTTTCATTTAGTTGCATTCATGCATTGCATTGCATTGGATTTTGTGGGTACATTCGCTATAGGCCCTCACGAGACCTTACTCGTCCACTAGGGCTACCTAGGGGTTTAAAGGGCTTGTTGCATATGCCAAATGCAACCGTGATCACCTACGAAAGTGGTACTAGTTAGTTAGTTAGTTGTAATTGTTTATGCTTGAGGACAAGCATCGGTTTAAGTTTGGGGGTGTGATAAGTGGAGTTTATATCCACTTGGAGCATTCTAAATCGGCTTAAATTGATTGTCTTGGACTCGAGTTTGTGGTAGTTTTGATGTGTTTTGTTTAGTTGTGCAGATTTACGAGAATGTTGATTAAGGTTGATGCTTCTATCGTTTTTGGAGAATAAATTAATTAAAATTCGGATTTCTGAGACGGTTGCGCAGTCTACACTGTTTTGGACATATCTGGAGTTCTAGAAGTCTGTTTTCAGCGATCTTACTGCCCACGCGAAGCCTGGGAGATTTTCTGCAACTTGGGATAGGATTACCAGAAGCAAATTGCGCCGGGTAGGAGCAATTTGCGCGAAGAACAGACTGTTGGGCGCAAGTTGCCCCTGAAAAATTACAGTTTTTACTATTTTGGCCATATCTTGAGTTCTACAACTCCGTTTGGGGCCCGTAAGCAGTCCACGCGAAGATAACGAGATTCTCTATCATTCTAAGGTGGTCCAGAGGTCCAATTACGTTTGGAACGTTCCAGAAAATCTGAAGAAAAGACAGCTGCGAATTTCCCTTTAAATCTGAATCAGTTTAGGAAACGTACTTCTATTATAATTCTGATTTGGTATTTTCTTGTTGGGCAAGATGTCTAGAGCCTATATAAACACATCCAACCCTTGTAAATTAGATCATTAAGATCATCATAATCATCATCATTAGGAGTAGAACCATTACATATCAATTACTTAGTTTTATTTGTATATTTTCATACTTTGTTTTTATCATGGTTTCATCAGATCCCATGATGACGAGAGGTTCAATTATGAACTAATTGTTGTCATGGGATTCTAACGGATTTATTTATGGAGCTTTAGTATCTTGATGCTTTACAGATCTGTGTGTGATGTATATCTGATATCCTCGTATGGTTGTGCTTTATGAATTTAGATGCGTAGCTAACATCTAATTTGTTAATCTCTTGTGAAGCGAGAGTGGATCTTGAGATTTAGAACTTGCCATACTAGCATAGGATAGGTTGATGTTTTAACATCATGATTTGTGGCGTAAATAGAGATATTATGCTGCCCTATGTGATCAATGTGGATAACTTGTTCTTCAACCGTTATGTTTTCAAATTCTATAGAGATATAGGGTCTAAGCATAATTGGTGTCTATTCATCTTCTATCTCTTTTGTGGATGTATGTTTAGTTTGGTATTCGTATACTGAGAAGTAGCGTATACTTGTTTCGTGTTATCCGATCAGATATCATAACTATTGCATATAGTGATTAAAGGCGTCAGATCTAAGCAAAATATTTAATGAAGTTAGGATTCCATGGTTTTTCTTGCAGAAGTAATTAGATTTCAATTCTTGTTAGTTAGTTAATTTGTAGTTTTGTTAATTTGCTTTTTAGTTAATTTAGATAGTTAAAACCCATATTTTTTATTTGTCTTAGCAGTGCATAATAACCATACACTATTGCATAGGTGCGTTTACTGAATTAAAACCATAACCAGATCTCTGTGGGAACGAACTCGACTTATTCATATATTACTTGTGACCACGTACGCTTGCGTGATTTAGTGCAAACACTTCACAAGAGATTAACAATTCAATTTAGATGTTAGCTACGCATCCAAAAGCATTAAGATTAACCATACGAGGATATCAAGAATTCACCACACATAAATCTTTAAGGCATGCAAACTACTAAGCTACATAGATAACTCCACTAGGATCCCATGACAACGATTAGCCCATAATTGAACCGTTCATCGTCATGGGATTTGATGAAAACATGATAATAAAGAAGATATGGAAGAAAAAAACAATAATATTAATAAAACTAAAGATTTGTGAAAACAAATCTATAATCCAAAGTAACACAAAGGATGAAGTAGATCTAGATCCGTTGCTTGTCACGAGCGTTGAATCCTTCTCTCCTTTTCTCCCTTGCAGATCTAAGCTAGGTTACAATAATAAAACTATGATAATGTGTGTCTATTACAATGCTTAGATGTGTTTTTATAGGCTCTAGCTTTCTTGCCCAGCAAGAATTTATCTTCTATTACTATTAGAATTTAATTAAGGTGCTAAAATCTGCCCGGAATATAATTAGAACTTGAAAAGGGCAAAACAGGAATTTCCCAGCCATGCTTCACAAAGAATACACGCGCGATTTAATTCAGCACTTTACTTGCACGTGATTCCTTTCCCAGGTTGTAGAAAATCTCTCAAGCTTCGCGTGGGCAGTAAGATCGCTGAAAACGGACTTACAGAACTCCAGATATGGCCAAAACAGTGTAAGCTGCGCAGCCTTCCCAGAAAATCCGAATTTTAATCAATTAATTCCCAAAAAATTATAGAAGCATCCACCTTAATCAACATTCTCGTAAACCTGCACAACTAAGCAAAACACATCAAAACTACAAGAAACTTGAGTCCAAGACAATCAATTTAAGCCGATTTAGAATGTTCCAAGTGGATATAAAATCCACTTATCACAAAATAATAATCTATACTTCATCTCAGTATAATATCCCAGATAATATAACATTTGAGTAAAATCTTTCAATATAATCTTTTCATTTCCTTTTTATACAACAATCCAATATAAAAATAATATAGAATCAGTTTCTCTTTTGTCCATAAAGTAATTCCATATTTTCATGCCATTTTCCCTTTTTCAGTATATCAATCTGAAAACCATTATCAATTCTTTCTTTTAAAGTTTTGGGGATTCTGCTAGCGCCAGATACGTAGGACGATGATCAGTCGCCTGACCGTACCTGCTCTCTGTTTACTACTAGTAGAAGGGATGATCCCACCTGGTCATCAACCCTGGAGGAAGGTGTTAACACAATATCACGCAAGTATACGTGGTCACAAGTAATATAGATATAAGTCAAGTTCGTTCCCATAGAGATCAGGTTTTTACTTCAATTTAGTACCTATGCAACAATGTATGGTTTTAATTCACTGCTAAGACAATTAACAAATTGGGGTTGATTAACTAAATTAAACTAAGATGCAATTTATAAAACTAAGAATTAAATTAACTAATAAGAATAGAAATCGAATTACTTATGAGAATAAAAACATGGGACTCTAACTTCATTATCTACTTCACTTAGAGTTGATGCCTTTAATCAATACACATGTGGGATTTGATATCTAATCGGATAACACGAAATAAGTAAAAGTTACCTCTCAGTATACTAGTACCAAACTACACATGCATCCACAAAAGAGATAGAAGATGGGTAGACACCAATTATGTTTAGCCCTATATCTCTATAGAATTTGAAAACATAACGGTTTAAGCACAAGTTATCCACATAGATCACATAGGGCAGCATAATATCTCTATTCATGCCACAAATCATGATGCTAAAACATCAACCTATCCTATGCTAGCATGGCAAGTTCTAAATCTCAAGATCCACTCTCGCTTCACAAGAGATTAACAATTCAATTTAGATGTTAGCTACGCATCTAAAAGCATTAAGATTAACCATACGAGGATATCAAGAATTCACCACACGTAATCTTTAAAGCAATCAAACTACTAAGCTACATAGATAACTCCGTTAGAATCCCATGACAACGATTAGCCCATAATTGAACCGTTCATCGTCATGGGATTTGATGAAAACATGATAATAAACAAGATATGAATAAAAGAAACAATAATATTAATAAAACAAAAGTTGAGAAAATAAATCTATAATCCAAAGTAACACAAAAGATGAAGTAGATCTAGATCCGTTGCTTGTCACGAGCGTTGAATCCTTCTCTCCTTTTCTCCCTTGCAGATCTAAGCTATGTTACAATAATAAAGCGATGATACAAATTACAATGCCTAGATGTATTTTTATAGGCTCTAGATTTCTTTCCCAGCAAGAATTTATCTTCTATTACAATTAGAATTTAATTAAGGTGCTAAAAACTGCCCAAAATACAATTAGAACTTGAAAAGGGCAAAACAGTAATTTCCCTACTCCCAACATTCTGTTTGTCGTGCTTCCTGCCCCCACCACCACAACTTGCACGTGCAACACCTGTTCCATGTTGTAGAAAATCTCCCAAGCTTCGCGTGGGCAGTAAGATCGCTGAAAACGGACTTATAGAACTCCAGATATGGCCAAAACAGTGTAAGCTGCGCAGCCTTCCCAAAAAATCCGAATTTTAATAAATTTAATCTCCAAAAACGGTAGAAGCATCAACCTTAATCAATATTCTCATAAATCTGCACAACTAAGCAAAACACATCAAAAATACAAGAAACTTGAGTCCAAGACAACCAATTTAAGCCGATTTAGAATGCTCCAAGTGGATATAAAATCCATTTATCACACCCCCAAACTTAAACCGATGCTTGTCCTCAAGCATAAACAATTACAACTAACTAACTAACTAGTACCACTTCCGTAGGTGATCACGGTTGCATTTGACATATGCAACAAGCCCTTTAAACCCCTAGGCAGCCCTAGTGGACGAGTAAGGTCTCGTGAGGGCCAATAGCGAATGTACCCACAAAATCCATTTAACCTAATGCAATGCAATGCATGAATGCAACTAAATGAAAATGCAATTAATCTAGTACTAATATCCTACCATACCTTCAAATCCTCTCATGCCATATCAACTTAAGAATCAAAGTAAATACACAATGTCTTAACACAACATACATCAATGACGATAATCAAAAGGTCTTTATTTGGGTTGTAATGGGGCTAGGGACAAGGTATGTCAAATAAGCCAAAACAGGTGAAGTGTCAAAAGCTAGTAAGTACCATAATAAATCATACACAACACCCTATTTTCCCCCCACATAATTTTTACTCAAAACAAACACTCGACTAGTCGACTGAAATAGGATCACAACAAACACAAACATGCTCTCATAATATTTTTTTTCTTCTTTTTTTTTTACCTTTTTTTTTCTTTTTTCTTTTTCTTTTTCTTTTCTTTTTTTTTTCGAGAGCTAGATAAAACAATAATATAAACAATAACAATGATCCCATGAATTTATTACATATGCCGACTATCAAGCAAACAACCAAATCCAAATTTCAATATTTTCCCCCAAAATTATGACCAACAATAAACCCCTCCTTGCACACCTTATTACTCCCTTAAGCACTCTACTAGCCTTTGACAATGTGGGTTCAAATTAATGTAAGGCCAATACAAGAAAAAGGTCTAGGCAAGTAATGTGGTATGTCACCGAAAAAATAGGATTAAGCTCAACGGGTTAACTAATTGATCATGTAAATATGGTATGGTAATATGGGAAAATATGCGGTTATTCCTAAATGCCTTTATCATTTTAATCATCAAATAATGTCATGCGTTTCAAGAAAGACCTCAAACAACTACTAGCAATGCAAACAATCCGTGGACACTCAAGCAAACGAATAAATTGCAAATTTGCAATAAGGCTCAAAACTCACTTGGTGGAAAAACATACTCAATCCCAAGCAAAAATCTCTTTAATGCACCGACTTGTATTCAAAGCATGCAAACTAAATCATCTTGTACATATTCATGTCCTTCTAATTACTCACAACATTCAATAAGTCTACTAGCTTCAACTAACTAGTGTATGTGTGTGCACAAGAACAAAGCAGATCACTTCTCAATCAAAAGCGTCAACAACATAAAATTCCTATCAAGCATGGGTGCAAATGCAAACTATTATGAACTCACATGATATACAAAAATAAAAACAGAATGTCCTATATGAAACAAACGTAGATAACACGAACATAAATGCATAATTTTACTATTATTAATATGCAAAGCATGAAATCCTACATGAACACATAATACAACAACAACTACTAATCCCTCAAACCACCCCCAAACTTAAAATATTCAATGTCCGCATTGAATGGAAGTAAATACGAGGGATAGTAGAAACATACCTGCTCGTCTTCGAATGAATCTGGTGGAGGATACTGCGTACGAGCTCCATAGACTGGCCACCTTGCCTGAATACTACAAAATCCCAATTTACAAGAACACAAATTCGTAATAAAAATAAAATTAGAGAAAAAGATTTACCCAATGCGAATCAAAGAGGTGAACTTGCAATTAATTCCTCTTAAGTTTTGAATTTTTAAAGATATAAAAAAAATAGAAGAGGAATTGGATTTGTACGCATAGGTGGGTATATAATAATAATAATAATAATAATAATAAGAATAATAATAAATAATAATAATAAATATAATAAATAATAATAATAATAATAATAATAATAATAATAAATATGAATTAGAATAGAAATAGGTTTAGAATTTTGAAGAAAAGATGGGAGGTTTTGGAATTGATATAGGATTAGAATAGGTTTAGAGAGGGGAGTATAAAAAGAATGGGGTGAGAAATTTTTTTTTTTTATATACACAACAGCACACACGCGGACAACACAGACAACAATGCACTAAAAATTCTGATCTCCTGGACGTCACACGCAACTTTCGCGCGTGGGCGGCAAACTGCGGCTAAAGCAGATGCGCCAGCGCAAGTTGCGCAACAGGGGCGCAATTTGCCCTGGAATCAGTTACGCATGCGCAAGTTGTGTTATACAGCCGCAACCTGCGCTCAGTACAGAAACGCAGTCTCATCCTGCGTTACTCATCATTTTTTTTTTGAAAGAAAGAAGTAATACACGACATACACAAGGCTTGGGTTGCCTCCCAAGAAGCGCTCGTTTAATGTCATTAGCTTGACGTTACTTCCTCAAATCATGGCGGTTTTAAAAGAATAACCGAACCGTCCTCAACACCTAAACCATGCATACGAACGTTGACATCTTGGTTGCTTGCTTTCCACAAATCTCTTCCTTCAGACTTTAACTTGATTTGTTGGTCCAACAGCCTAATCTTCTTCTTTTTCTTCTTCACACCTCTAATGTGCTTCTCCGACTCAATCGATTGAACAAAAATGTTTTCTTCCTTATCATCGGTTTTCCACCTTCGCAACACGTTATCATGCCCTTCTTCAAAAATCACTAGCTCATTATTTAAAAGGACATACCTCAAATGTGGTGGAAGTTTCCCAAGCTTTACACTCGAAAGATCTCGAACCAAAGAACTGTCAATGGAATCACTGATAGGATGCTTTAGCACGCGCATATCCGATTTTTCGCTCAATAACTGATCAAACTTCTTTCTCTGACCCGTATCAACTATATCCACACTGCAACACTCTTCATCCTCTATCGAAAATTTCATGGCTTTGAACACATTAAAGGTGACTTTCTGATCTTGCACCCTCATTGTAAGCTCTCCTTTTTGCACATCGATCAAAGTACGACCCGTAGCTAGAAAAGGCCTTCCCAAGATTATGGGAATCTTCTTATCTTCTTCAAAATCTAGAATCACAAAATCGGCAGGAAATATGAGCTTATCAACCTTCACCAAGACATCCTCCACTATACCTCTTGGATACGTGATAGATCGATCAGCCAACTACAAAGAGATATTAGTTGGCTTTGGCTCCGGTAGACCAAGTTGCTTGAAAATAGACAAGGGCATGAGATTAATACTAGCTCCCAAATCACATAAGCATTTGTCAAAAGACAACTTTCCAATGGTGCATGGAATGGTGAAACTTCCTGGATCCTTAAGTTTAGGAGGCAATTTCTTTTGCAACACCGCACTGCACTCCTCTGTCAATGCCACTGTTTCAAATTCTTCCAACCTTCTCTTCCATGACAAAATATCCTTCATGAACTTTGCATATCTTGGCATCTGCTCCAATGCTTCAACAAAAGAAATGTTAATGGACAGTTTCTTGAAGACATCCATAAATTTCTGAAACTGTTTCTCTTGACTTTTCTGCAAGCGTCCAGGAAATGGAGGAGGTGGATAGATCTGAGTATTCTTTGAAGATTGCTCCGAAGTAGACTTTTCAAGAGGTTTCTTGTTCTTCTCACCATCAAGCTGATCAGCCACTAAATCAGATTCCTCAATTTCTGGCACTGTAGATTTTTCAACCAACTGATTCTGAACATCTTCATCTTCTTCAGTTGCTGATTTAGGATCACTCGTGACTTTTCCAGATCTCAAAGTAACTGCATTGACCTGTTCTTTACTTTCGCTTCTGCCTGGATTGACCTCTGTATCGCTAGGAAGAGTTCCCTGTTGCCTACTAAATAAAGCACTTGAAATCTGTCCTATCTGGCTCTCTAAAATCTTTTGAGAAGCTTGCAGATTCTTCACCATCATCCTCAAATCATCCATCTCTGATTTTTCATTAGAAGTTTGCCCTGCATGAGCCTGGGGCTGTTGCTGCTGAAATCCCGGAGGTTGATATGGTGCCCTTGAAGCATAAGGCTGTTGATAGCCTTGATTGAATGGCTTTGCTTGCTGACCCTGAAACTGCTGATAGGGCTGTTGAGGTTGTTGAGCACCTTGGTTGTTACTCCAGCTGAAGTCAGGATGATTCCTGTTGTTCGGATGATAGGTGGCTGGAACTGGTGCAACAGGTCTCTGAAAGTTACTCACGAACTGTGCCGATTCAGAAGAAATAGCACACTGATTCGTCTCATGTGCGCCCGCACATAGCTCACAAACACTAGCAACCTGCTGAACTCCATAATTTGCAAGAGAATCCACCTTCATAGTCAAAGCCTTCAACTGAGCTGCAATAGCTGAAGCTGTATCCACTTCAAACATACCTGCTACCTTGCCTTGAGAAAGCCTCTGGGTTGGATTCTGATATTCATTAGCAGCCATCGTCTCAATAAGTTCATAAGCTTCATCATAGCTCTTAGCCCATAGAGCTCCTCCTGATGCTGCATCTAGCATAGGTCTATATTGTGCTCCCAACCCATTATAGAAACTGTTGATAACCATCCAGTCAGGCATACCATGATGTGGCACCTACGAAGCATCTCCTTGTATCGCTCCCAAGCCTCACACAAAGATTCTCCATATTGCTGCTGAAATTGGGCTAGCTGATTCCTCAATGCTGCAGTTTTCGCCATAGGGAAGAATTTAGTAAGAAACTTCTGAGCAAGATCCTCCCATGTAGCGATAGAACTAGGAGGTAGAGAGTGTAACCAGCCCTTAGCCTTATCCCTCAAAGAGAATGGAAAAAGCCTCAACTTGATAGCATCATCCGAAACACCATTGAACTTGAAAGTATCACAGATCTCGATAAAGTCCCGAATATGCATGTTAGGATCCTCCGTAGGAGCACCCCCAAACTGAACCGAATTCTGTAGCATCTGAATTGTGCCCGGCTTGATCTCGAAAGTGTTAGCTGCAATAGCTGGCCTGATAATACTAGACTGGATATCATTGATCTTCGGCTGAGAATACTCCTTCAAAGCCTTAGCTGCTGCTGCATCTCCCATTGCTACTGTAGCTTCAGATTCCTCTTTCTTATCCTCTTTATTCTCTACAAAATCGTCTTTTGCCAGTTCTTCCAAACGAGCTTGTAAGCGTGTTCGCATACAAAATTAAGCACCTGAAACACCACGAAACAAATAAACTAAGTAAGAAATCTGAGTAAGTGAACGCTAACGACCACTATTGACAAGCACATAAACTAAAAATAAAACACCGATGATCCCCGGTAGCGGCGCCAAAAACTTGTTAACACAATATCACGCAAGTATACATGGTCACAAGTAATACAGATATAAGTCAAGTTCGTTCCCACAGAGAACAGGTTTTTACTTCAATTTAGTACCTATGCAACAATGTATGGTTTTAATTCACTGCTAAGACAATTAACAAATTGGGGTTGATTAACTAAATTAAACTAAGATGCAATTTATAAAACTAAGAATTAAATTAACTAATAAGAATAGAAATCGAATTACTTATGAGAATAAAAACATGGGACTCTAACTTCATTATCTACTTCACTTAGAGTTGATGCCTTTAATCAATACACATGTGGGATTTGATATCTGATCGGATAACACGAAATAAGTAAAAGTTACCTCTCGGTATACTAGTACCAAACTACACATGCATCCACAAAAGAGATAGAAGATGGGTAGACACCAATTATGTTTAGACCCTATATCTCTATAGAATTTGAAAACATAACGGTTTAAGCACAAGTTATCCACATAGATCACATAGGGCAGCATAATATCTCTATTCATGCCACAAATCATGATGCTAAAACATCAACCTATCCTATGCTAGCATGGCAAGTTCTAAATCTCAAGATCCACTCTCGCTTCACAAGAGATTAACAATTCAATTTAGATGTTAGCTACGCATCTAAAAGCATTAAGATTAACCATACGAGGATATCAAGAATTCATCACACGTAATCTTTAAAGCAATCAAACTACTAAGCTACATAGATAACTCCGTTAGAATCCCATGACAACGATTAGCCCATAATTGAACCGTTCATCGTCATGGGATTTGATGAAAACATGATAATAAACAAGATATGAATAAAAGAAGCAATAATATTAATAAAACAAAAGTTGAGAAAACAAATCTATAATCCAAAGTAACACAAAAGATGAAGTAAATCTAGATCCATTACTTGTCACGAGCGTTGAATCCTTCTCTCCTTTTCTCCCTTGCAGATATAAGCTATGTTACAATAATAAAGCGATGATACAAATTACAATGCCTAGATGTGTTTTTATAGGCTCTAGATTTCTTGCCCAGCAAGAATTTATCTTCTATTACAATTAGAATTTAATTAAGGTGCTAAAAACTGCCCAAAATACAATTAGAACTTGAAAAGGGCAAAACAGTAATGTCCCTGCTCCCAACATTCTGTTTGTCGTGCTTCCTGCCCCCACCACGCGCAACTTGCACGTGCAACACCTGTTCCATGTTGTAGAAAATCTCCCAAGCTTTGCGTGGGCAGTAAGATCTCTGAAAACGGACTTATAGAACTCCAGATATGGCCAAAACAGTGTAAGCTGCGCAGCCTTCCCAGAAAATCCAAATTTTAATAAATTTAATCTCCAAAAACGATAGAAGCATCAACCTTATTCAATATTCTCGTAAATCTGCACAACTAAGCAAAACACATCAAAACTACAAGAAACTTGAGTCCAAGACAACCAATTTAAGCCGATTTAGAATGCTCCAAGTGGATATAAAATCCACTTATCAGAAGGCCACCTGCTAACATCCTCCCTTGGCATCTTCGTGCCGTAATAAAATATTGAGTGCCAGACTGTGCAACTTCCACACAGCCTCTTACGCAATATTGGGTGCCGGACTGTACAACTCCCACACAGCCTCTTACGTATACTGTTGCAATCCCCCTTTTACAAACCGTTATTCCATTTATAAAACATCATTCCATATTTTCCATTTTTCCGTTTCCATTTTCATTCACATTTCCATTCACATTTCCCTTCACATATATCATTTCCATTCTCATATATCATTACCATTCATATATCATTTCCATTCTCATATATCATTACCATTCATATATATACATCATAATACTTTGATTATGACTCAGACATCTCTTCCATATTTAATAAAATCAAATATTCTATTAAATACATAAGCTATTCCTTTTATCTTTAAAGTCTTAAATAATATTCAAATAATATTTATTAAATCACAAATGTTTAAAGATTATAAATAACAAAAGATTATAAACCATATAACCCTAGATAACAACTGATACCATTCTTTTTCATATCCTTTTTATACCATAAATCATATTGGCTCCATTCATATTCATATCCATATCCACAATCCATATCCGTAATCCATATTCATATACATCTCCCTTTAATTTCCAAAATCAGGAAACAATAATATAGTAATAATAGAATCACATATATATTCCATGAAATCATTTTTCTTTGAAGATAAATAATTTTTCAAAGTAAAGATAGAAGGAATCTTGCCTCGATCTCTAATCCCAAGAGGAATGATCCGGTGTTCGTCTCGAGTATCTATAGAAACGAAAAGGATCACCATCAGAATATATTCCACTTAACCACCTAACCCTTATATAGCAATACCCTTGACACATAATATATGTTTAACATATCATTAATAGCCCAAAAGTTCCAAGAACTTTACCATTTTTAAACTCAATCAAAGTTTCAGTGTTTTTCACTATTTCCATTAACAACCACACTCGATTGTAAAAATTCTCAAAACATATAAATTTCGAATTTTCACCCAAGGTCAGTGGTTAATGCTTCTATGATCACCCTACTATATCCTCCCAAAATTTCATAATTTTTAAGAATGTCTAAGTATGTTAATTATAGCCTCAAAGTTGACAAAATTGCATTTTCTCGGTTTCCGAACGACTTTCACTAAAACTCACTTTTCTCTTAAACCGTTTATCAGATTTTGACGTACTTTATATCAAAACGATCTATGAACTAAGCTCTATCTTCTCATGGTCAGTTGACACACCCTACTGACCCTTACCAGTTCGTGAACTCTGCCAAAATACAAGGTAGTTTTAGTTTTAACGAAAATCGGACATTATAACGGCTATATTCTTAACAATTCCCAAATCATCACTCCTCCCAATCCATCATCCAACACCTACATTATTCCCTACAACATGTGGTCATCATACCAGCCATGGTTACAAGCACAACTCACTTCCAAACTCAATCAAATCACTTATAAACACATATATCATCATGATTTCATACTTTATACAACTTTAACTACTTAACCAACCATAATCCATCATCAACTCAAAGTAATACTAAGGGCTCTTTAGCTTTATACCTTATTTGTAGAGTGAACAACACTTAGTAAGCCTTGGATAGTCCTTAAACAACCTTAAAGTAGCTTGTATCAACTAAAGAAATCATAAAACCAAAAGTTAGTTCTTGAAGGTTACTATTCATCCATCACTTTGTAAAAATCATAGAAAGTCGAAAATTAAGAGTTTGGCTCTCAAATTTTTACCACATCTTGGCCTCTTCATAAGATTTGATTTGAGCTATATATCACCAAAAACAAAGCTTCCTAGCTATGGTTTTGATCCCGTTTTTCCCACTGGACAGAAACTGGACAGATTTGTTTCCCCAACTTTGAGCATGGATTTGACTAGGCTACTACTTTGTTGGCCATGAAATTTTGAAAGAATCTTCCTCATAGAGTGGAGAAGCTACGGTTAAAATTTGGTGATTTTTAGAGCTTTAGATCTTGGGTTATGAATTTTTCTCTCAAAGCTATTCCTGCTGGGCAGTTTGTGTGGAATGGAGAGTAATGGATTTCTCTTGCTTTGTTTTGATCTTATCTTGTCTACAATGCATTATTGTGATAATATCTAGCTAAATCTTGAGTGTTCTAGAGTTTTATAGAAACTTAGTGAAGTTTAAAGATAATTCCCCCATGTGAAGTTACTAATTTGTACTTAATCAAGTGTTAGTGGAAAGTGATGTCACCAATGATGTCACTTGGATGATCTAATAATCTCATCTTTGATTTTCTAAGTAAAATGCTAATAATATTGGTAAATAATAATGTGGTATGTATCCTTGTTATATTACTAATCTTGGTTATTTTGTTTCCATACTCGTCTAATTGCGATTCGTTTCGAATATACCTCATTATCCAAGTGGTTTCGAAATCATTTAAAACTCCAAATTCCCTTGACATTTCTTTGGTTTGCTCATTCCTTGGCTTAACTTAATTTCATATAATTTCCCAATATAAATAATCCTTGTTAAATCTCCATACTCCTTAATATCAAATACAATAGTGCTCAATTGAAATCAAACATCTTAAAATCAATACTCAGGAATCTCTGAAATCCGTCATCGTTTCAAGTCGCTTATTTTCATAGTACATCACTAATATGGTTTCCGATTATTCATTTTCTGTATCAATTATAGGGTACCTACATACTATTTCCTTAAATCCTCAAAATCACTATTCATTTAGGTACTGTAACATTGCAAAAGTTAGGGTTATTACAAAGTATCACAATATATCTTGAAAATAGGCATGCATGCTATGTCATATGTATCAGAAACAACAGATATATATATTGTCACAACAACAGTTCCAAAGTATTGGAAACTTGCCTGGTAGTTGGGTCGAGGTAGTGGTAGCGTGTCCCGGGTCAGCTCGGTGATCTATAAACAGTCAAAGTATTCGAGATTAATCACTTAACACTTTTTAAAAGGCTAAGTGTATACTTAACTTAAGTCGAAACACGCTTTCGAGTAATCTCGTTATACACCCTTTAGTGAAACTCTTTTATCACCGATATGATCCGACAATTGTTCGTTATTAAGACATGTCATCATGTTCACACTTGGTATATACTTAAGTCGTGTAAGTTCTAAGGTCGGTCATTTACGGACCGAGATTATACCTCGAGTTTTATCGCTCATTTTCTAAGTGATTTACCAAGTTATAACCAAGTAATCTTTTAAGGGGTTCGTTCGAGCTTAACCTTGATTTGAACATTTTTATAAAATCGAAAAACGATCCATTTGTCATGAGGTTTTCTCTCACACCTTCCTTTTTAACTCTATTATTTAATTACCAAGATTCGCCACTGATTTAATAATATTAAAGGGGTTCAATCTCAATTACGAATTCGCACCTACGGTTTCGAACCACTTTTAGTAAATCGACCATAATTCCTAAACTGTAATTCCAAATGCTTCGATTCTTGCGCCAAAACGAACTATGACTCGAGATCTACAAGGATAGGTCGACCACACATTAAGATCAGAAAACTATACCAACTGTTATGCACGAATTCATAAGGCCTAACGAAATTCGGGCATTACGACGGATATAAATCGAACGTTTCTAAATTTTTAAATCACGATCAAACATCAACCAATCCACACCGGGCATACATACACTATAATAAGTCCATAAGCATCTGATTTCACCATCATATGCATCATTTTACTTAGATCAACTAAACCACCAATTAATCATGCTTAACATAACGTCATAATCATACTAATCTCTAAACTACCAAGAACATCATAAATCTCAAAACTAGATCTAGGTCCTTAAGAATTATACCTTCCTTGGAGAGTGTAATAGCCTTGATAAACCTTGTTTAGTCCTTAGAACTCCTTAACCAAGCTTAAACTATCAAGAAACATCAAGAATATACTTAGAGATTTTCGGAGTTTCTATAACCCAGCTGAAAGATCATGAAAAACGAAGGCCTTACCGAGGTTTTCTGGACGAGGCTTCTAAAGAAGAGTTGTAGATCATCTAACCAGATTTCCAACAAGCTAAAGAACATAAAATTTCATTAAGTAATGAAGGAGATATGGCTGTTTGAAAATAATCACAGAAACTATCAACCAATCTGGACTGTTTGGTTTCTTCTCTTGGGGAGGAGATTTGACTAGACTAAACTCATTAGAATACCATGAAATTTTGAGCGAATATTACCCATGGAGGGGAGAGGCTTTGGTTAAAATTTGGTGATTTTATCATGGATAGAAATGGAGATATGAATTTTCTTCTTTGAGGTGTTCTTGCTGGGCAGTTTGAGAGAATGAGAGAAAATGGAGTTCTCTTGCTCTTATCTCATCTAAAATCAATTATTGTGGTGTTTGTAGATAATATCTATCATAAAGCACCTTTAATAAAGTGATTTGCTCATGGATGATGTATTTGGAGTGGACAAATGTCATGATCTTGTGGTAGGATGATGAAATGAAGCTAAGTACTTAGTTTAATCTCTAAGTATGCTAGTTCCTTTTGTAATTACTTAGTTACTAGATATTTATCACTAGCACATGCATGCACCTTGCTATCTGCTTGCTCTTTTGTCCGGTTATTGCTCATTTTCATTGATCGTTCGAAAGAATATCTCAAGGATTTCTAGTTAGGGTTTTACCGGAAACCTTCTCAATATTAATATTAATATTCTCAATCCTTCTTTATAATCCTTGAATTAAAATTCCTTAAATCCGCTCAATAAATCCTTAAGTCTTTCGGTGTCCAGAGAAATCTCGGAGAAAATAAAAGTGCTAATTTTCTGAATCCGATATCGTTTACATACACTTATCTCACCCCTGGATCATGAATACGAACTCGGAAATCCGTTCTGAATATTTCTATATAGCGTCGTCTTAATCATATTCTCATTTCCACCAAAAACACTATTCACTACTTATTCCCTTTTATTCCTTATATTTATAAAAATGTCCTTGTTCTCTTCTGGGCATTCCTTAACCCTTTTACGGAACCACTGGACTAATAACAGATATTGATCTGGATGACATGAGAATAACTTCCCTATTTGGAAATACCATATCTTATTTTCCTTAGAGATAAATTATTCTTATCTATGCTGTCAACCACTAGCTAGCTTTCTTCATGGCATATAAATATTTGAATCCTAATCCATTTCATTCAGAAGAAGAACAACTGTTAAATCGTTGTCGTAACCACTATTCACTCTTACATCATTATATAATCAAAAGTTTTAATTCTACCAAAAAACCGGGTTCTTACAGTCTCCCCTCCTTAAAAGGATTCCGTCCCGGAATCAGTCTGAGAGCAAATGGGGTACTTTTCCCGCATCGCGCTTTCTAATTCCAAGTTGATTCTTCCACATTGTGAATCTGCCAGAGGACTCTGACTAGTTCGATGACCCTGTTTCGGAGCACTTGCTCTTTTCGATCTATGGTTTTCACTAGCTGCTCCACGTATGTTAGATTTAGTTGCATGTCTACGTGCTCGTATTCTACTATATACTTGGCGTCCGGATTATAATTTCTCAACATCGAAACATAAAACACATTATGCACTTGTCGCAGATTTGAGGGTAATGCTAGTTCGTAAGCTAGTTCCCCAATCCATCCGTAATCATTCCAATCCTTTTACAGCACATCTCACCAGTGCTACAATATTTTTCTTATCCTTTTTCGTCAACTTTGCTACTTTTCATACAAGACACTATCCGGGCTATGCCCTTACCCAATCATATATTATTAACCTTATTGGTATCTGCAGTGACTTTGGTATCACTATCGCGCTGCGAATTCGGAGATAACCTCACTCATACTATGCATTTCCTGACCGCTTTAATCTTCACAATCTCGATCAATATATATAAATAGAAGAATTTATTGAGAGATCACTATGATCAATGAACATTTGTCATATTGCATAGTTAGTACAGAAGGGGGCCAACCTTTAGTACTTGACAGGAAATTAAACAAGTTTTGGTATTCCACTTAGACTTCTATCACACAGACAGATAGTCACGTAGCAGTACCTCCCCTCCTTAAAGGGTTGTTCTTCTCAATTTAAAAAGAAGATGAATAAAAGAAAAGAAAAGAAAGAATTTCAAAAAGTTATAGAAAGTTTTCATGATTGCAAAATATCATACTTAGAATTTTCCTCTGAACTATAGAGGTTCATTAGAGAAGAAAAATAATCGTAATTGTATCAAATACTACTTTATCGTAATCTCACGTGTCTACTTATCCTCGTTGCCCTGTCCATCATCCAATGTACCCATTCTCTCGTTCGATCTTAGCATTACTCACTTTTGGAAAATCCTTCAACCTCTCAGGTTAAATCTTGGATTTCTCGCTTGACATCATTGTTACTGAAATTCCACGCTATGCTACTAGCTCTTTCCTATTCACAATACTTAACACCATCAGGTGGTCATCCTGAGAGTTCGTTTGGAAAACCCATTCATCACTCCATTCATAACATTCCTTGCTTCACATTCCATTGTTACTTTCCCAGTCTTTTCTTTATCAATCACATCCTTCTTATTATCGGATTCTTATTCACTTTTATTATTTCTCTCAACTGTTATCTCATTATTGGGACACCCTTTGCATCTGGTCCCTCCCTATTGGTATACCGTCACATGTGCTCCATAAGCATCACATATTTGGGTCAAACTTTCCTTTGTTCAACCATCTGAATTCTCACTTTCTCGATCCATGGGTCTCCTTACTACTCAATCAATCTATTCCGAATTTCCTCGAATTCTCCCAACTTTAAGGGAGTTAATCCATATGTCATTTATGCTTTAAATTTCAACTTTTCTAACTTCATTGCTGGGGTTTCTCAGGAGTCCGCATATCTACTCCCTTGTTGATCCTCAATTCTATTTCTATTTCCATCAGCCACTTGGCTTCCACTTCTACTATAATCACTTTTTGAATCATCATAGCATTATCATTTATTTCGAGCTTCACGTCATTCCAAAACTAGACCATCCGAAATAAACCTTGACGATTTCTCTAACTTAGATCCAATATAATCTATTCCTGCCAAACTTGCCTCTTAGCATTATGAATCTCCAACCTCATATTCTCTATCTTGTTTGCGCAAAAATACACCAACATAAACTTGCTTGTCATTCATCAACATGCCATTTAGCTTAACAATAGCAACACTATCTTTACCTTTGCGTTGTCATCGCATTTCTTAGAAGAATCACCACTACATTAATGTAGCCCTTTGTTGAATCACCATCGTTTGCTGTTTACGTAGCGCTTTAATAACTAATCATACGAGTTTCATAATTGTCAGACCAAAATCCTCTAGGAAGACAAAATAATCACTATTCTTTATCTATCAGGAATACTTCCTGAACTTGATGTAGATATTATATGAAGCGGATAAAATTGCAAAAGAGCTTCAAGCATCGCAGCTATGATAGATTGATGAAATTACTAATCATATATCTTCAGTAGAAGGCTGGAAGCTTAACGGTTCACTTAATCAATTTCGCATCATGGTCCTGGTTTACGTCAAAATAGGACCTCCTAATGCGGGTAATATGCTTAAGACGACATCAGGAATCGAATGTTTACTTAAAATATTCTTATGGTTGATTCTTGCACAATCATCAGAAGGAATGTAAATCCTCTACCACAATATGTCCTTCGAGTCCTTCTCAATATCATTTTGTTTCTTTTGTATGAGCATCTATAATTACTCTTTTATACTTAAAGTGTCGGTCACCTCATTGGCCTTTCCTGATAATAATAATTCCTCGCAATCAATGTTTTCTAGGTCTGTTCCAACTTAAATTTCTCTATCTTATTCTCATCATTATTGGGTGAAAGCATTCTCCCTTAATCTCTGCTGAAGGAGAGAAAATATAGATCAGTCTTTTTCCATAAGTCATTGCTTCCACCTTTCCGTATGGACTTTATCACAGTTACTCCCAATCATACCTAGGATATTTCTTCTCTTAATTCTTTCTGGTTTTAGGATAATCTCACCCTTTATTGGTTCAATCCATATCCCTACATGGTTTCACACATGCCTTATCTGGCATTATTATGTCATACATTTCCTACCAAACTTCCATCTTGAAACTCAGAATATTACCTTTTTCCTTGTAAGGTTTCGTAAGTCATACCCATCATTCCTCCTGTATTTTCTGGGTACAGGGTATATCAAACATCATTCATCAATCTATAACAATTATGTCTATGTACTTTTCGAAACTCTTTTAAATAAATCTAAAGGTTGTTGTTGCCTTAGTCAATCCAACTTATGTCATCCGAATTCATAATGTCTTTATTAGGGTAGTGCCATCCTTTGTGCACCCCCAGGGTTCGTCCTAATTTATGGATATTCTATCCTCAATTTGATTTTCAAGAAATACTTACATCCTTTAATTGACAATCATTCTTATCTTGGTACTCTATAAGTAGCTTAATGCTCACCTTTTCTTTCAACGAATATCGGTTTACATGACCTTCCAAAAGACAACAGACGTCTATCTATCTTTCATACAGAACTTGATAATGGTAGCAAGGATGTTCTGGAAGATATTGGTCGAGTTCAACGTGAATCTCTTAGTACCTATTGCTTTCATCGAAGATATTAGCTCTATACAAAATTTCTGTATCATACTGAGCCACCTTTGGCCATTTCTATACAATTAACTTGATCATCTGTCTCAACCGTAATATATCCATGGTATTTATAATATCCCAACATCATGTGTCTCAATGCACCATGCTTCAATTCTTACTCAGAATCTGGTCAATCATATACCCATGAATCACTTCACTTTATATCCAAAAGCTCTCGCGATCGGTGCTTGGATAAAAGCAACCCCCGCTTTGTCCTGATATTGCTGGTTTAGTCACCTAAAAATCCTTTGTGACATGGCTCCAACTGGCCATATTAGAATATGTAAGTTTAGGGGTTATCTTAGAGCATTACTTTTCTAGCAATTGCCGGCATGGTGCATCATTTGTCTATAGCGAATATAATTTATCTGGGATAGGTTACGCTTATCCTTATGTTTTTTGTCACGTATTATTAAACTTCTTCTTTTTTATTTGTTCAATGATTTCCCTTACACAACAAATCTTAGGTACCAGGGTAGCATAGTCACTCAACTCGAGCACTGCCATACTCCGTTCATCCTAATCCCCTGATACCTTTCCTGATCCTTTCAAAATTTTACTCCATATAAGTCTCAATTGACTTTTCGGTATCGTTTCCGATCACCTTTCCTCTCAACTTCTCTTATCAATCCACGTGCCGCATAATATCCTTTTCATTTAAGTTAGTCCCGGAATTTCTCAATCCGTTTTGGTCCTTAACTACCTTACCCAAACCACAGGGTTCGCTCTAGTTTCAACTCTCTTTAGTGATGTTCTCTGATAATCAGAAAGACAAGGTTTGCCAAATTTTGTTGAATTTCTTTCCAGTATCAGGGAAATTTTGGTCAATCTATTCGCCCACTGGTAACACTAGGAAGGTTAATTTCGGAACATGAAGAATAGTTCTAGGCACATCCAAGTAGGTAGAATCGTATGTCGTTATAATAACGAAATGATTGACATGACGTTGGAAGTCTAATCGCTGGAGAGGAACCAATATATAAATCGATAGAAGGAAATCAAAAGTTCCAAAATGAAACAGGCCACGTCTTCCTGATATCTATTTGCCCTAATAGTCGGTACATCCAAATATCAGTCTACCTAACCACTAGTCTCAAAAGGAATACTACCGTCGAAGTTTGTCGTTCCACAAAATTGGCACAACCAAGGCCATCTGAATCTGGTGAACCGTGCTGTCCGACATCATCTACCGTTACTCTGTCGTGCTACACAAGCATAATACCTAAACTTGTATGAGATGCATCATAATACATCACAAATTTTTCCTTCTTCCATTAGGCAACGCCAACGCGGAGTCGTCACCAATTTCATTTTTTTAACTCTAGGGAGATTTTCTCACGCTTTTCTATCTATTCAGACTTCTTAGTCCTTTGTTGGTGTGGTTGGCCTTTCTCAATTAAAACTAACTTTATTTCGACGGGGTCAACCAATGCCACTCACTATTGCTCGCATGTCCTAATAACTGGACTTCATTAGCCAAAACTCATACTTCGAGAACCTGGCATACACTTGTTCATTCGGGTTTCATCTTTAAAACATTCTCTGTTACCTCTTAACCACTGATCGTATTACTTGATCCATTTATGATTCAGCGTCGGAGTAGACTTAAGCTAACTACTATAATCCATTCAAGAAAAGAAAGAATTTAATATTCCTTTGAATCACATGCAACTAATGTTTCTGGTTCATCATTTCACCGAGTTGAAATAAACCTATACTTAGTCCCTGACAGTAGTCATATTAAGGGTTTATCATAGACTCACTGGTCTTTTCCTCTTATAGGTTCTGAGATCATCGTCTCGCTTACTACTTCCTTATATAACTTTATCCAATCATGCCATCACTTTCCAATGTATTTATTTTCTAAGTTGATCCATTCATAAAATGAACATTTCCCTGACTCAAACCACCTTCTCCATCTCAATTTGACTTTATAAATTACCTACGAATCTGCCTTCTCATGGCGAATTACCATTAACAATATTCACACTATTTCATTCATCAAATGTTATGGCACTTGCCGCCTCTATCATAACTGCTCCTGGAGACTCTGCTCCCCGTCCTCTATCGATGTCTTTGATAATAATGCATCCTTCTAACTCTTTTTCTCATTAATCTGAGAGTTTCTAAGGATTCTGATCTATCCCCATATAAGATCTCAAGTAATTCTTCTAATTTGTCTTACTTGCTGGTACTTCATCCGGCAATCCGGCTATGAATCCAATATGCCTCTTTAATTCTCTTAATAGTATCTCAGTTCTCTATGCTCACTTCTCTGAGCACTATACCTTTAACTCTTACAGTCTCTCTGGCTGAAGCCCTCATTTCCTCAAGGGTAAACTCCATATCCTTAATAGGGTTCTCCTCCTTAGCTGAAACCTCCTCCTGGTTCTCAGTAGGGTATTCTATCGAATCAATAAGCCGATCGTTAGCATATAATCAAACATCACCGTGCTGCCGCTCGTACGCCTCAAGGTCCGTCGCCTTACAAGTCGACACGAGAACGAGCTAAGTTACTATCATGATACTTAAGAGTTCCCATAAGGGTTTTATATGTCAGTACTACATTAAGTAGTCCGACTATGAACTTGGCAAGAGTTCTTATTATCTTAGTGAATTTATGGTTTTAACGTCGCATCATCTCTGGGGTTTATAATGTAATGCTCTGATACCATTACTGTAACAACCCCAGATCCGGGGTCAAGGATCTGGTCGTTACGGTTTTAATCTCCATTCACAAACCAACACAAATTATATTACAACCTTTTGACCCAAAACAATAACATAAAACACACCCGTTATAGTCCCAGAGATGAAATCAGAGTAATTACCAAATATTATTAATCGCAAGATTGAGTTCTTACAACCCAAAAGAATCACAATTAACCTCTACGTACTCTTTGCCATCCATTGATATGTGTCATATAATAAGTACATTTGATACTCAGATGCTAACAACTAGCCTACCAATAGCTCTCTCTTCAACAACGGTAGTTATAACCTCAGCGGTAATCCTCCAACAGCAAACACATGCTTGCGCCGAGTGCGCCTTGCACGGGCCGTTTGATCTAGTTGTTGTTTTGACATAATAAATAAAGCAAGGGTGAGCAATAGCCCACCAACAATAATATAACTGAACAGTGATAATATATACAGTTCAAAAGTATCTTTGAAACCATATGCCATGCATTTTACGGAAATGATGCCAGTATAATGTAAATGATGAAGTTACAAAGTAACTCAAATTACATATTCCATGGAAATATCTGTTATGCAAAAGATAAGCAAGATATCATCATTTATCATAACAGAGGAACTTGCAGGGAAAATATTGTAATTCCAGTTTCAAACACTTTTTCACCCTGCCAACACCGATAGTGTTATAGAAAATTTCCAACTAGGAAATACATGAACTAATACGGGAGCATTGCCGCGCCAGATGCCCTAACGTTTACGATGATCAGTCGTATGTCATGCATCTCATCAGTCGTTCTCTACATGTAGAAGGTAGCTCCGACGGATTTACTTGTCTACCGTCCTCTGGAACTCCTCAGCCAACGGTTGGGCTATTGCTGGGCCGGCGCCACTCGGCCACTTACGCGTCTCCTAGTTCATTTCACATCCATAACCTTGAAATATAAAGTTCGTCCCCCTTTCCCCAAGTATAATACTTGTTGATAAGACTCCACAAAGTAGTCGTATCTAGTTGGAAAGGAAAATTCACCAATATTTCCCAAGCTGCTGCTTGTTAATGGATACCAACTTGTTCTAACATTCTTACCCCTCGAATAATGAGTGGGTACACAAGATTCCATGGATAATAGCAACCAAGTTGCGAGTGAAAAGAATAGTTTCAAAGAATCTATGACCGGGAAGTCAACAAGATAAATAACATTTCTCGAGTAAGGTTCCCTTATTATTTGAGAGAAAGAATTGAATGAAGAACAGAGTTTCTGAGAACATTCCTTGATAAAATAATATTAATAATAAGGCTCTGAATTAATGTACAAATATTCGAAGGTCGAAGGTGGTATTTGAATGAAGTAAATCATTTTTAAAATGAGTCAGAAGAATTAAATAAATATTCCAAAGAATATTTATTAAGTGAAAATATTGAAGGAATAATCCTAATATAAAATATTACTCGGAATAATCCTCGAATAAATATTCACAAATAATATTCATTAAATAATTAATGAATATTAAATAAATAGTACTTATCAAATAATTATAACTCGAATGGATAGTCGAAATAATATTCACTGAATAAATAGTGAATACTCAGATTAATAATACTTATCGATTAAATAAAATTCGAACGAATATTCGAAATAATATTCACTGAACAAATAGTGAATATTCCAAATAATAATACTTATCGAAGAAGTAATTATCAAGTGATTGTTCGGGGTGATATTCATTGTACAAGTAATGAATATTCACTTAATAATGCTTATTGAAGAAATAATTATCAAATGAATATTCGAAATAATATTCATTGAATAAATAATGAATATTCGAATTAATAATACTGATTGAAGGAACAATTACCAAATGAATATTCAAAAAAGAATCTTCAATAATTGAATCGACTTTCAACGAATATTGAAGATAATATTCATTGACCAAAGCAAGCTCAAGTGAATATTTAAAATAATATTTATTGAATAATTTAAGTTCGAATGAATATTTAAAATAATATTCATAAATAATAATATACATATAGTATTCATCAGATAAATAATGGAAAACATTTACTTAAATATTTTCCCCTGAAAATAATCTCAATATATCAAGAAATACCGACTCCCGGTCTATACTCGAAGAATGAAATTCAGTTGCCCTTCACTTAAGGGTCTTAGCAATGTTCGGCTGATAACCGATACGTTATCTATCTAGCTCATAAGCCAACAATAATTCAAGGAACAAGTATCACAATATATCTTGAAAATAGGCATGCATGCTATGGCATATGTATCAGAAACAACAGATATATATATTGTCACAACAACAGTTCCAAAGTATTGGAAACTTTCCTGGTAGTCCGGTCGAGGTAGTGGTAGCCTGTCCCGGGTCAGCTCGGTGATCTATAAACAGTCAAAGTATTCGAGATTAATCACTTAACACTTTTTAAAAAGCTAAGTGTACACTTAACTTAAGTCGAAACACGCTTTCGAGTTATCTCGTTATACACCCTTTAGTGAAACTCTTTTATCACCGATACGATCCGAACATTGTTCGTTATTAAGACATGTCATCATGTTCACACTTGGTATATACTTAAGTCGTGTAAGTTCTAAGGTCGGTCATTTACGGACCGAGATTATACCTCGAGTTTTATCGCTCGTTTTCTAAGTGATTTACCAAGTTATAACCAAGTAATCTTTTAAGGGGTCCGTTCGCGCTTAACCTTGATTCGAACATTTTTATAAAATTGGAAAACGATCCATTTGTCATGAGGTTTTCTCTCACACCTTCCTTTTAATCTCTAGTATTTAATTACCAAGATTCGCCACTGATTGAATAACATTAAAGGGGTTCAATCTCAATTATGAACTCGCACCTACGGTTTCAAACCACTTTTAGTAAATCGACCATAATTCCTAAACCATAAGTCCAAATGCTTCGATTCTTGCGCCAAAACGAACTATGACTCGAGATCTACAAGGATAGGTCGACCACACAATAGGGTCATAAAACTATACCAACTGTTATGCACGAATTCTTAAGGCCTAACGAAATTCGGGCATTACGACGGCTATAAATCGAACGTTTCTAAATTTTTAAATCACGATCAAACATCAATCAAGCCACACCGGGCATACATACACTATAATCAGTCCATAAGCATCTGATTTCACCATCATATGCATCATTTTACTTAGATCAACTAAACCACCAATTAATCATGCTTAACATAACGTCATAATCATACTAATCTCTAAACTACCAAGAACATCATAAATCTCAAAACTAGATCTAGGGTCCTTAAGAATTATTCCTTCCTTGGAGAGTTTAATAGCCTTGATAAACCTTGTTTAGTCCTTAGAACTCCTTAACCAAGCTTAAACTATCAAGAAACATCAAGAATATACTTAGAGATTTTCGGAGTTTCTATAACCCAGCTGAAAGATCATGAAAAACGAAGGCCTTACCGAGGTTTTCTGGACGAGGCTTCTAAAGAAGAGTTGTAGAGCATCTAACCAGATTTCCAACAAGCTAAATAACACCAAATTTCATTAAGTAATGAAGGAGATATGGCTGTTTGAAAATCATCACAGAAACTGTCAACCAATCTGGATAGTTTGGTTTCTTCTCTTGGGGAGGAGATTTGACTAGGCTACACTCATTAGAATACCATGAAATTTTGAGCGAATATTCCCCATGGAGTGGAGAGGCTTTTGTTAAAATTTGGTGATTTTATCATGAATAGAAATGGAGATATGAATTTTGCTTCTTTGAGGTGTTCTTGCTGGGCAGTTTGAGAGAATGAGAGAAAATGGAGTTCTCTTGCTCTTATCTCATCTAAAATCAATTATTGTGGTGTTTGTAGATAATATCTAGCATAAAACACCTTTAATAAAGTGATTTGCTCATGGATGATGTATTTGGAGTGGACAAATGTCATGATCTTGTGGTAGGATGATGAAATGAAGCTAAGTACTTAGTTTAATCTCTAAGTATGCTAGTTCCTTGTGTAATTACTTAGTTACTAGATATTTATCACTAGCACATGCATGCACCTTGCTATCTGCTTGCTCTTTTGTCCGGTTATTTCTTATTTTCATTGATCATTCGAAAGAATATCTCAAGGATTTCTAGTTAGGGTTTTACCGGAAACCTTCTCAATGTTAATATTAATATTCTCAATCCTTCTTTATAATCCTTGAATTAAAATTTCTTAAATCCTCTCAATAAATCCTAAAGTCTTTCGGTGTCCAGAGAAATCTCGGAGAAAATAAAAGTGCTAATTTTCTGAATCCGATATCGTTTACATACACTTATCTCACCCTTGGATCATGAATACGAACTCGGAAATCCGTTCTGAATATTTCTATATAGCGTCGTCTTAATCATATTCTCATTTCCACCAAAAGCACTATTCACTACTTATTCCCTTTTATTCCTTATATTTATAAAAATGTCCTTGTTCTCTTTTGGGCATTCCTTAACCCTTTTACGGAACCACTGGACTAATAACAGATATTGATCTGGATGACATGAGAATAACTTCCTTATTTGGAAATACCATATCTTATTTTCCTTGGAGATAGATTATTCTTATCTATGCTGTCAACCACTAGCTAGCATTCTTCATGGCATATAAATATTTGAATCCTAATCCATTTCATTCAGAAGAAGAACAACTATTAAATCGTAGTCGTAACCACTATTCACTCTTACATCATTATATAATCAAAAGTTTTAATTCTACCCAAAAAATCGGGTTCTTACAATTTTGAGTAAAACAAGCAGTTTGAACAGCTTCTGCCCAGAAATAGGTTGGCAATTTTGCTTCATCAAGCATAGTTCTGGCAGCTTCTATCAAGGTTCTGTTCTTTCTTTCAACCACACCATTTTGCTGTGGTGTACCAGGTGCAGAAAACTCTTGCTTCACTCCTCTGTTCTTGCAGAATTCTTTCATTGTTGTATTTCTGAATTCAGTTCCATTATCACTCCTGATTATCTTGACTTTGTGTTTTGATCCTTTGTCTAGCAGCTTTACATGCTCCATCAGAGTTAATGCAGTTTCATCATTCTTTGCTAGAAAATACACCCATGTATATTTGGTGTGTTCATCAACAATGACTAAAGCATATTTCTTTCTTCCAATTGACATTACATTTACTGGTCCAAAGAGATCAACATGTAGAAGGTGATAAGGATCAACAATTGCAGATTCAGACTTGCGCTTGAAAGATGACTTCCTTTGTTTGGCCTTTTAACAAGAATCACACAGGCCATCAACATTTAATAAAGATTTTGGGAGTCCTCTAACAAGATTCTTTCTTATCAGCTCATTGATGTTGTTTAGATTCAAATGAGAGAGTTTCTTATGCCACTTCCAACTCTCTTCACTGGACATTCTTGTTGACAGGCACACTGCTTTGCCATCAGATTTTGTTGACAACTTTATTTCATAGATATTATTGTGCCTGTTTCCAACTAGAACAACTTTCCCTTTAGATTTACTGATGATTTGATAATATTAAGGCTGAAAATCTACATGATATCCTCGGTCACAGATTTGACTCACAAATAGCAGATCATGCTTGAGTCCTGGAACCAGAGCTACATTTGTGATGATGACACTTCCAAGATTGATATTGCCATATCCCAGAGTATGTCCTACGTTGCCATCTCCATAGGAAACTTTTGGGCCAGCCTTCTCCACATACTCTGATAGCAGGGCTTTATTTCCAGTCATGTGTCCTGAACATCCACTGTCCACGACTAGGGTACTCTCCCTGGTGCCCTGTAATCACAAACATTTACTGAAGGTCAGTTTTAAGGATCCAGACTTGCTTGGATCCTTTGGCTTTCTTAACTTTGTTAGCTTTTGCAGTGGAATTCACATTATTAGAGTTTAAGCTAACATTTTCAGAGTTTACACTTGCAGAATTAACCTTAACCCATTTCAAATTGGGTTTAAGTTCATAGTAATTATGATAAATAGCATGATAATCCCTGCAAGTATAAATAGAATGCCAAGAACTTCCACAATGTTTGCATAAAGTCTGTGGTCTAGCTCTAACATTATCTTTCTTTACTTCAGACTTTGAAGGTAAAGAATTAATATTTTTATTCTTCCTGCAAAAGCTAGAAAGATGGTTAGTGCTACCACAGTTATGACATGTCTTTCTTGGAGCAAAAGTAGCAAGCATTGGATAATTACCTTGAGAAATGCCTACTTTACCATTTCTGTTCTTTCTAGACACTTTCTGTTTCTTAACAGATTTTAACTCCTTAAGCCTATGCTTGAGTTGTTTATCTGTCATTAAACCAATATTAACCTGTTTAACACTAGTTTTTACTGGTTCTTTCTTAATAGTTCCTTTTTCAGCTTCAGACTTAGGTTCATTTACTCCATGAACAAATTTTGTAGTAGGAAGATGAGTTCTAATTTTGACTTGATTTTGAAACCTGAGTTCATCTCCCTCACAGTAACCTAAACCAACTGTGTCTGACTGAAAAACCTCATTAGTGTCTTTTCCAGAATCAGTCCAAGTTTTAATTATGTGTTTTGCCTTCTCCAATTCAGATTCTAGTTGCTTATATCTGCCTAGCAACTCCTGTTCTAGATAAACAGCATCATCTCTTTCTTTCTGAACATGTTGCATGTTTTCAAGTTTTTATTCAACAACTTTATTTCTCTCTTTAAGTTCAGAATTCTCACATTTAATTCTCTCATTCTCTAAAGTCTGATCCCTATAACTAATATGCAATGCCTTAAGATAAATTCTCAATTCAGATATATTATCAGTATTATAAGCATAGGTAGTTAAGGGTACCTTGTTTTCAGACTCTTCTGATTCATTTTCAATAGAAGCCATGAGAGCATAGTTGACTTCCTCATCTGAGTCTGAAGTGTCTGCCCAATCTCTGCCTTTTGTGATGAGTGCCTTTTCAGTTTTACCCTTCTTGCACTCAGGAGCATAGTGACCCATCCCCTTACACTTGTAGCATTGAATCTCAGACTTATCTTTCTTCCCAGATTTAGTTTCCTTTCTCTCAGACTTCCTGAAACTCTTCCTGTCTGAAGTTGAATCTCTAGAGAATCTGTTTCCCTTCTTAAAGTTCTTGAAACCCATCTTCTTGAAAGTCTTCACCATTAAGACAGCCATTTTTCTCATCTCCTCATCATCCTCAGAATCAGATGATTCATCAGTGTTTGAGTCAACATCAGAATCTGATGACTCACTTTTAGAATATATAGCTAAAGCTTTTCCCTTAGCTTTCTTCCTTGATGCTTCTTTCTTCACAGGTTTCTCTTCAACCTTAAGAGCAACAGACTTTGCCTTCTTGCTTGATCTTCTGTTTCTCTGTTCCATTTCCGATTCATGAGTTTTGAGCAACCCATAGATTTCATCAATCTCAGTATCAGCAAGATCATAATTGTCTCTAATATTCTGGATCTGTAGCTTCCAGAAACCTAGTCATCTTTAACTTCTAGATAGCATAATCTGATGGTCTCAGAATATGAACCCTAATAGTCTCATAACGACTCACAGTAATAGGAGCCTTCTCAGAACCTAGACCTGTTGGAGGAGGAATCTCTGCCATTGATTATAGTTTTGTGTGTGGATCTTAAACTGTATTAAGTAACAAACTTGCTCTGATGCCACTTGTTAGGCCGAATACACAAATATAATCAAGATTTGTATGAGAGATTAACAAGAACACACGTTTTTACAATTAAAACTGTTTGGAATTAATAATTCATCTCTCAGTGATGTAAACTATCACAGAGAGCTGCTTAGGTTACAATGAATAATTATTCGTTGTTCGATACCCTTCTAGGGTTAACCTAACTATATTTATAAAACATATAGCTGCTATACAATCGTAGAATTGATACTCCTATAAATCAGCTATACAATTGATATCAATCACGATTGCTACACGTCTCCTTAGTCAACACAATCTCTTTGACAGCTATCCAATCTTCAAAGATATTGCTTCCCTAATTATCTTCAATTATTCTTCAAACACTGTTGACCTGTAGACGCTTCCTCAGACAGAGTTTAATAAACTCTGTCGAGCTTCCATCCGTCAGCGTTTAACTAAACTCTGATCGCTTCCAGCTAAACTCTGATTTATCACTATTACACTTAAACACTGATTAATACATACATCAATTATATCTAACAAAAACCCTTGGAGAGAGAAAAAGAGAAACTCGACGGTCATTACTCTAATCCGGCTCCTCAACCAATACTTTCTTACGATCAAGGTATGATTCCGACTCACTTTTTTCTACTCTTTCATATTCTTGACTCGTTTTTCAATTACCTGCCTCCCTATGCTATGCATGTTGATGTGTTCTCATCTATATATGTATGTGTCTGTATTTGTATGCAACACCTCATGTTTTGCATACACAGACTTTCACCATTCTCTGTTGTCTATCTATATGCTTACGGTCGTATTATCATAGTTTTACCATCCTTTTTGATTGTCTATTCATCTTCTTTCTTCATTCGTTTCAAGTTCATGTCTTGGTCCATGTATGTTAATGCATAACCTCCCTATAACTCTTAAAAGAACCTGTATTGCATAGCCATGGTAGATTAATCGTCTCAAAACCACAGGTTTTCTCTTAAGAATCCTAAAACCTGACCTTTTCTTCGTCTGTCTTTTGCAGATGTCCTCTGAATCAACACATTCATACCACCATTATTCAATTAACCCTGCTCTCACCAAATCTGTCAGCAATAGGACTAGGTCTAGGGTCTTGATCCCTGATACTAATGAACCCCAAGATATCCTTGTGAAACCTCCTAACATCCATGACCACAATAAATCTCTTAGCTTAATTGATTTAGGAGAAGATTGACCTTCTGATAATGACGAGGTATCAAAACCTGAACTTGGACTTGAATCCCTCCTAGAAACTGATTTTCAAAATGAGTTAACTGTAGAAAGAGAATTATACAAACAAGAGATTGTGCCTTTTTGCGAGAAAACTGATTCCATCATGACCACTGTGAAGCTAGAAAAGCTCTTTGAAGAGTGTCCTTGTCCGTCATGTACTATAGTGAACCCAGAACCTGGTGAGAGAGCTCACAGGTTTGATGTTAGAACTCCCGATCGTGGAATCCCCAACGCTGTCATCTCTGCTGCTTTTCTAAGAGTAGGTTTCTCTGTGCCTATCCATCCTTTCCTGAGAGAGGTATTGGATTTTTACAACTTAGCACCTATGCAACTAACCCCCAACTCTTATCGTTTGGCCATTAGCGCATTTATCTTATACTCTAGCAAATTTACCACTCCTCTTTCTGCCCCGGAATTGGGCTATTTCTTTAGACTAAAAGACACTGGAAGAATTTCAGGTTGTTTCTATTTATCAGCATGGCCTTGTCATCAGGGTCAATGCATAAAAAATGTTAAGCAAAACTTCGATCAGTGGCAAGAATAGTCTGTTTATTGCTTTGACTGTCCTGATATTAGATATGAGTTCAATCGTCGACCACATGTTCCCAAGCAAATCGTCTTGACTGGAGTTTATTTAGAGAGAGCAAAGGAAATCCTGAAATTATCGGCTTCCATTAGGGATTGCCTAATTCTGATGACCCTTGAAAACCTGACTTCCCTTGGTTTTATCCCTTCAGCCTCTGGTATGAGCTTCGTTGTCATTATGCTCTCCTTTTTGTTTGTATCTTCGTGATTTTATCTGTTTACTTTACATACGTTTCTTTAACCTTAACTTGTTTACTTATGCAGATATGGCTCCCAAAGTTCCATCTTTTGTCAAAAGGTCCAAGAATGTGGATGAGATTTTTAAAGCTGATGTTGATGTAAAGGAGGTTTCGCTCATAGCAACTCCTATCAACCAGGTTCCAGCCCCTTCTCTGCTCAAAACCAACCATCAAACTCCTCCAAACGTAAATTAGCTCAGATTACCTTAGACTTGTCGGGAAGCTCTCAGACTCGATCCATGAAAAAAGGCAAGGTTGTGAAGGTCGAGTCAGCTGTGGCCCAGAATCAATTTAAAGAATTGATTGATACACACGTGCTCCCAGAAGCGATTGCCAGCTGGGCCAAGATGGACTCCACTGAAGCTATGCATGAAATGAGGTTCTCTACTGCCGAGAATGCGTTCTTCACCCTCAGATACTGCGATGATTTTGTTGAGAAGACACAGTATGATCTTCGATTGCAGGGAGAGGTTTCAAAGCTCAAAGAGGATCTGGCTGCTACAGAGGAGAGGGTGAACCTAGCTACTGCTGTTGTGAGGAGGGCTAAAACTGTAGAAACCTCTTTGAAGAATGAGAAGGAGAAACTTCAAGGTCAAGCTAAAAATCTAAATGACGAGAAACTGTCAATGTTAGAGAAGATTGGTGAACTAGAGGTCCAAGTAGACGCTCTGAATGCTGCTGCCGTTGCTGTGAAGTCTTCCATGCTAATACAGGAGAAAGCTAGGTATGACAAGGGCTATAACGAAGGTATTCGGGACTACATGAGGTCCATGTGAGAAAAAATGCCTGAGTTAAACTGGTCTCTACTGGGTGAAGATGTTGTGAGCATGATCCATGATTTCGAGAGGGAAGCTGCAGTTCCACAAGACCCTGTACCTCCCGTCATTACGGTTGAGAGGCCCTCGGGTTCCATTCCCACGGCTGCAGAGGTTCTTGCTGCTGAAGCTGTTCAACCTACACTTCCAACTCCACCTATTATCGAAGATTCTGATAAAGTACCATCTGCCTAAACTTGCATGAATCTTATTAAACTTTTTATAACTTTATGAGGTTACGGGCCCCTCGTAGTGCCTCGCAAGTTGTACTTCTGAATTTGGTTTCTATGGCCTTTGTGCCTATAACTTTGAATGTTGGTTTCCCAGGGTCACAGCGCCCTTTGACTTTTATGTTTCCAATGATAACTATCTACTTTTGTTATATCTCTTACTTACACTTCTGTTCATGCTTAGTTTCTTAATTTATGCCTTAGCTGCATATCACATCCTTTTTTCAAACTTTGCAAAATACCTCTCCACTACTTGTCTTATCAATTATTTAGTTTCCATACTCGCATATTCAAGCTTACGCGGGCTAACCCATTGTAAGAAACAGAATACACTCATATTTCCACCAATAATTTTCTAAGGTAACTATAACAGAACCTAACATTATCACAACAATTTACTTGTAAACTTAGAACCTTTTCCCTTATGCTTCGAGTAGTGCTTTCTCAATCATAATCTGAACTAAAACTTTCCTTAATAACCTCCTAACTCCTCATTGTTGAATAACTAAACCAGGTTCCTTACGAACAACCGTTGATGACAACTAACAATCTTGCAAAGTAAACATAAAACAGAAACTAGTTAACGTTAGTAGAAATAATCCTGTTAAACACGGGCCAACTCTTGGAAAGGTCACCTGCTTGGTTCCCAATCCTAAACTTTAGGTCCCAACATGCCAGTCTAGGTTCCATGTTGGTTCCTTTTGTCTCGAGGTGATTCTAGGAACCTGTATGTCGTTCTGGGAGTCCACACAGATTCCTCTTCTTCATGTGTCAGGCTAGACATCATATGAAGGTAAATGCTGAGGAACTTATCCCTTTTTCCCATGTGCCAGAGGCGATTCCACATGAGGGAGAGCTTATTAGGCTTTTCTTTAAGAATAAGTGTGCCGGTCTAGGCTCCACACAAGTTCCCACTTCTTCTCGTGCCAGAGGCGGCTCCACGGAGGGGTGAAACATATAGTTTCAGGTTCTTGTATGCCAGTCTTGGCTTCATACAGGTTCCTTTAAAGTGCCTTTCATTAGGACTTTAGGTGCCTGTCAACAGGACTCAAGGAATCTGAGGCTTTTAGCAACAATGTCGTGCTCAGTCAGCTGAGGCTTTTCAATAAAATCTGCTCAGGAAGCTACCTGAGGCTTAACTCGTGCTCAGGAAGCTACCTGAGGCTTATCTCGTGCTCAGGAAGCTACCTGAGGCTTTTTTCATGCTCAGGAAGCTACCTGAGGCTTTATTTCGATGCCTGTTTGGGAAGCTACCCAAGGCTCAATTCGTATCAATCAATCGCAGTCTACATATTCTGTCAAATCATATTCATACTTCGTATATACTGTCAATGCTACAGGAACCTGTTCGTCAAGGTAACCTGTTTCACAATACAAGTACTAAAACAAGCACTTAAAATTTTCAAGTTGGCATATGAAATAGCTAATCAATCATGCACAATACTACCAAAGTAGGAATACTACCCCTAGTTCTTTTAGGTAATTATTGTTATGTAAAAGAACTATTAGGAAGCTACGATCATCAATACTGCAATCAAAAGATTCAACGCAGAGCTATCAATGCTCAATACTAAAAACTGTCTTGCAAATAGGAAGGTTCACATCAAGTACCCCCCGATTACATCCATAATTAAATACTGAAATCAACAATTCTGGCCAGATATAACTAATAAGCTGCCTTTATTCTTGGGCTGAAAGAGCCTTACTTTTCCTAAGAAAACATAGTAAAAGAGAATTACTGATAATACTTCTTTAGATGCTCTGCATTCCAAGCTCTCGGAATGAGATTCCCATCCATATCCATCAGATGATAAGTTTCTTCCCAAATAGCTGACTTTATCTGGTAAGGGCCTTCCCAATTCGCTCCAAAAGCTCCATGCGCCAGAACTTTGGTGTTTGGCATGACTTTCCTCAAAACCAGGTCTCCAACTTTAAAAGGTCTTGCTTTCACCTTTTTGTTGTAATACCTTCGAACTCTCTGTTGATACGTTGCTAACTTCACTTGCGAATCTGTCCTCAACTCTTCGATCATGTCCAAGAAAAGTCTATGATTGACCTCATTATTCTCGGGGTCATAATGCTTTCTCCTCAAAGAACCTGTTCCAAATTCCACAGGCACCATAGCTTCACAACCATAAGTGAGAGTAAAAGGAGACTCACCAGTTGTAGTTCTAGGAGTGGTGTTATACGACCACAAGACTCCAGGAAGCACCTCTGGCCAGCTTCCTTACTTATCTTCAAGCCTTGTCTTCAAAGTATGCTTGATAATCTTGTTCACAGCTTTAGTCTGTCCATTACTCTACGGATAGTACACTACTGTAAATGCTTTCTGAATTCCAAACTGCTCACACAATCCTCTAAGCTCTCTGCTATCAAACTGCTTCCCATTGTCAGAAATCAATTTCTGCGGAATACCAAACCTGCAAACAATGGCTCGAAAAACAAATTCAGTCAATTTTGATGTTGTAATCTTAACAAGTGGTTCGGCTTCTGCCCACTTTATGAAGTAGTCAACTGTAACCACTGCATATTTTACTCCTCTCTTTCCTGTCGGGAGCTCTCCAATGAGGTCTATCCCCCAAACAGCGAATGGCCAAGGTTTAACAATCTGCTTAATAGGTGCCACAGGACGACTATCAAAATTTGCAAACTTCTGGCAATTACTTCATGTCTGAACAAACTTGTGAGCATCTGCTTTGAGGGTTGGCCAATAATATCCTTATCGAAGGACCTTCATGGCTAAAGAACTACCCCCGAGTGATTTCCACATACTCCTTCATGAATCTCTCCAAGAATGTATTTACACTGCTCTCCAGCTACACACTTAAGCAAAGGCTGATTGAATCCCCGTTTGTACAGAATTCCATCATAGATCACATACTTGGCTGCATAATACTTCAGCTTCCTAGTTTCATCCTGATTAGGAGGTACCTCTCCCTTAGCCAAGTAACTATAGACTGGAGTCATCCAAGAATCCTCAACTGGAAATTCAATGTCCATCACCTCCTCCTTGAAGATATTAGGTTGCTCCTGAATCTGAAGTGGAATTATTCATAACAATGTTGACTCTCTCTGTGATCCCAATTTAGCTAATGCATCTTCATTGGTATTCTTTCCTCGTGGTATATGATCTAACTTCACTTCTCTAAACTTTGCAAGCAACTCCTGGGAGTACCTCAAATACAAATTTGTTCGTGGACCTCTTGCTTGGAATCCACCACGAATTTGCCAAACTACTAACATCGAATCACTAAACACTATGATATTCTCGACTTTCATCTCTAAAGCCAGTTTGAGACCTGTAATCAACGCCTCATACTCTGCATCATTGTTAGTGGCTCTGAAAGCGAAGTGAATCGAGCTATGAAGTCTATGCCCCTCTGGGCTTACTAGCTCTATGCCTGCTCTTGCTCCATTACTGTTAGCAGCTCCATCCACGTACAATGTCCACCAAGGTGCATAATTATCATCCTCCATCTGCTCTTTCTCCAACTCTCTCGGTACCTCCTTGCCAGTAACCTCCACATGAGGTGGAAACTCAATCAAGAAATCTGCTAAAGCTTGAGCTTTAATTGCTGTCTTTAGCTTATACTCTATATCAAACTGCCCCAATTCCACAACCCACTTTAACATTCTTCCTGAAGTGTCTGGCCTGTGCATCACTTGTCTAAGTGGGTATGAGGTCCTTACTTCAATCCCGTGAGCTTGGAAATAAGGTCGTAGCTTCCTGGAAGCTAAGATTAAAGCATAAACTAGCTTCTCCATTCCTGTATACCTCGTTTCTGCATCAAGCAACCTCTTACTAACATAGTAGATTGGGCTTTGATGTCCATCTTCTTCTCGAACTAAGACTACACTGATAGAATATTCTGACACAGCCAGGTAAAGTATCAATGTCTCTCCATCTACTGGCTTAGCTAAAAGTGGAGGGCTTCCCAAATGCTCTTTCAGTTTTCCAAAGGCAATCTCGCATTCTTCTGTTCATTCAAATTTACTTCCTTTCTTTATGGCTTTAATGAACTCTTGACATTTGTCTGTAGACCTCGAGATGAATCTATTCAAAGCGGCAACTCTTCCTGTAAGAGACTAAACCTCTCTCACAGTCCTTGGTGACTTCATATCAATCAATGCTTTAATCTTGGCCGAATTTGTTCTATACCTCTGTGATTTACCATGAAGCCTAGAAATTTCCCTGATTCTACCCCAAACACACACTTCTGAGGATTTAGCTTCATTCTGTACTTTCGCAAGATTCCAAACATCTCTTCCAAGTGCTTCACATGATCAGTAGCCTTCTTAGACTTCACTAGCATATCATCCACATATACCTCCATGGTATCACCAATTTGCTCTTTAAACATCATGTTTACTAGCCGTTGGTATGTAGCTCCAGCATTAATCAATCCAAATGGCATGCATATATAGCAATAAAGACCTCTATCCGTAATAAAAGAAGTATGTTCTTGATCGGGTTCGTACATAGGGATTTGATTGTAACCTGAGTATGCATCCATGAAGCTGAGTAAAGCATGTCCAGCTGTCACATCTACTAGCTGATCCATTCGTGGTAGTGGGAAGCTGTCCTTTGGGCATGCTTTGTTGATATCTATGAAGTCCACGCAGGTTCTCCACTTTCCATTGGGCTTTTTCACCAAAACAGGATTTGTCAACCATACAGGATAAAAAGATTCCTTGACCAAACCTGCATCCAGCAATCTATCCACTTCTTCTTTCAACGCTTGAGCTCTCTCTCCACTAACTGGTCTTCGCTTCTGTCTTATACCTTTCTTTTCCGGATCAATGTTCAACTTGTGACACATAACCTTTGGATCTATCCCTTCCATATTTGCGTGACACCATGCAAACACATCCAGGTTCTTGCTCAAAAAGAAAATAAGAGATTCCTTCAAAGTTGGTTCAAGCTGAGCTCCAATCTTCAACACTCTTGTACCATCCGTATCATTTATCTTCACATCCAATGTCTCACCGGCTAGTCCAGCCTTGACCACTATTTCTGGCATTCGAGGATTTAAGTCTATATCCATTTCTGCTACTGAATCCTCTTGAGGTTCCTCCACAGTAGGTGGTACATACGCTTCATGCGACATTCCTTTTCTTAGATGCTGGTTGACTGCTATGCTTCAATCTTCGAGATTTTTCATTATCTAACTCTTCTGCCATACACACATCACCATCCTTGTCCATAGGGGGTGCACTTTCTAGCGAAAGGTAAGGGGTATCTGGTCCCTGAAAAACTGGAATCTCAACATGAGGTTCCTTTTTTGTTATTTCTTCAATCCACACTGCTCTGCATGATGCTGACACAAAACCCTCTAATGGCTAACTACGTAGATCGACTGTTATATCATCCAGATTCTTCCCTGGAAAATCATCAGGAACCTCATCTATTGGTTCAGGTAACCTAGCAGCCTGGGAAGCATGTTGCAAAGATTTAGTGTAGCATTCTCTAGACTCATACTGGCATCCTCGAACTATACCAATACCACTTGGCATTGGAAACTTCATAGTCAGGTGATAGATTGAGGTTACCACCCTCATCTCCTTCAAAATTGATCTCTCAAGGATGGCGTTATAATTCATGTTGTCCTCTATAACAATAAATTTTGATAACTGTGTAATGCAGCAAGGCTTATCACCTAAAGTCACGGGTAGACGAATCTTACCTTTTATGGGAACCTGGTTATTAGTGAAGCCATACAAGGTGTCCTTCATTGGAGTTAAATCCCTATCCAGAAAATGCATCTTTTTGAAAGCTGCGTACGACAGTAGATTCACAGAACTTCCATTATCCACTAGCACTCTATGAACCTCATAGGACCCAATTCCAGCTTCGATTACTAAAGCATCTGTATGAGGATGATGTACCCAAGAAGCATCCTCTTCGGTGAAAGTGATATCTGCATCCTCCCCTTCGAATAACTTGGGAGACCTCTGTGATAGATTGCAAACATTAGTCAAAGGACGTTCCTTAGCTTCACGAGTGTACCTTTCCATGGCATTTCTTCTATTTCCTCCAATATGGGGACCTCCGATAGTAGTGCGTATGAATACAGCCTTAGGTGGTCCCTCTATCAAGACAGGTTCCGGTGCCTTCTGCGTCTTCTCATCTCTATACTTCTTTCCTTCCTGAGCTACCCACTCGGTTAACTGCCCTTGCCTGATTAGAGTTTCAATTAAATCCCTCAGATGGCGACAGTCTGCAGTGTTATGTCAATTGTTATCATGAAAATCACAATATGGACGCTCATTCTTATTTCTTGGAGGACCATTCCTGATGGGCTTCCAAAACCACGAAGACTTCTCATTCACCGCATAGATATGATCAATCGGAGCCACTAAAGGGGTAAAAGTTTCATAGACAGGTCTCTCGCGCTTGTTGTTGTTATACGAAGCTGGTGGCGGAACTTGATTCATAGTAGGTCTAGTAGGATTCACAGCTTCAACTTCAGGCTTCACTTGAGATGTACGACTAACCACCTTCTTATTGTCACGATTGTTAGGACTTCTGGGCCTTGACCTCTTATGTCCTGACCATCCACTTTGCCTCTCAAAATCTGGATCCTTCTTCAAATCAGCTAGAGATTCTTCTACCAGACAAAAAGATTCTGCTTGAGAATAGAAATCTGCCAGCGTCTCAGGTTCCTTTCCTTGAAAATCCTTCCAGAAATCATAACCTCTTTTGACTCCAGCAATCAAAAAATTCTTTATGGTCTCCTCAGATGCCTTTCTAACTTTCGGAACCTCTACATTAAACCTCTTAAAATATTCTGTCAACGTCTCATTAGGTCTTTGCTTGACATTGGCTAGGGTGTTGGTAGGTGGTGCAAACGCTATAGATGCCCTGAACTGGGCAACAAAGAGCTTTCCCATACTTTCCCAGGAACCAATTGAATCTGCAGGTAACCTCTTAAACCATTGATGAGCACCACCCTGCAGGGTGGAAGCCAGTAACCTACACCTCGTTGCTTCCTTCACTTGATAAACATCCATCTCCGTGTCGAAACGACTTAAGTATTCCATTGGGTCGGTGGTTCCATCAAACTTCAACTCATTCGAAGGTCTATAGGATCTAGGTAAAGCTGACTTTCAAACCTTCTTGGTAAAGGGAGAAGAAGTTATAGGTTTAGCAGCAAGATTCTTTTCATCCCTAAGTTGAGCTAATATTTTCTTAATATCTTCAGCCGTTACCTCTCCAGTAGCTTCTAACTTTGTCTTTTTACTTATTCATTCATCTTCTTGCGACTCTATAGTACTAGATTCCTCACTGGTTTCCTCTGAATTTGTTTCACCGTCCTCAATTATCTCAACAGATGGCTCCTTGTCTTTCTTCTTTTTCTACGAGGACCCTCCTGTTTTATTCTTCTTCTTTCCCTTGGACTCAGTACGAACCTGGGACTTTACCTTCTTGATAGGAGTTTTGTTCTTCTCAAGGTTCTCTTGTTCTTCATTTTCACCATCCTGTTTTGGTTCTTCTTCCTCCTCTTCAAATTCATTCTCAGGCTCAGGTTCTTTTTATTCAAAATCCAACTGTTTAGGAGTAACCTTCGATTTCCTCCCTTTCTTGGCCTTCTTTTTCTTCTTGCTTGAAGCCTGCTCCAGGGTTGACAATCATTCTCCGAAGGTCTTCAAAACTTCCAGCACATCTGCTAAGGTAACCTTCTTTACTTGATGAGCATCACCATCGTGTGTTTTCTCCACAGAACGGGTTGCTTCGCTATCTGAATTGCCTGCCATCTTTCCACTCTTAAGATGTTAACTGCCCCTCCTTCTAGCGCTAATGTTGATGAGTGGATTTCGTAACAACTTCTGTGAGGTTCTCGGTGAGTTGTAAGGCTAGCGATCAACTGTTCAATGGAAGATTTGGGTTGTGTTTGTGGGGGTGAACTGAGCTCGAGGGTGTCTGTTTGCACTAAATCACCCAAGCGTACGTGGTCACAAGTAATATAGATATAAGTCAAGTTCGTTCCCACAAAGATCTGGTTTTTAATTCAGTATTGTACCTATGCAACAATGTATGGTTATTATGCACTGCTAAGACAATTAACAATAATGGGTTTTATAAACTAAATTAATTAAGAAGTAAACTAACAACTAAGAATTAACTAACTAACGAGAATTGGAATCGAATTACTTCTACAAGAGAAACCATGGAATCCTAACTTCATTAAATACTTTGCTTAGATCTGACGCCTTTAATCACTATATGCAATAGATATGATATCTGATCGGACAACACGAAACAAGTACACGCTACCTCTCAGTATACGAATACCAAACTAAACATACATCCATAAAAGAGATAGAAGATGAATAGACACCAATTATGCTTAGACCCTATATCTCTATAAGATTTTGAAAACATAACGGTTGAAGAACAAGTTATCCATAAAGATCACATAGGGCAATATAAGTATTCTCATCTCATACTACGAATCATGTTGATAAACAATCATGAACCTATGCTAGCATGGCAAGTTCTAAATCTCAAGATCCACTTTCACTTCACAAGAGATTAACAGATTAGATGTTAGCTACGCATCTAACAATTAAGCACAACCATACGAGGATATCAGATATACATCACACACAGATCTTTAAAGCATCAAGATACTAAACTCCATAAATAAATCCGTTAGAATCCCATGACAATGATTAGTTCATAATCGAACCTCTCGTCATCATGGGATCTGATGAAACCATGATAAAAACAAAGTATGAAAAGATACAAATAAAGCTAAATAATTGATATGTAATGGTTCTCTTCCTAATGATACAAATTACAAGGGTTGGATGTGTTTATATAGGCTCTAGAAGTCTTGCCCAGCAAGAAAATACCCAAAACAGAGTTAAAATAGAATTTCTGCAAAATACGTTTCCTAAACTGATTCTGTTTTTAAGGAAAATTCGTAGCTGACTTTTCTTCAGTATTTCTGGACCGTTCCAGTTGTAATTGAACATCTGGACCACTTTAGAATGAAATAGAATTCCGTTATCTTCGCGTGGGCTGTAAGATCGTCCAAAACAGACTTGTAGAACTCAAGATATGGCCCAAACAGTAAATCAGGATTTTCAGGACAAAATTTCGAATTTCCAGAAGGGTTCTCACGCTGCAGCGCCCTTCCCAGACCGCAGCGCGCCATGCTTTCTGTCCAATATTGTAGAAAATCTCCCAAGCTTCGCGTGGGCAGTAAGATCGCTGAAAACGGATTTATAGAACTCCAGATATGGCCAAAACAGTGTAGACTGCGCAACCTACCCAGAAAATCCGAATTTTACACAAATTGCTCCTTTTTCCTCCGTTTCTTTTGCATTAGCTAAAATCTTCAATACCATGACACATGTAACTTTTTGATAGCACAACACAAGTGTCCAATCTTCATTCCAATGCTTAATTCCACTCTAATATCGATTAGAAACACCAACACTAACCGATAGCTACAACCCTGCACAACTACACAAAACACATAAAAAATACAACAAACTTGAGACCAAGTCAATCAATTTAAGCCGATATGGAACGCTCCAAGTGGATATAAACTCCACTTATCAGTGTCCCTCATAATCTCAGATGCCTTTAGAGAGAATTAGAGAGCTGAATTCGTCTTACCCTCAAGGTGCCTAAGCTGGATAGCTTATTTGATGTCTTCATACGCTCTCGACGCTCTCTATGGCTGTTACTATGCTAATTCGAACTCTTTTGCTAGGAGGAACCTGGTCCTTCGGTAATCTGATCAGCTTCCAGGCCTTCGGGAACCTCTTGATCTTCATAGTTGCTTGGTCATTCCTCTATCTGATACTCATTTCTTTATATCTGATCTTCATGTCTTGTACTGGATCCATCTTCTGGCTTGTATGAATTGAACCCTAGGGCTTAATGGGCCTAAATTCAGCCCATGGTGATTTTGGGCACAACAGTCACGTACTTAAAGATATAGAATACGTGTTCCATATTCCAAAGAAATTTATTACTCTAACAATTATATCGTAGTAAATTAAGACATAATAAATCAATGTGGAATAATCAGTAGAACATAATCATTAAATAACAAAATAGTCTTTCCTAGAAGCACAACTTTGTCTCTAGGGCACTAACACTATCAAATTATGCATGAATGGCATGTTAGCATACTGACTAGATGCATGAGCAGGTTGGGCAAACATGTTAGGCATACCATTCATAGCTGGTATAGGCATAGACATAGGCATATTAGGCACATAATTAAGCATCTTTCACTATTTTACAGCTAGAAGATAGATGATTCACACTACCACATTTCACATATACTTTCCTAGGAGCATATTTATCAGGTTTGTAATTGTTGTGTTTGTTAATACCTACCTTACTATTTTTGTTTTTTTTTTACCCTTAGCCTTTGTTTCAATCTTTTCTAAATTGTCCTTCAATTGCTTGTTGGACAAGCGACCTATGTTACATTTCTCAACTGATTTTGTTTTGCTACATTCTCCTGTTACAAAGTTCTTATTGACGGGTCCGTATTGATTATTCAACTTAACTAAAGTTGCTTTGGTGATAGTTTTGGCCTTCAACGGATACTTCTCATCCGCTGACTTGATGTCCCTCAACGGATGGTCAATATCCGTTGATTGATCACTGTCTGAAGCAACTTCACCATCAATCTCTAACTTTGCTTCTTTTAACTTGCAAAAAGAATCAATCCCTTGTACACTATAGATTTCTTCAGTAATAGCCTTTGATCCTTTTCACTTAGCTATCAAGTCATGTTCTATAACGACCTAGAAATTCGTGTAATTTATTAAGTGCTTAATTGAATTTTAAATGTGATTTATAGGTCAATATATTTTTGTGAAGTCAAGGTATGTGTGAAATCATGAATATGTGATTATATGATGATTGGTATGTGCTGTATGTGTTCGTAGAATTTTATTTGCATTTTTGGAGCATTAAAACTATTTTAAACATACATTTTTAAACTTCTAAATTTTTTATAAAATCACTGGAGTCATTTAAAATCATGAAATTTTTTGCATTATCATCTTTGTGATATTATTTAGTTTTTAAAATTGATGGGAGTATTTATTTGTGTGTGTAAGTATTTTAAAATGATTTAAAAAGCTTTATTTCTTTTAAAGGTTCTTTATTTCAAACATTCATATAAATTCATTTTTGACTCAAAAATTATTTTAAAAATATGGGGAGTTTTGTAATTTCATATATTTTATTTTAGAATTTAAGAATTTATTTTTCTTCTAATTTCCTAATTTATTTCGATTTTAAAATGATTAAAAATAGTTTTTAAAAATAAAGTAGATTTTTCAGCTTTATTAAATTACGATTTTGGCCCCTGGGACTATATCAGCAGCACCAAGTCACCAACCCCTCTCTCTTCTTTGTTCGTTTCTCTCTGTCTCTCTCTCGTTAGTCCTTCACTCCCTTTTCATTTTCTTTATGTTTTTAGCTTTAATTCATGTTATAAATCCTATTTTTATCATCTATAACATGTTTTTGTAATGGGTTGTTGAATTGGTAGAGTTTTGAATGAATTTATATATGTATAGATGTATGTATAGCTTCGAATTGTTGCATGCAAGCCTCGTAAGTTAGTAATTTAGTGATTAAATGATTCTAGGATGCTAGTTAGACCTGGCAAATTGGGTGTGGATCCGAAAAACCAATCCGAAATTCATGGAACCGAGAACCAATTTTATATCCGGATTAGATTATCGAAATTTAACCGAATCTGAAACAATCCGATCCGAACTGAAATCCGATTCGATATAGTCAAATCCAATTATTGTCTGAAAATCGATCTCATCCGATCCGAAAATTACCTGAACAGAATATCTAACCAATAATAATTCGAAATACTTGATCCGATGATGATCCGAAACCGATCAAATTCGAAAACAATATTGTCCGAACAGAATATGACTCAAAGTACTATATCCGTTCTAAATTGAAAAATAAAAACACCTATACTGAAAATTATGTGATGAAATAATATTATTGAGATTATATTTTATTTCTCTATCTCACTCAAAATATTCTATATTTTTGGGAAAAATTATATTTTATTTCTCTCTAGCTCAAAATATTATATATTATTGAGATATCATATATGTATCAAAATATTCATGTATAGTAAATATTTTATTTTAGAAATAAAAATTAATGATATTATTTATTCTGAAAAATAGATAATATATGTACTGTATATTTACACATTTTGAACCATCATATATCCTGAATACACATGAATAGTAATTAGTATGTTTGAGAATTGTAATTAACTATATTTTTTTCATAAATAAGGTTATAATTAATGAATAACTAATAACTATTACTCATTATTAAATAATAATTTTTTTAATAAAATACTCATTCCTAATATGTGTATCAACCCATCCCGTCAAGATTCTTGTCAAACAAAATAAAAACCTAATAAATAATTTTTGAACATTTTTTATTAATTAAAAAATTATTCTACAAGCCTATTTCTCAATTAATTGAAAATTGTTTTTTAAGTGATTAAGAAATAAAATTTGTTTAGTAATATGAATGATTAAATGAGACTTATTAATTATAATAATATATTCATTTTCAACCACCTAAAAAATCTTAATCACTTAAAAAATCTTTAAAACAAAAAAAAAAGAGATTTAGATTAAACAATTGTCACGTATAATTGAATATGTTTGAAAGTTGAATTAAGATATGTAAATCAATAATATTTTTTTAAAAAAAATAGTATTATATATTTTTCGACTTTTCCTGGAAACATCGAGCAATATTGCATGTATGTATAATTAAATTATACATGGTTTAGTATGTATTCCATAATGACAAAATTTAATAAACCGAAATTAACTTTTAAATTTGTGAGAAGTGAAAATAAAGTTAAATATAACCCATATTTTAAAAATAAATGGATAATGTATAATATAGTAAATATTGTTTTGCTAAAACTATAATATTATACATTAAGAAAAAATATTATTTTATATTACTGGTCCAAGTAGAGACTAGAAAAAATAATATTAAATACTAAATACTCAAAAAACAATCAAGTTTTATATTACTTAATTGAGTATTTATTTTCGCGTTATAACTATACTTCTACAAATCTACTAATGACATTTATTTAGGTTTAATGATAATTCAAAATTGATACAACATAGTTGAAACCAAATATTTTTTATCCGATAAAATCCCATCCAAAAAAATCCGAATCGAATTTTATCTGATCTTTATCCGAAATTCATCCGATTTTAATATGAAATCGACAACCGATTAAAATTTTGTAAAACCTACTCTAGACCCGAATCGAATCAGATCCGATCTGATCCGAATTATATCCAAATATATCAAAACCGAAAATTAATCTGATCCGAAATGGATCCAATCCGAAACCGATCCGATTATCCGATTTGCCAGATCTAATGCTAGTTATGGCTTAAAACTGAGTTTTATGAAGTTGTGGGTTATTTTTGAAGCTTGGGTCGAAACCCTCACCACCGGTAATGGAGTTTTCCGGCGGGTGGTGATGGGATTGTGATGGTTTAGTGATAATACAGCCCATATGATCAAATTAGAGTGTTAATTCTTGTTAAAACTGATTGCATGTAAGAGGTTTTGTGTTTTTGGATTTTTCCGAATTTATATGTATAAATATATGAATTTGTATGCTTCTTTTTGATGATTAAGAATTGTTCTTGATGATTTAATGTAGTTGTTAATTAATTAAATTGTATATGTATGAGTTTTCCGATTATTATCTATTTAATTCCAATTTTTGTATATAATTATGAATTATTCGAATTTTTGTGAATTAGTAATAGTAATTAGAAATTGATTCTTGTTGATAAAATGCTAAGTGCTAGTCAGTTGATTCATCAGTATAATTTTCAGATTTAACGTAAGTTAAGATTCGAATTTAGATTTAAAAATATGAATTATGTGACCTTGTGATTAAATAAATTTGATTTAGCAATTTCTATTCGATAATTAGTTAAGTGTTACTTGTCGATATGATTTGGTGATTTCAGATTAAATAACGATCCAAATGATATAACCGTACGTAGTATGAGTTATGTATGCTAGTATGAGGTGTTAGAGTTATTTTATGTGTATAAGTGATCATTACTTGTTTAAGTAGTGTAAAGTTGATAATCTAGTATTATGAGGTGTATAATTGGTTTTTATGACTTTGAGTTGTGATAAGTATTATGATTATGACTTGTTATGGATTAGAAATCCATTGAGATTGATTTGGTTGTGATTTGAGTCGGTTATGTTCCGACGGGCTAGTCCATAATACAGAGGAAGTGCTGCCCGTTTTCCGTTAGGATTATAAGTCATAAATGTATAGTAGTATAGCATAAACCACTTATAAACTAAGTTGACAGTAGTTGTTAAATGTTTAAGTGACATACATGATTTGCATGTTATATGTGCTTTGTGTTTTAGTGCTTACTTGGTTATACTAAATTATTTGGTAAGGATGTCAAGTATATGTTATATGTGTTAAGTGTTAACACGCTATAGAAATTATAACGCCTTAGAAAATCACGTACTTATAATTGTTTATTTAAATATTAAATGTGGATTATTTCATTTGATTATTTGTGAGAAGGTCAATATTTGTGATATGGTGTTCATTTATTTATGTGATGATTTACGTGTGCCGTGTAAATCTGTGTATTTTTATTTATATTTTTTAGGATTTAAATATATTTAAATCATGCATTATTGATCTTCTGAGAATTTTATAAAATCATCGGAGTTATTAAAACTCATGAAATCTTTCGTGTTATTATCTTTGTAATATTATTTAGTTTTAAAATTTCTGGTAGAATTATTTTGGGTGTTGAAGTATTTTAAAATGATTTTTCGAGTTATAAAGTATTTAAAGGATAAAAAACTTGTAAAATTCATATTTAATTCGTTATTGATCCGAAAAATATTTTAAAAATATGGGGATATTTGTAATTTCATAAACTTTATTTTAGAAATCCTAAAATTATTTTTCTAATAAATTTCTATTTAAATTCGATTTTAAAATGAGTTAAATTAGATTTTCATGGATTTTCAGCTTATGAAAGTATGATTTTGCCCCTGCCTCTATTATACATTGCAGCCACCAGTTTCTTATCTTCTACACATCTCTCGATTGTTCTCTCCCTAATGTCTCTAATCTCTCCCGCTATTCTCTCTCAATTCTCTCGCAGTCTCTCCTCAATCTCTCTCTAAATCTCTCTCTATTTACCCTTCTTTCTCTCGGTAAGGCCTGTTGCCATCAGTTCGGTTGTTTTCTCCGAGTTTGAACTCAGCTGGAGCTCCTCAAGTTATCTATGGTTCTCTGAGTCCATGAGCTTTGAGTTTGGGTATTCCGAAATGGTGTTGAGGTGTGTATGCGCGAACTGGGTGGCCGGATCTGTGTGTGTGTGTGTGTACTCAAGGCGTGTGTGTATGTCACATCAGCTGGGATTTTTGAGTTTCTGTGTGTGCGCGTGGTATATGTTTATGGCGAAATGGGTGTCTACAATCGAATTGTGTGTGTGTGTTCGAAAATTTGTGTTGAAGTATTGGGGGTTTTGCACTGCTATGGTTCGATTACTATGGTTGTATGTTACTGCGTTATATGTGTTGCCGTGTATGTGTGGTACTTGTTTGTTATTGTGTTTGTTGTGTATGCGTATGAAGAATCGAACTGTGGTGTTGAAATTAGGGGCTTCCGAGTGATATTAGTCTTGTTGTTAATGTTCTGATTGGGTTACTTGGTTTGTTTTCTGGCTAGCTAATTTACAAACAAGTCATGTCCAATTTTTCTAAATTTTTCTGAACATAAATCTTAATTCGATAGTTTTAAGTCAAATTTTATAAATGTTAGAATGTTTAATTGTTCTTTAATTATTGTACGGTATTAGAGATTGTTTTTTTGTAACTGTTGTTCTGTGTTAGCAATTGTAAATGTGATTTGTTTTGTTTTGGGGATTGTATTGGATCGTAAATTTAATTTTGGATTGTTTAGTGGTGGAATAAGTTGTATGTGTATTTATAATAATTATTATAGTTGTTAATCCGTTATAAGGAATATCAAATTGATCCATAAGGGAACTGTAAATACATTCTATTCGAATTTGTAAGATTGTATAAGTAGGTATGTGTATGTGCAGAGAAGTTGTTCAAAGTATATGTTAGTATGATCGTAAGGGATATGCGATGGTATTGAGGTAATGGTAAAGCAAAGCTGTGTTGATTTCTAAATTGGATAAGTATATTATCACAGGTTAAGTTATATTTTAAAGGAGGTGCTGTTCAGTTTTTCTTTAAAATTATTTTCTAATTCTTTTGGTAATTAGATAAGAGTTATTTGTGAACCAATGAGCTATGTGGATTATAAGGTATAAGAGTAAGTTGATAATACGTGGTAAGTGTTTATGTGGTGGATATGATTGTACTGTACTATTTTAAATATATGAATCAATATGTGCTAAGTTGTAAAGCATTATAGGACGCGTATGGGTAGATTAGATTGATAGTAAGGTTTTGGTACTGAAGTAGTACTTTACCTTATATAGGTATAAGTAGGAGGCCAGGCCAAGAACAGTGCATGTGTAGAGGGAATCTCGAGGAAGGAGATAGCTGTCAGTGGACGAGTGTGATTGAGTAGAGGACAACGTGTAAAGAAGTAGAAGCATTTGTAAAGTGAGCAACGGATCGAGATATTGGAAGTGGAAGCTTCATGAATTGAGGCAAGTGTTATCGCTCCTTACTTATTGTTCAAGTGATGAAATTTTGTTCTATTTATATATCAATGTGTCGGTCAAATTATGGTTACAAAGTGACGTCCTTCTTAAATGACGTGCAAATGTTTATATATCCACCTATAGATCAAGTGCAAATTTTTAGTTCAAGTGCAAATTTTCAAATGAACTTACAAATACCTTTTTTCCTCAAAAGATATTTTAAATTGTGGTATGTTAATGTATTCCTCAATAGAGTGTCATTTCTTTTATTTTCTTCGAAAATATTTAAGAAACTTTCTAAATAGAGGAAATCCAAGATTTTAAATTCTTATAAAAGTCTTTTAGCCTAATTTCTGAGTTTTAACATATTTTTACCCAATGAACCCTCTTTGGGGGATATTTTATTCAAACTGGTTGACGATTAATTATCTTGAAATTATTTTACAAATAATCATTTTGAACCATTTAACGTACTTAATTTAGTCCAAACTTTACAATATGTTGGAAAATTTTATTAATGTTTAGCACTTGACTATATCATCATTTTATCGCATATTCTCAGTTGTGATTAATCATATTGCCAGTAAAAATTCTTTCTTCGATTCATTTAATGATGTATGATCCCAATTATTCGTATCGAATTTGTCGATATCCTTTGAGATTGTTCTTTATTTATCACCCCCTTTATCGTGTCGAACTTGTCGACACCTGTTGATATTATTATTCTTTAGTTACCCCTGTTGATGGGTTGATCTTGATTGCTACTAGTTCATGTCGATATTCATCAATGATTCTTAATTATGCATTGTTGATCTGGAACGTGAGTTTTCCAGTTATTTGATTCGCAAAGGTTGTCGATTGTTCCGACACCTAGTGCGTTCGATATAGAATTGGAATATTTTTGACCGTAAGGTCGGACCATATTGTGGTCATGATAAAATGTTTTTGACCGTAATGGGTCGGACCAGATTCGTGGTCGAAAGTTAATAAGGCCAATGTGTGCCGTGGATCCATTATAGGACATTGCTAGGTGCGATTGTCCGGGGTTAGTGCTTGACTGATCAGCAGCCTAACCTTATTGTTTTTAAAATACATAAGAATCCAATTCTAATCTATACATTGAGGCTGAGTTGCTTTTAAGCCTGATTCCTTTGAATCCTGTGACGATTATCTTTGGTTATCAGAACTTTTATCAGTTCTCGTTGTTGATACAATTTATTCTAGCGGAGCATGGTTGGCTCGTCGTCGTGTTACGATATTTAAATTCTTTTGCTGCTTTCTTTCGCAGCATATGATGATTAATCTTGTTGATCAGAATCTATATTTTCTTGATATTGCTATCACTATTTACGCTTGCTGAGCATTGTTGGCTCACTCTTGCTTTGTTGTTTATTTTTCCAGTTAATAGAGAAGATTAGTGGAACTTGTGGTCAGTTGGTATTACTGTTCCAGCAGCGAGAGGTGATGTACGAGTTGTTGATTTCGTCGGGTAGTGATTTTGGAATTTGTCAAGGTTGGTAAACTAGTTTGACAGTGGATTTAGTTTGTTATAAGATTGTATAAGAATTTTATTCTAAGGTTGGATTGTAATAATGTAATTTGATAGTTGTTTCATACTATAACATGTATGCGGTCTTGGATCAGGGGTGTTGTATTATTTATATTTTGCTTATGTCCAAGTTTATGTCGTGTTGATTGTGGTCCGTGGCCCCATATCTGTACCCCGGATTTTTGGGATGCCACAGTTGGTATCAGAGCTACAGGTTATGGTCACTAAAACAGGTAAGGATGGGTTGGTATACGTGTGTGAGACGAGCGTTAGGTAGAACGATTTAGGATAATGTTCGCCTTAGGATATTCCGATGAGTATTGCTGTAACAGCCCCAAATCCGGGGTCTGGGATTTAGAGTAGTCACGATCCATTTACTTCTTGTCTCACCTGTATTACTTACAATGCACACAATTCAACTGTTTGTGACCCCACAATATAACTCACACACACACACAGGTTAGAGTCTCAGAAATCGACACAATACAACAACTGCGGAATAAACAACTTTTATTACAATACCCAAATGTTTTACAAAGTCTGATACTGGTACAATCTCTAAGTAATGGTACATTACCAACTAAGGATCCGGGTGATTACAATCTTCTCATTCCACTCACATCTATACATAAGCTCAACAAGCTGCAGCCTGATCTGACTGGTTCGTATTATCTCCGGAATCACTGGTGCCCTTGACATCCTGCTTCGCTGCTCTATAAGATATATAAAACAATAGCAAGAGTGAGCAAATAGCTCAGCAAGGTAATGAAAGCATGGCATAACTCTGCCTATGACTTAACCCAGAATAAGGCGGGTATAAGACAATATATGTCACAACATCTCTTTACCAAAAGTGTTTCCTTATCGGAATATATTCCCAAAAATAGTACTTTTGTAGTACTTCAAATATCATTTCATAATATCTTTGCAAACTTTTATTATACTATTGAACCAAGTTCTAGTATATTATAAAAGGATGAGGTTTCAAGGTGAACCAATATAATCTTTTTGTAGAAAAGGAATATCTGCTATATAAGTATAAGCAGAGTATCAACATATAACTTAAAAGATGAAGTTATAGTGTGATTTAATATAAACAACCCCCTTACCATAACCCCGGTTATGTAAGGTAACCACAGAGTCATATAAAAGATGACGTTACAAGGTAACTCAAAATATATCTTTCTTAGAAATATCTGCTATGCCAGAATAAGCAAGATATCATCAATTTTCATAATAGAGGAACTTGCAGGAAGAATATTGCAATTCCAGTTCAAACACTTTTCAACCCTGCCAACAATGATAATGTTGCAGATAATTTCCCAATTTGGAAGATGAACTAATACGGGAGCTTGCCGCGCCAGGAGCCACAACATTTACGATGATCAGTCGCATGTCATGCTCCCCATCATTTGTTCTCTACATGTAGAAGGAAGCACCGACGGATCGCCCGCCCTCTGGAACCCCCCGCCCAACGGTTGGGCCATTAATTGCTGGACCGGCGCCACTCGGCCACTTACGCGTCTCCTAGTTCGAATAACATCCATAACTCTGAAACATAAAGTTCGTCCCCCTTTCCCCAAGTATAGTACTTGTTGATAGGACTCCACAAAGTAGTCGTATCTAATTGGAAAGGAAAATTTCACCAATATTTCCCCAAGCTGATGCTTGTTAATGGATAGACACTTGTTCCATCAATCTTACCCCTCGAGCGTTGAGGAGGTAACCAAAAAGATTCATATCGATGTTTGAAAGAATCAAGATGTGAGTGACAAGATAGTTTAGCAAGTATATGATCGGGCAGTCAAATAAATAACATCTCTCAAATGAGGTCCCCTTATATATTTTTGGAAGTTGAGCGAGTATTTAAATCTTCTTATAAGATAGATTTAAATGAAAACAGAGTTTTGGGAATCTCCTCTTGATAAAATAGTCGTAAAATACTCCGAAATATTTTACATAATATTTGAAGGTGAAGGATGATCTTTGAATAATATAAATCATTATAAAAAGACTTCAAAATAATTTAATTAAATATTCCCAGAATATTTGTTAAGTCAATAATAATTACGGAATATTATTAAATTATAATATTGCTCGTATTTAATCCTCGAATAAATATTTAACAATATTTATTAAGTAATTAAGTCTTTGAAGAAATATTCCAGATAGTATTCATTAAATCAATCAAACTTGAAGTGGATATATAAAATAATATTCGAGAAGTAATTTAAACCTTAAATGAATATTTAACATAATATTCATTAAATAAATTAAACCCAAATGAATATTCAAATAATACTCCTTAAACTCGAATGAATATTCTAAATAATATTTATTAAATAAATTAAGCTTGAATGAATATCCAAGATAATACTCATTAAATAAGTTAAACTCGAATGAATGATATTCATTAAATAAATTAAACTCGAATGAATATTCAAAATAATATTCATTGAATAAGTTAAACTCGAATGAATATCTGAAATAATATTCATTAAATAAATTAAACTCGAATGATTATTCTAAATAATATTCGTCAAATAAATTAAACTCGAATGAATATTCAAAATAATATTCATTAAATAACTTACACTCAAAATGAATATTTCAAATGATATTCATTAAATAATAAACTCGTATATATGAATATTCAAGGTAACATTCATTGAATAACTTAACGAAAGAAATATTTATCTAATATTTTCCTCAGAAAATAATCCCAATATATTTTCAGAAATATCGACTCCCGGTCTATATTTAAGAATTCTGGCTCATATGCCTTTCACTAAGGCTTTAGTAATATCTGGCTCATACTGATATATCGTCTATCTACTTATAAGCCAACAGTAAATCAGGGAACAAGTACCACAATATATACTCTCGAAAACAGTTATGCCTTCCAACAGCATATTTAACAGAAATAATATCCATATAGTATATCTCAACCGAGATAATACTCAATAACATTCCTCCAAAGAAATAATAATTTGTCGCTGGAATCCCTCCGGGTTTCCAGGACTATCTCTATATCACAAAATACCGACTCCCGGTTTAGAGTCAAAACAGTGAATATGCTCTTATCTCTAGAGCTACAAGGTATACCGGTTCATATTTACTTAACTTAGAAGATCATATAAAATCCAAGGGTCAAATTCTATTTCAAAAGGAAATAAGGTATATCGCAAAATTGTACAACTGTATACATGGCAAAAGCAGTATTATAGTCCATACTTTAAAAGTACAAGTTTAGAAAACTTGCCTGATGTTCGAGAAGTGATAGGGGTTCGCGACGATGTCGGACAATCTAGACAAAGTCAAAGAAACACGTGATCAATTCCTTGGATAATCCGCTTATAATTCAACGCTTTAAACACGTAAGCGAAACACAACTAAGGTATTACTAACTCACTTTCGGCTCATACTAAGTCCATGTTAATCAACAATTACTTAAGTCGAAGATTCGTTTTAGAAATTGGATCTCGTTCGCTCGTTTTACTAAGTGGTTCTCAAAGTTATAATCAAGTGCTCCTCTAAGGGGTTTCTTCGCGCTTAACCTTGATTCAAATATTTTTATAAAATCGAAAAATAATCCTTTCGACATGAGGTCTTTTCTCACATCTTCTTTATGACCTCTAGTATTTAATTACTAAGATTCGTAATCAAATATCTTATTTTAAAGGGTTCAATTGCAGTTACGAATTCACGCTTGCGTTTACGAACCACTTTTACGAATTTTGCGATTTCTCCTAAACCGTAAATCAGAATGCTTCGATTCTTTTTCCAAAATGATCTATGAATCAAAACCTACAAGTTTGTGGTCAGAAACCAAACTGGTCAGAAACTTTTTGGTTCGGTTATGCTCCATTTTTAAGGGTTAACGAAATTTCGCCATTACGACGGCTATAACTCGGATATTTCCAAAATCAAAACCCTCCAAATAATCATCCAATCCACAACCAACACTCATGGACACTATTCATCATCACCACCACTGCCTAGACTGGTCTAGGGGTTATAATTCATATTTTTCTATTTTTATAACATCCACACAAACATACATGCTCTAGATATGCATAACATCACTAAACTCATTCAAAACTCCATTAAAACTCATGATCCAACAAAGGGGTTTAAAGTATTATACCTCTATTTGAAGCCTAAGAATGATATTAAGGCCTTCCAAGTCTAGATCCTTTCTTAGAACATCCTTTGGAAGCTATATCATCAAGAAAACAAAACATGAAAATCATAAGTTTACTATTCATCAAGAACATAGAATGTTTGTAAATTCAATTTGAAAATCCTCCACTTACTTGCTTGCTCTCATACTTGGTGGGTCTTCCTAACTTCCTTCAAGCTTTATTTTAAGCTATAGATCATGATTTGTGGTTGGCTAGAACTTGAGCTACAAAAAAATTACTATTCATCATCTTTATTTTCTTTAAAAACCGTGGGTATGAGGTCTTGGATGGTGGTGATGATATTTTGTGTTGGTTTTGGTTGAATAATACAAGTCTTTATCTTTTAATCAACCTCATCCACTTTGCCATGAGGTGTCATCTTATCATTGGTTGGTTTAGATTTCCTTATCCTCCAAAATTGCACCCAAGTCCTCCTCTTTTGTGTTATTGCACTTAGTCCTTGGTTTATTACCTTTTGATGCTAGTTACTTTAATAAAGGTGTGATGTCACCTTCCACTAACTTGGATGGTGTGTAAAGCAAGATTGGATGCATCCTTTTGTTCACCGACTTGATTTCTTTTGTGTCGTCTTAATAAAATAAATACGCTACGACTTATATGTTGCACTTCATTGATCCAATGTGGCATAATACTTTAAATCAATAATATCTCCAATATTCCTTGTTTATTCTCTTTCTATTTCTTGTTCTCAGAAAATGTTCCCGCTCTTTCTCAACTGTTCTTAATTCCGTTTACTCTAGGGTTTTATTCTCAATTCCATTCTCCTTTAGTAATATATCCTCCCTTGGACTTCTAACACCTCATATCCTCGATCCATGATTCTTTCGCTTAATCACTTTAATCTCGTTATAAAGTCTCAGCTGTTTCTAGAACGTTCGTTTCACTGTCTCAGTGGTTTTCGTTCTAACTTTTAAAATCGAATATAATAAAATTCCAAAATATTAAATCCTCAATTCTTCCAATTTAATATCTCATTTCTTGAATATAATAATATATAATTCACTGCCCGGTCAAATATTACACCAAAATTAAAATAGGAATTTCTGAATTCCGATCGTCTCTGCATACACTTATTTCCTCCGTAGATCACAGATATGACTTCGAAATATCCATACCACATTCCGTACATAGGGTGGCATGAAAAGTTTTCCAACTCACAAAATCACTATTCATCCACCAATTTACTATGCACGCGTGGGAAACACTATGCACGCATGGGAAATACTATGCACGTATGGGAAATACTATGCACGTATGGAAAATACTATACCATCCTCATTTCCCTTCTCGGGCTCATTAACTCATTTCTTGGACGATAGATTATTCTTTTCTATATCGTCAACCTTTGAATTACTCTATTCTGAGCATACATATACGAATCGGGATCATCATCCATAGCAATATCCATTCACTACAATCATTGTTCTTTGGAATCACCATTCATTAATGCTCTTTAACCGCAATAAGAAAAGTTTTAATTCTACCCAAAATTCGGGTTATTACAGTCTCCCCTCCTTAAAAGGATTCCGTCCTCGGGATCAGTTTAGGAATAACTGGGGTTACTTCTATCCCATTGCACTTTCTATTTCTCAGGTGGATTCTTCCACTTCTTGATTTTTCTTCAAATCTCTCACTAGCTTGACAACCTTATCTCTTAGCGCTTGCTCTTTTCTATTCATAATTTCCACAGGTTGTCCTTCGTAGTTCAGATTCGGTTATGTATATATATCTGCTCGTACTCTGTCATTTGTCGGGCATCTATAGTATACTGATGAGGCACATACGCAAGAACCATGTTATGACCATTTTACCGGTTTGGGTGAGGCTGGCTCATAGGCCACCTCCTTGACGCGTTTAAACTCTCAGATGGCCCAATGAATCTTGGGCTAAACTTCCTTTCATTCTAATCTTGTTAATTCCTTCCACGAGGATACCTTTTCTCATTACAAATCTCGAACCTCATATTCTCTATCTTGTTTGCACAGTAATACATCAACAAAAACTTGCTTGTCATAACCCTCTATTAATTCTAGATATTTCCCAATTCCATTGTATAAACGTCAACTCTATTGTCGACGGGGTGCTCCGTATTGAAACTAGTTCGAGTATTCTAGCAATCGATTCGATTAACTCTTGATGTCTAGTAACGAGCTCGTCGGCCATCACTGTTTTGGCCTCGCTATCTCATTGTTATCTACTATCACCCCCGGTGTTCCAACCTCTTCTTTAATCATCTCACAGAATGCCAATCTACCTCCTGTGTTTGTTCAGTCATTCTCTATTATCTCATCTCTTCTCCTTTCTGAAAGAAAGGCGAATCTCTTGGGGAATTTGTTTGCGGGGAATGTTGTCTGGTTCGAGGACTCTCAATCCTTTTATCACAAATCATAATCTTCATATACACATAAGCACACATATTTTCAAATCTGATAGATCTGAAAGTCGATCATGTTTGATCCTTTTGATTTCGCACCTTTCCTTCATATATACGATGTTTCGATATATTTAGGGCAAAAGCTATCTCTGATAACTCACAGCCAATTCATTAAATTCCATAAAAGTTGTGGGTGCAATAGTCAACCCAAAATGACATCAGTTACAATTTCATAGTGTCTATACCTAGTGCGAATCACAATCTTGGGTATATCTTCGATTTTTAACTTCCAACCGGTGATGTCCAATTTCCTAATAAGTTTGGAAAATACACAGTGTCCCTGGGCTGCTCAAACAATCTTCTACAACAGTACCTGTACTCAATGTTGACTCATTCAACTCTCGAGGTTCGATGCACAATCTTGTGCTAACATATTTCTTTCTTACAACACACCGGTTCTTCACGGTGGCACACTGAGTCTTATTGCACTCTTATTCAACAATCCTCGCATCTGAGTTGCTAATTCTTTTATTCCTACTGGGCTAACGGGAGATGCAGCACTAGGCTCTGAATACTCGATATTCATTATTATGTCCTCCAAATCGATATCTGGTAGCTTATTAAAACCTTGTACAACCTCCCAAAATCATTATAATTATACTTGGTGTCTCTTTCCTCGGGGTCAACCATATGAGCTAATCAAGCCTCATATTTCTGGCATCATAATCTCTTAGTCGGAACTAGATTCCAAAATCTCTGACCTCCGTCTTTATCCTTAAATTATTTCCCTCATAATCAATTTGGCTCCATTGGGTATCAACTAATCCATCATTACTATAATATCAATTTCTCCCTAATTCGAAAGGAATCAAATCTCTCGATCGAGTGGTACTCTGGGTAGGTTCTCTGGAATACATTCCCAAACTCTTCAATCACTGGGATTTATCGTTGGCTAGGTGTTTTTCTCTTGGTATCAACCACAGAAGCTAGATAAGCCATACATCCATCCCATAGTAACTTGTTGGCTCGCATTATCGCAAGGACTTCATAATTTGCTTCTGTCCTTAAAGGACCACTCCCCTTTCAGGGCAATCATAAATTTCACTCCAACATCGCCACGCGATTCTGGATTCGTTGTTTTAGCTTTAGTCGAAACCTACGGGCTCATTTCTCTTTCATATCCCATAACTTTGCCTCATACTCTGCCATAGTCATGGTTTCTTATTTCAACACTAGAACTTTTATTTCCATCTGGATCTTTATATATTTCAGAAAACATTTCTCTAAAAGCAATAATCTGAATCTCTCCCAAGTCACAACACATTTTACCTCTAGGTTTGTCTTACCATTCTCACCAGGGATTCGCCTCTCCCTTCAGGAGATGGGCGGCGACCATCGTTTTAAGCTTTTCTGCAATACTTACTATCACAATTGATTTCTTTATTTCTTCCAGCCAAGCTCTGGCCTTCACTGGGTCAGTGGTTCCATGGAATTCTGGAGGTTTCTATCTGACTCCGCTATCATTGGAGTTTCACATCACTTCACCATTTCTTCCACATATATCGATTGACCAACTTTCCATTATGATAATATCCTTGAGAGAGAGAATAACTAATTTTATTGATATGTCACCCACGTTTTATTCGTCTTAGGGATCTGCTCTTGTCATTGACTACTTCATGGCGAATCTAATTCTTATCAGCGAATTTTGACTTAGGCGACCTGGTTGGCCTCCCCTTGAGATTCAATAAATATAACAAGAATTATGGAGCTTTGAAAGGATAGTTCCCACATCAAAGGAAACATCACACATTGGTGATCACAAGGTTATGAGTTTTAAGGTAACCTTATTTGAAATGAGAGAATTTACTGAGAGATCAATATGATCATAAGAACTCAATGTTGCGTGTCTTAATTAAGACATTACTAAAGGTAATTAGCCTTCTTGTATTTCACAACTTACAAGTGATGGCGTCCCATCAGACTTCTATCACACAGATAGATGGTCCTTGTGGCCCCTATAACTATAGGGTTGTTCGTCTCAGTGGAAATTGATAAGTAAGAGAGAATTCAAAGTTGAATTAATAATTATCATCTTTTGACAAATAAATTCTCAGATGGACACCTTGGATCAAAAGTTAACTGGTTCCAAGGGTGCGATTTCCAAAGAAAAGATAGCCAGTAAGATACTGGTATTCAACAAAAAGGTGGTGCTGTATCACCATAGGATTATTCACCATTGAAAAGTGAAAGCTTGAATAACATCGTTCACCAGGGCTTTGAAAACCTGAAAGTAGGTATCATGGCGACCTCTGGCATAATTGAAACTAAATGTGGATTAACACAAGTGTTATAAAATAACTTCGAGGAAGGACTATTCCCTTTTATCAAAATTCTCTCTTGGAGAGATGTCACGATAGATCATAGATTAAGAATAATCAACATAATTTGCAATTGGGGAGGGTACTTGCCAAGGTCTCTACGGATGCCTTATATGTTGGCTCCTTGGATAATCATTTGATTCTAAAGCTTTTCTTATCCATACACCCTAAGGTGCTCGATACTTACGTCATTGCCGACTCATAATAGTCGCTAAGGTTCAACCATTGACATTTGCAATCGTAGGAAATTTTATTCAGCTCAGCGCCGCGCTCTACTCTTATAGAATGACTTCGGTACCGGTGTCACCTATAGTAACGACGAATTCCACATGTCGAGTGAGCGATACTCCAGAACATCGTTAGAAGCCACCTGCTTAAATCCGGCCACTTGTATAGCTGCCCTTAGGCAGAATATTTTTCTTCTCGCATTTAATCGTGCGTGCTACATGAGTTTATCCTTCCCGGCATCACAACCTTTTTATTTAAGTCAATCCCCGACTCTCTTAGTCCATCTTGTCTCTTAAAATATATCTCATCTTAGCGCATTCAGGTTACAATAATACTTTGCATAGTACGTACATACACAATCTTTCTCGAGGCAATAAAATACCTCATCACTGTAGTAAACACAGTCCTTGGTGGAATCACTGATCGTGGGGAATTAAACGCCATAGATAAGGCAATGCCTTTACGGGTTAGGGTAACTAGGTACCCTTAATCATATACGAAGGTCGATCGTCTCAGTTCTCACGTATGCTTCCTCTTAAGGGCACTGCAACAAACTACGAGTAACAGGTCTCGTTCTGGTCGAATTAATCCACCGATATTGGCTATACTGCCTCTACCTCCTCTGCTTTTGGGGCTCTACCCCATACTCTTCGTCATACCTCTTGATGAATCATAATTGACTCCCAATTCTTATTTCGTCACTTATTTGATCTTTGAGGATTCGTCTGGTCCTATCATAAGATCTCAAGTAACATACTACATCTTTATCAATCGACACGTTCTCTATAAGTTTCTTTCCTTGACCCATCCTAGGGTCTTCTCTAGATCCTCCTATGGATATCCCTTTTATTGGGTCTCCATCCGTCTCAAGGAGCGCATCATCAAATGCTTACTCGAAGGCCTCGGGATCTGGTACCTCAGACTCCCATCCATCTATAAATCATACAAATCAGGGTTTCTAACCATAACGTCCTAAGTATGGTTTCCCAAAAGAAGTCCCCTCTCGGGCTTCATCTCCAACAGTCAGGGTCATGTCCTTCAACCCGACTATGAACTCTACTTAAGCTCTAGGTATTCTCATTATCCCTAAGGGTATTGTAAGACTCGATCTCCTATCATTTCTGAGGACTGTAACCTAACGCTCTGATACCATTTCTGTAACAGCCCCAAATCCGGGGTCTGGGATTTAGAGTAGTCACGATCCATTTACTTCTTGTCTCACCTGTATTACTTACAATGCACACAATTCAACTGTTTGTGACCCCACAATATAACTCACACACACACACAGGTTAGAGTCTCAGAAACGACACAATACAACAACTACGGAATAAACAACTTTTATTACAATACCCAAATGTTTTACAAAGTCTGATACTGGTACAATCTCTAAGTAATGGTACATTACCAACTAAGGATCCGGGTGATTACAATCTTCTCATTCCACTCACATCTATACATAAGCTCAACAAGCTGCAGCCTGATCTGACTGGTTCGTATTATCTCCGGAATCACTGGTGCCCTTGACATCCTGCTTCGCTGCTCTATAACATATATAAAACAATAGCAAGAGTGAGCAAATAGCTCAGCAAGGTAATGAAAGCATGGCATAACTCTGCCTATGACTTAACCCAGAATAAGGCGGGTAAAAGACAATATATGTCACAACATCTCTTTACCAAAAGTGTTTCCTTATCGGAATATATTCCCAAAAATAGTACTTTTGTAGTACTTCAAATATCATTTCATAATATCTTTGCAAACTTTTATTATACTATTGAACCAAGTTCTAGTATATTATAAAAGGATGAGGTTTCAAGGTGAACCAATATAATCTTTTTGTAGAAAAGGAATATCTGCTATATAAGTATAAGCAGAGTATCAACATATAACTTAAAAGATGAAGTTGTAGTGTGATTTAATATAAACAACCCCCTTACCATAACCCCGGTTATGTAAGGTAACCACAGAGTCATATAAAAGATGACGTTACAAGGTAACTCAAAATATATCTTTCTTAGAAATATCTGCTATGCCAGAATAAGCAAGATATCATCAATTTTCATAATAGAGGAACTTGCAGGAAGAATATTGCAATTCCAGTTCAAACACTTTTCAACCCTGCCAACAATGATAATGTTGCAGATAATTTCCCAATTTGGAAGATCGCCAGGAGCCACAACATTTACGATGATCAGTCGCATGTCATGCTCCCCATCATTTGTTCTCTACATGTAGAAGGAAGCACCGACGGATCGCCCGCCCTCTGGAACCCCCCGGCCAACGGTTGGGCCATTAATTGTTGGACCGGCGCCACTCCGCCACTTACACGTCTCCTAGTTCGAATAACATCCATAACTCTGAAACATAAAGTTCGTCCCCCTTTCCCCAAGTATAGTACTTGTTGATAGGACTCCACAAAGTAGTCGTATCTAATTGGAAAGGAAAATTTCACCAATATTTCCCCAAGCTGATGCTTGTTAATGGATAGACACTTGTTCCATCAATCTTACCCCTCGAGCGTTGAGGAGGTAACCAAAAAGATTCATATCGATGTTTGAAAGAATCAAGATGTGAGTGACAAGATAGTTTAGCAAGTATATGATCGGGCAGTCAAATAAATAACATCTCTCAAATGAGGTCCCCTTATATATTTTTGGAAGTTGAGCGAGTATTTAAATCTTCTTATAAGATAGATTTAAATGAAAACAGAGTTTTGGGAATCTCCCCTTGATAAAATAGTCGTAAAATACTCCGAAATATTTTACATAATATTTGAAGGTGAAGGATGATCTTTGAATAATATAAATCATTATAAAAAGACTTCAAAATAATTTAATTAAATATTCCCAGAATATTTGTTAAGTCAATAATAATTACGGAATATTATTAAATCATAATATTGCTCGTATTTAATCCTCGAATAAATATTTAACAATATTTATTAAGTAATTAAGTCTTTGAAGAAATATTCCAGATAGTATTCATTAAATCAATCAAACTTGAAGTGGATATATAAAATAATATTCGAGAAGTAATTTAAACCTTAAATGAATATTTAACATAATATTCATTAAATAAATTAAACCCAAATGAATATTCAAATAATACTCCTTAAACTCGAATGAATATTCTAAATAATATTTATTAAATAAATTAAGCTTGAATGAATATCCAAGATAATACTCATTAAATAAGTTAAACTCGAATGAATGATATTCATTAAATAAATTAAACTCGAATGAATATTCAAAATAATATTCATTGAATAAGTTAAACTCGAATGAATATCTGAAATAATATTCATTAAATAAATTAAACTCGAATGATTATTCTAAATAATATTCGTCAAATAAATTAAACTCGAATGAATATTCAAAATAATATTCATTAAATAACTTACACTCAAAATGAATATTTCAAATAATATTCATTAAATAATAAACTCGTATATATGAATATTCAAAGTAACATTCATTGAATAACTTAACGAAAGAAATATTTATCTAATATTTTCCTCAGAAAATAATCCCAATATATTTTCAGAAATACCGACTCCCGGTCTATATTTAAGAATTCTGGCTCATATGCCTTTCACTAAGGCTTTAGTAATATCTGGCTCATACTGATATATCGTCTATCTACTTATAAGCCAACAGTAAATCAGGGAACAAGTACCACAATATATACTCTCGAAAACAGTTATGCCTTCCAACAGCATATTTAACAGAAATAATATCCATATAGTATATCTCAACCGAGATAATACTCAATAACATTCCTCCAAAGAAATAATAATTTGTCGCTGGAATCCCTCCGGGTTTCCAGGACTATCTCTATATCACAAAATACCGACTCCCGGTTTAGAGTCAAAACAGTGAATATGCTCTTATCTCTAGAGCTACAAGGTATACCGGTTCATATTTACTTAACTTAGAAGATCATATAAAATCCAAGGGTCAAATTCTATTTCAAAAGGAAATAAGGTATATCGCAAAATTGTACAACTGTATACATGGCAAAAGCAGTATTATAGTCCATACTTTAAAAGTACAAGTTTAGAAAACTTGCCTGATGTTCGAGAAGTGATAGGGGTTCGCGACGATGTCGGACAATCTAGACAAAGTCAAAGAAACACGTGATCAATCCCTTGGATAATCCGCTTATAATTCAACGCTTTAAACACGTAAGCGAAACACAACTAAGGTATTACTAACTCACTTTCGGCTCATACTAAGTCCATGTCAATCAACAATTACTTAAGTCGAAGATTCGTTTTAGAAATTGGATCTCGTTCGCTCGTTTTACTAAGTGGTTCTCAAAGTTATAATCAAGTGCTCCTCTAAGGGGTTTCTTCGCGCTTAACCTTGATTCAAATATTTTTATAAAATCGAAAAATAATCCTTTCGACATGAGGTCTTTTCTCACATCTTCTTTATGACCTCTAGTATTTAATTACTAAGATTCGTAATCAATTATCTTATTTTAAAGGGTTCAATTGCAGTTACGAATTCACGCTTGCGTTTACGAACCACTTTTACGAATTTTGCGATTTCTCCTAAACCGTAAATCAGAATGCTTCGATTCTTTTTCCAAAATGATCTATGAATCAAAACCTACAAGTCTGTGGTCAGAAACCAAACTGGTCAGAAACGTTTTGGTTCGGTTATGCTCCATTTTTAAGGGTTAACGAAATTTCGCCATTACGACGGCTATAACTCGGATATTTCCAAAATCAAAACCCTCCAAATAATCATCCAATCCACAACCAACACTCATGGACACTATTCATCATCATCACCACTGCCTAGACTGGTCTAGGGGTTATAATTCATATTTTTCTATTTTTATAACATCCACACAAACATACATACTCTAGATATGCATAACATCACTAAACTCATTCAAAACTCCATTAAAACTCATGATCCAACAAAGGGGTTTAAAGTATTATACCTCTATTTGAAGCCTAAGAATGATATTAAGGCCTTCCAAGTCTAGATCCTTTCTTAGAACTTCCTTTGGAAGCTATATCATCAAGAAAACAAAACATGAAAATCATAAGTTTACTATTCATCAAGAACATAGAATGTTTGTAAATTCAATTTGAAAATCCTCCACTTACTTGCTTGCTCTCATACTTGGTGGGTCTTCCTAACTTCCTTCAAGCTTTATTTTAAGCTATAGATCATGATTTGTGGTTGGCTAGAACTTGAGCTACAAAAAAATTACTATTCATCATCTTTATTTTCTTTAAAAACCGTGGGTATGAGGTCTTGGATGGTGGTGATGATATTTTGTGTTGGTTTTGGTTGAATAATACAAGTCTTTATCTTTTAATCAACCTCATCCACTTTGCCATGAGGTGTCATCTTATCATTGGTTGGTTTAGATTTCCTTATCCTCCAAAATTGCACCCAAGTCCTCCTCTTTTGTGTTATTGCACTTAGTCCTTGGTTTATTACCTTTTGATGCTAGTTACTTTAATAAAGGTGTGATGTCACCTTCCACTAACTTGGATGGTGTGTAAAGCAAGATTGGATGCATCCTTTTGTTCACCGACTTGATTTCTTTTATGTCGTCTTAATAAAATAAATACGCTACGACTTATATGTTGCACTTCATTGATCCAATGTGGAATAATACTTTAAATCAATAATATCTCCAATATTCCTTGTTTATTCTCTTTCTATTTCTTGTTCTCAGAAAATGTTCCCGCTCTTTCTCAACTGTTCTTAATTCCGTTTACTCTAGGGTTTTATTCTCAATTCCATTCTCCTTTAGTAATATATCCTCCCTTGGACTTCTAACACCTCATATCCTCGATCCATGATTCTTTCGCTTAATCACTTTAATCTCGTTATAAAGTCTCAGCTGTTTCTAGAACGTTCGTTTCACTGTCTCAGTGGTTTTCGTTCTAACTTTTAAAATCGAATATAATAAAATTCCAAAATATTAAATCCTCAATTCTTCCAATTTAATATCTCATTTCTTGAATATAATAATATATAATTCACTGCCCGGTCAAATATTACACCAAAATTAAAATAGGAATTTCTGAATTCCGATCGTCTCTGCATACACTTATTTCCTCCGTAGATCACAGATATGACTTCGAAATATCCATACCACGTTCCGTACATAGGGTGGCATGAAAAGTTTTCCAACTCACAAAATCACTATTCATCCACCAATTTACTATGCACGCGTGGGAAACACTATGCACGCATGGGAAATACTATGCACGTATGGGAAATACTATGCACGTATGGAAAATACTATACCATCCTCATTTCCCTTCTCGGGCTCATTAACTCATTTCTTGGACGATAGATTATTCTTTTCTATATCGTCAACCTTTGAATTACTCTATTCTGAGCATACATATACGAATCGGGATCATCATCCATAGCAATATCCATTCACTACAATCATTGTTCTTTGGAATCACCATTCATTAATGCTCTTTAATCGCAATAAGAAAAGTTTTAATTCTACCCAAAATTCGGGTTATTACAATTGCGACGTTGTACGGTCTTTCGACATATTGCGCGAGTAGGAGTTCGATCCGTTCGAAGATTTGGTTATGAGCGAGACAGATAATCCAGAGTCGCCTGAGCTAAGTGAGCAGTTGAAGCTACCAGTTTGGAGGACATTATCTCGAAATTTTCACGTACCTTCCAGAATGTTTCTACGACTTTAGATACGATGTGAACGTTATAGAGAGAATACGAGAAGACTAGAAATAAGATGTAGGAAGGGATTGTTGGCATGAGTTGGAAGTGTGGGCATAGCTGCATGCTACTAGCCGTTGATCTCGGTTGAATTCTTAATTGACTCCCAATTTGGTCAGTTGAATTGATTCTTGTTCTTGCTCTGAATTGTTGTAAATGAATTCATGGTTTATATTGTCGCTGAAGCATTTGTTGCGCAGTGACGATTAAAATCGAGAATGAATTGAGATCTTCTTATTTATTCAACTCATTATTGGCAGGCCGGTTTTGGCAGCTAAGCATATTAGTGCTTAGTCGACAAGAGTGAGATTATGAATAATTATGAATTTCTTGAATGATTTGTTTATTCGATAGTTGATGCATACCTTTGGTGCTCAACTGTACTTCATTGATTATGAGTTTCGTATATCGGATTCACTGGAATTTAATCCTATTCTTTCAGAAATAGCCCTATTTTTAAAGGACACTTGATCCAACTCTATACTTGAAATTTTTTAGACACTTGAACTTTTTTCATTTTCCCTGAATATTTAATCTTTTTATCCGAACTAAGATGAACAACCTATGTATATAGGGGATTCAGGGACATTTTATCTCTGTGATAGAAGTCTGGTGGGACGCCACTGATTGTGTTTGTCATGAAAGTACTAAAGACTGGCCATCTTTTTGTACTAGGGCGGTTGACCTAATTGACAAATACAACCTGATAATAGTTCACAGATCATATTGATCTCTCGGTTAAATCCTCTTTCCAAAAATTTTTATCAAACAAAATTCAGTATACATTCATGTTGATACTTATTCATTCTATTGACTTCCTTTGTCAGAAACCCTGATTATTTTGGATTACCAGTGATGAAGAGCCGCGAAGATAGACGCGACGACACCCTAAGTGATCAAAACTGTGATTAAGTTGACTAAGAATTGGTTGAGCAAGATTGAGAAGTTGATGTTTAAACAGAGATGACATATCAAATTGGATTATTTATTGGATCGAAAACATATGTACAAGATTAGAGATTACTGAGAATTGAGAAAAATAAAGGAGCAGGTATCAAGGGCACAAGATTACAGATTTTATTAAAGGTTGAAAAGAGAATGATGATGAAGGTGTTTAGTAGGTGACATATAGTGTAAATGAAAGATTATTTTGGACATTTCTTTAATTTTGGAGATAGTAAATGGAATATTATAAGATTCCAAGTATTTTGAACCCGTTATTGGATATAAGGTTTTTAAACCCAGGAAGGATAATTTAAGTAAAGCAGAATGAAGCAGGACATATTTGTTTGTAAGTACTATCAGAAGGAAATTAATGAAATTTGAATAAGAAGTAAAATGATTGTGTTGGAGTTAATGACTAGTGTGAACTCAATTTGAAGAGTCGTGATTATTAAGAGTAGAAGAGAGTCGACCAAGATGGAACAAGATGAGAAGAAGTGGAAGACAATGAACCATGAAGTTTCAGAAGCGTTTCAATAGAAGACGTGTAATTCAGTTAAGGGAAGAATGTAGAACTTAGAAGATTTAGAGCAGGAAGAGTGAGGGCACAGTAGTTGCCTACGGAGTGAGAATTAGCAAAGATTAACGAGACCCCATGGTCAGAAGATAAGATTTCGAGAGAGAAGCATATGGAGATAAATGCAGAGAGTTGTGGCTGTAACCAGAAAGAATAGTGTGGTAACAAGTGACAGAACTATTTTCTATAAATCACTCGAAAGTTGGAAATTCAACATGATTACGAAGGACGTTATCAAGAATTCGAATGAGGTGGCAGTGAAAAAAAATGTAATTCAAAATTGGATTGATGAACCAAATATGAAGTACAAGTGAATTGTGAGGGCGAGAAAGTGAGACTGTGATTTTCAAGAGATGTAAAAGTGGTGTTTTGAGGCCGGAAGCAGACATAGAAGTCTTAGCGATCAGGCAGACCAAGAAATAATTAAATTGAGATTATGAAGTTGTTTAGCATAAGAGGGAGATATCAGAAAGGAAACGGTTAAGTCGAAGCAGATTTCAATGATTAATATTTTCGAGGGTATATTTTGATGGATTACCGGGATTGTCACCAGGTAAGGGTGAAGATATATTTGTCATTCATTTTCCAAAAATGGAATAAGTGGACCTGTAGTCACGAGGAACTTTGTTTTATTAAGGTTAGATGAGTTGTTTAACCAGTTGGAAGGTGTATGTTACCTAAAGTCGATTAATGAAATGGATTAAGATCATTGAAGGTATAAACCCTAAGATATTTTTGAAGCAACCTTTTGAGTTGATGTGGACATGATAAATTATTGATGATGGCATATGATTGAACGAGAGTAGTTACCACTTTATAGGTACAATGAATAAGATTTCAAGCAGTCTTCGGACGAAGAATTTAAATATGTTCATAAATGACATTTCAAGATGTTCGAAGACTTGTGAAGCGTATGCGACTCAATCGAGAATGACTTTAAGAAGTTCTAAGAAAAGGAAGAAGATTTTGCACCAGAATTTTAATGTGAATTTTGGATGAGAAGGAACCTAATTTCAAGACATGTGGTTGGAAATGAAAAAGGATCAAAGCGAATTTTTGTGAAGATGAAGCAGTAATGAAGTGGAAAAAAAAAGTTGTTTATTGACATAAAATGGAAAGGAATTTGTGGATATTCAGGAGCATTTAATACATGAGTTGGAATTGACCGTAATGGTCTTCGCCCGGGAGCTGAGAAGTTAGATGAGGAAATTCAAACGCCGAATCTACAATGAAGATGATTCATATCGCATTATTTCAGCGTGAGTTATTATGGAATTAAGAGGTACCGAGATGAGGTAACGAATCAAAATGTGAATGAATTGACGGAAAAGAATTGAATAGTCAGGAAGACAAGTGGTGAACATGTATTGGTTCAGAATAGCTCAAAATGCAAGCGATGGATGAATGTCATGATTTTTCAATTAATTCGAACAATGTTAAACATTAAAGTTATAGAGCGCAGAGTCAAATTCGAAACCTTGTTGAGTATGCAGAGCTATGATTTGGGAGTTGATTTCAAAGGACGCGGGACAATGAAGTTTAGATGATTTCGAGGATCGTGAGCTATCTGTTGAAGACGTACGATTGAATTGACGTATCTTAAGTCGAATTTCATGTTGTAAAAGTTAGAGTTTATGGGGAAGTGTTGAATTGAAAGTTATTTTGTGGTCGGTATCCAGGGGGCTGTTACCCCGGGATAATGGTGTTACAAACCAGTTATTTTTTTAAAAAAAATTATTCTTGTGGTGGATTATGTCGAAGTCAAGGTTATGGAGCGTGTTAGTTTTCAAAACTTTAAATTTCAAGGATAAAATGTTTTCAGATATATTTTATTTCAAAAGCTTTAGCAAACTAAAATATTTTTATAAGAGTGAGAACTGAGTTGTTAATCGAGTCATGTTTGACGTGTATCTAATGACGTATGTGTTTGATTGTAGTATTCAATTTCAAGGACACGGTCGAGAATAGATGATATGAGGTTTGGTTGACAGATTGAATCAAGGTATCATAGATTGTTCAATTGTCTGTTTACTGCAAGTCAAGGCAGATTTCATATTAGCATTGCATATGACTAAATTAAGATGGGGAATAAATAGAGATGAATTGGTTATGAATGATTGGGTTGGTATTTGAAATGATTATGCAGGGCATAGTTCATTATACGAATAGGTCATGCCCGATTTTCTGTAGATCAGGCATTCGTCTAAGAGTAGTAAACATTTCGAATTAATGGAATTTGTAAGGATAAGGTTTAAGTTTATCTTGAAATTTGAGGGCTTACAGGATGGGCCCATCGATTTATGGGTTGATATGGAGGAGTCCTAAAGTTGAGGACCCAAATTGAGGAATTGGAGCGAATGTTTGAAAAGTACCGTCACTTGTTTCTTAGGATTGATTCTAAGTACAGAATCCTATTAAGGGGGGAAGGATATAATGCCTTAGAAAATTGCGTACTTATAATTGTTTATTTAAATATTAAATGTGGATTATTTCATTTTATTATTTGTGAGAAGGTCAATATTTGTGATATGGTGTTCATGTATTTATGTGATGATTTACGTGTAAGTCTGTGTATTTTTATTTATATTTTTGAGGATTTAAATATATTTAAATCATGCATTATTGATCTTCTGAGAATTTTATAAAATCATCGGAGTTATTAAAAATCATGAAATCTTTCGTGTTATTATCTTTGTGATATTATTTAGTTTTAAAATTTCTGGTAGAATTATTTTGGGTGTTGAAGTATTTTAAAATGATTTTTCGAGTTATAAAGTATTTAAAGGATCAAAACTTGTAAAATTCATATTTAATTCGTTATTGATCCGAAAAATATTTTAAAAATATGGGGATGTTTGTAATTTCATAAACTTTATTTTAGAAATCCTAAAATTATTTTTCTAATAAATTTCTATTTAATTTCGATTTTAAAATGAGTTAAATTAGATTTTCATGGATTTTCAGCTTGTGAAAGTACGATTTTGCCCCTGCCTCTATTATACATTGCAGCCACCAGTTTCTTATCTTCTACACATCTCTCGATTGTTCTCTCCCTAATGTCTCTAATCTCTCCCGTTATTCTCTTTCAATTCTCTCGCAGTCTCTCCTCAATCTCTCTCTAAATCTCTCTCTATTCACCCTTCTTTCTCTCGGTAAGGCCTGTTGCCATCAGTTCGGCCGTTTTCTCCGAGTTTGAACTCAGCTGGAGCTCTTCAAGTTATCTATGGTTCTCTGAGTCTATGAGCTTTGAGTTTGGGTATTCCGAAATGGTGTTGAGGTGTGTATGCACGAACTGGGTGGTCGGATCTGTGTGTGTGTGTGTGTGTGTACTCAAGGCGTATGTGTATGTCACATCAGCTGGGATTTTCGAGTTTCTGTGTGTGCGCGTGGTATATGTTTATGGCGAAATGGGTGTCTACAATCGAATTATGTGTGTGTGTTCGAAAATTTGTGTTGAAGTATTGGGGTTTTTGCACTGCTATGGTTCGATTACTATGGTTGTATGTTACTGCGTTATATGTGTTGCCGTGTATGTGTGGTACTTGTGTGTTATTGTGTTTGCTGTGTATGCGTATAAAGAATCGAACTGTGGTGTTGAAATTAGGGGCTTCCGAGTGATATTAGTCTTGTTGTTAATGTTCTGATTGGGTTACTTGGTTTGTTTTCTGGCTAGCTAATTTACAAACAAGTCATGTCCAATTTTTCTGAACATAAATCTTAGTTCGATAGTTTTAAGTCAAATTTTATAAATGTTAGAATGTTTAATTGTTCTGTGGGTATTAGAGATTGTTGTTTTGTAACTGTTGTTCTGTGTTAGCAATTGTAAATGTGATTTGTTTTGTTTTGGGGATTGTATTGGATCGTAAATTTAATTTTGGATTGTTTAGTGGTGGAATAAGTTGTATGTGTATTTATAATAATTATTATAGTTGTTAATCCGTTATAAGGAATATCAAATTGATCTGTAAGGGAACTGTAAATACATTCTATTCGGATTTGTAAGATTGTTTAAGTAGGTATGTGTATGTGCAGAGAAGTTGTTCAAAGTATATGTTAGTATGATCATAAGGGATATGCGATGCTATTGAGGTAATTGTAAAGCAAAGCTGTGTTGATTTCTGAATTGGATAAGTATATTATCACAGGTTAAGTTATATTTTAAAGGAGGTGCTGTTCAGTTTTTCTTTAAAATTATTTTCTAATTCTTTTGGTAATTAGATAAGAGTTATTTGTGAACCAATGAGCTATGTGGATTATAAGGTATAAGAGTAAGTTGATAATACGTGGTAAGTGTTTAAGTGGTGGATATAATTGTACTGTACTATTTTAAATATATGAATCAGTATGTGCTAAGTTTTAAAGCGTTATAGGACGCGTATGGGTAGATTAGATTGATAGTAAGGTTTTGGTTGGTTTTGGTACTGAAGTATTACTTTACCTTATATGGGTAAAAGTAGGAGGCCAGGCCAAGAACAGTGCATGCGTAGAGGGAATCTCGAGGAAGGAGATAGCTATCAGTGGACGAGTGTGATTGAGTAGAGGACAACGTGTAAAGAAGTAGAAGCATTTGTAAAGTGAGCAACGGATCGAGATATTGGAAGTGGAAGCTTCATGAATTGAGGCAAGTGTTATCGCTCCTCACTTATTGTTCAAGTGATGAAATTCTGTTCTATTTATATATCAATGTGTCGGTCAAATTATGGTTACAAAGTGACGTCCTTCTTAAATGACGTGCAAATGTTTATATATCCACCTATAGCTCAAGTGCAAATTTTTAGCTCAAGTGCACATTTTCAAATGAACTTACAAATACCTTTTTTTCCTCAAAGGATATTTTAAATTGTGGTATGTTAATGGATTCCTCAATAGAGTGTCATTTCTTTTATTTTCTTCGAAAATATTTATGAAACTTTCTAAATAGAGGAAATCCAAGATTTTAAATTCTTATAGAAGTCTTTTAGCCTAAGTTCTGAGTTTTAACATATTTTTACCCAATGAACCCTCTTTGGGGGATGTTTTATTCAAACTGGTTGACGATTAATTATCTTGAAATTATTTTACAAATAATCATTTTGAACCATTTAACGTACTTAATTTAGTCCAAACTTTACAATATGTTGGAAAATTTTATTAATGTTTAGCACTTGACTATATCATCGTTTTCTCGCATATTCTCAGTTATGATTAATCATATTGCCAGTAAAAATTCTTTCTTCGATTCATTTAATGATGTATGATCCCAATTATTCGTATCGAATTTGTCGATACCCTTTGAGATTGTTCTTTATTTATCACCCCCTTTATCGTGTCGAACTTGTCGACACCTGTTGATATTATTATTCTTTAGTTAGCCAAGTTGATGGGTTGATCTTGATTGCTACTAGTTGATGTCGATATTCATCAGTGATTCTTAATTATGCATTGTTGATCTGGAACGTGAGTTTTCCAGTTATTTGATTGGCAAAGGTTGTCGATTGTAACGACACCTAGTGCGTTCGATATAGAATTGGAATATTTTTGACTGTAAGGTCGGACCATATTGTGGTCGTGATAAAATGTTTTTGACCGTAAGGGATCGGACCAGATTCGTGGTCGAAAGTTAATAAGGCCAATGTGTGCCGTGGATCCATTATAGGACATTGCTGGGTGTGATTGTCCGGGGTTAGTGCGTAACTGATCAGCAGCCTAACCTTATTGTTTTTAAAATACATAAAAATCCAATTCTAATCTATACATTGAGGCTGAGTTGCTTTTAAGCCTGATTCCTTTGAATCCTGTGACGATTATCTTTGGTTATCAAAACTTTTATCAGTTCTCGTTGTTGATACAATTTATTCTATCGGAGCATGGTTGGCTCGTCGTCGTGTTACGATATTTAAATTCTTCTGCTGCTTTCTTTCGCAGCATATGATGATTAATCTTATTGATCAGAATCTATATTTTCTTGATATTGCTATCACTATTTACGCTTGCTGAGCATTGTTGGCTCACTCTTGCTTTGTTATTTATTTTTCCAGTTAATAGAGAAGATTAGTGGACCTTGTGGTCAGTTGGTATTACTGTTCCAGCAGCGAGAGGTGACGTACGAGTTGTTGATTTCGTCGGGTAGTGATTTTGGAATTTGTCAAGGTTGGTAAACTAGTTTGACAGTGGATTTAGTTTGTTATAAGATTGTATAAGAATTTTATTCTAAGGTTGGATTGTAATAACGTAATTTGATAGTTGTTTCATACTATAACCTGTATGTGGTCTTGGATCAGGGGTGTTGTATTATTTATATTTGGCTTATGTCCAGGTTTATGTCCTGTTGATTGTGGTCCGTGACCCCATATCTGTACCCCGAATTTTTGGGATATCACAGAAATCGATTGGGTACAATAGGATTAGACGTATAAGAAGTATAGTATACTAAAGTAGTAATTATGTTTATATAGATACGAAGGACGTAGGCCCTAGCAATCGAGGAAAGGCTAAAGCTGAGATTCAGTAGGCTGAGCTGTTTGAGCTGTTGCTATCTACCTGAGGCAAGTAACTTTGTCTCTTCTTGAAGTTCATGTTCTTGTAACTGTTTATAGCCTGTTGATTCAAGTAAATATATCTTGTTATCCTTATGCTTGTACCCTTACCTTTGTATGTACCCAGTTTCTTTTGTCAATCACTTATATTGTAATAACCCTAATTTTTGCGAATATTTGAAACTTGAAGTAATAGTGATTTTATGGGTGGAAGAAAAATTTTTGCAACCCCGGTATGTACGAATTATTAAATGGAGATTTCGATTTGATATTACGTCTTTACGATGCAAATGAGTGTATGTAAAAGTCGTTAGTTTTCGACGAAACCAATTATTTCACATGGTCATATTTTACGAGATATTAAGGAATATGAAGATTACATTATGAAGGGAAATTATGGATTTCGAATTCCACTATGTAAATGAATTACAAGTGTTTGCGATGGTAAGGAATTACGATAAAAAGTTGTATCACGAAATGTTGCGGATATTAATCGCAATTACGAAAACAATTACGTAACAAGTGTTAAGTTGGCAAGTGAAGAAGCCCATGCAAGCTAAGTGTCATGCAAACTAGATAATTAAAAAGCCAACCAACCTAGTTATATATCAACTAGAAAGTTCGTGACATGGTTTCATGTTTTCATGGAAAAGTAGCCAACATTGTCAAGGATTCTAGCAAGTCTAAAAAGTATGCTATAGCCTAGCTTTTTACAAAGAAACTCAGCTGATATATTGATGTATATCACACCAAAATAATTCATTCTCTCCACTTTATCATTTTCCAAAAGCAAACAAAAGCTCTCCCCCTTCCTTTTCTTCATTCTCGGGTAAAACAACAGCAGCCTCTTCAAACAGCCATAACTCCTTCATTTCTCACTCAAATCTTGTGTTCTATAACTTGTTGGAAAGGTATTGAGATGCTCTACAATTATTCTTCAGGAGCCTCGTCCAGAAAAGCAAGGTAAGACCCTCGTGTTTCTAGTTTTTTCAATAGTGGTTATGCTGACTCCGAAAATCTAACTTGTTTCTTGAATTCCTTTGCAAGTTTGAAGATGATAAACATAGATCAAGGCTCCTTTAAGGCTTACAAGCTGTTGTTAGTGTGTTTAAGGATTCAAGGAAGGTATAAACATCATCCACCCTTTGATTTATCTTGAGTTATAAGCTTGAGTTTGAGTTATGTTTAAGAATGTGTTGATCTTGGTAGTTTGGACTATGAATGTTAAGTTCTTGAGCATGGATGTTAGTTATTATGTTGTAAGTCATACTCTTGGATGTTATAGTCTTATGCATGTTAAGGTGATTTTGGTGGTTGTATTAAAGTATAACAAGAGATCTTGAAAGTTAAAGTGGTCAAAAAGGATGTTGGAAATCTTTGTGACATGTTCTGTTTAGTAAAGAGATTTCGGACCATCAAACCTTGTGACCTTGAAACCCACTATACATTTATGGAAAGGTTTTGTTTTGTAGTTTCTATACATATAAAGTTCATTGTGAGATGATTTATGGTTTGTGAGTTATGGTCAAATTAGTAAGGAGTATTCTTGAGCAGAAACTTGTACATTAAACTAACTATGAGAGGCTAAACGAACCCCTTAAAATTGGTTAGAGATTATGAAACTTTTAGTGTGTCTATCCCTTACAGTATAGAAGACGATACAAAAATAATCAAGTAAAAATGTTAATTTTTTGATTTTATAAAAATGTCGGAACCAAAGTTGCGCGACGACAACATGCCCTGCATAGCCACTGCCCTGTTCTGAGAAACTCGGAAAATGAGTCCCCTGACCGGGGTAAAACTTTGCTGGATTATATTCTAGATTTCTCTAGATCGTGCACACGAAAACGGTGCTTCATTTGAGTTAACGGTTAAGGAGTTATGAGCGTTTTAGTGAAGCTAGCGCAAATAGTTCAACTCCGTAGTTGACCAAGTTTCTAAAATGTGTTTCGCCTATCTACACTCGTGTTTTCCAAAGAGAAGAAATTTTGATAAATATTAAAAACAACCAAGAAGCTCCTTGAGGTGGTTTCGTAATTAATGATGGGCTTTTCAATTTATTAAAAATGTTCGAATGCGAGTCGCGTAATAGTAACTTCCCGAAAAGTCAACTCTAGGAGCACCATTTTGACGAGCAATTTTGGCTAAGATAAAAGGACAATTACAAGCCGGTCAAAACACGAAAGTTGTTGAGGAATATCAAGACTACGTATTGGAGTAAAGAATTGGATTAAAGGATGTTGACAAAATAGTTTTATGAATGAATGAAGTAGCCCCGAGGAAATGAAGTGTCGGGCAAGATAAATATTATTAGAAATGACTAAGAATTTGGTGAAGTTAAAAGGTGTTGATAAGCTCGTAATCAGTTAACGAAGTTAAGTGTACTTATCAGTGGTTTTGGTAGTTATTTCGGTTAAGAAGGCTAACCAAGGTTATTTTGTCTGTTTCCAGAACTATCCGGAACGAGTGGAACATGAGAGATGTACTCTGGATTCCAGGCAAGTTTTCCAACCCTAAGCTTTTTGTTTTCAAAATATTATATTTTGATTCTGCCTATGCAAGCTTTCTATATCCAAACCTTTAGTATGTTTAAAAACTGTTGTTGTTTTGATATAAATGCATGCACTGTTTTATATATGTCTTGCGAGAAAATCTATTTATGCATGCATGATTTTCTGGAAAGTACTTGGAAAGTACTTGTACTTTTGATCAGTGTTCTAAAAGACGGTCCTGGGCGGCGCCTAGGCGGTGGGCGACAATGCAACGCCTCGATTTGGAGAGAATCGGTAATCTGGGCGTTTTATGCGAAAAACGGTCAAAATCGGCCTTGGGCGGCCAGATTGGTCAAAAGGTGGTCGAATTTCGCTTAATCGGTGATGCAAAATGGGGATGACAGAAAGGCGAAAAAATGGCAGAATGGTGTAGAGAGGTCGGAAAGAATGGCAGAATGAGGGAGATGACACTGTTTATTGTTAGCAGCATTGGTTTTGGAGACTATCAAGTCAAAACATAACAAAAAAGTAAAATACATACAATAAATTATTGTCTCCACTATTTCACTCTATGTCTTCTCTCCACTTTGTGTCTAATTGTCTCTATGCTCTCAACCCAAGGCCGATATAAATACATACAATATTATTAATAATAAAATTAATAAATAAGGAAGGTATTATTTTAAAAAAAAAAGATTAAAGTATAATATTTTAGAGCTCTCAACCTGTGAAATATATTATTAATAAATTATTTAAAAATAATATTAATATACAACCGATTAATGATCCGATTAATCCGTCCGATTAATCTCCGCCTACCTGATTAATCGCTAGGCGGTACCCCGACCACCCTGGTACGCCTAGCGATTTCTGGAACATTGCTTTTGATATGAATCGGGAGTCGGAGTATTTTGTGTAAAACCCGGTAACCCCGGAGACGTATATTTTGATAATCGGGTAAAGTTCGATAATTTAAATTTTATGAATATCGGAATTATTATATTCTTTAATAAATATTATTTGTAATATTTATTAAAATAAATGAATATTAATTTAAATATTCATTTAAGGTTTATTTATTTAATTATTTAATTAATGATTAATTACTTATTTATTAATTAATTATTTATTAATTATTTATTTATTATTTAAAAATAATTGAAATATTCCAAAAATTATTTAAAAATTATTTAAAACCTATCTGGCCTAATTAAAAAATATTTATGGCCTTTAAAAAAATTATTTTAAATATTTTTCGACCTTTAGAAAAATATTTAAAAATAGTAGAGGTTCTCAAATATTTTTGTAATTACCCATACTTCATAGAAACCACCCCAACGGCTTGCGAACTTATCAAAACTTGGGAACCCAAAGTTTTGGGAGCACTTAAAAATGTTTTCTCTCTTCGCTACAAACTAAAGTGTGATTAACGCAGTGACCCTGCCTCATCAAGGGGGGTTAGGTTTTAAAACTTCTTAAGAAAACTCCGAATAACTCCCAAGCTACTTTGAAAAGAATTCCCTAAGTAGAGAAAATCGGTTGACAATAGTCAACTTGTGAGATGAATATACTTCCATGTTTTCTTTCGGAAGTAATGATTTAAAAGGGTTTCAAAGCTGGTTTATTGACTCTGGGACTAGTGGATGTTTGGGTGGGAAGCGCCTTCGAGTCGCAGGCCCACCCGGAAGTGCATATACCGAAGTGTAAGAGCTGGCAGGTGGCATGTCCATCAAGGTATATGTACTGGATGAAGGAACTTGTAGGGAGGCAAGTCAATTATAAGACCCATAGATGGTCGGGCCACGGCCTCTGTAGTAGGTACGTCACCCATCTACTAGTAGCGAAGTGTTGTTTTGTACGGTATAATGGCGATCACCTTGTACCGGGGTGTTCCGGAATAGTCCCCTCTTTCCAATTGGAATTGTGCTGCAACATTGTGTTGGAAGCCCAGACGCTCCAGCACCGATAGTGTTGTCAGTGTTAAACTCATCATGAAAAATTTTGAAACCCGAACGTTCCTGTTTTAAAATGACTCAGGGAAAGTTTATGCTTTTAAAAGCTGAATTTATAGTATGCTACTCAGTTTCCAAACGAGGTGAAAGTATTTTTGCAGTACTGTTATTATATTGCTGAGGTACAGCATTCTTGAACTGTCGGGTGTTTTGATGAAAAGGATATACATATATGCATATATTTTCAAACTTGAGAAGTATTGGAACCTTATAAATGGTTAAGTTTGCGTATGATGAAAAGCAACTATCGTAGCAGCATATTGAACTACGTATATTGAAAAGCTTCCTAAAAGGTTCTCAAGACTATAGTGTATACCATTTTGCTACGATATGAAGATTAGTATTGTTATTACAAACTTAATTTGTTCATATGATATCATTTTCATAAAGCTTCATACTGAGTACGAGTATTTATTCAAAACTCGGACATGTATATTGTCGAGTTATATTTTGATATCAAGAGATATATGCTCATACTTTTGGAAAAATCTTTTAGAGACAAATTATATTATTTCTCAAAATGGAAAACTTGCTGAGCATTATGTAGCTCATTCTTGCTTTATAAAAACCTTTCACAAAGAGAAGAATTAGGTCGGTTAACTCCGTACCAGCAGAAGAGGAGTAGAAGAGTTACCCCTGGGATGATGCAGTTTCAGATAAATACTATAAAGTAAGTCTGATAGGTTTCAACTATCATTAACAAGACTTGCCTTCAGGTGTAGTTTGTATAAGTGAAGTTGTGTAAGATTCTGGATTATATAGATGAATGGTAATATCTAGTTTTACTCTGATTATCGTTTCTGAGGCTCTAACTTGTAAGTGTGAAAGATTGAGGTCTGGATTGGTGTATTATTGAGTTATAAAGTTAATACAGGTATGACATGGATGGAAGGTGATGTGACGACCTGAATCCCTGACCTCGGATTTGGGGGCGTTACATATATGATCACACATGTACCCTAAAACAGCTTAATTCTTTCTAATTGCTTCTTGACCATAATGTGACCTTGAGACCTTCTTGATCAAACTTAATTGGCTCACGGATAAACCTACTTCTAAATGACCTATGTCCGTAACCAGATGAACCTATATTGACCTTAAAAATCTTAACAAGCACAATTATGACCTTATCATTGTTCTAAAAACTTATTGATCTTTCTTGAGACCCCTTTAACTTTGTGAACTTGATTGATTACCCTAAAACACATCTTTGACCTTTGACTTTATGATTATTTCCTTGTACCCAGATCAATGCCTTGAATACCCTTGAGTTTATATCTTCTTGATTCAGAATTGAATTCCTTATTTCTTTGAAATCAAAAAACTTGGTCAAACCCTTTGACTTTTATCATTGCAAATCAAAATGTTTCATAAGTGAAAAGTGTTTTCAAAACTGAAAGCTTTTCTAAGCTTTACTGTTTTCAAAAGAATGTTTTATAAAAGGTTTAGGAATTCTGTCAAATGTTTTCTACGGATTCCTAAGATTGGAGAGGCGTAACAGATCGGGTGACGTCGGTCCAGCCACTTTTATGTATTGTATTATGTTGTAGTTCTGGTGGGACCAGTCCAGCACTTTAAAGGCCAATGTGTGCCTCTTGGGAACCCAAGTTACTTTAATGTCCAGAGGGACTTCGTGTCCAGTATGGGGACTTTACGAGGCTGATCACCCATATTGTCCGTGTCGTAGAAAAACCTCTAATCAATTTTTAAAAGTGAATGATTACGTTTTAAATACTGTGAAATGAAATTGGTTTACCATTTGAAATGTACATAGTTTTACATGCTCCGCTATCCACTGCTATCCAGTATACATATGCTACCTCTTGCCCTACTGTCATTCATTTGTTATCTTGATGTCCTGTTGCTTTGATAGCCAGTATTGCTCCTGTTATTTCCAGTTGTGCACTTCAGTTACTTGCTGAGCGTTAGCTCATTATTATCTTGTCTAACTCTTTTGACAGTATATTGAGAATCATGGTACGTACTATTCAGACTACGAGGAAGCGCACCTTCCGTAACCCTACTATGGTTTCTTTCGAGTTGCCTTCCAAGGTAGATGCACAGACATCTTAGTAGTTGGTGTGAGAATATTTGAATCATGGGTTTGTAATAATAATAATTTGAATTTGGTTTGTAATAATAAGTAGTTAGACGTTGGCTTGCTTGTTTCATACCATTACCTGTGAAATATCCAGGTGAGTAGAGTTGGGGTCAGTCAGCATGCTATATTATATATATATATATATATATATATATATATATATATATATATATATATATATATATATATTTTAGGCTGTTTGCATCTAGTGTATTAATGACGCCCCGATCTAGACCCAAGATTGGGAGGGCGTCACATGTTCCTTCTTCAACTATTCTTTTAAAATTTCTTCTTTTAAGAGCTTCAATCAATTCATTCTTAGCATCCTGGAAATCTCTTCTCAATGTTTCAAATTCAATCAACTGAGTTTCTATTAAAGCATTCCTATCACTTACCTTTTCATTTAGTTCTCTAATCCTTCTGTTTTCTTTGTTAAGTGATTTCAAGGAAACATGCATATTGTACAATTCAACAGACATTTCATCAGTTGTACTAGCATATTCAGCTTTAGAAAGCTCAGGTAATTTTGTAGAGAATACCTGGTTGCTTGCTGAGCTGGCTTCTTCTTTATTCTCATTGGCCATAAGAGCTAGGTTGACAAATTTCTCTTCTTCATACGTGTCTCCTCCAGCAGCCCAGTTATTTTCCCTTGACATGAATGCCTTTTCCTTTTGCTTAAGAAGATCAAAGTATTTCTTCTTGTAGTCAACAGATTCAAACTGTCTCTTCTCTTTTTCAGCCTTGGATTTTCTGTATTCATTTGCAAAGTGACCATCAATTCCACAACTAAAACATTTGATCTTAGATCTTTCAACCATATCTTTGTTAGGTTGATAGCTCTTCTTGAATTGCCTAGCTCCTGCAGGATTCTTCTTGAATCTGAGCTTAGAGAACCTCTTTGACAAGAAGGTTATTTACTCATCCAAGTCTTCAGATTCATCACCACTAGATGTTTCTGGTTCCTCAACCATTTTGCTCTTGCTCCTTCATAAGTACCAGAACTAGTACTTGGTGTGTTCTTCACATCCTCCATTTTTGCCACCATCTAGACTACTGCGCACACGAGCCACCAAAGCTACAGCTCCACCCTTTTTATGACTTTTCTCGATCTCCTCATCTTGTTGCAGTTAAAGCTCATAAGTCTTCAAGATACCGTATAGTCGCTCAAGAGTAAAATCTTTATATTCTTGAGAGTTCCTCAACGAGACTGTTACGGGTTTCCATTCTTTAGGAAGAGATCTCAGAAATTAGAGATTGGAGTCTTTGACAGAGCAAACTCTTCCATACAACTTTAAACCATTTAACAATTTCTGAAATCTACTAAAGATATCAGCGAGATTTTCACCAGAAACAAAGTGAAAGTGCTCATACTATTGTATAAGAAGTTTCATCTTGTTTTTTCTGACTTTCTCAGTTCCTTTACAGATTGTTTGTATAGTGTCCCACACTTGTTTAACAGTGGTGCAGTTGATGACACTATCAAACATGTCTTGGTCTATACCATTAAACAGGATGTTTATGATTTTCTTGTCTTTTGTGCATTTCTTCCAAGTCTTCTTCTATGAGTTCAGCCTAAGTCTTTGGAATTGACCTTCCTGCCGCTGCAGTGCTTGCATCTGCTCCAACTCCAGAGTTGGCTTTCGTAAGAACATGTGGCCCTCTTTCTATGCAGTCTACATAACCTCCATCGATGGCTGAGAGATGAAGATGCATCTTTACTTTCTAGTGAAAGTAATTGTCTTTGTCAAGCATTGGAATCCTCATGCCTGTATCCTTCTTTCCCATTATGTTCGATCTTTAAACTTCTTGTTTGTTAGAAGCTTACTCTGATACCAATTGATAAATCCCAAACAACACCACAAGATTGTAAAAGGGGGATTGAATACAATCTTGACTAAACTCTTTTTCGAATTCTTGAGGTTGAACAGTTTGATAAACTAAAACAAAACTAAGAAGTAAACAAGTGTATGGAAGGTAAGACAAACACACAACACTTACAAAATTTCAGGTGGGTTTTCTGGTCCACCTAAAACTTATATTTCAAAGAAATAATCTGTGTAAAGATACACAGTTGCGGTTACAAAGCTATTGTTCTTACAAGGAAAACATAACAATATCTATTTATGAGCTCAGTGTTTTCTCTTGTAACTTGCTAACTTTCTAAACACTTTTTTTTTGCAATGCTACACTTGGATTATATATATACACCAAGTTTAAAACCCTAGAAACAAAACAAATATTATAAAGTCAATATATTTGCAGGTCTGCTCCCACTCCTTTTCTTCATGTGATGCAATTTTGTCTGATTATCTTTGGACAGATATTTCTTGATTCTATCATCCAAATTGTTTGCTTAGAAAAGGAATGTTTCTTTTTTCTTCTTCGTTTCCAAGAAACTGGCTTCCATACCATTTTGAAGTCCACCAACCCATGTGATCTATCAGTTATGTCAAGTCACTATCAACTCCTAGCTCCAAGACATTATAGAGATTTCCTATTGAAGCTGACTATCCATTGATGAGTTGCATGTTATTCATTGATAGCATTATCCATTGATGTAGATCCATCATCCGTTGATGTATCACTTCATTTAAACAGAATTACAAAGCACAACCTATATATAATTAGCTAAGATATTCAGTTTATCCATTGATAGTCAACATGATTCAGGATGCTATCAACTAATACTACAATTGACAACTATCCATTGGTACTTCTAGGCATGATACAAACTTATCGATCGATGATAAGCTACCTCATCAACGGATACTTAAGAGTATCATCCGTTGATGAGTTATAAACTTAACTTAAACAAATATGTTTTTAGATGCTTTGTGAATATCATCAAGGAAAATATATTCTATAATGTCTATACTTACAATATAACCAAACATTATAGCCAATATACCATTGGAGCACAACATCTTACAGATTCAACAAATTTTACATAATCAATATTTTATCTAATTTAGCCAACCATTTTTAGGCAATACCATTGAAGATGCTCTAATATCAAGAGTTATACCAAGACCTCCATTTAAAGACTTGGAATGCTCTTGTTTAACGTATTCTAATTATTATGTAAATATGTTTTTTCATGTTTTACGAAGATATATGAACTATACGATAACTCGGATATTAAGGATTCATCTCTTATCGTACCAAGTATTGAATTTTATTCTCATTTATTCGAGATCTGTTAGAACACATACTCATTTTCATTTGTAAGATATATGCCTAATTATTTAAATAAAATAGTGACTTTCAAAGAAATTTTTATAATTTTATATTTTAGTTGTCCTTTGAAAAGATAAAAACTAAAATATAAAACCCAACTTACTAATAATATTTATGTAAAAGAAAAAGCAAATATAATCGGCAATAAATTCTTGAATAATTTCCATAATTTATATTTTTTTTATTATTTAAGCTTATATGTCTTACAAATGAGTATTTGTTCTAACAAATCTCGAGGGTGAGTGAGAATCGAACCCAGGAGCCTAGAACGACAAAAGATAAACCCTTACCACTTGAGTTATCTCATCGCAATTCATAATTTATATTAGTTGTATGTATATACAAAATGAAGTTCAAGCCGATATATTAATTGTATGTATATACAAAATGAAGTTCAAGCCAGATTTGATCCGAACTCACAAATTCTGAACTTTTTGTTAAAGAAGCTAACATATTATTAACAACTAACATAAAAATCTTGTATCAAGTTTGTTAGAAATGATAAAATCGTTTAATAAACAAGCCCTAATGAGAGTCGACTTTCCATCTCTCTTCTCATCCATCGCATCCTCTCCCCCTATACATCAACCATAGCCACCGTAGGAGATCCTTCTTCTCATTTCTCTTATTTTCTTTTTTGTTTTTTTTCTTCAATAATTTTCAATAATCTTCATCTTTGGTGAGATTTTTGATTCTTGCATCCATTTTTTTGGGTGTTTTATGTCTCTCCTTTTGGAGTGGTTTGTGTCTCTCCTTTTGGAGTATTTTTATTGCATTTTAGTTTGTTATCGTGTTGTTTTAAAAATGATTTCTATGGTGTATTGGGAGATCTGGGAAGCCCACTTCGAATCTGGAATGATGGGGGGCTCACCTTGCACAACGAAAGATTGTTCAATATATGGGGGCATCTATACCCCCAACCTCAGTTGGTGTAACTGATGGGTATGAACAATGGACTATCACCGGTTTTTTATGTGCGCAGGTCAATTGTGATGCTACTATTTTCAGGAATGTTGGTGTCGACTGGATTGCTTGGGAAACCTTTGTAATCATTTTTATTTTCAAGAATATTTATATTCTATGTGTTAAGCAATCTGAAAAGGAAACGGCTATTTGTTTAGCTCGTATTTTGTTTCACAATCAGGTTGTAGTTGACAGTTTGGGGGTTTGTCCCGGCTGGATTACAATGTTTAAATATTACTCCCTCTGTCCCTCTCATTTCTTTACAGTTACTATTTTGGGGTGTCCCTCTCATTTCTTTACATTCCAAAAATAGTAAGTTTCTCCCACTATTACACCCACTATCTCATATATTTAACAATAAAAAACACTATTACACCCACTACTTTCCTCCACTATCTCAAATCTATAATTAAATATTAATAGGTCCCACCACTTTACCCACTTTTCATCTAACTTTACTCATTTTTTACACAGTTTATTGGTCTCCGTGTCCATCCCCCATGTAAACAACCATGAGGGATGGAGGGAGTAATAAATTCTTCTTGTTCGTCAAAAAAAACATAGAAATCATGTAATGCATAGAATTTTATATAATTTTTATTAATAATTGTAGTTGATGTGAGTGTAATCAAGTTTAGATATTTACTTTGTAAAAATATAAAAAGTAATTTTAAAAAGATAATTGGTTTTTTATGATTGTTAGCTATAATATTATCTTTTATTGAATTATTTAATTAAACAAATTGATCGTCCAAAAATCAAGTAGCCAAATTTTTAATACTTTAATTTTAATAATATAATATTTATCTAATTAGGACCAAATTTGGGCCGCAAATATCGTTCTTTGACAAAACCGGAGTTCCACTCTTGTTCAAACAGGCCACTGATCTCATTAAAAAGTATCAAGTAGCTCCCCAGTCTCCACGGGGACTCATTTAAACCACTAAACTAAGAAATATATCATTTGCCCCCCCTGCATTCACAAAAATACTACAATATATGGTGGCCTAAGTGAGAATAATACAATCTATCCAAGATTGAACTTTTTTTTGCCACCATAAATTTTATCCAAGACAATTAGGCCACCATAAATTGTATTATTTTTGTGAATGCAGGGGGGCAAATGATATATTTCTTAGTTTAGTGGTTTAAATGAGTCCTCGTGGAGACTGGGGAGCTACTTGATACTTTTAATGAGATCAGTGGCCCGTTTGATATAAAACCTGTTTGCTAAATGATCCTGAACTTGAATATAGAAGTGTGTTACATAGATAAAATAAGTCGGAGATGAGCTTTACATTTGTTGAACTCAAATATAGGGATGGCAATAAAATAGATAAACTTGATTGAAAATTTCGGGTTTTCGGATTTCGAGTATTATCCAAATCCAAAAAATTTCGGGTTTCGGGTATACCCGAAATCCATTGGATCGGGTTTGGGTTTCTGTTTTCGGGTATTTTTCGGGTTCGGGTTTTATCCAAAAAACCGGGTTTGGATTTGGATTTTGCCAAACCCGACCCAATCCGACCTGATTGTCATCCCTACTCGAATACGACACATTTAGCTCAAGATCGGCACGAGTTTCTCTTGATTCATTTAGTGTGATTTAAGTTTCCTTTGATGTTTTGTATGTCCTTTATTGTTCTACTCCCTCCCAAATCCTAGAGAAGCCACAACCGTCTTGAAAGAGCCCTCCGGCGATGGTTTCTTCACCTACCGGAGGCCCCCTTTTCTTATTTAATATTTAATTTCTTTCAATAAAATCATCCTCCTTTGTGAGGATTGTTGGTACCCAATTTTTGGGTGTTTGATTGTCCTTCATTTTGGAGTGGTTAATATGTTTTGGTATGTTTTGTTTTATTGTTTTGTTTCGTCGAGAAGGATTCAATTGGTGATCTGGGAGATCTGGAAAACTCGCATCGAAGCTGGGTTGGTGGTGGAAATCACAAAAGCTCACCTTACACAACGAAAGATTCATTGGACTATCACTGGAATTAACTGTGTGAAGATCAATTATAATGCTACTCGTTTCAGGATTGGTGTAGACTGTATTGTTCGAAAAGTCATTGTTATCTTTTTTAGGTCAAAAAATATTTATATTCTATCTGTTAAACGATCTGCAAATATGGCTGCTAATCAGTTAAGAAGTAAGCCATATTCAGTCATAGATCGAGTTTTTAATAGGAGTTATATTCCTATTGATGTTAAGAATGTTTTGTTAAGTTAATGAAATTTATTATTTGTTCTTCAAAAAAAATATATTTTGTAAATATTGATCTTTTGAATGATTCAAATATGTTAACTAAATCTTAACATAATTATCCATTTCATTAATAATCATAATTATTAAGTGTTAACCATATCGAATATATGATTTATTTTGCAGATGAACATCCCATGACATTACCACACATGGCTTTGTCTAAAGTGAATGAGTCGAGCAAGATAAGTTGTAAGTAGTCATCCAAGGCTACTTTCTCCTTTTCAGTTTCTGTGTACTCTGAAGGCCTCTTAGCAACCCAGTGGGCTGGAATGACTTCGTCATTTACAGTAGCAGCAGCTACTTCCTTCTGAGGAATGAAGGGACCGTTCTCAAGGATTCTCATGTATAGTGGATGGGCAGCTTTGATAAATAACAAGATCTTTCTTTTCTAGAAATTGTAGTTCTCATTATCAAATACTGGAATCTTGATACCACTTGACTTCTGAACACTCGTCATGATCTCAGATTTATATATCAATCTGTAGCTTTGATACTAGTTGTTGGTCCCGGAGTATTGCAGAAGGGGGGGTTGAATGCAATACTGATAAAATTCAATCTTTAAATCAACAACAATAATAAAGATTACAAGTTATCAGTTGAGATATGCAAACGTAAGGGAATCAAGATTTCTCACAAAATAAATGTTTTATTTATCTTGTGAAGTGGTGCTACAACCTAGAGAAAATATTTCTCCAGCTTCGTTATCTTGAGAGATACAAGATTGTTTCGTTGAGGCTCGATGTTACCAGAAAGAATTAGAGACGTGTATCTAAGTAAACTAAGATACTCTGTTGTCCCTATCACATGGGTTGTAGAGTTGGTATCATTTTCAAGTGGCAGCTCTTTACAATTTGCACACTCATGTTACTTTCCTAAATTGCTATACAGACATTATTAACAATACAAGTAAAGCAACCTAGATTCTTTCTGTTTCTAGCTAATACAATTCTAGTAGATGTGGATATATCATACTCTTTGAATTGACCAGCCTTGTATTGTTATCTCTCAAGCTTCTGGCGTAGTCTTTACAGGTTTGCTACAATCGATGGAGTGTTGCAGCAAATCAGTTTCTTGAATATATAACCTGTCACGGGCTTTGACTGAGAAAAGTACCCAAATCAAATAATTCACTGAGACAGTAACCTTAACCGTCGAGTCTGCTGTCGAAGGAATATTCAGATATTGACAGTACGAGCTCCCGCCAAAGTTGTTGTCGGAACTCCAGACTTGCTGTCAAGTGTGAGAATGTTTCTGTCTCGTGCTTCAGCCAATGTTGTTGTCAGATGTAGCCTTTGTCGTGACTTGCAATATTTATCTTCTTGTAATCTTACTGTCAAGATTATGACAGTAACTTTTATTCTTGCTGTCTTCTGGATGTATCCCTTGAGGCTTGAATAAATGTATGAACTTCTTCCAAGACATACACTTATTACATGACAGCAATTATTTGATTACAAGAACATACTCTGGCTGTGACAGTATGTTCTACTTAGTAAAAACTAAGTACATGGAAATCTAGTTAAGTTGTCTCTATGCTATCACCCATAAATCCCAACAATCTCCCCCAATTTGTTTTTATGGACAATAACAACAAATTTACAATCGAAATGTGCTGACAACTTAACTAACATAGATCAGAACAGTTAAAATACTATATCTGATAAATGTTAAGGAATCTGGAACATAAAACTGATAAACTAACTGCAAATCAGCTACTCCTATAGAATGAGCAGATCAGAGATTTACTTAACTTGATTTTAGCAGCCTTAGGTTGTTCAGATTCTTCCCTCTCTTTTGAGAGCTTCTTGTTTTGCCTTCTTGAGGTCTTCTACTAAAGTCTTTTCTTCAGAAGATCTGGCATCATCTTCAATATCATCAATGTACCCTTGAATCACTCGAGAAAGAAATACTTTAGCATCTTTTAGATCAAACCAAGTTTCAAAATTATAAGTGAATGTTCTGAACTTCAAAATTCCTTGGATGATCTTGAATCTCCTTCCAGGAAAAGCATTCAGAGATACTCTCCTTTTTATGTCTAGCTTTGGATCTTCATCTCTCCTTTGATCAAATATTACCTCTAGTTCCCAAGCAACTAGCATTTCGAGCTTATGAAGTGATCCAACAACTCTCCAGTAGAGATCCTTCAATACACTGGTCCTCAGTTTGTATCCCTTGAGGCTTGAACAAATGCATTAACTTCTTCCAAGACATACACTTATTACATGACAGCAATTATTTGATTACAAGAACATACTCTGGCTGTGACAGTATGTTCTACTTAGTAAAAACTAAGTACATGGAAATCTAGTTAAGTTGTCTCTATGCTATCACCCATAAATCCCAACACTTAGTATTTCGTGATCTTTTAGCTTTCGGATGCTGGAATCAAGTGGGTGAATGTGCATTATGTGTTTGTTTGAAATTTAGCATCAATGTTTAAATCTTCGGAATAAAATTGTTGTGTGAGAAGATTTGAAATTGGAGTACATAGATGCCTTTCTAGAGCAACACTGGAGATAACAGATTTGAAAGGGTTTTAAATTTTGGGGTGTACATATCGACAACATTGGGTGTAACTTCAAAAAGTTTTGTGTTTTTTTAATCTTCCTAGTGCCCCTGTATTGTAATGCCATAGAAGATTTGGGGAGTGAAAATACCCAAAAGATAATAGCTACACCGTTAAAAAAATACAAGCGTTATTGATGGGTCAGGTTTAGAGGGTTCCTATGTTTCAGAAAGTCGTACTCAAGAACTTGATGATGCAAAGGGCGGGAGTAGTGGAGTATCTATATCTACGGTTGCTTTGTTTACACTAGCAATGGCTGCGACCACTGGTTTGTTGCTTGTATGTTTGATCCCAAGTACAATGGGTTTGTTGGGGATCAGACTTTGTTAGCTGTGGCGACGAATTGTCAAAGTTTTAAGGGATTTGTATGCTTGTTGAGTCCAAGTTAGGATGGGATTGCACTTTGTGAAGGGCTTTAAGATTGTTATATATATATATATATATATATATATATATGTTTGTGTGTATCGAGAGCAGGGTGTATTCCAGAAAAGTTGAAACAAGAAAAGCTAAGGAAAAGACTGATTTACCCCTGATCATTTAACTCCGTTTGTGACAAATAGACGGCAGTACACTAAGTGCACGTAAATTTTTTGTTTAGTATTGCACATGCTCGATTTTAAAATTCAGTATTGCAAGTGGATGCGTACTCGCGCCCATGGTTTCACAAAACCGCACGATTTTCCCGATCTAAATCATAGTGTTCTAGAAAGAGGTGCTAGTCTAGGCCAAAGTACAGGTACACAAAGTGTACTTTACTCTATATAATAATAATATGATGAAAATAGATGATATAAATTTTTAACTAAAATATGTTGTTGACGAAAATCGGACATTGAACTTCTAGGTTTATAAGATGACATAAATGTTTAATAATAATATGTTGACGGAATAGGAATCTTGAACCTATAAAACTATTTTATATATTATGGGTTTGATTCAAATGAGAACCACTACCTAAAACAGAACCGGAGATCCATTAATAACCGTTGGATTAGTATTCAATTAATGGTTAAGATTTTTTTCTCAGAGACAATTAATGTAGAATATTCACAAATCAATAAAAAAACGTATTTCTTCTTATACGTATCTATACGTGTCTTCTTAGATACAATATTACTTCTACTCGTTAAACACTTGAATTTGAATGTTATGGAACTGAAAATAAAAGTTCAGTGAAGAACATGTAGTGCAAATGCGTAAGTTCATACGCAGAACGTACTTATTTTTATTAAATTATGTAATTTCCGTACATGAACTTTGAAAGTTCTACATTTAAATGTGTTTGTCTTACACGTAAATTCGAAAATCTAGAAATTTTATGTGTAAAACATGTAGTGCAAATATGTAAGTTCATATGCAAAACGTATTTATTTTTTATTGAATCAAAATATGTTTCGCACATGAACTTTAAAAGTTCTACATTTGAACTTTAAAAATTCTACGTTTGAACTTCTCTATATTTTAAATTTGAACTTGAAAATTGATGATATCCAATCTTAATTATTGATTCTTGAAAGATATGAAATTATATAATATTTAAATTTTTGAAAAAAAAATGATAAAAATTCATTACAAATTTTACTGATTTCTTTTCTTTTTTAATTTACAAAAGGGCTATAAGCTAGTTTACTGTAAAATGAACTAGACCTGGCAATTCGTTCGTGTCGTGTACTTTCGTATCGTGTACTTTCGTGTTTCGTGTACCTAAATGCTAAATTTAAAACCACCCGTTTAGGGGTTCGTGTCATTTCGTGTTCGTGTACTTTCGTTTCGTGTCGTGGTTCGTGTTATTTTAATTAATAATAAGAATAAAAATAAATATATAAATATATTAAAATATTACAATTTTCGATAATTTTTTTACAAATATATATTAAAAATGTATTTTTACATAGTATTTATAAATAATATTATAAATTTATGTATAACTAGCTTATAACCCGTGCAAATAGGGATGGCAACGGGTTGGATCGGGTTGGATATCTGTGATATCCAAATCCAAACCCGAATCCTTAATCCAAATCCAAATCCAAATGGATTTGGAAATTCAAAATCCAAACCCGATCCACCGGGTTTGGATCGGGTTCGGGTTTTATCCAAACCCGAAAATTTTAATTCTTTGTAAAAAAGTAGTAATATTTTTTTAATCTAAATTTCATAAAAATTAAAATTACAATAGCAAATAAATATCTAGATTTCATAGACATGAAAATAAATAAGTCCAAGTTACACCACTATTAATATCTAAAGACATAAAAATTAAAATACAATTGCAAATAAATATCCACATAGGCAGAGTGTAGACTAGAAGACTAGCAGTAGCACATCATGTGTATCAAAATTGCCTCAACTAAGAAATTTCATAGTAGCACAGCATGTGTATCAAAATTGCCTGAACAAAATTACCTAGTGTAACTAAGTAACAGGTATTTATTTTTAAGGAATAAATTATAATATATATATATATATATATTATAATTTATATATGTGTATATATCGGGTTTTTTTCGGGTTTCGGGTTTGGATCGGGTTTGGATCGGGTTTTCGGGTTTCGGGTTTGGATCGGGTTGGATATAGCTAATATCCAAATCCAAATCCAAACTCTTTCGGGTTTAAAAATCAAATCCAAATCCAAATCCAAATCCAAAAAATCGGGTTCGATAAAATCCAATCGGGTCGAATTGGATCGGGTATCCATCGGATCGGTTTTTTTTGCCATCCCTACGTGCAAAGCACGGGTTGATTTTAATTTTTTGTAATTTGTTTATAGTGTAATATAATATTATAAATATTAATTTTAATATTATAAATATTAATTTTAATTTGTTATAGTGTAATTTGTTATTTGTTTAATATGTTTTTTAATATTAAAAAAAAAAGGTTGAACCAAACTACCAAACTACCAATTATCCCCTAGTTTAATACTATTATAAGCGAAATAGGATATTTTTGGTTGTCGGTTTGGTACTCTTTTGTTGGTCACTCATTTTGGTCACTCTTTGATTTGCTTAAATCTCTATTATTAATAATAATAAAAAATGTAAAAAGACACACAAAACACTCTTCTGTTAAGCACTCTCCTGTTAATAAAATAAAATTCTCGGCTAAATCTTTGCTTACCCGGTAATGTTTTTAGGTAGATAAAATATTAATTAAATTTATTTTTAGTTGAACTAAAATTATGGCTAAAAAAATAGGGTTGAACCAAACTACCAATTATCCCCTAGTTTACTGATTATAGTATAGTATAGATAGATAGTATAGATATAGAAGTATAGATATTAGTATAGATATATAGCTTATAGCCCGTGCAAAGCACGAGTTACTTTTAAATATTTTTAAAATTATATGATTAAACGAAGTAGAGTATACTAATTTATTATGGATATAATTTAACTTTAATATAAATTTTATCATGATTAATTAATATTCTCGTTAAAATAATAAAATTTTAGTGTATTAAGCATTATTTTTGTAATTTACTTTGTTGTAACTTTTTGTAATTGATGTTATGTTCAAGTTTAAGATAACCTAATAATTTCATTTTTAATATATATGTTGTTATATGAACATAAATTTAAATATTTAAATTGTTGCATTTGTAGTGTCGAATAATGTCTAAGAAAATGATATTAAAGTTGTTACGGTTCAAAGTCTAGACTGGAGAGTGTGTTCAAACTTGGTGCAATCTTAAACAGCATAGGCCAAAGCTAACGAATATAAAGTGTAATGGCTCTAGATTTATTGTGTTTGTATTATATTAGAATACTATTGTATATGTATGTTGATTACAATAATTATTATTGAATAATGAATATAGTATTTTCTTTATTTTTTTTTATAAATGGTTGAATCATACCACCAAACTACCAATTATAGGCTAGTTTGCTTATTATATATTAGTATAGATTACAAATATAAATGTTAAATGTCTAATAAAAATATTAAAATATCTAATATCTAATACTAACAAAACAAGACAGTTAATTGAGAGACGAGAGAGATAAGGGAGATAAGAGAGATTGAGATTGAGATAAGGAGTGAGAGAGATATGGGAGAGACGAGAGATTGAGAGAGATGTTCGAGGGAGAGCCTTAACAATTTGACTTACTTGTATATTATTGTTAAAAAAATTATAAATATATATTTATTTATTTATTTATTTCGTGTACTTCGTATCGTGTCGTGTACTTGAAGGGTAAACCCAAACCCGACACTAAATCTCGGTCGTGTACTTTCGTGTTCGTGTACTTTCATATCGTGTACTAAAAATACAAACCCAAACACTAAATTTTCGTGTCGTTTTTTCGTATCGTGTTGAAAATTGCCGGGTCTAAAATGAACAACCTAGTATGGGTATAGATATAGACATAGAATCGAATCGCAGCCGTCCATTCGCCCTTGCTCCCTTTTGACAGCTAAACAGGGGGGGCTTTACTAGGGTTTTAACATTTGAGTCTTTGACAGGAAATAATCAAAAAGATGGCTTTTTCAGTCTCAAGAAGACTCTTGTGTGCTTCATTCTTATCAAAATCATTCACCCCCTTATCATCATCATCTTGGTATTGTACTTCTCATTTCTCATTTAATCAAAATACAACATCAACAGCTGCTGACGTGGAAGCAGATGCAACTGACTCCGTTCCCGAGGCCAAACCACCTGTTTATGTTGATAGGCCGCTTGAAAATGGTCTTGATTCTGGCATTTATAAGGTTTCAATTCCTTCTGTTAAATGAATATCAGAATCTCCATTAATGAATTATCTCGTTAAATCAATTATCTTTTAATATAGTTGTCACGTTATATTTTTAACATCGAACTATGGCTAAACATCTCAATATTTCCTACTCTTAGTGTTTATGTGTGTAGAATTGACATTTCGATTGATTCAAATCTTATCAATTCGTACATTAGCACACTAGTGTTTGTAATTACAAAATATAATTTACCTTAAAACTCGTCTGATATGATATGCTTGGGATTCCAAAATATTATCACATTTCTCATTAGAGGGTTCTTTGTCACCGGGACCTGGATTTTTCATCAGTTTAGAGAAGATCACTTGAGAGGGGTTTTAATGTATCTTATAAGAATTTCGTGTTTTGTGTATGGTGAAAATTCAAAATTGGGGGGGAAGGGGGGATGATAGAAATAATGTTGAACATTAATTAAAGGGTGGAAGAAAGAAAGCAATATAGAAGAGAGAATAAAACTTTTATAGTTCCTAACTTCATATACTTCTAAAACTTGTATTTAATTGATCCAGCCTAAGCTCATCAATAAGTTATCGAACACGCCCAAAAACTGTTGTGTGCTTGTATGTTGTAGGATTAGATAGTGATTTGGGTTGCAGATGTAATCATACTTATGCTTTCTTAATATGACTGGATTCATTATGGAATTTTAATCTCTATGTGCGACCAGGCCATACTTGTAGGGCAAGTGGGGCAGAATCCAGTTCAAAAGAAACTAAGGAGTGGGAGGACAGTGACACTGCTGTCAATAGGAACTGGAGGAATTAGGAATAATCGAAGACCTTTAGAAAATGAAGAACCAAAAGATTATGCAAATCGATGTGCAGTCCAGTGGCACCGTGTTTCTATCTATCGGGAGAAGTTAGGAGATGTTGCCATTAAGCATGTCACTCCTGGGTCAGTATTTTTATTTTTTTTATATATATATTTCACCTGTTACCTCTTAGAACTACTACTTCATTGTTTATTGTTATATTATCAAGTTAACTACATGGTCAATAAATGATATGTATACCTAATTTGTTGCTGCTAGTTGTGGGTTGTACTTTACATGACAAAAAAGCATATGCTGTATGCTATGTTACTTGGACTCTTCATTTTACCTTGGAGTACCGGTGTCGGACACTCGACACTCGGACATGGACACTCGAACTTGGACACTTATTTTAAGCCAAAAACATGCAACATTTTTCAAAATGTTGCCGAGTATGATACTTGGACAAAATGTTGCCGAGTATGATACTTGGACACGTACCCATGTCCGACACTTATAGCCGAGTCCGAGTAACATAGGTTGTATGTATTATTTTTAGGGTGTGGTGGGGAGCAATAAAATTAATTCTTTTTTCTTAGAACGTCCCCTAATCCTTCAGAATATGTCATTCATAAGAGTTTGTTTGAGGAAAAACTCATTCATAAGAGTTTGTTTGAGGAAAAACTCGGAAGTGGAAGCTTATATATATATCCCATAGAGTTGACAGTTTTCCAACAAATGCCCTTGGCCGTATGGTAAAGCAGAGGATGTGTAATGGAGCCAGTCATTTGGTTATAACTTAAAATTTCTTTTATTTCATTAGAGAATCTTGTTGCTTTTAAGTTTTTGAAATACTCAAAACTTGTTCCGTGAAATGAGTAGTCTGGCAACTAATGCTCAGCTTTGTTTTTGCTGTTTATTCTTGTCATTGATGCACTCTTTACTACATTTCATCAATATATATTGGCTCCATATGCATGCAACTAATATTTGTGTAGGAAACAATAGTTTCTTCCCTTTATCTGATGCCATCACATTCATGTATATACTCTGTTATACTTAGTAGTCGTTCTAGGTTGTCTCATACTGTCTGGAACTAGGGTTCCAAACTTGAGAAATTAAGAACTTGAGAGATGAAACTAAATTTAGCATTTTTATGAGAGATGCAGAGAATTTCAGATTGAAACTAGAGACTATTAGTATAGATCAGATTGGCTTTTTAGCCAGAGATCCTGAATAAGTTCTCCAGAGAACAGGTAGTGAAAGAAAATAACATAATTGAAAACACAGAAAAGTTAGCCACTAAAATACTCGACTTTTGAGAATGATAGTAATAGTAGTGTTGCAGAGAATCAATACTCTAGCTTTTCTGACGTTCCCCATTCCTTAGATTCATTCATTTCCTCCTGAATGTGCTGGAATTCACATCCTCTGGATCATATATTGTAATATTAGAGAATGTAACTATAAAATTCTCAAAAAGGTTGTAGAAATAATTATTTCTTGATCTTCTAGCTGCACTTCAGTAGATGTGAAATGGAACTGAAGACACTGGAAAGTAGAAGTGTTAAAAATTACAATCAGTTTTTCTTGCAACAACTTGGACAATTTACATCCTTCATTTAAGATCACTGCTCGTGTTACTCGACTTATAAGACTAAAGTGTATCGAACCCCTGTTTTTCTCTCTCCGGATTCAACTACCATAATATTTGTTTTACTTTCTCGGCGGATGCAACCACCATATACATGGCTCATGGCTCATGTCCACCAGTCCATGTACTTCTTGATCTTCAGATGCAGCTACCACTGGCATTGGCTTATCTTCTACCATATTTACTGTTTTGTAAGCTTTCCTTTCTGGTGAACATCCAGTATTGACATCTCCAGGGGTGGAGCCACTAAGAACCGAGCAGGTTCTTTCGAGTACCCTGGACTTTTGTATAAAAGTATCATATGTCTGCTTTGTTAACAAAAATCAAGCTGCTGTAGCGGTTGAAAGTATAACATTATGATCATTAGTGAGCAAGTACCATGAGTTCGAATCCCCACCCCAGTATTTAATTTTGTAGCTTGCATTATGTACCTAAATCAAGCTGGTTTTTTGAGTAATGGCCGTTCAAATCCCTCTTCAATTTTTTTTGGAGTACCCTGTAATTATTTTCTGGCTCCACCACTGGACATCTCCATCCATATTTATTTTTTTGTCAGCTTTACTTGTTTTACGTCTACTGCATTTATTTTATTACAATTTGATGTCTTATGGTACTTAGCTTCTTTAGTTTCAAATTTTAAACCCTTCTTTTCTTCCTTTTCTTTGTCTACTTAACTCTAAAGAGAATGATGGCTAATTTTGTAATATATTGCGTTAACGAAGTGAAGTGACGAGAGTTCTGGATTGCTTTTTTCTGTGATGCAAATCTCTCTGTGATGCTAACACTATAATTGATAATTTCTGCAATTGTTTGCTATAATTGATATTTTGCTGGTTTGTAGGTCAATTTTGTATTTGGAGGGAAATTTGGAGACCAAAGTATTTTCTGACCCAGTTACTGGTCTTGTTCGTCGCATAAGAGAGGTTGCCATCCGTCAAACTGGTATGCTGTTTCTCCAGTCTTCCTTCGATTTTGAAATTCCTCCCTGCCTCGCAAACTTATACAGAGCCCAAACATTGCAAGCTAATTCTGCTAAGCCCTACCATTATTTATATCATTTTTTCACTTTTTTTGTTATGGTCAATTACATAAATTTAAATACATACACATACAATCATACATACGTCCTCTGAGGCTTGAACTCTCGATATCTTATTACAAAGAGGACAGCGGTATCCTCTAGGCTATGCCTACCCTATAACTCTGCTTATAATTGGCTCCAGAGTCCAGACATTCAATCCTTCTGCAAGGGAGAATTAAGCTTTGCTTGGTAAACAAATGAATACTCCAGTAGAAACCTGTTTATCTCCAGCAGATATCCGACGTAGGCAAAACAATATATATAGAGACAATTTATATGTTAATGAATAAGGGATTATTTAATTTATGGAGCTTACTTAAATAGCAAATCACCATTTATGGATCTGACGAATATAATGTTTTGCAGGCAGGCTTGTGTTCCTAGGACAAGGAAACAACTCTCAGAAATCACCTGTAGGTGAAGTGAAAGGAGTTGGCTATTTCTGAAAGCGGGATTAAAACTAGACTCGCTTAACTTGCTATATCTGTAATTATTGTTAGATACTACATTACGCTTTATTGTCTGATTCTTACTTTCGAGCAAATGAGATATTTGTTAGCTATTATTTGTCATGTTTGTTTGATGCTGATATCTCTCCATCTTTAATATATATCCCGTGGTTTGTAATACTTGACCTTAGATGATTTTGTTTTCAGACTGTTGAATTATTTTCACTCTATGTTTACCACTGGAGATGTACATGAACTTGGTCCTTGGAGATGTCTCTATGAACTAAACTTCAACGACTTTATCATTACATTCATAAAACCGAAATTTGAATGTGTTTGAACTTAAAGGCACTCTAGTAGTAACCACAATTATAGCAATGAACTATCTTAGAGAAACTACTAAATCTATTAAATGAAGTTTAGGCAATATGAGGATTTAGGGTTGAAACTTGCAAGCAATTCATTGTTTGATCATATTTGTCTCTTCTGAACTCTCTGATGTCTCTCGGACAATTTTTTTTAAAAAAAAGGCTTAATTGTATTGTATCATTTCAATAACTTTATAGATTTGCTCGACTTCACTAAATTATTAGTCGTGTGTTAGATAGCAAAGAACTGTTTTTACTCTGGCTCTAGTCGATTGTTCACAGACCGTTACCTAACAAAATTGCTTCTCGTAGATCAAGTAAAACTACAAGTACTCTCTCTCCCTGACAAAGGGAGAGCTTATGAGCTAAGATGATATTTGCAGTACTGCATGATGTTTACATAAGGGTCTTTCTGCACACACTAGATAAACCGTTTACATAAAGCCTCAAGGTTTCTTTAATGAAGTACAGTCCGCAAAGTTGTCTGTTCCATTAGTCGAATATCTGCTAAGCAATCGAATCCTTTAAAACAATCTTCTTCAAGAACAAGCGTAAGGTTAGAATTGAGTGCAGGGTACCTTCACCGACACATGACGACCTGGAAGATTTGTGCACAATGCACTATTACATATTTTTAGTAGTTAACACTACTAGTAGATCCCCTTTAAAATACTTATTTTCACAATAACGCTTCCAGTTGTTCACCTAGTGACTAAAGGGTAAGAAATTAAATCAGTAGAAATAAGAATCGACTATGTCTATGACATGAATAAGCTGCCTCTAATTTAAGTCTTTAGTCATCTTTCTCAATAAAGTTGTAATTATCCGAACGGCAGTCATTAGATACATATGGATGATGATCACGAGTCAGGATTGTGATGTCTATTTGTACTTTTGTTTGTAGACTGCGAAATTAGGACATCAATATCAAAGTCCTAATAAGCTTCGTTGCTTAAAATATATAAAACGAATCTTCCTGTTTCGGCTATTCCACTTTCTAATTCATCAGTGTTGAACCTACACTTGAAAGTATACTTGTCTTTTTTTTCTTTTTTTTTTGCTAAATGAAAGTATACTTGTCTTGTGCATATCATATTATCAAATACATCATTTGAACACCTTGGAATAGCAGTAGCCAAAATGTTGTCATATATGGATTTAATACATGTCATTACAGTCTCATTCATGCTTCTGACTTTCTTTAGTCTTTAGCTCTAATGGATCTTCAGTTTCCGTTGTATGTTGTATCGTTTCTCCTCATCCTCTTTGTTCTTTTAGCTAAGAGAACTACCAAAACTGCTCAAAAGTTGCCTCCAGGGCCCCGAAAACTACCTATTATCGGAAATATTCATAAATTACGAGGAGAAGTGCAACACCGTGTAATTACTGACTTGTCCAAGAAACATGGCCCAATCATGCACTTGCAACTTGCTGAAATCTCAGTCATTGTTGTGTCATCCTCATCATTAGCTAATGTGGTATTGAAAACTCATGATCTTGCATTTGCAGATCGTGCACAACTTCAATTAAGCAAGATAATTTTGGAGGGTTGTAAAGATGTTGCATACAGTAGGTACGATGATTACTGGAGGCAAATGAAAAAGATATGCAAGGTTGAGCTTCTCACTGTCAACAAAGTCAGTACATTTCGATCTATTCGTGAAGATGAGGCATGGAATCTTGTTGAATCTATAAAGAATTCTTTGGATTCTCCCATCAATCTCACTTACAAGTTTACTTCACTGTCTAATTCCATAGCATGTCGTGCGGCCATTGGAGAAAGAAGCAAGTATCAAGATGAGTTGGTTCACTTGATTGAATCTATGGCAGCTTCGGGAGGAGGCTTTGACATTGCTGACTTGTTTCCTTCTTATAAATTTCTTCATGCTTTTAGTGGCTTGAAATCTAAATTGATCAAGCTTCGGAGTCGGGTTGATGTAATTTTCTATAACATCATCAAAGAGCATAAAGAAAAGCGGGCCAAGGTGGAAGACAATAATGGCAGTGTAGCTGGGGAGGAGGATTTGGTTGACGTTCTTTTGAGACTGCAAGAGGAAGGCAGCTTTCAGTTCCCCATCACCTCTAGTGACATTAAAGGCATCATAATTGTAAGTATTTATTTACTTAATATTTGACAGTCCCTGAAAAAAAAAAGATAATTGACAGTCGTTTAAAGCACTACAAAGTCCTTTGCCAAATCGTTCTTTTACCTGTTTAAGCGCTTTAAACCATATATAGTAGCTTCCTTAGGTAAACAAAATTAAGGATGGGTGCATGAGGATTGGAAAAGATAGGGTGAAGGTCTATCTCCTCACAAGGGGTAGGGACCTCGTTAACAACCCCTCGTGTGTTTTGAAAAAGTAGGGATAAGCGTTTTTTGTAATCATTAGAGCATCTCCAATGGAGGGTGGCAATGTCATGTGGCATGACATGGCATGGCACCCTTGTTAGCACTCTATCGGAGTTAAATCATCTGTGATGATCTGCAGGATATGCTTGCGGCTGGGACTGACACTGCTGCAGCTACACTTGACTGGGCTATGTCCGAGTTAGTAAGAAAGCCTAAAGTGATGGAGAAGGCACAAGATGAAGTAAGAAAAGCCTTTAAAGGCAAGACAAAAATACAAGAAGTAGATCTTCAGGATCTAACTTACCTAAAACATGTAATCAAAGAAACTCTAAGGCTACATCCACCTGCTCCTATGTTACTTCCTAGAGAATGCCGAGAACAATGTGAAGTTGAAGGATACACTATTCCTGTAGGAAGCAAACTCTTTGTTAATGCATGGGCAATTAATAGGGATCCTGAATACTGGCCAAATCCTGACAGTTTTGAACCCGAGAAATTCAAGAGCAAAGCTATTGATTACAGTGGCACAAATATGAATTATATTCCATTTGGAGCAGGTAGGAGATCATGCCCTGGCATCACATTTGGTATAGCCACTATGGAGTTACCTCTTGCTCTGCTATTGTATCATTTTGATTGGAAATTACCGAATGGGTTGAAACCAGAAGAATTGGACATGAATGAAGTCTTGGGAGCTAGTCTGAAGAGAAAAACTAGCTTACTTCTGACTGCGATTTCTCGTGCTCCAGATAACTCAAGCTGAAAGTTAATCCTTGAATTTCAAGTGGATCAATGTCTGTAACAGTAGGTCATTTATGTTTTTATAAGGGCAAAAGGTCACTTTGCCTACTGTACTATTTAAAAATTTCCACTTAGCCTACTGTACTTCAAAGGGGTCATTGTACTTTCCATTTTTTCTCTTTTCCTCGTCGCCGTCTGTTTGAGTTAACTGGCGTCCATTTGACTAACGGACGGATGATTTGGCTACACAGTCAGCAATCCACGTAGATGACACATCAGCAATACAAAACCCAAAATAAACCCCCCAAATAAACCCAAAAAGAAACCCTTAATTAAACCCAAATTAAAACCTAATCTAATTAAAACCCACCAATACTTCACCTCCAAACTCCTTCATCCCAAACCTTCTCCCTTTCTCCCTCATTTCTCATTCACCGACCACCCATCAATCTTCTTCAATTCAAACCCATCAATCTCTCCTCTCCTTCTCGACCACTGCCCTCCGTTCACCTCATTCACTACTCTTACACCGCCCTTTTCCACCTGCCTACACAACCCATCGCCACTCCATTCCCCGCCTACCACTGCTCCGATTCAACAACATCACAACAGCCATTTCTTTCCCTCCCCCCTGTTTTCAACCCAGAGCCCGTTCGTTATGTTAAAATGCCCTTAAGTAATTATGTTAAAAAATATTGATAAAACGATTGAGCAGGCATGGGATAGGTACTGTATCTTACACGATGTTACCTTCTTTAGATCTTGAGAACTGATTCCTTTGAGTTTGTATTTGTACGAATGATTTTGGGCCCTCAATTCCCCTGTGCTAGATTCAATTCTCTTTTTATGCTGCTTTCCTGTTCCACCTGTGCTGTTCATTTCGGCAATTATTAGACTTCTTGGTTATAATTTCTGAATGATTATTTAGATTGTGTAACTCTGCTGTGTCAAAAACATGCTTTAAGTTGCTGGTCCTAATTTTAACGTCCTGTTTGAGTAATGTATTCTTATCTGGATGATTTTTTATAATTTTTTTTATGATTTTTTATAATTTTTCTATGATTTTTTTAAATTTTTTATATAAAAATTCTATTTTATATAAATTTTTTATGAATTTTTGCTTTTTTATGATTTTTATACTTTTTATAATTTTTATTGAAAAAATTACGATTTTTCTTAAAGTTTTAATAATTTTAAAAATTCATAATTATTTATGACTTTTTTACAATTTTTTTGAAAATTTTTTATGAATTTATTACGAATTGTTTGAATTTTTTAAAGTTTTAATGATTTTTTAAAGTTTTTAATAATTTTTATAAAAAAAATTATGGTTGTGCTGATGTGGCGTCCACATGGCAGGCTGACTGTGCATCACAGTCAGCATTTTAACAGTCAAACTAACGGAACCAATTCTTGACTAACGGCGATGAGGAAAAGAGAAAAAATGGAAAGTACAATGACCCATTTGAAGTACAGTAGGCTAAGTGGAAATTTTTAAATAGTACAGTAGGCAAAGTGACCTTTTGCCCGTTTTTATAAACATACTTTTAAACCCACTTGCACAGGTAGGATTATAAATAATGTCTTGCATGATGGTATGATATGCTCTGTTATAGAAATCGGCCGATTTTTGAAAAATCGCCGATAAATCGGCCAAAAATCGGTCGAAATTTTGGAACCGATTCGGCCGATTTTGCAAAAATCGCCGATAAATCGCCGATTTTTCAACCAAATCACCCGATAAATCATAAATCGGTACCTCAACCAAATAGTTCCGATTTCCGAAATCTACAACACTGATGATATGCATCAAAGCGGCCGAATGTTGAAGGTTTTACTTTAAAACATCAGTTCACATACTGCAAATTTTTTCACGGCCTTATCGAATCTATGGAATGTTAAAATCGACTTCTAACATGCGGCAAATTTCAAGTTTTGGTGGCAATTGAAATTTTGGCTAATTACTTTACCAAAAGTTTCAAGTACTTCAAGAAAACTATTTAAGTTTAACGGTTTCAAATTCAGTCATGCAGTCGTCGAAAAGATGTATAAAATAATTTAACGATAGTTGACTGTAAAATTCAGCATCAAAATTATGTTGGTATTCACGTAAAATCAAGGGAAATTCTAAATGGTACCCTTGTACTTTTGACTTTTGCCAATGGTACCCTTTTCCCATTGGTACCCTTCATTATTCAACTAACAAGGGTACCATTGAGAATTTCAGATACTATCATTTTGGTTGATGGAGTGGCGTTTCATGAAAAAGCCAAAAATACAAGGGTACCACTCGTAAGTCAAAAACACGAAATGGCACCACTTGGAAAAGTCAATAACAGAGGGGCACCATTGAGAATTTCCCTAAAATCAATATGGCTCGTAAAATCGGGCTGTTTCTTGCGGTCAATATAAGAGCTTATGTCAAAATATCACTGGACTTTAGTGGTGTTTAGGTTTATATTTTAGGTTTTTTCACTAAAATCGTAGGAGCAAATGGAAGAAAAGATGTACATACTGCAATCGAAATCAACATGAGACTTGTATACATTTTAATCTGCTGTACGTGCATAAAGAGAGAAGGGGATCCTCGATTTGATCCACATTTATTGGAAGAACACTTATATATATTGTAGTATTAATCTAGCGCTTAGCTAATTTCCCAGAGCTAAAGGAGTGGTAAATATAAGCACCAAGTCCTACAATCACCATAACAGCAGCACCCATGTTCACAACCAATTCCTTTTCTTCATTTATTCGCCTGCCAAGACCCTTTATCGCTTGCTTCAAATCCACTTCATCGGTTTTCTCAACAACCTTATTAATCACTTTTTCATCATTCTCATTGTGTTCTCTGACATTTGTTTGATCATCCTCAACCTTTTCAATGTCTGCTGCTCTGTTTGCGAAACCATTTTGATACATTTCACTTTCCTTTTTCTTCTCGGGCTTCACATCATCCTTTGCCTTCATAACCCCTTCATTTATGGTAGTGGCTAAAGTTGGCAGAAGAGGAGTTTTATCGTCAACGACAAGTGGAGGCCTTGAGGATTCTACATATTTTCTAGGTTCCTTTGGTATTGTAGGTTTTGGAGGGCTCAATGTCTGGAATCTACTTTTTTCAAGCCCTTTAAATTCGGGACTTGGTAATGCAGGTGTAAGAGGAGTAGCTGCTTTAGTTGTTTGAGAAGTTGGGTCTTTCGATACCGGACTTGGTAATGCAGGCGTACGAGGAATGGCTGCTTCAGTTGTTTGAGAAGTTGGCTCTTTCTTGTCTTGTTTTTGTGAAGGTGGTGATGTTGGATAATTAGGTTGGTTTGCTTTAGGTTTCTCAGTAGTCGTTGTGGCAGCAGTAGTTTTGGCAATCCGGGGAAATGTAATGGTTAAAATTCCACCCTCAAATTTGGCACGAATTGCTTTGATAATACAGTTTTTTGGGATTTGGAAATCTTCTTGAAAACGGCTCAACTTGTTACCACCAAGCGGACGTTCTCCTGTAACCCTCAGAATATTTCCTGTTTCTGTTGTCACTCTAATATTTTGTTTCAGAAAATCTGTAAATAAACCAGATAATAATATCATTTTTTCTTGAGTTAATTGCAAAACAATGGCCAGATTTTACACTCATTTTCAAAAAAGTGGCCAGATTTTCAATTTTGCAAAATGGTGGCCAGACTTGCCATTTTCCTTTCAAAAAAGTGGCTGTAGATGATTTTCAGCTTATTTGGCAGGGATAAAATGGGAAAATATGTTATTTTACTAAAAAAATAATGCTAAAAACCCCAAAAATTATCCAAAAAATCCCCAAATTAAAATGTGTCACCATATAATTGGTTATATTCGTAATAATAATAATAATGCCCCCTCCATGCATGCACATAAATTGACTAATTAAATCTTGACAACTCATATTTGTGGATTTTTTGGTGAATTGATGTGCATACATGGGATCATAATTATTATTATTACGAATATAACCAATCATATGGTGACATATATTAATTGGGAAATTTTTGTGGACAATTTTTGGAATTTCTAGCATTTTTTTCCCATTTTACCCCTGCCAAAAAGCTGAAAATCGCATGTAGCCACCTTTTTGAAAGGAAAAAGGCAAGTTTGGCCACCATTTTGCAAAATTGAAAATCTGGCCACTTTTTTGAAAATGAGTGTAAAATTTGGCCACCACTTTGAAGTTTACTCTTTTTTCTTCAATAAAAAGAATCAGTTAATTATGTAGCAGCTGTGAAGTAGGAAAAGGAAAAGGTGAATAGACATATAAAACGAAGATTTTAAAGATAAAAATTTCGTTATACACCTTTTCCGAATTCTATGGTGAACAGATTTGGAGACAAAAATAATACTCCCTCCTCCCTTTTGATTCTTAACACTTTCTATTTTGGGATGTCCCAATAGATTCTTAACATTTCCTAAAATAGTAAGTTTTAACACTATTACACCAACTACTTCACTTATTTTAACAATACTTTACACTATTACACCCACTACTTAACTTATTTTAACAATAAAATCACAATTACACCCACTACTTCATTTATTTTAATAATATTACACTCATTATCTTGGTTTCCGTGCAAAAAGCAAACGTTAAGAACTCAACGGAACGGAGGGAGTAACAGTTTAGATTAAATAAAATTAATGGTTAAAATTAAACCACATCCCTATGTCTCATTCTATATGGCTCTTTACAACACACATTCCCGGTTGGAAGCATCATATTTATTCATGTTCCTGCACAATTTTTTTTTTTTTTTTTATAAATAATTAGGGGACAAAGTGAGTATAATCTATTATCTACTATCTACTACTCCCTCCGTCCCTTTTTAGTTGACACATTTGCAAAAAAAAATTTATCCCTAAATAGTTGTCACATTCCTTGTTCCAATACATATTTTTCCCAATTTTTCCATATATACCCCTTTATTTCTAATACTCCGTACCAATGTATGACTTTATATTCAATATACACACTCATAACTCATCATTTAATGTTAATATTAAGGACAAACATGGAAACACATTACATAATTAAATCTTTCTTAATATATGTATTTTTTGCAAATGTACCAACTAAAAAGAGACGGAGGGAGTATATATATAAGGGAAATTCTCATTGGTGCCCTTCTGGAATTGGATTTTCCAGATGGTGCCATTTCGTATTTTGGACTTACGATTGGCATCCTTAAAGTAACTGATTACCCTAATTATGCCCTTATGTTAATCAAAACGTTAAGAAACGTTAACAAATTTCAACATTTATTCCATAATAAAATTTTATGTCATATAAATCACAAATTAAAAAAAGTTAAATGTGGAATTATGTTATTTTATGGTCAGAAAATGATTGAACACATATTTTAGATTAACGGTATGTTAACTTATTACAGATTAATGTTTAATATTTTTCAATTTGTGGTACATTAATAATTATAAATTAGTATTTAATTTTTTTAACTAGTAATACATTAAAAACTTATAGATCATCATTTATTTTTATAGTTTTTTTAACGTTTCTTAAAGTTTTGATTAACAGAATGACATAATTAGGGTAATCCAGTTCAAAACATGAAATGACACCATCTGAAAAAGCCAATTTCAGAAAGGTACCAACGAAGCAAAAGAAAAAGATATCAACATTTTAACAAAATTTATGCGCTTGCTGCAATTATTGTATTGTACATAATTAGCAAAAAAAAAAAAAATTATTGTATAGTACAGTAATAATTATACTAACAATTTATATCCTGTATAAAAAAGTAGTCCTGTATGTTTGAAAGTTTTAATCATTTCAGAATTTATATTTACTAGATGATAACCCGTGCGAAGCACGGGCTTGGAGATTTATGTTAAATAATTATTAATTTTTATTTAACTAAATATTTATAAAATTATATTATAAAAATTATAAAAAAAAACTATGTTATTTGCATAAAAAATTTATGCGATTAACGAATTATAAAATTAGATTGTTTAATAGAAGTACATGGAAACACGTTTCGCTTTTTTTCATTGAAAAATATTTAGGATAATTTATCGTAATCTTTTTTTATTATAAGTTATAATAAAAAAAATTTCTAATACAATGTAAGAATTATAATTATAATAAGATTTCAATTTTATTATTTTCTTTAAAAAAATAACATAGAATTGTAAGGAAATATAATTCAAGGGATGAAACTATTTTTTTTATTTAAAGTTGTAATAAAAGAATTGTAATTATAATAGGATTTCTATTTTATTAAAAAACAACATAGTATTATAGTAGAAATAGGTACCGTTAAAAGAGTGTTTCGTTTAATAATAAAGGTTATAGATGAAAAGTATTTTTTTCCACTATACCATTCCAATATTTGGCCGAGAGAAATACACAAAACATAATTGAGATTTAGGACATTAATAAGAGTCCAACATTCGGCAGAGAGAACAATACATAATCAAATTTAGGAGCATTAATTTTAGCTAGTCTCGAACATACAAATAGAGAGCATTTTTTTTTTTTGTTGTATTCATAGTTTCTTTCTTTCCTTCATGACTTTATCGAATTGTGCATTTCAACTACTAATTTCAGATAAGTCATATCTTCTATGATATCTGTACTTAATTTACATACCAGGGAGAAATATAAGCAGAATATAAGATTCTTTCTCCTGTTTCCACTCGGTGCTGGGCCTAAAATTTTCATAAACCCTAGGAACGGCTGCGGAAGGACGATTGGTGCTGAAACCTCTTGGTCCTCTTGGCGTTGCCATTTTTTTATTTTTTTTTTATCAAAAAGAACACTTCTATTCACTTGGAAATAATAGATGAAGGTTTAACAATAAAGATAGTTTTCTGAGTTATTACATTCCAAAGCTACAAATATATAGATGTATAAATGTTTACAATGTGTACTCGGCCAAGATGATGGATTGCCAATTTTGGTTCTAGTAAATTGATAGTTGGGGGGCAAAGCTTAATGTTGCTTTTCTTATTATCCAAACTATACCATTTTGGTTTCATTGGAGGATTCTCTCTGTTGTGATGGTATGCCTTCATACATGGATCAAGTTGGAAATACTTTATCTGGCTTGCACTCAAACTCGTTATCATCCAAGTAGTGTAGACAAAAGCCAATAGATTTTGTGGAGCTGCCAAACATAGACGCAGCTGAGGGCATGCACCACATCATGTGATACACACAAAACTAATGAAACCAAGTGACCAAAGAATTGCTCTTTGCTTACATTTAAATACGAAAACCTACGTCCAGTAAATTGGGACTCGAGAAAGATTAAAAATTACAACTACATATAATAGTAAAAGTCAGGCGATAGTAGATAAATATGTTACTTTCAATCATAAATCAAAATATGTAATTTACACTCTTCTCTGGTCAGGATATAAACATCATGTAACTTAGTTTGTGCAACTAAATCAGGCGGATCAGTATGTACAGCAACAAACCCGTATGTACTAAAAAATAGGATGATCTCGATATTTGCCTGGCCGTCGCGACAAAAGCCTACTTGGATCTTGTAGTAGAGAGGAAGGAGGTCCAAAACCAAGACAAAATTCACCAAAGTTTAAACTAATTTACTGCTTCAAGTTGTTGAGACTCAATAAGATCTTCAACTGAGTACTCTTGTTCCAACCCAAGATAGCAATCTGATACTAGTATCAATTTCATTCCCTAAAATGCAAAAAATAAAAATAAATAAATAAATAAAGTCAAATCAGAATGCACTGTAGAGAAACTTGAATAAATAGAGAGTAACACATGTTAATCACAATGACATGTTATTTAAGAACTGTAGAGACCACTAAAAGATATGACTACATGACTTGCTAGCTGCCCTTTATACTTGACCAGTTGAAAACGAGACAGATTATGTATTATGTACCAACCAATTCTCTGTATAAAGGAACTTAGATTGTAAGTAATTAGTAACAGCCTTTTACAAATACATGTAAGAAGTTTTCTTACTAATAGATATTCAAAGAAGAGCACTAAGCAAAGACGAAATAAACCAAAAGAATGATCTTTACAATCAATTGTGATGGCAATTTGGCATGAAGTTTCGACTACTGTTTTATAATTTACGATCATGAAATGGCCAAAAAACTAGCCTAATCACCCTTTCATCATTCATGTATGTGTGAACATATAACTATATAGAGAGAGGAGAGAGTGAGAGACGGAGAGAGAAAAAGGACAATTCATGCATAAGATGTGAATACATGTTAAAAAAATTAAAATTGGGCAGTTGGTTGTATACATCATTGTTTCTTTAAAAATGTGTACTGACCTTGAGAGTATATGTAGTTGATGGCAGCTTCATGTGAGTGACCAACCGGTCAAAAAAAGAAACGTGCTTCATAGCATATAATTCAGAGGTTGAGGTATTACCAAGAATCAGCCACCATGCTTCTTCTTTGACCTAAGAAAAACAACATAATGTGCATAACTGTACTTGCAAACGCATGACTACCAAAAAGGATCATCTTTACCTTTGGAAATCGAGGGGTAAATGCTCGGGATGATTTGTTGTGGAGGTTTGTTTTTTCCAGTCTAACATTCAGACTAGGCAAGCTTACACTGTTGGGCTCTCTTCTTGGACTCTTTAGCTTCACTTGAATATTGGGAAAATTCTGTAGATCCTGAATACATGTGAACAATGCATAAATGAAATTACTGAATCGGTCAAACCCAAAAGAAAAAAGCATCATCTATCTCTAACCCAGGGAAATGTAAGGATAAACAATTCAATACCTCATTGACATGCTTTGCTAAATGCTCAGAATTTAAATGTTGTTCCCAATCAAGACGAAAGGTACAAGACACCAGAAGCTTCACTAATTCAAGTTTATACATAACTACTCCCAGTGTCGGAAGTTGGATCCTGGCCATCCCACCCCTTTTAAATTTTATATTTAACTTTGTTGTCTCCACAACACCCCTTTTAAATTTTACACCAACTTGTTGCAATATATATTTTTTTTTTTTTTGCTAAATAACTTGTTGCAATATTAGTGCTCAGAATTTAAATGTTGTTCCCAATCAAGACAAAAGGTACAAGACACCGGTCACCGGAAGCTTCACTAATTCTAATTCAAGTTTGTAGATAACTACTCTGAGTGTCAGATGTATGATCCTAGCCATCCTACCCCTTGTAAATTTTATATCAATATTCCCCCTATAAATTTTACACTTTTTGTTGCAATATTGGTAATAAGAGGTTGAGGATTCAAGCTCAGAGTGTCATGTGCACGTGAGTGTATTTAAAATTCCATATTTAACCATTACCAAAAACAAACATTTGGACCATAATTATTTGCCTTGACAATTTATCAATATAAATTGATAAATTCATACATTATCACTGTGAACATACTGCAACTATCATGCTTGTCCCCAAAGGAGCCACTGTAAGTGACAAATTATCCATTCACATGCCAAAGAGTCAGATATCAGCAACTACATGTACATGCAATATACCGAAAATATAAATATTCAATCCCACCTGATATAGCCTTGATGCAGTTGAACTTCCAACAAGAGACTGCAGGTTATTCTTGGAAAGAACCAGTAGTTGCTGAACAGTTGAAATGCTATTTTTGAGTAGCAAATTGAGAAGATCGTCAGTCATATGCGGCAACATCCACAAATGAGAATCTCTGTCAAACCATAAACCCTGGTGTGCAAGGACAAATAACAAATGATCATTAAAGAAGGTAAATAATCCATGTTCATAAAATACTGCATTTCCAAATTCAAAGGTAGTCAAAACGCAGTGCAGTCTTGTAAGAAAGCAGTTTCAAATCATGAGTGGAGCAATACATGTATGATAGGCTACTGATAGAGGAATTGCAAGAAAAAACAAAAACTTGGAAGAACAAGAAGTCACAAAAGATGTGGAAGAAAAAGAAGTCAGAAGAAATGTGGGCCATGCGTTGCCAAAACGCTGAAGTCAGAGTATATGTGCATTTCGTAACATATTAATTCAGGTTTCACGATGTTCCAACATATAACCATATAAATATTAAAGAGCCTAGTGGAGGCAGGGATGTGTATATTTGAATTTCTGCAATTGACCGTTTCCAATTTTTATTTTTTTTTAAATGACATATAATCACAAGTATCAGTACATGCAAAATGATAACCAGAAAACTAATGGTCTTTCCATACCCAGAGCATTATATGTACACCACATTCATCAAAGATTGGTATGCACTACAAATAGGAATACCTGCATAACCATTTGCATAAGACGCATACAGGTAATTGTACTTGAAAGCCATCCACTATTGGCACAGATATCTATCATGGCTCGAATGATACGTATACTTTGATCCAACACTGACTTCAAGTCGGTAATGTAGTCACTAATTGGCAATTCCAACTGAGAAAAGTGTGCCTAACCACAATTTCATGGTAATACAAAATATAAATATTAAATGTGAGTTACAGAAATTAGAAATTTCAAAGTAAAGTAAATCAGTTCAAAATGAACTCATATATGATACCTGGAAAAGTAAATTGGCTTTAACATGTGGGTCATCCAGAGAATTCTGATCCACCTCGCAAGGAACTTTCTTTGACAATGCTTCATTAAAATTTTCCTAAGACCAAGAGATAGTAATGTGAGACTGATATATCGAACATTTCCGGATCAAACAGACAAAATATACTGCAATATCAATTAAAACACACAGAAATCATTACAATTTACGCAAGATCAATGTAGCGCGTGAACATAAATACATCGATAATCTAATATATTATGAGATTATAAAATATTCTCCTATTTAAAATCAACAAAGCATTTGCTGTGAGATAGTCCTGTGACCTAACAGCGCTATAAATCATTACTCCCTCCGTCCCTCATGGTTGTTTACATGAGGGAAGGACACGGAGACCAAGAAAATGTGTAAAAAATGAGTAAAGTTAGATGAAAAGTGGATAAAGTGGTGGGACCTATTAATATTTAATTATAGATTTGAGATAGTGGAGGGGAAAGTAGTGGGTGTAATAGTATTTTTTATTGTTAAATATATGAGATAGTGGGTGTAATAGTGGGAGAAACTTACTATTTTTGGAATGTAAAGAAATGAGAGGGACACCCCAAAATAGTAACTGTAAAGAAATGAGAGGGACAGAGGGAGTATATCTTAGGAACCTGGTATTCCCACAGTGTATTAAGCCTACAATTCCCTGAAGGGCTAATAAAAAAGTATCAATTAAGACCACCATAAAAAGTAGAGAACCTGCGATACAGGTCCATTGAGAAGCTCCTACGCAAAAAAAATTAAAAATGCAAACCCTTTTCTTGGACTGGTTATAGGCTTATAGCAGCATAGCTGGGAAAGAAAGTCAACCAAAACTAGGTAAAGGAATCACTAAATTATTTGACTATAGTCTTAGTAACTCAGAAAGCCTTACTTAGAGGCTAGAGCCTTGTAATTTCTAAATTATTTTAAATTATGTCCAGGTATGCTAAAAACTATGTACAGTTACACAAAAACTAAACATAAACGAAAAGTAATCTTAACTACAGTGAAGACCAAATTTGATTTTTCATGAGTGTGACAATCTAGAATAGAGATAATAAAAAGATATATAATATATATATATAGGGTTGGACTCCATAGCAAACACCTTATATAACAAAGAACACCTCATATCTAATAGATCCATTGCCCCTGGCGGGGCCACTCAATACAAAAAGTTCTTATTTTTTTAGGCTCTATCCATCCAGCAAAAAAAAAAAAAAATTGAAAATTTACTGTTCATCGATGACGTCATCAGTGACGTCCCATGAACAGTAAAATTTTCATTTTTTTTTTTTTTTTTTGCTGGATGGATAGAGCCTAAAAAAATAAGAACTTTTTGTATTGGGTGCCCCTGGCGGGGCCAATGGATCTATTGGAATAAATGATTTTATAGTGTTCTTTATTGTTTGTTATATAAGAGTGTTCTTTATGGAGCAAAGGCATATATATATATATATATATATATATATATATATATATATATATATCAAGCTTTTTGTCGTATAAATATACTACATTTCAGGACACCAACGCTATAGATATACCTCATTATGTCTCACAGGAAGCTCATCGTATTCTGAGGCACCAGATAGTATGAGAAGAAAAACCTATGACACAACAACAATTTTAACACACCTCGCGGGGATGAAGCATATGTAAATACATGTAAGATAAGAGAAGGATGAACAGTGTATATTTTTGTAAAGAAAGGTTTCTACTTACTTCTAAAGATGTATCTGGACCTATGTTCGAACCAAACATTGAGACTGTCATATATTTAAGGTAGTATTGAGATGCCATAGAACCTAGCATAGTAGGAGCCACACTATCTTCAGTGATTTTGATGCAACCACCGTCTTCCAAATCCTCAAATGTATTTTGCACTAAGCTGTATAAAACAAAAAACAAGAAACATTAAAAATAGGACATTATAACAAACTTCAATCCTACTACATAATACAAGGAATCTATGGTATTACCTTGACAAGTACGAACTCAAAGTTCCATGTTCAGTACCCTCTAAGCCATAATAAGCCGGATTGACTGTCTGTAACATAGATATAAACAGTTTTACAAAAGAGTAAGAGCAATTCAGCACAGCCATGTTCTGGCTATTACATATGCAGGATACAACAAAAGAAAAGTTCATCATCAACTCATAACCTAAAGTTCTTAAAAATAAATTCCACTTAATTATACAGCATACTGAAGTCCACATAATCCTGAAATGGCATCCTTTTAATTGTGCACAAAGAAGCCATAGACCAGCTTTTTTAATACAAACAAGGATATATATTAAAAGCAATATAACTTATGATCAGATATGAGCTACATCTCCCTATTTAGTTTTATTAAAACAGACATATTATGCTCCATACAACAGTTGTATTGAGATCAAGAAAACGGTACCAGTCTACGGAATAGGTAAGTCCAAGTCAGATAGTGCACAGCATCTTCTTTATGGGATATTGTCCCAGAAACTATTTCTGCATTCATGTGATCATGCAGCTGCTCTCTCAGACTACTCTCAACTGGAAATGGCTCATAGAGAAACTGCATAAACCAAAAGATTCATCAATAACCAAGTATAACACTGGGAAATTACTTGAACATATATTCATGTACATTAACTTATGCATTACCTTCTTGTAAAAGCTCTTTTTGGGTTCATGAACAAGAATGACAGCCTTCCCATGCTGATCATACTGTGGGCGACCTGCTCGACCCATCATCTGCAATATATCTGTGATAGGAAAATCAACATATCGCTTGGTCTTTGCATCATAGAACTCTGTTCCCTGTATTAAAAAAGACGATGGTATAATATATTAATGGTACATCAAAGACTAAAATTATTGAGTTGAAACTTTGCAACCAGTAGTAATGTGCAATATCCACTAAGGATTCTATTACTGTACAAAACAGGAATGATTGCACGAAGGAGCATAAGGAACTCAACACAAGCGCCAGTACAGTAAAACTTAAATGCTCCCAAAGCTTGTGTATTGTGTGTGAAAATAATTGTGTTAAAAGGAACTTTTTCAATTACAAATTTTATGACTATTCAACATAAAAGGTAAATTAATATGCATATAAGACCAAATTCAACATCATTGATGGCTATATCTATTGTATTAAGGCAGGGTACAGTCCACTTTAACCGAGAGTTCTCACAAATTAACACAAAAAAGGATAAGTTAAGGATATCCTAAAGTTTGGGGTGAACAGACTTCGGCAGTATGTTTCCATCACTTGAAAGCAATAATCATAAAAGATTATATAATATACATCCTTTGACAAATGATATTCTGTTCTTGATTACAAAAAAAAAATATATATATATATAGGCCATTGCTCATACAGAACACTCTTATATAACAAACAATAAAAAACACCTTAGATCTAATAGTTCCAATGGCCCCGCCAGGGGCACCCAATACAAAAAGTTGTTATTTTTTTACCCTCTATCAAGCCAGCAAAAAAAATTAATTTACTGTTCATGATGACGTCACTGATGACGTCATCGTCATGAACAGTAACTTTTTATTTATTTATTTATTTTTTAAATTTTTTTTTGAGATGATGGATGGATAGAGGGTAAAAAAATAAAAAAAATTGTATTGGGTGGCCCCGCCAGGGGCAATGGATCTATTATAAGGTGTTTTTTATTGTTTGTTATATAAGGTGTTTGTTATGGAGTGCAACTCTATATATATATATAGGGAGGTGCTCAAATGAGACCCCTCTTATAATGAGACCCTCCCTTATAATGAGTCCCCATCATATTTCATCTATTTTAAAGGGCCCCGCCAGGGGCACCCAATACGAAAAAGTCTTATAATTCTACCATCTATTCATTCATCAAAAAAAAATTAAAAAAAATTAAATTTTTTTTTCAAAAAAAAATATGATGACGTGGAAGCAGATTTTTTATTTTTTTAAATTTTTTTTTTTGATGAATGGATAGAGAGTATAATTATAAGCCTTTTTCGTATTGGGTGCCCCTAGCGGGGCCCTTTAGAATAAAAGAAATATGAGGGGGACTCATTATAAGAGAGGATCTCATTATAAGAGGGGTCTCATTTGAGCAAGCCCCTATATATATATATATATATATATATATATATTATGTATGACTATTGGCTAGAATCAGAAGATAGAAGAGGAAAAGAGTGGAGAAAATAAAACAAGAAAATGGAATGAACAAAGGAAGAATAAAAAAAGAAACCGGAAGAAAGAAGAAGTGTTCCAGATTCTAGATGGAGAAGCCTTATCTAATGTCAGGAACTGGAAGGTTTTTAGGCATATTTTTGGTATTTTCTGTTTAATGGATGTAAGATAACAGCTAATATAGGTAAGATAACAATGTTTTAGAGCAGAAATAGATGAGAATCAGAAGAAATTAGGTGAGAAACAGAGCAGAATCAGATTAGATGAGAAGAGAATAAGCAGAAAACAAGCAAAGCTTGCAGAGAAAGAAATGGTTGTTAGAGAGAGAGAACCCTAGAGAGAGAGAGAGTCAGATAGGGAGAAGAGAGAGGTGGAACAAAGTTCCCTTTTCTGTATTTCATAATGCATAATGAGAAATTACAACTGAGCTGCTATTTGTACTACTGCAATACTAACTAACTCACTCTGAAATTACTTTACTACCCTTACAATTATATAGCATACTACTACTAGTACTATTAGACTACTGCTGCATTCCTGACATTCCTTCCTCATTGAAAATTAACCATGTCCTCATGGTGGATCATTCATTTCCAAACTTCTTTTCAGCTGGATCAAATACATCTCTGATGATCCCTGAACTGCTATGTTTTCTCCCTTTATATGCAACTCTTTCCCATTGAAAATATCTTGCAACAATACTTCAACATATACTATTCCAGCAGAACCACTGATAAGTGAAGCCACATAGCAATATCTTGAAAATCCTCCTGGATAAAAGATGGTGATTGTTTTGTAGTAAACTAGAATTCCAACATAGAGCTGATGCTGAGTGCTTCCAATTATTTTGCCAACCTCTGGTGGAACCACATTTGGACTTGTTGAAATTAAGTAAGAATCACATTGCAACCTTAGTCCATCTACCTGTATAGTCAAGTCTTTTGAAGCTTGAAACTCTGGTTTTAGCTCTTTTGGTTGGTCCAGACCTTCTTTGATAACAGATATAGTCTCAATTGAAGTTCTTCTCAACTCAGTTTCACCTACTTTTTCAACATGTATCTTCTTTGGCACATGTGCAACCACTGCATTAGGAACAGATGCAAATGGTTTCCTAACATCAGTTGTACAAACCAATCTCTCAACAACACTAGAATTGTTTTCTCCAAGGTTCTGCTTCTGTTGAGAAAGGGCCTCCAGTCCCAAAACTATTAAGAAGATTTCCTCCGATTGCCAATCCTCTTTGTCCTCCCCAGGTTCTTCATCATACCTTGGATGCTCTTGATAAGCTTCTAGCTCTTCAGATCTTTTACTACTATATATTTCAGATTGCAGGGGATTAGGTGCTTCCAGGTTACCTCCGTTTAGTGCTGCTAAGATGAATGCCTGCTCTGGCCAGCACTCTTGGCCCTCACCTTGTTCTTCATCATAGACAGGTTTCCTTGTGCAAGTTTCCAAAACAACATCAAAGATAGGTTCCCCTGTATAAGCTTCCCAAGAAGCATGTGCACGGTTTTTTAACACTTCTCTCTTCTGTTGTCTATTAGGAGGTTCCTTTGTCTGGTTTGGCCACTCCTTTGCCATATTTCCTATGCCACAACCATCCAACTAGTGCTCATAATCCTGTGAACATTCAAAGACTTCTGCTCCTTCAAACTTAGGAAATCTCAACTTAAGGTGATGTAAGGGTTCAGGTTCTACTTCTTCATCCTGACAATCTGTCTTTGTTTTAGCATCAGGATTATCAAACTTGAACTTCTTCTTCTTTAATTTCTTCTCCTTCAACTTCTCCAATTGTTGAGCAGCCAATCCTAATAATTTTTCTATCTCTTCGAATCTCTTATTGACTGTCTCTTGATAACACATAAATTGCTGATAAACTTCTGGCACAGGTGTACTAAATTCTATGTCCTTTCTTAACTTCATAACCAAATCAACACAGTCAATTCTCTCAGGGACAATTTATCGAACACCTTGACTACACACGGTAAACTTAACAGTTCAACACTATTATCAACCTCTACAACTCAACAATTCACCACAATCCACAAAAACAACACAACAATATAACCTCTCAACTCTACAATATCACTTCTCCAAAGGAATCACACTTTACTCACTGAGTCACAACTCAACTCACTGATTCAACCAGAAACTTACAACTACACTACTATTTTTTTGTGAATTTCTGATAAGGAATGCAGTAAACAACTATCAACTACTGTGAACGAACTAATAACAACAATTTCTCACTTCAAATCCACAGAATCACATCCACAATCACAGATCCGTGAAGAACAGTTAAGAAACAGAGTACCTGAACTGTTTTAGATTCAACTTCTGATTTACAACTGCGATTACTATGATTCCACAACCACACAGCTCGTTTCTACCAGCACAACTCAATCGAAGCAGTGGTTGATCGTTTAGAACAGCTCTGATACCAATTTGTCAGGAACTGGAAGGTTTTTAGGCATATTTTTGGTATTTTCTGTTTAATGGATGTAAGATAACAGCTAATATAGGTAAGATAACAATGTTTTAGAGCAGAAATAGATGAGAATCAGAAGAAATTAGGTGAGAAACAGAGCAGAATCAGATTAGATGAGAAGAGAATAAGCAGAAAACAAGCAAAGCTTGCAGAGAAAGAAATGGTTGTTAGAGAGAGAGAACCCTAGAGAGAGAGAGAGTCAGATAGGGAGAAGAGAGAGGTGGAACAAAGTTCCCTTTTCTGTATTTCATAATGCATAATGAGAAATTACAACTGAGCTGCTATTTGTACTACTGCAATACTAACTAACTCACTCTGAAATTACTTTACTACCCTTACTACTACTACTAGTACTATTAGACTACTGCTGCATTCCTGACATCTAATCCTATCAAATGGGACAGGTGAAATTATACATGGTCCAAATTGATGAGCCAGAGTAATACAAATCTAAGAAGAAATAAAACAGATCAGGAAACTTGACATTTTTATCATGCAAGACGTTGACAACGCCTTATTAATGAATCTATCTTTTTTTTAAAAAAAAAAAACACAACTAATTTAATGGTATCATAGGGCAGTTGCTATAGATATTTTACCAAGTTGTCAGGAACTCAAGCCTGACCACAGTATATAAATAGTGTGCTAGTAGTGTGTATTGTGCTAGTATGTCATTTAGTAAGGGTATATCAGTAAATGTATTGTGGTTAGTAGTATGTGGACTGGTGGTCTATAAATAGACATCATCAGCAGGGTCATTGTGGATTATGATGAATGAAATGATTTGAATTCTGTTTTCCCTCTCAATATTCTCTCTCTATAACTGCTTTCTCTTTCCTAGGGTTTCTAACTCAAATCTCTCTCTAAACTCTGTCTCTCTCTCTTTCTGATCTGAATCTCTCTGTTTCTCTCTAATCTCTGCTCTAATCTCTAGATCTATCTGTTATCTTACCTACTCTGCATCTATAAACCAGAAAATACCAAAAACAGAAGAAAAACTCACTGAAAATGTATCAAACCATGACAAATTGGTATCAGAGCTCTGAATTTCATCCGGCCACTGCTTCTATCATGTTGTGCAATCAAATCCGAGTGGAGCGAGCTTAAGTTCAGAGTAATCGCAGTTTCAAGTTCATACCTTTAAGTTTTCTTCAACAGGTGCTCTGTTTTGAGTTTTGACTTTTCACATCAGATCTGCTCTTAATTCAAGTGTTTCAGTTGTTGATTGTGTTGTTAGAGCTTATACAGCTGTGTTTACTTGATTAGAATTAGTTGTTGCTATTAAGAAAATCACAAATGAATTAGGTTAACTTGTGTTCAAATTACTATTGATACTGTCTACTGTTTTGGAGATCTGATTGTGTGGTGAAGAATAGAAGTTAAACTGTTGAGAAGAGCTTGTATATTGTTGAGAAGAAGGTTGAAGTTGTGGAGTAAGTGAGACTGAGAAGTGATAAGGATACTTGAATATATTGTGTTTCTATTGGAGATTGTGATTTTCTATGTTAAGAAAGACGAATTTTGGTGATTTGTTGTGTGTTACCAGTTGTGCACACCAGGTGTTTGCTTTATTGTTGTGAGTAGAGTTGTGATGATTGAGGCTCTTAATTGAGTTGTGCATCCGTGAAAGAAAGTATTGTTGTGCTGTAGCAGTAAGTTGCACTCTAGGGTCATGTTTGTTTCAAGGGATTATAATCCCCAAATTATTACCTTATAAATCCCAAACGTAAGGGATTATAATCCCATGAATTCACATTTTGATCATTGTTTTAGTTCACTCTCATGGGATTATAATACCTTGTGAAAGAAGGTATTACAATCCCATAGAAATGAATCAAAAAGATGATAGCAATATACTTCCATGGGATTATAATCCTTTAAATTTAAGAAAGATAGTGTAATTTTTCAAGGATTATAATCCCCTAAAACAAACATGTTTGTTAAATTGTGCAAGTGTAGAATAGAGTATTGACAGTGAGGAGCTATCTATGTCAAGAAGCAAGTTTAATGGATTCAATTGAAGGAGATAAAGCCTTTGATGAGGCTGTTTCATTAGTACAACAACATATATCAACCTAACCTACAAAGAAAGAACCAATCAGAAATTGAAGAAACTAGAAGCTACAATAGAAATAGCTAAGAAACTGATGGTAGACTTGCTGCAAATGAAAGCTCAAAGAATTGAGGAAGGTTTTGTAAATACTGATTCTACATCAGGCAAGACTCTACCTAAAGGAGTACCTAAAGGAGTAGTTCCATCAGGAACAATACCTCATCTCAAGATGAATGTTTCTACAATAGAAGGAGCAAGGATATTTGAATACTTGCATGTTTGTGAGCAGCTGTTGGATGTTCAAACTAACTATGATGTGGAACCTATCTATGATGAAAATCCAGGGGAGGATCAAGAGTGCTAGCCAGAACAGGATTTCATCTTAGCAGCACTGGGAGGTGGCAACTCAGACTCACCTTCTACACTACAATCTGAAATATGCACAAGTGAAAAATCAGAGGAGTTTGAAGAATTTTCAAACCTAAAAGACTTTGACAGTTTGCCAGATGTGTGTGAGGAAGTTTGCCTATCCCTAATGTCAACAGAAGATGATGCACAATACTTGGATAACCACCAGAGGGGCAGAAACAGTCCCACAGCTGCAAAGTTTTCTGATTTGGAAGAGAAGTCCAGCCATCCTCACAAGAATAAAATGATTATATTTGATCCTGGTGGTTATGTGCACAATTCAAAAGGGGTTAATGATGAAATTGATAGAGTTGTTAGTGAGATCAACCACCAGTATGTCGGTTTTGATTATGTAATGGTTGTGAGGAAGGTGCTACCCAAGTTCAGGATGTTGCAACGAGTTGGACAAGGTAGCCTTGACAAGGCCAGGAGATTTGAAGAACATGACACTTCAAGGGAAAGGGTTATGTTAACCATCTTTGATCCAGGAGGAAATACCCTTGTGTCTATGAGGCTCAACTTGTTGAGGAAACACCTTAAATTCTATATGCTTAGCAGTTCGCAAGTCTGTTCAAAGATGTATTTGATCCAAGAGAAGGAAGATTGGAAGTGCAAGATCCATGAGGACATGGATGAATTTTAAGGGGGGAGGTTTGTCAGGAACTCAAGCCTGACCACAGTATATAAATAGTGTGCTAGTAGTGTGTATTGTGCTAGTATGTCATTTAGTAAAGGTATATCAGTAAATGTACTGTGGTTAGTAGTAGGTGGACTGGTGGTCTATAAATAGACATCAGCAGTGTCATTGTGGATTATGATGAATGAAATGATTTGAATTCTGTTTTCCCTCTCAATATTCTCTCTCTATAACTGCTTTCTCTTTCCTAGGGTTTCTAACCCAAATCTCTCTCTAAACTCTGTCTCTCTCTCCTTTCTGATCTGAATCTCTCTGTTTCTCTCTAATCTCTGCTCTAATCTCTAGATCTATCTGTTATCTTACCTACTCTGCATCTATAAACCAGAAAATACAAAAAACAGAAGAAAAACTCACTGAAAATGTATCAAACCATGACACAAGTATAAACACACGACATTTATGTTAGGACATCTCAAGAAGGACAAGAGAAAAAGAAAATTGGGAGGGGAGTAGTACCTTTCAACATATTTCAAAGAAGTGCTCAAGCTTAAACAGAATTAAAACTATGAAATTCCACGGAAGAACAGTATCCGAAAGCATGCGGTTAAATAAATAGAACCACAGGTAGGTCAGGCTCACCTTAATTATGACCAAATGTGCAGGAAGATTTACTCCCCAAGCCAATGTGCTGGTGCAAACCAGTACCTGAAGTGACATAGATTTATAAATTTTTAAACTATAAAATGATCTACTTAATTTAAATTGTGTTATTCCATGCATAAAACATATGTCAAAGATAATCTAATTACCTGAATCTTATTATTGGCAAAAAGTTCTTCAACCAGAGATCTGTCTTTGTCATTTAGCCCTGCATGATGCAACCCAATGCCAAATTGTAATGTATGCCTTAAGTTCTGATCAGCGACCTGAGAAAGAATCATTTGTAATGCTTCTTCTGCCATGCTCAGGAACTGTCTTGGGTGCTCATCTGAAGCTGCAAACTGTAAAAAGGCATAATTAATCATTTAATTGTGATATTGTATCCTATAATTAGAAAACACACCTGAATGAGATCGAGAGCAGTAAGCCTTGTTTGACGGCGAGATGACACAAATATTAGAACCGGTTTTGTTGGTGAATGAGTACTAATAGCTGCATATGTAGGCTTATTCATGCTGTTCATCCTTGGACAGTAAAACTTTCCAGGATATCCCTGTTTTAAAAAAAAATTCTATTGGCAAACAGATAATACAAGTAACATATATATGATACAGGAATGTGCTTAATATTGATGTACTAATATTAATTCAGGCCTCAATCGACCTCAGCGATATCAAGAAATATTATAAATACAAACTCGTGCAAACTCAATTCTAACCAAGGAATCGATTCACATTCATCCAACTGACAAGCTTGTATGGATAGCCGCACAAATAAGCAATTCAAGTTTTAAAAAATAAGTACAAGGGGACAAGTTTCTTTAAGAATGCAGATTGCTAGATGCACTCCAGAACTTCACAAATGAAAAAGCGTGCAGCCACAAAAGACAGCTGGCACAAGCCACAAACTTTTGATGGCCAGGATCCCAGAAGCAAATCGTTACGCAAGCCCATAAAAAAGTCAAAAAAATGAATTAACTGCAAGAACCAATCCCACTTGCCTGGATATGAACTTCAAGAGGCACAGGCCTCACGCTGGGCTTAAAATTAAATAAGCCATTTTCCCCCACACCAAGCCAGTCGGACAAATCACTGAGAAATATACAAACACATAAACAATTGAGTACAGAAAAAAAGTACCATTCATGTAGTTTACATCTTTAACATCAATACCAAAAAAAATGGATAGCTAAACTGGAATATCAACAATAATCTATGAAAACTGGGAAAATAGTCAACATACAATTGCTGACCCCAAGTGCCTACACTGATTGGAAGGAAAACTATCACAGAATGTATACCAACAGATTGGAATATTAGACATTATGAACTCTGAACTAGTAGCATATCGTAGCGAAATGAGCGCATAAGAAAACGTAAAGGGACCTGAAAGCTTATTATATACAAGAAAAGCAGAAAACATACTGCGCATTTGCTAATGCTGTTGAAAGGCCTACAAAACGAACTGATCGTTCTGTTTGTGAAGATATGTATCTCATCCTAGAAACAATAACCTGTAAATAATTGTAAAAGAAGGCAGAGAGGGTTAAAAACTAAAGAAAAGATTCAGCAAGGTGACAAATGCTACATATCCTCAAATCTTGATCTAGTAAAGGCATGACAAAAAGCCTCTATTACAATGCACGGGCATGCTTAAAACAAATCTGTTCAAATCACAACTAGTGCTCATTTGGCACACAATTATTACACCAACATACATGCATCTTGGGGTTAGCGTGTATCTCATTATTAACTAGACTATGAAAATTAAGTTATTAGAATTCAGTACTAAATTTAGACAACAAGCTGATCATAATTACTTGATCTGAAATTAAATAATTTGTGAAAGAATTAGAACTGGGAATTCTATACTAAAGAAAGAAAACAAAACGTAGATAAAAGTCACCAACATTCTTAGTTGAACATATTATCCCTGGCATCACATCTAGATAAAAACTAGCACAACTGGCTTCCAGCCAATTAAAAAAACTACTAAGAATAAGGTCAAATTGGGGAGTAGAGAAAGTAGGGAGAATCAAGGACAAATGGTGCAAGGTATTTACCAAATGCTCCTACAGGAGCAGAAAGTGATTTTTGGAAGAGAAAAACCCACCAGTTGAGGACATATATCTTCTAGTGAAAACTATGGCATTTAACTTCATATGGCATTTCATAGTTAATTGTGAATTTTGTCACTTCTTTGAAATATATTTTCAATTAGGCTTTGCAAATACTTTTTCAGCTCAGCACCAGTTGAGGACATATATCTTCTAGTGAAAACTATGGCATTTAACTTCATATGGCATTTCATAGTTAATTGTGAATTTTGTCACTTCTTTGAAATATATTTTCAATTAGGCTTTGCAAATACTTTTTCAGCTCAGAAAGGAACATTGTTTCTTTTGGCTGATGTTAATTTCTATTCGCTCTTTCAGTAAACCATGCATGCATGTGTGTCCGCCATCTTTTTGCACTGAAAATGCAGCTATTTATCACAACTATAGGTATACCTCAAGTATGGGTCCACGATCAGCTCCCAGCAAGTGAATTTCATCTAAAATCACAAGTCCTACCTATCAAAGATAAATGGAGAACCAAGATGATAATTAAAGATCAAATTAATCATGGGATCACAATAGAAACCTTGATTACGCAAAAAGAAAAAAAAATCTAAAATTTAGAGTTGGCATGTATCCAAGTGTGCACCTTTGTGACATATCCTCTACTATGCCAGTTACGACTAATACCATCCCACTTCTCAGGAGTTGATATTATAATATCTGCTGACATAAGAGCCATCATATCTGGTGTGTAATCACCGGTCATTTCAACCTAAAAGATAAAACATGTGAGTGCTGGCACTTAATAAGTATATCCATCAATCTTTAGAAGAATGCAGTAGCACCATCTTTTTGCCGAGTTGAGAAACAAGACGCTTCTTCCAATCGGTCATTCTTTCTCGAACGATAGCCTTTAGTGGTGCTATGTATATAACCTGCATGAAAGAGAACGAACATTAACCTGAAACTAAAAAAGAGGCATAGCATGTTCAACTAGTGACCTTCAGTGCTGCATTGTAATAGAACTTTGTACATGACCTTCAGTTCTGCATTGTAATAAAACTGTGCACGTCCAATAAGAGACCTTTTTCAAAATATCTGTTGTCCTGTTTAAATTAATATAATCCCACAATACACGCCCTAAGTTAAATAAAAAAAAATTCCACACAAATGATGGTGTATTAAAAAATTATTGTAAATAACAAGTTTCGTGTGTTTAAGTTTGTATGAAAAAATTAACTTCCTATATGTATATAAACCAAAGAAGGGGAAAAAAATTACAAAAAACTCTTCTATACACCTTAAACTGCGTAAAATAGAATGGGAAGAAATTAGGACATTCATTGTTGGAAGAAGAGTATAACTAACAGTGAAAGCTGTTCCTTAAAAGTGGGTTAGAAAAATATTTAAAATTTCTTTTAGTTTTCCAGATTTCCACTATATCCTAAGAACCTTCAAAAACAGCTGACAAGTTTGGCAGACCTTGTAAAAGAAATACATAAGCAACATAACATATAACAGCAGACCTTAGTGAAAATTTCCTTTGAATCATAATAAAAAAAATCTGAAAATTACAGAGGTCTTCTCTTAATTCTCTTCTTTTCTCCTTTTACTTTTTCCCGTCTCCTTTTTTGTGCATCTTAAATTCATCTCATGTGTAGTCAGTCTTTCAGTTGATCAAAGTATACAAAATTTGGTCAAAACATCTGACATAAAATAAGTACTATATCCGAGTGTGAGTGTCACATGTTCGCCACGAGCAAAGTAGCCGTAACAGAAGAGTTGGAGAAACATGGTGCAGCACAATCAGTTAAACCAGTACTATGTTCTTAGATAGCCGGACTCTTGAAGTCTCTTTCAACGAGGTATATTGTTGCCAAACCCAAAAGATTCACGAAGCGAATAGATTTTTATTCCAGTAAGGTTTATAGATACAAAATCCAAGTTACAGCTATTAATTGTCATTATCTCAACACAAAGGCCAAAAAAAAAAGTTAAATGCACCGAGACCAAAGGAATCCAGACAAGAGCAGAATAGCTTCATGGGAGGAAACAATGCAATGGTACCAATAAAGAACTTGCAAAGGCTAAGACCAGAGAAGGACATGACATCACGGCACAGAAATACAATTTACCTTCATATCAGGCTGGGTGTTAAATAGATGAAGCATAGCAAGCTCAGCAGATATTGTCTTTCCACTTCCAGTTGGGGCTCCTAAAAGAACATTGTTTTCCGTGTGATATAGCACATGAAAAGCCTGTCCATGATGTACGGGTCAAAATTATGAAGCTATCTCAAGTTACGACGACACAGAAAAATATGCAAGCACAAGTCAAGAAGAAATCTAACATAACCTGGGTTTGAATTGGATTGAAATGTGAAAAAGAATACAATGCCTCGTAAGTGTTGTTTCCAAGTGCAGTCACTGGAAGAGGTTTCAGATCTAGAAGTTCGGTGTGTGAGGTATGACCCTGAGATGCAACTCCTTGTTTGAATACAAGACAGTAACTTGCGAACCCACACAAAGAAGTACAATGTATATTTTACTACCAGTACAGATAATAAAAAGATTAAATTGACCTCTGGAAGTGCTAGGTTGTGGAAAGATATAGTGTACAAAGCTTCTGCTTGCAACCAGGAATCAGAAACAGCACGAATGTAATACTGAGGAGGATGTGGTTCAAAAATTGGGACAGTAAATGTCAGCTTCTGTGCTTCACTTTTAGCCATCCGCTTTGTCACTGTGAATAGTTCTGAATGGTAGATGTGATCATTTTCCGAATCCTAAATAAGATGATTTGTCATACATCACAATACATATAATCAAATGTGCACCTACTTCACTAAGTAAACTATAATTTCTGAAGAGCAGAAGTTAAGAGTAGAAAACCGATTTGCAACAAAAATTCCCCAAGATTGTCAGGAAACATTGATTTCTTTCAAAATCTCAAACTTAAACTTATATTGCAAATTTGCAATGCCGTGCAATCCAACCAACTCACAGTTCTTTTGGAAATCCAAACATGTCATTTGGATAAAATCCATTATTTAAAATGAAATCCAAGTTCCCATATGTACCAAAAGGTTAATGATACATAAAAGAAATGTATACTAAATATATCTTATGTTTAAGATGCAAGGGAACTTGATACATGGTAAGAGTGTTATCAGTACAAGGACGCATGCGAAAGCACCACACTCACATGTGAAACACTAGGCAGTCTTCAAGATGCTATATAACTTGCTATACTTACCCTCTGCATGATTCATGATTGCGTTCGGATTGGGGAACAGATACAAGTGCTTCATCAGCATAACAGGAAGCTTAATTTCATATTCTTCTGATTCAATTATCAAGGCAAACATTTCATTTCTATTTGCTTTTTGTCAGAAGGTAGGAACCCAGAGATAATTCAATGCTATAATGAGCATAACCTCCCAATATCAACCCATTATGGTTTTATACAAGAATTCCAAGGCAATTAAAGCCATAGTGATCAAAGTTCAAAAAGGGATCAGAATGTATACATGGTAAGAGTAAATTAGGGAAAATGATACTCCCTCCGTCCCAAAATAGTAGACTATTTTGAAAGATATTTTTTTCCCATAAAACATGTCCACTTCCAACTTGCGACGCAAATATGTGAACATTTCCCAAATTACCTTTTTTGAAAATTGTATAATATTTAATGAGAAGTGAGAAAGAGTTTAAAGTAATTTATATTCTTATGAAATCAATGCATTTATTATGGGCATAAGTGGAAATGAATCATCAAATTAATGTTTCCTTGATATGCGTAAAAATTTGAAAAAAGACTACTATTATGGGACGGAGGGAGTATATTCTTGGACAATTAACAAGCTAGAAGTATTGTGAATGGTGGCTGTACTTGCACCGTCCATGTATGCAAACAAGTGGAGATGAGCAGGTCAATGGGTGGTAACATGTCTGCAGGCAAATTCTAATTCTTGAGTTAACATAGAGTTCCTCAAATCGACATAAAGAAGAATCATCTAACCACTGACAACGATATATCAACGCCGAAAAGATGGAGGAGGATGACATACTCTTAGACTTTTGAAAAGCAAGCTGGAAGTATTGCGAATAAGGTGGATATACTTTAAACTTAGACCATCCATATTTTCACATAAGTTTGGGTGAGCAGGGTAATGGGTGTTGATCAGTCAATATGCAAATACCAGTTTCTTGCTTAACATAGATGTCCACAAATAGAGATAGACAACATACATAATCATCTAACCACTGAAAATGATATATCCATGCCAATAAGTTTGTCACAATTATTCCAAACAAGCAAGATGAAAGTACCTCCACAAGTATCCACCACCGTTCCGAAGAACCATGGAAGCGATCTTTCCACACAAAATCTGGTGTAATGAGCAAGTCCACCTGTATAATTAGATACAAAATCAACATAAAGAAAATTTTCATATATTCAAATTCCAAGATAAATAGACACTAAAAGTCAAAGTAAATGTTCGCAGTTGTGTTACCTTTAGAACAGTTCTGGTAATTGGACTAACAGTAGCAGACAACTGAACTGAAGGAAAATTGCTCAAGTATTGTTTCACCAACTTCACATTTACAGGGAGACAAAAATCAGATCTCTGATAAGTGGGCGAAATAACAATCTTCATTACTAATTAAATAAAGCAATACCCTTCCTCCAGGTCCATAACGTATCAAAACACCAATGTCTTTGTCCTGCATTTCCTGAAGGTGATCCAAGTCGGCTCCTCGTTCTTCAAGCTTCCTCAGTATCTGAGCCAAACAGCAACAGTAAATATATATATGTATGTGTGTGTGTGTGTGTGTGTATTATACATTGACTTAAAAATTCAGTGCATCGAGATTAACAATAAAAATAAACTATACGAACATCCAACGAAAGATCCTTGTCAAATTGCCTAAGGGGGTGTTGATGGGGCCAAATTTGACGATCCACAGCCTTACAATATTCCAACATGAAAGATGTCATTTCGCACCACCCTCTACGCAAACATATCTCAAATAAAGCCCTCATGATACGGCCCAGGCTTGCGCTTATGTAGGCAGCATCAGATATTAGAGAAAAGGAATCAATTGAACCCCGAGATATATATAACTGCAAAATACACAAACTTAGTTGTAAATTGCAAGTATCCAATGTAGTAAAATAGTTACCATAACAGATCAGCACGACAAAAACAATTACCTGTATGAGAATAGAAACTTTTCCATGTTTATTTGAAGGACCTCCTTTAACTTCCAAGGGGCATGATGTTTGAGCCAATTTCTCTAATTCGTTTTGCTCCTCATCTCGAACAACAATATTTTCAAATTCGGAAGAATGGGCCACCATGTCAATCACCTAAAACAGATGTAAGATCACCAACTGAAATCATTATAAAGATCTTAAACATGTTTTCTCATGGTGTGTTCCTTTACTATAACCGTAACAGTCTAACAGATATCAACGGAGTTGCATGGTACATCTATTTTTATTAACCAATTAGTGAAGTTGCTAATTATCCAAATTATGGGTAGGAGTATCTGCTACTGTAATTCGACTAAAATCTTCACATTTTACAACTTGTACAAATAAATAATAAAAATGTACCAAAAAACAAAAAAAAAAAAAATACAAATGCGTAGTGTTAAATTTTAAAAAACCAGTCACCTTCCACTATCTTAAGAATCTTGTAAATGCCCACAGATATGAAGAGTAGAAATAATCCAAAATATTACAACTTTCTCTAAGCAAGTAGGAAATTAACCACCATGGTTTTGAATGGGAAATACTAGCAATAATATAAGATGCAATTACCTCACTATCATTCATGTGGCGCCTCAACATTTCATTATAAGTTTCAACACTAGAATACTGAATATAAAAGTGACTAGCAATGCGACCCAGCTCTGTGCAGTAAAAATTGCCACTCTTCTCATCAAACCGCATCATTTTAGCTTTATCAAGTGACAAGGGATCTTTGCTTTAAGCTCAAAGAAGGATCTGCAATAACCTGTCAAAACAGAATAAAGCTTTTAGAAGTGGATTTAAAAAATAGGTTGGAATTTCTAGAGTTCACTATAAAGTTTTCTATCAGTGCGGCTTCGAAGTCCATAAATTAGTTATGTTTTGAACAAATATGCATTCAATATAATCACTTGCAACACAGAATTTATAACAAAATTACAATAAGAAATTTAAATAGGGGAAATTACAAAACAAACTGATATCATCATAAAAATGATACTCCCCTATTTTTAACAAAATAATATTGTATCCAATATCATATTTGCCAATATACTAACATCCGTACGGTTGAATTATTAAAAAACGATCAAAATTTATTATTTAAGGTGAACCTATAGAGAAGTTATCTGTAGTGAACTTCAGAAACTCTTTTCCCTATAAAGTATAGTACTACATAGAATATAGAAGAAATGGAGTTCAAAGGGAGCCAATCAAACATATGAATTATCTATCAAGTACAGATAGCACAAACAAAGAATCTAATTTTACCACTATGATAAAGTTACACTGTCCAAGAATCTAATAATAATGTGCATTTACTTTGGTCACAATCAGTCCATACAAAAACAGAAATACGACATGCAAGAGGTGGGGAAAACAAATTAGGAGCACACCACCTGGTCCTTTCGAGAATCTAACGAAATATAGCCCAGGACAAAAATATTTTTTCAACAATAATGGACTCGTGGTGCAGTTTATGTACTATTTATACATATATTCAACTAAAAGAATTAATTAATCACTACAGAAGACCATAAAGTTTATGGATACAAGGGACATAAACTTTCATCATGCAGCACGTTACCTCATGGGACTACTGATTCAAAAACAGCAAATGGTCTGCATCGCAAAAAAAACATTTTCTTCTGCCTAGACATGGAGCATACTCCAATACCATACTGAAAAGATGAATAATGGATTCACTACTGTAATAGTTTGCAAGGCTACTACTGATTCAAAAACAGCAAATGGTCTGCATCGCAAAAAAAACATTTTCTTCTGCCTAGACATGGAGCATACTCCAATACCATACTGAAAAGATGAATAATGGATTCACTACTGTAATAGTTTGCAAGGCATAGCCTCTAGCAACCCATACTCGTGAATGAATTGGATTTATGATTGGTACAACAACATCACATATACATACAACTACCTCGGGCATATTCAGACATATCATAGTGTATTAACACATACATGCAAAAATAATTGCAATTAACATTAATAGACATGAGAGCATTGCTACCCGAATAAACCTAGCTACTTTTCCATATTGCAGCATCACCCAAAGCAATTATAATAAACCCAATAGGTAGGGGAACCCGTAAAATTATCTCTTAAAAAGTCTTAGTTCATGTAATATACTATTTCGCACTACTGAGATAGAGAGCATCCCAGGAAAAAGATAAGCATATAAAAGCTCAAAATATAAGGCATTTTGCTCCGATCAGACACTTATACCTATAACACCAATAAAATAGCTAAACCATTGACTTGAGATGATTAATAAGATTAGTTGCGGATCAAAAAAGTATTATTACTATGAACAGCACATATACAACAAAATAAAAGCATCCTGCATAGTGTACAGCCAGTTCTGGGGACTGAGGGAAGTTTGTATAAATGATTAAAAGCATCCGAATAGGGAGGTCGAAACCGTATAAATATAGGCACACGGCTTTGACTTGTCAATACGAACACCAGTTCCTCAACAAGATATTCAATGTCACTCGTAATCCATTTACACAAACAAACTTAATTTTTTAACCAAGAAAGTACCTCGTCCCAGCCAATGCCATATGCTAGAGGATTCATTTTCATCCGTATAAAGAGATAGGTATAACCAAGCCAAGCACAGGCTTCCTTGACATTTGTCACTGTACCCAATGCGACCTCCGCATTTAAATTGTCCTTTAAAGAGCTGATAAACTGCATCAAAGCAAAAAAGTTGTATAAAACATCAATAAAAATGTTAACTAATAACTATAATGATAATAACCTCATAAATGAGACAAGTACAGCATTAAATAGCTCAAATGTGCATAACATGGAACAGATTATCAAAAAGGGTATTTTTATGCCAGTGCACAAACAGTGTGCTTGGCACGTAAAGGACACGTAAAGGACACAAAATCAAGGACTCGTGGACGGTCACTTTTATGAGTCAATAGTTTTAACAAATTAAAGAATACAGGTATTCAAGAAACAACTTATAAAGCAGATAGGAAGTGTGGAGTGCAACCAGAAAAGGTATCTACTACCAAGAGACCTTGTACCTGACTCTCTATTGGAAGTTGACTTGTTAACAATCGTAAATAGTAGGCTAGTTTGTCATGAGATGTGATAATGATGCCTTCCCCACTTTTGTCAAATTGGGGTCTTCCAGCACGTCCAAAAATCTGAGACATATTTGCAGGAAAAATAAGGGAAAACTAGACGTAAGATATTGAGCTAGTAGAACATGAGAATGTCTCATCCTACCTGCATGACATCAAGCATGCCCAGATCTCGCCACCCACCAGCCTTAGGATCATACAATTGAGTACCCTGTAGAGACAACATAACTGATATAACTAACAAATAGGGCAAAGAACATGAACAAATGAGAAAGGTATTATCACACTCACTGTCTATTTCAATCAAGGTAGAACCACAATCCAAACGTAAAAAAAAATATACAAAAATATATAAAATAACGTTTACATATTCTTTATGCAGCTGAAGTTCCCTTTCTTTACCATAAAATAAAAATATAAAGGGAAAGGGAATGAAAATTGGGAATTTTAAATCCCAGAGACCCCTCTTTTTTATACTTAAATACACATAATTTATAGATCAATAATCCTGCATCCTTATGTACGAAGTTGACTCGGAACTAGTTGTATGGTGTTGTACCAATTTGTTAATATATGTCTAATAATCAGATCTACTTATCGACTTACGTAAACAGATTAACCACATTACATTCCAAACGCAACACAAGATTGCAATTTAATTGGCTGTAAAACCCCATATCCTAGCCTAATCACAAAACATAAAAGAAGTTAATAAGAATATATTTTTTCTATGTGTGTTCCCTCCAACATCCAATGAAATCCTAGTAATATTAATATAGTAGGTGGAAAAACACATTAACAAACTTTTTCCAACCTTTTATAAAAAAAAAATTAACAACAATAAATTCTGAAAACAATATAAATATTTATTTTAAGATAATATGTATTGAAGAACAAGTAACTTTTTAACAATTATTACATAGATTGTTATTCATAAGGTGATAATTTACATAAAAACACAAAGCTCACAATCAGCAGTCTGAATTATGATGTGACATTACATATTCTACTTTTTATTATTTCATAAACTAAATATAGCATAAGTATATATTACTTGATTAAATATTATAAGCTTAATAAAAATCTTTTTATTTATATCAACTTACTAATATATTACTCAATTATAATCATATATTTGACCAACGTATTATACTCCCTCCGTTCCTAAAAACTTGCCGCTTTGGCTTTTTGCATGTATGTAGAGGTATAGATTAGAAAATAGTTATACTCACAAAATTTTAAATTCTATCATAAGTCTAACTGACAGTTATTTCCAGGAAAGGAGGGAGTATTTGAAAGGCAAAAAAAACACATCTAGGAGCTAGTTCAAAGAATGATAAACCCTCATTCAAAATCTTTTTGCATGTATGTAGAGGTATAGATTAGAAAATAGTTATACTCACAAAATTTTAAATTCTATCATAAGTCTAACTGACAGTTATTTCCAGGAAAGGAGGGAGTATTTGAAAGGCAAAAAAAACACATCTAGGAGCTAGTTCAAAGAATGATAAACCCTCATTCAAAATCTTTTTACCTATCTTCTCCCACCCTTTCATTTATGTTCTACCACTTCAGTACCAACAACCTCGTCTTTTGAAGTCTATTTTTTACCAACACCACTCTAACATATAAAACCACTATTGACCAATGAATAAAACTTTTTTTGACGAGTACTCATTAAAAAATATTAAAACTAATAGCTAAGAATTAATTACTTCAAACCATAATAGACAAAACTAATGAAACAAAAAGTACATGCAGACCACAAGAATATTTTGTTCTATACTTAAAAGCATGGTCGAGAAAGGATTTTGGCCACATCATGTTCTTTTTTTCTACTTTTAGTAAAAGCTAATACAAAAACTATAAAATATGCATGCAAGTTGAAGAAACAAGCTACATCTTTCGAAAGTTTCACGAACCTTTATTACAACGGTGTGAGCAGGTAAATTTACACCCCAGGCTAAAGTTGCTGTGCAAACAAGAACCTGAAAATATAATGTTAGATTCTTATGTGCTAAAATTTTAGCATACCAAGTTGTTTGTAGAAAGGTATACCTTTAGGAGTCCCTCAGAAAAAAGCTTTTCAGTCAGACCTCTATCAGAACGTAACATGCCAGCATGATGTATCCCAACTCCATTGTCAAAGAGCTGTACAAGTTCCCTATTTCTCGACTTCAAAACATCCTTCTGAAATTGCATGTCTTAAGCGTGAGACACTGATAGTCTGATCCACAAGAAACTGTGTGTAGATGTCATCTATAAAATTGAAAATATAATTTCCTTGCCTTAATTAATTGATATTGTGGGTGGTCTTCATTCTTAAATAGCTCTAGGCCCTCATTTATCTTTGCAAGTTCAACCTGACAAACACCATGATTCAAAAACAACATGTCAAACATTAATCCTGTTAGCAACATCACAAAATTTTAGCTAAAAAAAGAAGCTCACGTGGCATAACAGACACATCTAAGAATGCAGCATAATGAAAGAAAAAACTATGACAAAAATATATTGAAGTGAATTTACCATAAAACCAGAATACACAAGACACGGTACCTTGGAACACTTAAATTAGAACAACTTCATCATATCAGAACCGTCCTCTTCTACATATTTATTATACATACAAATCATATATGTACACTACACTGTTCTTTTCATACATCTTCAGACCTCGAAAAAAATCATCACCAACCAGAGGCAACTCAAAGCAGTCAACAGGTCCCACCTAGCAGAGTCCGGACCACAAGACAGGCTTACAAACCCCACGGTTAGGTGCAGTGCGTGAGAGACATGCTTTCGCCAGGCAAGTTTTACTCAGTTTTCATGTAGGCTCTGTACCAGATCAGTCTGCAGCTTTATGTTGATTTTTTAGGGTGTATTCTCTTAATTTTCAGAATTTGACACTATCAGATCGGTTTGTTTTCAAGTTCTGCCATGTCCATCTACTCAAGTCTGCCTCTAATTGATTGGTTGGTAGCATAAGATAAATCCCAGTATTTCAGCTTTAGTGGGTTTGTTTGCAGATTATTTCACTGTTTATTGAACTTTTGGGTGTGCTGAGGGTGGTTGTTCATTTCAGTACGTTGCTTTATACTTTAGTATCATAAAGTGATATGAATTCTATTTATAATACCAATCCTACTTTAAGAATTTTGCATCACATCCTTCTGTAACTCCCATTAAAAAAAATTGACCAGCGATGGAGAAAATTGTGAGATCCTCTTGTTAACCAGAATTTCCTTTTCTATTTGCATCATAGAGCTTCTACAGTGCACTATACTTAGGCAGATCCCGAGAATCTAAATGTGTTTCCAAGCAAGTCTTTAGCTGTGTATAGACTCAGAAAACTTTGCATGCAAAAGATTTTCACTATTCAAAATATGTGCCCTACTGGATTCAGCTTCAACTTTCTGATGCTCATAAATTTATTTTGTTTAGCTTTTAATATGATATTATATGTAAAAGACTATACCTATTTAGCAAAAAAAAAAGGACTACACCTGATTTGTTAATAAATGCAGTTTCTGTTGTCTACAGATAGAAAATGGGTTTTTACCAGTTTTTCAGCTGTTTTTCCTGTGTCTTTCCGTGAATGCACAAAAACCATTGCCTGGTACCCGTTCTTTAATGAATCCACTACCTGGAATTTACGAAAATAACAAAGTTAATTATTTACAACAGCTGCAGAACAAGTAACAAATTTTTCCAGGGAAAAATTCGAATTCACTAATACATATGTTAATTTGAAGTTACAAATTTTTTTCATGGTATTCGACCCCTCTTAAGTTTGGACCAGGTCCGCCACTGGCTGGGGAAGAATTCGTACAGTAAAAAATAACCTTATTGTAGCAAATTTCATTCTGCAGCTCAATACGTGCACGAAAATTTGGTTCGCTGATTCCAATATACTGTTGCGCGAGAGGCACTGGACGATAGCTAGAGTCAAAGAAGAAAAGTCCGGCTTCAGGATTCACCCTCAAAAACTGTGCAACCTAAAGAAACAAGGAGTCCTTGAGAATCAATACATATATAAACAATATTACGAAAGATGTTCGTGAATGTCTGGGATGTACTAACAGAAAATGCAGATGAACCAGATGTCAAGTACCAACCTCCAGATAGTTGGGTAGAGTAGCCGAGAGTCCTACAATCCTTATCATACACTGGGTAGATTCTACCTGAAATAAACAACAGATCCTAAGAATCACACATTGTATAAGGGAATGCAAACTTTAATTTCTACAGCCTCTTCCTTCCCCCACATCGATATTGATTTTTACATGTTCAGACCATAGTAACACTATGTGTCCCATAAATATCATCATCTTATTGTCATTTAATGCATAAGTGCTATTCTAACATCCATTTATACTTGTTGCCCGTGAAAAATTTGAAGTGTGTGTAAATTTCCAAAAACTCAGCTTCTGTAGAATAGGTGCCAATTGTTACAAGAAGGCCATTCTACCTCTCCCTCATTACGAACAAGAAAGTACGGTTATTGTTATTAAGCAATAGTGAAATTTCATACATTAAAGTGCTAATATCGGGATAAACTTCTGCTTGTCTGAATGTTTTGCCTTTCAAAAAGAAAGGGATTTACATGATTCAGATAGAAAGAAAATTATGTTCAAAAATATAAAAAAAAATGAACTAATTAATTTAATTTTCTAGTAGAAATCAGTATCTATTACAATTAGAATTGCATCCATATCAACCATATCCTGAAAAAAGATACTGATCGAAAGGTGGCATAGGCATTCATCACGAGACTAACAAAAACTTGTTAAATATGGTGCATATATAACTAACGATAGTTTCGGCAACAATGCTGATTATTGCACACCATATATTTGCAACAGAATAAAATGATGTCTCCATTTGTTGAAAATTTACCTGACGAAGAGTTCGAGCAACCAATGCTTCTATTACAGGGCCTCTATCATCATTTAAAAGATGTACTTCATCAATGATAAGCAGTTTGACTAACATTGAGAGAGACATGTCACTGCTTTTGCGCGTAATGACATCCCATTTCTCAGGTGTTGTAACTATCATCTGTTCAGCATACAAAGAAACTATGAATCTAGTTCGATTCAGTGTTCTGCTACAAATGGTAAAGAAATTTATACTTGTGCAAGTAACCTGGGTTTCTTCAAGTTCATTCTTTGAAAGTTGCATGTCCCCGGTCAGTTCTTTTACGACCATGTTTAAAGGAGCTAATCGATGACTAAATGTTCTAGTAACTTCTGCAGCTAGTGCCTGTACAAAATCAAACATAATAAACATCCACGGAGATATACTGAATTTGAAAGCACAAACGTCAAAACCAAGTTGTACCTTCATTGGAGCAACATAAACGATCTTAAATTCATTTTTGTGCAAGTACCCATCCTTGAAGTGTTGTCCAATCTGTGGAAATACGTCATTTGACAAATTAAATTAACAATGTAGTAACAAGTATTCTAACTCCAAACTCGAACAAGTAAAACTATAATGCATACATAATAGAGAAGTTCTCTTTAATTCGAAATAGGAAATGTTGATGGACTGGGTAAAATAGACTGAGGTAGATACTGAGAAGTTTCTTATCACATTACAGGCGCCTAAGAGAGTATCTTATAATTTATGTAGGCGACTACGTGTAAAGGCACGTAAACAGTGCCTCATATATAGCATTCCTAGCCCAAAACTCGAGCAAGAATCTATCATAATACATATACATAAGTATAAGTTTGATATCCAAAATTAAATAGAATATGTCAATGAACTAGGGCCCTTTCTTTTTCACCTAGACCACCCTACAGTAAACTTAGCAACTGTTAAGTATTTGACAGGGGCCAGGGGAACACCGTATCCCTGAAGTGGGTGACTAGTCGCCTAAGCGCTTGAACAGCACTAGTATAGCCTTAATATGCTGACTGTAGAAGACAACAATGTGGATTGTATTCCATTTAATTAAAATATATAAGTGCAGTGCCGCACCTAGACAAAATAGATACAGCCCAACTGCACAAATATGTTTGGTGTCGGTAAAGAGATTCTTACAAGGGGTATAAGATATATACTATATATCTAATAATTGTTTAGCTTAGGAGAACAATACTACTACAAAATTTAGGATTTTTCAACAAACACTTTTACACAAAGTGTTCAGATACTTCTCATCCATTAATTAAAGTTATAAACAAGATTACAAGAGTTAATCTAAAAAATACTGTGTATATGAGGGCAGGAAAATTTTATTGTATAAGCCAAACAAATTTTACATATAAGTATATAACAGCATAAGAGGGTGAGCATTTCCCTCTATCCTGGTCCCTTGATACCTCTGCCCCTGTACAAATGCATAATACGAATGAATAAACTAGGAAAATTAATGAAACCACTTGTACACACCTCATGTAGAACAGCAATCATAGCTATATTTGTTTTTCCGGCTCCTGTTGGAGCACAGACCTGAAAGTACAGTAAATGTCATTTAATATATATGAGCTGTGATTCTTTATCAAAATTTTGAGACGACTACTTTTCCCCATGCCCATTGGAAAGCATAACAGTACTACGTATAAAATACGGACTCACAAGAATATTTTCGTTAGTATTATATGTTGTTTGGAAGATTCTGCTCTGAATGCGGTTGAGAGACTTGTAACCCTGGAAAGCAGCTTGAGCAAAGTCATCTAGCTCCTTTATCTCAATCTGCAAAACGGCAGCAACAAAAATATGCAGTATAAGAATAATGAGCTACCAATTAGCATTAACTATATTATACAAATGCCTGTACATGTGTGTCAAGTAGCTACCTTGCTTTTCCGCAGGCTACAAATGCAAATGCAGTACATGTGTGTCAAGTAGCTACCTTACATTTCCCCATGTGTGTCAACTATATTATACAAATGCAGTATAAAATAAAGATCTACATGAAAGATAGAAAGAAGGTACCAGTTTCTCCCCAGGCTTCATTGGTGCTGTTTGTGTTGGAGGAATTGTAACTTCTTCATATCCCTTATAATGCTTCTTCACTGTGCCTTGAGGTAGGGCAGTAGCATTGGACTCTCCACCAGTCCCAATCAAATTATCAAAAATACTTTTTTTCTCACTCGCTTGAATTAAGGAACTAAAACTCATGGAAGATAATTCATTGTCATTCCCTTGATCAGTCCCGCGTCTCTGCTTCTTCCCCTCCTTGCGCCGAAGTTTATCAATTTGCCGCTCAGATTCTGTCTGCACTGTAACCTACAAAAGTGAAGCAACTTAAAAATAGGCAGTCAAATTCAATTTTGCAATTAATCTCAGGTTTTCTAAAAGATGATGTGTTTGCCTTTTTATCAGGAAACGTCTTTAAATACCTGAGTACCATAACTGGGCATGCGTGATTGTGAACCTGGGACCTTTTGGTCAGACTTCAACACAAACATCCCATGATGAACAGCATCAACAAGTTCCTTCCTATGCTGGAGGGAAAGATTCAGTCAGAGTGATTTCATCCAACATATTAACAACTACAATACATAGCAAAATGTAAATTAAAAGATTTTTGAATGAATTACCAAGTACTTCATATTTTCTATCTAGCTTAACTATAGTTTGTTCTCGCGATTCCAGAAATATAATTCACCGGTGTAATCTACAAATTGGCATTACTAAGTCCAATTGCCAACTACATAATGTGTAATAATCCATCTAAAATAGACTGATATAATTCTTAAGGATTTCACAGAGGCGGGTTCTACATCAAATAAACAATTCAGAACACGGAACTTTCCAGAAACGGGAGCATATATATAAAAATCATATACATGTAAAAAAAATCATGTAAACCATTACAGTTATAAGGTCTTGCACTGTTTCAAATGCACTATCCCCAACGAGATCCAACAAGTCACCAGCTATCTGCACAAGTTATAAACCTCACATAAGATTTGTTAACCACAAGTTGATAATCAATAGATATTAACAAACAATCAATATGCATCAGACCAATACCACATCCCCAGGTTTTTCTGAATCAAGAACCCTGCAAATAGCCATAGCCAATTCATCTTGAGGTAGCTGTGAACTACTTCCCTTGACTATCACAGCACAAGCATCTCTTAACCAATTCAGGTCAAAGTTTCCTCCAACACATTCAGGATGATAATTTGTATGGTTGTCATTCTCGTACCATCCCTGTGGTATCGCAGAATGTGCAGTGCTTTCCTCTATCAAATCTTCATCCTCAAGAGAAACATCAACCAAGAACCGAGCTGGAGGTCGAAAAACAAGATCAGCACCAAATTCCATTTCATCGTCAGTTCCATTTATTTGACTCTCTGAATGGGAAGCTGCTTCTTGACGATTAGGTTGCAACGACAAAAGCTTTTGAGCTAATAAGGAAACTTTGTGCAGACTTGCATCTGAAACAACACGGCCAAGTAGCTTATCCAATTCAACCCTGCATCTCAAGTCAATAACATACATTCATCATCGTGCCAGAGAAGTTACCATTTTATTATACTCTTAAATGGCCATATTGATGTTTGTCAAAAACTATGTTTAATATACTAAACACAAATAGTATGAAACAAAACAATTCATTACCTATGTTCCCTAATCCGTCGATATTCTTCTTCCTCTTCAACATGGTGACAAAAAATTCTATAAACAGTCAACGCAACCTCTCTAAACTCTTCCTCAACAACCTCCCCTCCAGTCAACTCAACCACGGCACCAATAAACTGTTTGTACGCTTGTCTTACCTCAGTAGAAGCTGCAACACAGATCATCAATACAATATATACATACATTTCCATGCAACAAAACTCATTAAAACCACTAATTCAACTTAATCACAACACTTATACAATACCTTCATCCCACTTATATACAATCTTCTTGGCGAGTTCCGATTCTTTTAAAGAACTTGCAGAACTACAGCAACAAAAAAAAAAAGAATACATCGTTCAGTACAAATAAATAGATAAACATTACGTTTAGCAAAAAATATATATATACACATTCCATATAATCATAGCTATGCCGATTAAACATTATCACATATACACACACACATCTATAAGAGCAATAATATAGATAGAAAAAATGAATTCAAGATGAAGAGTAAATACACATGCCACACACACACACTAGATAGATTAGAGGCATATCAATTAAAAAAATGAAGTGAAGTTGAAGAGTAAGTACATAACTAGTAAGCAGTCTACAAATCATTCTACTAATATACACACTACATGTCATCATGAATGAAATCAGACACACAAGAGAACTAAAACGGCCCGAAAAAACGAACGGAAAGTGAAATTACGTACTATCACACATCGCACAATATCACATATGAAAATAAACTTACTAGATACTCCCTCTGTCTCTTTATATCATTCCTATTTCATATGTCGGGATTGTTCATAACATGAGACAAATTACTAATTTATGCATAATTTATAAGATTAAATATAGTCATGAGTGATCTTGTTGGATTCGTATTTATGAGTACTTTAATACAGCGAAGGTTTTATATTTAATACTAATACGAAATTAAAAAAATTTCGTATTAGTACTCATAAACTTAACACAAGAGAACTAAAACGGCCCGAAAAAACGAACGGAAAGTGAAATTACGTACTATCACACATCGCACAATATCACATATGAAAATAAACTTACTAGATACTCCCTCTGTCTCTTTATATCATTCCTATTTCATATGTCGGGATTGTTCATAACATGAGACAAATTACTAATTTATGCATAATTTATAAGATTAAATATAGTCATGAGTGATCTTGTTGGATTCGTATTTATGAGTACTTTAATACAGCGAAGGTTTTATATTTAATACTAATACGAAATTAAAGATATTAACGATCAAAAGTGTGCGTTGGCAAACGTGTCCGGTCAAAACAGGAATGATATTTAGGGACGGAGGGAGTAGTAATAACATATATACATAGAAGAGCAAAACTGTACAATCAATTGAGAAAAGGAATTGAAGCGAAGATGCACAAACGCACCATATCATCACATACATACACACACACAAGGAGGGCAATAAAATGGATTAAAAACGCGAATACCTGCGGTGATTAAATAAGAAGTGGAGATGCAATTTGCGTTCGAGATAAGCTTCATCGGCATCAAATGGATCTCTAAGTGAGTTGGTTAATCGAGGAAGTTGAATCAACATCTTTTTAAACCCTAGAAATTTATTTGAACCGTTAGTTTATTACTACTTGTGTGTTGAAAGAATTTATACTTGTATTGTGTGTGTGTGTGTGTGTGTGTTTCGGACCCGCTTATGCAAATACGGGTCAGCGGCGTTAACCGTAATAGGCGTTAACGGTAATATGGTATATTGCGTGGGGGATACGCATATATTTTCGTGTTTCAAAAATCGTTTGATTTTATCGCCCATAAAACATTAAAAAATATTTGATTGATTTAATTTTCAAAATCTAATTTATCATTATGAAATATTTTAAAATAATATATTATCTTATAAATTAAACTAATTTATTAATATATTATTAAAATATTAAAATTTATCCGATTTTTGTTACTATTTATCATTTCGATAAATTCTGATTTATCGATAAATCGTTATTAGGTACCTAAACCGAATTGTTCCGATTTCCAAAATCTACAATCATGTATATTTTCTAAAATTTTAGAAGATAAATTATTTAAGAAATAAATTTGAGAAACAAATATATATCTATACTATTATATAAATTCTGAAACATTAAAAGTTTGGTTTAACGGTACCTATTGAATTTACCTAATTACCCTTGCACCCAATTAATATTAATATTATTAATCTATTATCAATTTCAATTTTTACTCAAATCAACTAAACAAAACCTTTTCTATTTCATCTAAAATACAATATCTTTTATATTTCATCTAACTAAAATTTCTCCTTTATGAATCAGTTTTTTATACTATTATATAAATTCCGAAACATTAAAAGTTTGGTTCAACGGTACCTATTGAATTTACCTAATTACCCTTGCACCCAATTAATATTAATATTATTAATCTATTATCAATTTCAATTTTTACTCAAATCAACTAAACAAAACCTTTTCTATTTCATCTAAAATACAATATCTTTTATATTTCATCTAACTAAAATTTCTCCTTTATGAATCAGTTTTTTTCTTGAGGTTAAACATATTACCTTTTCTATTTTTCAATTACATATTTACTAACTAATCAATTTCCTTTTTCAGATTAAACTTATTATTTTTTCTACTTTTTCAAGAACTAAATAATTTTCTTTTTCAGGTAAATTAGAATATCTTTTATATTTTATCTAACTAAAATTTCTCCTTTATGAATCAATTTCCTTTATTAGGTTAAACATATTACCTTTTTCAATTTTCAATAATTAATTACTTTCCTTTTTCAAGTAAATTAGAATATCTTTTACATTTTATGTAACTAAAATTTCTCATTTTTAAAAACACTACAAACAATTATATTTAATAAAATAACATAATTATATTATAATTACTATTAACTAATCAATTAGATTTTTCAATCAAAACACGTTAACTTTTCTTTTTTCTCTAACTAAAATCTTTCTTTTTCCAATTATATCTTGGACGATTACCTTTTTCTTTTTAAGCCAAAACACGTTACCTAAACCTCCTTTTTTCCAAGTATATCAAGGGCATTTCTATTCAATAAAAATAAATAATAATATTATAATACTAATAATTAACCGATTACCTTTTCAACTAAAATTTATCATCTTTTTTAGTTTTTCTAATTAAATTCACTTTTTTGTATAAATATAACGGGTAACATTAATTTCTCACTTTATAAAAACGTTGAGCTAAAATTTCTCATTTTTAAAAACACTACAAACAATTATATTTAATAAAATAACATAATTATATTATAATTACTATTAACTAATCAATTAGATTTTTCAATCAAAACACGTTAACTTTTCTTTTTTCTCTAACTAAAATTTTTCTTTTTCCAATTATATCTTGGACGATTACCTTTTTCTTTTTAAGCCAAAACACGTTACCTAAACCTCCTTTTTTCCAAGTATATCAAGGGCATTTCTATTCAATAAAAATAAATAATAATATTATAATACTAATAATTAACCGATTACCTTTTCAACTAAAATTTATCATCTTTTTTAGTTTTTCTAATTAAATTCACTTTTTTGTATAAACATAACGGGTAACATTAATTTCTCACTTTATAAAAACGTTGAGCAATTTATTTAGTAAAATGACATAATTAAATTATAATTACTATAAACTAATCAATTTTCTTTTTCACCTATAACATATTACCTTTTTATTTTCTCTAACTACATCCTCTATTTTTCTAATCATATTACGGGAATTCTATTTAATAAAGTGAAGTAATAATTTTATAATTACTCATAATTAATCGATTACCTTTTTCAACTAAAATCTATCATCTTTTCTATATTTTCAAACTTAAATTCCTCATTTTATAGAAATATTATGGATAACATTTATATAATTATTATGAAATTAATTTAAATTGATGAACTTTTTTTATATAATATTAAAAAATATCCGTGCATCGCAAAATCGAAACATTAAATTGGTAGGTCGGTCGGTATATGTTGATTTTACTTATTTACCATTACTCATCCTATTAATTAATCAATTTCTTTTTTCAGATTACACATATTATCTTTTCTATTTTTTAAGAACTAAATGATTTTCTTTTTTAGGTAAAATACAATATCTTTTATATTTTATCTAACTAAAATTTCTCCTTTATTAATCAATTTCTTTTTTCAGGTTAAACATATTAAGTTTTCTATTTTTCAATAACTAAATAATTTCCTTTTTCAGGTAAAATAAAATATCTTTTAAATTTTAACTAACTAAAATTTCTCTTTTTTAAAAACACTAGGAGTAATTTTGTTTAATAAAATAACATAATTATATTATAATTAATATTAACTAATCAATTACCTTTTTTGAGTCAAAACATGTTATCTCTTTTCTTTTCTCTAAAAAAAATCTCTATTTTTCCAATTATATCATGGACAGTTCATTACCTTTTTTCTTTTCTCTTACTATAACCTCCCTTTTTCCAATTATATCATGAGCGTTTCTATTTAATAAATAATAATAATAATAATAATAATAATAATAATATTATAATACTAATAATTGACCGATTACCCTTTCAGCTAAAATATATCATCTTTTCTATTTTTTCTAATTAAATTCCCCTTTTTCAAGAAATCAAACGAGCAACATTAATTTCTCATTTTCTAAAAATTATGAACAATTTTATATAGTAAAATAACATAATTAAATTATATTTATTATAAACTAATCAATTACCTTTTTCACATAAATCATATTATCTTCACGTTACCTTTTTATTTTCTCTATCTAAAATTTATCTTTTTCCAATTATATCATAGGTGATTCTATTTAATAAAATAAACTAATAATAATATAATATTATTATTTGACTGATTACCTTTTTCAGCTAAAACGTATTATATTTTCTATATTTTCTAACTAAAATCCCTCTTTTAATAAAAATATCATCGGACAATATTAATTTTTTCTTTTCTAAAAACATTACGAGCAATTGTATTCAGTAAAATAACGTAATTAAATTATAATTACTATAAACTAAGCAATTGCCTTTTTCACCTAGAACATATTAGCTTTTTAATTTTCTCTAACTAAATTCTCTATTTTTCTAATCATATCACGGGCATTCTATTTAATATAATGAAGTAATAATTTTATAATTACTAATAATTAATCGATTACTCTTCTGAACTAAAATCTTTAAAATCCCTCTTTTAATAGAAATATCACGGATAATATTAATTTCTTCTTTTCTAAAAACAATACGAGCAATTGTATTCAGTAAAATAATGTAATTAAATTATAATTACTATAAACTAATCAATTACCATTTTCACATAAAACATATTACCTTTATAATTTTTTCTAACTAAATCCTCTATTTTTCTAATCATATCACGTGCATTCTATTTAATAAAATGAAATAATAATTTTATAATTACTAATAATTAATCGATTTCTCTTTTTAACTAAAACCTATCATCTTTTCTATAATTTCTAACCAAAATCCCTCATTTTCTTGAAATATCACAGATAACATTTATATAATTATTATCATATCATCTCATATAAAAATGTAAGCCTCCAAAATTCATGTTTTAAAAAAATTAATTTAAATTAATGATTTTTTTTATATAATATTAAAAAAAATCCGTGCAACGCATGGGTTTTAGGCTAGTATATATATATATATATATATATATATATATATATATATATATATATATATATATATATATATATATGATAATATTATATAAACTAGTAATGTGTATTGTACAAATTAAATAAATTTTGATAATAAGAAAAGCTAAAGAATTTTTCATTAGACCGATTTTTACACGTTTTTTTAGACCGACATTCGTTGTAATGAATCTTTACCAAAATATATACACATTCTTTTTATTTATACTGTGTCACGTTTTTTTGGGATGATAACCGTTGTAAGAAATTTTTATATTTTATATTTTATCGAATTCAAAATTAAAATACAATTTAAAATTAAAATTTATAAAATTAAAATGTTACTTGGTTGACTAATTTTATTCAATATGATAAACATGTTACTTATACATTTTATGTACTCGTACCAGGAATCAATATCAATATCAATATTTTTTCAATGATGCCTAGTGAAGGACTTAATCAAATTACAACAATCACCCTTTAAAATCAATATTACGCAATATATTTTAGATAGGCTTTTTAGTGCTTTCACTTTTTGTTCGGATTAATGAATATCCATGTTTTAATCCATATTCATTCAATCAATTTGTAAAGGTATTCGGGTATTTTTGTACTAATGATAATGATACATATACAACAAATACACATAATATTCATCTGTTTATTACAACCCACCCTAATTTGGCCCTAATTTGGCAGTATTTGTTACTCTAATTTACAGACAAAGATAATGTTGTACATGGACTTTCATTATATTCAACAATCATCTGTAATCTATGCACGATATCTGCATATACAATCAATTATACAATGAATTACTTCCTTATGGATGTCTGTATATATTCGATGAAACTATCTTTCTCCCCTTTTGTCACAGTTCGGTTTCAGCATCTCAGGTATGAATTATATGTCCATTAGGTAATTTTTATTCTATTTGTTGCTTCTGCTTCCTTGAACCTGATCACTGCTTCGCTTATCTCTGCGTCTTTTGTTGAATTATTATTTTGATTGAATTTGTGAATTATGAAATGTCTCAATATTTATTTATGAGTCGATAATTTTGTACTTATTACGATTAGGGAGATGAATTGTTGTGACTGATGTTAGGAATACTTTGGTATGGTGTATGTTTTGGTGGTGTATGTTGTGGTGTATTGAATTGTTTACAATTAGAATAATGGGTAATCAAAATAAGGGTTTTGGTTGAGTTGGATTAGTGATACGGAAGAGCGTCTTCCGTATCTCTCTCACCCTGTCTAGCCCCGCAGGGACTGTGCAAATTGTTTGATTAATAAATTAGGAACAATGTTTACAAGGTCTAGACAATCAATGAAAGGCACAACGAGGCTCAAGAGCCTGTGGTAAGCAAAGCAAGATGCGGTAAGGCGAGGTATGTGCCTCTGACAAAGCTAGAGGCATGATTACAGGAAACTTAAATATAAATTGAAATAAAAACTCAGTAAGTAATAAATCAAACATGTTAAACTATTATGTGTGATTTGGGAGCTTGGTAAAGAGTACTTCAGAGAGAAAATTCAGCTCCACTTCAACTACTCTGAAAGCATCTTCAGCTGATCTTGCTAGGAAGAAGTCTCGACTCTGGTAGCATTCGTGGAAGCTAAATATAAGATCAACTACAAGTCATTTAAATGTCTCAAAATAGCGATGACCATATTGCACCACTTGCAAATTTGTCAATGGACCAGGCTTAAAAATATTGGCAGCCTTAACTACTCTTTCTGGCTCGGGAAGCATTTCTATCCGTGTAGGAAGTCTAGCCATTTTCTTCGAGAAGTACTCATCCATGAGCTTGGCGTAGTTTCAACCTGGTTATACTTTTTGTTCTAAAAGGCACAAGCAGAATCTGGTCAGCTGGCTCTTTTAATCAGATGACTAAATTTTATTTGTTTTTTATCAAGCAGTGGCTCGATGAGAATACAAGAAGAATAGCACGATCCAGAAAACAAAAAACCAAGCTGATGTTCATTTCTTTTGTCAAGTATTTTACTACTTTTTTGTAATTTCATTTTTTTTCTAATTAGTCGTTATCTGGGTGAATTTTGGTTTTAAATTTCAAACAGTTCAAAATTCAGATATATTGATAAGTTAATTCCCGCTAGCTGTGTGTGAATAACTTAATTGCATTTCCCAAGTTCCAACTCCAAATTATCGTCATATCACAATTATGAGTTTGATACAAGCCAAATTACCAGACCCAACTACACTCAAAGTTATAATATCTCATTGCTTCTAATGTTCTTCTTCTTCCAAACTATCAACTAACACAAAATACAATATAAAATACAACAAAATAAAATGATGTTAGTAATTTATGTTTTTTTATCATGTGAAGAAAATAAGCACATGATCTTTGTTTATTTAATTCAAATTAAGAATTAGTGTATGGTGGAAATCGGGAGAGGTAATTAGTATGTTGCGGATGTTGTAAATCACAGTATTGACTCTCATATATTATCTTTGTACATGGAATCACAAAATCAGAGAATTGTTATTGATTTTTATTGTTTTTTTCTGGCCTTGATAACTCATCTTGCCCTTGGATTTTCAACCCTGCAAAGAGATTTGGTAAGTCTTTCTGATTCCATGGTTAGATATGGGTTTGATATTTTTTGATGATTTGGAAAAAAAAGTTCATTTGGTCCACTAGAGGACAAAATTGGAGAGTCTGGGCAAGCGGGGTTTATGTTGATTGTTCATATAAACAAGTATTTAAAATCTAAGGTGACAAATGATATTGAATTAGAAAATGTGTCTGATAAAGACGCATACCTACGCGTGCGTCCGTGTACACATAACTTTTACATTGCTTATATTAATATTGTATATTTCATGCAGATTAGCTAGATAAAAGTAATTTCTGAGAGCTTAATAGCTTTAGAAGGCACTGACTTGATAATTGAGGAAGCTTTTTGCCTATTTCTTCTCGGACATGTACATTTTTTATGTTCTTTCCATTATATGTAATATATTCATGTATTATAGAATTTGGCTTCTTATAAGCCCTCTTTCGTTCTTACTATCTAGCTGTGTAATTATCAATTGCGTTGCTCAATATATCTTTTATGTGAAAGCTATACGATATGCATCTGCAATTCTCTCAAGGTCCTTGCGCTACTCTCTCTGCAATTCTCATTACTTCTTCCCATATGCAGTTCATGTTATTAACAAAGAATGGTGAGAAAGCTAGCGCAATTTAATATCTACAATAGCTCATTGCATCCAAAAGGTGAGGATATGTGCACTTCTCATTGGATCCAGGATCATGTATGCTTCTTTTCAATGTATTATTTAAACTATTGGATCATAATGTTGAAGTAGGTTGGCACCCTACACTAAGGACAGAAGCAGCTCTTCTAGTAAAACCAGCTGAAGAATCTGACATGGATTTTGCTCTTGTTGAAGCCATTCCACCTGCACAATCTCAATGCTGAGCTGGCAATGTTTCTGGACTGCAGAGGTCATAGGAAATTGAACATACCAAATAAATGGAATAATGATGCTGAGGCGAAGCTGATAAAATCAATTTTATGACTACCAGAGGGAGAAAGGTAAGCTTTAGAATCTCATATGTATTTTGTGTTTTGGTTTCCATGTTATTTGTTTTTTTTAAAAAAATTGATCTGGACAATTTCCGGATAGTATGGAGATGGAGATTTACCCCCATGCATTTGAGACTTAGTTATAAATTATCGAATTTTAAATTTTTCAAGCATTTCTTCATAAATGGCTTCCTATCATTAATTTTGTCTCCTTAATTTCTATATTATGTTTCAGGAAGAATTTGTTTCAGTACCCAAACAAAGAGATATTAAAGGTGCTAGCACTCCTCATTGGATCCAGGATCATGTATGCCTCCAGTCCTAAATCAGGTTGCTGAATCTGAAGCCGAGCTCCACCAGACTTCCTCTGATGGTGAATCTCAATTTTTGCTTTCGGAACCTTAAACAGATTCTGAACCATGCCCAACTGAGACAGTTCACAATGATTTAAATAACTCAAATAATGAGCTCCGTCAAACTACAGTTGTTACTGAGCCCATGGAATCTGAACATGTGGACTCCGGACTCAAGTCAAGTGGAGTTGTCCAAGACAAAGTAGCTGACACAAATTTTAATCTTAACGAAGCCACTGTTGTTATTGAAACTCAAACTGTGACCCTAGAATCAAAAAATGAACACATGGATATAGTAAAGGAGACGCCAATATCACCAACCAAAAATACCCTCCTGATGAAAAGCTAGAGCCAACAGAAAAGGATTTAAGTAATTACGAGATGTCTCATATTGGCAAGCAGATGAATGTTGTTGCTGATAATGCTGAAGTAGGTTGGCACCCTACACTAAGGACAGAAGCAGCCCTTCCAGTAAAACTAGTTTTAGAATCTGACATGGATTTTGCTCTTGCTGAAGCCATTCCACCTGCACAATCTTGAGCTAGCAATGTTTCTGGACTGCAGAGGCCATAGGAAATTGAACATACCAAATAAATGGAATAATGATGCTGAGGCGAAGCTGATAAAATCAATTTTATGACTACCAGGGGGAGAAAGGTAAGCTTAGAATCTCATATGCATTTTTGTGTGTTGGTTTCTATGTTATTTGTTTTTTTTTTAAATTTGATCCGGATAATTTCCGGATAGTATGGATGGAGATTTACCCCATGCATTTGAGTCTTAGTTATAAATTATCGAATTTTAAATTTTCAAGCATTTCTTCATAAATGGCTTCCTATCATTAGTTTTGTCTCCTTAATTAACATATTATGTTTCAGGAAGATTTTTTTTCAGTACCCAAACAAAGAGATATTAAAGGTGCTAGCAACTTTAAGTTTGCAAATAATTCTGGGAAGAGGCCTAAGGTTGAGCAACACAATAAAGCTATGTTTGGAAAGAAGCGCAGTAGGCAGACCATGATTCTTAATCTTGAAGATGTCAAGCAGACAGGTTCCATCAAAAACTCGAGTCCTCAAAGGCAGAACTTCCCACCAAACACTTACTGTGAAAGAGATATGCCCTCTATCTGTTGTGCTTGATGCTCCTACTATTGATAAACTGAACAAGGATTTCATGCAGGTTAATTTATCATACAATTAAAAAAATAGTTTAATTGAATCTAATGATCCTAAGTCTAAATGTGACGGTGACATGGTTTGTTGCATTTTGATTATTTTACCTCCCAATTTGATTTACCTCCCAATTTGTATATTCTTAGTTATTTTAATAAGAAAATAAAGGACAGATCTATTTGCAAGTGTTTATTGAGAAAAATTTCTCGGCAAATTGCCTTTTCTCCACTTAAAAATTTAAGTATATATTTCTAAATAAAATATCTATTTCTAAGTGTCTGTTAATTGTTTAATTAACAATTTTGCTATTATACATTTCATTTGGGTTTATAATTTTCACAATCTTCATTATGTTATGGTCAATTTTTTATGTTAATTGTTCTTTACATTTACCTCTGGTTTATTAAACATTGTTCTTCACAATCTTTGTTTTCTGGTGTGTGGTAGTTGGGCGCTTGAAATCTTATTATAAGCTCTTAGGTATATCTCGGTTGTTTCACCATTTGCATTTTCACCTAGGTTTTGCAGTTTTAGTCAAAAGTACAATATATTGCTTCACTTTTTTTCCCTTTCTGAAGTTAACATATATGTAGACGTGTATAGCATTTATAATCGTAATAGGGCATGTCCCAGATCAAGCTGTAGCTGAAAAAGTAGATAACAAACCAAAAGATCTACTTTCATTAATATTTATCATTTTTTCTTATGATGCAGTTGTGAAGATAAGTGCTTAAGATCCTTCCATCCAAACATAAATGCATTTATTATTTTAACCTCTATGTTCTCTTTAATTGTCATCATGTTGTAGCTCATGTACCGATCCTCATTTTAAAGTGTAGTTTTCATGCTTGATGGACCTCTACCGCGACCTCTGATTCTCCCCTGCCCCTAGACTTTGATCCTCCACTGCTGTTCTGCCTTCCAACTTCCTGCACCATTGATTCTGAGTTTCGCCCTTCAGGTGTTGCAAGGCTCTTTATGATTCTTCTTTATCCTGGAGTGGTTGGCAGTTGCGGTGCCATATGTTCTGATATAAAAGATGGAGGGGCATTTTGACATTGATTGATGGGAGTTGTCTTACATTCAGTCCTAGATTGAGCCTTCTTATTTAACAATAGAAAGAAACACATAAAATCTCATGCAGTTATGGTGCAGGGAGTCGAGATTGCAGGAAGTTATGATGCTCGGAGTTAAGATAGTTGGTTCGGGGTCACTGGTGCAAGCCAGGGCGCTGAGATTAGTGCAGATTTCATGTACCATGTATTTCTAGGTTTATTGTTTGTGTACTTATCGGTGGTTTTTTTTTGTATTTCTAACTTTGTTCAGTTGTCGTTATTTTTTTTATTGATACAGGTGAAGCGTTTTTTTAAGAGTTCTATATTGTTATAAATTATGTAATACTCTTGCTTTTCATCCATTTTTGCTGTTTATGTTATGATTTGGAAAAAAAATTGTTAGAAATTATGTTGTCCTTGATGATATACATCCATAAAACACCTTGAAAAACATATGTGTACAAGATTAAGTTTTGTAACTTATCAACGGATATCCAAGCTATGTACATCCGTTGATGAGGCAGCTTATAAACTGATAAGTCTGTAGCATACCTTGTATTTAAGTTTAAGTTTGTTTGCTAATATCATAGTTGCTAGAAATCCTAAGTCATGTTGACTATCAATGGATATGCAGAATAGGGTAGTTAATTGTATATAGGCTGTGCTATGTAATTTTGTATAAGTGAAGTGGTGATCAACGTATGAAGATTCTACATCAACGGATATGATATTCTCAGCAAGCATAAATCAACCTGTCGATCCATGTCTACATCAACGGATAAAATGCTTCAACCAATAATGTCTTGGGATTAGAGGTTGATGGCGACTTGACATGTCTGACAGATCACATGGGTTGATAAACTTAAAAGAGGTATGGGAACCAGTATTGGAAATGAAGAAGAAAAAGAAACATTCCTTGTTCTCACAAACAATCTAGCTGGTAAATCTAGTGCATATCTGTCCAAGACAACCAGAAAAAATTGTATCACATGGAGACAAGGAGTGGCAGCAACCCTGCAAAATACTTTGACTTGTAAGATTCGTTTATTTTGTAGGGTTTGTGAACTTGGAGTATATATATACTTGAAGTGTAGCATAGCTAAACTGAGAAGAGAAACACTGAGCAAAAAGCTATAATCATTAGGTTTTCTTGTAATAGTTTAGCCTTGTATTCGCAGTTGTGTACTCGTTTACGTAGAGAAGTTTTCTTCAATACAACCCTCAGGTGGAGTCGAGAAAACCCCACCTGAAATTTTTAAAGTGTGTTGTGTTTGTTCATTTCTATCTCTTTACGTTTTAGTCTTCGAATTATCCATCTGTTTCCATTGAAGTTTAATTGTTGTCTTGTTTAAAATCGAAAGAAATTTACAAGATTGTATTCAACCCCCTCTTCTACAATCTTGAGGTGTGCAACTGGGAAATATCAAAAACCTTTTTTGATGTAGTTATTCCCCATTAAAATTATTGTCACGACTTATAATTTTTATAATATGTAATTTTTTTTTGTTCTTAAGACATGATTTTTTTTTTGTTTCAAAATAATAGAAGGTGCCAATTAAACTTCTTTTATGTTATTTTTATTAGAGGCGTGTTAATGTTAAAAAAACGCTACAATTACTTACACTGATCTCTTTTAATTTACTTCTTTTGTCTTAATATTTTAGCAAGTTTGTATTAATTTCAAATGTAAAGGTACATAAGAGTGGTAAGAGTTACTTTTGTTTATCTAAATTGAATTTATCCTTTTTAAATTAATGTAATTTATAAAAAAAATAAAAATATGTTTTCAAATTATATGAATTATTCAAAAATGATTTTTAATTATTTGTTAAGGTGAGGTATCGCCGACGTCGAGAAACTTTTATGGTATATAATATTATAATTGAGCTTATTTATAATTAGTATTTATTTATTTCTTTATTTGTTTATGTATTGTTGTATTAGTATTTCGATAGTACTATACAGTTGTATATAAATGTAAATTGAAAATATGTACAAAGATTATATTTTAATTTTGACTTTGTGAGATACAAATGATTTATAGATTTATAGTGTGGGTCATTTTTAAAAGAAATATAATTACAAATATGTAATTAAAATATACTACGTTCTCTACATGATAAGGAAGTTGGAGATGTTTATTCAATAAAAATTAAAAAAATTATATTAATTATGACACGTATGGTAAAGTATGGTAGAGTTGGGGTATAAGATTTTATAGTTTAAATGGATATTCAGTTTAAAATGTTTATTTTTTTTAAGTTGTACATAGCCGAGCAACTTTTACCAATATATAATTTAACAATCCTGTTTTTTAAAATTAAATTTATAACATATGATATTACGTATGTGATATTTATTATTCTAATAATAGCCGAGTAAATTTATACAAATTTAATTATTTATATTAGCAAAATGTATTATATAAATAAGTATATTCAATTAATTAAAATAACTTTTTTTAAATTACGAATAGTGACGATTTAAATATTTTGTAATTGTATGTAATGTAATAGTTAAGAAATTTTGTCAATGAAAAAAAACTTTTAAACTAATAGCTTACAAACCATGCAACTCACGACTGTTTTTTAATACTTTAATTATATAAATTATATTATCAAACAAAATATGATATACTTTTGATCATTTAATTTTTAAAATATTAGATATAATGATTCATAATATAAAAGTTATAAGTTTTTGCTTTACTGTGAGGAGAAATTTTTAAATTTATTTCATTGTGTCATTCTAATTTTAATTGATCTCCTATTAAAATATTGCAATTTTTTAAAATTATAACATGAAAGGCCTAGGCATGGTCGTGAGTCGATGCTAAGCAACTTTTATCAATATATAATTTAACAATCCTGTTTTTTAAAACTATATTTGAATAAAAATTTGGATATTTTACAAATTTAATTATTTATAATAGCAAAATGTATTAGGAAGAATTGAATAAAGGTATAATTTACAAATGAAATATATTGTTGTAATACATGATCTATTTATTTTGTCAAGTAACTTTAAACTTTAACTATGTGTTTCTTCTATAAAAAAGTTGATGATACATTTCCGGAAGAGCTCAAAGCTATTGTTGGGAAAGAATTTACCTTCACCATACTTATGAATGACGAAAATATTTTGAATAATTCTGACATTTTTTATGCATCTGATCTTCATCAAGTATCTAACCTACATTCAGAATCTCAATCTCATGACACGATCAATCTAGATGATGTATGTTACTCATATATAAACATAATGGAAAATATAATCTATAATTTTCTTATTTATTTATCTTATTTATCTATTATTGTTTTTTTATAGGGGTTCTGAAAGTCATATGTTTACCCTATTTGTAAACATCGAGGATTCAACTCAACTAAAACAAGAATGTAATAGTAAATAGTATATGTACTGTCACTGGGATCTCAAATGCTTAACTGTCAAGAGAAAGAAGACAAAGTCAATCTACCGTTTTGAGTTATACTACACTTGAAGAAGTTCATTCAGTTGATCAAGCGTCAGTGGAGTAATCAAGACAGTGGGTTCTATTTATAGTGACAAGAGGTTCCTACAGTGACAGAATACAGATTATAAAAGGTTTGAATAAGAGTGAAGAAAAGGAAGACAGGAACCACAACTTTAAAGTCAATATATGAAAAACAATCATTGCAGTTAGTCACTCATGAACCAGACCGTGCATCGAGTATCAATATTAAACAATGATTGTTCGTCATTAACTTCAGTGGTTCAAGCTATCAAGACTGGGTAAGGAATAATCTTTGTGGAGGATCAGATTTATCAAGACATGGAAGACCACAAAGGTTATGCTATCAAGGAGGTGTATTAATTCTCTCTTAATTGATTAAATCATTTGGTTGATTTACTTTAATAAATTAATTCTATCAGAATTAATTTATTTTGTAAATTAATTAAAAGGTTAATTAAGTTGGAATTAATATAATTCACAAAGGACTATCAAGAGAAATGAGAAGAGGAAAAGAACCACATTCAAAAGTCAGAAATGAAGAATTGTCATTGAAGTTAGTCGTTCATGAACCAGACAATACATCGAACGTCAATAGAAAATTCAGTGGTATTTCTTTGTTAATTTCAGTGGTTCAAGAAAAGATTTGGTTACTTAAAGGATTCATATTTATTCTACTTTAATTGATTAAATTATGTGTTTAATTTAATTAATAAATTAATTCTATAAGAATTAATTTATTCATTAAATTAATTACTTAATTAATTAAATCAGAATTTTATGTAAAAGAAAATTAATTAAATGATTATCAGAAAATCATTTAATTGATTTAAGCTGAAAATTGTACTGATACTACCTTTTCAGAAAGGTAGTACCGAAGGTAGTACAAGCCTATTCAGAAGGTAGTACCGAAGGTAGTACAAGCCTATTCAGAAGGTAGTACCGAAGGTAGTACAAGCTTATTCAGAAGGTAGTACCGAAGGTAGTACAAGTTCATTTCAGCAAAGGTAGTACAAGTTCAATCAGAAAGGTAGTTCCAAAGGTAGTACCGCCAACTGAAAGGTAGTAGCCTTCTTGAAAAGGTAGTACCGGCCATTTAAAAGGTAGTACCGGCCATTTAAAAGGTAGTAGCCTTCTTGGAAAAGGTAGTACAGACCTTTGCAAAGGTAGTTCGAGGCTTTTTCTACTAAAAAGAGGCAGAAGCTTTTTACTACAAAAGATCAGAGGCGGCTCAGTCTTCAAACATACAACAACACATCTTCACTCCTCTCCAAAAAACACAAAGACGAACCAGAGAGAAAAGAAGAGACCAAGATAAATAGTTCCTGAGCTTAATTAATTTCTTGTAAATTATTTCTAGATTGTATTGTTAAATCTAAACCGATAGAAATAGTTTACTTGTATCCTTGGAACTAACTAGCGAGTTTTTACTCCTAGTACTTATCTCGAATAGCTTTTAGCTTTCGATCTTTTTATTACAAATATAGAAAAGTTCATGTCGAATTTTCTATAGAATTTGTAATAATTAGTTTGGTCATCAAACCTTGTAATTTGTACCCGTGTATTTAGACACACCCCATCAAGTTTAATATAATTTTATATTTAACTTGAATATTGGCTTCGTTTTATTCCGCATCAATTTGTTCTTGATTTAATATTTTAAGAAAATAGCAAATTCGATAAAACGGTATAGTTTGTATTCAACCCCCCCTTCTACAAACTATTTTGGACCTAACAATTGGTATCCGAGCCTTTTGATTGACGCACAAATCAAGTTCCTTATTTTTGTGGTTCACCAATTGGTTTTCGAGTTTGTTGACCCATACAGAAATCAAATCCGGTATTAGACCAAAAAGTCAACTCCTCTTATTTTCAATTTTTTGTCTTTCAAAAAATCAATTCTTGAGATTTTTGAACTTTAAATAATTTGAACTTATTTTTGGATTCTTTAACTTTCAAAATTTTCAATGTTGAGATTTTTGAATTTTAAATAATCTAAATTTATTTTCGAACTCTTGAACCTTTAAAAATTCTCAATTTATGATATTTTTGATTTTTAAACAATTTGAGTTTATTTTCAATTGTTAATTAACTTGAATTTATTCTCGAATTGTTTGACCTTCAAAAATTTTCATTTCATGATATTTTTTTATTGTTAAATAATCTTAACTTATATTCGAATTTTTTAATTCTTGAAATAATTAATTCTTGGAAATTTTGATTTTTAAACAACTTGAATTTATTTTCAAATTGTTTAATTTTCAAAAATTTTAATTCTTGATACTTTCGAATTTTAATTAACTTGAATTTATTTTCGGATTCTTTAACTCTAAAAATTATCATTTCTTGAGATTTTTTGATTCTTAATTAATTTGACTCTAATTTCAAATTATAATTAATTTGAACTTACTTACAGATTTTTTATTTCTAAAAAATTTTCAAGTCCTTGAAGTTTTTGAATTTTAAAATATTTTGAATTTATTCTAAGCCAATAGTTTCAAGAAGGTTGTTAGTTGAAGATTCCTCCGGACATCAAAGATGATTTGAATCTTTTGAAGAAGATGCATTTTTCATTGGAATTAATTTCTACCTACTGAAGAAAAATTTGTGGTACTTCCTCAAAGTTATATCCATAGGATCCCACTGGTTTTTCAGAAGCAGGAATGGAAGAAGTTTTAGTGGATGGAATTTTTCTTGAAGATTTTAGTCAACTCTAGTGATTTAGTGATATACAAACACTTAGTGGATTTCCGCAATGCTAAATCCAATACACTTAGTGGTTTGTACAAGATCATATCTTTCAAGGAATCAATAGAGACTTTAAAAGAATGGAATCATGGTGGTTTGAGAATGGACTAGACAGTTATACATCTCAGTCAGGAATTAATGATGGAACCTCAGAACAGACATGAAGAGTTACTAACTCAGAAAGAGTACCAAAGTTGTATCCAGGGATCAGGCCTATCTATTCCGAAGCAGAAACTCTTCAGGATATAGTTCAACTCAAGAGGTGGTTACAAGACTGAGATGGTGGAAAGAACAAGACATGATAGTTGCTGCTATGAAAAGTTATATGTGATAAGTAACTATCAAGGTGTGCAACATGGAACAGAATTCTGACAGACAAGGATGAATAGGGATTCATTAAATGAGATGAAACAGAAGCATCAGTGCAGAACTTATCTTGCTGAAGTAAAGAGTTGGGATGGATCAGATGATGATGAGAAGAGCATAATTAATATCTTGCCTTCATAGCAATCTCTGAAGATGATTCACCTCATATGTCTCAGGTATCAATTCTTCGAACTAATGTAATATGTAATTCTCAGAAATTCAAAGCATGTTAAGATCTTAGCTTTTAATTGTTATATCTTTGGTTTGAAGATCTTAATATGTGTATGAATATTTGTTGAATTTAATTAATTGCAATAGTGAGTTAGAACTGTTCTTAGACAATATCTTTTAATTCTTAAATGATATATGTCAAGCATATAAGACCTCTGCTTAAGCTAGTTTCAGGATCCCCAGTAAAACAAGATTTGCTTATTCATTCTGAATTGTTTGTTAAGGTTTAAAAAGTTTAAAAGATGGAATAATTACCTAGGGTGTCAATAGAACATCAATTCATTTGTAAAACTGACTTAGGTAATAGAGACTATATAATATCATATAACAATATGAATGGATTGGATAGAATTAGTGATTAATTGTTAATTCTTCTATTCCATGCATGTTTAGAAAATTATTGAATATCTATAAATCTACTTTCTACCTGTTACACTAGTGTACATAGGTTAAAGTAGATAGTACTGAATTTTCTAAAATGCATAACATGCCTAATTTGCATAATTCTTATGTAATAACCCTAACTTTAGTAATGCTACAGTGGTCACATGAATAGTAAATTTCGAGGATTTAGAAAAAAAATGGTATATAAGTACTCCATAATGGAAACGGAAAATGAATAAACAGAAACCATATTAGTGTCGTACATTGAAAATAAGTGACTCGAAATGACGATGGATTTCAGAAATTCCTAAATATGGATTTTGAGGATTTTGATTTCGAATGAGCTTTTATTGGATATTAAGGAGCATGAAAATATTATAAGAATTATATATTGAGGGATTAGTGAATTTAGGTTAAACCAAAGGATTATTAAGTTAAGAGAATACCAAGGGAAATTGGATTTGTAAATGATTTCGAAAACCACTGAGATAATGAGGTACACCCGAAACGAACCACAATTAAACGAGTATGGGAACAAGACAACCAAGATTAGTAATATAGCAAGGATACATACCACATTACCATTTACCAAGATTTTAGCAAATTACTTAGGAAAATCAAGAAAAAGAGAATTATGAGATCATCTAAATGGCATCATCATCCACTAACTTGTTTTTAAGGGTAGATTAGTCATTTTGCATGAGATTTTTTCTACAATCTTCTTGACCAATCCACAAGACTCTAGGATAAGCTAGATTAGTGCAGGATAAGAACAACCAAGCAAGAAAAAGCTCTCCCCCCATTCCATAACATCATTTTCGGCCAAACAAGACCACCAGGTTGGTAAATCGAGCATAACTTCTTCGTTTCTTAGCCAAATTTTGCGTTCTATAGCTTTTTAGAAATCCCATGAGATAAGCTACAAGTCGTATTTCACAAGAATTGTCCAGAAAAGCAAGGTAAGGGGGTAGTGTTTCATGTTCTTTCAGATGATGAATAGTAACTCTGAATTATTAACTTGGTTTTAATGGCTCCTTTAGTTGATTCAAGCTAATTCAAGGTGGTTTAAGGATATATCAAGGTTTATTAAGGATCTTTAAAGCTTCAAGAAGGTATAATCACTCTTGTCCTTGTTTATTATTGATGGATATTGATGTAAGTAGTGGATAAGTGGTATAAATGTTAAGATTATGGTGATTTATGTGTTTGTAAGTGGTTTGAGTTAAATATGGAAGTGTTTGGGCTTGTAACCATGGCTGGTAATGAAGACCACATGGTTTAGGTGATGATTATTGTGTTTGATGATTGAGTTGGAGGAGTTGGATTTATGGAAAGTATGAAATTATAGCCGTTATAATGCCCGATTTTCGTTAGGATGTAAATTGCCCTGTTTTGGACCCCTGTACCCGGACGGTACCCTACTGTCTAGGTTACCAATTGACCATGAAATGATAGAGCTTAGTTCATAGATCGTTTTGATATAAGGTGCGTTAAAATCTGATGAACGGTTTAGGAGAAAAGTCAGTTTTAGTGGAAGACGTTCGAAAACCGAGAAACTGTAAATGTATCAACTTTGAGGTTACAATTACCATACTTTAACATTGTTAGAAGTCACGAAATTTTGGGATATAGTAGTGGTGTGGTCAAAGAACTATTTCCAGTTGACCTCACATTAAAATTCGAAATTTAAAAATTTTAAGAAATTTTACAGTCGAGTGTAGTAGTTAAGGGGAAATGGTGAAAACCCCTGAAACTTCGATTGAGTTTATAAATGGTTAAGTTCTTGAACCTTTGGGGTAATAATGATACGTTAAACATATATTGAAGTGTAAAGGATCTTGTTATACAAGAATGTAGTGAGTAGAGATGTGGTATTCTAACGACTGTCCTTTTGTGTTTATAGAAACTCTGGAAGAGACACGAACCATACCGTCAGGATACCAAAACCGAGGCAAGATTTCTTCTATCCCTACTTTGAAATATTATTTATCTGCAAAGAAAAAATGATTTTATGGAATATATATGTGATTCTATTATTGCTATATTGTTAAGAATTTGTTTTCCTGATTTTGGAAATTAAAGGGAGATATGAGTATGGATATGGATTAAAGGGAGCAAGATTTCTTTTATCCTTATTTTGATATACTGTTTATGTTCAAAGGAAATGGTTTTGGTGGATAATATATGAATCTTATATGATGAGATGAGTAGGGATATATTCCCTGTTTACTGAGATTTTTGAATATGGATTATGAATGTGGATATGATTATGAATGGAGCGAATATGCTCTAAGGTAAAAGAGATATGAAAGAGAATGGTATCAGTTGTTATCTAGAGTTATATAAAGGAATGATATCAGTTGTTATCTATGGTTATATGGTTTATAATGCTATATTGTAAATATTCTTTTTGAGTATTAGTGGTTTAATGAATATTATTTGGTTATTATTTACTACTCTTAAATAGACGAAATATTTTATGAATATAAAAGCATATTTGATTTCTTGAACAGAAAAGAGATGTCTGAATCATAATCAAAGTATTATGTTATATATATATTTTATAGAAATAATGTGCGAGAATGGAAATGATATGAGTAATGATAAATGGAAATGATATACGGGAATGGAAATGTGAAATGGTGTTGATAAATTGAATAATGATTTTATAAAAAGGGGGATTAGCAACAAACTTGCATAAGAGGCTGTGTCAGGGCTGTGTGCGACATAGTCTAGCATTCATGATTCGGCACGAAGATGCCAAGGGAGGATGTTAGCAGGTGGCCTTCCTCCAGGGAGGATGTTAGCAGGTGGCCTTCCTCCAGGGATGATGTTAGCAGGTGGCCTTTATTCCTTCTACCGGTAGTAAAAAGGGACGGGTACAGAGGACGACTGATCATCGTGCCTCACGTATTCGGCAACAGTGAAAACCCCCACAATTTTTGAATAAAGAATTGACGATAAAGTCAGATTGATATACTGAAAAGGGAAAATGATATGAAATGATGGAATTACTATTATAGATGAAGAGAAACTGATTTTATATTAATTTATATAATTGTTGCATAAGAAGGAAATGAGAAGATGACAGTGAGAGATTTATTCAAGTATTCATAGTATCTTGAAATATTACATTGAAAGGGTATATTGATTGTTATATTATTTAAGAAGAGAAACTGATACTATATTATCCTAGATTTCTTTCTTATAATAGTAAGTGGATGATGTATTATTAAATAAGAGTTTTATTCTTCCTTAAAGTGTATAATTGGTTACCGCTTACATATGCATATATATGTATATCTGGTCACATTTTAAATTCTAGCTTATAATATTATCTTGCTGAGCTATTATAGCTCACTCTTGCTACTTATCTATATACAGCTAGGTATGCTGATTCTACGCAGAACGCCCCGCAAGAGGGTAGGGAGAAGGCGACTTTCTGAGAGTACGCTAGCATCGATTCCCGAGGTAGCGTAGTGGCAGACGGGTTCTGGGAGCTCTATGTATAATTAAGTGTGTAAACATGTAAGAAACTTTTGGTTGTTGAAATGTTTCATGTCGAAGTATTATTCAGCAATGTACTTAAGTATGATTCTGGGTTTGTAATAACTGTTAAATTCTAAACGTCTATTATGGTGAATGTTGTTCTCTGAGCATATGACTGGTGTGTGTGTGTTTATTATTGCGGGGTCAACTGCATAAGTATTAATTGTAAAAAAAAAAAAGACCCAAGAGATATTGATATTGAATGGAAATTGGTCCGTGATGGCCCAGATTTATGACCCCGGATTTGGGGCTGTCACACTTATCTGCAATGTTTTAATACTGAATGTATGCCATGTATTCTTATTATCATGCCTGCTTATTTCAAATGTCATAAATGCATCTCCTAGTATTTGCATTGATTATAGAAAAAACATGTTTAAGAATAACAATAAGGTACAGACTGCTAGTCCTCCTTATGTTAGGAAGGAACCATTATTCTCCTTGCTCAGTGACTATTTTGTCAATGACATTAAAAAGGAGAAATGGTCAGTCAAAGATAAGAATGAGCATGTTCAGGTTAAACTGTTGTTAACTCTGATAAAAGAGAAATCTCTAATCCATCTGGACCCAAGTAAATCTGGGTACCAAGAACTCTTATCCATTTGTGAATATAGGGCTTAACAGATTAATCGATTATGCATTATCAATGATCTATTCAAAGCATATCATCGAAGAAAGAACCCTACTATCAAATGTGATTGTGAAGACAGACCAAGTGGTTATCCCTTAGAGATAACAGCAAGGGTATGACTCAGGGTCATGGCTATTCTATAGCTAAGAATGTTGTCAGTAATAAAGCATCTTTTAGAAGATGAAGAGCCTACTATTCGAGGAATAAGGAAAGAGAACTTATCTGTAGCTGACATGGAATCTAAGTCAAAGGTGAAGTCAACAAGGTCAAATCTAAAGCTTCATCAGACAGGAGTTCAGCTATGACATAAGGAGCTCTCTCACCTGAATGTCATATCAAGAGATTCTTTCCTGGAAATCGAATCAGTAAAGGAGACTACCTCATCTGGAATTAATGTAAAATAAAATTATGAGGCATGTCATAAAGAGAAGTCAAAGAAGCATCACACAGAAGTTCTACATCAAAGAAAAATATACTTTAGTGGTGATGACTAATGACTTCTCTCAACAAACAAGTTGTTGTTCAGACAATCTGAAGACAAGACACCACTGATGGTGATTGATCACATCTAGAAGAGTTTCAGGAAGCAAAACTGACTATGACAACTTGGAGACCAGATTACAGGACCTATCAATTAGTGTTCTGGATTATTTCTGCACCTTCAGGAGTATTAATGCTGAAGCAGTCAATAGTTTGCTACTGACATGATCGAACCCTGATCAGTAAGAAATATAGGAAGACCCCACAAGTATGAAGGAAATTGTTTTGCAATGTTAAATGAAAGTGAGCATCCTAGCAATCAGCTAATGCTCAAGAGGATAATTTCCTTGGTTACTCAATGGATTCTACAGCCTACAGGGTGATTGTTATTAATCAATAGAATGTGATTGAAAGTCTTAGTGATGTTCAATAACTTCTAGCTCCCAGCTGTCAATAGTGATGATTATTCAGATCCAACCAATGTGAAACATGGATAATCTTCATGTAAACCCAGCAGCAGCTTAGGGGGAGCAAAAGAAGGATCATTTAGTCAACTCAACACCACATTGAAAATCAAAGGACACTATGAGAATATGTCTGCCAAGACAAAGAGTGTTGACTCAATTAATTCTTTGTACTAGTTCTTAGTGTTCCTAATGGTGGAAGTAAAAGACTAGTAGAGCTTTAAGTACCAATGATTATTTCGTTAGTTTTCTTGCAGAAGAAACTAATAAAGCTACAAAGGCTCTGATTGATCCAGATTGAGTGATTGCAATACAAGATGATCTCAATCAGTACAAAAGGCAGATTGAAGGGAAGCTGGTATCTAGACCAAACAACAAGGGTGTATTTGGTATAAGGATAACCAGAAGTCTAACTGGATGTCAAGGCATTGTTATGAGGGATAAAGCCAAACTGGATGCAAGGTTACAAGCTGATAAGATAGTATATCTAACAAGAAGCACCAGTGACAAGACTTGAGGATATCAGGCACCTGTTGTACATTCATGATCATAATGGACATCTGGACCTACAGAATCTGGATGCTAGAGGAATATGAACAAGTGCAATCCTGGTTATTGAGATAATTGAAGATCTCTACAGGTTAGTATGAACCGGTATAATCACTCAAGCAAGCATGGAAGACATGGTATGACACTCTAACTATAATTTAACATCTGGTATCAATTTTTAACAGTTGGTATCTTTTAACAATTGGTGTCATATTTATAGAACTCTCTACATCTTTAGGCACAAACATAAATGATACATATGTGCAATGATATCTTGATATATTATATGTTGGTCTACTAACTAAAAATTGGTATCAAGATATTTGCTGTTTTGATGTTGGTAAAGTTGCAATTCTTTTGATTTACTTTAGTAAGCCAAAAGAATGATGACAATAAAAGTAAGTCAAGGATCTTTTGTTTCTGTTCAGAAGATTTTAGACATGTCAAGACTATATGTCAACACACCACTATAGCTGGATTTTGACCTATTAGTTTGGACCTAACAAGTTGGTAATCAAAAATCTTAAGCTGGACCCAAATCTGAGGAAATGGTACCCTAGAGATATTTGACCCAATAAGTTCAGGATCTACTAATTGGGACCTAATCAGGCTATAGAGGAATCATCAGCTCATTATCTTATTCAATTGATAATAGATCACTTACACACATATTATATTCTCAATATGCAAATGTGCAAGGCCCCAAGTGGATCCTAGAGAATCTATTCTTTTAGTTATTACACTTGATTTTCAGATGTCTTAAGTTGGACCCAAATCTGCGGAGATGGTACCCTAGAGACCTCAGTTCTGACATGTTTTGCTGCATAGAGACAGATCAAATGAGTTGTATGAAAGCAGGAGAATACAAGGAAACAATTTATCTCCAACAACTCTGTGGAACACTCAAGGCCAAGCATTTTGACATAAGGTATCAATTATTTTGTGAGCATGTCTTTAGTTAAGATTAACTTGCAGACATGTTTGCTAAATCACTTGATGAAATTAATTTTTCAAGATTGGTTTGTAAACTTGGGATTTTATTAATGCTATATGATTTATAAATCCCATCTGTTAAGTAATTCTTAAGTAAGCTCACAAGTATTTAAATGTCCATATTGAAAGGACTTGTGATTTTACTATAAGTAATTCTTAAATGAGTTTACAAGTACTGAGTTGTCAATATTGAAAGGACTTGTGAACTTATTTACATCCAGACCCCATGCTGAGAATTATCTGTTGAATGATTGCCATGTGTATTATTGCAATATATTTTAGTGGTGATTATTTAAGGATAATTTAAATACGTAAATGCTAAAATCTAACTCATAGAGATTTAGTATTTATTTATTTAATTATTTACTTTGATTAATATGAGTTATAGAACCTGAAGCAATTCAATATAAGTATTTGCTCTGTACCTCATGTTTATTGAAATAAATATACGACATAACTAATTTGGACCTAATCTGTGTTGGTCTTCAATTAGTTGTCAGATGTTAATTCTAGTGAACTTATCAATGTTCCATTTTCAGAAATTCACTATAATTAATATCATGGTTCTAACAATTGGTTGTATTGAAGTTTTGACTTATATCGGTTAATGATATTTAGTTAGAATTTTATTCACTAACTAATTGTGATGTATTAGTGCGAGTGAAATTACTTAGGACTCCTCTAAGTAATCATTGTTATATCTTTTACAATTCACTCCTACTATTATACATGGTATGAAAATTCTCTGAGTAGGACTATGGATTTTGTTATATCTAAAGTGACCATAGTTCATTTACTTGGAATAATTTTATGCTTATTTGCAAGCTTCTGATCACCTTGGTAATAAATGTTATATACAATGGATCAAGGTGTATTGGACTTAGAGTATTTTTCTAAGATTGCAGACAAGACAGCTTTGGTAATCGAGTCTTATTTATTGAACCAAGTTTGTCTATAACTAGCAGTTGTTAGGAGTTAACAATTGTTATTATCGAGGAGTTGCCTTGAAGTCATGAGTTTAAAATGTTATATCTTAAGAACTTGTGAATTTCTTGTCAAATAGTTCCTCGTGCTTATGGATATCAGTGGATGATAATCATAAGTAGTTAGATACTAATATTCTTTCTGACAATTGGTATTCAATTTTTCAATATCAAACAATTGCTATCATTGAATATTTAGAATTTAACAGTGATTATTTTTATCTTAGTTAAATTATGATCTGAAGCAATTCAATGGTTTATTTGCCCATAATTTAATCTTGGTAAAGTAATCACAAACACAATTACTTGCTTTCTAAAGTGTTTGATAAACACTATCAGTTGGTATCAAATAGTGAATATTTGTTTACTAACAATTGCTAATTGCTCTAATACTTTATTGCATGTTAATTGTGGTATATATATTAGCTCTAATGATATTACTTAGGATTTATTCTAAGTAAGAGTGTCTTATCTACAAATCATTAGTGTTAGTATATATTAAGATGTTTGACTTTCTAAGTATAAGTGAGACTTAAAGTTACATTCTGTCTCCTATCAGATCTTAAAGTGGTGAGAACTTTTAAAATTAAATTCTCTAATTCAGGTTATACACCTCTTTATGCATATGATAGTTCTTAGAATTTTTTACATCCTTCAGACGATTACTTAGTTTATGTTGTGCTAAGTAATATAGTGCCAAAGGAGAGACATTGGTTATCTGTACTTATGTACTTGGTAATCTTTGCTACCTAAACAACATTTAGTTCTTGTTTGATCTTTTCACTAACTTTTGTGTTAAAGTTCTCTATACAAGATAAGCACTTAAAGAAAATCTTTCTTTCTTAATTACTGCGAAGTCAAGAGTTTGTGTCTTTTAAAAAATAAAATGACATAGTTTTCATTAAAAGACATGATAATACATTGCTTTATGCATAAATACAAACTCTTGCACATTAACAGTTCTTAAAAGAAAACTCAATCTTTCTACAGTTGTGATTGCTTATATTGTAAAACCTTTTGAAATCATAATTGTACATCATTTCTCACATGATATAATGCATATGTTCTCATTCAATGTTCTGATATATTGCAAATGCATTCTATCTCTATATTGCTTTACTGCTCTGTGATGCAGGTTCAACTCCTAGTGGAAATTTTCTCACATGCTAGTCATGAGGTTGTAAACCCAACAACTTTTATCCCGGACTATAAATCCAAATCTAAACACATCCTAACTTACCCCTGAAGTGGAAGTAACCTATTAGACTAGAGGTCAATAAGGGAGTAACTGCACTTTATGCAGCAAATAAGGATGTGAGGGATAGTAAACCCACAGCTCTACCTCTCAAAGAGAATAGATGTATACAACTTGAGGTATCTGTAAGCTCGCCTGCATTCTCCCAAAAGGATGCAGAGCTGAAAATGGCACTAAAACAGTCTCTGGATTCATTCTCTCAACAGGATGAGCCTATTGAAATTCGCCTGTTAGCCAGGGCATCTGTTGGTAAGTCACTACTTCATACACAAACTAAAATACTTCCTATGCACAAAGTGAGATTGCACACACTAAGGATGAATTGACGGAAACTTGTATTCCAACCATATTACGGTTAGGATTATAAGTTCAAGGTTCTTCAATGAACTAAGAGTCTTCACAGACCTCGAGAGAAGGTAGTGATCTCAATGCAAAATTCAACAAGATCATTATCTAACTCCCCAGAGGGAACATCTCTGGATCCTGCGGGTATCGGGTCCGACATAGGTGCGGATCGGCAACTTGTTGACTATGATTCAGATTCACCTGATGAGTTAAACAAGGAGATGTCTTCACCGACATTAGAAGGAAACGTGATTTTAATTCTAAGTTTTGATTTCATTGTTTACTTTCTCAGAATTCAATTCTGAAACCCACAAAAAGGGAAAATTTTATTAACTTGTAGATTATGACTCAGATTCGTCTGACGAGTCCAATGAGGATCGGGGATTTGCGAAACCCCATTGCACCACCAGTGACCTCTCTAGAAGGGGCTATGGTGAATTTTCCTTGCAGGTACACATGGATGTTGGAGCTATGAGAGATAAGAGTGATACACTAGTGAGCATGAGTGTAAACACTTGAGAGATGAGAGATGACATAACTCATTTTAAGTGATATGAGTGGAGAGATGAGTAAAACACTTGTGAGGTACACGAAACAGAATCACACACTCACAGTGAGGAAGAAAGATAAACACCAAATCCCATTCCCAATTCCCCAAACAAAGTTCACTTGCAAGAGTTGGGAGATATAAGGAAATTGTCGGGAGATTTGGTTGACAACATGATCGACAGTGAAGCCATATTGAATATTTTAAGGGCAAAGTTGATCAGACTACATACTTCTATTCTGGAAGTCTTCATGAAAATCCTTCCATACAAGCAAAGCTTCTTTTCTTTATTGCAGCAGACAATGTTATATGTTTGAAGAATCTGTTGTACTAAAGGTAAGAGGTGAGTTATAATTGAATATTTGGTATCATCTAATTTAATTGGATGTTTGCTATAATTGAATGTTTGGAGGATTACCCAACTAAGGGGGAGAGATATATTGAAGAAGATATATACTCAAAGATTACCTTAGTAAGAGATACTCAACTAAGGGGGAGAGTATAAGCTTACCTTAGTGAGGGGGAGATTTCATATCTAAGGGGGAGAGATATGAAAAAGGATATGCTTTAGAAATGGGGAGTATTCACCGTTATAAGGAGGAGACATATCACTTTAGGTAGGGAGACAGACATAAGGAAGGAGAGAAGTATGAAACGACAAAGAATAATTCTTCAGTATGTGGTTGAAAAGTCTATTATTTACCACTGAAGAATTTCCAAGTATCTGCTGATAATGTTCAATGTTAAATGTAAAGGGTTATCAAGCAGATATGTCAAGAAATGAAGATGAGTTACTTAATGAAGATCAGTTCAGTGTCAGAGGAACAATCATATATCATTTCATCTACTGAGATTCTGGAAATGTTATATCTAAACCAGAAATTTTTTTTGTAATGTATTATTTACTATATCTCTTTAATGCTTTATCTTCTTCTTGCTTTTAGTTGAGTTATCCTCTAGGAATTTGTATGTTAATGTTTAACAAACAAATAGGGGGAGATTGAAAGTCATATGTTTACCCTATTTGTAAACATCGAGGATTCAACTCAACTAAAACAAGAATGTAATAGTAAATAGTATATGTACTGTCACTGGGATCTCAAATGCTTAACTGTCAAGAGAAAGAAGACAAAGTCAATCTACCATTTTGAGTTATACTACACTTGAAGAAGTTCATTCAGTTGATCAAGCGTCAGTGGAGTAATCAAGACAGTGGGTTCTATTTATAGTGACAAGAGGTTTCTACAGTGACAGAATACAGATTATAAAAGGTTTGAATAAGAGTGAAGAAAAGGAAGACAGGAACCACAACTTTAAAGTCAATATATGAAAAACAATCATTGCAGTTAGTCACTCATGAACCAGACCGTGCATCGAGTATCAATATTAAACAATGATTGTTCGTCATTAACTTCAGTGGTTCAAGCTATCAAGACTGGGTAAGGAATAATCTTTGTGGAGGATCAGATTTATCAAGACATGGAAGACCACAAAGGTTATGCTATCAAGGAGGTGTATTAATTCTCTCTTAATTGATTAAATCATTTGGTTGATTTACTTTAATAAATTAATTCTATCAGAATTAATTTATTTTGTAAATTAATTAAAAGGTTAATTAAGTTGGAATTAATATAATTCACAAAGGACTATCAAGAGAAATGAGAAGAGGAAAAGAACCACATTCAAAAGTCAGAAATGAAGAATTGTCATTGAAGTTAGTCGTTCATGAACCAGACAGTACATCGAACGTCAATAGAAAATTCAGTGGTATTTCTTTGTTAATTTCAGTGGTTAAAAGATTTGGTTACTTAAAGGATTCATATTTATTCTACTTTAATTGATTAAATTATGTGTTTAATTTAATTAATAAATTAATTCTATAAGAATTAATTTATTCATTAAATTAATTACTTAATTAATTAAATCAGAATTTTATGTAAAAGAAAATTAATTAAATGATTATCAGAAAATCATTTAATTGATTTAAGCTGAAAATTGTACTGATACTACCTTTTCAGAAAGGTAGTACCGAAGGTAGTACAAGCCTATTCAGAAGGTAGTACCGAAGGTAGTACAAGCCTATTCAGAAGGTAGTACCGAAGGTAGTACAAGCTTATTCAGAAGGTAGTACCGAAGGTAGTACAAGTTCATTTCAGCAAAGGTAGTACAAGTTCAATCAGAAAGGTAGTTCCAAAGGTAGTACCGCCAACTGAAAGGTAGTAGCCTTCTTGAAAAGGTAGTACCGGCCATTTAAAAGGTAGTAGCCTTCTTGGAAAAGGTAGTACAGACCTTTGCAAAGGTAGTTCGAGGCTTTTTCTACTAAAAAGAGGCAGAAGCTTTTTACTACAAAAGATCAGAGGCGGCTCAGTCTTCAAACATACAACAACACATCTTCACTCCTCTCCAAAAAACACAAAGACGAACCAGAGAGAAAAGAAGAGACCAAGATAAATAGTTCCTGAGCTTAATTAATTTCTTGTAAATTATTTCTAGATTGTATTGTTAAATCTAAACCGATAGAAATAGTTTACTTGTATCCTTGGAACTAACTAGCGAGTTTTTACTCCTAGTACTTATCTCGAATAGCTTTTAGCTTTCGATCTTTTTATTACAAATATAGAAAAGTTCATGTCGAATTTTCTATAGAATTTGTAATAATTAGTTTGGTCATCAAACCTTGTAATTTGTACCCGTGTATTTAGACACACCCCATCAAGTTTAATATAATTTTATATTTAACTTGAATATTGGCTTCGTTTTATTCTGCATCAATTTGTTCTTGATTTAATATTTTAAGAAAATAGCAAATTCGATAAAACGGTATAGTTTGTATTCAACCCCCCCTTCTACAAACTATTTTGGACCTAACAGGTTCAATTCACAAGAGGGTGACGCAACCCCATCACTTTCAAAGAATTCGGGTAAAATGATTACAGAGGCACCGGAACAGAGACATGGGGAGGGAAATCATCAAGTAATTTATCAGCAGGAAACCAAAGCAAAAATCAAAAAAATGTTCAATTTTTTAATTTTTAATTTTTGATATTTCAATAGACTATTATTATTCTCTCTTTTTTGTTGAAATAATTTTTAAAAATTGTGTTTCAGGTTTTATGTTTTGGAGCCATTGGGGGTGAAGGGATTATCATTTCCGCTTTTGAATAATGAAGACAATATATTGTTGATTTCAATTGGTGAACAATATTTGTAAAAAAAAATTTATTACTTTTATTGCATATTCTAATGGATAGATAAAATTTCAACATTGTCAAAATAGAATTGCATGCTACTCTTTTATATAAACTAGCATAAAAACTTGTGCGAGGCACGGGTCCCTATTTTAAATTGTATTTTTAAATTAAATTGTGCATGATCAATGTCTTTCAAAGTACTCTATGTGATTGATTTTAATTGAATTTTGCTTGTTAATGGCACGTATACGATCATTGTGTACTTATTTAAGTATGTTCAAATTTGTAATCTAAAAATTAATATAAGTAATATTGATAGTAGTCATGTTAGTTTTTCTTTTTATGAGTCATATAATAGAATTCGAGTGTTTTATGGGCATCGTCTAATTAAGAGGATTTTTCAGAACACTTACAATACTAGATTGTTCTTCCACTTATTTGAAAATGATACATCCATTTAGTTCGATCTCCAATAATATTCAAGATACAAACTAAATAGGTTTCAAGATATTGCATTCTACAAATGTAGGTTTTACTCATGATATTAATCAAAAACTTCGTAAATCTTTAAATATTCTACTCAGGCCTTGCGCTTTCACTTCTTAAAACTATGTTTCCAACTCTTTCATCTATTTTCTTCTAATTTCTTCATTTTAAGCATCATTTGCCCTTTACTATTCCTCTGTCCGCTAGACTTTTAAAACACAAGATAATTCTAATTGACTGAGTAAATATATCTTGTGTAAGTATAAGCTTATCACAGTCTAAATATTTTTTCGTACTTTTATCATCATAAGTTGAAGTTGCTCATATGCCTTATGTTCGTGCTTTAACAATGAATTAATCATTTCTTTTTTCAAATACTGTTTCATCCAAAGATCCTAATTGGAGTGAACAGATAGACCAAAAACTTGAATGAGTTTGTTGTTTCTCTTAGCGAATTACGAGCCTCTAGCTTGCTTTACTTATTTTCTAAAATTTATTATAATTTTTTAATTGATATTTTAATTATTTAAAAAAATTCAAAAAATTTATCTTTAATCAATTGTGTCTTGGTAAATAAATATTTGATAAATCAATAAATTCGTCAAATAAAAAATTTGTATAGTTCTATATATTGACATTGATAGAGAATAATATTAATAAATGATATAACATAGAGTCTGTTTGGCAAACCTTAAAATAAGTCTTTATGGACTTATTTTCGGGTAAAAATTTCATATTTTGATAAAAACATTTTATACAAGTATTTAATGTATGTTTGAGATTCTATAGGTTGCAAAAAAAAAGTTAACTTATTTCAGAAAAAAAGTTAGGAATCTCTAACTTTGTTTTAAAATAAGTTGACTTATTCTGAAAATAAATTTTCCCAAACACCCCCATAATATACTGTAATCCGAATCAATAAATGTAAAAATAAAATATAGCCAAAAATTGTTAATATGTTACAATAATAAAAATATCAAAATTTGTTTCACTCAAGTAATGCATGCACACACATCTATAATGTGTATGATTTAAAACACATGAGACTAAGAGCCCGTTTGACAACGGCTTTAAGTCGGAGCTTAAAGACATTTTTTTACTTTAAATAAAAAAATGTATGTTTGTGTAAGAAGTCAGAAATTGATTTAAAGTTAAAAAAATAGCTTAAAGTCAAAAATTGGTAGAAAGTACTTTTTTGAATGACTTATTTTGTTTTGAGAATTTTATTTGATTAAAATTAAAATTAACTATTCATATGTCATTGATAATATAAAATTAGTCAAACAGATATTGACTTAAAAATTTTACTTTTCACTATGATTTAGTGATAGAAAGATGTGTGAATTAAATCGGTGACCCTATGAATATTATGTTGATTATTATTATTATTATTATTATTTTAAAGTTTAATTTAGCTCCCGAGTTATTTACAAATGTATTACTGTTAAAACATTCACATATCACGTGTATGATTTATAAACACATGTGACATTGTGGCGTAGTGGCAAGAGCTTGCATAAGTTACTTGATAGATTTCCATGAACAACACTTTTTTTAATAAAAATGTGTTGGTGTTTTACCTAACTTTAAATTAGCTCCATAGTTATTTACTAATGTATTACTCTTAAACGACATTCACTTATTATGTGTATGGTTTGAAAACACATGTGTCATTGTAGCGTAATGGTAAGAGCATGCCTAAGTTATTTGATAGACTCAAGTTCGATTCCCATGAAAAACACATTTTTTTAATAAATATTAAACATGAGGGCAAATTGATCTTTTCATGTGCATTAAAAAATCTCACATTTTCTTCTTTTGTTGGCCTATTATATATATAATAGATTTTAGCATATCACTATTATATTAAATACTTATATAACTGTATAGAATATCTTTCTGAGAATTGATTATTATTTATATAAATGCATAGAATATATTTCTAAAAAATCAATCAAATTTGTTAAATTTTTTGGTATTATTGTCGTGTACGAATTACGGGCAAAATGCTAGTCTAAATAGAATAATTAAATACTGAAGACAAAATCATGTTGGGGAAGATAATATGCATGCATAGAACTTTTATGTCCTTCCATTCCAAACTTTAGATTGATTCTTCCTTCCAACTTCCTTCACAGAGTTATCAATTTGCCAAAAACATTTACAATTGCATAAAATACCAAAAAAAAAAACTGATGATTAAATTTTTTTTAAAAAAATTAAGAGCTTTTAGGAGAACTTATACAAAATTAGCTTATTTGAACGAAGTATAATAAATTTTTTTAATCACACATATGCTAATACATAGTACTAACATAAAGATAATAATAAAAGAAATCAAAAAACGATTTTGATTTTAAAATTTTCTTGTCCAATTTAAAAAAGGTAATGAAATATTTTTTTTTAAAAGGACCTAAAAAAAGAAAATTTTGATATTTCAGTTATAAAGATCTCAGTTTAAAAAAGGTTTTAATTTACTTTTCTAAAAAATAGGATATAAAGAAGAAAAATTTAATTTTAATAAATAAATTAGAGGATAAAAGAGCTCTTAAAAAATAGATAAATTATAAAAATTTCACATCCAGTCCAAAAAAGGTTTCGATTTACTTTTTTAAAAAACAAGGTCTAAATAAGGAAGTTTTAATTATAATATTTAAAAGCCAAAGAACAGCCAATGGTTACTAATAATTCATAACTACAACTAAAATCATAACAAATCATAAATTTTACAATAAAATGAAGAAAGTAAATATTAAATTAATAAATTCAAATCTTAAAACCAACAAAAAAAATAACCTGGAAATCACAAAAAACCAGTGGCGCACACACATAGCCATGTACATTGAGAATTAAACAAAATAAGAATGAACAAATAAAAACTAAAATAAAATATACGAAGATAAAAGCAAATAACATCAAGAAAAGAGTTACAAACATGGTGATAAAATTTGGTCATTAAAAGCAATGATTGTATATATATAAGAATATAATTTTTTTTTCTATTTCGAATATATAAATTTGACTTCTTCCCTACAAATTCGAAAACATTTTCTATTTCGAAAATATTAATGTTAATGTTAAAAAACGAAGTTATGATTTCTTTCTAAAAAAATAGGGCCTAAAGAAAGAAGTTTTGATTTAAATTATATAAAATAGAGGAGTTCTAGAAAAATAGATAAATATTCCAAAAAAGATAAATAATGTTGGGTGAAAGCCCAGAATACCCACAAATTAAATATGTGTAACCAAAATACCCACGCCAGCTCGGGCGGTCCTAAATACCCACCAGACACGTTACTGGTGAAGGAGCATCTATTATGTACGCTACTTGGGAAGGTATCAGGCATACACGCTATTGGGGGAGGAGTATCGAAGGGATATGTTATTACCAAACGAAAACTGTAGCTTGAGATACGCATGTGGAAACACCGTATCAAAAGATACGCATCTCCAAATTGCGTATCATCTGTCATTTTCAGAGCTCCAGAATCGCGACTCTGAGGCGATTGATAGGCGATTCCGATGACAATTTACGATCTCTCCGTTCATCCATATCCTGAACTTTCCCATCATCTACCATATACCATTAGAATCGTCATTCGATTCTCTACAAACCTATAAAAATTTTAATCCATTCCTAATGCCAGATTCTACACACCCAGTTCCTGAAGAACTTCGTTCCTCGTTTTCCGACGAGCTTCGTTCACCATCCTCCCGACATTTTTCCGTCCAGTTTTATACGTTAATCAATTCGCGTGCTCACCCTATATAATCCTATATCATCAATTTATCATTTCTAATGCTGGTTTTGAACCCCCCAAATCGAACATAAATTTTTGATTTTCCGATCTGTTCGCCCCTGCGGGGCCAGAAACAAAGATAGAGACGAAGAGAGGGTTAAAGAGAAAGGGAGAGGTGTGGGGGTTCTGTGGTGATGGGGAGAAGACGAGAGACGACGCGACGAAGGAGATGAAGAGAAGTCGCCGGTGAAAGAGAAAGTTTTGGAGAGAGACAGAGCAGGTCGTTTCTGATTCCTGCAGTGCCTGGGATACGCTACTCTAAATGGCGTATCTCGTGGATAGATAGGACCAAGTTTCCGCAAACAGGTATTTTGGTACATGGGAGTGTGATTTTAAGGCATTTAGGGCATTCTCTCAAGAATGTTCTTGCTTCAATTTTTTTTTTGTTAAATGATAATATTTATGCAATATTTTACGTAGGGAAATTAAAAAATCCCAAAAAAGTAAAATAAAAGTGGTGTTTGGTGTTTTTTAATTTATTGTTGTTTCTAATAATTTTGTTCTCAGAAACAAAAATAAAAATTTGTTTTTTCTAATCTTTATAATTATAGGTGTTTGGCCTAAAAATAATTTTTAGAAAATGGAAAATACAGTTTCATTTGATATAAATATAATGCCAAAAATATTATGATTCAACGTAATTAAATTATTATAATAGTGACCAAATAATACAAAAGTTATTTTGAACGATTTCTAGATTTTTAAATTAACTTTCAAGTGTGACATATCCCAGAGAGAGTTAAAGCAAAGGTTAGTGACTGCTCCAGTTTTAGCATTACCAAATGAGTGAGGGAACTTTGTGATATATAGTGATGCTTTTCAAAAAGATTGGGGAGTGTTTTGATTCAACATGATCGAGTAATTGCTTATGCCTCTAGACAATTGAAACCTCACGAGCAAAAGTATCTAACACATGACTTGGAGCTAGCCGCCATAGTTTCTCAATAAAGATATGGAGACATTATTTATATGGAGAAAAGTGTAAAATATTTACGTACCATAAAAGTTCAAAATACATTTTCACTCAAAAGGAATTGAATATGAGACAAAGAAGGTGGTTGCATTTGATCAAAGATTATGATTGTACCATCAATTATCATCCAGGAAGGACGAATGTAGTGGCAAATGCATTGAGCTGAAAAGAAAAGTTAAACATGTTTACAATGCCAAAAGAAATGTTTAAAGAATCTGAGAAATTGGAGATAGAAGTTCGAATTCCAGGTTCTGCTAGTGAAATGATGTACACCACGACCTTTCAACCAGAGTTATTAGAAAAGATCAATAAATGTCAGGAAGAAGTGATGAGTCAAGATATAATTAGATTGACATGAGAGGAGTTATATAGTCAAAAGGATGATAAAGGAATCTTAAGATTTTCCTCCAGAATTTGGGTTCCAATAATGACAGAGTTGAAGAATGAGATTTTACACGACGCACATAACTCCAAGGACTCAAAACACCCAGGATGTACCAAGATGTATAAGAATTTGAAAGAGAATTTTTGGTGGCTAGATATGAAAATAGGAATAGCAGAATAAGTCAGTAAGTGTTACACGTGTCAAAGAGCGAAAGCTGAACAAAAAATTGAAATAAAAAACTTATCTTAATTTTTTATCCCAGCCGAACTGATTTTTGGGTGTTGCGTTCCTGCTACCTTACTCTATTGCTTGTTATAAATCACGTTGGCTTCCTTTGGTTTCTTGTTTTTGATCGCTTTTGGTTTACAAGCCTCCTTCCTTTTTCTTATTTTCTTGTGGCCGCAATATTTTTTTTCCCATGAGCTAGCTAGTGAAGTAACCAAATCTTGTATCACGTATATTGCTTCTCAAATCTTGAACATCTTCATGATTCAGATTCTGCTTAGATCTGTTTTTAACCTTTTTGACTATCTAAACAATTTTTTCTTGGAAAACACAAAACACTAAAGTTGTAGATAACGAAAAGATCTTTTGGACAAAATATGGCTCATTAAAAACGAACTTATACGAATCAGGAATCAAATAAAATGTTTACTGATTGACTTCTCGATGTTGAAAAACGGGATCTGAATGTATTTTGTGATTTATAAAATAGATCGAAACGAAATATAATCTGAAAGAACTCCAAGAACGAAGTTGTAGGAAATTGAAAAATCTTTCCGAATTATAAAAAATCATCAAATTCCGACATGTATTGGATTTACTAAGAATTTAATAAGATAACTAATTTGTATGAACAGAATTCATTAGAAAACTTATCTTGATTCAGAATATAACCGCCTCCACCGTTTATCTCCTCCATTAAGCCGATTCAGATTCGTAGTAAATGTTGAGATTTTTTTATTATGTGAATTATTTAAAAAAATAATAAAATCCTCATTTGATTATTGTACCATTAATTTGCTAGATCAAAAATTGATGCATTGAAGAGTTTCTTTTTGACTTCAAATTCTTGTCTAGATTCAATGTATAACGGTAGAATAAATTTCTAGCTAGCATGGAGGAAGGCTTGTCTTCAGCTTTGTTATTAATTTACATGCTCCCCTCCCTCCTATAAATAGAGTCACATTCTTGTAGTTGGATACACAATTTTCTTTTTGTACTTAAACAACATTGCTATATTATTGTCCCACCATTTTTTTTCTCCTCGTATATTAGCCTGTCAGTTTTAAGCTATACAATCTACACACTTTTGATTTAACTACTACCAAGTTCTTGGCACGAAGTTCGAGGTTTTTTAACACTAACAAAACCACCATCTTTTGTCTGCTTATGGCTTTTACTATTTCGGTGGATTTTTTGTTTTATAAAACAAACCACATCTCATGGTCTTTCTTTCGGGTTCTTCATAATTTATCCGAGCAGTATATTAAAGGTGTAAATAGATTCGATAATTTATTGGTGCAAACAATTATCGTACGAGGTTTTTTGGGTTGTTTTATCCTAGGGACGACGTGGCAAAAGTGATTGTCATGCACTTAGGGACATAGCCGCAAAACGTCTTAAAGAAAGCGTGATCCGTGACTCATCCCAGAAAAATTCGGTAAACTTGTTCTTATTTTCAGTTTTTAATAATCGTAAAATATTTTTTGTGAAAAACCTTTTTTTTTCAAAAATATGTGTTTATTACATTTTCGCAAATAAATTTCCAACAATTTTAAGACGTTTCTGAATTCACGATTATTATATATCTGCTTGCCATGTCTACCGTCGATTTTTCTGGAAATATTGCATTTGATATTAATAAGCCTTTTCGGTTTGAGGGTGTGCATTTTAAGCGTTGGAAACAAAAAATGTTATTCTTTCTTACCATGCGTAAAGTAGCTTATGTTTTGTCGACTCCAAAACCTGTTATGCCTGCTCCCTCCACTACCATTACTACTACTACTACCGAGTCCTCTGAAACTGTGCCTCCCACTAATGTTGAACTTCCTAAGGGGATAGAGTCATGGGTAGAAAATGATTTCCTTTGTAAGAATTTTATCTTGAATGGCTTATCCGATAATTTGTATGACTACTATAATTCTGATAAGTCTGTGAAAGAAATCTGGGAAGCACTACAAAAGAAGTATGATACGGAGGAGGCTGGCGCCAAGAAGTATGCGGTAAGCCGCTATCTCAAGTTTCAAATGACCGATGACAAGTCGGTGGAGGAACAGTCACATGAGCTGCAGAAGATTGCACACAAGATCATCACCGAGGGGATGCCTCTAGATGAGCAATTTCAAGTAGCCGTGATTATAGACAAGTTGCCGCCAAGCTGGAAGGATTTCAAGAACATCCTAAGGCATAAGACTAAGGAATTATCCTTAGAGAGTCTTATTACTCGCCTCAGGATTGAAGAGGAAGCTCGTAAGCATGATCGGAAGGAGGAGGTGCTAGTTGTCTCCAACAACAAGCAAAGGAAGAACACTGGTGCGGGTCTGAAGCCTAAGGGAAAGAATTTCAAGAAGGTGAACCGCAATCCACAAGGAAGCTCTCAACCTCCGAAGACTCAGACAGCGCAACAACCACCCAAGAATGTAGCTGGAGCGTTCCACTGTTTCAATTGTGGAAAGCCAGGACATATGGCAAAGAAGTGCAGACTCAAGCGCCAAGCTCAACCACAAGTTAACAACACTGAAGAAGCCTTTGTAGCTATGATCACGGAGGTTAACCTTGTTGGTGGAGCTGATGGGTGGTGGGTAGACACCGGCGCCTCCCGCCATGTCTGCTATGATCGTACAATGTTCAAGACATATACGGATGCTGAGGATAAGAAGGTGCTGCTAGGAGACTCCCACACCACCAATGTTGCTGGAATTGGAAATGTGGAGCTCAAGTTTACCTCTGGAAAGACCCTACTACTGAAGGACGTCTTGCACACTCCAGAGATGCGAAAGAATTTGGTGTCTGGATTTTTACTTAATAAGGGAGGGTTTATCCAGACTATAGGTTCTGATTTGTACACCATTACTAAGAATGGTACTTTTGTGGGAAAAGGGTATGCCGTAGATGGAATGTTTAAGTTGAATGCTGAAGTTTTCCTCAAAAAAAAAAAAAAGTTGAATGCTGAAGTTAATAAAATTTCTATTTCCTCTTACATGCTGACTCATTTCAATACTTGGCATACTAGACTCTGTCACATTAATAAACGAAGCATAATAAATATGAGCAACCTTGGATTAATTCCTAAGTTGTCTATCTCTGATTTAGATAAATGTGAATATTGTAGTCAAGTGAAAATCACTAAGACTCCCCATAAGTCAGTAGTGATTAAAGAAATAGAACCATTAGATCTAATTCATTCTGATATATGTGAATTAGATGGAGTTTTAACTCGAAATGGTGAGAGATACTTTATCACATTTATCGATGATTGTTCTGACTATACTTTTGTTTATCTTATGAAAAACAAAAGTGACGCATTTGACATGTTTAAGTTATTTGCGACTAGAGTTGAAAATCAGTACAAGAAGAAAATCAAGAGACTTCGTAGTGATAGAGGAGCAGAGTACGAATCAAACTTATTTACCAAATATTATGACTCTCGTGGGATTATACATGAGAGAACTGCTCCTTATTCACCAGAAATGAATGGTAAAGCAGAAAGGAAAAACAGGACTCTTACGGAGTTAGTAGTTTCCATCATGCTTGGTTCTGGTGCTGCATCTCACTGGTGGGGAGAAATCATACTAACGGTTTGTCATGTACTCAATAGAGTACCGAAATCTAGAAGTATGATAACTCCCTATGAGATGCTTAAGCGAAGACAACCTGATACTTCCTACTTTAGGACTTGGGGTTGCCTAGCTTATGTTCGGATTCCTGATCCTAAGAGGCTTAAACTTGCGAGTAGAGCCTATGAGTGTGTATTTGTTGGATACGGCATTGATAGTATAACCTACAGATTCTTTGATTTAAATGCACGAGTTATTGTAGAATCAGTCAATGCTGATTTCTATGAAGACAAGTTTCCATTTAAATTGAGGAATAGTGGGGGTTGATAAGTGGATTTTATATCTACTTGGAACATTCTAAATCGGCTTAAATTGATTGTCTTGGACTCAAGTTTCTTGTAGTTTTGATGTGTTTTGCTTAGTTGTGCAGGTTTACGAGAATGTTGATTAAGGTGGATGCTTCTATAATTTTTTGGGAATTAATTGATTAAAATTCGGATTTTCTGGGAAGGCTGCGCAGCTTACACTGTTTTGGCCATATCTGGAGTTCTGTAAGTCCGTTTTCAGCGATCTTACTGCCCACGCGAAGCTTGAGAGATTTTCTACAACCTGGGATAGGAATCACGTGCAAGTAAAGTGCTGAATTAAATCGCGCGTGTATTCTTTGTGAAGCATGGCTGGGAAATTCCTGTTTTGCCCTTTTCAAGTTCTAATTATATTCCGGGCAGGTTTTAGCACCTTAATTAAATTCTAATTGTAATAGAAGATATTTTCTTGCTGGGCAAGAAATGTAGAGCTATAAAAACACATCTAAGCATTGTAATAGATAGACACATTATCATCGCATTATTATTGTAACTAGCTGAGATCTGCAAGGAAGAAAAGGAGAGAAGGATTCAACGCTCGTGACAAGCAAGGATCTAGATCTACTTCATCTTTTGTATACGTTGGATTATAGATTTGTTTTCTCAACTCTTAATTTTAATAATATTATTACCTCTTTCTTTCATATCTTGTTTTATATCATGTTTTCATCAAATCCCATGACGATGAACGGTTCAATTATGGGCTAATCGTTGTCGTGGGATCCTAGTGGATTTATCTATGTAGCTTAGTAGTTTGTATGCCTTAAAGATTTATGTGTGGTGAATGCTTGATATCCTTGTATGGTTGTGCTTATTGAATTTAGGTACGTCGCGAACATCTAATTTGTTAATCTCTTGCTAAACGAGAGTGGATCTTGAGATTTAGAACTTGCCATGCTAGCATAGGATAGGTTGATGTTGAACATCATGATTTGTGGCATGAATAGAGATATTATGCTATCCTATGTGATCTAAGTGGATAACTTGTGCTTCAACCTTTATGTTTTCAAATTCTATAGAGATATAGGGTCTAAACATAATAGGTGCCTATTCATCTTCTATCTATTTTGTGGATGTATGTGTAGATTGGTACTAGCATACCGAGAGGTAACTTTTACTCTTTTCGTGTTATCCGATCAGATATCAAAACCATCGCATGTTTTAATTAAAGGCTGCAACTCTAAGTGAAGTAGATGATGAAACTAGGATTCCATGTTTATTCTCATATAAGTAATTCGATTTTTATTTTTGTTAATTGTTTAATTCTTAGTTTTATAATTTGCAATTAGTTTAATTTAGATAAACATTCTCAAATTTGTTATTTTTCTTGGCAGTGAATTAAAACCATACATTGTTGCATAGGCATATTTACTGAATAGAACCATAACCAGATCTCTGTGGAACGAACTTTAATTGTATTACTTGTGACTACGTGCGCTTGCGTAAATTTTGCATAACAAGTTTTTGGTGCCGCTGCCGGGGATCATCGGTGTTTTATTTTAGTTTATGTGCTTGTCATCAGTGGTCGTTAGCGTTCACTGACTCGGATACTTACTTAGTTTGTTTGTTTCGTGGTGTTTCAGGTACTTAAGTTTGTATGCGAACACGCTTACAAGCTCGTTTGGAAGAACTGGCGGAAGACGATCTTGTAGAGAATAAAGAGAATAAGGAAGAGGAATCTGAAACTACAGTAGCAATGGCAGACGCAGCAGCAGCAGCTAAGGCTTTGAGGGAGTATTCTCAGCCGAAACTCAATGACATCCAGTCTAGCATTATTAGACCAGCTATTGCAGCGAACAATTTTGAGATCAAGTCTGGCACAATTCAGATGGTGCAGAATTCAGTTCAGTTTGGGGGTGCTTCTACGGAGGATGCCAACATGCATGTTCGGGACTTTATCGAAATCTGCGACACTTTCAAATGTAATGGTGTGACGGATGATGCTATCAGGTTGAGGCTTTTCCCATTCTCTCTGAGGGATAAGGCTAAGAGCTGGCTACACTCTTTGCCACCTGGTTCCATTACTACATGGGAAGATCTTGCTCAAAAGTTCCTTACTAAATTCTTCCCTATGGCGAAAACTGCAGCATTAAGGAACCAGTTGACTCAATTCCAACAGCAATCTGGCGAGACCTTGTGTGAGGCTTGGGAACGCTACAAGGAGATGCTACGCAAGTGTCCTCATCATGGCATGCCTGATTGGATGGTTATTAATGGGTTCTACAATGGGTTAGGAGCACAGTCTAGGCCCTTGCTAGATGCAGCATCAGGAGGAGCTCTGTGGGCAAAGAGCTATGATGAAGCTTATGATCTTATAGAGATGATGGCTGCTAATGAATATCAAAATCCAACCCAAAGCCAATTCAAGGCAAGGCAGCAGGAATTTTGGAAGTAGATACAGCTTCAATGATTACAGCTCAGTTGAAAGCTCTTGCTATGAAGGTGGATTCTCTTGCTAATTATGGAGTGCAGCAGGTGGCTAGTGTTTGTGAGTTATGTGCGGGCGCACATGAGACGAATCAGTGTGCTATCTCTTCTGAATCAGCACAGTTCGTGAGTAATTTCCAGAGACCTGCTGCACCAGTTCCAGCCACTTATCATCCTAATAATCGGAATCATCCCAATTTCAGCTGGAGCAATAATCAAAATACTCAACAATCTTATCAGCAAGCGAAGCCATTCAATCAAGGTTATCAACAGCCTTATGCTCCAAGGGCACCATATCAACCTCCTGGATTTCAGCAGCAACAACCTCAGGTTCAGGTGGGGCAATCTTCGAATGAAAAATCAGAGATAGATGATTTGAGGATGATGGTAAAGAATCTGCAAGCTTCTCAAAAGATCTTCGAGAGCCAGCTGGGACAGATTGCAAGTGCCTTACTTAGCAGACCACAAGGAACTCTTCCTAGTGATACAGAGACTAATCCAGGTAGGAGAGACAACAAAGAACAGGTGAAAGCTGTGACATTGAGATCGGGAAAGGTTACATCGGATCCTAAATCAGCCGCTAAGGAAGATGAAGAAGTGCAGAATCAGCAAGTGGAAAATTCTGTAGTGCCCGAAATTGAGAAATCTGACTTAGTAGCTGATGAGCTAGATGGTGAAGTAGAGAAGAGCAAGGAACCTGTTAAAGCTTCTCCGGAGCAGTCTGCAAAGAATACTCAGATCTATCCTCCTCCATATCCTAGAAGACTCCAGAAGCAGAATTTGGACAAGAAATTTGCTAAGTTCTTAGAGGTGTTCAAAAAGTTGCAGATTAATATTCCTTTTGCGGAAGCTCTTGAACAGATGCCGAGCTATGCCAAGTTCATGAAGGGTATTCTTTCTCGTAAATTGAAGCTCGATGAATTAGAGACCGTTGCTCTAACGGAGGAGTGTAGTGCCGTTCTGCAACAGAAGTTGCCACCAAAGCTTAAAGATCCGGGAAGTTTCACCATCCCTTGTACTATTGGCAATCTTTCTTTCAGCAAGTGCTTGTGTGATTTGGGAGCTAGCATCAATCTTATGCCCTTGTCAGTCTACATGCAACTTGGTCTACCGGAGCCAAAGCCAACTAACATCTCTTTGCAGTTGGCTGATCGATCTATCACATATCCTAGAGGCATAGTAGAGGACGTTTTGGTGAAAGTTGATAAACTCATATTTCCTGCTGATTTTGTGATCTTGGATTTCGAAGAAGATAAGAAGATTCCCATAATCTTGGGAAGACCGTTCTTGGCTACAGGAAAGACTTTGATTGATGTGCAGAAAGGGGAACTCACCATGAGGGTGCAAGATCAGAATGTCACTTTTAACGTGTTCAATGCAATGAAATTTCCCTCAGATGAAGAAGAATGCTTGAAGGTGGATCTTGTTGATTCTGCAGTTACTATGGAGCTTGGGCAATTGTTAAAGTCTGATTCTTTGGAAAAGGTTCTAGTTGGTGATTCTGATTTTGAAGAAGAAGATATAGCCGAGCAATTACAACAGTTAAATTCAGCTCCGTGGAGAAGGAGAGTTGACATGCCTTTTGAATCTCTTGGGTTAGCAGAGTTGAAAAATTCTGAGGGGCGTCTCAAACCATCTATTGAGGAAGCTCCTACACTTGAACTCAAACCACTTCCTGAGCACTTGAGGTATGCTTTTCTTGGTGATGCATCTACATTACCTATTATTATTGCTTCTAACTTGTCAGCTAGTGCGGAAGAAAAGCTCTTGCGAATTTTGAGGGAGTTCAAGTCAGCAATTGGTTGGACCATAGCAGATATCAAGGGAATCAGTCCTTCTTATTGCATGCATAAAATTCTGCTAGAGGAAGGAGCTAAGCCTACTGTTGAACATCAGCGACGACTCAATCCTATTATGAAAGAGGTGGTGAAGAAGGAAATTCTAAAGTGGTTAGATGCTGGTATTATCTATCCTATCTCAGACAGTTCTTGGGTGAGTCCAGTTCAATGTGTGCCAAAGAAAGGAGGCATGACAGTTGTTGCTAATGAGAAGAATGAGCTCATCCCTACTCGGACAGTTACGGGGTGGAGAGTTTGCATGGACTATCGGAAGCTCAACAAAGCCACGAGAAAAGACCACTTTCCTCTTCCATTCATTGATCAGATGTTAGACAGGTTGGCTGGTCACGAGTATTATTGTTTGCTTGATGGCTATTCTGGTTATAATCAAATTTGCATTGCTCCGGAAGATCAAGAGAAGACCACATTCACATGTCCTTTTGGCACTTTTGCTTTTCGTCGAGTTTCTTTTGGACTTTGTGGTGCTCCTGCTACTTTTCAAAGGTGTATGATGGCTATTTTCTCAGATATGATTGGCACTAATGTGGAGGTTTTTATGGATGACTTCTCAGTTTTTGGTACTTCATATGACGAGTGCTTGCATAATCTTGGCTTGGTATTGAAACGTTGTGTGGAGACTAATTTGGTTCTTAATTGGGAGAAGTGTCACTTTATGGTGCAAGAAGGAATTATTCTTGGGCATAAGGTATCTAGAAAGGGGCTTGAAGTGGATAGGGCTAAGGTGGAGACAATCGAAAATCTTCCTCCACCTATCTCTGTTAAAGGAATTCGCAGTTTTCTTGGTCATGCGGGATTCTATCGGCGATTCATTCAAGACTTCTCGAAAATCTCTAAACCTTTGTGTAACCTGCTGGAGAAGGATGTTCCTTTTAAGTTTGATGATGAGTGCCTTGCGGCTTTTGAGCTTTTGAAGAAGAAACTGACCACTACACCAGTCATTACCGCACCTAATTGGGAGGAACCTTTCGAGCTTATGTGTGATGCTAGTGACTATGCTGTTGGAGCTGTACTTGGGCAAAGGAAGGACAAAATTTTTCATGTGGTTTACTATGCTAGTAAAACCCTCAATGATGCTCAGCTTAACTACACCACTACGGAGAAGGAGTTGCTAGCAGTTGTCTATGCTTTCGAGAAATTCAGATCTTATTTGCTTGGTACGAAGGTGATTGTGTACACGGATCATGCTGCTATTCGATATCTCATGTCGAAGAAGGATTCAAAGCCTAGATTGATTCGTTGGGTGTTGTTATTGCAAGAATTTGATGTGGAGATCAAGGATAGGAAGGGCACGGAAAACCAGGTGGCTGACCATTTGTCACGTTTGGAGGACCACGGTAAGGATTCACATGCTAAATCTCTTATTAATGAATCTTTTCCAGATGAGCAACTTTTTGGGGTGCAAGGTGAAGAGCCATGGTTTGCAGATTATGTGAACTATCTTGTTAGTAATGTCATCCCTCCGGAATTCTCTTATGCTCAAAAGAAGAAGTTTTTACATGATGTGAAGTGGTACCGTTGGGACGAGCCTTTCTTGTTCAAGCTTGGTGTGGATCAGATTTTGAGGAGGTGCATTCCTTATAGTGAGACGGAGAGTATTCTGCATGATTGCCATTCTACCACATATGGAGGCCATTATGGTGGTGATAAAACAGCTCAGAAAGTACTTCAAGCGGGATTCTATTGGCCGACTCTGTTTAAAGATTCTCACAGGTTCGTGATGAGTTGTGATCGATGTCAAAGGGTTGGTAATATCTCTAGGAGGAATGAGATGCCTCTGAATACTATCCTTGAAGTTGAGATTTTTGATGTGTGGGGAATTGATTTCATGGGGCCGTTTGTTTCGTCTTGCAACAATCAGTACATCTTGCTAGCTGTGGATTATGTGTCTAAATGGGTTGAGGTGAAAGCATTACCGACCAATGATGCTAAGGTAGTGCTGAATTTTCTTCACAAGCAGATTTTCACGCGTTTTGGAACTCCACGAGCTATAATCAGTGATGAGGGGACACACTTCTGTAATCGTCAATTTACTGCGTTGATGGCAAAATATAATGTGACGCATCGTGTTGCCACTGCTTATCATCCCCAAACTAATGGTCAAGCGGAGGTTTCTAATCGTGAAATCAAAAGAATTCTCGAGAAAGTGGTGAATCCATCTCGTAAGGATTGGTCATTGAAGTTAGACGAGGCGGTTTGGGCGTACAGAACTGCTTACAAGACACCCCTAGGTATGTCTCCTTATCAGTTGGTATTTGGTAAGGCATGTCATTTGCCGGCCGAGCTAGAGCACAAGGCCTATTGGGCGTTGAAGAAATTGAATTTGGATATTTCGGCTGCGGGTGAGAAACGTCTACTTTAGTTAAATGAGCTTGAAGAATTTCGTGAACAGGCTTATGAGAATGCGAAAATGTACAAGGAGAAGGTTAAGAGGTGGCATGATAGGAAGTTGGTGCATAAATCATTTGTGTCGGGTCAACAGGTGTTACTTTATAATTCTCGTCTTAAACTTTTTCCGGGTAAGCTCAAATCAAAGTGGTCGGGTCCGTTTACAGTCAAGGAAATATTTCCTAGTGGAGCAGTGGAGATATTTAGAGGTTCTATTGATGATTCTTTCAAGGTGAATGGACATAGACTTAAGCCTTATTTTGGTGGTATGGTAAACCGTGAGAAGGTTGCCGCTGTTTTATCTCGTTCGTGATTTTTCGGAAGAATGTCAAGCTAATGACATTAAACGAGCGCTTCATGGGAGGCAACCCATGCATTAAAAAAAAAATCGAATTTTGAGCAAATTGCAGGTCAGTAACGCAACTTGCGTATGCGTTTCTGGATTGGAGGCAAGTTGCGCCCCTAACACGCAACTTGCGTATGCGTTTCTGGAATGGAAGTAGCTTGCCCCCCTGAGGCGCAAGTTGCATTAGCGCGTCTGGAAGCAGGGCAGGTTGCCCCTCACTCAGTCAACTGGCGCGTGATACAGAATGGTCAGAATTTTTTTTTTTTTAGCGCCTATCACTGTTTGTCCGTGAGTTGTTGTGTTTAAATATAAAAAAAAATAATCTTTCACCCCAATTCTTTTTATACTCCCATCTTTTCCCCTAAATCTTTTCCTATTTTAATTCCAAAACCCCTCATCTCTCCTAAAAAATTTCAAATTCCTATTTCTTTTCTAATTCTTTTTCTTTTATCCATTAAATATTTTTTCTATCCTATATCAAATTCCAATTTCCACCCAAATTTTTTCCTTTTCACATTAAAATTCTTATATTCATCCTATCACTCCATGGCCTATATATACCCATACATACACACCCAATTCATTATCTACCTCCTCTACATCTCTTAAAAATTCAAGTTTGGGGGAAAATTAATACAAGTTCACCTCTTTGATTCGTAGTGGGATTCCTTTTCTCTATTTTATTTTATTACGAATTTGTGTTCTTGTAAATTGGGGTTTTTGTATTATTCTTGTTACGTGGGTATTTTTGGTGTGATTTGGCTTGGTAGTTTTTGGTGGTATTATTGTTGAGTGGGGTTTTGATTATTATGGTGCCTAAGCGAATGAGGGGTGGTTCTATTAGGGTGGAGAGATTTTCTTCTCCGGATGCGGAGGTTGAGTATAATAGGTTGTTGTCAAGGTCGGTGGCAAAAGAAAGGGGGTTTTTACCAACTCGTCATTATGGGTTGGTTGATGTGATTTGTGAGTTACGTTGGGGAGAGATTTGTAAGGCACCTGCTCCAGTTCCGGTGAATGTTGTTAGGGAATTTTATGCTAATGCTAAAGGTGAGCTGGATGAGGTGTGCATGGTTCGAGGTAAACAGGTGGATTATAGTATTGATGCTATTCGTGCAATTTTGGGCCAACCACCGAAGCTTGTGGGGGATGAAGATTGGGCAAGGAAGACTAGTAAGGATGTGGATTTGGAGGCAATTGTTCGTGAGTTATGTGTTCCTGGTACAGTTTGGAAGTATAAATTGGGAACCACTGAGCCGGTTAATTTTCTGTCTTCTGCTATGAATAAATTTGCACGTGCATGGTATGCATTCCTTTGTGCGAATATTATGCCTACTTCTCATATAGGTGAGGTCACAGTTGATAGAGTGGTTCTTCTTTGGGGCATTCTAAAGGGGAAGTACATTGATGTAGCCTATATTGTTCATCAGAATATTCTACGGTTTTTAAAGTCTCATGGGCTATCATCGATGCCCCATGCTTCTGTTATAGCTGGTTTATGTAAGGATAGTGGTGTTATCTGGGGTGCGGATGAGGAGTTGCAGTCACCTTTGCCGTCCATTACTGATGTGTCTATTGATCGAATGCCTGACTGGCAAGGTGGGGTTCCACATCCGAGGGGGCTTGGTTATATTGTTGATGATGTTGGTGCTAGTGGTCATGGAGCGGGCGCTCAGCCACAGGATTCGAAAGAACCGAGAGTTTTGGAGGCCCACTTTAGGCGTTTGTATAGGCGGATGGATGCTATACATGCTTGTAACAGGGAGTATGCTCAAGATATGGCTACAGCTTTGCGAGATGCGGGTATTCAGGCAAGGTGGCCAGTCTATGGAGCTCGAACGCAGTATCCACCGCCAGATTCTGATTCCTCCGAAGAGGAGGACGAGTAGGTATGTTTTCTGCTATCCCTTGTATTTACTTCCATTCAATGCGGACATTGAATATTTTAAGTTTGGGGGTGGTTTGAGGGATTAGTAGTTATTGTTGTATTATTTTAAGCATGTTTATAATTTTGTTGGAATTGAGTGATACACTTACCCTTGTTTTTGAGTGAATATTCTTTTGTGAGTGGATTGTGAGTGTTTGCTTGTTCTTGCGTATGAGATCCCGAGTGTTGTCTCAAAGATGTGCTCTTGTAGGCTTAGCATGTTTACTAACTTATTCTTACACTTGACATGGGCTTGTGAGAACTTATGCATGTTCATTGAGTAGACTATGTGAATACTTGCACTTTCGACACCAAGACATTGCGTATTTGCTTTGATTCTTAAGTTGATATGGCATGAGAGGATTTGAAGGTATGGTAGATTAGATTATTTGCATTTGCATATTAGTTGCATTCATGCATTGCATTGCATTAGGTTAAATGGATTTTGTGGGTACATTCGCTATAGGCCCTCACGAGACCTTACTCGTCCTCTAGGGCTGCCTAGGGATTTAAAGGGCTTGTTGCATATGCCAAATGCAACCGTGATCACCTACGGAAGTGGTACTAGTTAGTTAGTTAGTTATAATTGTTTATGCTTGAGGACAAGTATCGGTTTAAGTTTGGGGGTGTGATAAGTGGATTTTATATCTACTTGGAACATTCTAAATCGGCTTAAATTGATTGTCTTGGACTAAAGTTTCTTGTAGTTTTGATGTGTTTTGCTTAGTTGTGCAGGTTTACGAGAATGTTTATTAAGGTGGATGCTTCTATAATTTTTTGGGAATTAATTGATTAAAATTCGGATTTTCTGGGAAGGCTGCGCAGCTTACACTGTTTTGGCCATATCTGGAGTTCTGTAAGTCCGTTTTCAGCGATCTTACTGTCCACGCGAAGCTTGAGAGATTTTCTACAACCTGGGATAGGAATCACGTGCAAGTAAAGTGCTGAATTAAATCGCGCGTGTATTCTTTGTGAAGCATGGCTGGGAAATTCCTGTTTTGCCCTTTTCAAGTTCTAATTATATTCCGGGCAGGTTTTAGCACCTTAATTAAATTCTAATTGTAATAGAAGATATTTTCTTTCTGGGCAAGAAATATAGAGCCTATAAAAACACATCTAAGCATTGTAATAGATAGACACATTATCATCGCATTATTATTGTAACTAGCTGAGATCTGCAAGGGAGAAAAGGAGAGAAGGATTCAACGCTCGTGACAAGCAAGGATCTAGATCTACTTCATCTTTTGTATACGTTGGATTATAGATTTGTTTTCTCAACTCTTAATTTTAATAATATTATTACCTCTTTCTTTCATATCTTGTTTTATATCATGTTTTCATCAAATCCCATGACGATGAACGGTTCAATTATGGGCTAATCGTTGTCGTGGGATCCTAGTGGATTTATCTATGTAGCTTAGTAGTTTGTATGCCTTAAAGATTTATGTGTGGTGAATGCTTGATATCCTTGTATGGTTGTGCTTATTGAATTTAGGTGCGTCGCGAACATCTAATTTGTTAATCTCTTGCTAAACGAGAGTGGATCTTGAGATTTAGAACTTGCCATGCTAGCATAGGATAGGTTGATGTTGAACATCATGATTTGTGGCATGAATAGAGATATTATGCTACCCTATGTGATCTAAGTGGATAACTTGTGCTTCAACCTTTATGTTTTCAAATTCTATAGAGATATAGGGTCTAAACATAATAGGTGCCTATTCATCTTCTATCTATTTTGTGGATGTATGTGTAGATTGGTACTAGTATACCGAGAGGTAACTTTTACTCTTTTCGTGTTATCCGATCAGATATCAAAACCATCGCATGTTTTAATTAAAGGCTGCAACTCTAAGTGAAGTAGATGATGAAACTAGGATTCCATGTTTATTCTCATATAAGTAATTCGATTTTTATTCTTGTTAATTGTTTAATTCTTAGTTTTATAATTTGCAATTAGTTTAATTTAGATAAACATTCTCAAATTTGTTATTTTTCTTGGCAGTGAATTAAAACCATACATTGTTGCATAGGCATATTTACTGAATAGAACCATAACCAGATCTCTGTGGAACGAACTTTAATTGTATTACTTGTGACTACGTGCGCTTGCGTAAATTTTGCATAACAGGGGTGCGTCAACGAGTATTACTCCTCGTTTAAAGGAGAAAGAACACACCGAGGATTTGGAAATCGAACCGAGAAGGAGCAAGAGAGCTAGAGTAGCCAAAGATTTTGGTCCCGACTTCTACTCTTATAATCTTAAGGAAGATCCTACCAATTTTAAAGAAGCCCTGTCTTCTTTAGATGTCGATCTTTGGCAAGAAGCCATTAATGATGAGATGGATTCTTTGGAATCCAATAAGACTTTGCATTTGGTTGATTTACCTCATGGCTGTAAGTCAATAGGATGTAGATGGGTCTTTAAGAAGAAGTTAAGACCTGATGGTACTGTTGAAAGGTATAAGGCTCGACTAGTAGCCAAAGGCTTTAAACAGAGGGAAAACGTGGATTTCTTCGACACGTTTTCACCAATCTCTAGGATGACGTCCATCAGAGTTTTGATTTCTATAGCTGCCATCCATAATCTAGTGATTCACCAAATGGATGTGTAGACTGCCTTCTTAAATGGTGAACTAGAGGAGGAAATATACATGGATCAACCTGAGGGTTTCGTGATCCATGGGCAGGAAAAGAAGGTGTGCAAGCTAGATAAGACTATATATGGGCTTAAGCAATCACCTACCTTGTGGCATGAAAAGTTTGACCACGTTATCATGACAGATGACTTTAAAGTCAATGAAAGTGACAAATGCATTTACTACAAATTCGAAAATGGTATTTGTACTATTGTCTGCATATATGTAGATGACTTGCTGATATTTGGTTCAAATATTCATGCAGTAAATAAAGTGAAATCATTGTTGAATGCCAACTTTGATATGAAAGATCTTGGATAAGCAAGTGTAATCCTTGGTATCAAGATTACTAGGTCAGAAAAGGGACTTTCTTTAGACCAATCTCGAAATGTTGAGAAGATCTTAAAGAAATACAATTACTTTGACTGTAATCCTGCTAGTACACCATATGATCCTAGTGTTAAGCTGTTTAAAAATGAAGATCATGGTGTAAGACAACAAGAATATGCAAGTATCATTGGCAGCCTTAGATATGCTGCTGATGCCACTAGACCCGACATAGCATATGTCGTGGGATTGTTGGGCAGGTTTACCAGTAGACCTAGAATGGAGCATTGGTATGCTATTGAGAGGGTCATGAGATACCTCAAGAAAACTATGAACCTTGGATTACACTATGGTAAGTTTCCCGCTGTCCTTGAAGGATACAGTGATGCTGATTGGAATACCTTGTCAGAAGACTCCAAGGCAACAAGTAGCTATATTTTTAGTATAGCTGGGGGTACTGTTTCTTGGAAATCAAAGAAATAGACTATTTTAGCTGAGTCCACTATGGAAGCAGAGTTGATAGCACTAGCCATAGCTAGTGAAGAGGCAAGTTGGTTAAAAAACTTGCTAGCTGAGATCCCTTTATGGGAAAGACCGATTCCATCTGTATTGATCCATTGCGATAGTACCGCGGCTATCGATAAGGTTCAGAACCGTTATTTTAAAGGTAAGAAACGACACATACGTCGTAAGCACATCACTGTCAGAGAGTATCTCTCTAAAGGAGCTGTTAGAGTGGATCACATAAGATCAGAAGATAATTTGGCAGATCCTTTGACGAAAGGATTAGCCAGAGAGAAAGTCCATAAAACTTCGGTTACTATGGGACTATTGCCCGTAGAGAGTAGTCACTCGTGATGGTAACCCAACCTAAATGACTGGAGATCCCAAGAAATAGGTTCAATGTGGTAATAACAAGCCATGAAGTGATATGCGAAGAACATGCATTTTTATGCTAATAGAGCATGTTTCCTGAAATGGTGAGAGGTTGAGTTATTTAATACTCTTAATGAGCTCTATACTCTATTTGGAGGGAGTACCTAACTTCAGGAGTACTCTTGATAGACTCACCGATGTGAATGTAGAAATGGGGGCCGCTTCTTATGAAATTTTTGGGCATAAATTTCTAGAGCATTCACATACTGGGATAGACGTGCATGGCCTTTAACGCACGGGCTAATTGACTACACCTTGAAAGATTGTGCGTGGTTTGATGCCTGGGATAGAGTTCAAAACTACGAGTCACTCTTGTTTAACTCGGGATCTTACTCACTATGCAAAGGTTCAAGTCTAACACACCTTTGTTTATGCGTGGTCTTATTTTTTCGAATACTGCTCAAATACATTCTTGTTTATTTTTTAAATATTCAAGTGGGGGATTGTTGAGATTTTTTTTTATTATGTGAATTATTTAAAAAAAATAATAAAATCCTCATTTGATTATTGTACCATTAATTTGCTAGATCAAAAATTGATGCATTGAAGAGTTTCTTTTTGACTTCAAATTCTTGTCTAGATTCAATGTATAACGGTAGAATAAATTTCTAGCTAGCATGGAGGAAGGCTTGTCTTCAGCTTTGTTATTAATTTACATGCTCCCCTCCCTCCTATAAATAGAGTCACATTCTTGTAGTTGGATACACAATTTTCTTTTTGTACTTAAACAACATTGCTATATTATTGTCCCACCATTTTTTTTCTCCTCGTATATTAGCCTGTCAATTTTAAGCTATACAATCTACACACTTTTGATTTAACTACTACAAAGTTCTTGGCACGAAGTTCGAGGTTTTTTAACACTAACAAAACCACCATCTTTTGTCTGCTTGTGGCTTTTACTATTTCGGTGGATTTTTTGTTTTATAAAACAAACCACATCTCATGGTCTTTCTTTCGGGTTCTTCATAATTTATCCGAGCAGTATATTAAAGGTGTAAATAGATTCGATAATTTATTGGTGCAAACAATTATCGTACGAGGTTTTTTGGGTTGTTTTATCCTAGGGACGACGTGGCAAAAGTGATTGTCATGCACTTAGGGACATAGCCGCGAAACGTCTTAAAGAAAGCGTGATCCGTGACTCATCCCAGAAAAATTCGGTAAACTTGTTCTTATTTTCAGATTTTAATAATCGTAAAATATATTTTGTGAAAAACCTTTTGTGTTTATTATATTTTCGCAAATAAATTTCCAACAGTAAACCCCATGCGTATTGTATCTGTATAGAGGAATTGATTGTCCTCCACAATAAAAAAATTATCCACTCCTTCTACATCAATTGTTAATGGATGAATTTGATGATAACAAATTTCGGAAGTTGCAGGAATAACGAAATTATGAAAATATGGGAATTTGGGACTTTGAATGTTTGGAGCTGGATTTGAGAGATGTTTCGACTTGTTAGATGTGTCGGATACTTTTTATGCATACCCTATATTTTATATGGAGTAGGAATCAAGCCAACGTAGTTTGTTAAGGATTCGGTTTTTAATCCTCATGATTGTGATTGTCAAGGGATGTATTTGGAATTAGTACATTTTATATATTTAAATTTTATTCGCGTTGGGATACCTTCCGAAAAGGATATTGTTGTGAGATATTTTCTATAATTAATTGAAAATTATTTCTCGTTTCAGAAATAGGAAATAATTAACTTGCAAATTAAATTAATTAATATTATATTTATATTAAAAAATTTGGGAAATAATTGAGCTAACCGAAAATGACAAAGATCTAATTTTTGTAAAGCCTACATGAGAATGACAATTATACAATTTTGTTTTTGTCAATTACGTTAACCGTTTCAAATATAAAACCAAAAAATGCAGTAAACATAGATGTGCTCAAACCATTTTTTAATAAAAAGTATGCAAGATTATAAATTTATTAAAGTTGTGAATGCATGCAGAAACTTCTGGTTTCTAGTGTCTTGCTCTCGCAAGAACCGATGTTTTAATGATTAAAACTATAGCATCAATTGTTTGAAAAAAACTGATTAGAAATAATTAAAATCTTGCTAGAAACATGGGTTTCCAGTTAATAAAATTACATTTTTTTCCAACGGAGAAAGAAGATAGTAGCTCCACTAGCAAGTGGCAACCAGGGGACAAGGCCACGGTGAATCTGGAGCCCTTCTTCTCAGTTCTCACCCAAAAGGATAATAACAAAAGACAAGGAACAAGCAAGGACATCGTCTTAAGATATATCCCTCACAAGCTCCACTTAGTACTAGCTAATTGCTACAATTCCATGCAATTTCTAATTACTATTTGCACATTCGAATTCCGTAATTCAGTTCCAGAATCATGACCATTATGCTTCTCTAACCCCACAAGAACCCGAGCATTGTGAACACGATGGCAACGAATAGCCAGAAGATGCTTAAATTCTGTCGAAGTGTAAGCCCAGAGTGACTATCATCAGTGTTAATGCCAACTCCTGAAGGGCCTAACCCTGAGCCAGCACCACCTAAGACACCGTTTCCAGGCGTGGTCACGTAGGGAGAACCACCGAGAGGGGTTGTTGTAGTGCTGGCTGGTGAGTTAATTGTAGGTGTATTGGTGTTTGTCCCCGTGCTTGTAGTAGCACTGGCTCCCAAGGAGGCATTAAAATAGAGTAGCAAAAATACATTCAGTACAACATATGATGCTCTACGAATATATATCGAATGCTGAACATATGCTATCAACTTTATTGCAAACGCGATCTGAATAATAAGATCAAGATTCATATGCCATGACAATGCGTATATGAATGACAAGTTGACAACATATAAAACATATATCAAACTCGGTAGGATTTGAGCAGGATTTATCTTGGATAAAATCAAATGCCTAATAATATCAAATGTTCCGATACTCTTCTCTTCAAAAACTTAAATTATTACACCATCTTAAAGCAATATCTCTCGAACAAAATCAATATAATGCACTCGGAACAGAATAACTAAGTCTTGAACTATATATATCGCTTATATAAATAATTTAGAGGCACAACACATCGTTACATAAAGGGAAATGTTATTTCCAGAGCACTTTTTTAATTTCCAGAGCTATGTGTCGCCTATTGTATTAGAATATGCTACATATTGTGAATTTAGGGGGAATATGCAACACATATTGCTCTGGAAATAAAAAAAATGCTCTGGAAATAACATTTCCCTTACATAAAACATTTCATTTCAAATATCATCATAAGCAATATCCAGCCAATGGTCCTGAATCACCCTTCACAAACACATATGCTGGACAATATCTACATGCCACTAACCAGAGTGGAGAACTTTATTTATTTTGGCTTAATGTTGAGAACAACTTTGATCATTAGTGGGGACATTAAAAATCAAGGGGGTTGTGTTAGTGTACCTAGTTTTTGTTGTCTCCATTTTAGCACTATTTTTAATTTACCTTCAGGTACAGAGAGCCTAGGATGCCTTGCATACCTCCTTTCTTGTCTCTTGATAATATCAAACAATTATGATTAAAATAATTGTACCATCTATCAAAAAGTGGGATGGTACATGTACTGATGTGCTATTTTACCATTAATAATGACTAATCAGTCCATGGCAGTCACAATTACAGAAAAGAAGCTCTCTCCCCTATGCAAATCTTTGTAAGGGGTCGTTTGACATAACTTAAAAAAAGTAACTTATTAGTTTAAGTTAATAAGTTAATTATAAATGATAAGTAAATCAGAACTTATAAGTTAATAAAGTGTTTGGTAAATCAGAAATTATAAGTCTACTGTAGAACACATATTTTATATATAATTTTCCTAAATCGCGTCGAAATATAGCACATATGGTATGCAAAATGATCGTTGAGAGATGGAGAAAAATATGGTAAAGTTATATTTGAAAAAAATATCGCCAATTGACGGGAAAAATTAAATTACAAACGGAGGGGATTAGGGAATAGTACAAATAAGTTATAACTTGGAAAAATGTTGGGACTTCCTAACTTTGAACTTATGAACTTATAAGATCATAAGTCATTAAAATAAGTTGGAAGACAAACACTTTGTAATAAGCTGGACCGGACTTAAAGTTCAAATAAGCTACTTATAAAGTGTGCCAAACAGGCGGTAACTTGAAATCCGAGTCTCCGGGCATACATTAAAAAATGAGCTATCAAATTTTGATTAATTCCTATTTATTACTCCCTCCGTCCCACTGAGTTCTTCCCGTTTGATTTGGATACGGAGACCAAGAAAATGTATAAAAAATGATTAAAGTTAGATGAAAAGTGGGTAAAGTGGTGGGACCTATCAATATTTAATAATAGATTTGAGATAGTGGAGGAAAGTAGTGAGTGTAATAGTGTTTTATATTATAGATTTTAGATAGTGGAGGAAAGTTAGTAGATGTAATAGTGTTTTTATTATTAAAATTTTACTATTTTTGAAATGGGTAGAAATGATGGGACATCCCAAAATAATAAGTGGGTAGAAATGAAAAATAGTAAGTGGGTATAAATGAATGGAACAGAGGGAGTAATGATAATGAATCCTCTATATGCACAAAAAATCTTACTAATAAAAAGAAAGAAAAATGCTAAAGACCCCAAATTTGATCCCAAAAAAATTCCCAAATTCCATGTGTCATCTTTTAATTGGTCATATCATAATGGGCCCCCCTGGATTCACATTAATCTCCCCAATTAAAATTGTCCAATTTGCCAAGTCACCTATGCCATGTCATTTGGGAACTTTTTTGGGGACTCAATTTGGGGTCCCTAGCACTACTCAAAAAGAAATAACCTCATAAAAATACCAACAAAGTAAATAATTAATGTGTGCCCTTGCACACACATTAGAAAAATCCATGTTTATAACAGTAGCATGAAAGTCTAATTATGCAAGTAGCTCCAAAAAAAACACCTTTAATGGATGAACTAGACCAAAGTATTGAATATGCTCTCAAGAAAGGCAAAAAGCTACATCAATTTTTCAAACAACATGACCATATATTAATCAAATGATAGATACCCATACGGCCATACTAATATAAAGTAAGTGTTTTGAGGGGAAAAGTGACAAGAACCCTTAAACAAAGGAATCTAGTGTTCAGCTTTAGACCAGATTATGGGTGAGAGTATAAAATAGATTAATAAAGCCATTACTCATACTCAAGTTTCAAAAAGCACAAACTCTCTTCATTTTGAGTTTTTGAAAGTTGATACATAAATAAACAAGGGAAAATCTTTTAACTGGGTTTTGAAATGGTAAATCTAATGTACGCATTTTCATATACGTATATAATGGAAAAAATAAAATAGGACCACAGAAGAAATGTACCTGGCACTAGAAGGATAGACACAACCAGTAATACCTGCAAAAAAAAATTAAAAATAAAAAAAATCCAAGTTTTTAGAATATATGAATATATTATATCTGTGAAAAAATTTTATGAAACGAGCATTTTCAAGAATGTTGTGGATGGTGGAGGGGGGCTCACTGGGGTCAGAAGTGACAACAGTGCCAGCACCAGCAAAATCACAAGTGCCAGGAGCTTGGCCTTTTCTTTGGAAAAAGCTGTTGACAGCATAATTGCAGTGAGCCAAGACAGTGTTTGGGTTGAAACAAGGTCCATTTTGATGTATGGGGTTGCAGTCTGCTCCAGTTCCACATGCATAGTCTAGTGTCTTTTGAAGTACTGACTCACTCTGTCCCTGTTTGCAAACACACCAATTTGCACCTACAATATACATATATCAAAGTTCCCAATTTTCACTACAGTTCTTGTGAATTTTAGTAAGAGGGTACATATTAGAAGTATAGAGCACATCTCTCTCTCTCTCTCTCTCTGTGTGTGTGTTTTAAAGATTTCACTTGTTTGAGCCAAGAAAGTGAAACAATAGGTGGGATCAAAGCTCTGCAATTGTTAATAAAAATATTGTCAAGAATTTAGAAAAAGTGAAAGCTATACACTGGCATCCTTACTATAAAAAGTGGAAAGAAAGATAAAAAGTAATGGGTGACTGAATCAACTGCAATGTAACAAGTTATATAAGTATAAACTGCAATGTAAAGAACGTGTAGGCAAGATTTAAGAACATTTGAGAACAGAACAACTTAAAAGTAGTGGCACAATTAAAATGTGAAAACAAATCTTGAGTTGTTCAAGTCAAGTTGGGTGGATTTATCAAGGAAAAAAGTTGGTAAGAAAATATAAAGGAGCTTACTTGCATGCCCAGCCATAACCAAGAGAAGCATCAAAGACACTAAACGAGCCATTACTGAACAAGTGAAGAAAAATAAGAAGATAGAGTGTTTATAAACTATAATTATCTTTGGTGAAGCAAAATGTATGTGGGAAAGAGTGATAGAGCATTGGAGTGTATATGTTTGGGCAAAAGTACAGTGATATAATCATGTAAAGGAGCAAGGACTGTGATAATGAGATGGTGGTAGGGTGGCACTGGCCCAGTATTGCCTGTTGTGGGCTATTCATTCATGTCTAGTGACTAGTATATTGTTTGCAAACTTGCATCTTCGCCTCTGTAGTTTTGGAATAGTTATTTAGATTTATGAGTGGTTCGGACTACTACGTAATCTATACTATATTATAATAAGTAAAACATGGTATAATTTGTAGTTGGTTACCCCTTTTTTGGTTATCCACATTTTTGGTTATCCCTCATTTATCACCGTTAGATCAGCAACTCAAGTAGATCATGACCGTTAGATATAACAATACTAAAAGTTGTTATATGCAGAGGTTCAAGGTTCGATTCCCGCCAATAACATATTAATTTATATTTAATACTAAAAATTATTATAATAAGCAAAAGAGGGTATAATTTGTAGTTGGTTACCCCTTTTTTGGTTATCCCCATTTTTGGTTATCCCTTATTTATCACCGTTAGATCAGCAACTCAAGTAGATCATGACCGTTAAATATAACAATACTAAAAGTTGTTATATGCAGAGGTTCAAGGTTCGATTCCCGCCAATATAATATTAATTTATATTTAATACTAAAAATTATTATATAAAAACATGTAATTTTCGAATCAATAACATATTTAAATTAATATTTATAATATTATATTATATTATAAATAAATTATAAAAAATTAAAAGTAACTCGTGCTTTGCACGGGCTATAAGCTAGTAGTAATAAAAAGAATCTAAAAAGTTTAGGATCAAAATTCACCCTTAAAGTTTGGTTGTAGTAGGGGTGTTCATGGGTTCACCTAGGCCATGTTTGTTTGAAGGGATTATAATCCCCAAATTATTACCTTATAAATCTCAAACGTAAGGGATTATAATCCCATGAATTCACATTTTGATCATTGTTTTAGTTCACTCCCATGAGATTATAATACCTTGTAAAAGAAGGTATTATAATCCCATAGAAATGAATCAAAAAGATGATAGCAATATACTTCCATGGGATTATAATCCTTTAAATTTAAGAAAGATAGTGTAATTTTCCAAGGATTATAATCCCCTAAAACAAACATGGCCCGTTCACCAACCAAACCGATCAAACTGATCCAACCCGACCCTTTTTTCGGCCGTTCAAACCGATAAAAAAAATCTGATACTTGATTGGGTTAGAAAATTTTCAAACCGATTTAAATGGGTTGGGTATGGGTTTTATATTTTTTCGGCCAACCCAACCCAACCCGATCTAATATATATTTTTTATTTTATAATTTAATATAATTTTATTTATAGATGTATGATTACATATGGCGTGTATGCATATGATTTACGATATAATTTACATTATTAAAATTATAACAATAATTAAATTAAATATTAACAATAAAATCCTAGGTTACACATAATTTAATCTATCTATTATCTATTATATATATAACTAGGTAACAAAGCCGCGCTACGCGCGGCACGAAAATATTTTTAAAAATTATTCACATAACATTATTGTTTGTTAAATTTTATTATTTGAAAGTTAATATGAAAAATTAAAAATTATGTGAAATGTAATTAAATTTGAATGTTTAAAAATTAAAAAGAGAAAAGAATTAGGTGAAAAAAAAACATGTTTCAGTTAAATTCTTGAATATTAATAATAATAATAATTTTAAAGATATTGACGAACCTATTTTATCGTATAGAAAATGCTTTTGAAATCCAATATTGACAAACATTTGCAAAGTTTGACATTGAATAAGTAAAAATAACATTTGTGAATCTTTTCTATTGTCGATGGCATCATAAAAGACGTGATTGCTTTATTTGTTATTAAATTATTTGTTAGTAAAATTGATTGTACGATGAAAAGAATTAGAATGTAAATGTGATGAGAGGTGTGATTGATTTCACTTGTCGATATATTTAGTTTTATGACGTAAAAAGCAAAATTCAAATGCATATTGTAAGTCATGCTTCATGTTTTTTTGGAGTGATCCGACACCCGTATCTCTACATTTAATTAGTTTTTCAGAGCATTTTATAAGAACTGTTTTGTTTGTAACATTAAAATTAAATTCATGGACACATCAAAGTGATACTCACATATTCTAATATTCTTTTATTAAATTTTATAATAAATTTGTACATATAATTGTTTTTAAAGTCGATGCTCGTTTTATAACACCCTTACTTAATGCTCAAAAAGTGAGAATTTGTTTAAAATAGCAAAAAACAACTCCTTAAACACCTTTTACTTTTTTCCATACCAAACTACAATGTCAACATAATTCTTATAATAAAAATTTGTAAATATTAAATATAACTAATTAACGATTTTAAACACCGTCTCCCATCTCATAACATACATGCATGATTAATTGATTAGTAATAGTATAAGAATGTGTTTAATTAGAATATTAATTTTTCCAATACAAAATAATCAAACAACGAATGGGTAATTTTTTTATTGATTTAATTGACGAAAAAAGGGTCCACTTGATTCAATTTAATCGAGTTGGTCACACCCCGTGTATAATTTGTTCAAGTATAAATGTAAATTCTACGATATTACTTTTATTTAAATTGTGGATGTTAATCGAAAAATATATATACTTATGTATCTTATCATGATTCTCACGATCATTGATTACGAATTTATCGAAAAGTTAAAATCGTCTATTAATTATTGCCAAAAAATTTGCAATGATTAGAAATGACGATAAAAATTATTTTATTTTATTGTTTTAACTTAAAATAATTGTATTTTTATATAAATCAATAATATTTTATAACAAAATAATAATAATAATAATAATAATGTTCTAATAAAATTGTTAAACTTTTATATTAAATATGAATTAAAGTGTATTTAATATATATTTAATAGGTATAATTAATTATTAATTAAATGCAAGAAAATTATTTTAATAAAAAATAAAAATGTAAAAATTCAAGAAAAATATTTTGAAGCTTCTGAGTGCAAGTCTCTCCAGTTTCCTGCTATTATAATAAATTTTTATATAAAAGTACTGTAATAGATAAATTAATTTCTATTATTCTTAAAAATTGATTGGTCTCTTATGAATATTCTATTAAAAATTAATTTAAAAATAATTTACATGAATTATTAATTGGAAAAATATTTTCATTATATATATCTAAAATTTTGATAATCTTAAAAACATATAAAAATAAAAATTACAATATGAACGTAATATTTACAATCAAAAGTTACAAATATTGAATACAACTTAATAACTTTTTTTAAAACCGACACCCCTCTCATAATATACATGTTCAATAATAGTTTAAGAATTTATTTAATTTGAATATTAATTTATTTTGACACAATATAATGAAACAATGGGCATATAATTTTTTATCAATTTAATCTTCCGATAAAATGGTTGAGTTTGTTCAATTTAATTAGTTTGGTCATAACTCATGTGTGTATGCGCATGATTTGTTTACAAATTTCAGATATTAAGTAAAGATCCATGTACTTCCATAATTTACTACGATTCCACAATCATTGATAATAAAGATTATTTGAGAAGTTGGTTAATAATGTTTTTTAAAACCGACAGCCCTCTCATAATATACATATTCAATAATAGTATAAAAAATTGTTTAATTACAATAAAAAATAGTTTCAACACAATACAACGAAACAATGGGTGTATAGCTTTTTATCAATTTTATCTTCCGATAAATGACTGGATTTGTTAAATTTAATCGATTTGATCATAACACATGTATTATTTATTCATGTGCAAAATTGAAAATCTATCTATACTGTTTGTATACAATTCCAGATATTAAATAAATATCTTGTATTTCCATAATTTATTACGATTTTCACAATTATTGATAATAAAAATTGCTTGAGAAGTTAAGGTCGTGTACCTTATAGTCATCCGAAAAGAAATTATAGTGATCTTGAATAGGGAATAAAAAATAACGCAGTATAAACAATTGTTATTCGTCATTTTAACTAAAAATAAACATAACGATATATAATTAATATTTAATATTGAAAAAATAACTATAATGTTCAACTAAAGTTTGCTAATTTTTAAACAAATTAAATATAGTAAATTTAATATATGTTTAATAGGTGTAATTAATGACTAATTAAAATGTCATTAATAGCTATTTAATGCAAAAAAAAGAATTTTAATAAAAAAAATCAAAAAAAATGAAAATTCAAGAAAAATACCTTGAACTGTGCATTTCCGATCTCCGGGCATTATAATATATATAGATAGGCCAACACAAGAAGAAAATGTGAGATTTTTTAATGCACATGAAAATACCAATTTGCCCTCATGTTTAATATTTATTAAAAAAATGTGTTGTTCATGGGAATCGAACTTGAGTCTATCAAATAACTTAGGCATGTTCTTACCACTATGCTACAATATCACATGTTTTTTCAAACCATACACATAATAAGTCAATGTCGTTTAAGAGTAATACATTTGTAAATAACTATGGAGCTAAATTAAACTTAGCTAAAACACCAACACATTTTTATTAAAAAAAGTGTTGTTCATGGGAATCTATCAAGTAACTTATGCATGCTCTTGCCACTACGTCACAATGTCACATGTGTTTATAAATAATACACGTAATATGTGAATGTCTTAATAGTAATACATTTGTAAATAAATTTGGAGCTAAACTAAATTTTAAAATAATAATAATAATAATAATCAACATAATAACAATTCTTGGCTATATTTTATTTTTACATTTATTGATTCAGATTATAGTATATTATGTTATATCATTTATTAATATTATTCTCTATCGATGTCAATGTATAGAACTATACAAATTATTTATTTGACGAATTTATTGATTTATCAAATATTTATTTACCAAGACACAATTGATTAAAGGTAAAAATTTTGAATTTTTTTAAATAATTAAAATATCAATTAAAAAATTATAATAAATTTTAGAAAATAAGTAAAGCTAGCTAGAGGCTCGTAATTCACTAAGAGAAACAACAAACTCATTCAAGTCTTTGGTCTATCTGTTCACTCCAATTAGGATCTTTGGATGAAACTGTATTTGAAAAAAGAAATTATTAATTCATTGTTAAAGCACGAACATAAGGCATATGAGCAACTTTAACTTATGATGATAAAAGTACGAAAAAATATTTTAGAGTGTGATAAGCTTGTAGTTACACAAGATATATTTATTCAGTCAATTAGAATTATATGGTGTTTTACAAGTCTAGCGGACAGAGGAATAGTAAAGGACAAAGGATGCTTAAAATGAAGAAATTAGAAGAAAATATATGAAAGAGTTGGAAAGATAGTTTTAAGTGAAAGCGCAAGGCCTGAGTAGAATATTTGAAGATTTACGAAGTTTTTGATTAATATCAAGAGTAAAACCTACATTCGCATAATGCAATATCTTGAAGCCTATTTAGTTTGTATCTTGAATATTATTGAAGATCGAACTAAATGGATGTATCATTTTCAAAGAAGTGGAAGAACAGTTTAGTATTGTAAGTGTTCTGAAAAATCCTCTTAATTAGACGATGCCTATAAAATACTCGAATTCTATTATATGACTCATAAAAAGAAAAATTAACATGACTACTATCAATATTACTCATATTAATTTTCAGATTACAAACTTGAACATACTTAAATAAGTACACAATAATCGCATATGTGCCATTAACAAGCAAAATTCCATTAATTAATCACATGAAGTACTTTGAAAGACATTGATCATGCACAATTTAATTTAAAAATACAATTTAAAATAGCGACCCGTGCCTCGCACGTGTTTTTATGCTAGTTTTACTTAAGTTCTCAAAATGAACTTTACTTTGTGTACTTTAATTTTTTTTATAAAATTATTTAACCCATTCAAACCGATCCAACCCAACCCAAACCGATATATAATGGGTAGGGTTGGGTTATAAAATTATTTTTTACGGGTTGGGTTAAAAATTTTGAAACCGATTTAATTGGTTCGGGTTGCAAAAACGTCATCAACCCGGCCAACCCGACCCGCGAACACCCCTAGGTTGTAGTAGCAACTACTAGCAAATAGCATATTTTGTTATCCGAAAATTAAAAAAATAATCCAATGTTTTTAAGTGATGACATTTTGTAATTTTGATCTCTTGTATTTTAATTCTATATTTATCATTAGCTAAATAATAACAATTTTATATAATTTTTTTATATAGTTAAATAATTAATATTATAGTATTAATAAATTGTAAATAAAAAACTTGTATTATGATCGGAAAATGTATTAAATATAATTAATGTACATTAAATACTATAAACTGGTTATATTGAAAATGTGACTACCAGAAGAAAGAATGACTAAAATACCGTTTGTATAGCTCGCATGGTTCAATTTACTCGTATCTATTTTTGTGGTCCTTCTTAAGGGGTTAATTGTCAAATTCATAATTGAACTGAGCCTCAATTTGTTAGTGGATAATTGAACTCAAAAAACTTGCATTAACGTCATCAGATTAACTAAACCTTGCAATCTCATTAACGTCGTAAGATTAACTAAACCTTGCAATCTCATAACTAAACTATTACAAACTTGCACGTTCGTTAACTTTTATTGACTTTTAACAGAATTCCGTTAATTTCGTACACATAAGCTCTCAAATAGACTTTTCTCTCTCCTCACATTTAGCAAATCAGCTGCCACATAGACTTGTAATCCGAATCAGTTAAAAAAACAAAAAAAAACATAAATTGGTTCATTTTTCATGTGGAAAAAATCTAATTACTAATTAAAAATTTGAATATTGATTTTCTAAATAAATAAGTTAATCAATAAATTAATTAATTAATCAAAACTCTACTTCTTCCCTTTTGTCTCTCTACCATCCCGCTCCTACTCCGTCCGCCGCCTTCGTTCTCCGGCCAACAACTGACCTCCACCACCGCCCAACCCCTTCCCCTTCCCCTTCAACCCACTTCAACATTACCAACTAAATCTCATACGAGATCCTTCCCTAATTCGTGTCAACCCACCTGCACAACCCCACCGTCCCCTTTCCACCTTCAACCATGCATGTAGCCTCCCCATCACCACCACAATCCCCGCATGCAGCCACCATCGCCGCCACACCTCTACCACAATCCCCACCCTTCTTCTCATTTCCTCTATTTTCACCCCACCCATTTCCTTCAATTCCTTCAACCACCGTCCTACCTCCACCCATATTCCCCAACGCCATTACTCTCTCCATTCGATGCCCCACCGCTGCAACCATTTCACCACTCCACCCATTTCCTCCTCCTCCGCACCTCCGCCATTTTTGAACCACCACCACCACAGTCCACTCCCTTCCTCCCTTTCCTTCAACCCTCGCCTCCATCCACCGCCGCTCCCCTCCTTAACTCTCCTCCTTCACCAACAATCAACTCCTGCCCTTCCTTCTTCTCCAGCCGCAACCCACAACCTCTTCCCCAGCTTTTCACTCACCTTCGACCTCCATCTTCTTCAACCCTCCCCCCAACGCCGACCTCCCCTTCTTTCACCCCATCTCCTGCCTCTCATCTCCTCTCCCATCCTACTTTCATAATAGGAAAGAAAAAGGGAAGAAGTAGAAAGAGAAAAAATGGGGAAGATGTAACACCCCTATACCCGATATTCCATTTTTAGAAAAATTCGGCATGAAGTATTCGTAAATCGGACTATTCACCTGCATGTAAAATTTAATACACTCCTCACCGAGGATCGATTCCAGGTTATGGTATGAAACAAGAATCTAAACTATAAAATTATTACAATTTCTTTCACTACTCTGAATACAATTACTATACCATCTAATCCGTAGCTCAATTCAAATTCGTGCTCGCCCGCGTTGGCTCTGAAATCTATCATTTATGGAATGTCTCATCGCTCTCATTCGAATTGTAAGACGTAGGTAGATCATCCTTAAACCTAACTGCAAAGGGTTAGGTAAGAACAAAGCAAGAGTGAGCCAAAGAACGCTCAGCAAGTTAACAATATAGTGAACAACAATATCTTGATAATTCATTGATGAACAATATCAATGATTAAAATATCTCAAAGGAGTAATTCAATTTCCATCATAGGATTAAACTTACCATTTTTATTTAAACCATAACTTTTCTCAAAACAATTCCTTCCTTTAAACCATTCTATCATCAAAACATACTTTTCATAAAAGTTTTTAAAAACGTTTAAGTTGATTTTATTATTCTCCTTATTACGGACAATACGGGTGATCAGCCCGTAAAGTCCCCATACCGAACACGAAGTCCCTCTGGACCTTGAAATTGGGTTCCCATTTAGGCAACACACTGGCCTTTAATGCTAGACTAGGGGAACCACCCCTAGCCTCTTACGCTAAATTAAAAGTGCTGGACTAGGGTGTTAGGAATATGTTGTAGTTGATGATAACTTAACATTCAAGCAAAATTGTATAAGTCAAGTTTTGTAACTGTCAACGGATAAGACTTTATAACTATTCGTTGACAGGTAGCTCATCAATGGATGAGGTTTTGTAGCATACTGCAATATCTCTGTTTATCAGTTGATAGTGTTTTTGTTCAGAGTCATGTTGACCATCAATGGATAGGCAGAATAGGGTAGCCAATTGTAAATAAGCTATGCTATGTAATTCTGTCTAAGTGAAAGTGTATCAACGGATAAGAACAGGGCTCTATCAACGGATACAACTCAAATCTACTCTATCAACGGATACAGCTCAAACTACCATCAACGGATAATTGTGCACAACATCAACGGATAATCATTATCACTTTATCCTATGATAGCTAAGGAATAGCAGTGGATAAGGACAGGTTTGACTGACAGATCACATGGGTTGATAGTGGGTATAAAAAGCAGTATGGCAGCCATACTTTGGAAACACAGAAGAAAGAAGCATTCCATTTACACAGTACATACAAGAAAGGTGCAGGGGACATATCTGTTCACAAGGACAACCTTTCGGCTACATGTGGATTTGGAGTGGAGTAGCAAGTCAACTTGAATTAGATTAATATTATCTTATTCCTGTAGTACTTGTAAACTTGGGATATATAACCAAGTGTAGCAACTCTTTAGAGATTAAGAAAACAGACATATTTGCTTAGGGTTTCTTGAATATCCTTAGAAGCAAAGAGTTGTAAAAACAGAAGCTGTGTACATTTGTATCACAGAGTTTTCTTCAAATAAAAGTCTTAGGTGGTACATTTAACCACCTGATTTTTTATGTGTTTGTGAACCATTTCTTATTCAGCAATTATTTCTTTATAGATTTATGTGGTTTTTATCAGAAGTTTATAATTATCAAGAATTGTATTCAACCCCCCCTTCTACAATTATACAAGTGTGTAATCTGGGAATAACAATTGGTATCAGAGCAAGCTTCTAATATATTTGAAGTTTAAAGATCAACACACTTCCAACATGTCTAAGAAGGATTATGGAGTGAAGATACCGGTTCTTGATAGAGAAAATTACTTTCACTGGAAAGTAAAAATGCGCCTACATCTCATGTCTATTGATGTAGGCTTTGTAGATTGCATTGAGAAGGGTCCTCATGTTCCAATGAAGGCTGCTTCAAGAGTTGGTCTTGCTGCAGATGCACCAGACACTTACATTCCAAAACCTGTTTCTGAGTGGAGTACTGAGGATGTTGCAGAAGTCCACAAAGATAAAAAGACCATGAATATTCTGTTTAATGGCTTAGAAACAAACATGGTTGACAATGTTATCAACTGTACTACCGCCAAGGAAGTATGGGACATTGTTCAAACTCTTTGTGAAGGTACAGAACAGGTAAGGGAAAACAAGATGCAGCTACTGATCCAACAGTATGAGCACTTCCATTTCAAGAATGGAGAGACATTGAATGAAACATTCAGTAGATTTCAAAAGCTACTGAATGGCTTGAAACTGTATGGAAGAATCTACCAAGTGAAAGATTCTAATCTCAAATTTCTGAGATCACTGCCCAAAGAGTGGAAGCCTATGACTGTTTCTCTAAGAAACACTCAAGAGTACAAATCATTTACTCTTGAAAGGCTCTATGGAACTTTAAAGACATATGAACTAGAAATGGAGCAGGATGAAGAAATTGAGAAGGCCTAAAAGAAAAGTGGGTCAGTTGCACTTGTTACCAATGTAATAACCCTAACTTTAGAAAGGCTACAGTGCCTAAATGAATAGTGATCTCGAGGAATTTAGGAAAATGGTGTGTAGGTACCCTATACTGGAAATGGAAAATGAATAAACAGAAATCATATTAGTGATATACTAAGGAAATAAGTGACTCGAAATGACGATAGATTCCAGGAATTCCTAAAGATGGATTTTTGAGGATTTAGACTTCCAAAGAACTTCTATTAGATATTAAGGAGCATGGAAACATTTTAAGAATTATATATTGAGGGAGTAGTGAATTTAGATTTGAGCCAGGGGATTATTAAGTTAAGAGAATACCAATGGAATTTGGATTTGTTAAATGATTTCAAAACCACTGAGATAATGAGGTACATTCGAAACGAACCACAATTAGACGAATATGGAGATTAAGCAACCAAGATTAGTAATATAACAAGGATACATACCACATTTTTACTTACCAAGATTATTAACATAATATTTAGAAAAACAAGAAAAGAGATTATTAGGTCATCTAGATGACATCATTTTCCACTAATGTGTTTTCAAGGGTAAATTAGTAACTTTACAAGGCTTAAATCACAAATATCTTTCCAAGGCTTCTAATATACTCTAGAATTAACAATCAATTAGCAAGATAAGACCAAACTAAGAGAAAGAAATCTCTCCCCCCCACCTCATTTCTTCATTCGGCCATTCAAGAGAAAAAAGAGAAAAAGAAAAATAAAAACCCTAGCAAAAATCAACTACAAATCAAGAGAAAAATCATGGAACATCTTGGAGGATAGATCAAGACTAGCACAAAGTTTCATAGCCATCCAACTTCATTTGCATAGGTAAGGAAAATTATGAAGTTGATGATGAATAGTAAATGAATAGTAAAATCTTATTATTAACTTTGTTTTAATGGCTCCTTTAGTTAATCCAAGCTAATTCAAGGTTGTTCAAGGTGTGCCCAAGGATTATTAAGGATTATTAAGTGTTCTTCAAGCTTCAAAGAGGTATAACAACCCTTGCCCTTTTATATTTATGGTAGATATTGAAGTGGTTGGTAGTTAAGTGGTGTTAATGTAATGTTTATGATGATTATGTGTGATAAATGGTTTGTTTTGATATGGAAATTGTGTGTTGTGGACTTGTAACCATGGTTGGGATGTAGACCACATGGTGTAGGTGATGGTGTATAAGGTGGATGATTGATTTGGAGGAGTTTGATTTTTGGAAAGTATGAAAATATAGCCGTTATAATGTCCGATTTTCGTTAGAACGAAATCTGTCCTGTTTTGTGACCCCTGGATTCGTACGGTACCTCACTGCCTAGGTTACCAATTGACCATGAAATGATAGAGCTTGGTTCATAGATCGTTTCGATATAAGGTGCGTTAAAATCTGATGAACGGTTTAGGAGAAAAGTCAGTTTTAGTGAAAGGTGTTCGAAAACCGAGAAACTGTAATTGTATCAAATTTGAGGCTATGATCAACCTACTTAGACATTTTTAAAAAATTATGAAACTTTGGGATAATATGGTAGGGTAGTCAAAGAGACATTACCAGTTGACCTTGTAGTAAAAGTCGAAATCTATAATTTATGGGGATTTTTACAGTTAAGTGTGGTCGTTAGGGGAAATGGTGAAAAACCACTGAAACTTCGATTGAGCTTGTAAATGGTTAAGTCCTTGAACCTTTGGGGTAATAATAATACGTTAAACATATGTTGAAGTGTAAAGGGTTTTGTTATATAAGAGGGTAGTGAGTAAGATATGTGGTATTCTAATGACGGTCCTTTTGTGTTTATAGAAATTCCGGAGGAGGGACCAGCCATACTGTCAGGATACAGAAACCGAGGCAAGATCCTTCTATCCCTACTTTAAAAAAAAAATTTATTTATCTTCGGAATAATAATGATATCATGGAATATATTTATGTATAAGTGATGCTTTTGTTGCTATATTGCAAAGAATATATTCTCTTGATTGTGGGAAGTTAAAGAGAGATGGATATGTTTTCTGAAATATGAATATAGAGATGATACGAATGGAGCGAATATGCTCTAGGGTAAAAGAGATATGAAAGAGAATGGTATCAGTTGTTATCTAGGGTTATATGGTTTATAATGCTATATTATAAACATTCTTTTAGTGTATGTTATATATATATATATTATATAGAAATAATGTGCGAGAATGGAAGTGATATACGGGAATGGAAATGTGAAATGGTGTTGATAAATTGAATAATGATCTTATAAAAAGGGGGATTAGCAACAAACTTGCATAAGAGGCTGTGTCAGGGCTGTGTGCGACATAGTCTAGCATTCATGATTCGGCACGAAGATGCCAAGGGAGGATGTTAGCAGGTGGCCTTCCTCCGGGAGGATGTTAGCAGGTGGCCTTCCTCCAGGGATGATGTTAGCAGGTGGCCTTCATTCCTTCTACCGGTAGTAAAAAAAAAAAAAATGGACGGGTACGGAGGACGACTGATCATCGTACCTCACGTATTCGGCAACAGTGGAAACCCCCGCAATTATTGAATAAAGAATAAACGATAAAGTCAGATTGGTATACTGAAAAGGTAAAATGATATGAGACGATGGAATTATTGTTATACACAAAGAGAAACTGATTTTATATTAATTTATAAAAATTGTTACATAAGAAGGAAATGAGAAGATGATAGTAAGAGATTTAAGTAAATATTCATATTATCCTGAAATATATCACTGAAAGGGTATATTGATTGTTATATTATTTAAGAAGAGAAATTGATACTGTATTATCCTAGATTTCTTTCTTATAATATTAAGTGGATGATGTATTATTAAATAAGAGTTTTATTCTTCCTTAAAGTTTATAATTGGTTACCGCTTACATATGTTTATACATGTATACTTGGTTATATTTTAAATTCTAGTTTACAATATTATCTTGCTGAGCTATTATAGCTCACTCTTGCTACTTATCTATATACAGCTAGGTATGCCCATACTTCGCAGAACGCCCCGCAAGAGGGTAAGGGAAAGGCGACCTTCTGAGGGCACGTTAGCATCGATTCCGGAGGTAGTGATGAGGAAACGGGCTCTAAGGGCTTATGTATAATTAAGTATGAAGACATGTAATAAACTTTTGGTTGTTGAAACGCTTCATGTCGAAGTGTTATTCAACAATGTACTTAAATATGATCCTGGTTTGTAATAACTCTTTTAACTTTCAACTCTAAACTTTTGTTATGGTAAATATTGTTCTCTGAGCATATGACTGGTGTGTGTGTGTGGGGTCAACTGTTTAAGCATTAAATATTATATATAAAAAAAGGACCCAAGTGATATTGATATTAGATGGAAATTGGTCCGTGATGGCCCAAATTTATGACCCCGGATTTTGGGCTGTCACAGTTTGGTATCAGAGCTAAGAGTCATAATGCTCAGGAACAAGAGTGATAATAATAAATGTATCAGTTATAACATAAATTGTGAACTTCCATCAAGTTCAGGGGTGGTATATCGCAGGTAGTATTTATTTTAAGCATATAATATAATTTTATAGACCGTTACTAATAGAATTTTATGTTTTATTATAGGGAGCGGAGATGGGTGAGCCGGGTCAGGACCCCCAGTGGCTAGGACTACCTGAGCAGGAGATTAGAGACTTGTTGCTGGTAGGTGTAGAGGTCCCAGAGTATGCTATCACTGACCTCAGGAGGAGAGTTCGCGCAGAGGCCATGGAGAGACACGAGATCAGAGTGAGACTTGAGGAGGCAGAGGAGCGCAGGCAGAGGGATGCTGTGGCCATAGTGCCATACTCTGGTAGACCATATGTAGGACCTGATGGGGCCGGACCTTCTCGGGTGCGGTCGGATATTCCTGAGGAGGAGATGCCCTTGCGTAAGAGGCCTAGGTTATCTGTTATACCTGAGGAGCCGATTGAGTGGAGGGACATTCACATGACTCCTACTCCTGTTCCACCTTGTAATAACCCGGATTTTCAGAAAATGATTTTTATTATTATTTTAAGAATATTAATATTTTTCCTAAAATGAGTAGGAAATTTTTATTTTATTTTATTGTTCATTATCCAGTTCAAGGAATTTCAAAAGCGAATTATTTAATTATTGTCTGGTTCAGAGTAATTATGAACTATATTATGTGATTATTGTTGGAAGGTGGAATATATGTGAAGTTGTGTTTATGTGTTTATATGATGATTTGTGTGAGTTGTGAAGGTTGATGTATTTTATTTATACTTTTGAGGATTTAAATATATTTAAATCATGTATTTTGATCCTCTGTTAATTTTATAAAATTATCGGAGGAATTGAAAATCATGAAATCTTTTGTAATATTATCTTTATAATATTATTTAGTTTTTAAAATGGTTGGGTGAATTAATTTGGATGTTTCGGTATTTTAAAATGATTATAAGAGTTTTATTGTATTTTAAAGGATCAAAACTTTGAAAATTCATATTTAATTCATTTTTGATCCGAAAAATATTTTAAAAATATGAGGGTGCTCATAATTTTATATTCTTTATTTTAAAAATGAAAAGTGTAATTTTCCGTAAGTTTATTTAATTGTGATTTATATAAGTTGCTTATTAGAATGTATTTGGGCCCGAAATGAATTGTAGTAGTAATACAAGAGTATTGGGCTAGGCCCAATAAGAGAGAAAACACACAACACACGCAGCAAAACAGAATCGGGGAGAGAGAGAATTAGGGGAAAAGAAGCAAAATTATGGTTTATAATGAAATTGGGGGAATTGAATTGGGGGTTAAATCGTATATATATGTATGTATAGGTGTATAATACGTGTGTGTAAGTGTGTGTGCGTCGTGTGTGTGTGTATATATATGCGCGGGTGTGTGTATCTGTGCGTGCAAGATGGTCGGCTGCAGAGCAAAGTCCGGCGGCTGGAGGGTGCTCCGGCAGGTCTGGTGGCGGCGTGTGTGCGGTCAGCGGAGGGGAGAAGGCCGGGGAGGAGGAGAAGGCAGTAGTTGGTCAGAGAGAGAGAGAGAGAGAGAGAGAGAAGAGAGAGATGGGGGAGATGATTTTCCGACAAATCGGACCGGAACCGGAACGGTATAATCTCGTGTCTTATCTATTTAATTTCGTATTTTAGTTATTTAATTTTCATATTTAATTAGTTGATTGTAAAATTAAATTAGTTGTGAAATTGCGAGTATTGTTTAATTGTTGTAATTATAATTAGATTTAAATGGTGAGATTAATGTGTTGATTTCCGAGATTAAATTCGGGGATTATGATTGTCATGATAAAATTGTGAGTCCAATAATATAAGTGGGCTAATTGGTAAGTGTATGTGCTAAATGATCTTAGTGAATAAAGTTAGTGTTGAGAAATTGCTAATTGTTAGTTGTTAGTTTAAATTGTAAATGTTAACTGTTAAATGCTAGTTGCTTATGGTGTCGGAAATGTTCATATGTTAGATAGTATAAATCGAGTCATAGTATTTGACGGTGTTACTATGTATAAATGGTTATATGCTAAATGTAATAAACGAGTAATAGTATTTGTTAGAGGTCATGAGTGCCAACTACGTGGTGTTGGCTTAAATGTGGATAAACTTAGTTTACTTTCTTTAAATGTTGAGGTGCCGCATGTCTGGGCGGATACTTTTCTTTATGTGCTAGGTGCCGCATGTCTGGGCGGATACTTTTCCTTATGTGCTAGGTGCCGCATGTCTGGGCGGGTACTTTTCATTATTTGTTTACTTTTATGTTGCTGCAAGTTGAGGCAGCTTTTATTTTATCAAAAGCAGGGTTATAAATTGTTTTGTTTGGCATGGAGGGGCTGAGCCCATAGTCCGATAAACGAATACTACATGCCGAAATTTTCTGAAAATCCCCTGCATTTAAATTTATTTAACTTATTTGATTTCAATGGTTTAAAGGTATGATTTGGGTGTTAACTGTTTATGTGTATATGTGTTAAGTGATTTATTTCGAGGATTTATGTGCTAAGTGATTTATTTCGAGGATTTATGTGTTAATTCAAGGATTTATGTGTTTCGGGGATTAAATACGTTTTGAGGATTATTTATAAACTTAGTTTTGTCATAGAATGACACTAGTATTATAATTGTATATGTTAAGTGAAGTTGACTAAATGTGTTAAGTGCATTAATTGGTAGTTGAGCAGTCAGCTATAGGGATAACAACTATAGTACGACTTTAGGTGACTCAGTGGTAATTCTGAGTTGGGTCTACTCGAGATACGAGGTTGGACTGACGCGTACTCGTAACAATTACAGTACCATTAGGGCGTGATCAAGTGGAGCAACGTGTATCAAAAAGGAAGGATCGAGGTATCGTGTAAAGTTCATGGAACTGCTTGGGCGAAACGCCAAGGATTTATTCGCGGTGTTCCGTTTGGTGCTAAGGACCAGAGGCAAGTTTATTTATACATACTCTATCGTTCAGAGTATATTTATTTTGAAATATATGAAATGTGTGAAATAAGACTTCAGTCCATATTTGCAAGATTTCTTTATCCTTACTTTGAAAATTATATATCTTCATAGTATAATGATTTCATGGAATATACATGTGTGATCTTATTGTTAATATATCGTTAATGAATTGTTTTCCCAGTGAAATGGGAATTACAGAGAGATAGATATGATTATGAATATGGATATACTATAAGGAGTAAAGTGATATGGGAAGGAATGGTATCAGTTGTTATTATGGTTATTTTTATGATATTATGGTATCAGTTGTTATCTAAAGTTATGTTATAATATTACAGTTATGTGTAAATTGAGGATATTTGAGTTCTAAACTCTTTCAGACGTTATTAATAAATATTTTGTTATATAAGGGGACAAAGGTTGATGTCTACAGATTTTCTTGAAAGGGACTTACATGTAAAGTATTTTAGTTGGTGTATTTTAAAGGTATTGGTATATGAATGGAAAAGTGGAAGGGATTATCTTGAGAGGTATATTTTCGAAAACCCGGACAAAGTTTTTAGAAAGAATTTCGCAATAATTAACCTAATGGCAACATCACCAATAAACTAGTGTTTATTTAATTATTAGATACCTCTCAAAGCATCTACTAATTAAATAAACCTTATTCGTCTAATTAAATTTATTTAATTAGATGAATATTATTTTTAAAATGTTTTCTTAAAATCGCTTTGTTCCGGAATAATAAAGATGTTTCGATGGATATAAATGAGACATTTTTGGTTAAAAATGTCTGGAATGATATTGATAAATGTTATTTTAATGGTTATTTAATTCAATGAATATTAATTATAATATTCATTTTAAAAGGGATTATTGAATAGTTATTCTTTAGATATTCTAAGTGTTCTAAGGGTGATTAAATATTGTTAAAAGGGTGTTTAAGGAATTTCATAGTGAACTGAATGTACGTCTTGAATTGATACACTGATGATATATCTTTATAAATGTTTTCAAATGGTTATAATGTGAAATGGAAATGGAAATGTGAAATGTGAAATGGAAATGGAAATGTGAAATGTGAAATGTGAAATGGAAATGGAAATTGAAATGGAAAAATGTGGAATGGTATTTGTATAAATGGAATAATGATTGACAAAGGGGGATTGAAATAAAACTTGCGTAAGAGGCTGTGTCAGGGCTGTGTGCGACACAGTCCAGCATTCATTATTTTATTACGGCACGAAGATGCCAAGGGAGGATGTTAGCAGGTGGCCTTCCTCCAGGAGGATGTTAGCAGGTGGCCTTCCTCCAGGGTTGATTACCAGGTAGGGATCATCCCTTCTACTAGTAGTAAACAGAGAGCGGATACGGTCAGGCGACTGATCATCGTCCTACGTATCTGGCGCCAGCAGATATCCCCAAAAGATTAAAAGAAAGAATTGAGAATGGTTTTCAGATTTCTATACTGAAAACAGAAAAATGATATGAAATGATGGAATTATTGTTACAGATGAAGAGAAACTGATTTTTATATTAAAATATATAATTGTTGCATAAGAAGGAAATGAGAAGATGATAGTGAGAGATTTGTTCAAGTATTTATATTATCTTGTTATAGCAGAGAAACTGATATTATATTATTGGAAGAGAAATTGATATTATATTATCAATAAGTAAGCGATTTCATATTGAATAACCAGCAAGCTTATGTTGGTGTATTACTGCGCAAACAAGATGTGGCTATTTAATTACCTTGTAACGACACCTTTTATATTATATTGGTACAGTGTTTAGTTGATATTGTTTTCAAACATTATACTTTCCCTATAGAATTTCGTGGTTATAAATCTTTCAAGAATGATATTAAGTATCAGTTGATTGTTGGAAACCCATACATCTGATGGGATATTTTGTTAAACTCTAGTAATAACTTGCTGAGCAATCCTTTCGCTCATACTTGCTTGTTTTCAAATATTAACTTTTTAGTGGAAGGTAGCCGGACGAGATTATCTGCATGGCTTAGATGAAGCGGGCAGTGTGCCTTATGAAGACGATATGATCTAGAAAGTTTATATCTGGAGTAAGTTATATGTAATTATATTGATGTGTAATATATACGTTACTTTGCGCAAAATAGTATTAGTTGCTGGTGTACTTCTCAACGAAGTTATACTAGTAGTAAGGAGTTGATTCTTGTTTCTAGCCATATAACCTAAAAGATGCTTGGTGGTTGGGGTCTCAAATGTTGTAACTCAATTATTAATGGCTACAGATGGTTTAATGTGGTTAAACAGGTGATTTGTTATTAAGGTTTTCCGCGTGACGACCAAATCCCTGACCCCGGATTTGGGGGCGTTACACACCTGTCCCAGTGCCATCACCAGTTCCATCTCCTCTACCTAGCCCTGACCCTTTTGAGGACCCAGTTGAGCAGTTCACTCCACCGGGACACTTTATCTTGTCAGAGGATGAGTTGGAGGAGGACCCTTCCGAGGATGCGGACATGGAGCCAGTTCCTCCATCCCCACCATTTGCACCTCCACCACCACCACCAGTGGATGCACCCCCACTTGTAGATGTACCTCCCCCAGTTGCTATGCCACCTCAGGAGGCACCTATATTTCCAGCTGGTCAGTTGCCAGCTATTCTCTTGTCAGAGTACTTTGTCCTACAGGGACAGCTGGAGGAGTCCCGTCGGACTATAGATACACTTGTACAGAGGTTAGACAGGGCGAGAGGAGGAGGAGGTGTGATACCAGATGGGTTGTCTTTGGGCATAGTTAGTATCGAGCTTCGGGCACTCGGTGATATTAGGAGGATGTTGGGAGACAGAGGGGATCCAGTATGGAGGGCTCAGATAGTTGATGTAGTCACCACTATGGTAGTGCAGATCAGAGACGTTATCAGGGCGTCGTTACCATGATTAGGAGTAGTAGTCTTGGATACTAATCAGACTAGTCATCTTGTGGATGTCATTTTGGGGATTAGGTTAGTTGTTTACTGTCTTAATCCCAGTCTGATTAGAGGACAGCTAGTAGTGCTTTTGTTATGGCAAGTTAGTATGTACGGTTATGCTTTTGGGGTTTCGAACCTTGTACTCTATGATGTATGTATTGGCTAGTAGTGTAGGATGTTATCCACAAGTTGTAAAATATTTATGTAAATTAATGAAGTTTATGTACTTTGCCTAATTTTATCGTATTTTTATACTAAGTGTTGAGATTCGAAAATATTAATGTATGACAGGTAATTGACTTAAATGAAAAGGCTATTATGCTAAAGGTGATAAGTTTATTTAATGAGGTAGTATTATAACTAGATATTAACTGTGATGCATAAATAAGTTAACTAATGATATAGTTTTGAATATATGGAAATGATGTATGTTGTACCCTAAATTTGGGTGATTAATGAAGAATATTGTTATATACAGAATCATGCCGCTTAAGCGTAATAATAGAATGAATGCAAGGGAAAATGAGAGAGAGGAAGGAAGTCATAATAGGCAGGGTGAAAACGCTCATAATGAACAAGATCATGAGGAAGAAGAAGATGAATCAACTGGTCAACAGGGAAATCAGGGTGGTGACCCTTTTAACCAATTTATGGAACTTTTGAGGCAGAATTTAGCTAATCCACAGAATCCGCAACAACCACCTGTTCTTCCCAACCAGGCAGCTAACTCTTTTCGTGCTTTTAAGTCATTAAAACCCCCAGAGTTTGAGGGAACTGTTAACCCACTAGTAGCCAGAGCCTGGTTAAAAGAGATGGAAAAAGCTTTTGAGATACTGAGGATAGAGGAAGACCAGAAAACAGTTTTTGCAGCCTATCTCTTAAAGGGAGAGGCAAATTACTGGTGGGAAACTAAAAAGAATCTGGAAGGAGCGGGAGTGATAACCTGGGAGCGTTTCACTAGGGTGTTCTTAGAAAAGTATTCCCCTAGGTACCTAGAGAACCAAATGGAAATAAAGTTTCTAGAGTTAAAACAGGAAAACCTATCAGTGGCAGAGTATGAAACTAAATTTACAGAGCTGTCTAGGTTTGTTCCTGAATTTGTGCGTACTGAAGAACAAAGAGCAAAAAGGTTCCAACAAGGATTGAAACCATGGCTACGAACGAGAGTGGCACCATTTGAGTTGACGGAGTATGCTGCGGTAGTTCAGAAGGCATCTATTATCGAAGCTAAGAGTGAACAGACTCAAGTAGGACGAGAGAATAAGAAAAGGAAATTTGAGAGTCAGAAGGGGGGTTCAAGTGAGGGAAGCTACTTTAACAAATTTGGTAAAGGACAAAAACCCCAGTTTGGAGGAAAGTCGGGGAATAATAAGACTACCAGTGAGACTGTGAATCAGGGTGGTAGATCCACAGGAACCTTACAGGCTAATCAATCTCGAACACCATTTCCAGATTGTAACACGTGTGGTAGGAAGCATACGGGAGTGTGTAGAGCGTTAGAAATAAACTGCTTTAACTGTGGACAAAAAGGACACTACCTTAGCCAGTGCCCATCGGCTAATACCAATCCTAAGAGGGACGTCAAGTGTTACCAGTGTGGGAAACTAGGACACATTGCCAGAGATTGCCGTTCCGGGGGATCATCCGTGCCAGAACAGAGTGTGACTGCTTCAAACAGGCCTACTGCTAGAGTGTATAACATGACTTTAGGAGAGGCATTGAGAAAGCCGGATACAGATGCAGGTGAACATTTTCTTTTAGTATTTAAATTTTAGTGTAAATGTTTGGTTAGGAATCAATGTGGTCAATGAATGGTATAGGTAGGTTGACAATCTAGATAAGGAAAATCAGTATCTGTTAGGGGTTAGAAATTCTATGAAAAGGAGAATAATAGTATTTTGGGGGTAAACCACAGACTTGTTTACATACGAACAGGAAATATATATTATAGGTAATATTTTCTTACAATTGTTTCAAAGAATCTTATTCTAGTCGGATTTCTGGAAGATTTTACAGAGACAAGATATAATAAGAGCGAAGTATGTATATTTTATGTCATGATAGAGATCAACATAGGGATAAACCATAAGTGAGATACACTACCATTCAGGAGAGGCAAATGTGGTGGCCGATACCCATAACTAAAAGAGGGATGTTGATGAATGACAAGCAAGTTTATGTTGGTGTAATTTTGCGCAAACAAGATAGAGATATTATGAAGGAAAAAGGATGGAGAAAGTGGTATAGAAGTTATAAGGTGTAGATGAAAAGATATCTATGGACATTTCTAACATGATTCCGGGACGGAATCCTTTTAAGGGGGAAGGATGTAATAACCCTAACTTTAGAAAGGCTACAGTGCCTAAATGAATAGTGATCTCGAGGAATTTAGGAAAATGGTGTGTAGGTACCCTATACTGGAAATGGAAAATGAATAAACAGAAATCATATTAGTGATATACTAAGGAAATAAGTGACTCGAAATGACGATAGATTCCAGGAATTCCTAAAGATGGATTTTTGAGGATTTAGACTTCCAAAGAACTTCTATTAGATATTAAGGAGCATGGAAACATTTTAAGAATTATATATTGAGGGAGTAGTGAATTTAGATTTGAGCCAGGGGATTATTAAGTTAAGAGAATACCAATGGAATTTGGATTTGTTAAATGATTTCAAAACCACTGAGATAATGAGGTACATTCGAAACGAACCACAATTAGACGAATATGGAGATTAAGCAACCAAGATTAGTAATATAACAAGGATACATACCACATTTTTACTTACCAAGATTATTAACATAATATTTAGAAAAAACAAGAAAAGAGATTATTAGGTCATCTAGATGACATCATTTTCCACTAATGTGTTTTCAAGGGTAAATTAGTAACTTTACAAGGCTTAAATCACAAATATCTTTCCAAGGCTTCTAATATACTCTAGCATTAACAATCAATTAGCAAGATAAGACCAAACTAAGAGAAAGAAATCTCTCCCCCCACCTCATTTCTTCATTTGGCCATTCAAGAGAAAAAAGAGAAAAAGAAAAATAAAAACCCTAGCAAAAATCAACTACAAATCAAGAGAAAAATCATGGAGCATCTTGGAGGATAGATCAAGACTAGCACAAAGTTTCATAGCCATCCAACTTCATTTGCATAGGTAAGGAAAATTATGAAGTTGATGATGAATAGTAAATGAATAGTAAAATCTTAGTATTAACTTTGTTTTAATGGCTCCTTTAGTTAATCCAAGCTAATTCAAGGTTGTTCAAGGTGTGCCCAAGGATTATTAAGGATTATTAAGTGTTCTTCAAGCTTCAAAGAGGTATAACAACCCTTGCCCTTTTATATTTATGGTAGATATTGAAGTGGTTGGTAGTTAAGTGGTGTTAATGTAATGTTTATGATGATTATGTGTGATAAATGGTTTGTTTTGATATGGAAATTGTGTGTTGTGGACTTGTAAACATGGTTGGGATGTAGACCACATGGTGTAGGTGATGGTGTATAAGGTGGATGATTGATTTGGAGGAGTTTGATTTTTGGAAAGTATGAAAATATAGCCGTTATAATGTCCGATTTTTGTTAGAACGAAATCTGCCCTGTTTTGTGACCCCTGCATTCGTACGGTACCTCACTGCCTAGGTTACCAATTGACCATGAAATGATAGAGCTTGGTTCATAGATCGTTTCGATATAAGGTGCGTTAAAATCTGATGAACGGTTTAGGAGAAAAGTCAGTTTTAGTGAAAGGTGTTCGAAAACCGAGAAACTGTAATTGTATCAAATTTGAGGCTATGATCAACCTACTTAGACATTTTTAAAAAATTATGAAACTTTGGGATAATATGGTAGGGTAGTCAAAGAGACATTACCAGTTGACCTTGTAGTAAAAGTCGAAATCTATAATTTATGGGGATTTTTACAGTTAAGTGTGGTCGTTAGGGGAAATGGTGAAAAACCACTGAAACTTCGATTGAGCTTGTAAATGGTTAAGTCCTTGAACCTTTGGGGTAATAATAATACGTTAAACATATGTTGAAGTGTAAAGGGTTTTGTTATATAAGAGGGTAGTGAGTAAGAGATGTGGTATTCTAATGACGGTCCTTTTGTGTTTATAGAAATTCCGGAGGAGGGACCAGCCATACTGTCAGGATACAGAAACCGAGGCAAGATCCTTCTATCCCTACTTTAAAAAAAAAATATTTATCTTCGGAATAATAATGATATCATGGAATATATTTATGTATAAGTGATGCTTTTGTTGCTATATTGCAAAGAATATATTCTCTTGATTGTGGGAAGTTAAAGAGAGATGGATATGTTTTCTGAAATATGAATATAGAGATGATACGAATGGAGCGAATATGCTCTAGGGTAAAAGAGATATGAAAGAGAATGGTATCAGTTGTTATCTAGGGTTATATGGTTTATAATGCTATATTATAAACATTCTTTTAGTGTATGTTATATGTATATATATATTATATAGAAATAATGTGCGAGAATGGAAGTGATATACGGGAATGGAAATGTGAAATGGTGTTGATAAATTGAATAATGATCTTATAAAAAGGGGGATTAGCAACAAACTTGCATAAGAGGCTGTGTCAGGGCTGTGTGCGACATAGTCTAGCATTCATGATTCGGCACGAAGATGCCAAGGGAGGATGTTAGCAGGTGGCCTTCCTCCGGGAGGATGTTAGCAGGTGGCCTTCCTCCAGGGATGATGTTAGCAGGTGGCCTTCATTCCTTCTACCGGTAGTAAAAAAAAAAAAAAAATGGACGGGTACGGAGGACGACTGATCATCGTACCTCACGTATTCGGCAACAGTGGAAACCCCCACAATTATTGAATAAAGAATAAACGATAAAGTCAGATTGGTATACTGAAAAGGTAAAATGATATGAGACGATGGAATTATTGTTATACACGAAGAGAAACTGATTTTATATTAATTTATAAAAATTGTTACATAAGAAGGAAATGAGAAGATGATAGTAAGAGATTTAAGTAAATATTCATATTATCCTGAAATATATCACTGAAAGGGTATATTGATTGTTATATTATTTAAGAAGAGAAACTGATACTGTATTATCCTAGATTTCTTTCTTATAATAGTAAGTGGATGATGTATTATTAAATAAGAGTTTTATTCTTCCTTAAAGTTTATAATTGGTTACCGCTTACATATGTTTATACATGTATACTTGGTTATATTTTAAATTCTAGTTTACAATATTATCTTGCTGAGCTATTATAGCTCACTCTTGCTACTTATCTATATACAGCTAGGTATGCCAATACTTCGCAGAACGCCCCGCAAGAGGGTAAGGGAAAGGCGACCTTCTGAGGGCACGTTAGCATCGATTTCGGAGGTAGTGATGAGGCAAACGGGCTCTAAGGGCTTATGTATAATTAAGTATGAAGACATGTAATAAACTTTTGGTTGTTGAAACGCTTCATGTCGAAGTGTTATTCAACAATGTACTTAAATATGATCCTGGTTTGTAATAACTCTTTTAACTTTCAACTCTAAACTTTTGTTATGGTAAATATTGTTCTCTGAGCATATGACTGGTGTGTGTGTGTGGGGTCAACTGTTTAAGCATTAAATATTATATATAAAAAAAAAAGACCCAAGTGATATTGATATTAGATGGAAATTGGTCCGTGATGGCCCAAATTTATGACCCCGGATTTGGGGCTGTCACAACCAACTTGGAGCAGAAAGAGGAGAAGAGGACTGAAGCTGCTAAATCTACACCAAACAGGGAGGTTTGTGAAGGTAGAGCAGAATCAAGCAAAAGCAAGGAAAAGGTGTCTGAAGAAATGAGTGTCCTTCAGCAGGATGAATTGGATGAGATAGATGAGCATTTAGCCTTTCTATCTAGGAGATTCTCTAAGCTAAAATTCAGAATAAACTCTGGGGTGGCCAAGCCATTTAACAAGGATTTTTCTACAAGCAACTATGTGGATAAATCCAAAATTAAATGCTACAATTGTGGAATTGCTGGTCACATGATAAGTGAATGTAGGAAGCCTAGGTCAGAGAACAAGCGAAAGCCAACTGAAACTGTTGACTACAAGAAGAAATATTTTGATCTTCACAGACAGAAAGGAAAGGCATTCATGACCCAAGAGTATGACTGGGCTGCTGATGGAAATCATTCTGATGATGATGCTGAGTTTGTCAACCTTGCATTAATGGCTGATTCTGAGCAGGAAGCAAGTTCAGCTAGCAATCAGATATTTTCTACTAATCTCTCTGAGCTCACCAAAGAGGAATGCAATAGTGTTATAGATGAAATGTCTACTGAACTATATCACTTGAGTGTTACTCTTAAATCACTTACTAAAGAGAACAATAGGATTAAAGAAACTAATCAGTTCTTAAGTGATAGAAATGCAGTTCTAGAAACACAATTTCTAGAATTTGAGAAAATGAGAGTTGATTGCAATAATGCTAAAAGTGAACTTGAAGCTGTGTTAAAAAGAGAACTAATTTTAAGAAACCAGCTTGAAAAAGAACAAGGGATAATTGCTAAATTTCAAAGCTGTAGGAATGTTTCTCAAAACATAATAGAAGTCCAGGGAATAGAATCATTTGTGAAGGATACCTGGACTCAAAAGAAAAAGGAGCTAGAACCTTGCCTTGAGGATCTAGAGACTATTTGTGAATCAACGGATAGTGATCATCCGTTGACAGATGAACCATCAACGGATGAGAGGTATCCGTCGACTAACAAAAAGTCTGTTAGTAAGAAGGAACTCAAGAAACTGAATAATCAGTATGGTCCAGTAGCCAAGAACTTTGTCTCTGGTGAAAGTAGCCAAGCCAAATCAAGTGAGAAGGCTAAGGCAGGTGATTTACTTAACAAAAAGGCTGTTGGTAAATCAGTGAATGAAAAGGTAGAGACTGAGGGTAAAAAGAAAAAGAACAGAAATGGTAAGATAGGCATTAACAAGAAAAACAATTATTCTTCTGACAAGTTTGCTCCTAGGAAAACTTGTGGTAATTGCAATAGTGTTAATCATCTATCTTCTAACTGCAAGTCTGTTAAAAGGACTCCTATTCATGTACCTCAATCTATGCCAAGTATGCCTGCTATGCCTGGTTTATATCAGAATGCTAGTTTTTCAAATCCATATGTGAACATGCCATATGTGCCTAATCCTTATTTTCAATCTGTGAATATGCCACAAATGTCATGGAGCATTCCTAGCATGGATAATATGTATGCCAATTTTCCACAAATGCATGCATCAAATATTTATGCAAATGAGCATCTGTCAAAACCTACCACTCAAGCATCTACACCCAAAGTGAAGATTGCTAAGAGTGTAAAACCAAAGGCTAACAAGAAAGGACCCAAGGAAACTTGGGTACCAAAATCAACTTGATTTGTATTTTGGAATGTGTGCAGGGAAATAAGAGGAATCTATGGTACCTAGACAGTGGATGTTCTAGGCATATGACAGGAGATTCAACCCTGCTCACAGAGTTCAAGGAGGAAGCTGGCCCTAGAATTACCTTTGGAGATGACAGCAAGGGATATACTAAGGGATATGGCTTGATTACAAAGGACAATGTCATCATTGAAGAAGTGGCTTTAGTTGAAGGTTTGAAGCACAATTTGCTGAGTGTCAGTAAGATTTGTGACAAAGACTATGAAGTAAAGTTCACTAAAGAAGCCTGTGTTGTTTCTACCAAGGAAAACAACAATGTGGTTCTGACAGGCTTTAGAAAAGGAAATGTTTACATAGCTGATTTCAACTCAGTATGCTCAGAATCCATTACTTGTCTCTTCAGCAAAGCAAGCAAGGATGAGAGTTGGCTATGGCATAAAAAGCTGTCTCATTTGAATTTTAAAGTTATGAATGATTTGGTAAGAAAGGATCTTGCTAGAGGAATCCCTCAATTGGAGTTCATCAAGGATGGATTGTGTGATGCCTGCCAATTAGGGAAGCAAAAGAAATCATCCTTCAAGAGCAAGACAGAGTCATCCATTGTTAAGCCCCTTCAATTGCTGCATATGGACTTATTTGGTCCAGTAAATGTCATGTCCATTTCAAAGAAGAAATACTGCCTGGTGATTGTGGATGATTTTTCTAAGTTTACATGGACCTTCTTTCTGCACTCCAAAGATTGTGCAAGTGAAATCATCATCAATCATCTCAGACTAGTAAACAATGGTTCTGAAGTAAAAGTACAAAGAATCAGGAGTGACAATGGCACTGAATTCAAAAATTCCACAATGAAGATTTTCTGTGAAGAGAATGGAATTGTCCATGAGTTTTCTGCTGCTAGAACACCTCAACAAAATGGGGTTGTTGAAAGGAAAAACAGAACTCTCATTGAAGCAGCTAGAACAATGTTAAGTGAATCAAGATTGCCAACATATTTCTGGGCTGAAGCTGTCAGCACTGCCTGCTTCACTCAGAATATTTCCTTGATCAATCAAGCTAGATGAATGACTCCTTATCAGTTATTTACCAACAAGAAACCGACGTTAGCTTTTCTTCATGTCTTTGGTTGTAAGTGTTTTGTGCTAAGAAATCATGGAGATAACTTGGGCAAATTTGAAGCAAAGGCAGATGAAGCTATCTTTGTTGGATATGCAGTAGGGAAAGCCTATAGAGTCTACAATCTAAGAACCAACATTGTTATGGAATCTGTACATGTTGTGTTTGATGATCAAAAGATTCTAGGTCTAAATGATGAAGGCTTCCATGAAAAGTTGAGATTTGAAAATGAGGTAGAAGGAAGAATGTACATTGATGATGATGAGGAAAATGAAGATCATGACCTTGGAAATTCACCTAGAGTTGTTGGTCCAACTAGAAGTGATGCTAACACTGGAAATGAAGCATCTGTTGACAGTCATACTAGAGTATCAGATGCATCCGTTGACAGGCATTCTCATGTATCTGTCGACAGGCAAAATGGAGCATCCGTTGATAGTCAAAACGATGCATCTGTTGACAGTCAACTTCATAACTCCTCAAGGACAATAAACTCAGGGGGAGTTTCTCAAAGTCAAAACTCAGTGATCAATCAACAAGATCATGCTCACTTAGATGAAGCAACCTCGTCTAGATCAAACCTTCCACCTTCAAGAAAATGGACCAGAGATCATCCTTTTGAATTAATCATTGGTGACTCAAACTCAAGAGTCCAAACTAGGAGGGCCACACAAGAAGAATGCCTATACAGTAGTTTCCTGTCTCAAGAGGAACCTAAGAAAGTGGAAGATGCCCTTCTAGATCCAGATTGGGTCTTAGCAATGCAAGAAGAGCTAAACCAATTTGAGAGAAATAAAGTATGGAAGCTTGTGCCCAAACCTGATGATAGAGGTATCATAGGTACCAAATGGGTTCTCAAGAATAAGACTGATGAAAATGGCATAATTGTGAGGAATAAAGCTAGATTAGTGGCAAAGGGCTATTCTCAAGAAGAAGGAATAGATTTTGATGAAACTTTTGCTCCAGTGGCAAGACTTGAGGCAATTAGAATTTTCCTAGCCTATGCAGCACATGCCAATTTCAAAGTCTATCAGATGGATGTCAAAAGTGCCTTTCTAAATGGGGAACTGGAAGAAGAGGTATATGTCCATCAACCTCCTGGCTTTGAAGATCCAGAATTTCCAGAATATGTATATCTTCTCTTGAAAGCACTTTATGGTTTGAAGCAAGCACCAAGAGCCTGGTATGACACTTTATCTCAATTTCTTTTGGAGAATCACTTCACTAGAGGTACAGTAGATAAAACCTTATTTCATAGAAATGTCAATGGTTCTTCAATACTTGTTCAAATCTATAAAGATGATATTATTTTTGGGTCTACAGATGAGAAGCTTTGCAAAAGGTTTGCCAAACTTATGCAAAGTAGGTATGAAATGAGCATGATGGGTGAATTAACTTACTTTCTTGGTTTACAAGTAAAGCAAGTCAATGAGGGAATTTTCATAAGTCAAACAAAATATATTTATGATCTTTTAAAGAAATTTGACTTAATGGATTGTGCCTCTGCAAAAACACCTATGGCCACTGCAACTAAGCTTGAGTTGAATACTAAGGAAAAATCTGTGGACATCTCAAGCTGTAGAGGCATGGTAGGCTCACTTCTATATCTAACAGCTAGTAGACCTGATATAATGTTTTCCACTTGTCTTTGTGCTAGATTTCAAGCTGACCCTAGAGAGTCTCACTTAATTGCTATTAAAAGAATTTTCAGGTATCTCAAGGGAACACCAAACCTTGGCATTTGGTACCCAAGAGATTCTGGTTTTGATCTAATTGGCTATTCAGATGCAGACTATGCAGGTTGCAGAATTAATAGGAAAAGTACTACAGGCTCCTGTCAATTTCTAGGGAACAGGCTTGTATCATGGTTCAGTAAGAAACAGAACTCAGTCTCCACTTCTACAGCTGAAGCTGAGTACATTGCTGCTGGAAGTTGTTGTGCACAGATTCTTTGGATGAAAAACCAACTTATTGACTATGGTCTAAAAATTGAGAAGATTCCAATTTTCTGTGACAACACTAGTGCTATTGCCATCACAGAGAATCCAGTGCAACATTCGAGAACCAAGCATATTGACATCAAATACCACTTCATTAGAGAGCATGTGATGAATGGTACAGTAGAAATGCACTTTGTGCCAAGTGAAATGCAGCTTGCAGATATCTTCACCAAGCCTCTTGATGAATCCTCATTCACAAGGTTGGTAGGTGAACTAGGTATGCTTAATTTTTCATAATTCCTAGTGATATCTAATCATATTGTATTGCAGCTAGAAATGTGTTTTGATTTATTTGAGAATTAAAAACTCTCAGAAAAACTCTTAGCAGAAATTTTGTTTAAGGCAAAATTTGCTTATCAACGGATATCCTTTTATCCGTTGGTAGTATAAACACATTACTAGATTTTCGTATGTCAACGGATAACAGGTTGTCCACGTCATCGATGGATAAACTGTTTTCTCAGCCGTCCAATCTTTATCCGTTGATATACATATTTCTTTTTATAGCCGTTGGTAAACGTGTATAATTAGTCACGGCTGTACTTCTTTTCTTTTCATTTATTATCTGACAGTTACTTTTGTCCAATGGGGTAATTACTTTTAATTATTTCATTTTTAATTCTTGGAAAATATAAAAGGCTGTCTTGTGCTCTCACATCTCACCTTTATTCATTTTCAAGAATCTCATAAGTTAACTGCATCTTTTTCACTAAAACTCTCTCTGCAACAAAAGTTCAAACACTTCAATGGCGCCTATTGTCAAGATGATGTCTTCCACTGGGTTTACCTATGAGAAGAACAATTTCGTAACCTTTGTTGACACAGCGAACGCCCCAGAAGTATATCACATCATGATGAATTTCGTGAAGAGATGCAAACTGTCATATGCTATGACTACCACCACACCCCTCATTCATGAAGTAATTGAGGAAATGTGGACATCGGCTGAATTTAATGGTAATGATGAAACTATCTCTTTTTCTCTTAAGGGTAAAAATTATGTGGCTAATTCTGATGTCTTTACTGCATGTTTAAAATTACCTGAAAATAATTGTACATCATTTCCAACCGATGTTGAAATAGTTACCATGCTAAACTCAAGTGGATATGCATTTAGTACTGACAATTTAGGCAAAATTGTTAGGAAGGGTATGGTTAAAGAATGGAGTTATCTGTGTGATGCTTTCATTAAAACTTTTTCTGGTAAAATTAGTAATTTTGATGCTGTTACTAAAACCATGCTAGTGATGCTCTGTATGCTTTTAACTGATAAATACTTCAACTTTGGCACACTAGTAATGTATGAAATAGCAGCTAAATTAGGTAACAAAGAAACTAGGGGCAAAAATATCTACTTTGCTAGATTTTTGATGCTCTTAGGCCTGCATATGTCAGAGAATGAGCTATCCCTCTCTAACCTGGATAGCAAGTTCAGTTGTTTTCTACAGGAGAAGAGAGTCCTCAGTGACTTGATTCGAATGAATCTGAATGCAGGAGTGCAATTGGTTTATCCACCAATTATTCAGGTAGCTTCTAATCTTATTACTCCTATCTATACTCAAATTTCTTTGCCTTCCACTGTCACAATGGAGTTTGTAGTTGTGACCAAACAGGCTCCTACCCAAGTGACTAAATCCAAAATCTCAAAACCACAATCTAAAAGACAAACCTCAGGTGTCTCTCAAAAGGCACCTGTTGCAAAAACTACCAAAACTCTTGAGGGGAGTGTGAAGGTGGTAGTGAGGGACAGGGTGAACATCAAAGAAGCCCTAAGGATAAGGAAGGTGAGGCAGGTGCAACCAACATTTCAGTCTCTCAAAAGACTGTTAATGAACCATCAAGCCAAATTCTAGTTACATCCTTTCAACAGGGTGTGACTACTGATTTAAGTTCCATTCTAGGAACACTACACAAAAGGGCAAGAGACACAGACAGCTCTCACTCAAAAACCTATGGTAGAAGAGTAAAGTCCAAAACCATTGGGAAATCACAGGGTGCACACACAGTACAGCAAACTGTACCTTCTCAAATTCAGTTTGATGTGACTTCAATAAATGTGGAGTCACAGCCCCTTGATCTTAACCTTCAAATCGATACACATTTTAATCCACCATCACCAACTTCATCTCTGGATGTAGATATGATATCTACATCAATTCCTGATTCTCCATCTTTAAAATTCTTGGAGAAGCCCCACTCAACAATTGGTGGTCATCATCTTTTAGATGATTTGTTGGGCCATCAATCTTCCATTCCTGAATTCACAACACTATCTGTGGCCTCTTCCTTAAAATCAATCACCACAGATTCAGTGTTGGTTTTCACTTCAACAAATACTCTTTTTCCTTCATCAACGGATATCCTTCATCCGTTGACAGGTGTTTCTCCATCAACGGATGTGTCTACAACTCATTATCCATTGACAGCAATAACTACTACATCAACGAATACACTTTATCCGTTGACAACTCTCTCTACCACTGCAAAATGTGACATTCCCATGTCAACTGTGGAGGAGTTTGTAGTAGTTGAAACACTTTTAGGAATGAGGGAAGGGAGTGAGAGGCTGCCTTGTGAGCATGCAAAAGGAGAGAAAAATAATGAGAGGCTGACCATTTCTTCCGGTCAGGCAAAAGGAGAGCAAGAGAGTTCCACCTTAGAAGGTGAAGGTGAGGGTGTGAGAGGTGTGAGCCAGGGGGAGTCCCTGATGCAAGAAAAGAGAGATGAGAGGAGAGAAGGGACTACAGGAGAAATAAGGAAGGAAGATTCAGCCATTGCAAGTGAGTTAATTGTTAACTCGAATAACTTGTAGAAGGGGGGGGGGGGGTTGAATACAAGTTATATAATCGTGTCTGATTTTTGCTTGATTATATGAACAAGAATAAACGAATGAATCAAACTCTGTTTGTATTAATAAGATCAAATACAAACTCTACCAAAAGTGTACAATACCTTTAGCAGCTGCTGACAATACAAATCTCTCTCTCTGTTTGTACTCTCGTATACTCACGATTACAAACCTTATGAACTGAACTATTTTTTACAATGATATAGAGAGAGTATTTATAATGCTACCTATCAACTACTAACAGAAAGATATAATCTATACATGACAATGTTCTGCATTCTAGTCGATAGTTTCCATCAATAGAAAACTCTTTCCTTCATAATATCTTCTTGCTTGTTCTTCAAACAACGATCCTGTTTTATAGCACTTGCCAGTTTCTGTAGCATCCACAATGACATCATCAGTAACACGACTGATATCAGGATTTCATCTTGCATCAGTATCTGATCATCATCAGTATTAGACCATCATCAGGATTTGCTCTTTGTTCCTGACATGTAGTCTCTAATACACTGTTCATTCCTGACTAAACTGTATAGATAACTGTCTTACACATAAATCCTATATAAAGTGCTAAGTCCTTTATAAGATCAGGATTACAAGAAGTATAATGCGTAAATTCTATTCTTAACATCACAACTTATGAATTATTCCTAACAATCTCCCCCTATTTATGCTTTAAAATCTGAAGCATAAATCTAAGTTGTGGATGTCAAAACATATAACAATACAACCAGAATAGAATTTATAAATGTAGAATTATGAAGTTAAGTACCTCCTTCCCAGATGTAGATGTTTATCTAGTACTTAGAAGAAAGAATTTTAACTATTAATGCTGCTCTTCTTTTACCACTTCCTAGCTGAGATTCACCACTGTCACTCCTGGTTCTTCTTTTTATTTCCCTTTGTCTGCTCTTTATCTCCCCCCAGCTTTATCTCCCCCAGTCTGGTGGTGTTGTTGTTGTTGTCTTTGAATTGTCTTTATCTCCCCCTTTTTGACATCAGCAACATTAATTCCAAGAGATTCAGAAACAGAACAAATGATATTCATCAGAACTGCTTGATTTTCCATAATTGTGACTTGGTTATCTTCAAGTGATTGAAGTCTTGTTTGAATAGCAATTTGAGAATTCTGAATATATTTCAAAACATCAGAATGAGCTTCAATGTTGGAAGTGCTTCTAATATCTTCAGTATCAGAATCAGAAATAACTGTATCTTCAAGTCTTGTAGAAGAAGTTGCTTGAGTTGTATGATATTCAAGTAATAAAACCTGATTAGAAGTATCAACATCTTCATCTTTCTGATCTGGAACTGAAGCATGATCATCATCTCCTTCACCAGTATTCTGTGTACTAACATCTTCAAATCCTGACTCCTCCTTAGAGTGATCAGAGACTGTAGATGTCTCAATTCTTGCTGATATTGGAAGTACATACAAAGGAACACTAGGATCATTAGGAACTTCATCTGGTACATATGTATCAAGAGATTGCTTTATCCTTGCACCTCTTCTATTAATGATTCCTGCAAGCCTCTCCTTTTGCTTCTGAGCTTTAACTTCTGGCTTTGCATTGTGATGTGCTAGGTCATTCTTCTGATACATTTTGATGAATGAATAAGTACCAGCATCCATACCCAAATTTTCAGACCAAGATTCAGGAAAAACCTGATCCTAGAAATCAAATGATGGTTTCCTAATTTTCTCTTCCTCACTATGGAGTTGATCATCCATACCCTCATTCTCACTTTGACTTACTAAAGTCAACACTCTTTCTACCTCACCTTTTGCCTGGTCAGGAGCCAGCCTCTCAGTTTGTGGATCTAAGTCCATCTTTTCAAGTGTATCACTCAAATTTAGATAAATGCTCTCATAACCTACAGAAAAATAGGGTTTAGAAGGAGTTTTTATACCTGAACTCACATGGAGAGAGGGTTCCTCATTTGGCATGTGGCTTGAGGTTTTCTCCAAGGAGTGAGCTGCTATAGTCTCTGAACCCTTACAATCATCTTCTTTCCTTCCAGAGACTACAGGCTCCAGTATACCACTTTCAGGTTCTTTACTAGACTATGATGTCTTCAGTAATACTTCATTAGACACCACAGTTAGTACATCACCGTCTTTAAGTGTTGTTTGCTGAGACACACCCTCAAGGTGGATAGACTCTGACCGAACAAAATTTGTTTGATCTTCAGAAAAATCAACCAAAGTCATTCCTCCCATATCATAGGGTATCTCACTTGCATTCTCAATCATCACAGAAGACCTTTCAACATCAGCTATCACAGCTCCTGAGTCATCCAACCTCTGACTAGATGGTTCTTGTGTTACAGTGACTGTGATCTGATCTTTCCTACTATTCACCACTGGTGCAATAGTATCTTCTGTTGACTGCTTCTCTCTATCTACTTCCTCCAGGTGTTCACCTTGAGCTGAGGCATCTTCAATAATGACATCTTTGTCAAATAAATATGCATGAAGTGATTGAAGTGCAACATGCTTCGAGAGTCCAAATTTCTTGACTAATTGTCTTCTGACAGATACATAGAAATACATCTTCATTAAGTCAAGTCTTTGATGTAGAAGTCCATATTCATCTGGAAATAAAATTTTTGGTACTCTTTCAACCAAAAAATCTAGAACAGGCCTTGACAACTTCACTTTGAGAGAAATTAGTCCCATAGCCAGTCTGTATGATAATGTAGTTTCCCATGAAGAATCAATATCCAGATCTCTCTTGTCAAATACTGACATAGATGTAGCTTGATGTGTAGAAACCTGCATAATTTTTGTTGGACTAGACTCTGTGTGTGTAGGTGACAATTGAATCTTTCTCCTTGTTCTCCTGGTATAGTGAGCAAAAGATTTATCCTGAGAAGACTCAAGAGGTGTAGACACAGAATTGATCTTGGGATGAGATCTTTGTTCAATAGACACAGTCTTTTGAGAGACAGTATCCAGTAACTGTTTTCCCTTTTTAAGAACTACAGCCTTTTGGGAGACTGCAGCCTGGCTGTGGCTAGGTTTTTCATCTCTATGTGCTAACAAAGAAAGTTGAATTGCAGCCTTCAATTCTGCTCTCTCAGCAAGAGTTAAATCATCATCATCTTCACTAGAATTACTACTACTTGACACAACAAATCTTCTCTTCCTTACAACTGATGTCTTTTGAGAAACACCAGAGGTTGGTTTCTTTGAAACAATAGGCTGTGGATAAAAATTTGGTTCTTGAATTGTTTCAGAGACTATAATGTTTTGGGCTACTTGGGTAGACATAGGTGGGTTCTTCTCCAATTGAGATTCCTGAGCCATTTCACCACAAAAGAAAGAAGAATTATAGAGAGTAGGAAGATGAGTTTTAAGAATTACCTGAAAATGATGTGGATAATGAATTGCAGGTATTTCATCTAGATTCTTTTCATTGTCCTTCTTTGTAATGTCAGAGAAAATTCTCTTTTGCTGTTCATAAGAAGGAACACAATATTCCCTACCAAATCTAGCTTCAACATCAGGAATAAAATGATTAATAAACATTTGCATAAATCTATGATAATAAACCATTTTCCTGTTTTGATCTCTTAACCCAAGTTTAATACTCATCTGACTTAAGATAATATGACCAATGTTAATTACTCTGTCATAAAGCAAACTATAAGCAATATGTGATGTAACAGAAGTAATTTGCTGAAAAGAACTATATTTACCAGTAAAACATTTAGCAATTTGATCAAAGTAAAAAGACCATTCCTTTCTAAGAAAAGACCTATTCAACTGGCTCATGTTGTCTAGAGGTCCACTATAACCTAATTCAGACAACATAGTTCTTATATTATCATCAGATGGTACATTCTCATAAATATCAGTAACAGGTAAGCAAAGTACTGAATTAATAACAGATTCAGTAATGTCAAATGAGTCTTGTCCTAAGTGTAGAACAATCTTACCTGGTTGACTCTGAGTAGAATCAATTACCTCAGCATTCTCCCAAGCTTGTGTAACAGCTGCTTGATTAATCTGTGGAGATGCTGTCAATGCATAACTTAATGGTCCATTTGCCAGAAAGTCCATGATTGGATGAAAATCAGATGACACTCCTTCCTTGTTGGTGATAGCTGCTACATGATTGTTTGTCATAAAATCGAAGTCACCAAACTTGAAGGCTACTGATTTAGGTAATCTTCTTTGAGCTGCCATTTTTGATCTGAAAAGAACTTGAAAAATTCTTGAAATGGATTAGTGATTTTGAAAACTCAAGAGTGTTTTTGCTTTAGAGAATGTAAAATTAGAGAAAGCAATTACACGATTAGAGTGTCAAAACAAATATATTTCACAAATCTTTCAGACCACTATCCCACGTTGACACGTAGATTGACAGGTGTCAGTCCCTGAAAAGTGCGGTTACCCACGATTTTTGGAAAATAAAATCCAAAATTGATTTTCATGAAATAAATCAGGGTATTATCAAGATAAACATCAATACTGATCAGCTTCTTTTTCCTGTTGACCTCCCATCAAAATAGTCACAAAATGCAATGTGATTTAAAAATATAATTTTCAAATCCTGATGGTCACACATGAAATCCTGATCATTATCATCCTGATTCCAGAGACTTAATATGGAGTTTCCACGTGGCATTTTTCTTTTATCTGAAAAAGAAATAAACAATTAATCTGAACAAAAATCAATTGGTTAGATATATTCAATATTTCTTGAAAACAAGAAATACAGTCACACGCAATAATTAGCATCTGACTTCATTAAAACTTCCAAGTGACTGTTCAGCTTCTCACGTCTTTCTTTAAAAGAAACAGACGCTTTATGCCATTCTCCATAAACCTTTCAATTTCTTTTCTTCTCGACAATGCTTCTCAAACCAAAATTCCCTTCAAATCCATTCTTTAGATTTTTCTCGATCGATGAACATCCTGTTCTTGATCATCTCTTTGAAAAGACAACTCTTCTCATCGAACTAATCATGGATGGATTGGTTTTCGAAAATATCCAGAGGTTTCTCCTAGAACATCCATCTGTTGGATACAATCTTCCCCTAACCTCCTCAAAACTTGAGGATGAAGAATTTGGCCGAGAGTCTGAGGTTGATCTTGATGGAGATGCTATTCATTTAAGTTAGCTGCTCTCATTCAAGTCGCCCAGACAAGGAATCCAAGAGAAGATGAGGCTATTCAATCCCCTGATGAATTTCTTGAGATGCTCCTTGTCCTGTACCTCAGAATTCATATCAATAGACAAATATAGAATTATCAGTAGAAATTAGACAAAAAGATGTTGTATTTCATTTCCATATATGTAATGATTTCAATTAATGAAAATACAATTTCTTGTTATCTACTTGTCTTTTGATTATTGAATGATGTACAATTTATCAGTATGCAAATATAAAAACTTGCTGGTATAGACTTAACACATCACAGAATTAGATTACTACACAAAGTAAACGTCAGGATCTGAAACAATTTTCATAATCCTGATACTGACACAATACTGATGACGTCAGCATCCTAATAACAAATCTAATCCTGATGATTATTAACAAGTCTATCATACTGAAATTTATCAAGGCAAAGTGTTATAGCTAAAGCATTTAACAATCAAATATAGATCCTGACAAGAATATCAAGTCTATAAGCTAAAAACAACATACCTTGCTACTTTTGCAGATGTTTAAAGATCTAAAAATTTAACATTCCTAACTCACTTACTAATCTACTGAATGTAGTCTCATCAAGTGATTTAGTTAGAATATCTGCAAGCTGTTTGTCAGTAGGAACAAAATGAAGTTCCACAGTACCATTCTCAATATGTTCTCTAATAAAATGATACCTGACATCAATGTGCTTAGTCCTTGAATGTTGAACTGGATTTTCTGCAATTTTAATAGCACTAATATTATCACAAAACATAGGAATATTACTAAGTGTCATACCATAATCCATCAACTGATTTCTTATCCAAAGGAGCTGTGCACAACAACTGCCTGCTGCTATGTACTCAGCTTTTGCAGTTGAGGTTGAAACAGATTGTTGCTTCTTGCTTGCCCAAGAAATCAATCTATTTCCCAAGAATTGACATGTACCTGTAGTGCTTTTCCTGTCTATTTTACACCCTGCATAATCAGAGTCTGAATAGCCAATTAGAAAGAAATCTGATTCTCTAGGATACCACAAACCAAGATTTGGAGTTCCTTTGAGATATCTAAAAATTCTCTTTACAGCAATTAAATGAGATTCCTTAGGATCACTTTGGAATCTAGCACATAAACAGGTAGAAAACATTATATCTGGCCTACTTGCAGTTAGATACAACAATGAACCTATCATGCCTCTATAACTAGTATTATCCACACTCTTTCCCTTAGGATCAGAGTCTAGTTTAGTGGCTGTTGCCATGGGTGTTTTTACAACTGCACAGTCTTGAAAGTCAAACCTTCTTAAAAGATCTTTGATATACTTTGACTGATTAATGAAAATACCAGTCTCAGTCTGTTTGACCTGCAAGCCTAAGAAATAATTTAATTCACCCATCATGCTCATCTGATACTTAGACTGCATAAGCTTGCTAAACTTAGCACACAACTTTTCATTAGTAGAACCAAAAATAATATCATCAACATAAACTTGAACTAAAAGCAATTCACCTTTTATTTTTCTAAATAATAGAGTTTTGTCAATTGTACCTCTTGTGAAGCCATTTTCAAGAAGAAATTTAGACAAAGTCTCATACCATGCTCTTGGTGCTTGCTTTAGTCCATAGAGTGCCTTGTCAAGTTTGTAGACATGATTTGGAAACTTTGGATCAACAAATCCAGGTGGCTGTTCCACATACACTTCCTCATCAAGTTTGCCATTTAGAAAAGCACTCTTTACATCCATCTGGTATACCTTGAATTTTGAATGAGCTGCAAAAGCAAGAAACATTCTGATTGCTTCCAATCTTGCTACAGGTGCAAAGGTCTCATCATAATCAATGCCTTCTTCCTGAGAATAACCCTTGGCCACCAGTCTTGCTTTGTTTCTTACAATCATACCAGATTCATCTAGCTTGTTTCTAAAAACCCATCTTGCACCAACAATAGATCTATCTTTAGGTCTTGGTACCAGTTTCCAGACTTTGTTTCTCTCAAACTCATTTAACTCCTCCTGCATTGCAATGACCCAATCAGGATCCTGTAAGGCTTCTTCAACCTTCTTAGGTTCATTCTTTGAGAGAAAGCAACTATACAAGCATTCATTTTGAATTGATCTTCTAGTTCGAACACCACTGTTAGGATCACCAATAATCAAATCTTCAGTATGATCCTTGTTCCATTTTCTAACAGGTGGTAGATTGACTCTGCTAGTCTCTCCCCCTAAGTTAGTGGTATCTCTTGTAGAAGAATTCTCTCTACCTTCAAAAACTCTCCTTTGATCAATAGAATCAGTAGATTCCATATTGCTGCTAGTTACTGATATTTCCTCAGTAGACTCTGAAAGATCAGTTCCTGATGGAGTAGACTCTGAAACGTCAATTCCTGATGGGATAGACTCTGAAAGGCTAGTCTGCTCATGATGATCTCTGTGTTCTCTTTGATTTATTTGCTCCCCCTCAACAGTAGCATTCCTTTGAGAAGCAATAGAAATTCCTTCTGGAGAACCTTCATCATCACTGAAGAGTATCTCAGAATTCTTCAGATTTTCAAATTCCAATTTGTCATGGCTTTCATCAGTTTGCAGAATTCCAAATTTCTTATCATCAAATGCAACATGAATTGATTCCATAACAATGTGAGTTCTGAGATTATAAACTTTGAAGGCCTTAGATGCTGAATATCCTAGAAAAATTGCTTCATCCGATTTGGCTTCAAATTTTCCAAGTTGTTCTGGATGAACTTTTAGGACATAGCATTTGCATCCAAAGATGTGAAAGTATTTCACACTTGGTTTCTTTCCTTTGATCATCTCATAGGGAGTTTTTCCATGACTATTTACCAAGGTACAATTTTGAGTGAAACATGCAGTGTTAATAGCTTCTGCCCAAAAATAGGTTGGAAGTTTTGCATCTGCAAGCATGGTTCTTGCTGCCTCTATGAGAGTCCTGTTCTTTCTTTCCACTACACCATTCTGTTGAGGTGTACCAGGTGCAGAAAACTGTTGAGTGATTCCTTTGTCTGCACAAAACCCCTCCATTGTAGAATTCTTGAATTCTGTACCATTGTCACTTCTAAGTACTTTGACTTTGTACTCAGAGTTATTATGAATATTCTTGATAAGTTCAATGATTTGCTGAGGAGCTTCATCCTTCTTGTGTAGAAAGAACACCCATGTGAACCTTGTGAAATCATCCACTATAACTAGAGCATATCTTTTCTTGCTGATAGACATAATGTTTACTGGACCAAACAGATCAAGATGTAGCATGTGAAATGGTTCAGTAATTGAATTTTCAGTCTTGCTCTTGAAAGTGGTTCTTCTTTGCTTTCCAAGCTGACATGCATCACAAAGTCCATCTTGCACAAAATTTGCCTGAGGTAGGCCTCTCACCAAATTGTGCTTAACAAGTTGATTAAGCTTCTTGAAATTAAGATGTGAGAGCTTCTTGTGCCAATTCCAGCTTTCATCACTTGTTGCTTTGCTGTAGAGACATCTAACAATTTCTTTAGATGTATCACTTAAGCTAGCTTCATATATGTTACCATGTCTTTGACCAGTTAGAACAATGTCTCCATTCTGCATATTCAAGATTTTGCATCCTTCTCTGTCAAAGATTGATTTGTAACCTTTATCACCCAGTTGACTTATACTTAAAAGAGTATGTTTCAAGCCTTCAACCAGTGCTACATTTTCTATGATGACATTCCCCAAAACAATTGAGCCATATCCCAGAGTTTCTCCTTTGTTGCCATCTCCAAAAGATATTACTGGGCCAGCTTTCCTCTCAAACTTTGTAAGCAGGGACTTCTTTCCAGTCATATGTCCAGAGCATCCACTGTCCAAGATAATTGAATGCTTCTTTCCTGTGCCCTGCAAACAAAAAGTAACTAGTTAGAATTTTTTAGGACCCAACTTTGATTGGATCCTTTCTTACTAGATTTAGAAATGACAGGCTTTGAAGATTTTGCTTTTATTTTACCTGTTGTAGAGTCAACTTTAGACTCTAATTTCACAAACTATTTGTGACTAGGAGTTTCAGATTTCAAGGAATAATAGTCATAATACAGTTCATGATATTCTCTACACATGTAAATGGAATGAAGTAAACTACCACAATGATAACAAGCTTTTTGTGGTTGGTATTGAATTGTCTGAGTCTTGGGGAATCTGGACTCAGTTTTCCAAGAAGGTTTTTGATTACAGTCTAGGGCCAAATGATTATGATTTCCACACTTATAGCATTTTTTCCTAGGTGCATCAGGTACATTCTTGTAATTATTCTCTTTGTTAATACCTTCTTTTCCATTCCTATTTCTTTTGATCTTGCTAGACTCTGAAAGACCATCTAATCTCTGTTTCAACTGAGACTTAGACAGAAACCCTATGTTTACATTCTTAGGTTTCTCTAACACTTTCTCATCTGAATTACTATTGTTAATCCTTTTGTGTACAACAGGGGTACCTTTTGAATCAACAAATTTAACATGATTAGGTTCAGAAACAATTTTCTTACCTTCAGATTTAGATGTGTTAGCTTCTACCTTACTATCATCATTGACGATAGCTACTTTTTCTTCTTGTCTAGCCTTATCAAAACCTAAACCATTAACCTTACCACGAATTCCACTTCCAAAGATTTCTATAGTCTTTTTACTAGAATTGTTAATGGTCTTAATCACATCTCTCTCTTCTTCTAGTTCTTTTCTGACATAGTCATAAGCCTCAAGAATAACACTATAATCATGCTTAGCTTTATCAGAACTTAACTTGTATTCTTCCATTTGAATTAATTCAGATTCAAGAAAATTATTTCTATCAACTAATTTATCATTCTTAACCTTAAGTTCATCTCTTTCACAAGTAAGAATTCTAAAATTAGTCATAAGATTCTTAAACTCAGCATGGATAGATCTAATTTCATCAGAATTTAAGCTATCAAATGAATCAAGAGAGTGAAGTGATACCTTAACAGAGGATGGAGAAGTTTTCTTTGGGGATCCAGGTTTGTCTGAACTATTTGCCATCAATGCAATGTTGTCATAATCCAATTCATCTTCAGAATCACTGGAATCAGCCCAATCCTTCTGTGTGACCATAAGTGCATTACCCTTTACTGAATTCCTAGGCTTCTTACACTCACTAGAAAAGTGTCCAAGCTCGCTGCAGTTAAAGCACTTGATCTTGGCCTTATCAAGCTTGACAATTGTACTTTTGCCTTTGTCACTCTTCTTCTCCTCCTTCTTTTGAAAAGGTCCTTTGCTAAATCTTCTCCTGTTAAATCTGCCTTTCTTGAAAGCTTTAGCAAACATAGCAAAGAGTTCCTGCATCTCAGATTCAGAATCATTGTTGTCAGAGTCCATATCAGTAGTCTCTGACTCAGAACTTTCTTTGCTTTTCTTCTTCCTTGAATTCTTTACAGCAATCTCTTCATGCTGTTCTTCAGGAAGCTTCTTAACTTCAAATTGAGCAGTAAGTGCAATAGTCTTCATCTTTCCTTCACTCCTGCTCTTTTTCTGCTGCTTGTCAAGTTCATAAGCTCTCAATTTTCCATATACTGCCTCTAATGAAATCTCATCCAGATCATTAGCTTCCTCAATCGCAGATATCTTCTCATTGTAGAAATCAGGCAAAGCTTTCATGAACTTTGTATTCATATCCTCCAAGTCATAATATTTACCATGCATGGTCATCTCATTGATGAGTTTTGTAAACCTATCAAAGGTATCAGTAAGTGACTCACCAGACTTGGATTCAAAGTACCCATACTGTTGTATAAGTAATGTCCTCATATTCTTCCTGATAGGCTTAGTTCCTTCACAGTGAACCTTAAGATTGTCCCATATATCCTTAGCAGTTTTACAAGAGAGAACATAGTTAGTGAGAACAGAATCAAGACTGTTGAATAATATGTTTCTCACTTTAGCATCTTTAAGAACATTCTCCTTGTCCTTATCTGACCATTCAGATTTTGGCTTCTCTGCTGTATGTTCTGGAACAACCACACCATCAACAGTTGCTTGTCCAACGACTTTTGTTGGAATAAAAGGTCCATCTCTGATTCTGTCAAGATAATCAGGATCTGTTGCTTCTAGATGATGCAACATCTTTACTTCCCATAGAGTATATTCATTTCTCTTGAGCATAGAAATCTTAGTATTCCCATCCTTGTAACCAGACATGATTGCAGATCTTTATGATTATTCGAAATCAACCCGCTCTGATACCAATTGTTAACTCGAATAACTTGTAGAAGGGGGGGGGGTTGAATACAAGTTATATAATCGTGTCTGATTTTTGCTTGATTATATGAACAGGAATAAACGAATGAATCAAACTCTGTTTGTATTAATAAGATCAAATACAAACTCTACCAAAGGTGTACAATACCTTTAGCAGCTGCTGACAATACAAATCTCTCTCTCTGTTTGTACTCTCGTATACTCACGATTACAAACCTTATGAACTGAACTATTTTTTACAATGATATAGAGAGAGTATTTATAATGCTACCTATCAACTACTAACAGAAAGATATAATCTATACATGACAATGTTCTGCATTCTAGTCGATAGTTTCCATCAATAGAAAACTCTTTCCTTCATAATATCTTCTTGCTTGTTCTTCAAACAACGATCCTGTTTTATAGCACTTGCCAGTTTCTGTAGAATCCACAATGATATCATCAGTAACACGACTGATATCAGGATTTCATCTTGCATCAGTATCTGATCATCATTAGTATTAGACCATCATCAGGATTTGCTCTTTGTTCCTGACATGTAGTCTCTGATACACTGTTCATTCCTGACTAAACTGTACAGATAATTGTCTTACACATAAATCCTATATAAAGTGCTAAGTCCTTTATAAGATCAGGATTACAAGAAGTATAATGCGTAAATTCTATTCTTAACATCACAACTTATGAATTATTCCTAACATTAATGGAGGTTAATGAAGCTTCCAAAGAGATGGAATTTCGAAAAGAATATCAGTCAATTATTGACTCCATCTCTTTGGATCCTGAAACCTTTACTCATCCTGTCCCTGCCTATCAAGTCATGGCACAACAGGGCAATGTGGAGGCAGAGGAGGCAATGCACCTAGTGCACACCTCAAAATCTCTTCAAAGAGCAAAAGAAGCTTTTCAAACCCTGTCTCCAAGTGCTGGAAGTGAAGATTTTGGCAGTGATGACAGTCAAAGTTCAGATGGTGAGGAAATCAATGAAGAAGAAACTCCAGAATGGATGTTTACCAATGCCACTAAACTTAGGGATCTCAATGTGGAAATCATGAAGCAATATCACTCTGCTAAGGCTGAGCACCAAACTGCAGAACCACAGAGAAAGACTGTTCTTGAGCAGGTTATGGCCTCACTGAAATTACAAAAGATGCAAACAGTTATTCAAAGAACACAACAGGAGGAGGTCAAAACTGCAATTAGAGATATGAAGATAGAACTAGATGCCAGGATTGAGGCACTAGCTCCTACTACCACTCAGAAGGTGCTTACTAGCAAACTTCTCAAAGAAGATAGCCTGGCTAAGTCTGTTAAACTTCTTTCCTCCAGAGTGGATAGTATGGAATCTCAAATGCAAACTATCATTGCCAATCAATCAAAACAAACTCAACTACTGGAAATGCTACTTGCAGCTTCATCCCCAACCCTTGATGCTAACAAAAAGGGGGAGAAAATGGGAACAAGCAAAGAAGAGGCTGCAATATCATCTGGTCAAATTCAAGCTACCAGTAGTAAGATAGCACAGATTGAGGGGGAACAATAGCCAATTGTAGTGGTCAATCCAACAGATTTTGAAATAAAGGCTTCCCCTGTGAAGAAACAAGTGGCTTTGCCTGAGATTCAAAGTTTAGAAGAAATCTCAGATGGTGAAAGGCAAGCCATAATTGAAGCTTTGGAAAAGATCAACAAGGAGACTAGTGAAAGAATTCTAAGGACATAGAGGATGATCAATGAATCAATTGCATCATCTCTGTTTCTTAATGCTCAATCTTCTGCTCCAACAATATCAACCACAATCATGAAGGTGCTCACTCCAAAGATTGTGGCTCCTACATTCTATGATGCTGAGCCATCATATGTCAAAGAGTTTGAACCAACCATCAATACCAGAGCCTACTCACCTCCAAAGGAAAATGGGAAGAACAAGCTTCAGTTAGACTACCCATTTCCCAAGGATGATGAAGAAAAGCTAATGGGAAAGACAATCATGGAGTTCAAAGTACAGATAAATAAGAGTGTAAGAGATTGGATGGCTGTAATCATAAGGAATGGAAAAGTATTAAATATATCCAACAGCCATCCTAGATTTGTGGAAGCTAAAAGAGAAGAAGTCTCCAGAATCCAAAGGGAAGCTCATCTAAGTACAGAAAATCAACATGAAAACTAAGATGAGAAGCAAGCCAGGCTAGCTCAAGAGTTAATGGATGAGGTAGAGGTTGAAATGAAGGAACCTGAGGAAGTTCCCAAAATCAAACCTAAAAGAAGGAAAGCTAAAACCAAAAGCGTTCTTTCTCCAGAACCCTTTCCAGAAAAAGAAACTATTGGCTCATCAGTATCTATATCTGCAACAGTAATCGACCCAACTGTAAACTTTCATGGTGACCCCATAATGCCTAAAGAAGAACCAATGAATTTTGATTCAATTGAAGTTCCTTCATTCTTGCTGAATCCAAAACAGAAGAAAAGGGCTCCAAAGAAGCAACTCTCAAAGGGACCAGTTCAATTTGCTAGGGTACCTGCTATTGTCAAACAACCAATCTTGGAAAACAAAGAAGACTTTATCTATCAGGCAGAAATTGAAGAATACTCTGGCATGAATCTATATTTGGATGAATTGTCAGAAGTAAGAGGAATTGACAAGTACAAGAATCAGCCTGAGAGGTTAGTGTTTGTCTACAAGGGAGGAAGTCAGAGGACATGGCCATTACAGAAGGTTCTTGGAGAGAATTATCATACATTGACCAAAGTGTTCTCAGCATTCAAGAGACACACAGGGTTCTCTGAGACAGCAAGAAGGGAGATAATTAGCAGAATAGAAGAAAAGGAGAGAATGGAACTCACCCTCAAGTCTACCAAAGAAAATGAAGATCCCATATAATGGATAAAAAATCCACATTCAACCCTTTTGGATGATGGAGTTCAGGGATGAAGAGGGCACTAGGAGATTCTTCAGGTTAGAAGACCAACTATCAAAGGCTAGTTCTGATTACCTAAGATGGTTACAACTAAAGCTAAATCCAAAAGTTGTTGAAGAAGATACCTTCTATAGGCAACTTCAAGTGCAAATTGAGTCCAACTCTGCCAAGGAAGGAAAGTCAAGGGTGCAGCCAACCAGAGAGAGGAAACATCATTAATTTGCTCAATCCAAAGGAGCACATCTCTGATAAGTTTCTTAAAGCTTTCTGTTTTTAATTTTTGTAGCTAAATACAATCTTTGCATACTGTAGTGTATATATCTTTAGGAATGTTTTGTTATCATCAAGGTTCTGAATTTATGCTTTATTGCCATCAAGTATAAATTGGGGGAGATTGTTAGGAATATGTTGTAGTTGATGATAACTTAACATTCAAGCAAAATTGTATAAGTCAAGTTTTGTAACTGTCAACGGATAAGACTTTATAACTATTCGTTGACAGGTAGCTCATCAATGGATGAGGTTTTGTAGCATACTGCAATATCTCTATTTATCAGTTGATAGTGTTTTTGTTCAGAGTCATGTTGACCATCAATGGATAGGCAGAATAGGGTAGCCAATTGTAAATAAGCTATGCTATGTAATTCTGTCTAAGTGAAAGTGTATCAACGGATAAGAACAGGGCTCTATCAACGGATACAACTCAAATCTACTCTATCAACGGATACAGCTCAAACTACCATCAACGGATAATTGTGCACAACATCAACGGATAATCATTATCACTTTATCCTATGATAGCTAAGGAATAGCAGTGGATAAGGACAGGTTTGACTGACAGATCACATGGGTTGATAGTGGGTATAAAAAGCAGTATGGCAGCCATACTTTAGAAACACAGAAGAAAGAAGCATTCCATTTACACAGTACATACAAGAAAGGTGCAGGGGACATATCTGTTCACAAGGACAACCTTTCGGCTACATGTGGATTTGGAGTGGAGTAGCAAGTCAACTTGAATTAGATTAATATTATCTTATTCCTGTAGTACTTGTAAACTTGGGATATATAACCAAGTGTAGCAACTCTTTAGAGATTAAGAAAACAGACATATTTGCTTAGGGTTTCTTGAATATCCTTAGAAGCAAAGAGTTGTAAAAACAGAAGTTGTGTACATTTGTATCACAGAGTTTTCTTCAAATAAAAGTCTCAGGTGGTACATTTAACCACCTGATTTTTTATGTGTTTGTGAACCATTTCTTATTCAGCAATTATTTCCTTATAGATTTCTGTGGTTTTTATCAGAAGTTTATAATTATCAAGAATTGTATTCAACCCCCCCTTCTACAATTATACAAGTGTGTAATCTGGGAATAACATAGGGGAACCACCCTAACCTCTTACGCTTCTCCAATTTACAACCAATTTATTAACAATTAAAACATTTCACTTTTCAGTCCTTAAACTCACTGATAACAGATCAGCCCAGTATAAGGAATTTTTAAATAATTAATCCATTTTAATGAGCAACAGTAAAAGATTAAGAGTCAGGGAAGCAATTGATATAAGGGATCTTAGACAACAAAGCAATAAGATTTAACTAAACAGGGTATAGTTCCTCAAAACAAGATCATATATCAACAAGGAAACATTAATCAATTAAGGAACAAAGCAATTATTCAGGTTCTAGAATTGAATAACAATTTATAAAGAAATCAAGGAATAAGGAAATCTGAATTTAAAAGAGGATTTGTATAAGTACGCTGGTTATAACCCTCTCTTTTTAAATATTACCAAAACAGTAGAGTCTCATTATACAGTTTGAAACCAACATAAAAATTTAAATAATTTAAAACAAACATTCAAGAAATTCTCAATTGCCCAAGTCTCACTCTTGTCGGCTAAGCACTCATAGGCTTTAGCTGCCAAACAGGCCTGACAATAATGAGTTGAATAATTAAGAAGATTTCAAATCATTCTCGGCTTCAATTGTCATTGAGCAACACATGCTTCAACGACAATATAAACCTCTAATTAGTTTAAGGCAGTTCATAACGATAATAGGTTCGGAGTAACTAGTTGTACAATTGAAGAAACATTCCTTGAAAAGTATTTATTGAGGGAAAATCATAAATCATATTCAGGAAATTTTACGAAAAGATTTTTATAAATTTTTTTAAATCTTGGATTTCCTCTGTTTAAAAATATCACTTAATTTCTTTTGAAGAATATAAAATAGTACATGACTGAGGAATCCGGTAAAATACCATGTATTAGATTATTAATAAAAATGAGGAATCCGGTAAAATACCGTGTATTAGATAATTTGAGAATACTAATTGAGGGAAATTGTCACTTGAAATAAAAGTAAGGGTATAGACCCTAGCAAAGCAATTTGGAAAAACCTTAAGAATAGTAGAAATAGGTTCACATCATCCAAACTAAATATGAAGGATATACATGTTTTCAAGAAGGGATTCGAAAGAACATATAAATAAAACAAGAGGGTTCACATCACTTGAACGATAAGTGAGGGATAGTATACTTGTCTCAATACATGAAGTTTCCAATTCCAATATCTCAATTCTTTTCTCACTATACATCAATCTCTACTTCTTTATACATTGGCCTCTGCTCGGCTCTACATTCATCTTTCCTCTACAATTTGTCTGTTACTCTGCTATTATACTCGTCAATTTTCCGATGATTGTCTCCTTCCCCTAGATTTCTTCTACATATGCGCTAGTCAGCCTCCTATTCGTACCTATAGAAAGGTAAAGAGTTGCTTCAGTACGCTTACAACCTTAACCGTCTAATTCTTCTCTACCCAAACGTGTCATATACGCTTTACAACTTATCACATATAACTTATATAGATCATATTCTCAAAATAGTGATTGAAAGGATATCTGCGATATAATATTTATTTTGGTATTTGTACGATTGGACATAAAATTTAAATACACATAGAATCCTCTCCACTAGGTCATTTATTTAACTGATTCGATCAAAAGTCAAATGGTCAACTCAAGCAAAATCTATCGTCCTATTTTAAATATAAGAGATATTCCATATTCGCGAAAAATCAAATTATATTTTACGGAATATATCTCTACATCAAGGCAATAAGATTGAAAAAGAAATATCGTGATCTGAAATTTTTTAGATCTTCGTTGCAATATTGATAAGGCGACAAGCTCAAATAAGGAATATTAGAGATTTGATATTCTTTAGAGAACTCGTGCTACATTTAAAAACGATCCGTTTTTTTCGGAAAAAAATTATGTCTTCGCACTCAAAATGTTTTCACATCAAACAAAAGACTTTTTATACTCAAGTATATTAATATTCAGTGAAAGAATATTAACACTTATTCTTATCCCGTGCCAGAAATATTTAAAGTAATTTTTTCTCACGTCTCGTAATTATATCATATTTCGGAGAAAATTATTTTAATCGCTCAAAAATATTTCCTACTCTCTCAATATATTTTACATTTTAGGAAATATATTATAAGTACTTATTCTAGTCAAAACAATGGTCAAAAGATTTATCTATTTTAAGAAAAGACCAATCGTATTTTATTCGAAACCAAAAGCTGATTTAATCGTTTTAAATCCAAATAAAGTATTTCCACTTGCTAGAATGACTTGAAACTTGAGATTGATCATTTAAATACTATTTTGTATGCATGGTTAAAGTTTCTTAAATTTTCGAGATTTTTGGTCGGGGCACGTAAACCGAGGTAATTAGTCAACAGTTGACCACGTTTGGCCAAGTCAACATTGACCAAAATTGACCAAACTTTCCAAGTTCTCCATAATTTTAGAATTATTTATTGGGTAGTTTTGTATTTTTCGGGTATTTAATTAACGATACATGCACTACAAGGAAAACTGAAGGATACAATGGTTTTTGCCCGTTGTCTGATACCCTGGAATAGCGTTGTCTATCGAGCAGCTGTCTCTTACCAACCTCAGACAACGGTACACAAATCGTTGTCTGATATCCATAACAACAACACACCATGCTCATAAAGCGTTGTAGCACAGCCAGAAACTACAACGCAATCATTTAAATCCGTTGTTAGAAAATGAGGAATACAATGGTTCCTAAAAAATAAAACATTGTTCATTCATTATGTTAACAACGATTTCTTAAAATATAACCATTGTTGGATAGCTGAGCATACAAACATTTTTGTTTCTTAAATGCTTGTTTTTGTTATTTTCACACAATGGTTTTACAATTTTTATACAATGCTCAACTCTTTTTGGTACAATGCTTTCTTGAAACTTATCCATTGTCCGATGATATTTTTAACAAGTTTTTATCAAAGAAGATAACATTGGCTAATGATAAATGAAACAATACTTTTATTTACGTACAACAAAAATCAAAGTTTATACAATACTAGTAACTAACCATTTTAATCAAAACCAATATTCATCTAAACAGAAACTACCATCAATATTAATCACAATAAATCTACTACTGATACAAAATTCTTTAGACCACTTGGTGGGTTGCCTCCAGCCTCATTTCCAGACTTCCGAAACTTGTTATTTTCTTCTATGCTAAATAATCTGAGTATGACCATCAAATACTCACTTCTGTGTCAAAAGGCTCCAGCTTGTTTCGTTTGGCAAACATATTTCCATAGAACCGAGCATCCTTCTTGTTGATTTCTTTTACCTTCTCCTTCAGAACCTTGTACTCGAGCTTCACATCCCTACAAGCAGCCAACATAAATGAATGACCAAAGTACTCCAAATATATTTTTTGAGAAAAAAAAAATAACACAACTTTCTTTCTTGCATCAGGCAATTTACAGATTTTCACAAACCTATTTGCAGGATCAATTTCTAGGGCTTTCTTGATATCAAATTCTGCCAAATCTAGATCAACAAGGTTGATATAAGCTTGAGCCCTCCTGTAAAGTGCCTTCACATTCTTACTTTTTCCTATATGAAAAAAACAAGTATGGAAATCAAATAGCAAAATTATAATGAAATACACCAGAAGCTACTTACATGTCTCTGCCTTCGTCGCTGTAATACACTAATAGCCCAGGCCATAATGTAACAGGGAAGAAGAAAACCAGCAGCACTAAGCAAGAACAGCTGGGCAAGCAAGAAAAAAGAAAACCATATCATGTAACAGAAGCGCAACTGGTATGGATATAAGAGAATATCTATTTATGATCCTAAATGATGACTTATGTATACAATTATCTGATTAAATATATTACCTAATTCTACGTAAAATAAAATGTATGGACTATGGATAACCTCTGTCATTACGATCATTTGGACTTTCATCGGCCATAGCCTTCACACTCACGGGATAGTGAGAAGAAGGATAAAACCCATCTATGTTATCACTAACCACTTCAGATGATACTGGAATGAGAGCTCTATGATACTGGAATGAGAGCTCTGCCTCTGAAAAGAAACCAGTCCACATGCAAGTCCTGAGTTTGGCGATCCCAACACAAGCAAAATGCTCAAAATACTAATTTGAGGAATTCGAGAGCTCCCTGCTTGTCACCTGAAAGAAGCAGATAATAAATTGATGCCACATTTTTTATCAAACTAGAACTACACCAAGACTAGAATCTGAATTAGAGTTCGATGAGTACCTTTGAATCCATGATACGTGCGTATAAGAGAAACATTCTTCCCTACCCGAGCATTGGACCATGCATCTTTCATATCACCTACAACGCCATGCTCTCTGCAGGAGCAGAGTGGGATTAAAAAGTCAGTAAAAGATGCTGTACGCATCTCTCTAAAATACATACGAGATTAATATAGGAAAATATTAGCACTTTCACGAAAAGATAACAATTGACAAAACATTTTATGTAGTACAAGTGAAGGTTTGTCAACACCAACCATAAGCTTCTAGTTCTGGCCAGGAGAACAAAAGTTTAAAATAGTGCAAACAAATTAGAAGAAACTAACATGCTGCAATGAAGGAAAAATTTCCCTGACCATTATAGACAGAGACAAAGACCAAATAGGTTTCTATAAAATACAAACAAGTTAAAATGTGAGTTAAGATTACTAGTATATAATTATGAAAAGAAGCTAAGTTAAGAACTGGACACCTTCCTTAGATATGCTTTCACTGCGCACAATCCAAGTTTACTCGTGCAATTGGCAATGTTCCATATTCCTCTATGTCTTGGAGGTTACTCTGTGGAAGACCTTCTGAGTAGTCCAACCATATTCATTTGTGTGCAAGTTCCTCACTGTGGACAATCACCCAACTGCATCCCTTGGGGTCCTACGTGGGGAATCTTCTTCGATGATTTGGATCTCTCCACATGGCTAAAAATTGTAAACAGCACAAGTTTGATGAGAAGAAGACATTTAACATAAATTCCTACTAGTAGTCCCAAATCAAAATCAAACGAGAAAAACAAAGAGAAAATATATATTACTACTCCTTCGACATCAATCCATCAACATAGTTACATTAAATATTACAAGAGAACATTAAGTAAAAAATCCTTTACAAACAGATATCAAACATGAAAAACAAACCCACAAACTAGAACAAGAAAATGCAAAAAAAATAAAAATAAAAAACTCCAACAAAACATTTTAAAAGAGTACCAAACAAATCAAGATTGTACCTTTATGCATATAGAGAGTTCAGTGGCTAATGGGAATTTCTTGGTTTCCCAGAAACATCAACACATTCAGCTTAAAATTAATGGTGAAAATTAAAACTTGAAGATGATAAATAACAACACGATATGAAATGGGTCAAGTGTAAGTAGAGATTTAGCAGATAAACAAATCTAAAAATTAGAAGGAGGTGTTTTGTCTTTGTTTACTCATTAACATCATAGAGAGAGAGGGGGAGAACGAGAGAGAGGGAGAGAGAGATTGAGGGAGAGATAGATAGAGAGGGAGAGACAGAGAGAGAGATTGAAGAATAGAAGGATAAGGGTAAGGTTTAGAATATGTGGACAAGAGCAAAGTTTGGGGAAAAGGGGAGAAGGGGGATATGAAATGCTGTAAATTTTCGGTTGGGGGGAATTTGTGCGCCTTAACATTTTAAGTTTTTGAATGGGTTTTATATCAAACTGACCACTCCCTTTGTCAAAAATTATCATTTAACCCACCGTTCTTATCGGGGTCTCATTTAAACCACTAAACTAAGAAAATATATCATTTGCCCCCCTGCATTCAAAAAAATTAATACAATTTATGGTGGTCTAAGTGATATACAGGGGGGAAAATGATATATTTTCTTAATTTAGTGGTTTAAATGAGACCCCGATGAGAACGGTGGGTTAAATTATAATTTTTGACGAAGGAAGTGGCCTGTTTGATATAAAACCCGTTTTTCAATGTGTTATTTCATTTCATTTTTTAAATATTTTGGTAAAAATTCTAATTTAATTTTATCAAGAATTTATTAGATTTCAATTTTAAAATTGTAAATTTACATATATGTATGTACTCGTTCTAGTGTTGGGAAAAAATATTCAAAAAATAAAAAGGTCGGGTTGTACGAGATTTTAACAAAAACGTAGCAAAAGTGCTACTTCCTATAACGAGGCACGATCCAGATTCACTAAATAATTTTTTTGAATGATTTCTTCGACGATCGAACCGTACGAAAGTTAATAAACACTCATTCTAGTGTTGGGAAAAAAGAATCAAAAAATAAAAAGGTCGGGTTGTACGAGATTTTAACAAAAACGTAGCAAAAGTGCTATTTCCTATAACGAGGCACGATCCAGATTCACTGAATAATTTTTTTGAATGATTTCTTCCACGATCGAACCGTATGAAAGTTAATAAACACTCATTCTAGTGTTGGGAAAAAATAATCAAAAAATAAAAAGGTTGGGTTATACGAGATTTTAACAAAAACGTAGCGAAAGTGCTACTTCCTATAACGAAGCACGATCCAGATTCAATGAATAATTTTTTTGAATGATTTCTTCCATGATCGAACCGTACGAAAGTTATAAACACTCATTCTAGTGTTGGGAAAAATTAATCAAAAAATAAAAAGGTCGGGTTGTACGAGATTTTAACAAAAACGTAGCAAAAGTGCTACTTCCTATAACGAGGCACGATCCAGATTCACTGAATAATTTTTTTGAATGATTTCTTCCACGATCGAACCGTACAAAAGTTAATAAACACTCATTCTAGTGTTGGGAAAAAATAATCAAAAATAAAAAGGTCGGTTTGTACGAGATTTTAATAAAAACGTAGCAAAAATGCTACTTCCTATAACGAGGCACGATCCAGATTCACAGAATAATTTTTTTGAATGATTTCTTCCACGATCGAACCATACCAAAGTTAATAAACACTCATTCTAGTGTTGGGAAAAAATATTCAAAAAATAAAAAGGTCGGGTTGTACGAGATTTTAACAAAAACGTAGCAAAAGTGCTTCTTCCTATAACGAGGCAAGATCCAGATTCACTGAATAATTTTTTGAACGATTTCTTCGACGATCGAACCATACGAAAGTTAATAAACACTCACTCTAGTTTTGGGAAAAAATAATCAAAAAATAAAAAGGTCAGGTTGTACGAGATTTTAACAAAAACGTAGCAAAAGTGCTACTTCCTATAACGAGGCACGATCCAGATTCACTGATTAATTTTTTTGATTGATTTCTTCGACGATCGAGCCATACGAAAGTTAATAAACACTCATATTAGTGTTGGGAAAAAATAATCAAAAAATAAAAAGGTCGGGTTGTACGAAATTTTAACAAAAACGAAGCAAAAGTGCTACTTCCTATAACGAGGCACGATCCAGATTCACTGAATAATTTTTTGAACGATTTCTGCGACGATCGAACCGTACGAAAGTTAATAAACACTCATTCTAGTGTTGGGAAAAAATATTAAAAAAATAAAAAGGTAGGGTTGTACGAGATTTAAACAAAAACGTAGCAAAAGTGCTACTTCCTATGACGAGGCACGATCCAGATTCACTGAATAATTTTTTTGAATGATTTCTTCCACGATCGAACCGTATGAAAGTTAATAAACACTCATTCTAGTGTTGGGAAAAAATAATCAAAAAATAAAAAGGTCGGGTTGTACGAGAGTTTAACAAAAACGTAGCAAAAGTGCTACTCCCTATAACGAGGCACGATCCAGATTCACTGAATAATTTTTTTGAATGATTTCTTCCACGATTGAACCGTACGAAAGTTAGTAAACATTCATTCTAGTGTTGGGAAAAAATATTCAAAAAAATAAAAAGGTCGGGTTGTACGAGATTTTAACAAAAACGTAGCAAAAGTGCTACTTCCTATAACGAGGCACGATCCAAATTCACAGAATAATTTTTTTGAACGATTTCTTCGACGATAGAACCGTACGAAAGTTAATAAACACTCATTCTAGTGTTGGTAAAAAATAATCAAAAAATAAAAAGGTCGGGTTGTACGAGATTTTAACAAAAACGTAGCAAAAGTGCTACTTCCTATAACGAGGCACGATCCAGATTCACTGAATAATTTTTTTGATTGGTTTCTTCGACGATCGTACCGTACGAAAGTTAATAAACACTCATGCAAGTGTTGGAAAAAAGTAATCAAAAAAAAGGTCGGGTTGTACGAGATTTTAACAAAAACGTAGGAAAAGTGCAACTTCCTATATCGAGGCACGATCCAGATTCACTGAATAATTTTTTTGAACGATTTCTTCGACGATCGAACCGTACGAAAGTTAATAAACACTCATTCTAGTGTTGGGAAAAATTTTCAAAAAATAAAAAGGTCAGGTTGTACGAGATGTTAACAAAAACGTAGCAAAAGTGCTACTTCCTATAACAAGGCACGATCCAGATTCACTGAATAATTTTTTTGAATGATTTCGTCGACGATCAAACCGTACGAAAGTTAATAAACACTCATTCTAGTGCTGGGAAAAAATAATCAAAAATAAAAAGGTCAGGTTGTACGAGATTTTAACAAAAACATAGCAAAAGTGCTACTTCCTATAACGAGGCACGATCTAGATTCACTGAATAATTGTTTTGACTGATTTCTTCGACGATCGAACCGTACGAAAGTCAATAAACACTCATTCTAGTGTTGAGAAAAAATAATCAAAAAATGAAAAGATCGGGTTGTACGAGATTTTAACAAAAACGTAGCAAAAGTGCTACTTCCTATAACGAGGCACGATCCAGATTCACTGAATAATTTTTTTGAATGATTTCTTCCACGATCGAACCGTACAAAAGTTAATAAACACTCATTCTAGTGTTGGGAAAAAATAATCAAAAAATAAAAAGGTCGGTTTGTACGAGATTTTAATAAAAACGTAGCAAAATGCTACTTCCTATAACGAGGCACGATCCAGATTCACAGAATAATTTTTTTGAATGATTTCTTCCACGATCGAACCATACAAAAGTTAATAAACACTCATTCTAGTGTTGGGAAAAAATATTCAAAAAATAAAAAGGTCGGGTTGTACGAGATTTTAACAAAAACGTAGCAAAAGTGCTTCTGCCTATAACGAGGCAAGATCCAGATTCACTGAATAATTTTTTGAACGATTTCTTCGACGATCGAACCGTACGAAAGTTAATAAACACTCACTCTAGTTTTGGGAAAAAATAATCAAAAAATAAAAAGGTAAGGTTGTACGAGATTTTAACAAAAACGTAGCAAAAGTGCTACTTCCTATAACGAGGCACGATCCAGATTCACTGATTAATTTTTTTGATTGATTTCTTCGACGATCGAGCCATACGAAAGTTAATAAACACTCATTCTAGTGTTGGGAAAAAATAATCAAAAAATAAAAAGGTCGGGTTGTACGAAATTTTAACAAAAACGAAGCAAAAGTGCTACTTCCTATAACGAGGCACGATCCAGATTCACTGAATAATTTTTTGAACGATTTCTGCGACGATCGAACCGTACGAAAGTTAATAAACACTCATTCTAGTGTTGGGAAAAAATATTAAAAAAATAAAAAGGTAGGGTTGTACGAGATTTAAACAAAAACGTAGCAAAAGTGCTACTTCCTATGACGAGGCACGATCCAGATTCACTGAATAATTTTTTTGAATGATTTCTTCCACGATCGAACCGTATGAAAGTTAATAAACACTCATTCTAGTGTTGGGAAAAAATAATCAAAAAATAAAAAGGTCGGGTTGTACGAGAGTTTAACAAAAACGTAGCAAAAGTGCTACTTCCTATAACGAGGCACGATCCAGATTCACTGAATAATTTTTTTGAATGATTTCTTCCACGATTGAACCGTACGAAAGTTAGTAAACATTCATTCTAGTGTTGGGAAAAAATATTCAAAAAATAAAAAGGTCGGGTTGTACGAGATTTTAACAAAAACGTAGCAAAAGTGCTACTTCCTATAACGAGGCACGATCCAAATTCACAGAATAATTTTTTTGAACGATTTCTTCGACGATAGAACCGTACGAAAGTTAATAAACACTCATTCTAGTGTTGGGAAAAAATAATCAAAAAATAAAAAGGTCGGGTTGTACGAGATTTTAACAAAAACGTAGCAAAAGTGCTACTTCCTATAACGAGGCACGATCCAGATTCACTGAATAATTTTTTTGATTGGTTTCTTCGACGATCGTACCGTACAAAAGTTAATAAACACTCATGCAAGTGTTGGGAAAAAGTAATCAAAAAAAAAGGTCGGGTTGTACGAGATTTTAACAAAAACGTAGGAAAAGTGCAACTTCCTATATCGAGGCACGATCCAGATTCACTGAATAATTTTTTTGAACGATTTCTTCGACGATTGAACCGTACGAAAGTTAATAAACACTCATTCTAGTGTTGGGAAAAATTTTCAAAAAATAAAAAGGTCAGGTTGTACGAGATGTTAACAAAAACGTAGCAAAAGTGCTACTTCCTATAACAAGGCACGATCCAGATTCACTGAATAATTTTTTTGAATGATTTCGTCGACGATCAAACCGTACGAAAGTTAATAAACACTCATTCTAGTGTTGGGAAAAAATAATCAAAAATAAAAAGGTCGGGTTGTACGAGATTTTAACAAAAACTTAGCAAAAGTGCTACTTCCTATAACGAGGCACGATCTAGATTCACTGAATAATTGTTTTGACTGATTTCTTCGACGATCGAACCGTACGAAAGTCAATAAACACTCATTCTAGTGTTGAGAAAAAATAATCAAAAAATGAAAAGATCGGGTTGTACGAGATTTTAACAAAAACGTAGCAAAAGTGCTACTTCCTATAACGAGGCACGATCCAGATTCACTGAATAATTTTTTGAACGATTTCTTCGACGATCGAACCGTACGAAAGTTAATAAACACTCATTCTAGTGTTGGGAAAAAATAATCAAAAAATAAAAAGGTCGGGTTGTACGAGAGTTTAACAAAAACGTAGCAAAAGTGCTACTTCCTATAACGAGGCACGATCCAGATTCACTGAATAATTTTTTTGAATGATTTCTTCCACGATTGAACCATACGAAAGTTAGTAAACATTCATTCTAGTGTTGGGAAAAAATATTCAAAAAATAAAAAGGTCGGGTTGTACGAGATTTTAAAAAAACGTAGCAAAAGTGCTACTTCCTATAACGAGGCACGATCCAAATTCACAGAATAATTTTTTTGAACGATTTATTCGACGATAGAACCGTACGAAAGTTAATAAACACTCATTCTAGTGTTGGGAAAAAATAATCAAAAAATAAAAAGGTCGGGTTGTACGAGATTTTAACAAAAACGTAGCAAAAGTGCTACTTCCTATAACGAGGCACGATCCAGATTCACTGAATAATTTTTTTGATTGGTTTCTTCGACGATCGTACCGTACGAAAGTTAATAAACACTCATGAAAGTGTTGGGAAAAAGTAATCAAAAAAAAAGGTCGGGTTGTACGAGATTTTAACAAAAACGTAGGAAAAGTGCAACTTCCTATATCGAGGCACGATCCAGATTCACTGAATAATTTTTTTGAACGATTTCTTCGACGATCGAACCGTACGAAAGTTAATAAACACTCATTCTAGTGTTGGGAAAAATTTTCAAAAAATAAAAAGGTCGGGTTGTACGAGATGTTAACAAAAACGTAGCAAAAGTGCTACTTCCTATAACAAGGCACGATCCAGATTCACTGAATAATTTTTTTGAATGATTTCGTCGACGATCAAACCGTACGAAAGTTAATAAACACTCATTCTAGTGTTGGGAAAAAATAATCAAAAATAAAAAGGTCGGGTTGTACGAGATTTTAACAAAAACGTAGCAAAAGTGCTACTTCCTATAACGAGGCACGATCTAGATTCACTGAATAATTGTTTTGACTGATTTCTTCGACGATCGAACCGTACGAAAGTCAATAAACACTCATTCTAGTGTTGAGAAAAAATAATCAAAAAATGAAAAGATCGGGTTGTACGAGATTTTAACAAAAACATAGCAAAAGTGCTACTTCCTATAACGAGGCACGATCCAGATTCACTGAATAATTTTTTGAACGATTTCTTCGACGATCGAACCGTACGAAAGTTAATAAACACTCATTCTAGTGTTGGAAAAAAATAATCAAAAAATAAAAAGGTCTGGTTGTACGAGATTTTAATAAAAACGTAGCAAAAGTGCTACTTCCTATAACGAGGCACGATCCAGATTCACTGAATAATTTTTTTGAATGATTTCTTCCACGATTGAACCGTACGAAAGTTAGTAAACATTCATTCTAGTGTTGGGAAAAAATATTCAAAAAATAAAAAGGTCGGGTTGTACGAGATTTTAACAAAAACGTAGCAAAAGTGCTACTTCCTATAACGAGGCACGATCCAAATTCACAGAATAATTTTTTTGAACGATTTCTTCGACGATAGAACCGTACGAAAGTTAATAAACACTCATTCTAGTGTTGGGAAAAAATAATCAAAAAATAAAAAGGTCGGGTTGTACGAGATTTTAACAAAAACGTAGCAAAAGTGCTACTTCCTATAACGAGGCACGATCCAGATTCACTGAATAATTTTTTTGATTGGTTTCTTCGACGATCGTACCGTACGAAAGTTAATAAACACTCATGCAAGTGTTGGGAAAAAGTAATAAAAAAAAAGGTCGGGTTGTACGAGATTTTAACAAAAACGTAGGAAAAGTGCAACTTCCTATATCGAGGCACGATCCAGATTCACTGAATAATTTTTTTGAACGATTTCTTCGACGATCGAACCGTACGAAAGTTAATAAACACTCATTCTAGTGTTGGGAAAAATTTTCAAAAAATAAAAAGGTCGGGTTGTACGAGATGTTAACAAAAACGTAGCAAAAGTGCTACTTCCTATAACAAGGCACGATCCAGATTCACTGAATAATTTTTTTGAATGATTTCGTCGACGATCAAACCGTACGAAAGTTAATAAACACTCATTCTAGTGTTGGGAAAAAATAATCAAAAATAAAAAGGTCGGGTTGTACGAGATTTTAACAAAAACGTAGCAAAAGTGCTACTTCCTATAACGAGGCACGATCTAGATTCACTGAATAATTGTTTTGACTGATTTCTTCGACGATCGAACCGTACGAAAGTCAATAAACACTCATTCTAGTGTTGAGAAAAAATAATCAAAAAATGAAAAGATCGGGTTGTACGAGATTTTAACAAAAACGTAGCAAAAGTGCTACTCCCTATAACGAGGCACGATCCAGATTCACTGAATAATTTTTTGAACGATTTCTTCGACGATCGAACCGTACGAAAGTTAATAAACACTCATTCTAGTGTTGGAAAAAAATAATCAAAAAATAAAAAGGTCTGGTTGTACGAGATTTTAATAAAAACGTAGCAAAAGTGCTACTTCCTATAACGAGGCACGATCCAGATTCACTGAATAATTTTTTTGAATGATTTCTTCCACGATTGAACCGTACGAAAGTTAGTAAACATTCATTCTAGTGTTGGGAAAAAATATTCAAAAAATAAAAAGGTCGGGTTGTACGAGATTTTAACAAAAACGTAGCAAAAGTGCTACTTCCTATAACGAGGCACGATCCAAATTCACAGAATAATTTTTTTGAACGATTTCTTCGACGATAGAACCGTACGAAAGTTAATAAACACTCATTCTAGTGTTGGGAAAAAATAATCAAAAAATAAAAAGGTCGGGTTGTACTAGATTTTAACAAAAACGTAGCAAAAGTGCTACTTCCTATAACGAGGCACGATCCAGATTCACTGAATAATTTTTTTGATTGGTTTCTTCGACGATCGTACCGTACGAAAGTTAATAAACACTCATGCAAGTGTTGGGAAAAAGTAATAAAAAAAAAGGTCGGGTTGTACGAGATTTTAACAAAAACGTAGGAAAAGTGCAACTTCCTATATCGAGGCACGATCCAGATTCACTGAATAATTTTTTTGAACGATTTCTTCGACGATCGAACCGTACGAAAGTTAATAAACACTCACTCTAGTGTTGGGAAAAATTTTCAAAAAATAAAAAGGTCGGGTAGTACGAGATGTTAACAAAAACGTAGCAAAAGTGCTACTTCCTATAACAAGGCACGATCCAGATTCACTGAATAATTTTTTTGAATGATTTCTTCGACGATCAAACCGTACGAAAGTTAATAAACACTCATTCTAGTGTTGGGAAAAAATAATCAAAAATAAAAAGGTCGGGTTGTACGAGATTTTTACAAAAACGTAGCAAAAGTGCTACTTCCTATAACGAGGCACGATCTAGATTCACTGAATAATTTTTTTGACTGATTTCTTCGACGATCGAACCGTACGAAAGTCAATAAACACTCATTCTAGTGTTGAGAAAAAATAATCAAAAAATGAAAAGATCGGGTTGTACGAGATTTTAACAAAAACGTAGCAAAAGTGCTACTTCCTATAACGAGGCACGATCCAGATTCACTGAATAATTTTTTGAACGATTTCTTCGACGATCGAACCGTACGAAAGTTAATAAACACTCATTCTAGTGTTGGAAAAAAATAATCAAAAAATAAAAAGGTCTAGTTGTACGAGATTTTAATAAAAACGTAGCAAAAGTGCTACTTCCTATAACGAGGCACGATCCAGATTCACTGAATAATTTTTTTGATTGGTTTCTTCGACGATCGTACCGTACGAAAGTTAATAAACACTCATGCAAGTGTTGGGAAAAAGTAATAAAAAAAAAGGTCGGGTTGTACGAGATTTTAACAAAAACGTAGGAAAAGTGCAACTTCCTATATCGAGGCACGATCCAGATTCACTGAATAATTTTTTTGAACGATTTCTTCGACGATCGAACCGTACGAAAGTTAATAAACACTCACTCTAGTGTTGGGAAAAATTTTCAAAAAATAAAAAGGTCGGGTAGTACGAGATGTTAACAAAAACGTAGCAAAAGTGCTACTTCCTATAACAAGGCACGATCCAGATTCACTGAATAATTTTTTTGAATGATTTCTTCGACGATCAAACCGTACGAAAGTTAATAAACACTCATTCTAGTGTTGGGAAAAAATAATCAAAAATAAAAAGGTCGGGTTGTACGAGATTTTTACAAAAACGTAGCAAAAGTGCTACTTCCTATAACGAGGCACGATCTAGATTCACTGAATAATTTTTTTGACTGATTTCTTCGACGATCGAACCGTACGAAAGTCAATAAACACTCATTCTAGTGTTGAGAAAAAATAATCAAAAAATGAAAAGATCGGGTTGTACGAGATTTTAACAAAAACGTAGCAAAAGTGCTACTCCCTATAACGAGGCACGATCCAGATTCACTGAATAATTTTTTGAACGATTTCTTCGACGATCGAACCGTACGAAAGTTAATAAACACTCATTCTAGTGTTGGAAAAAAATAATCAAAAAATAAAAAGGTCTGGTTGTACGAGATTTTAATAAAAACGTAGCAAAAGTGCTACTTCCTATAACGAGGCACGATCCAGATTCACTGAATAATTTTTTTGAATGATTTCTTCCACGATTGAACCGTACGAAAGTTAGTAAACATTCATTCTAGTGTTGGGAAAAAATATTCAAAAAATAAAAAGGTCGGGTTGTACGAGATTTTAACAAAAACGTAGCAAAAGTGCTACTTCCTATAACGAGGCACGATCCAAATTCACAGAATAATTTTTTTGAACGATTTCTTCGACGATAGAACCGTACGAAAGTTAATAAACACTCATTCTAGTGTTGGGAAAAAATAATCAAAAAATAAAAAGGTCGGGTTGTACTAGATTTTAACAAAAACGTAGCAAAAGTGCTACTTCCTATAACGAGGCACGATCCAGATTCACTGAATAATTTTTTTGATTGGTTTCTTCGACGATCGTACCGTACGAAAGTTAATAAACACTCATGCAAGTGTTGGGAAAAAGTAATAAAAAAAAAGGTCGGGTTGTACGAGATTTTAACAAAAACGTAGGAAAAGTGCAACTTCCTATATCGAGGCACGATCCAGATTCACTGAATAATTTTTTTGAACGATTTCTTCGACGATCGAACCGTACGAAAGTTAATAAACACTCACTCTAGTGTTGGGAAAAATTTTCAAAAAATAAAAAGGTCGGGTAGTACGAGATGTTAACAAAAACGTAGCAAAAGTGCTACTTCCTATAACAAGGCACGATCCAGATTCACTGAATAATTTTTTTGAATGATTTCTTCGACGATCAAACCGTACGAAAGTTAATAAACACTCATTCTAGTGTTGGGAAAAAATAATCAAAAATAAAAAGGTCGGGTTGTACGAGATTTTTACAAAAACGTAGCAAAAGTGCTACTTCCTATAACGAGGCACGATCTAGATTCACTGAATAATTTTTTTGACTGATTTCTTCGACGATCGAACCGTACGAAAGTCAATAAACACTCATTCTAGTGTTGAGAAAAAATAATCAAAAAATGAAAAGATCGGGTTGTACGAGATTTTAACAAAAACGTAGCAAAAGTGCTACTTCCTATAACGAGGCACGATCCAGATTCACTGAATAATTTTTTGAACGATTTCTTCGACGATCGAACCGTACGAAAGTTAATAAACACTCATTCTAGTGTTGGAAAAAAATAATCAAAAAATAAAAAGGTCTAGTTGTACGAGATTTTAATAAAAACGTAGCAAAAGTGCTACTTCCTATAACGAGGCACGATTCAGATTCACTGAATAATTTTTTTGAATGATTTATTCGACGATCGAACCGTATGAAAGTTAATAAACATCATCACTAAAATTTGTATATAACATCATCCGCACGGTTGCATCGTCCAATTTTTTTTTTTAAAAAAAATATTATTCCAAAATTATACTAGTTTGACCAAGGAGTACTTTGATAGTTGACCATTAAATATCATACAAGAACATTAAACAACGATTTTTTTATTAAAACTGTTGTTGTGCTTAATATAACACAACATTTTTTTATAAGAAAACCGTTGTCTGATTATTTTCATTATTTCCCACCAAATTCAATTCAAATTATTTCATTATTCCCACCAAATATTTCATTATATCCCACCAAATTCTATTCAAAATTTTTGTAGTTCAGACAACGGTTTCATAAAAACTGTTGTCACCTCAAAACACGATTTAACAATTGTTAATTATTTCGTTGTGTGAATCGTAATAACACAATGGTATATGAAAACAGTTGTGTGAATTATACAACGGTTTATAAACGTTGTCTCAAAACAGATTAGACAATGTGCGTAAAAACAGTTGTGCAAACTTACTCGTCTTTACAACACCACAGTTTAAAGCCGTTGTCTGAATCAATTTACTAGACAACGTTTTATAAACCGTTGTAGGGTAGCTGGATTAGACAATACTTTTCTGAAGTTACAAAAAAACCGTTGTCTCCTAATTCCAAACAATGCTTTTTTGTCCGAGCGTTGTCTGATAAGTGCTGTCTGATTGCGATTTTCTTGTAGTGATGTTACGTATTTAATCGTTAATTGATACGAGTTCGATACAATATAAAAACACAGCTGGTTTCTAATACCAAACCCACTTCAAAGAAACACAAAACCACCCCTAACTAACACAAACCACTTGTCATTTCATCAATCCAAGTGAAATCAATCTCAACCACTCCTTTTAACTCAATTCACACCATTCCTTCCATCCAACTCTCTCTATAAATAAACCCCCTCATCCACCCATTTTAAACACAAGCTAAGAGCCAAATACATGCTGCGATTTTAGAAGTAGACTCTCTTCAAACATATTCAAATATTCTCTTCATCTACTTCATCTCAAAAAACTCTCTCTCCCAAATATATATCCATATATACAAGGTTTTTGATACACCAAGCTTAGTTCCACCCAACCAAGCTTAGTCCACCCAAGCAAGCTAATCTACCACCACTTTCCGGCCTCCCGAAGGGCTGCCCAAGTTCGACCACCGTCCAAAATCCGGCCGAACCCCCGTCGAATTTTTCCGGCGACTTTTAAAAGTGGCAATTCTTAGCTTCGTCTTTGTGTTTATATTTGAGATTTGTGCTTAACTTCTATACTTCATCTTAATCTCTATTCTTGGATCTATATAAGATACCAAAAGTCTCTTTATAAAAGAGAATAACAATATAAACATAGTTCAACTCATATCTTTATTGCAATATATATAAGCAAAGAGTTGAACCAAGTACTTGATCTTTGAAAAGAAACTTTATAGTACAAGAAAGATCAAAAGAAAGTACTTAATCTCAAAATTTGTGAGATTATATTTGACATACGTCAAAGTTGTAACAATATTTATTTCGTCGAATTCCCAACTAACATCTTTAGTGTTCCGTGGGATATTCTAAAACGAAATACTTCATACAACTCAAACTTCTTAGAGCACAAGTTTAGCCACTTGTTAATCGCACTTACTTTATTTATCCTGGCAATAAACTTATTTAGTGCAAGACGTTAAAGATAAGTATACTTTGACATTGTATTTAGTCAAACGGAAGTATACATCTTAAAAGCCTTAAGCCTATTAGCTTAAAGGACTTTATATATCAACAAACTCCGAGTTATATTTATTTAATCTCGTTTTAACGGAGTATTGTTATTAAAGTATTTTTAGATTTAAACAATCTATCAAAAGAAAGAATACTACTTCTAAAGAGCACAAGTTAGCCACTTGTTTTTACCACACTTATAAACTGCTAACGACTCGGTAAAATATTTAAAAAGGGATTAATATTTTTAAAACGCCATAATAATTTTTAAATTGGATATTAAGCTATTCAACCCCCCTTCTAGCTTAAAATATCCCTCATACGGGACTTAACAATTGGTATCAGAGCAGTGCTTTTAACGTGTTTGTTGAGTGATTTACAGATTCACAGGCACAACAAAAAGTGATCCTACATGGCGTATCTAAATACCATCGGTTGTGGTGAAGGCCTATCTAGCTCTCGCCCTCCTCTATTTGATGGCACCAAATTTGCAACATGGAAAACGAGGTTTCACATCTATGCTAGATCTCAAGGAGTCAAAGTTTGGATGGCCATAGAAGACGGAGTTGTTATTCCTACCGAAACTATTGACGGTGTCATCGTTGAAAAGAAGGTTAGTGAATACACTCTTGCCGAAGAATATATGATGAATACTGCCGCTAAAGCAGAAATGGTTCTCACAAGTGCACTTACCGAAAAAGAATATAAACGAGTAAACAATTGCAAGTCGGCAGAAGAAATGTGGAACAAATTAGTGGTTACCTACGAAGGTACCATTGATATAAAAGATTCTCGAATGGATACTTTGATTCAAGAGTACGGGAACTTTAAACTCCAAGAAGGAGAAAATATCATCGATATGGAAACAAGATTTACTCGTATAATCGATGAATTATCTCAACTCGGGAAAAGTTATACCCGTAATGAGAAGAACCGAAGAGTTCTTAAATCTTTACCTCCCAGTTGGAAGGTTAAAGTTACTACAATTAAAGAAATGCATAATCTAAATGATTATGACATCGATAGTCTATTCGGAACCTTCGTGCATACGAAGAGGACAATATTCCGGATAAGGTCATTCCCAAAATGGAAGACAAAAAGAAAAATATGGCTTTAAAAGCTATACTAATCGATGAAAATGAAAACGACGACGATTTAAATGAAGAACTAAAAGAACTCGATGAAAGCGAAATTGCTTTACTAACGAGACAACTTTGTCGTGTGCTTCAAAGCAAAGCTCAAAAATATGGAAAAGGCTTCCTAAAATCAAATAACTAACAAAGAGTTTTTAACTCTAACGGAAGGCCAAATTACTCTCAAAATTATACTCCTAAGTATAAAAGTAATTTTCCACCAACGAGCTACAACAAAGGCAAAGGCACTCAAAATACTAATGCCTATAACAATGCAAATAACAATAATAACCCCCTTACAGTCCTCCAAAACATAAAGAACAAAATTCGGAGGAAACACAAGAAGTGTGTTTCGAGTGTAAACAACCGGGTCATTTTAAAAGAGAATGTCTGAAACTTTCTAAAGGTAGAATTCTCGTGGCCGAAAATGGTTAGGATTTGAGTGAAGATGAAGAAGCTCCGGATGCTAATGAAGAATTGTCAATCTATGCTTAATGGCTATCGGAGACGAAGCTACTTCAACACAATCCTCCACTTCAAATCAAGAGGTAAACGCTAATCTCAACTACATTTCAAATAAATTGCATTTAGATGAATCTAACTTGAATTTAGTTGATATGAGTAAGTATGATTTGATTGAGCTTGTTGTATTTTAGATAAGAATTGGAAATTGATTCTCACTTGCCCTCAAAACAAAAATGTCTATACGTGTGACATGAGCAAGCATGAGAATGTATGCCTAATCACTACAAACAATGACCCATGGCTTTGGCATCGAAGATTAGGACATGCCAACATGAAGTTGATTAGGAATATATCAACAAAAGATCATGTTCGAGGTATACCAAAATTGAATTATCAAAAAGACCATACTTGTGAAATTGGAAAACAAATTATAGCCTCTCACAAAGCAAAATTTATGTTATCTACCTCTAGGCCTATCGAACTATTACATATGGATCTTATAGGTCCGGTTCCTATTCAAAGTCTCGGAGGTTGTTCCTATACATTAGTAATCGTTGATGATTAATTATTCACGATTTACTTGGACGGAATTTCTCAAATCTAAAAGCGATGCTTTCGAATCTTTCTCTTCTCTATGTGAAAAGATTCAAAATCAACAAGATAATACCATAGTCTATATAAGGACTGATCATGGTAAAGAATTTGAGAATTTTAGTTTTACGAATTTTTGTGATGAAAATGGTATCACACATAATTTTTCCGCTCCTTACACTCCACAATCTAACGGTGTGGTTGAAAGGAAAAATAGAACTCTACAAGAAATGGCTAGCACAATGCTTAATGAATATCGTCGACCTAAATATTTTTGGGCCGAAGCTATGTCTACCGCTTGCCATATTCTTAATCGGATTTTGCTACGTTCTATAAAGCAAAAGACTCCCTACGAGCTTTACTTTGGCAAAACACCAAAACTTAGCTATTTTCGAGTATTTGGTAGTAAATGTTTTATTTTAAATTCGAAAGATTACCTTACCAAATTTGATCCTAAATCAAGTGAAGGTATATTTCTCGGTTACTCTACAAATAGCAAAGCTTATCGTGTTTTTAATCTTAAAACTCTTGTGGTGGAAGAATCAATGAATGTAACGTTTGATGAAAGTAAACCACCACCAAAATATAAAGATCTTGTTGAAAAAGAAGATGTTGAACAAGATGATATAGAAAATATTATTCGATAATTCGAAAATATGGATCTCGGGACCCCTGTTCCAAGAAATCCTCTTGAGTTGGTCGAAACGGAAGTTGAACTCCCAAAAGAAATTCCTATAATTAAAAGTCATCCCTTGGACAATGTTCTTGGAGACTTAAGTAACGGAATTCAAACGCGGTCACAATTACAAAATGTGGTTAATCATCTTAGTTTTCTATCACAAATAGAACCTAAGACCGCAAAAGAAACTTTGTTAGACGAGGATTGGATATCTGCTATGCAAGAGGAACTATTACAATTTACTCGTAGCAAAGTTTGGGAATTTATTCCAAAACCCAAGGATACTTCCATAATTGGAACTAAGTGGGTTTTTAGAAACAAGTTAGACGAAAATGGAACGGTTGTTCGAAATAAAGCGCGATTAATCGCTCAAGGCTATACCCAAATGGAAGGTATAGATTTCGATAAAACTTATGCACCCGTAGCACGAATTGAGTCGATTCGAATGCTATTAGCTTACGCGTGTCATAAAGATTTCAAAGTATACCAAATGGATGTAAAATCGGCCTTCTTAAATGGGATATTAGAAGAAGAAGTTTATGTAAAACAACCTCCCAGTTTCGAAAATGCCACACATCCGAAATATGTATATAAATTATATAAAGCCCTATATGGCTTGAAACAAGCTCCAAGAGCTTGGTATGAAAGGTTGAGCAAGTTCCTTCTAGAAAACAATTTTAAAATGGGAATTGCCGATATAACCTTATTTACGTGACAAGAAAAGGATGATATATTACTCGTACAAATATACGTAGATGACATCATTTTTTGATCAACCAATGATGTTCTATGTAAAGAATTCTTTGAAAATATGAGCAAAGAATTCGAAATGAGTATGATGGGAGAATTAAATTTCTTTTTAGGATTGCAAATTAGGCAATTAGACGAAGGCATCCATATCTCTCAATCCAAGTATTGTAAAGAGATGTTGAAGAAATTCGAAATGGAAAATGCCAAACCCATCTCTACTCCTATGTCCACTTCTGAAAAATTAACAGAAGATCCTAACGGTGTTCCCGTGGACACTAAGAAATATCGGGGTATGATTGGTAGCTTGCTCTATATTACCGCAAGTCGACCCGATATACAATATAGTGTTTGTAAGTGTGCTAGATTTCAAGTAGCACCAAAAGAGTCTCATTAATCCGCGATAAAAAGGATATTGAGATATCTAAAAGGAATCACTGATGTAGGTCTTTGGTATCCGAAAGGAGTACCATTCGACTTAGTATATTCTTCTAATTCGGACTATGCTGGGCATTTAGTCGACAAAAAAGTACAAGTGGTATATGTCAGTTTCTGGGAGGTTGCTTAGTCTTTTGGTTTTCCAAGAAACAAATTCAGTATCAATCTCCACAACGGAAGATGAATATATAGCGGCTGCAAAATGTTGTGCTCAAATCTTGTGGATGAAGCAAACATTAGCCGACTACAATATTAAATTTGATGTTATATCCATCTTATGCGTTAACACGAGCGCTATCGATCTTAGCAAAAATCCCGTGTTACATTCAAGATCTAAGCATATAGATGTGAGACATCACTTTTTGCGTGATCAATGTCAACAAAGGCGATAACAAAATGACTCATATTGAAACTGAGTACAATCTCGCTGACATTTTCACAAAACCATTAAATTCCGAAAGATTCGCTACACTCCGTTTGGATTTAGGAATGTTGGAATTTCCAAAATAAATGGTTCATATATATATATATATATTTGAGACTATTTATTATAATTTATAGTCATCTCACGAAAAAGTTATCTTTTAAGGATTTACGAACATCGAAAACTCAGATTTGTCGATAATGATAACATATGAAACTTTATCGATCGGGGTTTAATTTTCTTTCGGGAAGATAAAACTAGTCGAGCGAATATTTATCGAAATTTATTTCATAAATATTCTTGAGATACTATAAATATGATATTTAATCTCAAGTAAAAAGTATCAAAATTATAAAGTATTTTTCTATATTTATAAAATATTATTACATATTATTATATAATAATTATGATTTTACAAAATTATTTTCAGTATTAAAATATCATTATTTTTGAGTATTTTCGGGCAAATATGACCCAATATGTGAGACCCAGCCCAGTTACATTTTCAGCCAACCCGGTCCCTTACTAAAACCCTAAAATCGTGACCGTCCGTGGTTAATATGATTAGATCTCAACCATTGATATAAAAAATACATATAATTGCTATGACAATTCTAGGGTATACTGTTTACACAGTCGATATAATATTTATTTTGGTATTTGTACGATTGAACATAAAATTTAAATACACATAGAATCCTCTCCACTAGGACATTTATTTAATTGATTTGATCAAAAGTCAAATGGTCAACTCTAGCAAAATCTATCGTCCTATTTTAAATATAAGAGATATTCCATATTCGCGAAAAATCAAATTATATTTTACGGAATATATCTCTACATCAAGGCAATAAGATCGAAAAAGAAATACCGTGATCTGATATTTTTTAGATCTTCGTTGCAATATTGATAAGGCGACAAGCTCAAATAAGTAATATTAGAAATTTGATATTCTTTAGAGAACTCGTGCTACATTTAAAAACGATCCATTCTATTCGAAAAAAAATTCTGTCTTCGCACTCAAAATGTTTTCACATCACACAAAAGACTTTTTATACTCAAGTATATTAATATTCAGTGAAAGAATATTAACACTTATTCTTATCTCGTGCCAGAAATATTTAAAGTAATTTTTTCTCACGTCTCGTAATTATATCATATTTCGGAGAAAATTATTTTAATCGCTCAAAACTATTTCCTACTCTCTGAATATATTTTAGGAAATATATTCTAAGTACTTATTCTAGTCAAAACATTGGTCAAAAGATTTATCTATTTTAAGAAAAGAACAATCATATTTTATTCGAAACAGAAAGCTGATTTAATCGTTTTAAATCCAAATAAAATATTTCCACTTGCTAGAATGACTTGAAACTTGATATTGATCATTTAAATACTATTTTGTATGCATTGTTAAAGTTTCTTAAATTTTCGGGAATTTTGGTCCGGGCACGTAAACCGAGGTAATTAGTCAACAGTTGACCACATTTGGCCAAGTCAACATTGACCAAAATTGTCCAAACTTTCCAGAATATTATTTTATAATATTCCCAAGTGCTCCATAATTTTACAATTATTTATTGGGTAGTTTCTTATTTTTCGGGTATTTAATTAACGATACATGTTACATATTTAATCGTTAATTGGTACGAGTCCTATACAATATAAAAACACAGCTGGTTTCTAATACCAAACCCACTTCAAAGAAACACAAAACCACCCTCAACTAACACAAACCACTTGCCATGTCATCAATCCAAGTGAAATCAATCTCAACCACTCCTTTTAACTCAATCCACACCATTCCTTCCACCCAACTCTCTCTATAAATAAACCCCCTCATCCACCCATTTTAAACACAAGCTAAGAGCCAAATACATGCTAGGTTTTGAAAAGTAGACTCTCTCCAAACATATTCAAATATTCTCTTCATCTACTTCATCTTAAAAACCTTCTCTTTCCCAAATATATATATCCATATATACAAGGTTTTTGATACACCAAGCTTAGTTCCACCCAACCAAGCTTAGTCCACCCAAGCAATCTCATCTACCACCACTTTCCGGCCTCTCGAAGGGCTGCCCAAGTTCGACCACCGTCCAAAATCCGGCCGAACCTCCGGCGAAATTTTCCGGCAAACTTTTTCCGGCGACTTTTAAAAGTGGTAATTCTTAGCTTCGTCTTTGTGTTTATATTTGAGATTTGTGCTTAACTTCTATACTTCATCTTAATCTCTATTCTTGGATCTATATAAGATACCAAAAGTCTCTTTATAAAAGAGAACAAAAATATAAACATAGTTCAACTCATATCTCTATTGCAATATATAGAAGCAAAGAGTTGAACCAAGTACTTGATCTTTGAAAAGAAACTTTATATTACAAGAAAGATCAAAAGAAAGTACTTATTATCAAAATTTGTGAGATTATATTTGACATACGTCAAAGTTGTAACAATATTTATTTCGTCGAATTCCCAACTAACATCTTTAGTGTTCCGTGGGATATTCTAAAACGAAATACTTCATACAACTCAAACTTCTTAGAGCACAAGTTTAGCCACTTGTTTATCGCACTTACTTTATTTATCATGGCTATAAACTTATTTAGTGCAAAAAGTTAAAATATAAGTATACTTTGACATTGTATTTAGTCAAACGGAAGTATACATCTTAAAAGCCTTAAGCCTATTAGCTTAAAGGACTTTATATATCAACAAACTCCGAGTTATATTTATTTAATCTCGTTTTAACGGAGTATTGTTATTAAAGTATTCTTAGATTTAAACTATCTATCAAAAGAAAGAATACTATTTCTAAAGAGCACAAGTTAGCCACTTGTTTTTACCGCACTTGTAAACTGCTAACAACTCGGTAAAATATTTAAAAAGGGATAAATATTTTTAAAACGCCATAATAATTTTTAAATTGGATATTAAGCTATTCAACCCCCCTTCTAGCTTAAAATAGCCCTCATACGGGACCTAACAATTGGTATCAGAGCAGTGCTTTTTAACGTGTTTGTTGAGTGATTTACAGATTCACAGGCACAACAAAAAGTGATCCTACATGGCGTATCTAAATACCATCGGTTGTGGTGAAGGCCTATCTAGCTCTCGCCCTCCTCTATTTGATGGCACCAAATTTGCAACATGGAAAACGAGGTTTCACATCTATGCTAGATCTCAAGGAGTCAAAGTTTGGATGGCCATAAAAGACGGAGTTGTTATTCCTACCGAAACTATTGACGGTGTCATCGTTGAAAAGAAGGTTAGTGAATACACTCTTGCCGAAGAATATATGATGAATACTGCCGCTAAAGCAGAAATGGTTCTCACAAGTGCACTTACCGAAAAAGAATATAAACGAGTAAACAATTGCAAGTCGGCACAAGAAATGTGGAACAAATTAGTGGTTACCTACGAAGGTACCATTGATATAAAAGATTCTCGAATGGATACTTTGATTCAAGAGTATGGGAACTTTAAACTCCTAGAAGGAGAAAATATCATCGATATGGAAACAAGATTTACTCGTATAATCGATGAATTATCTCAACTCGGGAAAAGTTATACCCGTAATGAGAAGAACCGAAGAGTTCTTAAATCTTTACCTCCCAGTTGGAAGGTTAAAGTTACTACAATTAAAGAAATGCATAATCTAAATGATTATGACATCGATAGTCTATTCGGAACCTTCGTGCATACGAAGAGGACAATATTCCGGATAAGGTCATTCCCAAAGTGGAAGACAAAAAGAAAAATATGGCTTTAAAAGCTATACTAATTGATGAAAATGAAAACGACGACGATTTAAATGAAGAACTACAAGATCTTGATGAAAGCAAAATTGATTTACTAACGTGACAACTTCGTCGTGTGCTTCAAATCAAAGCTCAAAGATATTGAAAAGGCTTCCTAAAATCAAATAACCAACAAAGAGTTTTTAACTCTAACGGAAGGCCAAATTACTCTCAAAATTATACTCCTAAGTATAAAAGTAATTTTCCACCAACGAGATACAACAAAGGCAAAGACACTCAAAATACTAATGCCTATAACAATGCAAATAACAATAATAATCCCCCTTACACTTCTCCAAAACATAAAGAACAAAATCCGGAGGAAACACAAGAAGTGTGTTTCGAGTGTAAACAACTGGGTCACTTTAAAAGAGAATGTCCGAAACTTTCTAAAGGTAGAATTCTCGTGGCCGAAAATGGTTGGGATTTGAGTGAAGATGAAGAAGCTCCGGAAGCTAGTGAAGAAGGTGTCAATCTATGCTTAATGGCTATCGGAGACGAAGCTACTTCAATACAAGCCTCCACTTCAAATCAAGAGGTAAACGCTAATCTCAACTACATTTCAAATAAATTGCATTTAGATGAATCTAACTTGAATTTAGTTGATATGAGTAAGTATGATTTGATTGAGCTTGTAGTAGGTATCAATAATAAATATAAAGATGTTGATAAAAGGTTTCACTCATTATGGTCCGAGAAAGTGAAACTCGAAGAAATGAATCATATGTAAAGTAAAGAGTGTACTCGGATGATAGATTTGAAAATCCAAAACGAAAGTGAAATAATATGCTTGAGTGATCAAAATCATCTTTTGAAAGGTGAATTTAATACATTCAAGGATAATGCTCTCAATCTTCAAGTAGAAAATGTGGCTTTAGTACTTCAAGTGGAAGAGATGGAAAATGAGAAATTACAACTCAACAACAATATTAATGAACTTCATGTTGAGTTATTGAACTTAAAGATTCTTAACGAATCATTGGTTCAAAACAATGTAAAATCTCAATCTCAAGTAGACAATCTTGAAAAAGAGAATGAGCTATCACAAATCTTTGAGTCAAAAGAAAAAGAATTACAGTTAGAAACTCAAAGAGTAAAAGAAGAAAATTTCAAGCTCATCTCTCAAGTTATGGATCAAGCAAGATTCTTTAACAACAAGATTGATACCTTAGAAAAAGAAAAAGAAAATCTTGAAGTTGTTATTCAAAGATTTACTAAAGGCAATGAGATGTTGGATAAAATCGTACACTCTAAAATCTCCTATAACCGTGAAGGTTTGGGATATGATAAAACGCTCCTCCTAAGCGAGACGTTCAACCTAAAGTGCAACCTACAATGGCTCCTCGTAGACCACAAACTTTAAAATGTTCATATTGCAACAAAAAATGACATTTGGTTCTTGATTGCAAATACAAGATTTGTGAAATTAAGGGGAAGCATGTATGGGTTCGTAAAGGAACAAAACCATACAAGGTTGAAAAATAAGTACCATTTAACAATGTTGCTTACAATTAGGCCTGTCAACGGGTCGGATTCGGATCGGATTATCCTAAATCCATATTCGAATCCATTAAGATTTTTCCGGTTCGGATCGGATCGGATCAGGGGCGGATATTTTTTAGTCCGATCCATACCCGATCCGTTCGGGTTTCGGATCTTCGGATCGGAGGTCCGACCCGTTTAATTAAAAAAAAATATGCTAAATTATAAAATTGACATATCCAGATTTAAATAACAATAAATTCATTTGATTTGGTAATTTAACGGCCAACTAGCATTTTGATTAGTACTTTAACTTGTATTCAAATTTTTAGATGTTATTCGAAAAGTCAATATATTTTTTTATAAATTTTATATTATATATGATAAATAAAATATATATAATATATACTAAATAATAAATATAGTATTTTATTGAGTAAAGTTCTATGGAGTACTCATTTAATTGGAGTACTTGGAGTACATATACATTTTGCATTCAAAATATTGCAAACTTTATTATTTTGTAAAATTTATTACATGAATATCACTATTTCATTGAAAATCTTGCAAATTTTGTATATTTTGTTGACAAAATATTGCAAAACGAATTGTTCTGCGAAACACATTTGGATTGCAAAACATATATGTTCTGATTACAAAACATAAAATATTTTCAAGATGAACATATTGCAAAACATAGATTATTTCCTAGATTATCAATGAAATTATCATATCCATATAACAAGGTTTACAAAATAATAAATTTTAAAATATTTTGAATGCAGAACGTGTATGTACTCCAGTACTCCAATAAAAATAGTACTCCATAGAACTTTTCTCATATTTTATATATTATATAATACATATAAATAATAAATATAACATATATTATATATATAATATACTATAGATATGTAGATATATTTATTTATATTATATATTATATATAATAAATATATTATATATAAAATATAAAAAATATAAAAAATATTTAATATATAAATACATTCGGATCGGATCATGCTAAATCCATACCCGCTCCTTATCGGATCGGATCATGCTAAATCCATACCCGCTCCTTATCGGATCGGATCCTTATCGGATCGGATCCATATCGGATCGGATATTTTTTTGAAGGATCCATACCCGCTAATTTCGGATTGGATCGGATCGGATCGGATCAGATTCTTGATCCATTGACAGGCCTACTTACAATGGTCAAAGGCAACAAAGGTTTCAACAACCTAGAATGTTTCAAAATAGAAACACAATGTACCATAACAATGCTAGTAGCTATGCATCTAGAAATCAATATGTTCCTAATCGGAATTACTATCCTCAAAATGCTCCCTACTTTGCAAATGATAGGTACAATGTGCATCATGCTAACTATAGATCTTATGATTATGCTAGACACACACATCATGTTAGACACAATGCACCTAGAAATATTTATATGCCTAACAATGATTATCATATGCCAGCTAGATTTTATCATGCAAATTCAAATGTCACTTATGATGGACTAACCCGAGGACCCTCAAGACAAAAGGGTACCTATAAGTTTAATTGATTTATTTTGTAGGTTTGTCTTGCCACTAAGCAAGACATGTGGTACCTTGATAATGGATGTTCAAGACACATGACCGGTAACGAGTCACTTTTGAACAACATTAAAAAGGTAACCGTGGGAAGTGTTACATTTGGAGATAGTAGTAAAGGCATCATTGTTGGAATTGGAGACATCGGGAATAGTCATTTCAAGATATCAAACGTACAACTAGTCACGGGACTAAGGTACAATCTACTCTCGATTAGTCAACTTTGCGACAACATTTGCAAGGTAATTTTCTATACTACTCACTGTTGTATTTTAGATAAGAATTGGAAATTGATTCTCACTTGCCCTCGAAACAAAAATGTCTATACGTGTAACATGAGCAAACATGAGAATGTATGCCTAATCACTACAAACAATGACCCATGGCTTTGGCATCGAAGATTAGGACATGCCAACATGAAGTTGATTAGGAATATTGTTGGGTTCCGAGGCATAAAACGCAGCGGAATAACGTAAATATAACAAAAATTTCAAAACCCAAACGCAGGATCCATGTATAATTATGGACAGATTATGGAGATAACGAATCGTACCTTTCAATAAAATTACTTTCACGAACTCAACGGAGATCCTAGCTTTCATGACTTGTGTCTACCTCTCGGAAAACACCTCTATGGTATCCACACGAACACCTTCAAGAACGTCTCACGATCTTGTCCGGAAGGGATGTACTAGCCTCCAATGAAAGAGATGTATTTTAGGGTTTCGGTTTAGGTTATGCGGCCAAGCTGTGAATGTGTCGTACAAAAAATCACAGCCCCCTTTACTATCATTATATATATATATATATGATAGTGTAAAGCATAAAGCCCAAGTTAAAACCTAGCCCAAAATCTGATTTATTAAATAATAGAATAAAATCCTATTATTCAAATAAATAATAATTAAGTCATACTCAATTTTTAAAATCAGAAAAACATATCTCATATATCTTTGCATTTTATTATAGCTTAATTAAGTCCCACTTAATTAATATAATAAAATCCAACTTATCATTAATTAATTTAAATTCATGATTTAAATTAATTCTTCCTTTAAATATTCTATGTGTGTGACCCTATAGGTTATTATTTAATTGGCAATAATTTTATTCTCCAATAAAATTATAAATAATGAGCGGCATCTAGTAATAAATCATTGATACCCAATTAAATAATAATTAAATCGTGATTCGATAAAACCTTTAGTGATTAATGTCTCCGTGTAATATAATCCCTTTAACCAAATATTATAGATTAAACTCAAGGCATGTTTATTGTCATCCTCTTCATAATTTAATCCAGGTTTACTTGATCCATGAGTAGACTATTAAAAACAAATCATTATTTGAGCACGGCCATGCATTTTATAGTCTCACTCAATCAAGAGGCCAATAATATCTCTCCTAATTATAGGAGGGTTAAATCCTTTATCTATCATTCATATTTCTCATACGACTCATGATATACCCGATGTCCACTTTTATCATCACCCGATCAAAGGCAACTTTTAATGTTGTCAAAGTATATAATCCTCGTATAGAAATATAATGATCTCAAGTCAAAGGATCATTACACCATTACCACTGTGAGTTATTCTTATGACTTTATTAAACATGAAGAATCTCACTGTGGGTCTGTCCAGTACCATGTACTCCTACATGTACCTATGTATTGACTTTAGTATCTCCATACTTATAACCAATGAGATGTGGTTATCTGTCAAACAACATACTAGTCTATTTATGTATTATTATTGTCCTATATAATAATACTCAACTAGGGACCATTTAAGAATATGATATATTATATAATCTCAAGTTCAAGTTGTATACTTTAAACTATATAATGTGTGTATCATGATTCTAAGGACATTTATTATGCTAACAAATATATCGCAGTCATTAAAGTCATAATAAATACATTTACTGAATAATCAAATGACATAAAGGTTTATCAAAATAAATAATGTATTGCCTCTAGGGCACCTACACTAACAAATATATCAACAAAAGATCATGTTCGAGATATACCAAAATTGAATTATCAAAAAGACCATACTTGTGAAGCTTGCGAAATTGGAAAACAAATTATAGCCTCTCACAAAGCAAAATTTATGGTATCTACCTCTAGGCCTCTCGAGCTATTACATATGGATCTTATAGGTCCGGTTCCTATTCAAAGTCTCAGAGGTTGTTCCTATACATTAGTAATCGTTGATGATTATTCACGATTTACTTGGACGAAATTTCTCAAATATAAAGCGATGCTTTCAAATCTTTCTCTTCTCTATGTAAAAAGATTCAAAATCAACAAAATAATACATAGTCTATATAAGGACTGATCATGGTAAAGAATTTAAGAATTCTAGTTTTACGAATTTTTGTGATGAAAATGGTATCACACATAATTTTTCCCCTCCTTACACTCCACGATCTACCGGAGTGGTTGAAAGGAAAAATAGAACTCTACAAGAAATGGCTAGCACAATGCTTAATGAATATCGTCGACCTAAATATTTTTGGGCCGAAGCTATGTCTACCGCTTGCCATATTCTTAATCGGATTTTGCTACGTCCTATAAAGTAAAAGACTCCCTACGAGCTTTACTTTGGCAAAACTGTGACACCCCCAAATCCGGGGTCAGGAGATTTGGTTGCCACGCGAAAATCCTCAAAATAAAACACCTGTTTAATAATAATCATTCACTTTTGATTGATCAACACTGGAAATAGAACATCTGTGACCCCAACATACCAAGATCTTTTAAGGTTATAGGGCTAGAAACAAGAATCCAAATTCCATTAAATAAAAAGCATTCATTCTCAACATTCTCTTTGATCAAATCTTAAACCACTGGTGTAACTTCGATAAGAGAATAACTGAGAGATCAATATGATCACATGAACCCGACGTTGTGTGTCTTAGCTCCGACATTTACAATTAAAGGTGATCAGCCTTCTTGTAATACACAACACACCAGTGATGGCGTCCCATCCAACTTCTATCACACAGACAGATATACCTGGTGTCCCCTATAAATAGGGTTGTTCGTCTCAGTAGGAGTAGAGAAATATGAAAGGAATTCCAAATTTGTTATTTTCCGAAAAGAAAAACCAGGAAGAAAGTACCGAACAAGTGGTACTATATTGCAAATAAGATTATTAATCATTGGAGAAAACAAAAAGTTGAAAGTCTCAGAAATTTAAAAATAGGTTTCATAGTAACCACTGAAACAATTGAGATTCAAAATGGAGATTGAACACAAGTATCAAAATGTCACTGTTTAGAATAGGAGATATATCTTTTAAAGAATGCCTCTTTAGGAGGGATATCAAAATAATTCATAGAAAGAAAAGGTATTGCCAAGGTCACTACTTATGCCTTCTTTGTCCTTTCCTTCGATAGCTCGTCATTCGATTTTAAGCTTCTTCATTTCCACGTTGTACCAATATCGATATCGTTTGTCATCGTCAACTCGTAATAATCTCTGAAAATTCCACAGTAGACAACTCCATTCGCAAGGCGGTCTACCCAGCTCAGCACAACTATCTCGGACGAGTACTCCAATCTTAACTTACTAATTGGTACTATATCCAATAGTCCAACAGGAACTCTACATGAGCTCTGACGTTCCTTACTTAGCTATACACACTCCTACACACTCTCGTTTCTAGTTTACTATAACCCTGCTCTGATACCAACTGTGACACCCCCCAAATCCGGGGTCAGGAGATTTGGTTGGCACGCGAAAATCCTCAAAATAAAACACCTGTTTAATAATAATCATTCACTTTTGATTGATCAACACTGGAAATAGAACATCTGTGACCCCAACATACCAAGATCTTTTAAGGTTATAGGGCTAGAAACAAGAATCCAAATTCCATTAAATAAAAAGCATTCATTCTCAACATTCTCTTTGATCAAATCTTAAACCACTGGTGTAACTTCGATAAGAAGTACGCCAGGCTAACTAGACCAGTACATAATAATAATAAATATTAGAACTCAATTATATAAAATAGATCTTACACTAAATCCAGACATCCTGAGCCAAGTCATCTTCGAAATAGCATCACGCTTCTTCTCTTTCTGGACTGTGCGGATACGTCTCGCCAAACTACCTTACTGAAATGTTAGAATTTACAACAGCAAGTATGAGCGAAAGAAATGCTCAGCAAGCGTATAAAAATTTTGATATAAAACCAGGATTAGTGGGGCATAAAAATCAACTGAAATGTATAACAGTTTATAGAGAAACTGAATCAACAACTGTGATATAATTCAAATCATAACTGAATCATTTGACATGTCATAAAAATGAATCATCTGTCAATTCACAATATATAATAGCCATTATGGCGATATGGATTGGATATATATAACTGAAACACAAAACACCATTGCCCCCTGATCAGGTTCATAAGCAATGGGACCCTTTATAATCACCGGTACGTTACGGCACCCGTGTTATAATTCGGATTTCTTGAGGGTACCAAAATAGGCAAGTAATGTTAGCCTATAGGAAGATGGTATGGTTACCATATCCTCCTTAAATATAGCTGGACCAACTACTCGATGTGGCCTCCTACGCTTTACCATTTTCCAATCCAATAGAGCAATTTCCGAATTCAACAGGAAATGCTTAGTTTTAAATACAGGTCATATCCCATTATTACTACGATAATGAGGATATGAAGAGTTTATCTGAAACAATTCCCCACATCAAGGGTAACAATATCAAGCAACTGTGTTCGCACAAAAATATTTAAGAATCACAAATAGCTCTGAACAATAGCTATTCGTCATGATATGAATCAATGAAACATAAAATAAAAAGTGTTTAAGATGATAAAGAAAATACTTGCCTCTGGTCCTTAGCTGTTGCGCAAAGTCGAGGTAACACATCTACCTTCTTCTTCTATCTTACGGCATCACAATCTTCTATTTCAATCATTCGTTGGGAAAATACTCTTGCGATTGTCACAAATCTGATCCGTCGATATCGATCCCGCGCGTCTACATCTATAGTCAAACATAAGATAGTACCTCAGCCTCCGGACGACAATTCTGACATTTTGTAAACGCTTGCAAACTCACTTCGAATGTATTAACCATGCTTACCAATATCTCTGCCAGAAGAAAATAATTGGAAATGTCCCCTTTGAACATAGACGTTTTCCCGGTGTTAAAACACCTCGCAAGTAAATCAGCAATTCCACAAACAATACTTTCATCTCCAACCTTCTTTATTACAATCCACACAATACTGCATCCATCTCCAACTTTCTTCGTCTCATACCAACTTAACTCCGCTGACATTCCTAAGTCAATATTTACCAATTAATCCTCGAATTAAACATTTATGCATTCAACTTAGTCCAACTCAATCTATAAATAATCCTCAAAACATTTATCTTATTCCTCAATAAAGAAACATGAAAATCAATTAATCCTCAAGACACGATTGATCCTCGAGATAACAATTAATCCTCGAAACAAACACTTCATCCCCAAAAATAAATATAAATCTAACAATCCTAGTCAGTATTTCAAAGAAAACATCATCTACTCTTAGTGACATCTTATAACATAAATCATATAAACAATTAATCACCAATTAACTATATATATCGATCAAAACTCGATTTACAACATAACCCTCGATACTTAATACCTTAATAATTCACATTGCACGTAAAGAGACTCAGTAAGTAGATCACGTAATCACATAGCACGTTGATCAGATCATAAAAAGATTTTATCCAATATTTTTAAAACAGAAAACGGGTCAAAACCCTAATTATCGGATATAATCGACTCAATAAAAAGGTTTGGTAAAAAGTCGACCAAAATTTAAAAGTTGAATTTTAACTTAAAACTATTTTTATAAGAACCAGGTCATTTTTCTAATTCCAGAAATACTTTTCTCGTTGAAAACGGATAAACGGTTTAATTAATACGCAATTAATAAGAATAATTCAATTAATAATTAAATTAATTGATTATTCAAATTAATTATTTATTAATCAACTCATAAAAATAATAAATCTTTTATAATAAAAAGATTAAAATTCAATGAAGTCAATTATATATTTATATAATAATTAATTAATATAATTAATCAATTAAAATGAATTAATCAATTAATTAAATCAATTAAATTATTATTTAAAAATAATTAACTAATTAAATTAAATTTTTAGAAATTAAAATAATAATACATAAAAAAATCTGAATTTTAGAATTTTTTAATAAAAATATGACCCAAAAACATTTTTCAGAAAATGTTTTCAGATTTTGAAGATCAAAATGCTACTATTCATCACCATCTCCACTGTTCTTCGTATGAATGCTCCAAGAACATTCATCAGCTTTAATGGCAGCTCCCCAGATTCCGGCGACCAACCCAGAATCCGGCAAGGCTCCGGTGACCATAAAAACGCACCATTTGCTGCGTTTTCAATCTCAAAATCACTCCAAATCGAATTCTAAACACAACTATATCATTCCATCAAACCCAGAATCAATCAAAACGAAAATCCGGCCAAAACCGAAATAATTCCGGCGACCTTCAAAGAATTTTCCGATCAAAATTCGATTTCACTCATTTCTCAACCAAATCAAACGTTCCATATACCAAATCAAAGCCCAGGAGTTCAATGACTTATATCAATCATCAAAAACATCAAACAATCATCAAGAAATCCGGAAAATCGAAATTTATAATCACCCCCACAAAATTCGATTTTTAGTTTTAAGCTACTAAAAATCAAACAAAAATTATCATGATACTCCTGAGATTATATACAATCTATAGACACTAATCACATCAACAACAAATCATCCTACAATCCAAAATAAATTCGAGAAAATTCGAATATTAAACTAAAATTATAAATTTTCGAATCAAGCAGTTTAGGATGTTAAAACACACATAAACATGTAGTAGAGATCAAGAGCTTCAGTTTGGTTACCCATATGATCGATTTGGATGCCGGAATCACTGTCAAAAGTGTGATTGATTGTCAAGAACACCAAGAACAATTTTCCAGAATTTTTCAGAAAATAAAAATTAAAAACTGATTTTTCTGATTGATTTTATTAATTAATTATAAAATCAGCTATTTATACTAATCTGAAAATTAATACCCCAAAAATATTTTTAACCCCTAATTAAAATCATTAAGCCCTAAAAATAATTTTTATGGGATAAAAATGTAAAAATTTTATTTTTAAACAAATATGATATAAATGCCAAAATTCTCCAAAAATTACGAATATTACAAAAATTACAAAATAATACATTTTTGAACATCACATTATTATATGAAAATAATTTTATGAAAAACAAGCCCTCGAATTCAATTCAGGGGCTGGGTCCGGAATCTAAAATGCAAAATAACTGTATTCTAAAAATATAAAAATTACAGAAAAATAGAATAAAATAATCTAGGCTACACAGAAGTCACATAACACGTATGGGATAATTTTCCTATTTAATAAAAATCATAACGCGTTTAAATGCATTAAAAATAAACTAACACACATTAAAATCAACTAAAAATATATTTTAATATAATAAATTACACGTAATTTTTCGGGTCGTTACATTCTTCCCCCCTTATAAGGATTCCGTCCTCGGAATCAGCTAAGTCAAATAGTGGGGTTCCTTAACTCCTCATCATCAATAATTGCTTTACAAAACTGGGGATAGTGTCCACTCGTATACAACTTCTCCAAAATCTCAATTCAAATCTGGTTTTTTTTTTTTTTTTTTTCTGACACAGTTATCACTGGAGTCTTACCACCCATCATTATTCGTTTCAAATATGGCTCGACCAAATTTCCATTAACATTATCCTTGAAAGAGAGAGAACTGATTCCATTGATATGTCACTGATATTCTAATCATTTTAGGATTCGGTCTTACTCTTGGCGATTCCGTTGCGAATCTAACTTCTATCTGCGAATTTCGCTTATTCTGATCTGATTGGCATACCCATGAAATTCATTAGAGATAACAAGAATCATGAAATTTTGAGGAGAACAGATTCCATATCATAGCAAATGTTCCACAATTGTGGTTATGAATTTTAAAGCAACCTGATTTGAAATAAGAGAATAACTGAGAGATCAATATGATCACATGAACCCGACGTTGTGTGTCTTAGCTCCGACATTTACAATTAAAGGTGATCAGCCTTCTTGTAATACACAACACACCAGTGATGGCGTCCCATCCAACTTCTATCACACAGACAGATATACCTGGTGTCCCCTATAAATAGGGTTGTTCGTCTCAGTAGGAGTAGAGAAATATGAAAGGAATTCCAAATTTGTTATTTTCCGAAAAGAAAAACCAGGAAGAAAGTACCGAACAAGTGGTACTATATTGCAAATAAGATTATTAATCATTGGAGAAAACAAAAAGTTGAAAGTCTCAGAAATTTAAAAATAGGTTTCATAGTAACCACTGAAACAATTGAGATTCAAAATGGAGATTGAACACAAGTATCAAAATGTCACTGTTTAGAATAGGAGATATATCTTTTAAAGAATGCCTCTTTAGGAGGGATATCAAAATAATTCATAGAAAGAAAAGGTATTGCCAAGGTCACTACTTATGCCTTCTTTGTCCTTTCCTTCGATAGCTCGTCATTCGATTTTAAGCTTCTTCATTTCCACGTTGTACCAATATCGATATCGTTTGTCATCGTCAACTCGTAATAATCTCTGAAAATTCCACAGTAGACAACTCCATTCGCAAGGCGGTCTACCCAGCTCAGCACAACTATCTCGGACGAGTACTCCAATCTTAACTTACTAATTGGTACTATATCCAATAGTCCAACAGGAACTCTACATGAGCTCTGACGTTCCTTACTTAGCTATACACACTCCTACACACTCTCGTTTCTAGTTTACTATAACCCTGCTCTGATACCAACTGTGACACCCCCCAAATCCGGGGTCAGGAGATTTGGTTGGCACGCGAAAATCCTCAAAATAAAACACCTGTTTAATAATAATCATTCACTTTTGATTGATCAACACTGGAAATAGAACATCTGTGACCCCAACATACCAAGATCTTTTAAGGTTATAGGGCTAGAAACAAGAATCCAAATTCCATTAAATAAAAAGCATTCATTCTCAACATTCTCTTTGATCAAATCTTAAACCACTGGTGTAACTTCGATAAGAAGTACGCCAGGCTAACTAGACCAGTACATAATAATAATAAATATTAGAACTCAATTATATAAAATAGATCTTACACTAAATCCAGACATCCTGAGCCAAGTCATCTTCGAAATAGCATCACGCTTCTTCTCTTTCTGGACTGTGCGGATACGTCTCGCCAAACTACCTTACTGAAATGTTAGAATTTACAACAGCAAGTATGAGCGAAAGAAATGCTCAGCAAGCGTATAAAAATTTTGATATAAAACCAGGATTAGTGGGGCATAAAAATCAACTGAAATGTATAACAGTTTATAGAGAAACTGAATCAACAACTGTGATATAATTCAAATCATAACTGAATCATTTGACATGTCATAAAAATGAATCATCTGTCAATTCACAATATATAATATCCATTCTGGCGATATGGATTGGATATATATAACTGAAACACAAAACACCATTGCCCCCTGATCAGGTTCATAAGCAATGGGACCCTTTATAATCACCGGTACGTTACGGCACCCGTGTTATAATTCGGATTTCTTGAGGGTACCAAAATAGGCAAGTAATGTTAGCCTATAGGAAGATGGTATGGTTACCATATCCTCCTTAAATATAGCTGGACCAACTACTCGATGTGGCCTCCTACGCTTTACCATTTTCCAATCCAATAGAGCAATTTCCGAATTCAACAGGAAATGCTTAGTTTTAAATACAGGTCATATCCCATTATTACTACGATAATGAGGATATGAAGAGTTTATCTGAAACAATTCCCCACATCAAGGGTAACAATATCAAGCAACTGTGTTCGCACAAAAATATTTAAGATTCACAAATAGCTCTGAACAATAGCTATTCGTCATGATATGAATCAATGAAACATAAAATAAAAAGTGTTTAAGATGATAAAGAAAATACTTGCCTCTGGTCCTTAGCTGTTGCGCAAAGTCGAGGTAACACATCTACCTTCTTCTTCTATCTTACGGCATCACAATCTTCTATTTCAATCATTCGTTGGGAAAATACTCTTGCGATTGTCACAAATCTGATCCGTCGATATCGATCCCGCGCGTCTACATCTATAGTCAAACATAAGATAGTACCTCAGCCTCCGGACGACAATTCTGACATTTTGTAAACGCTTGCAAACTCACTTCGAATGTATTAACCATGCTTACCAATATCTCTGCCAGAAGAAAATAATTGGAAATGTCCCCTTTGAACATAGACGTTTTCCCGGTGTTAAAACACCTCGCAAGTAAATCAGCAATTCCACAAACAATACTTTCATCTCCAACCTTCTTTATTACAATCCACACAATACTGCATCCATCTCCAACTTTCTTCGTCTCATACCAACTTAACTCCGCTGACATTCCTAAGTCAATATTTACCAATTAATCCTCGAATTAAACATTTATGCATTCAACTTAGTCCAACTCAATCTATAAATAATCCTCAAAACATTTATCTTATTCCTCAATAAAGAAACATGAAAATCAATTAATCCTCAAGACACGATTGATCCTCGAGATAACAATTAATCCTCGAAACAAACACTTCATCCCCAAAAATAAATATAAATCTAACAATCCTAGTCAGTATTTCAAAGAAAACATCATCTACTCTTAGTGACATCTTATAACATAAATCATATAAACAATTAATCACCAATTAACTATATATATCGATCAAAACTCGATTTACAACATAACCCTCGATACTTAATACCTTAATAATTCACATTGCACGTAAAGAGACTCAGTAAGTAGATCACGTAATCACATAGCACGTTGATCAGATCATAAAAAGATTTTATCCAATATTTTTAAAACAGAAAACGGGTCAAAACCCTAATTATCGGATATAATCGACTCAATAAAAAGGTTTGGTAAAAAGTCGACCAAAATTTAAAAGTTGAATTTTAACTTAAAACTATTTTTATAAGAACCAGGTCATTTTTCTAATTCCAGAAATACTTTTCTCGTTGAAAACGGATAAACGGTTTAATTAATACGCAATTAATAAGAATAATTCAATTAATAATTAAATTAATTGATTATTCAAATTAATTATTTATTAATCAACTCATAAAAATAATAAATCTTTTATAATAAAAAGATTAAAATTCAATGAAGTCAATTATATATTTAAATAATAATTAATTAATATAATTAATCAATTAAAATGAATTAATCAATTAATTAAATCAATTAAATTATTATTTAAAAATAATTAACTAATTAAATTAAATTTTTAGAAATTAAAATAATAATACATAAAAAAAATCTGAATTTTAGAATTTTTTTATAAAAATATGACCCAAAAACATTTTTCAGAAAATGTTTTCAGATTTTGAAGATCAAAATGCTACTATTCATCACCATCTCCACTGTTCTTCGTATGAATGCTCCAAGAACATTCATCAGCTTTAATGGCAGCTCCCCAGATTCCGGCGACCAACCCAGAATCCGGCAAGGCTCCGGTGACCATAAAAACGCACCATTTGCTGCGTTTTCAATCTCAAAATCACTCCAAATCGCATTCTAAACACAACTATATCATTCCATCAAACCCAGAATCAATCAAAACGAAAATCCGGCCAAAACCGAAATAATTCCGGCGACCTTCAAAGAATTTTCCGATCAAAATTCGATTTCACTCATTTCTCAACCAAATCAAACGTTCCATATACCAAATCAAAGCCCAGGAGTTCAATGACTTATATCAATCATCAAAAACATCAAACAATCATCAAGAAATCCGGAAAATCGAAATTTATAATCACCCCCACAAAATTCGATTTTTAGTTTTAAGCTACTAAAAATCAAACAAAAATTATCATGATACTCCTGAGATTATATACAATCTATAGACACTAATCACATCAACAACAAATCATCCTACAATCCAAAATAAATTCGAGAAAATTCGAATATTAAACTAAAATTATAAATTTTCGAATCAAGCAGTTTAGGATGTTAAAACACACATAAACATGTAGTAGAGATCAAGAGCTTCAGTTTGGTTACCCATATGATCGATTTGGATGCCGGAATCACTGTCAAAAGTGTGATTGATTGTCAAGAACACCAAGAACAATTTTCCAGAATTTTTCAGAAAATAAAAATTAAAAACTGATTTTTCTGATTGATTTTATTAATTAATTATAAAATCAGCTATTTATACTAATCTGAAAATTAATACCCCAAAAATATTTTTAACCCCTAATTAAAATCATTAAGCCCTAAAAATAATTTTTATGGGATAAAAATGTAAAAATTTTATTTTTAAACAAATATGATATAAATGCCAAAATTCTCCAAAAATTACGAATATTACAAAAATTACAAAATAATACATTTTTGAACATCACATTATTATATGAAAATAATTTTATGAAAAACAAGCCCTCGAATTCAATTCAGGGGCTGGGTCCGGAATCTAAAATGCAAAATAACTGTATTCTAAAAATATAAAAATTACAGAAAAATAGAATAAAATAATCTAGGCTACACAGAAGTCACATAACACGTATGGGATAATTTTCCTATTTAATAAAAATCATAACGCGTTTAAATGCATTAAAAATAAACTAACACACATTAAAATCAACTAAAAATATATTTTAATATAATAAATTACACGTAATTTTTCAGGTCGTTACATTCTTCCCCCCTTATAAGGATTCCGTCCTCGGAATCAGCTAAGTCAACTAGTGGGGTTCCTTAACTCCTCATCATCAATAATTGCTTTACAAAACTGGGGATAGTGTCCACTCGTATACAACTTCTCCAAAATCTCAATTCAAATCTGGTTTTTTTTTTTTTTTCTGACACAGTTATCACTGGAGTCTTACCACCCATCATTATTCGTTTCAAATATGGCTCGACCAAATTTCCATTAACATTATCCTTGAAAGAGAGAGAACTGATTCCATTGATATGTCACTGATATTCTAATCATTTTAGGATTCGGTCTTACTCTTGGCGATTCCGTTGCGAATCTAACTTCTATCTGCGAATTTCGCTTATTCTGATCTGATTGGCATACCCATGAAATTCATTAGAGATAACAAGAATCATGAAATTTTGAGGAGAACAGATTCCATATCATAGCAAATGTTCCACAATTGTGGTTATGAATTTTAAAGCAACCTGATTTGAAATAAGAGAATAACTGAGAGATCAATATGATCACATGAACCCGACGTTGTGTGTCTTAGCTCCGACATTTACAATTAAAGGTGATCAGCCTTCTTGTAATACACAACACACCAGTGATGGCGTCCCATCCAACTTCTATCACACAGACAGATATACCTGGTGTCCCCTATAAATAGGGTTGTTCGTCTCAGTAGGAGTAGAGAAATATGAAAGGAATTCCAAATTTGTTATTTTCCGAAAAGAAAAACCAGGAAGAAAGTACCGAACAAGTGGTACTATATTGCAAATAAGATTATTAATCATTGGAGAAATCAAAAAGTTGAAAGTCTCAGAAATTTAAAAATAGGTTTCATAGTAACCACTGAAACAATTGAGATTCAAAATGGAGATTGAACACAAGTATCAAAATGTCACTGTTTAGAATAGGAGATATATCTTTTAAAGAATGCCTCTTTAGGAGGGATATCAAAATAATTCATAGAAAGAAAAGGTATTGCCAAGGTCACTACTTATGCCTTCTTTGTCCTTTCCTTCGATAGCTCGTCATTCGATTTTAAGCTTCTTCATTTCCACGTTGTACCAATATCGATATCGTTTGTCATCGTCAACTCGTAATAATCTCTGAAAATTCCACAGTAGACAACTCCATTCGCAAGGCGGTCTACCCAGCTCAGCACAACTATCTCGGACGAGTACTCCAATCTTAACTTACTAATTGGTACTATATCCAATAGTCCAACAGGAACTCTACATGAGCTCTGACGTTCCTTACTTAGCTATACACACTCCTACACACTCTCGTTTCTAGTTTACTATAACCCTGCTCTGATACCAACTGTGACACCCCCCAAATCCGGGGTCAGGAGATTTGGTTGGCACGCGAAAATCCTCAAAATAAAACACCTGTTTAATAATAATCATTCACTTTTGATTGATCAACACTGGAAATAGAACATCTGTGACCCCAACATACCAAGATCTTTTAAGGTTATAGGGCTAGAAACAAGAATCCAAATTCCATTAAATAAAAAGCATTCATTCTCAACATTCTCTTTGATCAAATCTTAAACCACTGGTGTAACTTCGATAAGAAGTACGCCAGGCTAACTAGACCAGTACATAATAATAATAAATATTAGAACTCAATTATATAAAATAGATCTTACACTAAATCCAGACATCCTGAGCCAAGTCATCTTCGAAATAGCATCACGCTTCTTCTCTTTCTGGACTGTGCGGATACGTCTCGCCAAACTACCTTACTGAAATGTTAGAATTTACAACAGCAAGTATGAGCGAAAGAAATGCTCAGCAAGCGTATAAAAATTTTGATATAAAACCAGGATTAGTGGGGCATAAAAATCAACTGAAATGTATAACAGTTTATAGAGAAACTGAATCAACAACTGTGATATAATTCAAATCATAACTGAATCATTTGACATGTCATAAAAATGAATCATCTGTCAATTCACAATATATAATATCCATTCTGGCGATATGGATTGGATATATATAACTGAAACACAAAACACCATTGCCCCCTGATCAGGTTCATAAGCAATGGGACCCTTTATAATCACCGGTACGTTACGGCACCCGTGTTATAATTCGGATTTCTTGAGGGTACCAAAATAGGCAAGTAATGTTAGCCTATAGGAAGATGGTATGGTTACCATATCCTCCTTAAATATAGCTGGACCAACTACTCGATGTGGCCTCCTACGCTTTACCATTTTCCAATCCAATAGAGCAATTTCCGAATTCAACAGGAAATGCTTAGTTTTAAATACAGGTCATATCCCATTATTACTACGATAATGAGGATATGAAGAGTTTATCTGAAACAATTCCCCACATCAAGGGTAACAATATCAAGCAACTGTGTTCGCACAAAAATATTTAAGAATCACAAATAGCTCTGAACAATAGCTATTCGTCATGATATGAATCAATGAAACATAAAATAAAAAGTGTTTAAGATGATAAAGAAAATACTTGCCTCTGGTCCTTAGCTGTTGCGCAAAGTCGAGGTAACACATCTACCTTCTTCTTCTATCTTACGGCATCACAATCTTCTATTTCAATCATTCGTTGGGAAAATACTCTTGCGATTGTCACAAATCTGATCCGTCGATATCGATCCCGCGCGTCTACATCTATAGTCAAACATAAGATAGTACCTCAGCCTCCGGACGACAATTCTGACATTTTGTAAACGCTTGCAAACTCACTTCGAATGTATTAACCATGCTTACCAATATCTCTGCCAGAAGAAAATAATTGGAAATGTCCCCTTTGAACATAGACGTTTTCCCGGTGTTAAAACACCTCGCAAGTAAATCAGCAATTCCACAAACAATACTTTCATCTCCAACCTTCTTTATTACAATCCACACAATACTGCATCCATCTCCAACTTTCTTCGTCTCATACCAACTTAACTCCGCTGACATTCCTAAGTCAATATTTACCAATTAATCCTCGAATTAAACATTTATGCATTCAACTTAGTCCAACTCAATCTATAAATAATCCTCAAAACATTTATCTTATTCCTCAATAAAGAAACATGAAAATCAATTAATCCTCAAGACACGATTGATCCTCGAGATAACAATTAATCCTCGAAACAAACACTTCATCCCCAAAAATAAATATAAATCTAACAATCCTAGTCAGTATTTCAAAGAAAACATCATCTACTCTTAGTGACATCTTATAACATAAATCATATAAACAATTAATCACCAATTAACTATATATATCGATCAAAACTCGATTTACAACATAACCCTCGATACTTAATACCTTAATAATTCACATTGCACGTAAAGAGACTCAGTAAGTAGATCACGTAATCACATAGCACGTTGATCAGATCATAAAAAGATTTTATCCAATATTTTTAAAACAGAAAACGGGTCAAAACCCTAATTATCGGATATAATCGACTCAATAAAAAGGTTTGGTAAAAAGTCGACCAAAATTTAAAAGTTGAATTTTAACTTAAAACTATTTTTATAAGAACCAGGTCATTTTTCTAATTCCAGAAATACTTTTCTCGTTGAAAACGGATAAACGGTTTAATTAATACGCAATTAATAAGAATAATTCAATTAATAATTAAATTAATTGATTATTCAAATTAATTATTTATTAATCAACTCATAAAAATAATAAATCTTTTATAATAAAAAGATTAAAATTCAATGAAGTCAATTATATATTTAAATAATAATTAATTAATATAATTAATCAATTAAAATGAATTAATCAATTAATTAAATCAATTAAATTATTATTTAAAAATAATTAACTAATTAAATTAAATTTTTAGAAATTAAAATAATAATACATAAAAAAAATCTGAATTTTAGAATTTTTTTATAAAAATATGACCCAAAAACATTTTTCAGAAAATGTTTTCAGATTTTGAAGATCAAAATGCTACTATTCATCACCATCTCCACTGTTCTTCGTATGAATGCTCCAAGAACATTCATCAGCTTTAATGGCAGCTCCCCAGATTCCGGCGACCAACCCAGAATCCGGCAAGGCTCCGGTGACCATAAAAACGCACCATTTGCTGCGTTTTCAATCTCAAAATCACTCCAAATCGCATTCTAAACACAACTATATCATTCCATCAAACCCAGAATCAATCAAAACGAAAATCCGGCCAAAACCGAAATAATTCCGGCGACCTTCAAAGAATTTTCCGATCAAAATTCGATTTCACTCATTTCTCAACCAAATCAAACGTTCCATATACCAAATCAAAGCCCAGGAGTTCAATGACTTATATCAATCATCAAAAACATCAAACAATCATCAAGAAATCCGGAAAATCGAAATTTATAATCACCCCCACAAAATTCGATTTTTAGTTTTAAGCTACTAAAAATCAAACAAAAATTATCATGATACTCCTGAGATTATATACAATCTATAGACACTAATCACATCAACAACAAATCATCCTACAATCCAAAATAAATTTGAGAAAATTCGAATATTAAACTAAAATTATAAATTTTCGAATCAAGCAGTTTAGGATGTTAAAACACACATAAACATGTAGTAGAGATCAAGAGCTTCAGTTTGGTTACCCATATGATCGATTTGGATGCCGGAATCACTGTCAAAAGTGTGATTGATTGTCAAGAACACCAAGAACAATTTTCCAGAATTTTTCAGAAAATAAAAATTAAAAACTGATTTTTCTGATTGATTTTATTAATTAATTATAAAATCAGCTATTTATACTAATCTGAAAATTAATACCCCAAAAATATTTTTAACCCCTAATTAAAATCATTAAGCCCTAAAAATAATTTTTATGGGATAAAAATGTAAAAATTTTATTTTTAAACAAATATGATATAAATGCCAAAATTCTCCAAAAATTACGAATATTACAAAAATTACAAAATAATACATTTTTGAACATCACATTATTATATGAAAATAATTTTATGAAAAACAAGCCCTCGAATTCAATTCAGGGGCTGGGTCCGGAATCTAAAATGCAAAATAACTGTATTCTAAAAATATAAAAATTACAGAAAAATAGAATAAAATAATCTAGGCTACACAGAAGTCACATAACACGTATGGGATAATTTTCCTATTTAATAAAAATCATAACGCGTTTAAATGCATTAAAAATAAACTAACACACATTAAAATCAACTAAAAATATATTTTAATATAATAAATTACACGTAATTTTTCGGGTCGTTACAAAAACACCGAAAGTTAGCTATTTTCGAGTATTTGGTAGTAAATGCTTTATTTTAAATTCGATAGATTACCTTACCAAATTTTATCCTAAATCAAGTGAAGGAATATTTCTCGGTTACTTTACAAATAGCAAGGCTTATCGTGTTTTTAATCTTAAAACTCTTGTGGTGGAAGAATCAATGAATGTAACGTTTGATGAAAGTAAACCACCACCAAAATACAAAGATCTTGATGAAAAAGAAGATGTCGAACAAGATTATATAGAAAATATTATTCGACAATTCGAAAATATGGATCTCGGGACCCTTGTTCCAAGAAATCCTCTTGAATTGGTCGAAACGGAAATTGAACTCCCAAAAGAAATTCCTAAAATTAAAAGTCATCCCTTGGACAAAGTTCTTGGAGACTTAAGTAAAGGAGTTCAAACGCGGTCACAATTACAAAATGTGGTTAAATATCTTAGTTTTCTATCACAAATAGAACCTAAGACCGCGAAAGAAGCTTTGTTGGAAGAGGATTGGATCTCTGCTATGCAAGAGGAAATATCACAATTTACTCGTAGCAAAGTTTGGGAACTTGTTCCAAAACCCAAGGATACTTCCATAATTGGAACTAAGTGGGTAGGTATAAATTAGTGATTTAAAAATCACTAATTTACACTCGTCCCAACACATCTGAAATCACTAATATACAAAGTTAAAAATCACTAATTTATACCTACCCCACCCCACCACCCCCAACCCCCATCTGAAATCACTAATATACACAACTAAAAATCACTAATTTACACCCACCCCACCCCATTTGAAATCACTAATATACAAAGTAAAAATCATTAATTCACACCTTCCCCACCCCATCCCATCCCACTTCACCCCACCCAACCCCACCCCACCACCCCCATCTGAAATCATTAATATACTAGAAATCACTAATTTACATCCCACCCCACGCCCCCCATCCCATCTGAAATTACTAATATACATAGCTAAAAATCAATAATTTATACCCACCGCACCGCACCTCACCCCACCCCACCCCATCCCATCTCATCTCACCTCACCCCACCCCCATCTGAAATCACTAATTTACATCCCACCCCACGCCCCCCATCCCATCTGAAATTACTAAAATACACAGCTAAAAATCACTAATTTATACCCACCCCCACCCCACCACCCCCACCCCCCCATCTGAAATCACTCATATACATAGCTAAAAATCACTAATTTACACCCACCCCCACCCCCACCCCCCACGCTCATTCCTATTTGAAATCACTAATATACAAAGCTAAAAATCACTAATTTACACATACCCCACCCCGCTACCCCCACCACCACTCCATCTCATCCCATCTGAACTCACTAATATACACAGCTAAAAATCACTAATTTACACTCACCCCTACCCCATCTAAAATCACTAATATACATAGCTAAAAATCACTAATTTATACCCAGCCCACCCCACCCCATCCCATCCCCACCCCCATCTGAAATCACTAATATACACAGCTAAAAATTAATAATTTACATCCCCCCACCCCACCCCACCCCACCCCACCCCACCCCACCACTACCCCCAACTGAAATCACTAATATACACACCTAAAAATTACTAATTTTTCGAGAAATTTTTTGCCGCAAAATTTTTTCCGCGGAATTTTTTTCTAGATATTTTTTTTGGAAAAATTTTTTCGGGAAAATTACACAGCTCCCCACTACCCCCACCCCACCCCACCCCCATCTGAAATTTTTTGTCGAGGAAATTTTTTCTCAAAAAAATTCCTCCCAAAATTTTTTCTCGGGAAATTTTTTTTGGAAATTTTTTCGATAAATTTTTCTCGAGAAATTATTTTCTTGGGGAAATTTTTCCCAAAAATTTTTTCTCCGAAATTTTTTGGCGAGGAAATTTTTTCTCGGGAAAATTTTTACCGGAAATTTTTTCGAGAATTTTTTCCCCAAAATTTTTTCGATAAATTTTTCCCGAGAAATTTTTTTCTCTGGAAATTTTTTCTCTGGAAATTTTTTCTCTTGAAAATTTTTTCTCCAAAATTTTTTGTCGAGGAAATTTTTTCTCAAAAATTTTTTCGAGAATTTTTTTCCCCGAAATTTTTCCCCAGAATTTTTTTTATGAAAATATCTTCCTAGAAAATATTTAATGATTGATGACGTCAACAATAACACGTCAAAAAATATATATAGATAAATTTAAACATTTTTTTAAAAAAATATTAAAAATTTAAAATGTAAATTAAAATAAAAAATGTAATCAAAAAATAAAAAAATAAAACTAAAAACAAAAAAAAATAAAAATAAAAAATTGAATTATTAAATAAAAATATTGATTGATGTCATGATGATGTCATATAGAGGGTGGGTGATGGCAAGATGATGTCATATTGGGGGTGAGTGATGTCATATAGGGGTGGAGATAGTAAAATATGGTGTGGAGATAGTAAAATAGGGTGTGGAGATAGTGGTTTTTAGTTTGTATTTAAGGTTTGGTTTGTATTTGAGCAAAAACTTATATATATATATATATATATAGTTTTCCCTAGATCCTTACTCAACTGTAACAACCCAACTTTTCAGATTGTTAACTAATGGACAAATATCATAATAAAATTTAAATTATATTTAATAGATATAGAAAAGAACCGAAAATCCTGATAAATATCAACGTTTTAATCTTCAAAATGAAAGTACGATAAAGTCTGAAAACAAAATCTATAAGTCCTCGAATTTATTTAAACAACTATATGGACTAAATCTATAAGTCCTCGAATTTATTTAAACAACTATATGGACTGCAGCTAAAGTCTAGTTGGCATCACTCATCTCAATCCCGTTTACCCCTGATTACCTGCGGAAGGAAAACAATACGAGTGAGCCAAATGCCCAGTACGAATGTAATATGACAAAATATGCAATCACAATTAACTGAGCTGATAGTACAAAAAGAACTAATCAAAGTTCAACAAACAAAAGGCTGAATCACAAGTAAGGTGGGTACAATAAGGGTCTCTTATATAACCTGTACTCGCTAAGTCCGGATCACAAAGCGAGTACAGTCCATACGTTTCTTCTCCGGCAATCCACGAGAAGAAATACATGAAATGCATAAAGCATTTCAATAGAACAACAGCGATCATGATCTATACACAATCTCATACCCCAGAGATGTGCCCGCATACTCACAGCACTGATGCGAGTAAGTGCCTAGTCCACCTTTACTCCGAACTCCATGTGAACATTGTCTGTGATTAACCCACACAGATCGGTCTAAGAGCCCAACAGAAAGGTTACAAAATATTGCCAAACTAATTTTCCAGAACAGAATAAAACGAAACAATATCGCAATACAAATGCGAAACAAAACAAATAAAAATGAGTAAGACAACTATTATTCATTTGATCTATTGTAAGTCCATTTTTCTAAAATTGTTAGTTCTCTTGTTCTTGTGTACTTTTTAGTTCACACTTTTATAATAGAATATGCAATAACAAATAACTGAGCCGACAGTACAAAAGGAACTAAACGAAGTTCAACAAACAGAAGGCTGAATCACAAGTGAGGTGGGTACAATAAGGATCTCTTATATAACCTGTACTCGCTAAGTCCGGATCACAAAGCGAGTACAGTCCAGACGTTTCTTCTCCGGCAATCCACGAGAAGAAATACATGAAATGCATAAAGCATTTCAACAAAACAGAAGCGATCATGATCTAAACACAATCTCATACCCCAGAGATGTGCCCGTATACTTACAGCACTGATACGAGTAAGTGCCTAGTTCACCTTTACTCCGAACTCCATGTGAACATTGTCTGTGATTAACCCACACAGATCGGTTTAAGAGCCCAACAGAAAGGTTACAAATATTGCCAAACTCATTTTATGAAACAGATCAAAACAAAACAATATCGCAATACAATTGCGAAACAAAACAAATAAAAATGAGTAAGGCAACTGTAATTCCAAGAATAAGGAATATAAAAGAAATATAAGGGTGTGACCTAAAAAGTACACACAGAGTACAAGAGCTAACAATTTAGAAAAATGAGCTTACAACAAATCCAACGAATAATTAAGTAGAGGGAAATGAACAAAGAATTTTTAATAGGATTTATAAGAAGAATGCAATAAATTACAATTTATGAATTTATATCGACAATGAACTTAGCGAATATAAATAAATTTAATTTAAAAGAAAGGAATCAGAATTCGTACCTTATTTATATAAAAATGGATAACAAAAAATCAATCAATCTCGGAAGCACGCTCTACCCAAATCTATAATAAAATAATTTTTAGAAACTACACTAACAGATCTGACACATATTTAATAACAGATATCTATTCTTAATTCTATAACTACATTTAAACAATTAGTATAAATAAATCATATTGTTAGTGATACTTGTTGACTTCGGTGAAAGAGAACACAGAACACGAGGGCAGATAACTGGGTAAGCAAATGCATGACATAGCTTATTAACATGAGTAGACCCGGAAATTTTCAACACGACACGAAAAAACGACACGAAACGACACGAAAATTTAGTGTTTGGATTTGCATTTTTAGTACACGACACGAAAGTACACGAACACGAAAGTACACGATCGAGATTTAGTGTCGGGTTTGGGTTTACCCTTCAAGTACACGACACGACACGAAGTACACGAAATAAATAAATAAATATATATATATATATATATATATATATATATTTATATTTATAATTTTTTTAACAATAATATACAAGTAAGTCAAATTGTCAAGGCTCTCCCTCAAACATCTCTCTCAATCTCTCGTCTCTCCCATATATCTCTCTCTCCCTCATTATCTCAATCTCAATTTCTCGTCTCTCCCATATATCTCTCTCCTTCATTGTAAAAATATTATCGAAAATTGTAATATTTTAATATATTTATTTTTATTCTTATTATTAATTAAAATAACACGAAACACGACACGAAACGTACACGAAACGAAAGTACACGAACACGAAATGACACGAACCCCTAAACGGGTGGTTTTGGGTTTAGCATTTAGGTACACGAAACACGAAAGTACACGATACGAAAGTACACGACACGAACGAATTGCCAGGTCTAAACACGAGTAATATTCAAACTGACTACTGAGTGTTCAAATGTAAGAAATTAGTTCTACTGCAACATCATTTTAATAAATGTCGTAATTAAAATATACATTTATTATACACATATGTATTAATAACACATTATTTAAAACATAATTATGCTGTCCAATCACACAATACTTTATAAAATATAAAACAAGCGAATTTAGTAGAATAATGTGAAGTATAAAAAAATTGTAATTTAAATCACATTAAATATTTAAAAATTCCTAATTCATATAAAAACTCATATATACTTTTACAAAAACTTGTACATCCAATTAATGGCCTATAGTACTATGCACAGATTGCTTCACACACATATAAAATGGACCCATCATTAATTACTACATTAAATACAATTTTTTTTTAAATACAAATCAATATTTTTTTTAAAATACAAATCAATATAACCAACACAATTGTATCCAATTTCTTAACAAAGGGCAACTTATACTAAAACTATGCAGATGACTCCTCATTTTCTTATTACTCAACCATTAATAAAAGAAGTCTCCGTAGCAATTAAACATATAATACAGTCATATACAAAGCATTGTAACTAGCATAACAAAATCATATTAATGCTAGAACTAAATTACACTTAATTAATGCTAGATAGTACAGTATAAGTCAAAAATATGTAAAATCATGTTTTTATATAAAGAAAAATTGATCAAAAGGAGCGGTCAACAAGAATATATAAATTAAATATAAATAATAAATCGATACTACGGTCTTACATATTTACACATAATATATAATTAATTTCCAGAAACATGGAATCATGATTTTAAAATTTATAACAATTTCTTAATTGAATGCATAAATGAAAACAAAATAAAAAAAATAGAAAATGAAACCTAATTCAATTAATTATACAATTAAGAAGAAAACATGTATAATTATACACACTTGAATCACGTAATAATTAATCATACAAGAAGAGTTTTGTTGTTGTACCTGGTAAAGTAACAGAGGTAGGATCACAATTGTCAAAGACAAAAACAGAGCAGCCTTTTCTGGATGGATTTTAAACCCTCTTCTTTGACTAATGAGTAGCGACACACGGCTACAATATTTATAGGGTTATGCTGATAAAAACATATCTTAATTTAGAAAGTAATTGGCCTAATAATACGACCATCATGCTAATTACCAACACATACGTAATAACTTTAAACACAACAATATAAATCCACTACAACAATATATATCCACTTAAACAAGTACATACATTTGTAAAACAATTAAATAGAATAGAATTTTGTTATCTTAATATAAATAAAATAAAATTAAAGTAGAATAACTAAACCCATAAAATTACGGGATATTATATTCTTCCCTCCTTAATTGAATTTCGTCCTCGAAATTCGAATGATCTACCACATTTCTCTAATTACTAAGCATACATTTTTTTTCTCAATAAATTTAATTATTCAAAAGAAAAATGACTACAACAATTCATATATAAATATCTTATCCGATGTCTAGGTCTCTAATGTAAACTATAAAACCAAAAAGAAGTATTGCATTACCACCAAACTAATTATAATATACTTATTGCATGTGAAAGTGATTTAAGTATAGTACCTCAAATTTGTGCAGAATCATTTACCGTAATCTTTTGATCGTTACTTTCACCTTGATCATCATAGTCATTGCGATTATTATATGGAACCTTACAATCTCGAACAATGTGATCCTGTTCTCCGCATCTGAAACATGCGCCAGTAGTCCAATGACATGTGTTTCCACCGTGTATCTTTCCACAACGCTGACAACGAGACTTTTCACCATTTTGATTTCCTTGGTTCCCGTTTCTCTGTCGAAAGCTTCGCGTGTTGTACCCGTGATCATTTTTCTCGAATCCACTAGAAGATCCATTATTATTCTTAAGATTCTTGTTTTGCTCAGTAGAGTCATCGTCCCTTTTTCTTTTCTGATTTTGCATGTCTTGCTGCTTATGGAAGTCAGTTTGATGAAGTTCTTGATCTCTGGCACTGTCCACCAAACTATCCATGGAAGTGTAGCAGTTTGCGATGATGTGGTTACGGATTGAAGTCTTCAGAGCCCACTTGAATTTCATGATTTTATCATCCTCTGTTCCAGCAATGGACCGCGCATAGCCATCTAACCTCTGAAACCTGATCTGAAAGTCTGTCACGGATTCATCCTCCTTCTGAGTTATGCTCTGATATTCTCGAACATACTCCTCACGGGTACTGGCAGGAAAGTACCTCTGATCGAACTATGCCTTAAACACATTCCAAGTGACAGTATTCTCATATCCAGTTGCGTGAGAAGCTACCACTGACTTCCACCAAATGCTAGCGACCCCCTCAAGACGGTAAATGCCAAAACGGGCCTTTTCCAGCTCAGAGCAGTTAAGTACCCGAAAGATCTTCTCCATATGATCAATCCACGCTTCCGCATCCATCGGTGTCTTGGCCTCCTTGAAGCAATTAGGCCTTTGTTTCATAAAATGATCAAACATAGTCTGACCTTCTTGATTCTGTGTGTTACCACCAGGATTCTACGTTTGCTGAGCCACTACCTGCCGCGCCATATGCATAAAGGTGTTTTGATCCATCACAATTTGCTGAGTAACATTTCCCCCAGTGTTTTGGCTAGTATATATATATATATATAGAGTTCTATTCAACTACAAATCATTCTTAAATACAAACTACAAACTAAACTCCAATTCAACATTTCAAGCTAATCTAATGACCAAAATAGGGGTACCCCAATACAAAAAACGTATAATAATCTAGCCTCTATCTATTTATAAAAAAACTTAAAAGTTACTGTTCACTGTTGATGTGGTAGTGACGTCCGTAGTGAACAGTAATTTTTTTTTTTTGCAGAACATTGGTGAGTTAATTTATGACATTTTTTGTGAAGGTGCCCTTGGCGGGGCCTTTAGAATAGATGAAATATAATATATTTAGTGTTGGTTTGTAGTTTATATTTTAACAGTGATTTGTATTTGAACAAAATCCAATATATATATATATATATATATGTATATTAATGATTTAAAAATTATAATATAATTATACTTTAGTTGAATTTATAAAACTTTATATGTTTTAAATTAGAAGGTAACATATTTAAATAAGACGAGACATATAAATGATTGGAAGATATAGTAAAATTGATGTTTTTAGGTGTTTATAAAAAAAATACATTTTAATTAAAAGGTAACATATTTTAAATAGAGAAGGTAATCGGTTAGTTACTAATAATTATACTATTTTATTATTTATCAATTAAAAAGAATCAAAAATCGAAAACCAAAACTAACATGTTTAAATTAGAAAATGCATATAAACGATTGGAATATACAGTAAAATTGGTGTTTTTAAATATTTGTAAATAAGTTATATCTTTTGATTAAAGGGTAACATATTGTAAATAGAAAGGTAATCGACTAAGTTACTGTTGTGCCCAAAATCGTCATGGGCTGAATTTAGGCCCACTAGCCTTATAGGTTTATTCCATACGAGTAAGAAGATAGATCCAGTACAAGACAGGAAGAATTAGATATGAAGAAATGAACATCAGACAGAGAAATGATCAAGAAACCATGAATACCAGGAGGTTCCTAAAGGTCTGGAAGCTGAGTAGATCATTTGAAGACCAGGTTCCCCTAAGCAGAAGAGTTCGAATTAATACAGCTATAATCAGGAAAAGAGGTAAGAACATGCAAAGGTATTAGATGAGTTATCTAGCCTAACATGTTTGTTATTTATGCAGGTAAAGGTACCTAGAAAGAGGTTCCTAAACTATATTTCCCGAAATAAGGAGGTTCCTGAGAAACAGGCTCCTGTGATATAGGTTCCTGAGTACCAGGTTCCTAAGTATGACCAACAGGATGTTCTAGAAGCTATCTAGAACAAATAAATGCATTATTATTGGAGTATAATTCTAGGGCGCAGATGATCCTAGAATATCTCCGATATACGAGAGAATTAGAATGGGGTACGAACTCGAGTTCTACTCTATTCCAACAACTAGTTCGTAAAAGGCTCTAAAGGAACCTGAGTCCTATACGAACTAGGTAATCGAACACAACTATTACAGCAGAGACAGAGTCGCATTAGAACTACGTGAGCTTGATTCCTATATAAAGGATACGTAGGCACCTTGAGAGTAAGACAAATTCAGCTCTCTAATTCTCTCTAAAGGCATCTAAGATTATTGGAGACACCCTCGAGCTCAGCTCAACCCCACAAACATAACCCAAATCATTCTTTGAACAGTTGATCGTTAGCCTTACAACTCATCGAGAACCTCACAAAAGTTGTTCCGAAATCCACTCATCAACATTGGCGCTAGAAGAAGGGGAGTTAACATCTTAAGAGTGGAAAGATGGCAGGCAATTCGGATAGCGAAGCAACCCGTTCTGTGGAGAAAACTCATGATGGTGACGAACGTGTTCCCCAAGGAAAGAAGGTTACCTCAGCAGATGTGTTGGAGGTTTTGAAGACTTTTGGAGAACGCTTGTCAACTCTGGTACAGGCTTCAGGAAAAAAGAGAAAGAAGGCAAAGAAGGGAAAGAAATCGAAGGTTACTCTTAAATAGTTGGACTTTGAGGAAAAAGGACTGGTAGAAGAATAAGAGATTCCAGAAGAGGAGAAAGAACCAAAGCAGGATGGTGATGAGGAAGAACAGGACAATCTTGCGAAGAATAAAACTCCTGCCAAGAAGGTGCAATTCCAGGTCCGTACTGAGTCCAAAAAGAAGGTGAAAATACGAGGTTCCTCGCAGAAGAAAAAGAAAGATAAGGAGCCATCTATTGAGATAATTGAGGACGATGAAACAGACTCAGAAGAAACAAGCAAGGAGTCTAGTACTGCAGAGTCACAGAATGATGAAGAAGTGAGTAAGCAAGCAAGGACGGAAGCTATTGGAGAGGTAATTACTGAGGATATTAAGAAAATATTGGCTCAACTCAAGGATGAGAAGAATCTTGCTGCTAGGCCCATAACTGCTCCTCCTTTTACCAAGATGGTTCGAAAGTTGACATTGCCTAGATCCTATAGGCCTTCGAATGAATTGAAGTTCGACGGAACCACGAACCCTATTGAATACTTAAGTCGTTTCGACACAGAGATGGATGTTTATCAAGTAAAGGAGGCTACTAGGTGTAGGTTACTGGCTGCAACTCTGCAGTGTGGAGCTCATCAATGGTTCAAGAGGTTACCTGCTGAGTCAATTGGTTCCTAGGAAAGCATGGGAAAGCTCTTTGTTACTCAGTTTAGGGCATCAGTAGCGTTTGCACCACCTACCAATACCTTAGCCAACATCAAGCAGAGACCTAGTGAGACGTTGACAGAATATTTTAAGAGGTTTAATGCAGAGGTTCCAAAGGTTAGAAAAGCATCTAAGGAGACCATAAAGAATTTCTTGATAGCTGGAGTCAAAAGGGGTTCTGATTTCTGGAAGGATTTGCAAGGGAAGGAACCTGAGACCCTAGCGGATTTCTATTCTCATGCAGAATTTTTTCGCTTGGTTGAAGAGTCTTTAGCTGATTTGAAGAAGGATCCAGATTATGAGAAGCAAAGTGGATGGTCAGGAAACAAGAGGTCAAGGCCAAGAAGTCCTAACAACCGTGACAGTAAGAAGGTGGTTAGTCGTACATCTCAAGTGAAGCCTGAGGTGGAAGCTGTAAATCCTGCCAGGTCTGCTATGAACCAGGTGCCACCACCAGCTTCCTACAATCAGCCCAAGAAGGAAAGACTTGTTTATGAAACTTTTACCCCTTTGGTAGCTCCGATTGATCACATTTATGCTGTGAATGAAAAGTCCTCATAGTTTAGGATACCTTTCAGAACAGGTCCTCCAGGAAATAAGAATGAGCGTCCATATTGCGATTTTCATGATAACAATGGGCATAATACTGCAGATTGTCACCATCTGAGGGATTTAATTGAAACTTTGATCAAGCAAGGGTAGTTAACTGAATGGGTAGCCCAGGAAGGAAAGAAGTACAGAGAGGAGAAGACGCAGAAAGCACCGGAACCTATATTGATAGAAGGACCACCAAAAACTGGATGCATACGAACTATTATAAGAGGTCCCCATGTTGGAGGAAGCGGCAGAAATGCCATGGAAAGGTATACTCGTGAAGCTAGAGAACGACCGTTGACCAATGTTTGTAATTTATCTCAGAGATCACCCAGATTGTTTGAAGGGGAAGATGCAGATATTACCTTTACTGAAGATGATGCTTCCTGGGTACATCATCCCTATACATATGCTTTCAAGAAGATGCATTTTCTGGATAAAGACTTAACTCCAACAAAGGATACCTTGTATGGCTTTACCAATAATCAGGTCCCAATCAAAGGTAAGATTCATTTGCCAGTAACTTTAGGTGATAAGCCTTGCTGCATTACACAGTTATCAGAGTTTATTGTTATAGAAGACAACATGAATTATAATGCTATTCTTGGGAGACCAATTTTGAAAGAGTTGAGGGTGGTAAGCTCGATTTATCACCTGACCATGAAGTTTCCAACACCCGGTGGCATTGGTATAGTTCGAGGTTGTCAATATGAGTCTAGAGAATGCTACACAAAAGCTTTGCAGCATGCTGCTAAGGCTGCTAAGCTACCTGAGCCAATGGATGAGGTTCCTGATGATTTTCCAGGGAAGAATCCGGATGATATAACAGTTGATCTACGTAGCCAACCATTGGAGGGTTTTATGCCAGCATCGTGTAGAGCAGTGAGAATTGAAGAGATCACAAAAGAGGAACCTCATGCTGAGATTCCAGTTTTTCAGGGGCCAGATACCCCTTACTTGCTCTTAAAAAATGCACCCCCTACGGACAATGATGGTGATGTGTGTATGACAGAAGAATTGGATTCTGAGAATTCTCGAGTGAGGATAGTCAGCCAGTTGCTAGGAGAAGGAATGTCATGCAGGAAGCACCTGTACCACCTGTTGTGGAGGAACCTCAAGAAGAATTGATGGTAGAAATGGATATAGATTTGGATCCTCGAATGCCAGAAACGGTGGTTAAGGCTGGACCAGCTGGTGAGACATTGGATGTGAAGATAAATGATAAGGATGGTACAAAGGTTTTGAAGATTGGAGCTCACCTGGAACCAACTCTGAAGGAATCTCTTGTTTATTTCCTAAGTAAGAATCTAGATGTTTTTGCTTGGTGCCATGCAGACATGGAAGGAATAGATCCAAAGGTTATGTGTCACAAATTGAATGTTGATCCAGAGAAGAAAGGTGTGAGATAGAAGCGAAGACCAGTTAGTGGAGAAAGAGCTTAGGCATTGAAAGAAGAGGTTGATAGGTTACTGTATGCAAGTTTGGTCAAGGAATCTTTCTATCCTGTATGGTTAGCAAATCTTGTGTTGGTAAAGAAGCCTAATGGAAAATGGAGGACGTGTGAGGACTTCACAGATCTCAACAAAGCATGCCCAAAGGATAGCTTCCCATTGCCACGAATTGATCAGTTAGTGGATGCAACAGCTGGACATGCCTTACTTAGCTTCATGGATGCATATTCAGGTTACAATCAAATCCCTATGTATGAATCTGATCAGGAACATACTTCTTTTATTACGGATAGAGGTCTTTATTGTTATGTATGCATGCCATTTGGATTGATTAATGCTGGAGCCACGTATCAACGGTTAGCAAACATGATGTTTAAAGAGCAAATTGGCAAAACCATGGAGGTATATGTGGATGATATATTGGTTAAATCTAAGGAAGTTGTTGATCATGTGAAGCACTTAGAAGAGATGTTTGGAATCTTGCAAAAGTACAGAATGAAGTTAAACCCCCAGAAGTGTGTATTTGGAGTGGAATCTGGGAAATTCCTAGGGTTCATGGTGAATCACAGAGGTATAGAAGTAAATCCAGCCAAGATTAAAGCGTTGATTGATATGAAGTCACCAAGAGCTGTGATGGAGGTTCAGTCTCTTACAGGAAGAGTTGCAGCTTTGAATAGATTCATCTCGAGGTCTACAGACAAATGTCAAGAATTCTTTAAAGCCATAAAGAAAGGAAGTAAGTTCGAGTGGACTAAGGAATGTGAGATAGCTTTTGGAAAACTGAAAGAGCATTTGGGTAGCCCTCCGTTGTTAGCTAAACCTGTTGATGGAGAGACACTGGTACTCTACTTAGCTGTGTCAGAATATTCTATCAGTGCAGTCTTCATTCGAGAAGAAGATGGACAGCAGAGCCCAGTTTATTATGTCATTAAGAGGTTGCTTGATGCAGAAACGAGGTATACAGGAATGGAGAAGCTGGTTTATGCCCTGATTCTAGCTTCCAGGAAGCTGCGACCTTATTTTCAAGCACACAAGATTGAAGTGCGAACCTCGTACCCACTTAGACAGGTGATGCACAGGCCTGAAATATCAATTAAAGCCCAAGCTTTGGCAGATTTTTTGATTGAGTTTCCACCTCATGTGGAGGTTACTGGCCAGGAGGTACCAAAAGAGTTGGAAAAAGGGAAGATGGAAGATGATAATTGTGCACCTTGGTGGACATTGAACGTGGATGGAGCTGCTAACAGTAATGGAGCAGGTGCAGACATAGAGCTAGTAAGCCCAGAGGGACATAGGTTGCATAGTTCGATTCACTTTGCTTTCAAGGCCACCAACAATGATGCAGAGTATGAGGCGTTAATTGCAGGTCTCAAGCTAGCCTTAGAGATGAAAGTCGAGAATATCAGAGTGTTCAGTGACTCAATGTTAGTAGTATGGCAAATTCGGGGTGGATTTCAAGCAAGAGGTCCACGAACAGATTTGTATTTGAGGTACTCCCAGGAGTTACTTGCAAGGTTCAGAGAAGTGAAGCTAGATCAGATACCTCGAGGGCAAAACACAAATGCAGATGCATTAGCTAAATTAGGCTCACAGAGAGAATCCACGTTGCTGGGTGTGATTCCACTTCAGATTCAGGAGCAGCCTAGTGTTTTTAGAGAAGAGGTGATGGACATTGAATTTCAAGTTGAAGATTCATGGATGACTCCCATCTATAAGTATTTGACAAAAGGAGAGATACCTTCTAACCAAGATGAAGCCAGAAGGTTAAATATCATGTTGCCAAGTATGTGATTTATGATGGAGTCCTATATAAGCGAAGGTTCAATCAGCCTTTGCTTAAGTGTGTAGCTGGAGAACAGTGCAGATATATTCTCGAAGAGATTCACGAAGGAGTGTGTGGAAATCACTCGGGGGTGGCTCTTTAGCTTTGAAAGTTCTTCGACAAGGATATTTCTGGCCAACCCTCAAAACAGATGCTTACAAGTTTGTACAGGCATGCAGCAATTGTCAGAAATTTGCAAATTTTGATAGCAGACTTGTGGCTCCTATTAAACAGATTGTCAGCCCTTGGCCATTTGCGGTTTGGGGGATAGATCTCGTTGGGGAGCTCCCAACAGGAAAGGGTGGAGTAAAATATGCAGTGGTAGCAGTTGATTACTTCATAAAGTGGGTAGAAGCAGAACCACTTGCTAAGATTACAGTATTGAAGTTGACTGAGTTTGTTTTTTGAGCAATTATTTGCAGGTTTAGTCTTCCCCAGAAGCTAATATCTGACAATTGGAAGCAGTTTGATAGCAAATAGCTTAGAGGATTGTGCGAGCAGTTTAGAATTCAGAAAGCATTTTTAGCAGTGTACTATCCGCAGAGTAATGGACAGACTGAAGCTGTGAACAAGATTATCAAGCATACTTTGAAGACAAAGCTTGAAGATAAGAAAGGAAGCTGGCCAGAGGAGCTTCCTGGAGTCTTGTGGTCATACAATACCACTCCAAGAACTACAACTGGTGAGTCTCCTTTTACTCTCACTTATGGTTGTGAAGCTATGGTACCTGTGGAAGTTGGAATAGGTTCCTTGAGGAGAAAGCATTATGACCCCGAGAACAATGAGATCAATCATAGGCTTTATTTGGACATGATCGAAGAGTTGAGAACAGATTCGCAAGTGAAGCTAGCAGCATATCAGTAGAGAGTTCGAAGGTATTACAACAAAAAGGTGAGAGCAAGACCTTTTAAAGTTGGAGACCTAGTTTTGAGGAAAGTCATGCCAAACACCAAAGTTCTGGCACATGGAGCTTTTGGAGCAAATTGGGAAGGACCTTACCAGATAAAGTCAGCCATTTGGGAAGGAACCTACCATTTGATGGATATGGATGGGAATCTCATTCCGAGAGCTTGGAATGCAGAACATCTCAAGAAGTATTATCAGTAATTCTCTTTTACTATGCTTTCTTAGGAAAAGTTAGGCTCTTTCAGCCCAAAAATAAAGGCAGCCTATTAGTTATAGCTGACCAGAATTGTTGATTTTAGTATTTATTTTTGCATGTAATCGGGGGGGGGGGTACTTGATGTGAACCTTCCTATTTGCAAGACAGTTTTTTAGTATTGAGCATTGATAGCTCTGCGTTGAATTTGTTGATTGCAGTATTGATGATTATAGCTTCCTAATAGTTCTTTTACGTAACAATAATTACCCAAAAGAACTGGGGGGTAGTATTCCTACTTAGACAGTATTGTGCATAATATGATTAGCCATTTCATACGCCAATTTGAAAATTTTAAGTGCTTGTTTTAGTACTTGTATTGTGAAACAGGTTACCTTGACGAACAGGTTCCTGTAGCATTGACAGTATACGAATATGAATCACACCTGAGTCGAAAAGGTTCCGAGAAGTATGAATATGCAGATTATGATCGATTGATTCGAGAAAAAGCCTCAGGTAGCTTCCTGAGCAGATTTGAATGAAAAGTCTCAGCTGACTGAGCACGACATTATAGCTAAAAGCCTCAAGATCTTTGAGCACATGATCTAAAGTCGTGATAAAAGGCACCTAAAGTCCTGACAAAAAGGCACCTAAAGTCCTGACAAAAAAGCACCTAAAGTCCTGACAAAAAGGCACCTTTAAAGGAACCTGTATGGAGCCGAGACTGGCATACAGGAACCTGAAACTATATGTTTCACCCCTTCGTGGAGCCGCCACTGGCACGAGAGGAACTGGGAACTTGTGTGGAGCCTAGACCGACACACTTGTTCTTAAAGAGAATCCTAATAAGATCTCCCTCATGTGGAACCGCCTTTGGCACATGGGAAGAAGGAATAAGTTCCTTAACATTTACCTTCATAAGATGTCTAGCCTGACACATGAAGAAGAGGAATCTGTGTGGACTCCCAGAACGGCGCACAGGTTCATAGAATTGCCTCGAGGCAAAAGAGAAAAGGAACCAACATGCCTCGAGGCATGTTGGGACCTAGAGTTTAGGATTGGGAACCAAGCAGGTGACCTTTTCAACAGAAAAAAGGAACCAACATGCCTCGAGGCATGTTGGGACCAAGAGATTAGGATTGAGAGCCAAGCAGGCAACCTTTCCAAGAGTTGACCCGAATTAAACAAGAGAAAATTTTACTAACATTAACTATTTTCTGTTTTATATTTTTTATTTGCAGGGTTAATCAGATATTTGCAAGGAACCTGGTTTAGATATAGGAGAGACTATTAAGGGAAGCTACAGTTCAGGTTATAGTGGTAAAGACATGTCTCGAAGTATAAATAAAGAGGTCCCAAATCTACAAGTAAGCCGTACTCAGTTATATTCATTTCGAGAAAATTATAAGTGAATGCATTCTGTTTCTTACAACGGGTTAGCCCATGTAAGCTTGGGTGCATAAATATGGACACTAATTAATTTTTAAGATGCATGATAATAGAGTGTTCTATGAAGTTTTGGAGAAAAATTGTGCAGTATTAATTTCAGATAAAATAAGGAGATAAGCATGCACAAGCAGGGAAAAGAGATATAGCAAAAGTAGATGGTGATCATTGGAAACATAAAGAGTTATAGGGTACTAGGACCCCAAGAAACCAAAGTTAAAGGCGAAGGCCATTGAAACCAAGTTAACTTACATCTCGCGAGGCGCTACGAGGGGCCCGCAACCTCATTCAAAGTTATCAAAAGTTAAATAAACTTATAACAAGTTCAGGTAGAAGGTACTTTGTCAAATTCATTGGTGATGGCTAATGCTGGAAGAACAGGTGGAATAACCTCAGGAGCAGGGACCTCTGTATAGAGCTGGCAATTCGTTTCGTGTCGTGTACTTCGTTTCGTGTACTTTCGTGTTTCGTGTACCAAAATGGCCGAAACGAAAACGAAATGAAATAAGTTCGTGTACTTAAATTCTAAAACGAACACGAAACGAAACATTTCGTGTAAACACGAAACGAAACGAAAAGTACACGAAATATTTTGTGTACTTTCCATTTGCACGAAAAATGAACCGAAAATCGTGTACTTTCGTGTACTTTTCGTGTACTTTTCGTGTACTTTTCGTGTATTTTCTATTTATTTTGTAAAAAAGGTTAAATATGTAATATTTATTTATAATATATATTTATATAATTTAAAATATTTATTTAAATATTTATTTATTTCGTGTATTTTCGTTTCGTGTCGTGTACCCAAGGGTAAAACCAAAACCGACACTAAATTCATTCGTGTAATTTCGTGTTCGTGTACCGCAAAGGTCAACCCAAACCCGTAATTTTCATGTCGTTTTCGTGTCGTGTTTTCGTGTCGTGTACGAAATTGCCGGCTCTACCTCTGTAGTCTCAGGGATGGAACCTGGAGACCTCTCAACCGTTATAACGGGAGGTACAGAGTCTTGTGGAGTCATAGCCTCTTTCTCAAAATCTTTAATCATGCCCACCACGTCTTCACCCAGTAGGGACCAGTTTAACTCAGGCATCTTCTCCCACATGGACCTCATGTAGTCTTGAACACCATCGTTATTACCTTCATCATACCTGGCTTTCTCTTGTATGAGCATAGAGGATTTGACAGCATCAGCAGCGGCATTCAAGGCATCCACCTGAGTTTCTAGTTCATTAACTTTCTCTAGCATTGACAATTTCTCATCATTCAGAATTTTAGCTTGAGCCTGAAGTTTCTCCTTATCATTCTTCAAAGAGGTTTCGACAGTTTTAGCCCTTCTCATAGCAGCAGTAACTAGGTTCACCCTCTCCTCCTTAGCAGCCAGCTCCTCCTTCAGCTTTGAAACCTCTCCTTGCATCGGAGGTCATACTGTGTCTTCTCAGCGAAATCATCGCAGTATCTGAGGGCAAAGAACGCATTCTGGGCAGCAGAGAACCTCATGGCATGCATAGCTTCAGTAGAATCCATCTTAGCCCAGCTAGCCACTGCTTCTAGAATCACGTGTGTATCAATCAATTCTTTAAATTGGTTCTGGGCCACAACTGACTTTACCTTCACAGCCTTGCCTTTCTTCATGGATCGAGTCTGAGAGCTTCCCGACAAGTCTAGGGTGGTCTAAGCAAGCTTGCGTTTGGAGGAGCTTGATGGTTGATTCTGAGTGGATGCAGGAGTAGGAACTTGACTTATAGGAGTTGCAACAAGCGGAACCTCCTTATTTTCAGTCTTGAAAACTTCTTCCACGTTCTTAGATCTTTTTATGAAAAATGGATTCTTGGGAGCCATACCTGTAAATACAAGACCAGAAATGAATCAGGATAAATAAAGAATATGAGGTAAACAGACAGGAACGCGGTAAAGAAAAAACGAAGTAAGACGTTACCAGGGGAAGCAGGAATAAAACCTAGGGTAACAAGGTTCTCAGATGTCAATAAAATCATACAATCTCTCATGGAGGAAGAGTGCTTTAAGGCCTCTTCAGCTCTTTGTAAGCAAACCCCGGTAAGAACAGTTTGTTTGGGTATTAAAGGACGGCGGTTGAACTCAAAACGAACAGGGGGCAATCAAAACAGTAAAGGAACTACTCTTGCCATTGATCAAAATTTTGTTTAATGCCTTTTATACATTGGGCTTGATGACCAGGCCATGCAGTCAAGTAAAAAAACCAGAACCCTTTCCAGTGTCCTTTAATCTAAAGAAGTAACCGAGCTCAGGTGCAGACAGAGGGGTGGTAAATAAGCTGGTGTACAAAATGTATGTGCTAATGGCTAGCCTATATGAATTAGGTGTTATTAACACAAAATCACGCAAGCGTACATGGTCACAAGTAATACAGATATAAGTCAAGTTCGTTCCCACAGAGATCTGGTTATGGTTTTAATTCAGTTTTGTACCTATGCAACAATGTATGGTTATTATGCACTGCTAAGACAATTAACAATATTGGGTTTTGATTATCTAAATTAAACTAAGATGCAAATTATTAAACTAAGAATTAACTAGCTAACTAACGAGAATTTAAATCAAATTACTTCTGCAAGAGAAAGCATGGAATCCTAACTTCATTAAATACTTTGCTTAGATCTGACGCCTTTAATCACTATATGCAAAGGTTATGATATCTAATCGGACAACACGAAACAAGTATACGTTACTTCTCAGTATACGAATACCAAACTAAACATACATCCACAAAAGAGATAGAAGATGAATAGACACCAATTATGCTTAGACCCTATATGTCTATAGAATTTGAAAACATAACGGTTGAAGAACAAGTTATCCACATTGATCACATAGGGCAGCATAATATCTCTATTTACGCTACAAATCATGATGTTAAAACATCAACCTATCCTATGCTAGCATGGCAAGTTCTAAATCTCAAGATCCACTCTCGCTTCACAGAGATTAACAAATTAGATGTTCATGACGCATCTAAATTCATAAAGCACAACCATACGAGGATATCAAATATACATCACACACAGATCTCTAAAGCATCAAGATACTAAAGCTCCATAAATAAATCCCTTAGAATCCCATGGCAACGATTAGCTCATAATTGAACCGTTCGTCATCATGGGATCTGATGAAACCATGATAAAAACAAAGTATAAAAATATACAAATAAACCTAAGTAATTGATATGTAATGGTTCTCCAAATTACAATGATATGATGTGTTTATATAGGCTCTATAATTCTTGCCCAGCAAGAAATTCCCTTATATTACAATTAGAATTCAATTAAGGTACTAAAAACTGCCCAAAATACAATTAGAACTTGAAAAGGGCAAAACAGTAATTTCCCTGCTCCCATCAGTCTGCTTGTCGTGCTTCCTGCGCCCACCACGCGCAACCTGCTCGTGTAATACTTGTCCCATGTTATAGAAAATCTCCCAAGCTTCGCGTGGACAGTAAGATCGCTGAAAACGGACTTCTAGAACTCCAGATATGGCCAAAACAGTGTAGACTGCGCAACCTTCCCGGAAAATCCGAATTTTAATCAATTTAACCTCCAAAAACGATAGAAGCATCCACCTTAATCAATATTCTTGTAAATCAACACAACTAAACAAAACACATCAAAACTACAACAAACTTGAGTCCAAAACAATCAATTTAAGCCAATATGGAACGCTCCAAGTGGATATAAAATCCACTTATCACACCCCCAAACTTAAACCGATGCTTGTCCTCAAGCATTAACAATTACAACTAACTAATTAGTACCACTTCCGTAGGTGATCACGGTTGCATTTGGCATATGCAACAATCCCTTTAAACCCCTAGGCAGCCCTAGTGGACGAGTAAGGTCTCGTGAGGGCCTATAGCGAATGTACCCACAAAATCTATCTAACCTAATGCAATGCAATGCATGAATGCAACTAAATAAAAATGCAATTAATCTAGTACTAATATCCTACCATACCTTCAAATCCTCTCATGCCATATCAACTTAAGAATCAAAGTAATAATGCAATGTCTCGGTGTCGAAAGTGCAAATATTCACATAGTCTACTCAATGAACATGCATAAGTTCTCACAAGCCCATGTCAAATGTAAGAATAAGTTAGTAAACATGCTAAGCCTACAAGAGTACATCTTTGAGACAAAACTCGGGATCTCATACGCAAAAACAAGTAAACACTCACAATCCACTCACAAAAGAATACTCTCTCAAGAACAAAGGTAAGTGTATCACTCAATTCCAACAAAACCATAAGCATGCTTGACATTTGGTATCAATCTAACTCTTAACACAATAAACATCAATGACGATAAATAAAAGGTCTTTATTTGGGTTGTAACGGGGCTAGGGACAAGGTATGTCAAATAAGCCAAATCAGGTGAAGTGTCAAAAGCTAGTAAGTACCATAATAAATCATACACAACACCCTATTTTCCCCCCCACATAATTTTTACTAAACAAACACTCGACTAGTCGACTAAAATAGGATCACAACAAACACAAACATGCTCTCATAATATATATTATTATTCTTTTCTTTTCTTATTTTTCCTTTTCTTTTTCTTTTTCTTTTCTTTTTTTTTCTTTTTCTCGAGAGCTAAATATATCACAAACAATAATAAACACAGTAACAATGATCCCCTGAATTTATTACACATGCCGACTATCAAGTAAACAAACCCAATTTTCAATATTTCCCCCAAAAGTAAGACCAACAATAAACCCCTCCTTGCACACCTTATTACTCCCTTAAACACTCTACTAGCCTTTGACAATGTGGGTTCAAATTAATGTAAGGCCAATACAAGAAAAGGTCTAGGCAAGTAATGTGGTATGTCACCGAAAAAATAGGATTAAGCTCAACGGGTTAACTAATTGATCATGTAAACATGGTGTGGTAAAATGGGAAAATATGTGGTTATTCCTAAATGCCTTTATCATTTTAATCGTCAAATAATTTTATGCGTTTCAAGAAAGACCTCAAACAACTGCTAGCAATGCAAACAATCCGTGGACACTCAAGCAAACGAATAAATTGCAAATATACAATAAGGCTCAAAAGCTCACTTGGTGAAAAAACATACTCAATCCCAAGCAAAAAATCTCTCTAATGCACCGACTTGTATTCAAAGCATGCAAACAAAATCACCTTGCACATATTCATGTCCTTCTAATCACTTACAACATTCAATAAGTCTACTAGCTTCAACTTACTAGTGTATGTGTGTGCACAAGAACAAAGCATATCACTTCTCAATCAAAAGCGTCAACAACACAAAATTCCTATCAAGCATGGGTGCAAATGCAAACTATTATGAACTCACATGACATACTAACAAAAAAACAGAATGTCCTATATGAAACAAACGTAGATAACACTAACATAAATGCATAATTTACTACTACTAATATGCAAAGCATGAAATCCTACATGAACAAATAATACAACAACAACTACTAATCCCCCAAACCACCCCCAAACGTAAAATATTCAATGTCCGCATTGAATGGAAGTAAATACGAGGGATAGCAGAAAACATACCTACAAGGCGCCTTACATCCTTCCCCATCGCAACTCAACATGCTTGGTCAGCAAAAATCCCCTTTCTTTAGCAATTGGCATCAACAACAACCGATTAAATTCAACCTCCGCCGTCGGAAACAACAATTTTGCAACACTAGCATCACCTCTCCCATGCTTAAGAGCCATAAGAATCAATACCCAACTCACAAGAAACTCAACCAATAATTATCAAGCAATATCCCATAAAAAAATACAAAATCCCCAATTTACAAGAACACAAATTCGTAACAAAAATAAGATTAGAGAAAAAGATTTACCCAATACGAATCGAAGAGGTGAACTTGCAATTAATTCCTCTTTAGAATTGAATTTTTAGAGAATTAAAGAAATACAAAAGGAATTGGATTTGTATGTATAGGTGGGTATATATATAAGATGATGGAGAGGTTGAATAAGAAAAATTTAGAGTGTAGGAGAGATTTAGGAGGTTTAGATTTGATGTAGGATAGATATAGGAATTAGGAATTGATAGAATTTGAGTTAGGATAGAATTTGGGGTTTTTTCCATGCTGAAAAAACAAAAATTTTCGAAAAAATCTGGGCAGAAAGGCTGTCACGCAGGCGCAACCTGCGTTACAGGTGCGCAGCGCACGCCGGGGTCAGTAACGCAGGCGCAGCCTGCGTTACAGGGGGGCAACCTGCGGAAAATGCAGTAACGCAGGCGCAGCCTGCGTGACAGAGCTGCAACCTGCTCGAAACTGTTCTTTTTTTTTTTTGAACAGATTTTTTTTTTTGAACAACACTCAAATTTTTTTTTTCCTACACTAATGTGAGGGTTGCCTCCCATGAAGCGCTTCTTTAACATCAATAGCTTGACGTTACTTCCAAGCCTCTATTAAGGATGATAATAGTTTGCCTGGTCATCTCTTCGCGATACTTCATCGTCATCACGGCGGCACACTTTCTGCCACTTCTCCTCGTTTGGCCTATTCGTGTAACAGCTATGTCCTATTCCAATGCCTTCATCTGTCGACCCAAAATCTGTCAATTTGTAGAACAACACACACTCGCGGGCTTCGCTTGAATATAATGGAGGATGGTAAATATAAGTTGCTGAAGCCTTTGGTTCCTCAAAGAGAACTTCCTCCATTGGCTCTAATGCGCTACCTCCATCTTTATACTCTGAGACAAGTAAAAGACCTGCATCTTTCTCATGTTATTCAGCCTCTTGGTACGCACATACCAATTCTTGAAATTTGTGCAGCTCACCAGTGTCTGTCTCAATTTGTGCCCCTTCCAAATCATCCACCATACTAGCGTGATCAAATTCCTCACATGGGTTGTGAACACTCACCTCACCTTGGAATTTGTCTTCCTCAATTATGCATGCAGTACCTTGCTCCAAATCACCGTTATTTTCTGGAATTGCCTCTGATATGAATTGCTGTTTCTCTTGTTCCAAGGCACTCAAAACTTGAGCAAATAGTGTCCCCATAGAATTGATAGACTCCTCAGTACTCTTTACAAGCATCCTAATCTCCTCCATAGCATCAACCTCATCTGACTGAAAAGTAGGAGTAGGTTGCTGATGTTGAAACTCTTCATTACCAAATAAATACGACATATCTGGAACATCTTGCTGGTACTGTTGATGATGGTATTGAAAATATGGTTGTTCCTCATAAGTGACATATGGATCAACTCCTTCGTAGTAACAATACTGTGAGGGATCATGAATGCCCAAACACTGCTCACATTGCTGAGGCATAGATGTTCTCGAATATGCCCACCATAGCAACTCCTCGCATGCCATCTTTAAACACTCAAGTACCCTGAACACACCGAACTAAACAAGATAGGTAAGAAAAACAGATCCGAGCCAGTGAACTCTAACGACCACTATTGACAAGCACATAAACCAAAAATAAAACACCGATGATCCCCGACAGCGGCGCCAAAAACTTGTTAACACAAAATCACGCAAGCGTACGTGGTCACAAGTAATACAGATATAAGTCAAGTTCGTTCCCATAGAGATCTGGTTATGGTTTTAATTCAGTTTTGTACCTATGCAACAATGTATGGTTATTATGCACTGCTAAGACAATTAACAATATTGGGTTTTGATTATCTAAATTAAACTAAGATGCAAATTATTAAACTAAGAATTAACTAACTAACGAGAATTTAAATCAAATTACTTCTGCAAGAGAAAGCATGGAATCGTAACTTCATTAAAAACTTTTTTAATCACTATATGCAATGGTTATGATATCTGATCGGACAACACGAAACAAGTATACGCTACTTCTCAGTATACGAATACCAAACTAAACATACATCCAAAAAAGAGATAGAAGATGAATAGACACCAATTATGCTTAGACCCTATATGTCTATATAATTTGAAAACATAACGGTTGAAGAACAAGTTATCCACATTGATCACATAGGGCAGCATAATATCTCTATTTACGCTACAAATCATGATGTTAAAACATCAACGTATCCTATGCTAGCATGGCAAGTTCTAAATCTCAAGATCCACTCTCGCTTCACAAGAGATTAACAAATTAGATGTTCATGACGCATCTAAATTCATAAAGCACAACCATACGAGGATATCAAATATACATCACACACAGGTCTCTAAAGCATCAAGATACTAAAGCTCCATAAATAAATCTCTTAGAATCCCATGACAACGATTAGCTCATAATTGAACCGTTCGTCATCATGGGATCTGATGAAACCATGATAAAAAAAAGTATAAAAATATACAAATAAACCTAAGTAATTGATATGTAATGGTTATCTCAATTACAATGGTAGGATGTGTTTATATAGGCTCTATAATTCTTGCCCAGCAAGAAATTGCCTTCTATTACAATTAGAATTCAATTAAGGTACTAAAAACTGCCCAAAATACAATTAGAACTTGAAAAGGGCAAAACAGTAATTTCCCTGCTCCCATCAGTCTGCTTGTCGTGCCTCCTGCGCCCACCACGCGCAACCTGCTCGTGTAAGACCTGTACCATGTTATAGAAAATCTCCCAAGCTTCGCGTGGACAGTAAGATTGCTGAAAACGGACTTCTAGAACTCCAGATATGGCCAAAACAGTGTAGATTGCGCAACCTTCCCGGAAAATCCGAATTTTACACAAATTGCTCCTTTCTCCTCCATTTCTTTTGCATTAGCTAACATCTTCAATACCATGACACATGTAACTCCTTGGTAGCATAACACAAGTGTCCAATCTTCATTCCAATGCTTAATTCCACTCTAATATCGATTAGAAACACAAACACTAACCGATAGCTACAACCCTGCATAGGGCAGCATAATATCTCTATTTACGCTACAAATCATGATGTTAAACCATCAACCTATCCTATGCTAGCATGGCAAGTTCTAAATCTCAAGATCCACTCTCGCTTCACAAGAGATTAACAAATTAGATGTTCATGACGCATCTAAATTCATAAAGCACAACCATACGAGGATATCAAATATACATCACACACAGATCTCTAAAGCATCAAGATACTAAAGCTCCATAAATAAATCTCTTAGAATCCCATGACAACGATTAGCTCATAATTGAACCGTTCGTCATCATGGGATCTGATGAAACCATGATAAAAACAAAGTATAAAAATATACAAATAAACCTAAGTAATTGATATGTAATGGTTCTCCAAATTACAATGATAGGATGTGTTTATATAGGCTCTATAATTCTTGCCCAGCAAGAAATTGCCTTCTATTACAATTAGAATTCAATTAAGGTACTAAAAACTGACCAAAATACAATTAGAACTTGAAAAGGGCAAAACGGTAATTTCCCTTCTCCCATCAGTCTGCTTGTCGTGCTTCCTGCGCCCACCACGCGCAACCTGCTCGTGTAAGACCTTTCCCATGTTATAGAAAATCTCTCAAGCTTCGCGTGGATAGTAAGATCGTTGAAAACGGACTTCTAGAACTCCAGATATGGCCAAAACAGTGTAGACTGCGCAACCTTCCCGGAAAATCCGAATTTTAATCAATTTAACCTCCAAAAACGATAGAAGCATCCACCTTAATCAATATTCATATAAATCTGCACAACTAAACAAAACACATCAAAACTACAACAAACTTGATTCCATAACAATCAATTTAAGCCAATATGGAACGCTCCAAGTGGATATAAAATCCACTTATCACACCCCCAAACTTAAACCGATGCTTGTCCTCAAGCATTAACAATTACAACTAACTAATTAGTACCACTTCCGTAGGTGATCACGGTTGCATTTGGCATATGCAACAAGCCCTTTAAACCCCTAGGCAGCCCTAGTGGACGAGTAAGGTCTCGTGAGGGCCTATAGCGAATGTACCCACAAAATCCATCTAACCTAATGCAATGCAATGCATGAATGCAACTAAATAAAAATGCAATTAATCTAGTACTAATATCCTACCATACCTTCAAATCCTCTCATGCCATATCAACTTAAGAATCAAAGTAATAACGCAATGTCTTGGTGTCGAAAGTGCAAATATTCACATAGTCTACTCAATGAACATGCATAAGTTCTCACAAGCCCATGTCAAATGTAAGAATAAGTTAGTAAACATGCTAAGCCTACAAGAGTACATCTTTGAGACAAAACTCGGGATCTCATACGCAAAAACAAGTAAACACTCACAATCCACTCACAAAAGAATACTGTCTCAAGAACAAAGGTAAGTGTATCACTCAATTCCAACAAAACCATAAGCATGCTTGACATTTGGTATCAATCTAACTCTTAACACAATATACATCAATGACGATAATCAAAAGGTCTTTATTTGGGTTGTAACGGGGCTAGGGACAAAGTATGTCAAATAAGCCAAATCAGGTGAAGTGTCAAAAGCTAGTAAGTACCATAATAAATCATACACAACACCCTATTTTCCCCCCCCACATATTTTTTACTAAAACAAACACTCGACTAGTCGACTGAAATAGGATCGCAACAAACACAAACATGCTCTCATAATATATATATTTTTTCTTTTTTTTCTTTTTTCTTTTTCTCGAGAGCAAAATATAACACAAACAATAATATACACAATAACAATGATCCCACAATTTTATTACACATGCCGACTATCAAGTAAACAACCAAACCCAATTTTCAATATTTCCCCCAAAAGTACGACCAACAATAAACCCCTCCTTGCACACCTTATTACTCCCTTAAGCACTCTACTAGCCTTTGACAATGTGGGTTCAAATTAATGTAAGGCCAATATATGTCACCGAAAAAATAGGATTAAGCTCAACGGGTTAACTAATTGATCATGAAAACATGGTGTGGTAAAATGGGAAAATATGTGGTTATTCCTAAATGCGTTTATCATTTTAATCGTCAATTAATGTCATGCGTTTCAAGAAAGACCTCAAACAACTGCTAGCAATGCAAACAATCCTGTGGACACTCAAGCAAACGAATAAATTGCAACAAATATGCAATAAGGCTCAAAAGCTCACTTGGTGGAAAAACATACTCTATCCCAAGCAAAAATCTCTCTAAGGCACCTACTTGTATTCAAAGCATGCAAACTAAATCATCTTGCACATATTCATGTTCTTCTAATTACTTACAACATTCAATAAGTCTACTAGCTTCAACTTACTATTGTATGTGTGTGCACAAGAACAAAGCATATCACTTCTCAATCAAAAGCGTCAACAACACAAAATTCCTATCAAGCATGGGTGCAAATGCAAACTATTATGAACTCAAATGATATACTAACAAAAAAACAGAATGTCCTATATGAAACAAACGTAGATAACACTAACATAAATGCATAATTTACTACTACTAATATGCAAAGCATGAAATCCTACATGAACAAATAATACAACAACTACTAATCCCCCAAACCACCCCCAAACTTAAAATATTCAATGTCCGCATTGAATGGAAGTAAATGTTAGGAATAATTCATAAGTTGTGATGTTAAGAATAGAATTTACGCATTATACTTCTTGTAATCCTGATCTTATAAAGGACTTAGCACTTTATATAGGATTTATGTGTAAGATAGTTATCTGTACAGTTTAGTCAGGAATGAACAGTGTATCAGAGACTACATGTCAGGAACAAAGAGCAAATCCTGATGATGGTCTAATACTGATGATGATCAGATACTAATGCAAGATGAAATCCTGATATCAGTCGTGTTACTGATGATGTCATTGTGGATGCTACAGAAACTGGCAAGTGCTATAAAACAGGATCGTTGTTTGAAGAACAAGCAAGAAGATATTATGAAGGAAAGAGTTTTCTATTGATGGAAACTATCGACTAGAATGCAGAACATTGTCATGTATAGATTATATCTTTCTATTAGTAGTTGATAGGTAGCATTATAAATACTCTCTCTATATCATTGTAAAAAATAGTTCAGTTCATAAGGTTTGTAATCGTGAGTATACGAGAGTACAAACAGAGAGAGAGATTTGTATTGTCAGCAGCTGCTAAAGGTATTGTACATCTTTGGTAGAGTTTGTATTTGATCTTATTAATACAAACAGAGTTTGATTCATTCGTTTATTCTTGTTCATATAATCAAGCAAAAATCAGACACGATTATATAACTTGTATTCAACCCCCCCCCTTCTACAAGTTATTCGAGTTAACAATTTGTATCAGAGCGGGTTGATTTCGAATAATCATAAAGATCTGCAATCATGTCTGGTTACAAGGATGGGAATACTAAGATTCCTATGCTCAAGAGAAACAAATATACTCTATGGGAAGTAAAGATGTTGCATCATCTGGAAGCAACAGATCTTGATTATCTTGACAGAATCAGAGATGGACCTTTTGTTCCAACAAAAGTCGTTGGACAAGCAACTGTTGATGGTATGGTTATTCCAGAACATACAGCAGAGAAGCCAAAATCTGAATGGTCAGATAAGGACAAGGAGAATGTTCTTAAAGATGCTAAAGTGAGAAACATATTATTCAACAGTCTTGATTCTGTTCTCACTAACTATGTTCTCTCTTGTAAAACTGCTAAGGATATATGGGACAATCTTAAGGTTCACTGTGAAGGAACTAAGCCTGTCAGGAAGAATATGAGGACATTACTTATACAACAGTATGAGTACTTTGAATCCAAGTCTGGTGAGTCACTTACTGATACCTTTGATAGGTTTACAAAACTCATCAATGAGATGGCCATGCATGGTAAATATTATGACTTGGAGGATATGAATACAAAGTTCAAGAAAGCTTTGCCTGATTTCTACAATGAGAAGATATCTGCGATTGAGGAAGCTAATGATCTGGATGAGATTTCATTAGAGGCAGTATATGGAAAATTGAGAGCTTATGAACTTGACAAGCAGCAGAAAAAGAGCAGGAGTGAAGGAAAGATGAAGACTATTGCACTTACTGCTCAATTTGAAGTTAAGAAGCTTCCTGAAGAACAGCATGAAGAGATTGCTGTAAAGAATTCAAGGAAGAAGAAAAGCAAAGAAAGTTCTGAGTCAGAGACTACTGATATGGACTCTGACAACAATGATTCTGAATCTGAGATGCAGGAACTCTTTGCTATGTTTGCTAAAGCTTTCAAGAAAGGCAGATTTAACAGGAGAAGATTTAGCAAAGGACCTTTTCAAAAGAAGGAGGAGAAGAAGAGTGACAAAGGCAAAAGTACAATTGTCAAGCTTGATAAGGCCAAGATCAAGTGCTTTAACTGCAGCAAGCTTGGACACTTTGCTAGTGAGTGTAAGAAGCCTAGGAATTCAGTAAAGGGTAATGCACTTATGGTCACACAGAAGGATTGGACTGATTCCGGTGATTCTGAAGATGAATTGGATTATGACAACATTGCATTGATGGCAAATAGTTCAGACAAACCTGGATCCCCAAAGAAAACTTCTCCATCCTCTGTTAAGGTATCACTTCACTCTCTTGATTCATTTGATAGCTTAAATTCTGATGAAATTAGATCTATCCATGCTGAGTTTAAGAATCTTATGACTAATTTTAGAATTCTTACTTGTGAAAGAGATGAACTTAAGGTTAAGAATGATAAATTAGTTGATAGAAATAATTTTCTTGAATCTGAATTAATTCAAATGGAAGAATACAAGTTAAGTTCTGATAAAGCTAAGCATGATTATAGTGTTATTCTTGAGGCTTATGACTATGTCAGAAAAGAACTAGAAGAAGAGAGAGATGTGATTAAGACCATTAACAATTCCAGTAAAAAGACTATAGAAATCTTTGAAAGTGGAATTCGTGGTAAGGTTAATGGTTTAGGTTTTGATAAGGCTAGACAAGAAGAAAAAGTAGTTATTGTCAATGATGATAGTAAGGTAGAAGCTAACACATCTAAATCTGAAGGTAAGAAAATTGTTTCTGAACCTAATCATGTTAAATTTGTTGATTCAAAAGGTACCCCTGTTGTACACAAAAGGATTAATAGTAGTAATTCAGATGAGAAAGTGTTAGAGAAACCTAAGAATGTAAACATAGGGTTTCTGTCTAAGTCTCAGTTGAAACAGAGATTAGATGGTCTTTCAGAGTCTAGCAAGATCAAAAGAAATAGGAATGGAAAAGAAGGTATTAACAAAGAGAATAATTACAAGAATGTACCTGATGCACCTAGGAAAAAATGCTATAAGTGTGGAAATCATAATCATTTGGCCCTAGACTGTAATCAAAAACCTTCTTGGAAAACTGAGTCCAGATTCCCCAAGACTCAGACAATTCAATACCAACCACAAAAAGCTTGTTATCATTGTGGTAGTTTACTTCATTCCATTTACATGTGTAGAGAATATCATGAACTGTATTATGACTATTATTCCTTGAAATCTGAAACTCCTAGTCACAAACAGTTTGTGAAATTAGAGTCTAAAGTTGACTCTACAACAGGTAAAATAAAAGCAAAATCTTCAAAGCCTGTCGTTTCTAAATCTAATAAGAAAGGATCCAATCAAAGTTGGGTCCTAAAAAATTCTAACTAGTTACTTTTTGTTTGCAGGGCACAGGAAAGAAGCATTCAATTATCTTGGACAGTGGATGCTCTGGACATATGACTGGAAAGAAGTCCCTGCTTACAAAGTTTGAGAGGAAAGCTGGCCCAGTAATATCTTTTGGAGATGGCAACAAAGGAGAAACTCTGGGATATGGCTCAATTGTTTTGGGGAATGTCATCATAGAAAATGTAGCACTGGTTGAAGGCTTGAAACATACTCTTTTAAGCATAAGTCAACTGGGTGATAAAGGTTACAAATCAATCTTTGACAGAGAAGGATGCAAAATCTTGAATATGCAGAATGGAGACATTGTTCTAACTGGTCAAAGACATGGTAACATATATGAAGCTAGTTTAAGTGATACATCTAAAGAAATTGTTAGATGTCTCTACAGCAAAGCAACAAGTGATGAAAGCTGGAATTGGCACAAGAAGCTCTCACATCTTAATTTCAAGAAACTTAATCAACTTGTTAAGCACAATTTGGTGAGAGGCCTACCTCAGGCAAATTTTGTGCAAGATGGACTTTGTGATGCATGTCAGCTTGGAAAGCAAAGAAGAACCACTTTCAAGAGCAAGACTGAAAATTCAATTACTGAACCATTTCACATGCTACATCTTGATATGTTTGGTCCAGTAAACATTATGTCTATCAGCAAGAAAAGATATGCTCTAGTTATAGTGGATGATTTCACAAGGTTCACATGGGTGTTCTTTCTACACAAGAAGGATGAAGCTCCTCAGCAAATCATTGAACTTATCAAGAATATTCATAATAACTCTGAGTACAAAGTCAAAGTACTTAGAAGTGACAATGGTATAGAATTCAAGAATTCTACAATGGAGGGGTTTTGTGCAGACAAAGGAATCACTCAACAGTTTTCTGCACCTGGTACACCTCAACAGAGTGGTGTAGTGGAAAGAAAGAACAGGACTCTCATAGAGGCAGCAAGAACCATGCTTGCAGATGCAAAACTTCCAACCTATTTTTGGGCAGAAGTTATTAACACTGCATGTTTCACTCAAAATTGTACCTTGGTAAATAGTCATGGAAAAACTCCCTATGAGATGATCAAAGGAAAGAAACCAAGTGTGAAATACTTTCACATCTTTGGATGCAAATGCTATGTCCTAAAATTTCATCCAGAACAACTTAGAAAATTTGAAGCCAAATCGGATGAAGCAATTTTTCTAGGATACTCTCCAGGACAAATTGGAATTTGAAAATCTGAAGAATTCTGAGATACTCTCCAGGAAGAATTCTGCAAGAACAGAGGAGTGAAGCAAGAGTTTTCTACACCTGGTACACCATAGCAAAATGGTGTAATTGAAAGAAAGAACAGAACCTTGATAGAAGCTGCCAGAACTATGCTTGATGAAGCAAAGTTGCCAATTTATTTCTGGGCGGAAGATGTTCAAACTGCTTGTTTTACTCAGAATGCTACTCTAATCAGCAAGCATAGAAAAACACCATATGAAATGGTGAGGGAAAAGAAGCCAAACCTAAAATATTTTCATATTTTTTGGTGCAAATGCTTTGTGCTAAAAACTCATCCTGAACAGTTGACAAAATTTGAGCTAAAAGCCGATGAAGGAATTTTTGTTGGCTATCCATTGTCAACTAAGGCATTCGGAGTTTATAATCTGAGAACAAAGGTGATCATGGAGTCTATTCATGTGACATTTGATGACAAGAAAGTAACTGGACTTGAAGATGTAGATGAACATGATCAACTGCACTTTGAAAATGAAGATTTATTCTCTGATGAAGTAAACTCTGATGAAGCTGAACTGACAAACTCTGTTGAGCTAAACTCTGAACCTCTACTGGTAAATATTGAAGAAAACTCTCAGCCACAAACAAGGAGAGAACCAGTTGAGGGGGAGCATGAAGAATCACTTCAAAGTGATGACTCAAATTCTGATAATGAGTCAGCTGAAAAATCTGGATCAAACTCTGATGACTCAAACTCTGAAAATCCAAAATCTAACAGTTCAAACTCTGAGCAGTCAAATTCAGGGGGAGCCTCAGAGAATGAAGAAAGGCAACAAGAAAATCAGGAGAACATGGATCGAGGGGGAGGATCAAACACTGAGAGAAGTCATTTGCCTTCAGCTAGGAAATGGACAAAATCACACACACCTGATTTGATTATTGGTGATCCTGATGCAAGAGTAAGGACAAGGAGTGCAACAACAAATGAATGTCTGTATCATGCATTCTTGTCACAAACTGAGCCAAAGAAGGTAGAAGAAGATCTTCAAGATGCTGACTGGATAACAGCAATGCAGGAGGAGTTGAATTAATTTGAAAGAAATGAAGTTTGGACCCTTGTACCAAGACCAAAGAATAGATCTGTTGTTGGTACTAAATGGGTTTTCAGAAATAAAACTGATAGTGAGGGAGTTGTTACAAGAAACAAGGCCAGACTTGTGGCAAAAGGCTATTCACAGCAGGAAGGAATAGTTTATGATGACTTTTGCTCCAGTTGCAAGGTTGGAGGCAATAAGGATGTTTCTAGCATATGCCTCTCATAAGAAATTCAAGGTATTTCAGATGGATGTGAAAAGTGCCTTTCTGAATGGGAAACTTGAAGAAAAAGTGTTTGTTGAACAACCACCAGGATTTGTGGACCCCAAATATCCAGATTATGTCTACAGGCTTGATAAAGCACTCTATGGACTTAAGCAGGCACCAAGAGCATGGTATGAAACTTTAGCTCAGTTTCTTCTAGAAAGTGGGTTCAACAGAGGTACTATTGATAAAACTCTGTTCTACTTTAAATCTGGTAGTGACCTGCTTTTAGTTCAAATATATGTTGATGACATAATTTTTGGGTCTACTAATGATAAACTCTGCACAAAGTTTGCCAAGCTAATGCAGTCCAGGTATCAAATGAGTATGATGGGAGAGCTTAGTTATTTTCTAGGCCTATAGGTGAAGCAAACAGATAATGGGATCTTTATAAATCAAGCAAAATATACCAGAAATCTTCTCAAGAAATTTGGTATGCATGACTGCTCATCTGCATCAACTCCCATGGCAACAGCAACTAAGTTGGATAAAGATACAAGAGCATCAGTAGATATGAAAAACTACAGAGGAATGATAGGATCTCTTCTTTATTTGACAGTAAGTAGACCTGATATCATGTATGCAAGCTGTCTCTGTGCAAGGTTTCAGGTTGATCCCAGAGAACCACATCTCACAGCTGTGAAAAGAATCTTTAAATATCTCAAGGGCACCATTACTTTAGGTCGGTGGTATCCCAGAGAGTCAGATTTCAAGCTACTTGGTTACTCTGATGCAGACTTTGCAGGATGTAAGATAGACAGAAAAAGCACCAGTGGAAGTTGTCAATTTCTGGGTGAAAGACTGGTTTCTTGGTACAGTAAGAAACTGAAATCAATTTCTACATCTACAGCTGAGGCAGAGTATATTGCTGCTGGTAGCTGTTGTGCACAGATTTTATGGATGAAGAATCAATTACTGGATTATGGATTAAGGTACAGTAAGATTCCTATTTACTGTGATAATCAAAGTGTTATTGCTATGACAGGTAATCCAGTACAACGTTCAATGACCAAGCATATCAGCATAAGGTATCACTTTATCAGAGAACATGTAGAGGAAGGAAACATTGAGCTTCATTTTGTGTCTACTGACCAACAGCTTGCAGACATCTTCACCAAGCCATTGAGTGAAGCTATATTTACAAGGCTGGTAAATGAACTTGGAATGGTCTCTGGTTTTGACTAGAGATATAGGTTAGACTAAAATTTCACTTATGTAATGCATTACTTATGTTTCTGTGATGTGTTAAATGCTATGTGAACTCTGTTTTTAAACTCTGCTATGTAAATTCTGTTCATAGACTGTTAAACTCTGTTAGCATGTTTTGTCAGTCAAACACTGTTAACATATGCTGGATAAACACTGATATACTCTGAAAATGTTAAATGTCTGAGATGAACACCGATGAAGAAAAAGTATGAAGCATGATTCTCAGTTATTAATCATGAATCTCTCTAAATTATTTGTGATCTAATCTTAGACTATGCAGAAAGTTAACACAAGCATGATACTGTTTCATATTTATAGCATCTACTAGTTTATTTATCCTAAACTCTGAGTCTGTAAATATTTTGTGCATTGCCTCTCATGAAAAACTTTTGATGTTGATGACTCCTAAACTCTGTTAGCTAAACTCTATTAGTTAAAAATCTGTTTTAGTCAGATTCTGTATATAGTATATCCCCAAAGACTTGATAATTTCTTGTTTGTGCTTTCAAAAATTATAAACTTGAAATGTGTCTTTCTTAATTTTGGTGAGTACTGAAGCATGCTTTCACCCTGTGAGATCTTGAGCCAAATCAGTGATTGATACGTTTTATATCAATCAATTTTTATTATTGTGTGTTGTTCATCAGTGAGTATGTTGCTCTAGAACTTGTTTTAAACCATTTTGAGACTGTATGATATGTGTGTGCATGAAAATGATAAAGGCACTAGGATTTAACACATTTATCCAAACACTGCCAGTAATCTTCAATCCTTAGTGAACCCCTTTGAGCCTTTTAACCTTTTTTTTGTTCACCACTATACACTTTTGAGTTACTGGTAGAGCAATCTGATTCATTTGGGGATTGATGACTAAACAGTGTGGGGATTTCTTGTTACAGTGTGTTCATTTGATGGGAATATATATATAAATATATATATTAGAAAAAAAAGGGCGTATATAAATTAGGGTTATTAACCTTTTGGCCCTTCAAGTTTACACACTTATACCCATAAAGCCCTAACGTTTAAACTCGTTCCTTTTTGCCACGCCAACTTCACAAATGTATCTCTTGGCCCCTATACCGCGTCAGATGGCATATCGGGTTATATCGGCAGGGGTATAACAATCATTTCACTAATAATTAAAAATTTCATTAATTTAAAATTTACATTAATTTAAATTTACATTAATTTTCAATCCATCTCTAAAAACAATTACATCGCTCCTTTCATCGTCTTCTTTACACGACCATGCACAGCTCCCTTCTCCACACCAAATCTCCGCCCGCCAACACACCCAGCCACCCTTCAAGCTTTGCAACCTCACCCATCACATCTCCTTCCACTTCACCGCACCTCTTCTCCGACCGCCCTTTCCATTTCGTCCAACAATTCTACCAGCCAATCTCCTCTACAACCCACCACCGCTCCTTTTCTTCTCCACTCCGCCCCTTTCTTTCAATCCCAACAGTCTCCTCGCCCGCCTTCTTACTTCTTCCCTTTCACTCAACAATCACCACTCCTCTCCTTCAATCGCCGCCATCACCTCTGTTCTTCTTCCTCACACATCATACACCACAACACCACCACACACTTCACCATCATTCATCCTCCCACTTCAATCCTTTCACCACCAACACCCACCTCCCTTTTACTCCGACCAACAGCCACCGTCCCCTCCATCCCCTCTCGCCTCCACAAACCAATAAACCCACCACAGAACCACTGCATATACATACATATATAAACACACAACTCGCAGCTGTTACCACCAAAACCCGCAACAGCTCACAATTTGTAACCACAGAAACGCGCACACAGACAGATACATATACTAGCACACACACCGTAGACACGTATATACATATATATAGTTGGAAAGAATGAAGGAGATGAGGGAGGGAGGGAGGGAGATGTGAAATTTCGAGAGAATTCAAGAGAGGCAGCTGAGAGAGACTACGAGGGATTGATGATTTAGGGATTTTGGGGGTTAAAATTGGGGGAAAAAGGGGAGGGTAGTTTGGGTACTTATTAATTCGAATTAATCTTAATTAAACTCGATTAATAATTAATTAATTCAATTCAATTAGGTGAAATGACTGTTATACCCCTGCCGATATAACCCGATATGCCATCTGACACGGTAAAGGGGCCAAGAGATACATTTGTGAAGTTGGTGTGGCCAAAAGGAACGAGTTTAAATGTTAGGGCTTTATGGGTATAAGTGTGTAAACTTGAAGGGCCAAAAGGTTAATAACCCTATAAATTATTGAGTAAATTGCTCTATCAGTTTGTCAAATTTATAACCTGCTAGTTTTTTTTTCTCTCATTTTAGCCTAGTTTCAACCTTTAACAAAGTCCTTTTGATTTGTGCATGCATGTATTCAAAGTAGTGCAGATTTGGTGGACAACCAAGCATATGGTAGCACATGATTTTACTGATTGAACTTGAGTGTATACACTTCACCTAAACACTTGTGTGATTTAAGAGTGATAAGTGGATTTTATATCCACTTGGAACATTCTAAATCGGCTTAAATTGATTGTCTTGGGCTCAAGTTTCTTGTAGTTTTGATGTGTTTTGTTTAGTTGTGCAGATTTACAAGGATGTTGATTATGGTGGATTTTTTGTCATTTTTGGAGATTTAATTTATTAAAATTCGGATTTATTGGGCTGCACGCGTGAGATTCACTGTTTGGGCCATATCTTGAGTTCTATAAGTCTGTTTTCAGCCCGTAAGCAGTCCACGCGAAGATAACGAGATTCTCTATCATTCTAAGGTGGTCCAGAGGCCAAATTACGTCTGGAACGGCTCTGGAAAATAGAAGAAAAGTCAGCCACGAATTTCCTTAAGAAAACAGAATCAGTTTAGGAAACGTATTTTGCAGAAATTCTATTATAATTCTGTTTTGGTATTTTCTTGTTGGGGAAGACTTTTAGAGCCTATTTAAACACATCCTACCATTGTAATAGATATATACACATTATCAATAGTTTTATTACTTGTAACCTAGCTTAGATCTGCAAGGGAGAAAAGGAGAGAAGGATTCAACGCTCGTGACAAGCAACGGATCTAGATCTACTTCATCTTTTGTGTTATTTTGGATTATAGATTTGTTTTCTCAACTCTTTGTTTATTTAATATTATTTCTTTTATTCATATCTTGTTATTTATCATGTTTTCATTAAATCCCATGACGATGAACGGTTCAATTATGAGCTAATCGTTGTCATGGGATTCTAACGGAGTTATTTATGGAACTTAGTATCTTGATGCTTTAAAGATCTGTGTGTGGTGTATATCTGATATCCTCGTATGGTTAATCTTAATGCTTTTAGATGCGTAGCTAACATCTAAATTGAATTGTTAATCTCTTGTGAAGTGAAAGTGGATCTTGAGATTTAGAACTTGCCATACTAGCATAGGTTCATAATTGTTTATCAATATGATTCGTGGGTGAGATGAAAATACTCATACTGCCCTATGCGATCATTATGGATAACTTGTTCTTCAACCCTTATGTTTTCAAATTCTATAGACATATAGGGTCTAAGCATAATTGGTGTCTATTCATCTTCTATCTCTTTTGTGGATGTATGTTTAGTTTGGTATGCGTATGCTGACAGGTAGCGTATACTTGTTTCGTGTTATCCGATCAGATATCAAAACCATTGCACATAGTGATTAAAGGCATCAGATCTAAGGGAAGTATTTAATGAAGTTAGAGTCCCATGTTTTTATTCTCATAAGTAACTCGATTTCTATTCTTATTAGTTAATTTAATTCTTAGTTTTATAATTTGCATCTTAGTTTAATTTAGTAGTTAATAAAAATCCAATTTGTTATTTGTCTTAGTAGTGGATAAAAACCATACATCGGTGCATAGGTACATTAATTGAATTGAACACCATTCTAGATCTCTGTGGGAACGAACTTGATTTAATCATATATTACTTATGACAACGTGCGCTTGCGTAATTTTGCATAACAGAGAGTTATGTGAGCTTTAAAGAACCATAGCATGTTACTCACTGAATGTGACATTGAAATTTATTTCATGATCTTTTTGTCTATCTAGACTGTGTACTTACTTGGATACTCTTGTACATAAGGGGGTATAGGTAATTTCAGAGTTGATGTAAATTTACTTCGTACAGAGTTTAGTATTCATCATACATTCAGTGTTTACTATGAGAGTTTGTGCATCCAGTGTTGACTGATTTATTTTATGGATTTTATGAAGTATTAGATGCTCTAAAAATTGGATTAGTAAACTCTGCTCTACACACACATATATTCACAACTGTGCAGTTTTTGAAAGGGTTTCAGTAATAAAGTTGGAGAATTGCCAAACGCTGATGGATTTTGTCTAAATATTTTAAGGTATTTTTTATTTCAGATGATTTCAAATTTGGAGTAAAAAGAGTTTTGATAGCTGTTACTTAGTGTAAAAGTGTTTAATTGTGTCAATAATAAGGGAGCGAAAGTAGCAGTAATTATAGTTGTAATTACTGAACATGCACATTTGATTCGCTAATTATGTGTCACGTGTCCCACTCACACAAATCTCTATGATTGTGTCCCACTAGCACATGGTAAGTGGTTGCGTATTTAATGGTAAAACGATTGGGTTTGTTTTGTTTTACATATCTAATACGATTCATATTCACTTATTCACTTTCTCACACACTCCCAATTACTTTTTACTCAACCACAAAGTTACTTCGAATTTTTTTCTTCACTTGAACATTTCATCAAACACCTTTCACTCATATCATTTTCTTTCGTATTTTCTTCTCTAATCATTCTAATGGCCACCAAACCTTTCACTGCTCTTGGACTCTTGTTCGTTACTAATAATTATGCAGCGCCACTGAACACTGCAAATGTTCCAGATGTGTTTCACTTGATGCAGAATTTCTTGAAGGATTCAGAGATTGGTAAAGCTCTGGTCGACCCACCAACACTATCTGCCTCGCAGATTGCTATGTTCTGGCAAAACTATACCTATGATGATGGAGGAGCAAATGGGACTCCATCTATTGTTTTCACTCATGATGAGACACAGTATGTGATTACTCCAAATACTGTCAGAGAAATCATGGATTTTGACACTCACACTTCTTACAGTGTTGTTTCTGAAAATGCTTTGAGAGAGATGTTACAGTAAATAGGCTACTCAGATTCTCTTGCCAGACTGGGCAATGTCAAAAGACCAAAGCTAAGGAAGGAGTGGAGTTTCTTCTTCGACTGTATAACTAGGGCTTTTGGTAAGAAGGTCACCAACTGGGATGCGATTCTGATGGACAATCTCTAAATTGGGTATTCTCTTCTCTATGGAAGTAATTTCGATTTTGGTAGATTTGTCTTAATAAACTTAGGTGATAGGTTGTCAGAGTCTACTACTATTTATTTTGTTAGATTCTGTCAACTATTATTCAATGCTTGTGTGCCCAATATGGAAATTGCTGAGGATGATGTAATTCAGCACTTTAAGGTCAACAAGAGGATATACTCTGATCTGACTAATAAGGATGCTACCAAAGAGTAATTACCTACTTTGGTTTTTCCTCTTGCTTTACAAAATTTTATAAATCAACCACAAGAATCTCAACAGCCTGAGCAACCTTCTCCAAACACTGATCAAACTTCAAACCTTGCACTCACTCAAACTGAAACACAGCCTAAACCTTCATCCACTCAACCTGATATTACACCAAACACTGAACTATTATCTACAAATCCTGAACCTCAACCATCTCAAACTTCCATTCAACCTCAACCTGACCACCAACCATCTAAACCAAAGAGAGGAGGTAGAACCAAGCATCCTGCTCATAATTCCAGGCATAGCTCAGCAAGGGCTAAGAGGGCCAGACAAGAGAAAAAGGAGAGAGCAAATAGGTCTCCATCACCCTTAGTTGTTGATATTGATGAAGAGTCAACCTCTGCTGAAGAAGGGGTAGAAGTTGAGGTGCAGACATATAAGATGTGACGCCCCCAAATCCGAGGTCAGAGATTCAGTTCGTCACATCACCATCCAGCCATATCATACCTGTATTAGCTTTACAACTCAACAATACATCCATCCAGACCTCAATCTTACGCACATACAAGTTAGAGCCTCAGAAACGATAATCAAAAGTAACACTAAATATTACAATTCATCTATACAATCCGGAATCTTACGCACTTCCACTTATACAACTACACTTGAAGACAAGTCTTACTATTACAGTTGAAAACCTATCAGACTTACTCTGTAGTATTTTTCAGGAACTAAATCATCTCCGGGGTAAATCTCCTACTCCTCTTCTGCTGGTGCGGAGTTAACCGACCAAATTCTTCTCTTTCTGAAAAGTTTTTATAAAGCAAGAATGAGCTACATAATGCTCAGCAAGTTCACCATTTTGAAAAATAATAAAGTGGTTTATTTTGAAAACGTTCCCAACTGTATGGGTATATATCTCAGATTACAAAACATAACTCGACAATATATATGTCCGAGTTTGAATAAAACATTTATACTCACTAAGGAGCTTTAAGAATAACATATGAATCCTTTATAAGGTTCTCATTTCAATATATCTCAAGTTTGAAAATATACACGTATGAGTATATCAGTTTCGGCAAAACACTCTACGGTTAACATAATGTACATGGAATGCATTGATGCAAAACCTCTTTCCTTCCATTAGCTTAGAAGGTTTCTCATTCAAAAACATTTCATTCTTTGAAATAATTGCAAGAGTGCACTAACACGTGCCAATCTCTATAGAAAATCTTGCAGTTCTAGATACTGCACAATGCCAATATTTTTCTTATCAAAAACCACACTATCGGCAACTTGGCACTTATGCCCAAGAAGCAGTGTTTGAGTATTTTTCCAAAGTGGAGGATGGGACTGGAAGAAAACATAAAACCTGACAGGGATTGACGATGATCAGTCGTCACATCCAAGTCCAATAATCCGCGGGTCTTCTCTACTAGTAGAAGGATAGAAACTACATCCGTAACTACCCTTGGGTGAAAACTACATCCGTAATCACCCTCGATGAAAACTACATCCGTAATCATCCTTCGGCAACACCTGGGCCGGAATAATAATTGATGGACCGCCTGGCTCACGGCCGCTTACACATCCCGGGAATCGTTCGTCAACGATTCCCACACCTGCCAGAGTCCCCTTTTTCTTTTCTTTTCAAAAAATCATTTTGATAGAAAATTCGAGTAGTTGAAGTTCGACCTCAGTCGACCGATAATTCTTGAAAACGTACAAGAAGCAAAACCTGACCGGGGGTTTTCGAAAATGTTTTGGGTGGGAAAGAGTTTGAGTTTGAAAATGCTAAAGGTATCTTGGATTAGTTTTGTCTTTAAAATAATGAACGATAATTAATAAATAATATTTTGAGATTCAATATAAACAATTAGTAAAATAATTATTTAATTAAAATAAGCTTTTAATCCAAGATAGACATTTTTGAGTATTTTTAACAACGTAAAATAATAAATACTTAAGTATACGATACTTCCCGATTGACTCTTCGGGATTTCGTAATTTAATCACGACACAATAATATACCGCTCCCCGGTCAATAGTATATTTGGACCGCTACGACCTCTATTGCTAGAGTCGTTGTCCGAAGAAAACATTTTCATTCTAAGTTCAAGGGTGTACAAACACATATGCATATATCTCAAACTTCAACATAATCTCGTAAAGCATAAGCATATAATACGTTTGGAAGCTATAAACACAATAGTGAAAATCCTTATATATAAGTTTTGAGAAGTAAACTTGCATAGGTAAAATCAAGAATATAATCTTTTGAAATTAAATACTTAGAGTTGGAAAACTTGCCTTGGTGAGGTTGGGGTGGTCGGGCTTGCGGAGTGGAATGGAAATCTATACATAATCAATATTCGCACGTTAGTGCCTTAACAACGCTACTTAATCATAAGGTTTTAAAAATTGTAAAACCAACTTAACGACTCCACTTGTGACCACTAACCCTCTCATATGACCATGTCATCACATTATCACTTTCGTTACCCATTCGACTCAAATCTATTCCTCGAACTCGAAACTCAAGTGAATATTCTTAAAACTACTTTAAACTAATCCCCTAAGTGGTTTTTCACTTGCGCACACCTCGCTCTAACATTTTTATAAAATTGAAAAATTCGAGTTTTAATCAGATTCTTTTTGGGCAGCCTTCCTTACTGTAAGACCTAGCTATTCCCAATTTTTCACAATGTTTGCAGAAAGTGTGAGGGTCCAAAGACAGTTTACAAACAGACCATACAGTGCAGTCCGGATTTCAGAACCACTCCTCACTCTTCTGGTCATAACTCAAAATCCACACATCACCTAGTCATGAACTTTATATTTCTGGAAACTACATTCAAATACCTTTCTAACCATGGGTATTAGACCCTCGGGAGACAAGTTTAAGGGGTTCAAAAGTCCACTGCAAGGCAGTACATACTCCCAGACTTTTTACTCGGCATACTTCTTTGTTTAATCTTTCAAGAACTCAACTTACACATCATATCTACCATTAAAATCATCAAGGCTCATCTCTACAACATACATGGGGTTACATACTCTAAGTACAAGCTTTAAAATCACACCAACAACATATATCCTCAAGATTTACATCATCCATAACTTTTATAACAAAGATATGCACTAAAACTTTTAGATCTAACAATATAAACTATAAACACTTCATGACTAAGAGTGGTGAGAGTTTTTATACCTTCTTGGGTAGCTAGGGGCCTTGGGTGAGCTTTATATCCTCTAAGAACACTTGGATGAGCCCTTACAAACCTTAAACCTTCAAGATCTAAAAGATGAACAACTTTGGTAAATTTTCATCCAACCTTCAACAATTTATAACTCAAGATCTAATGGATGGATGGGGTTGAAATTAATATCATACCTCTATAATGATGCAAGGGGGCTCTAGGATTTTTGCTTAGGTTTGTAGATGAGGAAAAGATGGAGAGAAAATCTCACATCTCCTCCTTCTCTTGCTTCGGCCGAGAGCTTCCATGAGCGGGGGGAGTGTTTTTGTTTGTGTTTGAAATGATGTAGTGTATGATTGATATGCTTGATATGTGTGTATAAATAAGTCACATGTTGCCACTCTACTAATAGCCTAGGTGCCAACCATACCTCCTTGTCTCCTAAAGTAAGATGCATCCACTTTTTACTATTCATCTAGTTGCTTTTTGCTTTTTTGGTTTGCTTTTCTAACTATCTAGTTACATGACACTTGCATGTAATATCCTTCCTTGTATTATTATTCCTCCACCAATGGTTGTCACTTAGTCCTTAATTCATATCGTATCATAATTAATCTCCTCGTAATAATATTTTGTCGCGTAGAGATTTCCTTTGTAATTCCTTAAGTACTTAATTGGGTAAATTCCCTAAATCTCCATAACTTCTTGTCATAGCCTCTTAAAATCCTTTAATACTCTAATAATTCCCAAATCCCAAGTTTTTAAAAATCTTAATAGCAGTAGGCCTCTTGCCTTAACAATCTTCCCTTTTTCTTACACAGTGAATGTAACAACATAAATTTCTCAGATAATCATTTCCATTAAACAACATGGGTGAATCAAAAGGTCCCAAATTCACAATGTCATATGATATTATATTCTTAAAAATACTACAAAAATCAGGGTTCTTACAGCCTCCCCTCCTTAAAAGGATTCCGTCCCGGAATCATGTTGAAAACAGTTGGGGGGTACTTTTCACGCATCGCGCTTTCTAGTTCCCACGTTGATTCCTCGAAGTTCTGGTTCCTCCACAAAACTCTCACTAGCTTGACAATCTTGTTTCTCAGCACCTGTTCCTTTCTATCCATGATCTCCACGGGTTGTTCCACATAGGTCAAGTCTAGTTGCAGGTCTACCTGGTCATATTCTATGTCGAAAGTCGGTGTGGTAGGGTCGTAACATAGACACATGAAACTCATTATGAATTTGCTGCAAGCTTGGGGGCAAGGTTAACTCGTAGGCTAACTTCCCAATACGCCTCAAAATATCAAAAAGGTCCAATAAACCTCAAACTTAGCTTCCCTTTTTACCAAACCGCATCAATCTTTTCCAGGGGGATACCTTTAGCATCACGAATTCTCCCACCTCATACTCCTTTAATATCTCATAAAATTTGACCATTCGAAATGATGGGTTTCGTAAAAAAAACAAATGACTTTTACATACACTCGTCTGCACCTTAAAGACGCAATATCCATTCGAAATCTTCATTTAATAATTCGTACATATCGTGATTGCAAAAATTTACCATCCACCCATAAAATTACTATTCATCTAGGTTTCGAATATTCACGAAAATTAGGGTTATTGCAGTCTCCTCTCCTTAAAAGGATTCTATCTGAAGAACCTAAGGAAAATAGTTGTGAATACAATTCCAACCTTCCCCTTTCCAACTCTCAGGTTTACACTTCAACCCTTTTGTTCAACCCTTTAATCGCCATAGATGGTTTAGAACCACTAGTTCATTATCGAATGTATCTCTACATTCTATTACTCTATCCGAGAGTTATCAGTATTTATCAAATCTCTTCCTATCTAACGGAACGCTACTGGATCAAATGGCAAAGACATTATTGAGAAAAAGATGGCTTTTCCCGGGTGAAATGAAAATTGGATTCATGGAACAGGAGAAAGATTTCCATTATTATGATGACTATATGATGGTCTCACCAACGCTTTAATGTTGTTTCTCAACGCATGCTCTCCTCGACCTGTATTCCTTATCGGTTGTTCTATGAATGAAAATTTCGATCCCACTACTTATACGTCCCTCTTCTACCTTGTTCATAGTATCCGTGTTGAGTCCTTGTATCGTTGGCCCGTGAATACTTTGTGGTCGTGTTTCATAATCTGAGACAATGTCAATACGCACGGTTGATATGTCAAATTATACCTAACCGCAAGCGCACGGTGTCTATTGCTAGTACAGATGGCAAGCGGGTCGAATCCACAAGGAGACAGGTTCTACTAATTCCTTTTCAGTTATCGCTAATTGTTTCAGGGACAAACGATTATTGGAGAATATTAACTAACTAGCAAATTAAACTAAATTAACACTAAGTAAATAGATGATTAACAAATTATTTAAAACCTAGGGCAATCAGGTCCACCATGCTTACACAATTGGCTCTTAAGCTAAAGCAATCAATGTGATCCTATAACTAGAGTTTGTTAATCTCTCTCAAGCATTAACACTCTCGAAACATTCAACACAATTAACCACTTTTAGTAATTCAATCAATCAGGTAATTAGAGTCAAGTTAATCTTTTCCAAGCATTAACGCTCTCAGAAATCCAATGATGCTCTCGCACTCAAATTCAATTCTGCTAATCGTATGTGTGCCTCTAGTAAGTAAATCTCTCGATCCATACCCCTATTTGCATATAATTAATCCATGATATCGGCCGATTACACAAATTAATGATTAAAACATATCAATCAGAATTAACCATAACCAATCAAACCACTATGAAAATCATGCCAATATTAGTGCAAACATGGCTTCCCTTTAAGCCCTAGAAATAACTACTCGCTAATAATTAAACAAGTAAAACAACTAGTAAAACAAGAAAACATAATTAAACTAATAAGAATTGAGAAGAAATTCAGATAAGAAAACCTGCAATCATCAATCCTGTCACAAGAATGAAATTCATGGTCTCCTCTCCAAAACCCTAGCTCCTAAGAGTAGGAGCACGTATGTATCTCCCCATAAAATAATACCCTAGATGTGTTTATATAGGCTCTAAAAGTCTTGCCCAATAAAAATATTTTAATACTCTAAATAAATTACAAGTAGGATTCCATAACTGAATAGGATTCCTTAATTAAAATTCGTCACTTCTTTTTCTCCTCTGTTTCTGGGCTCTTCCAGTTGGATTTTGATTACTGGACCACCTCTGAATTAAAGAAAATTCCACAAGCTTCGCGTGGACAGTAAGATCGTCAAATTCTGACTTCTGGAACTCAAGATATGGCCCAAACAGTGCAGACAGTCCGTGTAGCCCAATAATACGAATTTTCTCCTATTTTATCTCCAAAATAGCTCTTTTTGCTCCAAATCCTTCCAAGTTATGAATTCTTTATTTCCTACAATAAAACAATAAAATCTATTAAATAAAAATCCAAATCAATGCAAAACACAATAAATATGAGAATAAAATCATCTAAAATATATATAAAAATATACTCTATCAAACATCCCCACACTTAGCATTTGCACGTCCTCGGGCAAATAAGTGAAATAAAAACTAAGTCCTAACAAACATCACTTTCGTAGATGACACGATTGCATTGAGCATATGCAACAAGCCGTTAAACCCCTAGGCAGCCCTAGTAGGACGAGTGTTGTCTCGTGAGGGTTTATAGTGAATGTACCCACAAAATTCATCCAACCATGCAAAAGATCAATGCTAACACAACACCACACACACAAGTCCTCTCATGCCACATCAACTTAAGAATCAAAGTAAACATACGATGTCTTGGTGTCGAAAGTGCAAGTATTCACGTAGTCTACTCAACCAACATGCAGAAGGTCATAAAAATTCATGTCAGGTGTAAAAATCGTTGGTAATCATGCTAAGCCCACAAGAAATACATCTTTAAGTCTAAACCCGGGATCTCCTATGCCAAAACAAGTAATAACTCACCTTTCACTCACAAACGAATATTCACTCAAGAACAAGGTTAAGTGTATCACTCAATTCCAACAAAATCATAAACACAACTTGACACTCGCAATCAATCTCACTCTCAACACAACATACATCACTGATGACAATCAAAAGGTCTTTATTCGGGTTGTAGCGTGGGCTAGGGACCAGGTATGTCAAGTAGAGCTAAAACAGGTTAATGTCAAAAGCTAGTACCCAACAATAATCATTATTCAATTCCCTTTCTATTAAAACAAATACTTCCCCACACTTGGATTTTTCAATAACCCTTACATAATAACTTGACTAGTCGAATGAAGAAGGATCATACAAACATAAAAATGCTCTCAAATTTATTTTTTTCTCTTTTTTTTTCTTTCTTTTTCTTTTTTTTTTCTTTTTTTTTTCTGAGAGCTAAGGAATAAGCACAATGATCCATAGATATTATTATGAATTTCGACTAGCAAGCATCAACCCAAAATTAATATTCCCCAAAAGTATGATCATCAATAACCCCCCTTTTTATGAACACCTTATTACTCCCTTAAGCACGATACTAGCCTTTGACAATTTAGGTTCAAATTCAATGTAAGGCCAATAGAATAAAAAGGATAATGGCAAGTAATGTAGTGTGTCACCGAAAGAATAGGATTAGGCTCAAAGGGTTAACTAATTGATCATGTATAAAAGGTGTGGAAATATGGGAAATACGAGGTTATACCTAAGTGCCTTTATCATCTCATCATCAAGTAATATCATGCATTTCAAGAAAGATCTCAAGTAAGTGCTAGCAATGTAAACAACATGTGGACACTCAAGCAAACGAAAAAAAATCATGCAAAAAATATGCATATAGGCTCAAAACTCACTTGGTGTGACAAAACATAATCAATCCCAGGTAACAAGACTCTCTAACGCATCTACTTGTACTCAAAGTGTAAGAACCCGTATTTTTCAAGAAATTATTTTATTATTATTTTGATAATAATAATGTTTTTCTAAAATGAGGAGGAATTTTTTTTTTTTTTTTATTTAAGTATTTAATTATTTTTGGTTAAGTGGAACCGGGTCCCATTTTAAAATTTTATTGACCTAGTAGATATCTCGAGTCAATAGATTATTTGGATAAAGATTTAATTTTGGAATGTGAAATTATTCAGTAAAGATTTTATTTTAATTATTGAATAATTTAGAGATTTTAAAACCCTTCGAAAATGTTTATTTTAATTATTTGAGGATTTGCAGAAATTACTTGATTAATATATAATATCAAGAATTTGAGATTTTGCTAAAACAATAGTGTTTGTAGTATTTTTATAAAGCCCCGTAAATTGTGAATTATGAATCACAATTATTATTTTTATGATTTGTTTTTATAAATTATTAATATTTGTAAAATGCATATCAATTTAGAAAATTGAGATTTAATTCTAATTCTTTCTCCAAGAGTCTTTAAAAATATTCTAGTATTTAATTATGCTAGAAACTTTATTTTTACAAATTAGATTTATTTACTCCAAATATTATTTAAAGTGTGTAGTATTTAATTGTATCGCTTTTAATTGTTATTGGGCTTGAGCCCATTAGGGTTAAACACAGTACAACACAAACACATACACACGACTACATACAACACCCAGCCGCACAAACAGAGATCGGGGAGGGGGGAAAAACAGTCGGGGGAGAGAAAAGATTGAGGGAAAAGAGAGAAATTGGGGGATTATCAATTAGAGTATATATATATATAGGGGTGTGTGTGTATATACATGTGTGTGTGTGTCTTATGCGTGTATATAGGTGCGTGGGCTGTGATGGAAGAAAGGGGAGGTCGCGAGCTCAGCAGTGGCCGGAAGAGAAACAGGCGGCTGCGATGGTGGCTCCTGGCGGCGCGTTTCCGGCGGGCTCCTGGCGGCGCGACTGGACAGCAAGAGAGGGAGAGAGAGAGAGAGAGAGAGAGAGAGAAAGAGGGGAAGAGGGTGGAGATTTTCCGGTGATATTTTCCGGGGGATTGCAATCGAAAGCGAAAGGGTATAATCTTTATATCCCTAAATTATACATTTAATTGTTGTAATTGAATTAGATGTAAATTGCTTTGTATAGTTTGATTGTAGTAATTTAATTGATTGATTATTGTGATTTAATTATTTAATTATGATATTTAATTATGGTAATTATAATGTATGGGTTAGTGTTGTAATTTTAATTAGTTAATTGTGGTAATTAGTTAGTTTAAATTACAAGGTTAATTGTTGGGATTTAATTAGTTTAAGTCGCGAGATGGATATGGTTAGTTGTCGAAATTAGCTTGTATGCTAAATCGTGAATGTTAGTTGAATTTACGTGATTTAATTCGGGAAGGTCAATATTGGTTGGTTATAAGTGTTCGAGTTCATGGTCGTTAAATGCGAAGTGCAAATTGCTAAAGGTTAATTGTTAAGTGTTAATTGTTGAAAGCTAATTGCTAATTGTTAATTGTTATTTGGTAATTATTAATGGTTAATTAGTAATTGTAATTGGTAATCGCTAAGTGCTAATCGTTAGTAATATATAATGCATGATTATAATAGTTGGCTAGTTGTAAACGTGTATATGTTAAATGTTTATGTGCTAGATGGTATAAATCGAGTCTTAGCATGTGGTGATTGTCTAATTATCAACTATGTGGTGTTGGCTTACAGGTGGATAGTAATGGTCATTGAGTCAAGTACTTGGTGGTGAAGTACCTATGGTCTATTTAAGCAAAGGTATAATTCCTTATGTGTTTAGATGGTAAATGTTATTTAATTTAAACTGCGAGGAGTCGTAATGAGATCATGAGTTCTAAATGTCAATATTTATGGACTTGTGTAATTCTCTTCGACTAGTTCCTCGGGCTTACGAATATTAAATGATTGAGTATCACAAGTATAACTAATATGCTCGAGTGACACGATCATTTATATAGCGTAAGTATTAGTTAGTGCTAGGAGTTGTTTCCTAGGACTTACGAATATCAATGATTGGTCGTCACGTGTATCATTAATGTGCGTGAGTGAAATGGTCATTGGTGGAGCGTAAGTAGTAGCTAATGCTACAATAAACTATTATGTGCTATGTGCCGCATGTTTGGGCGGTTACTTTCTTAGTTGTTTACTTTTGTTGATTGCTGCAAGTTGGGGCAGCTTTATTTTATTTAAAACAGGATTGAATTGTTGTTGATTGACATTGAGGGGCTGTGCCCATAGTCCGATAAACGAATACCTCATGCCCAAATTTTCTAAAAATCCCCTGCACTTAAATTTATTTAACTTATTTGATTTTAATTATTTAAAGGCATGCTTGAGGGTTAATTGTTTATGTGAAAATGTGCTAAGTAAATTGTTTCAAGGATTAATTGTTGTCTTGAGGAGTTATGTGCTAATTCATGGGTTAGAGGTGTCTTGAGGATTAATTGTATATTATGTGTCTTTATCGAGGATTGATTGTGTTTTGAATATTATCTATATATTAAGTTGGTTCAAGTCTATTAAATGGTTATAAGGTGTTATGTACATTAAGTGGTAATAGGATAGTCAACTATAGGGAGGACACCTATAGTTTGACTTTATGTTATTTAGTGATAATCCCGAGATGTGTCTACTCGATATACGAGGTAGGACTGACACGCACTCATAACTATTTCAGTACCATTAGGGCGAAATCAAATTGGAGCGACGTGCAACTAAAAAGGAAGATCGAGACGTCAGGTAAGGTCCATGGAATTACTTGGACGAGGTGTAAAGGATTTGTTCGCGGTTTCTGTTTTCTGCTAAGGACCAGAGGCAAGTTTATTTAAACATACTCTATTGTTCAGAGTATACCTATTTTGAATTATATAAAATGTGCGGAAAAAGGTTTTCAATCCCTAATTGCGAGCTTTTAATCTTGTGCTCCTCCTTCCAAATCATTTTTGACTTTGCTAGTGATATTGAATTATTCTCGTGCAATAATCAAAACCCATGACTTATAATACTGTCGATGGGCGGTGACATTCTTAGGGTTCTACATCTCAATTTATATGTTGTATATTTATAAACTTTTGTAATGTGGTAGTGGACTATATGTTATGAGGTATATATTTATGTATCGGAATAAGAAAGGCTCCAAGGGTAGAGCGTGTGTTGAGTTATCGAGCTTAGCCCGCGTGTCGGGGCTATTTTGTATTGTATGTTTTCGAAAACCCGGGCAAAGCTTTTAAAAAGAATTTCGCAATAATTAACCTAAAGGCAACATCACCAATAAACCAGTGTTTATTTAATTAATAGATGCTCCTGAAAGCATTTACTAATTAAATAAACCTCATTCGCCTAATTAAATTTATTTAATTAGATGAATATCATTTTCAAAATGCTTTCTTAAAATCACTTTGTCCCGGAGAAATAATAAAACAATTTAATGGAGTGATTCTATCTAGTATATTATTTATCGGAGATACTTTATTTTCAATACGGATTAAAGATATTCCAATGGTTATAAATTGGTTACTTTCAGCTTAAAACAGCTAGATTGATATAGATATATGTTATTTGAATGCTTATTTAATTCGATGGATATTAATTATAATATTCATTAAGAAACAAAAAAAAAGAGGAAAGAGAAAAAGGATTTTCATGCTTATTAATTATTTCTTATTGACCGAGAGTCAGTAGTAGTTATTTGATAAAGTGGCTATGGTTTGGAGACTGCTGGAGAGATTGTGTCTTGATTTTTATCAGAAACATCCCAAGAGTTGTATTTGGGTGTTTTGATGTTATTAAATATTCTAGTATTAATAGTAAATATTATTTGAATATTACTTAATAAATGCATATTAATTTGAGTATTCTTTTAAAAAGGGATTATTGAATATTTATTATTTGTTACATAGTAATCAATATTTATTAAATACTCTAAGTGTTTTGAAGGTTATAAAACACTATTTAAAGGTTGTCTAAGGACTTTCATAGTCATTTAAAATATTATATTTTGAATCTATGTAGGTAAGTCACTTTTCAAAGAACTTATATATATATATGGAATTACCCTGTTGTGGTTACAAGCTTTATGCGTACCATTTTCCATGTGTGATCACAAAACCCTGTGTCGAGATTGATATCGGTACAAGTGTATATCTATACTTGAACTCTTTTGAACTCAAAACATTTTCGAAAACCCCCGGTCAGGTTTTACTCTCTTGCTCGTTTTTCAAGAAATTATCGGTCGACTGAAGTCGAACTTCAACTACTCAAGTTTTCTATCAAAATGATTTTGACAAGAAAAGAAAAAGGGGACTCTGGCAGGTGTGGGAATCGTTGACGAACGATTCCCGGGATGTGTAAGCGGCCGTGAGCCAGGCGGTCCATCAATTATTATTCCGGCCCATGTGTTGCCGAAGGATGATTACGGATGTAGTTTTCATCGAGGGTGATTACGGATGTAGTTTTCACTCAGGGATAGTTACGGATGTAGTTTCTATCCTTCTACCGGTAGAGAAGACCCGCAGATTATTGGACTTGGATGTGGCGACTGATCATCGTCAATCCTTGTCAGGTTTTTATGTTTTCTTTAAGTCCCATCCTCCACTTTGGAAAAATACTCAAACACTGCTTCTTAGGCCTAAGTGCCAAGTAGCCGATAGTGTTGTTTTCAATTGTGAAAGATGATGAATTCATGCAGTATCTAGAACTGCAGGATTATTCTAACAATAATGGCACGTACTTGTGCACTTTTGCAATTATTCAAAAGATGAAAGTTGGTTCATCGGTTATTGATGTTAAATCCCAAATGTGTTGCTTCAAGAACTTTGACTCTCTTCCTATCAGTTATTTCTAAGTTTCACTTATCAAGTGGTTAACGAACTTATATCCTGTACAGAATCTTGAACTGTAAGGTGTTTTGATAATAATGATATACTCATGTGTATTTACTTACAAACTTGAGGAGTATTAAAAAGGGAACTTTATAATGGTTTGGTTTATAAAGGGGGTGGTAATAACTATCTTAGCAGCATATTGAACTGCATATCTTGAAAAGCTCCCTAAGGGGTTATCAATACTATGAGGTATGGTATGAGGATTACTATTGTTGCCATGAACTTACTTTATTTATCTGATGTTACCTGAAATGTCATATATCCCCTACTGAGGTTTCATTGTTGTAAATATTTCGAAATTGATATTAAGTATCGTTATATTTTGAAAACTCCATGTGTATATTGATATATATTGTTGTGCTCTATTAATACTTGCTGGGCAATTCTTTCGCTCATACTTGCTTGTTTTAAATATTAACCTTTCAGAGGAAGGTAGATGATTGAGGCTTATCTGCATGGTTCAGAAGAAGCAGGCAGTACGCCCTTATGAAGATGATATGATCAAGAACATAGATAGCTGGAATAAGTTATATGTAAGTACATTGATGTGTAATATATATTACTTTGTACTGAGTAGTACTAGTTGCTGGTGTACTTCCCAACGAAGCTATACTAGTAGTATAAGATTTTTAAGACATAGTGCGATGTAATAGAATGGATGTAATAAAGATGTAAAGATTTTAGTTCTTGTTTCTAGCCCTATGACCTAAAAGATGCTTGGTGGTTGGGGTCGCAGAGTTATATTTCAGTTTTAATGATTACAGATGGTTTAATGTTGTTAAACAGGTTATTAATGTTAAGGATTTCCGCGTGACGACCAAATCCCTGACCCCGGATTTGGGGCGTTACACAAAGCATGAAAACCAAGTCATCTTGCACATATTCATGTCATTCTAATCACTTACAACATCCAATTAAGTCTACCAGCTTCAACTTGCTAGTGTAAGTGTGTGCACAAGAACAAAGCACGTCACTTCTCATACAAAAGCGTCAATAAACACAAGAATTCTACGCATGCATGGGTGTATCAAGCAAAATACAACAACTAATCAAATTGCATGGCTAGAATTATTTTTGGTATTTTCCAATTTTTTTAATTTTTTTGGATTTTTTTTTTTTTTTTTATATATATACACTACGTTGAGAACACCTCCCCACACTTAAGCGGTTCATTGTCCCCAATGAACAAGATACAAAACTACAACTAAAAACAAAATAAAACTACACTAAAAAGAAAAGAAAGAAAACTCCCCTGGAATCAAGGTGTTGGGTGTGAAAACCATCCCTCCTTTGCTTAGGAGCCATAATAACCAAAACTGCATTCAACAATAGCTTCACCAACAACCACCAAGAAATATCCTGGTTCACGCGCAAGTCGCGCGCGTGTGGCGCAGACAGCGCCAGGGTCAGATGCGCAGGGGCAAACTGCGCGTTAGGTGAGCAACCTGCGTTAAATGCAGTAACGCAGGCGCAGCCTGCGTTACAATGAGGCAACCTGCTTTCAGACCAGTAACGCAGGCGCAACCTGCGTTACCCACTAAAAATTTCGATTTTTTTTTTTATTTTTTTTATTTTTTTTATTTTATAAAGAATACCTATACACTACAGTGAGAACACCTCCCCACACTTAAGCGAATCAATGTCCTCAATGACTCATTAACTAAACAAATAAGTCTACAATATATAAAACAGAAGGAAAGAAGAACTCCCCTTTGCAGAAGCATGATCCATGGGTTGCCTCCCAAGAAGCGCTTTTTTAACGTCAATAGCTTGACGTCCTCAGAAATACTCCGATGGAGACGGAATATCCAATTTCTCGATCATAAACTCACCACCACAAAAAGTATCAAGAGTGTTAGTGGTTGTCTTTATCCTGCAGAAAGTCTCCAAACAAGCATCAGTAAAATAAAATATGTCATTAATAAGCAATAGAGAGAGTGCTTGTGCAGTTTTGGAAAACTTTGTGATAAAACAGCGATAAAATTCAACACCACAAAAATATTGAACTCCCTTGACATAAGGTGGAGGTTCTGGTGGTGGCTTTTCTTCACTCCTCACTTTCACTGTAGTCATTCGGACATCTTGGCTTATCACATCATTGATTAATAAGACACTTCCATCTTCTCCCTCTTCTCGAGCTTGAAACGTATGAGCCACTTTGTATGGATCCTCAACCAGAATTTGAGAAATATCTTCTTGGACAATATTTGTTATCACATCAACCTTGAAATAAGTAGTCTTCAGCAAAGAAGCCTTGTAAGTAGAGGCTAGATCGAGAGCAAATTTATCAATACATGGTAGCTGAGGCACAGGTTGTGGAAGAGAAACAACAACCATCTCTGTATTGCTTTCCTTTGTAGCCTCATCATCAGTCACATTGTTCTCGGTAACAGCAACATCATTGATCTCGTCATCAGTGGCATGCTCCTTATCTTTATCAATGGCCTCATCATCAACATACATGGAGAAACTATCATATTCCTGATCGCTTGTGAGATTGATAGCAGTCAGGTCCTCGTCGGATCGGATAGATGATGAAGGTAAATAGTCGAGCTGCCCTGTAGTAGAAGAGTTAACCAACTCTACAATTTGAGATTCAATCGCCAAACTTTGAATTTCTAATCCTTTGATCTTCTCGGCTTGTTCTTCAGAACTCTTTAGCAGTTTATTCAAGATATCCCACATCTCATTTGTCTGATCATCTTGCACATCTACACTGGATTGAGAAACATGTAGATCTTCTTGTAGAGGAGGATATTGATATTCTTGCTGTGGCGGCTGCTCATATGACTGATAATATTGTTGCTCAAATTGTTGCTGATTATGATATGAAAAATTTTGAGCACCATTGTCCTGGTAGTAGAAATCTGGTTGATTCACGCATTCTTGATCAAAAGTGTTTGAATACTGATTGTACCCATATCCTTCTTCAAAAGAATTCATTTGTCCCAACTGAGCACTCTGAGAATTATAGACATTGTAATAGCATTCCAAACCATAATGACCCTGGACACCACAAATTGGACAGAAGTTGTAAGTTTTAGGGGCCACTTGTGACATCTCATTGATACTCATTGGACGCATAGTGGGCTCTGTAGGGTTGAATGAGGCAATTTCTTGAGTGCGTGCCTCCAACATGGAAGAGAGTAGTGCAAAAGTATCAACTTCACCCATTGCAAACCTGTAGACACTCAACAAAGCCAAGAAACGTAGTAAAATTTGCCTCAATTGGAACAAAGGTTCCAACGAGACAATGGAAACAATCTAAACAACTAAATTAAAATCAATAGAAACTCGCTGTCTCCCCGGCAGCGGCGCCAAAAACTTGATATGTCAAATTATACCTAACCGCAAGCGCACGGTGTCTATTGCTAGTACAGATGGCAAGCGGGTCGAATCCACAAGGAGACAGGTTCTACTAATTCCTTTTCAGTTATCGTTAATTGTTTCAGGGACAAACGATTATTGGAGAATATTAACTAACTAGCAAATTAAACTAAATTAACACTAAGTAAATAGATGATTAACAAATTATTTAAAACCTAGGGCAATCAGGTCCACCATGCTTACACAATTGGCTCTTAAGCTAAAGCAATCAATGTGATCCTATAACTAGAGTATGTTAATCTCTCTCAAGCATTAACACTCTCGAAACATTCAACACAATTAACCACTTTTAGTAATTCAATCAATCAGGTAATTAGAGTCAAGTTAATCTTTTCCAAGCATTAACGCTCTCAGAAATCCAATGATGCTCTCGCACTCAAATTCAATTCTGCTAATCGTATGTGTGCCTCTAGTAAGTAAATCTCTCGATCCATACCCCTATTTGCATATAATTAATCCATGATATCGGCCGATTACACAAATTAATGATTAAAACATATCAATCAGAATTAACCATAACCAATCAAACCACTATGAAAATCATGCCAATATTAGTGCAAACATGGCTTCCCTTTAAGCCCTAGAAATAACTACTCGCTAATAATTAAACAAGTAAAACAACTAGTAAAACAAGAAAACATAATTAAACTAATAAGAATTGAGAAGAAATTCAGATAAGAAAACCTGCAATCATCAATCCTGTCACAAGAATGAAATTCATGGTCTCCTCTCCAAAACCCTAGCTCCTAAGAGTAGGAGCACGTATGTATCTCCCCATAAAATAATACCCTAGATGTGTTTATATAGGCTCTAAAAGTCTTGCCCAATAAAAATATTTTAATACTCTAAATAAATTACAAGTAGGATTCCATAACTGAATAGGATTCCTTAATTAAAATTCGTCACTTCTTTTTCTCCTCTGTTTCTGGGCTCTTCCAGTTGGATTTTGATTACTGGACCACCTCTGAATTAAAGAAAATTCCACAAGCTTCGCGTGGACAGTAAGATCGTCAAATTCTGACTTCTGGAACTCAAGATATGGCCCAAACAGTGCAGACAGTCCGTGTAGCCCAATAATACGAATTTTCTCCTATTTTATCTCCAAAATAGTTCTTTTTGCTCCAAATCCTTCCAAGTTATGAATTCTTTATTTCCTACAATAAAACAATAAAATCTATTAAATAAAAATCCAAATCAATGCAAAACACAATAAATATGAGAATAAAATCATCTAAAATATATATAAAAATATACTCTATCAACGGTATTCTTCGTATTCCTTGGCTTAATTAGCACGCATGTGTTGCCTCCCGTCAACCGTTACCACTTGCTATGGATACTGTATAGTCTTCGGTATACGTCGAACTAGTTCAGCTATTATATCCCTCGTTCATTGACTTCTTCGTAACGCAAGAAAAGCGAAACTTCTTCTTTCGCAGTACGCTTTATAAGAGACGTCCTTACGTTCGCATGGTGACGATCGTGATAACAACATTCATTTCATGGATAAGTTTTTATTCTCGACTGCCCCGTGAAATCTAAGGCACGACACTAAATATAAATTCGATCGTCTGGATAATTCTTCTTCCCTGTCCGTCAGCCACAGATCAAATTAGTACATACACTCAATCTTTTTATTAATTATACTTGAAAGCACCTTCAATATTCGAAGTCTAACCTTAAGTCTCTATCTGATGTAATCACTGCAGAAGTTTTATATTGCACCACCATCTCTTCCGTATATAAATCGATAATCTTCTAAATGCAAAGTCTCTCATAGGTAATTCACTTGGTCCAGCAATTATAAATCAACTAGGGCAATCTCTTGGCTCGGTCTTCGGCGACCTACTCATGAAATTCATTATAATTCTGTCCACGTTCAAGATTTTCTACAGGCGGAATTAATCCACTAGATCTCTATCATTCTGCTTTCGACATGTCGCGTTTGTACTTAATAGTTTGCCAATGCCATTCTTCATACCTGTCTGCCAAACATTCTCTTAATTCTCTATACATCTTTGTCCTTCCCCATAATTTAGTCATTTTCCTCTAACATTATTCTTTATTGTATATACTCTATTTTCTTGGTCAATACTGACTGAATTCCAATTTCGAATAATCCCTTCTATAAGTATCGGCCACCACACTGGCCTTTCTTGGGTCATAACAAATTTCTCCATTATACTCCCTGCTCCCTTTCATCACCTTCTCTTTCTTATGTTTAGTTCTAATATGAAGATATACTTAAGGCACTTGTGGAAAAAAAAAATTCACACTTTTCTTATAAGATTAACGTCTCCGTTTTATGCGTGAATGCTATCATGACTAATCCCCGACTCACGGTTAGTATATCATATCCCGTAACCTTTATGTTGTTTAGAAGTATAGGCTATCATCCCCTTTCTACTGCATCAGCACACCTCTTAAACTCTTGAAAGATGCATCATCGTGACTCTCAAAGTCATCCTTTTTATCATCAAGTATAGCTAACAACGAGGTTGTTGCTAATATCTCATTTCATTCCAAAACTTTGTTCATCAATAAATAAAGGCTTCTGACACATTAATCCACTCAAACGATACTACCATAATTTTATAACGTTTATATTATTGTGAAATGCCAATTTTGGCACAGTACAGAGGTCGATCTTGAGTTGGTGAAACCTTCTCTTCTTATCTTTGAAAAACAACTACACATTTTAACTAGTCAACAATTCCTCCATTTCCGATAAGGGTATCAGTTCTCGATGGTATATGTAAGATGTCATACGCTCGTCCTCTTTCACAACTGGTGCCGATCAGCCTGAGGCCTGCATGCTGCTGCGATTCCTAATAAACTTGATTAGGTGGTAATCTCGAAGGATCATTGGGATATATCCATGCATCCATTTGCTATTAGGGGCCTTTTAAACTTTATGTCTCGCTATGTGCATCAATCCCTTTTAGCTAAGTAAAGCTTCACATTCTTGCCACGATATTTCTTCCTTTCTTGTCCATCTCACTTCCATGTTAGTTTCCTATAAGGATATGTCTTACATCGCAATCGATTTGCATTTCTTGGATCAGGAAAAGGCTTGGTAACTCCAGAATTCATTAATATAACATCCTGACGATGGTTGGTAGGGGCGTGCTCCCAACCACCTCATCATTTCTTATAACCTTCCTCACACTAATATTAAAGGTCCTTGTGGTATGCCCCGACATGTTATTTCTACTTTAAATAATCACTCGGCATAATGCTCTGGCTGCACAATCACAACATTTGGTTTTTGCTCTCATATTGGTGCAACGGTTCACAATTGTACCTCCCGTTCACCTTAGAGTAATCACTTTTGAAAGGAATGGTTTCAAAATAGCAAGGTCCAATAGATAATTTCAATAAGAATTCCACATTGGATGTTCCAAGAATGTTGATGGTTCCAAATACTAGGAGTCTCGATTTTTGGAGATGTAAGGATGGACAAAAAGAGTACAACAAGGTTTATTCCTTCATGTCCTGATAATTTTGTAATGTGATGTCATAGAGAATGTTGCACGAGGGCAATGATTGTTGGATACAAAAGTCATAAAGACGGTCTTTATACAATTCTTACATCTGGTGAATACTTTTCCTCTTGAAAAGAAAGAAAAAAAATAAAAAAAATAGAGGATCTAAAAAGTCCCATTGATAAAGGTCAACCGATCGAAAGAAATTCTACTCTATGACAATAAAAATGAAGCAGTTCATCATTCAAGTAATCTATGGTTTCAAATGTATCTTCATATATGAATGAAAGAACAGAATATTCAAGTGACATAAAGTCTGATACGAAGATGGGTAGAATTCAAGTTGAGTGGGCGACCTCACTAGGTCTCAATCAAGTTATTCGTCAAAACTTTCATTATCATACTTTACCACATGCAAAATGCATTGAGGAATTGCTGAATGAATTAAATTGGGAGTTGGACCAGTGAAACAATAACTAGTCCTTTTCAAGAAACACTAGCAACTAGCTAGACAAAATTTGCTAGTTCGCCTGTTTGAGACATCACCACAAGCTAGGACAATTAGCTAGGTGTTCTTCACAACATTACAATTTTGACTAGTTAGAACAATCAACTAGTCATTCATATTGACATATCGACTAGCCAGTTTCAATTGGCTAGAACGGAATTTCAACATCGTAGCCACTGAAGAAACTTTAGGCTACTCGGACAACGAATGGAAATAAGAAGTTATTAAGTTTGAAAAAAAAAAAACTATAAAACATGAAGAGAATGTTCTAGGTATCGGAACAATCGATAACCTCTCATCAAATATTACTTATCAGTGAAACGGTCCACCCAAGGGTGCCTCCGTACACATGCTTTATCAGATCTTACAGCAGAATGAAATTCAGAATACTAGTATCAAAATGATATCCTTACTATGATTTCAATGTACGACGCACAATCTCATTTTGAAGAGAAGAAAGGATTCATGAGGAATATCTGGATGTTAGATCATCCCTGTTCTCAACAAGTTGATAAATATTTATGGGCTCGACTGAAGAGTGCAAGTATGAAAGAAGTAGTCAAAATATCAATATTCGTTTAGGAATATTCATTGATTAATTAAGGAAACAATTGTTGAACATTCCTTGGATAATTGAAAGGAAGTGTAAATAGTCCTGAGCAGAACGAAATAATTACAAACTTCAAATAGAATACTCGGGGATCAAATAAGATACTTTGGATGAGTCCCGGTTTAGAGAAAGTACATCACTGGTGGTTATTCCACAAGTTTGAAGTAGAAAGCTAGAAGGATTATCTGATATAAACTAATCGAGGTAACATGGTTAATGAAAAGTTTAAAATGAAGTAGTGCACCAGCCGGTAGTTACCAAAATAAGTTAATAATCATTCGTGCATCTCATTATCACCACTATGAGGGTAACTCCATCTCTTCGTCTTCGTAATACAAGACACCAACTAGTGCGTCTCTCAATCTTCATCTTAGAGTCAATTATCGAGTTAGGGTTTCACAAATATATCTATCATCTTCGTGCTTTATCTTGAAGACCAAGCTTCACATCATTTCGGGGACACCTGCTAAGTCCATAGGATCCTACTTCATGCCTTCCGACATGAATCACAAGTGGCCAGTTCCCCCTGGGAACAGATCAAAGAGATCTCTCAGGGATCTCAGTGCAGTCCATAGGTTCAGTGGCGGGTGTGTGCATGTGAACATATACCAAAATATTGAGGTCTACAACACATATATACGTAGTCCCTAATAACATCTCTATCAAAGGATCCCACTCTAGACCCACTGGTCTTTTCTTTTGGTAGACTCTGAGATCACTGTATCGCTCGTTGCAACCATATTCAACTTCACTTGAGTCCCTTTGTTAATTCTACTTGTTTGTTCTCTAAGTTGAACTACCATGCTCTAGCACCCGAATCATGCGTGGAATTATCCAGCACGCTCATCTTATGATAACATTCTCGTATAACACATGTAAAATTTGCCATCAAGGGTAATGAAATCCACAACGGCATAGTAACCACCTTTCAGGTAAACCCGTTACTTATCGAAAATCGGATCTTATAGCCAAAGTAAAAGACTGTCATTATTCCAAGTATTAAGTACCCTTAATTATGTAGGGAAGTCTAAACTTCTTGATTCTTAAAATGCTGCCTCCTAAACTGTGGAGGACTATGGCCCACAAAATTTATGCCAGCCTAGTCATCCGATCATATTGGCAATATCGCCTCTATCTCAGCTGCTCTTGAGATTTTGCTCTGCTTCCTATATCATTACCTATGATAGGTCATGTACGACTCTCAAACCTCTATTCATCATTCTGAAGGCCTCTAAAGATTCTAGCGACCCTAGTATAATACCTCCAGTAAATACTCCAGTCCATTCTACTCACCGGTACCTCTTCCGGTAGTCCAATAATAAGTTTACTACGATCTCTTATGTCATTCTCCTACTTAGACTTAACTCTCAACACTCTCGTTTCTGAGTACTGTAACTTATCTCTCTGATACCATTTCTGTGACGCCCCCAAATCCGAGGTCAGAGATTCAGTTCGTCACATCACCATCCAGCCATATCATACCTGTATTAGCTTTACAACTCAACAATACATCCATCCAGACCTCAATCTTACGCACATACAAGTTAGAGCCTCAGAAACGATAATCAAAAGTAACACTAAATATTACAATTCATCTGTACAATCCGGAATCTTACGCACTTCCACTTATACAACTACACTTGAAGACAAGTCTTACTATTACAGTTGAAAACCTATCAGACTTACTCTGTAGTATTTTTCAGGAACTAAATCATCTCCGGGGTAAATCTCCTACTCCTCTTCTGCTGGTGCGGAGTTAACCGACCAAATTCTTCTCTTTCTGAAAAGTTTTTATAAAGCAAGAATGAGCTACATAATGCTCAGCAAGTTCACCATTTTGAAAAATAATAAAGTGGTTTATTTTGAAAACGTTCCCAACTGTATGGGTATATATCTCAGATTACAAAACATAACTCGACAATATATATGTCCGAGTTTGAATAAAACATTTATACTCACTAAGGAGCTTTAAGAATAACATATGAATCCTTTATAAGGTTCTCATTTCAATATATCTCAAGTTTGAAAATATACACGTATGAGTATATCAGTTTCGGCAAAACACTCTACGGTTAACATAATGTACATGGAATGCATTGATGCAAAACCTCTTTCCTTCCATTAGCTTAGAAGGTTTCTCATTCAAAAACATTTCATTCTTTGAAATAATTGCAAGAGTGCACTAACACGTGCCAATCTCTATAGAAAATCTTGCAGTTCTAGATACTGCACAATGCCAATATTTTTCTTATCAAAAACCACACTATCGGCAACTTGGCACTTATGCCCAAGAAGCAGTGTTTGAGTATTTTTCCAAAGTGGAGGATGGGACTGGAAGAAAACATAAAACCTGACAGGGATTGACGATGATCAGTCGTCACATCCAAGTCCAATAATCCGCGGGTCTTCTCTACTAGTAGAAGGATAGAAACTACATCCGTAACTACCCTTGGGTGAAAACTACATCCGTAATCACCCTCGATGAAAACTACATCCGTAATCATCCTTCGGCAACACCTGGGCCGGAATAATAATTGATGGACCGCCTGGCTCACGGCCGCTTACACATCCCGGGAATCGTTCGTCAACGATTCCCACACCTGCCAGAGTCCCATTTTTCTTTTCTTTTCAAAAAATCATTTTGATAGAAAATTCGAGTAGTTGAAGTTCGACCTCAGTCGACCGATAATTCTTGAAAACGTACAAGAAGCAAAACCTGACCGGGGGTTTTCGAAAATGTTTTGGGTGGGAAAGAGTTTGAGTTTGAAAACGCTAAAGGTATCTTGGATTAGTTTTGTCTTTAAAATAATGAACGATAATTAATAAATAATATTTTGAGATTCAATATAAACAATTAGTAAAATAATTATTTAATTAAAATAAGCTTTTAATCCAAGATAGACATTTTTGAGTATTTTTAACAACGTAAAATAATAAATACTTAAGTATACGATACTTCCCGATTGACTCTTCGGGATTTCGTAATTTAATCACGACACAATAATATACCGCTCCCCGGTCAATAGTATATTTGGACCGCTACGACCTCTATTGCTAGAGTCGTTGTCCGAAGAAAACATTTTCATTCTAAGTTCAAGGGTGTACAAACACATATGCATATATCTCAAACTTCAACATAATCTCGTAAAGCATAAGCATATAATACGTTTGGAAGCTATAAACACAATAGTGAAAATCCTTATATATAAGTTTTGAGAAGTAAACTTGCATAGGTAAAATCAAGAATATAATCTTTTGAAATTAAATACTTAGAGTTGGAAAACTTGCCTTGGTGAGGTTGGGGTGGTCGGGCTTGCGGAGTGGAATGGAAATCTATACATAATCAATATTCGCACGTTAGTGCCTTAACAACGCTACTTAATCATAAGGTTTTAAAAATTGTAAAACCAACTTAACGACTCCACTTGTGACCACTAACCCTCTCATATGACCATGTCGTCACATTATCACTTTCGTTACCCATTCGACTCAAATCTATTCCTCGAACTCGAAACTCAAGTGAATATTCTTAAAACTACTTTAAACTAATCCCCTAAGTGGTTTTTCACTTGCGCACACCTCGCTCTAACATTTTTATAAAATTGAAAAATTTGAGTTTTAATCAGATTCTTTTTGGGCAGCCTTCCTTACTGTAAGACATAGCTATTCTCAATTTTTCACAATGTTTGCAGAAAGTTTGAGGGTCCAAAGACAGTTTACAAACAGACCATACAGTGCAGTCCGGATTTCAGAACCACTCCTCACTCTTCTGGTCATAACTCAAAATCCACACATCACCTAGTCATGAACTTTATATTTCTGGAAACTACATTCAAATACCTTTCTAACCATGGGTATTAGACCCTCGGGAGACAAGTTTAAGGGGTTCAAAAGTCCACTGCAAGGCAGTACATACTCCCAGACTTTTTACTCAGCATACTTCTTTGTTTAATCTTTCAAGAACTCAACTTACACATCATATCTACCATTAAAATCATCAAGGCTCATCTCTACAACATACATGGGGTTACATACTCTAAGTACAAGCTTTAAAATCACACCAACAACATATATCCTCAAGATTTACATCATCCATAACTTTTATAACCAAGATATGCACTAAAACTTTTAGATCTAACAATATAAACTATAAACACTTCATGACTAAGAGTGGTGAGAGTTTTTATACCTTCTTGGGTAGCTAGGGGCCTTGGGTGAGCTTTATATCCTCTAAGAACACTTGGATGAGCCCTTACAAACCTTAAACCTTCAAGATCTAAAAGATGAACAACTTTGGTAAATTTTCATCCAACCTTCAACAATTTATAACTCAAGATCTAATGGATGGATGTGGTTGAAATTAATATCATACCTCTATAATGATGCAAGGGGGCTCTAGGATTTTTTCTTAGGTTTGTAGATGAGGAAAAGATGGAGAGAAAATCTCACATCTCCTCCTTCTCTTGCTTCGGCCGAGAGCTTCCATGAGGGGGGGGGGGGAGTGTTTTTGTTTGTGTTTGAAATGATGTAGTGTATGATTGATATGCTTGATATGTGTGTATAAATAAGTCACATGTTGCCACTCTACTAATAGCCTAGGTGCCAACCATACCTCCTTGTCTCCTAAAGTAAGATGCATCCACTTTTTACTATTCATCTAGTTGCTTTTTGCTTTTTTGGTTTGCTTTTCTAACTATCTAGTTACATGACACTTGCATGTAATATCCTTCCTTGTATTATTATTCCTCCACCAATGGTTGTCACTTAGTCCTTAATTCATATCGTATCATAATTAATCTCCTCGTAATAATATTTTGTCGCGTAGAGATTTCCTTTGTAATTCCTTAAGTACTTAATTGGGTAAATTCCCTAAATCTCCATAACTTCTTGTCATAGCCTCTTAAAATCCTTTAATACTCTAATAATTCCCAAATCCCAAGTTTTTAAAAATCTTAATAGCAGTAGGCCTCTTGCCTTAACAATCTTCCCTTTTTCTTACACAGTGAATGTAACAACATAAATTTCTCAGATAATCATTTCCATTAAACAACATGGGTGAATCAAAAGGTCCCAAATTCACAATGTCATATGATATTATATTCTTAAAAATACTACAAAAATCAGGGTTCTTACATAAGAGAAGGAAGTTGGTAATCTCTGACTCTGATGAAGAGATGAATTTTGAAGCTCCAGAGGTAGTTCCTACAGAGGTACCTTCTGTTGAGATGACTGTTAAGCTAAATGATGCAGAAGAAGCTGTTCTAGTAGATGAGGATAACAGAGATGGCTTTCCTACATTGGATAATTTTCCTGAAACTTTCATGCCATTCTCTGCTCCTGTTGATGTTCCTACTTCTTCTTTTGCTGTAAATTCTGGTGAAACTGGTGCAGCAGATCAAGCTACTGTAGTACTTGATGAAACAGTAGCTACACATACCGAAATATTATTTAATGTTCACCATACTGTTGAACAAGGTGAAGAAGTTGAGCAGTCAATCAATGTTGTATTATCTGATGCAGTTGTTCAAATGGCAGAATTTGGTGAGAAGATTGTTGAGACTGAAGAGAAACCTATCAAGCTCGTTACAGAAGTTGTTGTTGAGAATGTTAAAGCTGTTGAAGAGACTATTGCTAAAAGTGTAGCAGAGACTGTGGAAATTGCTAAGTCAGTTGCAAAATCTGTAGACCCTGTTGCAGAGACTGTGGACATTGGTGCAAAAAATGCTGCGGTGAATATACAGATTCGATTGCAGATGAAAATGCTGAAATTGCAGATGAAGAAAGTGCAGAATATGATTCTTCTGAGAGTGTCCCTGTGCAAACTGATGCCAAGCATGCACCATTCTCTCAGCCCTCTAATGCACATGAAGTTGAAGCAGAGTATCTTGGTAAATTCTCTGCTAATTGGTACAAAGAAGATTGTATTTTTCCTAGAGGGAGTGCAGCTAAGTTTGTTCACCAGACTGCAAAAGAAATTTCCAATCCAGAGATTCTTTCCTGTTTAAAGGCCACAGTGGTTCAAGTCAAAACTCTGGATGAGAGATTTGCTGATACTCAAAAGGCAATCACTGATTTAAAAACTGAGATTCAGACTCGAGACATGACTATGGAGAGAGAATCTAAACTCAGGAGTCAAAAATTTTCTAAAGCTCAAGAGATTCTTTTTGAGAGGTTGGGAAAGGTTGAACAAAATCAATCTGTAATGTCTGATAAGATTGATTCCATTGCTACCTCCTTGGAGTTAATTACAACTATTCTGATTCCTGATGATGTCAAAAAGGGGGAGAGAGTTGCTAAATCTAAATGCAGGCAGTCTCAAACTCTGACTCAGAAGGATGATGCTGGAGATGGAGGAGCAAGAGGTCAGAAGAGTTTAAAGTCAAGGGCTGTTGATAAGAGTCTTCAAGCTGGCAACAATTCTAAGTTAAAGTCTGATGGTGTAAACACTGATACTCAGGGTACTTCCAAGACTCAGAGTTTGGTATTAACTTCTAATCCACAGACTGATGAGGAGTCGGCTGCTAAGTTGTTCCTTGAAGAGAATGTAGAGGGAGTTACACTTGCAGACATTCAAGCTGAGGAGAAGAATCTTCAAGAAGAACATCAGAAATCTTTGAAGTCTGGCAAAGTCAAGAGGAATGTAAAAGCTGTTAAGCCTGTTCTGAAAGGCATTATAATTAATGAGAATGTTGGTGCTGATCAGAGGATGCAAGTATCCAGAAAACCAACAGAAGCAGAAGCCAAGTTGAAACTGAAGGGTAAAGCTATTGAGGAGGAAAGAGTCTCTAAGAAAGGAAAAACAACCTCTGTTGCTACACAAGTTGTGCAGAACTCTTTGTCTACTCCATTACAATCAATTTTTTGGAAAAATAGCAGTTTATGAACAAACTCTGGATGTTCGAAAGACTAGAGGTACTTTTTTACATGGTAGAACTCAAGATGGAAAAATTGAAGGTGATAAAGCTGGTTTGGGTTCTCATAGAGAGAAAAGAACAAATACCAGTCCTCAAGATCCATCATCACTGACTGTTCCAGGTCTTGGAGTTACACAAGAAAGTTTGGATAGACTGGAATCAGTTCAGTTAATACACCAGAAGAGTTTGGAAAGGGATTTTCTTTTGTACTTTATGGCTGATGGAACTGTGTTTAAAATTGGCGAGTTCGATCTTGATTTGAAGACTTGGGAGGAATTAGAGTAATTTTCAAGGTGAGAAATCAGAGAACTCAAAAAGTTGTAGATGTATTGAGAAAGAAGATGCTGTAAAATTTGGCAGTTAGAGGTGATAAGTTTAACAGTTAGTATGTTCCTAAGTACAGAGATTATCGTGGTAAAGTTGTTGAGATGAAGAAAAATAATGCTAAGCTGAAGACAGATTTGGGAATAACTGTTCTTGATTTTAACTCTGAATCAAAGGAAGAACACTTCATCAGACTGGGTAATGAAATGAGAAGAAACAAGATTTATTCTCTGAGAGCTGCTATTTATCAAACTGGTGAGAATGATCCCAGGTTAAGAGAAATCAAGGAGATAATGCAGAGAGAACTTGAGAATGCAGAGAGAAGATTGCTGATAGATTATCTCAGAACGACACCAGATGTTGAAGAGATTAGATAAATGATGCTTTGTAAGAATTTCTTGCTTTCTGTAGATTTTGTTTAAGTAAGTAGTTTAAACTCTGATTATTTGTTAAACACTGCATTTGTCTATTTTGTTTTGACATCATCAATTATTGTTAACTTGTGCATTTTTGCTAATGAACAAGTTGGGGGAGATTGTTAAATATAATTGATGTAAGTATTAATCAGTGTTTAAGTGTAACAGTGATATATCAGAGTTTAGATGGAAGCGGTCAGAGTTTAGTTAAACACTGACGGATGGAAGCGCAACATAGTTTGTTAAACTCTGTCTGGCGGAAGCGTCTACTTGTCAACAATGATTAAAGATAAATATGGAAGCAATATCTTTGAAGATTGGATAGCTGTCAAAGAGATTGTGTTGACTTAGAAGACGTGTAGCAATCGTGCGTGATATCAATTGTATAGCTAAATTATAGGAGTATCAATTTACGATTGTATAGCAGCTGTATGTTTTATAAATACAGTTAGGTTAACCCTAGAAGGGTATCGAACAACAAATTATTCATTCATTGTAACCTAAGCAGCTCTCTGTGATATTTTACATCACTGAGAGAGGAATTATTAATTCCAAACAATTTTTAATTGTTAAACTTGTGTTCTTGTTAATCTTTCATACAAATCTTGATTATATTTGTGTATTCGGCCTAACATAAATACACAATTTTAATGAATCATGTTTAAATATAACATTCATAGATACGAAATACGAAAGTATACAATACAAAAATATACGATACATGACACGAAAGTGTATACAATACTAACGAATTGACGGGTTTACTTTTACGTTGTGAAATTGTTAACGAACCAAATAAAAATTCCAAAAAATTTCCCAAATCCAATGCCTAAGCTTTTAATTGGATATGTGAGACCCTAGGTTTTCTCTCCCTTCTCTCTCCTCTAACAAGCCGCCGCCCCCTACCTCTTCTTCTGCCCTCCTTTTCTTCACAGATTTGCCGGAGTTTATCTCCGATGAGAGTCGGTTAAGTTTTCTTCCTTTTTTTAGTTTTCCAAATAAATCGAGCTTGATTTCTGAAACCTTTGAAGAATCCATTCGGATTTTTCAGTTTGGTTCTTAGATCTTCGCCGATATGTCTTTTTAGTTGTTGTTTTATTTTCAGTTTGAATGTCTTGCTTTTTGGCATGTGTCTTGCTTTGTTCGTCTACTAGTATGGCATTTTGGTTCGATGAAAGCTCATTTTGTAGAGGCTTGCGGGTGGATTAATTGAGATTCCATTTCAGAGAGAGTTATTATGTCTATAAAGCTTATCTTGGATCTATGGATATCTGCTCAAAAAGAGCGCGAGATCAATTTAACGGAAGTCAGGATTCAGATCAATGTAGATGCGGTAATTTCTAAAGTTTATGGGCTCTTTTGTTCGTATGCCTCGATATTATGGATATTCCTTTTGTCGTTCTTGGTGTTGTACTGTTTTTTATTTTTTTAAACGGTCTGCGAACCACTGAGCTCACTTTGTAGCGAGTTATTGTAGTTCTATAGCTGATCGTATCTGGACGATGAGTAATGCTCATCTAGAGTTCATTATTGTATTTGTTATAGCCAAAATTCGGTTCGGGTATTTTCAAGATGGGATTGGGTCAATAAAAGGTTTAAATTGGGAATTTTAGGAGTTAATTAGGTTTTTGGGTTGGTTTCATGAAGGTGAGGTCGCGCCCTTTCCTTCAACAAAAGGAGGGCGCACCCTCTTTGGGTGATTGGTCTACAGAATGGTTATTTGGATTAACTTCTTAGGTTTTATTGAAGAATTCCCACCTGTCGTATCTCAGGAGGGGGATGTCCGTCGCTGAAGGCCTCCAGGGGTTTGCCTGGATATAAGGACCCTTCTTAAACGCTAAGGGCGTGCCCTAAGGTGGAAAGATGAGGACTTTCTGGTGTGTGCTTTGGGAGCTCTGTTCCTGTAGCCAATGGGCGCGCGTCCTCATTGGGGAACTTTGGAGTAATCCTGCACTTTGCACCCAAAAGCTCTGGATCACCTGTCCTGCTATCTGGTGGGTGCTTCTCATTCGGGGGACAGGGATGCGTTCTGCACTTGGGGTAAACCATGGCTATACCTGCATCCTTAAAATCAAGAAATAGCGATAGCGGATAGTACTAGTCCTCGACGGGGGAAGTTTCCTTATTTGTGAAGTCTTGAGATCTTGGGTGAGCCTTGGGCCTTTGTGGTTAGGCCTCATAGTAGAACATTCCGAAAGCTAGATCGTCAGCCCAAGCCCATTGGGGTTTCTTGTTTTCCAAGAACTACGTATGGCTTGATCCCCTATAAATACCGGGGTACGTAGGCCGATTGGGGGGTTGGAAGTCGAGAGCTCTGAATAGCCACCACTAACCCTATCAATCTCAGCCACCAATTACAATCAACAACCACAAGCCACCGTGCACCACCGTTTTTTCCGACGAAGAACCACCGTCTCAGATCTTGTTTCCGGCGACGTACCTTGAATTTTGTTGTTCCCAAATTCCTCCGTCAACAAATTGGGGCTAGAAGGAGGGGAGCCAATCAAGATCTTCATCTTAGGAGGAAAAGATGTCTCACAATCAAGGTAGAGGTTCTCATGGAGAAGATGATTATGGTTCTGAAGATCATGAGGGGTAACCAAACCCACCATGAGGCTTGTGTTCCGGAGGAAATTCCTATTCCTCCACGCCATCATGAAACTCCAGTCACCGTTGGTGGTCAGCCGCCTGTTCTCATCAGTAACACGGCATTGATGGAACAGTTGTACCGTATGGGGGATGCCCTAAATAATTTTGGAGCAAGATTGAGTTCTGTGGAGGAAAATCAGGGATCAAGGATAAAATCTCGGAGTATCCCGCGAAATCATCGTCGCTCAGGGAAATTTCCTCAGATCGAGGAAGATCCCCGAAGGAGGGAGGAAAATCAGGAAAGGAGGTTTCAGTTGGTCACTCCTCGAAGGTTAGATTATTCTGATCCCATTGTTGAACATCCTAGTGAAGATAATTCTGAGTGCAGGTTGTCGAATCCTCAAGAGAGGGCGCGCCCTCATCCTCATCATTCAGGGCGCGCTCCTAGTGAGATTCCAAGGGATGAAGAGCAGATGGCTAGAGAGAGGAGGGATTTTGCCAGCTTGAAGGAACGCCTTGGAATAAGGCTTAATGATGACGATTTGAGGATGGTACTCCTCAAGCAACAGAAGAAAAACAAGTACTTGGAATCGCGGCCCCATGATCCACAGCGCGCGCCCCCTGACAACAGGTCGAGGCCCCTTGGACATGAGCGAGCCCTTCTACAGAGTCATGATCCACAGCGCGCGCCCCCTGACAACAGGTCGAGGCCCCTTGGACATGAGCGATCTCTTGTTCGCAATGACAATTCACAGCGCGCGCCCCCTGTTAACAACAGGTCGCGGCCCCTTGGATTTAAACAAGCTCCTCATCATGACAATGCTGAAAGAAGAGGAAACCATGATAATGGTGATAAAAGAATGGATTGGTATCAGGGAAATGGGCGCCCCCGTAATCAGGGCGCGCCCTCAGGTGGAAGCTCCCCCCGTATCCATCAGATTCCCTCAAGCACCTCCATTGAGTCCAGGTCGAGGACGCACCCTCACTCAGGAGAACAGTATCAGAGAGGTTCTCAAGGGAATTCATAACCTCATGGAAATCCTGAGGGTCAGCAAACTCAGAATCAAGAGGATGTTGTGAATCAACCACCAGCAGGGGTTCAAGGAGCTACTCAGACAGCGGCTCCACCTCCGCCTCCACCCCCGGGGGGTACTCAGACTGTGGCACAACCAAATATCCAAAACATTCTCGGAGTGGGAACGTTCAATGTGGATGATTTAAAGAAGCTTTTGGCCCATTTGGATGGAGGAAGAATGTTAGATATAATTGATGTGATTTAATATCAGTGTTTAAGTGTTACAGGTAAAAAGAGTTTAACTTGTTATTGAAAGCAGTCGTAGCAGAGTTTGAGTATATGCTGATAGCTGGAAGCGCAAACGCTGACAGAGGAAAGCGTAAACACTGCTAGCTGAACACATGGAAGCGCAAACACTGCTGGCTAGGAGAGCAACAGAGTTTGCTAAAGTCTGTCTACTGGAAGCGTCTACAAGTCAACAGAGTTTGAAGATTAATTCAAGATTAATATGGAAGCAATATCTTTGAAGATTGGATAGTTGTCAAAGAGATTGAGTTGACTTAGAAGACGTGTAGCAATCGTAATTGATATCAATTGTATAGCTTAATTTTAGGAGAATCAATTAACGATTGTACGTAGCTGTATATCTTATAAATACAGTTAGGTTAACCCTAGAAGGGTATCCATCGTGAACGAATATCATTCATTGTAACCTAAGCAACTCTCTGTGATATTTTACATCACTGAGAGATGAATTATTAATTCCAAAGAGTTTTAAGTACTAAAATGTGTGTTCTTATTATTTACTCATACAGTACTTGATTATATATATATTGTGTATTCGACCTAACAAGTGGTATTAGAGCAAATCTGTTACTTTATTACAGTTAAAGATCCAAAACACAATAGTAATCAATGGCAGAGATTCCTCCTCCATTAGGTTCTGAGAAAGCACCTACTACTGTTAGTAGGTATGAAACAATTAGGGTTCCAATACTCAAGCCATCAGAATATGCAATCTGGAAGGTAAAGATGACCATGTTTCTGGAAGCCACAGATCCAGAATATCTTGATAGAATTTATGAAGGTCCTCATAAACCTACAAAATTAACTACTGCTGCTGCTGGTGAGGAATCAAAGGTGGTTCCTAAGGAAAAAGAAAGATCTAACTGTTGAGGATCTTTCATCTATTGCTAAGGATGCCAAAGTAAGGCACTTACTTCACAGTGCTCTTGACAATGTTATGTCTAACAAAGTGATTAACTGCACAACTGCAAAGGATATTTGGGATGCACTTGAGGTTAGATGTCAAGGAACTGCTGCAATTAAGAAGAATAGAAGGAACATACTCACACAGGAGTATGAGCATTTCGAGGCAAAGTCTGAAGAAACCATGACAGAAACATTTGACAGATTCTGTAAACTGATCAATGATCTATCATTGGTTAACAAAGAATATGATCTAGAAGACTCGAATCTCAAGTTTCTTCTCTCTCTTCCTGAAAAGTGGGATGTGAAAACAACCACTATAAGAGACAACTATGATCTTGCTGATACTGAGATTGATGAAATCTATGGACTGCTCAAGACTCATGAATTGGAAATGGAGCAGAGAAATAGAAGATCAAGCAGGAAGTCAAAGTCTGTTGCTCTGAAAGTTGAAGAAAAATCTTCAAAGAAAGAAGCATCAAGGAAGAAGGCAAAAGGAAAAGCCTTGGTCATCCATTCAGAAAGTGAGTCATCAAACACTGATGTTGACTCGAACACAGATGGATCATCTGATTCTGAAGATGATGAAGAGATGATGCAAATGGCTGCATTAATGGTAAAGACCTTCAAGAAGATGGGATTCAAGAACTTTAAGAAGGGAAAGAGATTCTCCAAGGATTACTCAAAGTCTGATTCAGACACCTCAGATTCAGATGAGGAGGTGAACTATGCACTCATGGCCTCTACTCAGAATAAAGATTCTGAACTAAAGGTACCTCCAACTACCTATGCTTATAATACTGATAATATAACTGAATTGCGAATTTATCTTAAGGCATTACATATCATGTTAGAAATGATTGATGAGAACAGTGTTTGAAAGCTAAAGTCAGAAAACAGAGTTTAGCTGGAAGCAGTCAGAGTTTAGTTAAACACTGACTGGAAGCGCAACAGAGGTTGGTAAACTCTGTAGCGGTATTGTCTGAAGAGTCAACAGTGTTTAAAGATTGATTCAAGATAAATATGGAAGCAATATCTTTGAAGATTGGAAAGCTGTCAAAGAGATTGAGTTGACTTGGAAGACTGAAGCAATCGTGATTGATATCAATTGTATAGCTTGATTTTAGGAGAATCAGTTACTGATTGTACGAAGATGTATGTTCTATAAATACAGTTAGGTTAACCCTAGAAGGGTAATCGAACATTGAGAAATTCATTGATTGTAACCTAAGCAGCTCTCTGTGATATTTACATCACTGAGAGAGGAATTGTTAATTCCAAACAGTTTTTAATTGTTAAACAGTGTGTTCTTGTTAAGTTACTAATACAGTATTTGATTGCTTATTGTGTATTCGACCTAACAAGTGGTATCAGAGCCTAATCTGTTACTTTATTACAGTTAAAGATCCAAACACAATAGTAATCAATGGCAGAGATACCTCCACCAACTGAGAAAGCCCCTACTACTGTTAGTAGGTATGAAACAATAAGGGTTCCTATACTTAGGCCATCAGAGTATGCAATTTGGAAGTTGAAAATGACCATGTTTCTGGAGGCTACAGATCCAGAATACCTTGATAGAATTTATGAAGGTCCTCACAAACCAACAAAATTATCTGCTGCTGCTGCTGGTGAGGAATCAAAGGTCATTCCAAAGGAAAAGAAAGATCTAACTGCTGAGGATCTTTCATCTATTGCAAAGGATGCAAAAGTGAGACATTTACTTCACAGTGCATTAGACAATGTTATGTCTAATAAAGTGATTAACTGCACAACTGCAAAGGAAATATGGGATGCACTTGAGGTTAGGTGTCAAGGAACTCCTGCAATCAAGAAAAACAGAAGAAACATACTCACTCAGGAGTATGAGCACTTTGAGGCAAAGTCTGATGAAACCATGACAGAAACATTTGACAGATTCTGTAAATTGCTCAATGATTTGTCATTAGTTAACAAAGAGTATGATTTAGAAGACTCAAATCTCAAGTTTCTTCTTTCTCTACCTGAAAAGTGGGATGTGAAAACAACCACTATAAGAGATAACTATGAACTTGGTGAAACAGAGATTGATGAAATTTATGGACTGCTCAAAACCCATGAATTGGAATTGGAGCAGAGAAATAAAAGATCAAGTAGAAAGTCAAAGTCTGTTGCACTTAAAGTTGAGGAGAAACCATCAAAGAAGGAGGCATCAAGGAGAAAGGCAAAAGGGAAAGCCTTAGTCATACATTCAGAGAATGAGTCATCAAACACTGATGTTGACTCAAACACTGATGGATCATCTGATTCTGAAGATGATGAAGAGATGATGCAAATGGCTGCTTTGATGGTAAAGACCTTCAAGAAGATGGGATACAAGAACTTCAAGAAGGGAAAGAGATTCTCCAAGGACTACTCAAAGTCTAACAAGAAGAATTTCAAGAAATCTGAGGGAAAGGACTTCAAATCTGGTAAGAAAGATAAGTCTGAGATTCAATGCTACAAGTGTAAGGAGATGGGTCACTATGCTCCTGAGTGCAAGAAGGGTAAAACTGAAAAGGCACTCTACACCAAAGGCAGAGATTGGGCAGACACTTCAGATTCAGATGAGGAAGTCAACTATGCTCTCATGGCTACTACTCAGACTGAAAATGATGATCTCAAGGTACCTCCAACTACCTATGCTTATAACACTGATAATATAACTGAATTGAGAATTTATCTTAAAGCATTGCATATCAGTTATAGGGATCAGACTTTAGAAAATGAGAGGATAAAGTCTGAGTGTTCTCAACTCAAAGAAAGAAATAAACTTGTTGAGGAACAGCTAGAGAACATGAATAAAATTCAAAAAGAGAGAGATGATGCAGTGTTTATTGAACAGGAGTTGCTAGGTAAGTATAAGCAACTAGAATCTGAATTGGAGGATACTAAACACATCATTAAAACTTGGACACACTCTGGTAAAGACACTCAAGAAGTGTTTCAGTCAGACACAGTAGGTCTAGGTTACTCTGTAGGAGATGAACTTAGATTTGAAAATCAGGTAAAGGTAAGACCACATTGTTCATCTGAGGGTAATGTCATGGGAACAGGTGGACCTAAGACTGAAGCACAGAAAAAGGCTGTTAAAGAGTCATATGCTAAAACTTTTGTTAAAGAGGCTAACATTGGTTTAATGACAGATAAACAACTCAAGCATAAGCTTAAGGAGATAAAATCTGTCAACAAACAGAGATTGCCTAAGAAAAACAAAAATGGAAAAGTAGGCATCACATCAGGAATTAAGCCAATGCTTGCTTCATTAGCTCCTAGAAAAACATGCTTTAATTGTGGTAGCACTAATCATCTTGCTAGTTTCTGCAGTAAGAATAAGAACATTAATTCTTTGCCTTCTAAAACTGCAGTAAAGAGTGATTATGTGAGAACTAGACCACAGACTTTATGCAAACACTGTGGAAGTACTTGGCATTCTATTTACACTTGCAGAGATTATCATGCTATTTATTATAATTACTATGAACCCAAACCAAATTTGAAATGGGTTAAAGTAAACTCTGCAAATGTAAACTCTGAAAAAGTTAGCTTAAACTCTGATAATGTGAATTCCGCTGCGAAAGCTAACAGAATTAAGAAAGCCAAAGGATCCAAGCAAGTCTGGATCCTTAAAACTAATAATCAGTAATTGTTTGTGATTGCAGGGCACAAGGGTCAGTACCCTAGTCGTGGACAGTGGATGTTCAGGACACATGACAGGAAATAAAGCCCTGCTATCAGAGTTTGAGGAGAAGGCTGGCCCAGAAGTTTCCTATGGAGATGGCAACATAGGACATACACTGGGATATGGCAATATTAATCTTGGAAATGTCATCATCACAAATGTAGCTCTGGTTCCAGGACTCAAGCATGATCTGCTATCTGTGAGTCAAATCTGTGATAGAGGATATCATGTGGATTTTCAGCCTGAATATTGTCAAGTGATCAGTAAATCTACAGGGAAAGTTGCTCTAGTTGGAAACAGACACAATAACATCTATGAAATTAAATTGTCAACAAACACTGATGGCAAAGCAGTGTGTCTGTCTACAAGGATGTCCAGTGAAGAGAGTTGGAAATGGCACAAGAAACTCTCTCATTTGAACCTGAACAACATCAATGAGCTAATCAAGAATGATCTTGTAAGAGGTCTACCAAAGTCCTTGTTGAATGTAGAAGGACTGTGTGATTCCTGTCAAAAGGCTAAACAGAGAAAAGTCTCCTTCAAAAGCAAATCTGAGTCTTCAATTGTTGATCCTTATCATCTACTACATGTTGATCTTTTTGGTCCAGTGAATGTAATGTCTCTTGGAAAGAAGAAATATGCTCTAGTCATTGTTGATGAATATACCAGGTTCACATGGGTATATTTTCTTGCAAAGAAGGATGAAACTGCATTAACACTGACAGAACATATATTACAACTGGAAAAAGGGTCAGAGAATCAAGTGAAGATAATCAGAAGTGACAATGGAACTGAGTTCAGGAATTCATCTATGGAAGAATTTTGCAAGAGTAAAGGGATAAAACAAGAGTTTTCTGCACCTGGCACTCCACAACAAAATGGTGTAGTGGAGAGGAAGAACAGAACCTTGATAGAAGCTGCCAGAACCATGCTAGATGAAGCAAAGTTGCCAATATATTTCTGGGCAGAAGCAGTTCAAACTGCTTGTTTTACTCAAAATGCAACACTGATCAACAAGCATGGTAAAACACCATATGAAATGGTGAAAAAGAAAAAGCCAAATCTAAAATATTTTCATATTTTTGGATGCAAATGCTTTGTGTTGAAGACTCATCCTGAACAGTTGACCAAGTTTGACCTAAAGGCAGATGAAGGAATTTTTGTTGGCTATCCACTGTCAACAAAGGCATTCAGAGTTTATAATCTGAGAACTAGAGTGATCATGGAATCAATTCATGTGTCATTTGATGACAAGAAAATAACTGGACTTGAAGATGTAAATGAACATGATCTACTCCACTTTGAAAATGAAGAATTATTCTCTGAAAAAGTAAACTCTGATCAGACTGATTTGACAAACTCTGTTGATCTAAACTCTGAACCTCTACTGGTAAATACTGAAGAAACTCTTCAATCAGAAACAAGGGAAGAACCAGTTGAGGGGGAGCATGAAGAATCACATCAAAGTGATAATTCAAACACTGAAAGTGACTCAGTTGATGATTCTGATTCAAACTCTGTTGATAATTCTGAGAAGTCACATTCAGGGGGAGCATCAGAAAATGAAGAAAGACACCAAGAAAATCAGGAGAGCATGGATCAAGGGGGAGGATCACATGATGACAGAAGCAATCTGCCTTCTGCAAGAAAATGGACTAAATCTCACACACCTGATTTGATTATTGGTGATCCAGATGCAAAAGTAAGGACAAGAAGTGCAACAACAAATGAATGTCTGTTTCATGCATTCTTGTCACAATCTGAGCCAAAGAAAGTTGAAGAAGCTCTTAAAGATGCTGACTGGATAACAGCAATGCAAGAAGAGCTAAATGAATTTGAAAGAAATGAAGTGTGGACACTTGTACCAAGGCCCAAGAACAGATCCATTGTTGGTACTAAATGGGTTTTCAGGAATAAAACTGACAGTGAGGGTATTATCACAAGGAACAAGGCAAGACTGGTTGCAAAAGGCTATTCACAACAGGAGGGAATAGACTATGATGAAACATTTGCTCCAGTGGCTAGATTGGAGGCAATCAGAATCTTTCTTGCATATGCCTCTCACATGAAATTCAAAGTGTTTCAAATGGATGTAAAAAGTGCATTTTTGAATGGAAAACTTGAAGAAGAAGTGTTTGTGGAACAACCACCAGGGTTTGTAGATCCAAAATATCCAGATTATGTCTACAGGTTAGACAAGGCACTCTATGGACTTAAGCAGGCACCAAGGGCATGGTATGAAACCCTTGCCAAATTTCTACTAGAAAGTGGATTTCACAGAGGTACTATTGACAAAACTCTGTTTTACTTCCAAAATGGTAGTGACTTGCTTTTAGTTCAGATATATGTGGATGACATCATTTTTGGGTCTACTAATGATAAACTCTGTAAGAAATTTACCAAACTCATGCAGTCAAGATATCAAATGAGTATGATGGGAGAGCTTAGTTATTTTCTAGGCTTACAGGTGAAGCAAACAGAAGATGGAATTTTTATAAATCAAGCAAAATATACCAGAAACCTTCTCAAGAAATTTGGTATGCTTGATTGTTCATCTGCAACAACTCCCATGGCAACTGCAACAAAATTGGACAAAGATGCAGGGTCATCAGTAGATATGACAAGTTACAGAGGAATGATTGGTTCTTTACTCTATTTGACAGCTAGCAGACCTGATATCATGTATGCAACTTGTTTGTGTGCAAGATTCCAGGCAGATCCAAGAGAACCACATTTAACAGCAGTAAAGAGGATATTCAAGTACCTCAAGGGCACTATGACTTTGGGGCTGTGGTATCCAAGAGAATCAGAGTTTAAACTTCTTGGTTACTCTGATGCAGACTTTGCAGGATGTAAGATAGACAGAAAAAGCACCAGTGGAAGTTGTCAATTTCTGGGTGACAGACTTGTTTCCTGGTACAGCAAGAAACAGAAGTCAATATCTACATCTACAGCTGAAGCAGAGTATATTGCTGCTGGTAGCTGCTGTGCACAGATTTTATGGATGAAGAATCAACTGCTGGATTATGGATTAAGGTATACCAAGATACCTATTTACTGTGATAATCAAAGTGCTATTGCAATGACAGGTAATCCAGTACAACATTCAATGACAAAGCACATCAGCATAAGGTATCACTTCATCAGAGAGCATGTAGAGGAAGGAAACATTGAGCTTCACTTTGTGTCTACAGAACAACAACTTGCAGATATCTTCACCAAGCCATTGAGTGAAGCTACATTTACAAGACTGGTCAATGAACTAGGAATGGTCTCTAGTTTTGACTAGAGATGTTGGTTAGACTCAAAAACTTATTGCACATGATTCTTTTTCTGTAAATTGTTAAGTGCTATGTGAACCTTAGTATTAAACTCTGTTATGCATGCTTATGTTTAAAACTTTTTAAACTCTATTAAGCATGTCTGTCTGTTAAACACTGTTAACATGTTAGATACACTCAGTGAATTCAGAATTGATTATTGTCTGAATGAAAACACCAATGAAGAAAATTGTATGAAGCATGATTCTCAGCAAATAAATCATGATTCTTTCTGAGTCACTGTAATCTGATCAGACTTTGTGCAGTAAATCAACACAGCATGATACTGTTTCATATTTATAGCATCTCTTAGTTTATTCAGTCCTAAACTCTGAGTCTATGAATATTGTGTGCATTGCCTCTCATAAATAATTTTGGTTATTGATGAACTCTAAACTCTGATTAGTGACATTCTGTTTCCAAAGGTATGGTTCATGATGATTCCTTGTTTGTACTTGTGAAAACCATAAAACTTGAGATGTGTCATTGATTAGTTTGGTGAGTTCAGATTCATGTCTACAACCTGTGAGAGTTTGAGCCAAATCAGTGATTGATACATTTTCTATCAATCAGTATTTATTGTTGTGTGATATTCATCAGATAGTATGTTTCTCTAGAACTTGTATTAGACCATTTTGAGACTACATGATATGTGTGTGCATGAAAATGATAAAGGCAATAGGATTCAAACACTGTTCAAAATTCTTTTGAACTTTGTTCAAACACTGTATAAACACTGTTCATAAATTCCATCCTTAGTAAACCCCTTTGAGCCTTATTAACTGCTCATTTTTCTTATACTCTGAAGTGTTAAGAGCAGTTATATTTTTTTTCTCAAACAGATGAGTGTTTCTCAAGAAAAGAAAAAGTTTACTCAGTATATATGCTAAATAAAAAAAAAAAAAAAAAAAGGGGCATATATACTGATCTTGTACAAATATTTACTAACAGTGTGACTGAACACTTTGATCTATTGAAATGTTCAGCTTGATATTCACTCATGAATAAAACATCTCTTTTCATCTGTTTGATCTTACTCCATTTAAACCCTGAATAAAGTCCTTTTGATTTGTGAATACATGTACTCAAAGTAGTGCAGATTTGGTGGACATTCAAGCATATGGTAGATTCTGCTATTTCTGATTGAATGTGAGTGTAAACACTTCACCTAAACACTTGTGTGTTTGAGAGTTTGTGAGATTATCCAGTTCATGACTGTTATTCACTGAATGAAACTCTGATTTCTATCTCTTGATCTTTTTGTCTTCAAAGACTGTGTGCTTACTTGGATAAATCATGGACATCAAAGGGAATAGAAGTTTTCAGATTTCTGTATTACAGTAACTACAGAGTTTAGCATTCATCAAACAATCAGTGTTTAATATGAGAGTTTGTGCATTCAGTGGTTATTGATTTTTGTTATGGATTTTATGAAATATTAGATGCTCTAAAAATTGATTTCAGTAAACTCTGCTTCACACACACTTAATTCACAACTGTGCAATTTTTGAAAGGGTTTTAGTGATAAAGTTGGATAATTGATAAACACTGTTGAGTTGTGTTAAGTACTCTGAGGTAAAATCTCATTGAGATGATTTGACTATTTTGCAGTAATTGGGGTAGTTGACAACTGTTAATTAGTGTAATTGTCGTGATTATAGGAATGACAGCGGTAATTATTAAGTGATCCATTGGTTGTTTGACACGTGTCTCATGTTAATGTCCCACTCACACACTACTCTACAACAGTTGCGCGCTTTTACTAAATAAACGATTGAGTTTTAATTTTACTCAAATCGTCTTTAGTCTCTTACTCTATATCGATTCACATTCACCCACTCACAGTTACTTGCATACTCATTCACTTTCACACTTCTCATATACTCTCCTTCACATTTTGATAAACACTTACAGTGCATACACATCTTTTCTCTGAATATCTTCGTATCACTTTTTACTGATGGCAACTAAAGCGTTTGATGCAGCAGGGTTAGTTTTTCTCCCTAGTAACTATGCAGCACCGTTGGAGACTGTAAATGCTCCAGAGGCGTTTCATGTGTTCCAAAATTTCTTGAAAGACTCTGAAATAGGGAAGGCTCTAACAGCACCACTTACACTATCTGCTTCACAAATTGCTACTTTCTGGACAAACTCTGAATATGATGATGGAGGAGAGTCTGGCACTCCAACAATCATTTTCACTCATGATGAATCAGAGTATATTATTACTCCAACTACTGTTAGGGATGCTCTGGATTTTGAGACACACACTTCTTACAGTGTTGTTGGTCATGATCGTTTGAGGACAATGTTGGAGCAAATTGGATGTGCAGGAAACTTGAATAAGATAGGGTCTTTGAGACGACCAAGTTTGAGAAAGGAATGGAGTTTCTTTTTCGATTGCATTACAAGAGCGTTTGGAAAGAAGACAACAAACTGGGATGCACTTCCTCTTGATACTCTCCAAATTGGTCATGCTCTACTATATGGAGGTAACTTCGATTTTGGTAGACTAGTGCTAATGAATTTGGGAGAGCGTTTGTCTGAGTCTACTACTGTTTATTTTGCTCGTTTTTGTCAATTGCTATTTACTGCCTGTGTGCCTAACATTCCAATTGATGAAGCTGATGTTATTCAGCCTTTTCAAGTTGCTAAGAGAATGTTTTCTGATTTGACAAACAAAGATGTCACTAAACAGCAAATACCAGTTATGTTTATGCCTTTAGCTCTACAAAACTATGTAAACCTACCACAAGACCCTCAATCACCACAACAAATGCCTGAACCAATAGACACCATAAACTCTGATCCAACACCCACAACACCCACAACCACTGTACCTACTACATCTCATCAACCACAACCAGAAACCTTAAACTCTTCACCAATAAACTTTCCACCCTCAAACACTGAACCATTAAACACTGAAACCTTAAACACTGACACCTTACACTCTGAGCCAGCACCTACTGAACCAGCCAAAACCAAGCCAAAGAGAAAGAAACACACTGCCCAAAACACTAAACACTCAAAGGCTAAACAAACAATACCTGGAGCTGTTTATACAAGAAGGAAGAAACAGAAAGCAAACAGACCTTCACTTTCACCACCAAGAGAGAGCTCAAGTGAAGATGAAGAGGAGAATGTGGTGCCTCCAATCAAGAAAAGGAGATTAATTCTTTCTGATTCAGATGAAGAGAATGTTGTTGAAGTTCCAGAGGTGGTTTCACAGCAAACACCTACTGTTGAGGTTACAGTGAATGTTGCTATACCTGCAGAGGTTGAAATGCCTGCAGAGGATATTATCACTGACAAAGTTGAAATACCTGCAGAGGTTGAAATGCCTGCAGAGGATAATGTTAATGTTCAAATGCCTACAGAGGATAAAATGCCTGTAGAAGAGGATAACAGAGATGGCTTTTCACCAATGGATAATATTTTTGATTCATTTGAACCATTCTCTGATCCTATCTCACCTATTGTTCATACTGAAGCTCCTGGTGTAGCTGATAAGCTTGCAGTAAAAGTTCCTGAAGCTGAAGCCTCACACACAGAGCTGGTATCTTCTCCAATTTAAGACAAAGGTGATGAAGTTGATCAGGCAACAAAGATAATTTCTGAATCCATGCCTGTTGAAGCTACAAAGGCAAACTCTGTTGCAGAGCCTGTGCAACATGAGGAAACTGTTGAAAAGGTTGCAGAAGTTGTTGCAGAAACTATGGCTGACACTGCTCAGCACAGTGGTTCTTTAAAAGATACTCAAGTTAAAGATGCAAGTGCTGAAGATGATTCTGACAGTAGTGCAAACTCTGATTCCTTTGTGAGTGCACCAGCACAGACAGATAATAAGCATACACTTTTTGATCAGCCTTGTCCATCTCATGCAGTTGAAGTAGAGCATCTTGCTAAATCTGCTGAAAATTGGTATAAACAAGACTGCATTTTTCCAAAAGGAAGAGCATCTAAGTTTGTTAAGCAAACTGCAAAGCAAATTTCAAATCCAGAGATCTTATCCTGTTTAAAGGCAACTGTGGTGCAAGTCAAGACTCTGGAAGGCAATTTTACTGAAACAAAACAAGAGATTGCTTCTTTAAAGACTGAGATACAGTCAAGAGAATTGAAGATGGATAGAGAGTCTAAAATAAAAGCTGTTCAGCTGTCTAAAGTTCAAGACACTCTCTTTGCCAGGCTAGGAAAAGTTGAAGAAAATCAGACTGCTTTGTTTTCTAAGGTGGATTCCATTGCTAACTCTTTAGAACTCATTACATCAATACTTATACCTGATGATGTCAAAAAGGGGGAGAGAGTGGCTAAGTCTAAATGCAAAGTTTCTCAAACTCTGACTCAAAAGGATGATGCTGGAGATGGAGGGGCAAGTGATAAGAGCAAGGTCTTAAACTCTGAAAAGCAAACTCTGAGATCTGGCAAATCTTTTAAATCACAGTCTGTTGGAATAAACACTGAAACTCAAGGTACTTCAAAGACCAAGAGTTTGGAATTAATATCAAATCCAAAGACTGATGAGGAGTTAGCAGTTAAGCTTTTTATGGAAGAGAATGCAGAAGGAGTTACTTTAGAAGATGCTAAAGCTGAAGAGAAGAGTTTACAAGAAAAGCATCTGAAAGCTGCAAAGCCTGTTCTTAAAGGCATTCAAATCAAAGAACCTGTTGGTACAAATCAAAGAATGCAAGTATTCAGAAAACCAACAGATGCAGAAGCCAAGCAAAAGCTGAAAAGTATAGTTACAACCTCTGTTGATACACATGTTGTACAGAAGAATGAAAACACAACCTCTGTTGCTGCACAAGTTGTGACCACACCATTATTGTCTTCTCAGTTGAAATCAACATTTAAGAAGGGTGCTCCTCATGATTCAAGACTAGAAGCTACAATTCCAATGGATTTTACTGATGGTAGAGCTTTATCTGGTAAAGTTGGATACAACAAAGGAGGCATAGGCTCACACAGAGATAAAAGGCAATATGTTGGTCCTAGAGATCCTTCTTCACTGTCTGTTCCAGGTCGTGGTGTCACTCAAGAGAGTTTGGACAAACTGGAGTCAGTACAGCTTGTATATCAGAAGAGTCTAGAAAAGGATTTCTTGTTCTATTTCATGGCTGATGGAACAGTATTTAAAGTCTCTGAAAAGGATATCGAATTAAAATACTGGGAGGAACTTGAATATGTTTTGTATATTTTCAGAGTGAGAAATCAAAGAGCTCAGTCAGTTGCAAATGTGCTTAGACAAAGAATGATTCAAAACCTTGCAAGAAGGCAAATGAAATTCAACAGCAAGTATGTTCCTAAATACAGAGATTGGAATGGCAATCTGATTGAAATGGAGAAGGGAACTACAAAACTGAAGACTGATCTTGGAATCACTGTTCTAGATTTTAATGTGAAATCTGAGGAAGTGAAATACATAAGGCTGGGAAATGAAATGAGAAGAAACAAAATCTACGATCTTAGAGCTGCTATCTATCAAACTGATGAGAATGATCCTCAGTTGAGAGAAATCAAGGAAGCTATGCAGATAGAGCTTGAAAATGCTGAAAGAAGGTTGCTTATAGACTATCTCAGAACAATGCCTGATCTGCAAGAGATTAGAAATTAAAGTCTGTAAGAATTTTCTTATTTTCTGTAGAATTTGTTAAGTAATAGTTTAAACTCTGTTTGTATGTTAAACACTGTAAAACTTTGTATTTGTTTTGACATCATCATTTACTGTAAACTTGTACATTTTGATAATGGACAAGTTGGGGGAGATTGTTAGAAATGATTGATGAGAACAGTGTTTGAAAGCTAAAGTCAGAAAACAGAGTTTAGCTGGAAGCAGTCAGAGTTTAGTTAAACACTGACTGGAAGCGCAACAGAGGTTGGTAAACTCTGTAGCGGTATTGTCTGAAGAGTCAACAGTGTTTAAAGATTGATTCAAGATAAATATGGAAGCAATATCTTTGAAGATTGGAAAGCTGTCAAAGAGATTGAGTTGACTTGGAAGACTGAAGCAATCGTGATTGATATCAATTGTATAGCTTGATTTTAGGAGAATCAGTTACTGATTGTACGAAGATGTATGTTCTATAAATACAGTTAGGTTAACCCTAGAAGGGTAATCGAACATTGAGAAATTCATTGATTGTAACCTAAGCAGCTCTCTGTGATATTTACATCACTGAGAGAGGAATTGTTAATTCCAAACAGTTTTTAATTGTTAAACAGTGTGTTCTTGTTAAGTTACTAATACAGTATTTGATTGCTTATTGTGTATTCGACCTAACATATCAGTTATAGGGATCAGACTTTAGAGAATGAAAGAATCAAAGGTGAATGTTCTCAACTCAAAGAAAGAAATAAACTTGTTGAAGAACAACTTGAAAAAATGAATAAAATTCAGAAAGAGAGAGATGATGTTGTGTTAATAGAACAGGAGTTGCTAAGTAAGTATAAGCAACTAGAATCTGAATTGAACGATGCAAAGCACATTATTAAAACTTGGACACATTCTGGAAAAGACACTCAAGAGGTCTTTCAATCAGACACAGTAGGTCTAGGTTATTCTGAGGATGATGTGCTTAGGTTTCAGAATACAGTCAAGATAAGACCACCTCTTTCTTCTAAGAAATTTGGAACATTTGTTCATGGTACTGTTAAAACTGAACATGGAGCTGATGAAAGTGAGCCAGTAAAAACCTGTGTAAAACAGGTTAATATTGGTTCAATGACAGATAAACAACTCAAGCATAAGCTTAAAGAAATAAAATTTGTCAACAAACAGAGAATGCCTAGGAAAAACAGAAATGGAAAAGTAGGCATAACATCAGGAATTAAGCCAATGCTTGCTACATTTGCACCTAGAAAAACTTGTCATAATTGTGGTAGCACTAATCATCTTGCTAGTTTTTGCAGGAAGAACAAAGACATTAATTCTTTACCCTCCAAATCTGGAGTGAAAAAGGATAATATTAAGCCAAGACCACAAACTCTGTGCAAACATTGTGGAAGTAGTTGGCACTTAATTTATACTTGCAAGAATTATCATGCTATTTATCATAATTATTATGAACTGAAACCTAATTTGAAATGGGTCAAAGTTGATTCTGCAAGTACTAAGAATGAGAATGTTAGTTTAAACTCTGAAAATGACAAATCCGCTGCAAAAACTAACAGATTCAATAAAGCAAAAGGATCCAAGCAAGTCTGGATCCTTAAAACTAACAATCAGTGATTGTTTGTGATTGCAAGGCACCAGGGTAAGTACCCTAGTCGTGGACAGTGGATGTTCAGGACACATGACTGGAAATAAAGCCCTGCTATCAGAGTATGAGGAGAAGGCTGGCCCAAAAGTTTCCTATGGAGACGGCAACATAGGACATACTCTGGGATATGGCAATATTAATCTTAGAAGTGTCATCATCACAAATGTAGCTCTGGTTCCAGGACTCAAGCATGATCTGCTCTCTGTGAGTCAAATCTGTGACAGAGGATATCATGTAGATTTTCAGCCTGAATATTGTCAAGTCATCAGTAAATCTACAGGGAAAGTTGCTCTAGTTGGAAACAGACACAATAACATCTATGAAATAAAATTGTCAACAAACACTGATGGCAAAGCAGTGTGTCTGTCTACAAGGATGTCCAGTGAAGAGAGTTGGAAGTGGCATAAGAAACTCTCTCATTTGAATCTGAACAACATCAATGAGCTAATAAAGAATGATCTTGTAAGAGGACTACCAAAGTCTTTGTTGAATGCAGAAGGCCTGTGTGATTCTTGTCAAGAGGCCAAACAGAGAAAAGCCTCTTTCAAAAGCAAATCTGAGTCTTCAATTGTTGATCCTTATCATCTTTTACATGTTGATCTTTTTGGACCAGTGAATGTTATGTCTCTTGGAAAGAAGAAATATGGTCTAGTCATTGTTGATGAATACACCAGATACATATGGGTGTATTTTCTAGCAAAGAAGGATGAAACTGCATTAACACTGACAGAACATATAATGCTACTGGACAAAGGGTCAAAGAATCAAGTGAAGATTATCAGAAGTGACAATGGAACTGAATTCAGGAATTCAACAATGGAAGAATTTTGCAAGAACAAAGGAATTAAACAAGAGTTTTCTGCACCTGGCACTCCACAACAAAATGGTGTAGTTGAAAGGAAGAACAGAACTTTGATAGAAGCTGCCAGAACTATGCTTGATGAAGCAAAATTACCAACCTATTTCTGGGCAGAAGCTGTTCAAACAGCTTGTTTTACTCAAAATGCCACTCTGATAAATAAGCATGGAAAAACACCATATGAGATGGTGAGAGAAAAGAAGCCAAACTTGAAATAGTTTCATATTTTTGGGTGCAAATGCTTTGTACTGAAAACTCATCCTGAACAGTTGACCAAATTTGATTTGAAGGTAGATGAAGGAATTTTTGTTGGCTATCCACTGTCAACTAAAGCATTCAGAGTTTATAATCTGAGAACTAGAGTGATCATGGAGTCTATTCATGTGTCTTTTGATGACAAGAAAATAACTGGACTTGAAGATGTAAATGAACATGATCAACTGCACTTCGAAAATGAAGATTTAATCTCTGATGAACTAAACTCTGATGAGTCTGATCTGACAAACTCTGAACCTCTACTGGTAAATACTGAAGAGACCTTTCAGCCAGAAAAAAGAGAAGAACCAGTTGAGGGGGAGCTTGAAGAAACTCATCAAAGTGACAACTCAAATTTTGATAATGACTCAGCTGAAAATTCTGAATCAAACTCTGGTGACTCAAACTCTGAAAGTCCAAAGACTGACAGTTCACACTCTGAGCAGTCACATTCAGGGGGAGCCTCAGAGAATGAAGAAAGATATCAAGAAAATCAGGAGAACATGGATCAAGGGGGAGGATCCAACTTTGAAAAAAGTCAATTGCCTTCAGCTAGGAAATGGACCAAATCTCACACACCTGATCTAATCATTGGTGATCCAGATGCAAGAGTAAGGACAAGAAGTGCAACAACAAATGAATGTCTGTTTCATGCATTCTTGTCACAAAACGAACCAAAGAAAGTTGAAGAAGCTCTTAAAGATGCTGACTGGATAACAGCAATGCAAGAAGAGTTAAATGAATTTGAAAGAAATGAAGTGTGGACACTAGTACCAAGACCAAAGAACAGGTCTATTGTTGGTACTAAGTGGGTTTTTAGAAACAAAACTGATAGTGAAGGGGTTGTTACAAGAAACAAAGCAAGACTTGTGGCAAAAGGCTATTCACAGCAAGAGGGGATAGATTATTATGAGACTTTTGCACCAGTTGCTAGATTGGAGGCAATTAGGATGTTTCTTGCTTATGCTTCTCACAAGAAATTCAAGGTTTTTCAAATGGATGTGAAAAGTGCTTTTCTTAATGGAAAACTTGAAGAAGAAGTGTTTGTTGAACAACCACCTATTTTTGTAGATCCAAAATATCCTGACCATGTCTACAGGCTAGACAAGGCACTTTATGGACTTAAGCAGGCACCAAGAGCATGGTATGAAACCCTGGCTCAGTTTCTTTTAGAAAGTGGATTCAACAGAGGTACAATTGATAAAACTCTGTTTTATTTCAAATCTGGAAGTGACTTGCTTTTAGTTCATATATATGTTGATGATATTATTTTTGGATCTACTAATGATAAACTCTGTAAGAAGTTTGCCAAGCTCATGCAGTCCAGATATCAGATGAGTATGATGGCAGAGCTAAGTTACTTTCTAGGCTTACAGGTGAAGCAAACAGATGATGGAATCTTTATCAATCAAGCAAAATATACCAAAAATCTTCTCAAGAAATTTGGCATGCTTGACTGTTCATCTGCAACAACTCCCATGGCAACTGCAACAAAATTGGACAAGGATACAGGGTCATCAGTAGATATGACAAGTTACAGAGGAATGATTGGCTCTCTTCTCTATCTAACAGCAAGTAGACCTGATATCATGTATGCAACATGTCTGTGTGCAAGGTTTCAGGCAGATCCAAGGGAACCACATTTAACAGCTGTGAAGAGGATTTTCAAGTATCTCAAGGGCACTGTAACTTTAGGGCTGTGGTACCCAAGAGAATCAGATTTCAAGCTACATGGTTACTCTGATGTAGACTTTGCAGGTTGTAAGATTGACAGAAAAAGCACCAGTGGAAGTTGTCAATTTCTTGGTGACAGACTTGTTTCTTGGTACAGCAAGAAACAGAAATCAATATCCATATCTACAGCTGAAGCAGAGTATATTGCTGCTGGTAGCTGTTGTGCACAGATTCTATGGATGAAGAATCAATTACTGGATTATGGATTGAGGTATAGCAAAATACCTATTTTCTGTGATAACCAGAGTGCTATTGCAATGACAGGTAATCCAGTACAACACTCAATGACCAAGCACATCAGCATAAGGTATCACTTTATCAGAGAGCATGTAGAGGAAGGCAATATGGAGCTTCACTTTGTGCCTACAGATCAACAACTTGCAGATGTCTTCACCAAACCTTTGAGTGAAGCAGCATTTACAAGGCTGGTCAATGAACTAGGGATGGTCTCTGGTTTTGACTAAACATGTTGGTTAGACTCAAAATTTTCGTATAAAATGTGTTGCTCATATTTCTGTGAATTGTTAAGTGCTATGTGAACCTTGTTGTTTAAACTCTGTTATGCAGACTCTGTTCACATGTTTCTATTCTCACACTGTTAAACTCTGTAAGCATGTTTGTTGGTCATACACTGTTAATATGTTTGATAAACTCTGTGGATTCTGAGTTGATTTTTGTCTGAATGAAAACACCAATGAAGAAATATGTATGAAGCATGATTCTCAGTGAATAAATCAAGATTCTTTCTGAGTCACTGTGATCTAATCAGAAATTATGCAGTAAGTTAACACAGCATGATACTGTTTCATATTTAGAGCATCTCCTAGTTTATTTGGTCCTAAACTCTGAGTCTATGAATGTTGTGTGTATTGCCTCTCATGAATAATTCTGATATTGATGAACTCTAAACTCTGATTAGTAACACTCTGTTTCCAAGACATACATAGTTCTTGATGATTCCTTGTTTGTACTTGTGAAAATTTTAAAACTTGAGATGTGTCATTGTTTAGTTTAGTGAGAAATAATACATGTCTGCACCCTGTGAGATTTTGAGCCAAATAAGTGATTGATACATTTTATATCAATCAGATTTTATTGATGTGTGATGTTCATCAGTGAGTATGTTGCTCTAGAAATTGTATCAAACCATTTTGAGACTACATGATATGTGTGTGCATGAAAATGATAAAGGCACTAGGATTTACCATCTTTCTTCAAACACTGTTCATAAACACTGTTCATAAATACCACCCTTAGTAAACCCCTTTGAGCCTAATTAACTGCTCATTTTTCTTAAACTCTGAAGTATTAAGAGCAGTTATATTCTTTTGAAAAAAAATCAAATGCAAGCAGGTGAGTGTTTCTCAAGAAAAGAAAAGTTTACTCAGTATATATATTTAAAAAAAAGGGTATATATACTGATCATCTTGTACAAATATGTACTAACAGTGTGACTGAACACTTTAGTCTGTTAAATTGGTCAGTTCGACATTCACTCATGTTAAAAACATCTCTTTTCACCTGTTTGATCTTACTACATTACAACCCTGAATAAAGTCCTTTTGATTTGTGCATATATGTAATCGAAGTAGTGTAGATCTGGTGGAAATTCAAGCCTATGGAAGTATCTGCTTTTATTGATTGAATTTGAGAGAAAACACTTCACCTAAACACTTGTGTGCTTTGAGAGTTTGTGAGGAAATCCTTGACATGTAACTCACTGAATGATGCTTTGATGTCTATCTCCTGATCTTTTTGTCTACAATGACTGTGTGCTTACTTGGATAATCATGAACAGCAATGGGAATAGGGTTATTCAGATTTCTGTATTTAAGGAACTACAGAGTTTAGCATTCATCACATACTCCGTGTTTAATATGAGAGTTTGTGCAATCAGTGTTTATTGGTTTGATTTATGGATTTTATGAAATATTAGATGCTGTAAAAATTGATTTGGTAATCTCTGCTACTCACACACAAAATAATCACGACTGTGCATTTTTGAAAGGGTTTTAGTGATAAAGTTTGAAAATTTGACAAACACTGATGGATTGTGTTCCGTACTCTAAGGTAAATTTTCATTAAGATAATTCGAAAATTTTGGAGTAAATAGAGTGGTTGACAACTGTTAATGAGTGTATTTTGTGGTAAAGTGTCTTGATAATAGGAAAGACAGCAGTAATAATGGCTTTTACTGCGCGTGATTAAGTGAATCGCTGCATGTTTGACACGTGTCCCACTTTCACCCACTCACTCATCATTATGTACCACTTTCACACTATTCTAGGAACAGTTGCGTGTTTTCAATGTAAAAACGTTTGAGTTTAATTTTTAATTACTACTCAAATCACTTTTTGTTACAATCACTTGTCATCCACTCATATTCACTTTACCAAAAACACAGCCCTCCTTTGTCTTTCACTTTGACATTTTCACAAACACCTTTCTTACATATCACTTTCACAGTCGATTCTTGCTTATTTCTTGATCTAATGGCAACAAAACCTTTTACTTTGTTTGGTCTTCGTTTTGTGCCTAACAATTTTGCAGCTCTACTTGAGAACGATCGTGCTCCTGAAGCGTTTCACCTAATGCAAAATTTTCTTCGCGACTCTGAAATTGGGCAGGCACTGATTGAACCTACTGTTCTATCTGCTTCTCAGATAGTCAATTTCTGGCAAAACTCAAGGTATATAGATGGAGGAGAGACTGGAACTCCATCTATTATCTTCACTCATGACGAACAAGAGTTTGTGATAACTCCACAAACTGTTCGAGAGACCTTGGACTTTGACACACACACATCGTATGCTGTTGTCTCTGAGCAAAATCTGAGAGAAATGTTAACAGAGATTGGGTACATGGAATCTCTTGCAAAGCTGGGTAGTGTGAGAAGGCCGCATCTTAGAAAGGAATGGAACTTTTTCTTTGACTGTATCACCAGGACATTCCAGAAGAAAGTTACCAACTGGGATGCCATTCCAATGGATAGTCTGCAAATTGGGTATTCTCTACTCTATGGCAGTAATTTTGATTATGGTCGTTATGTGTTAATGAACTTAGGTGATAAGTTGTCAGAGTCTACTACAGTTTATTTTGCTAGATTTTGTCAACTTTTGTTCACTGCCTGTGTACCTGGGTTAGAAGTTGATGCAGCTGATATGATTCAACCCTTTAGAGTCAATAAGAGAATATTCTTTGATACGACTAATAAAGATGTTGGTAAAGACATACCTGCTTTTGTCTTGCCACTTGCCTTGCAGAACTTCCTCCACCAACCACAAGATCCCCAATCACCACAACATGAACCACATTAAACACAACACCCAGAAACACAAAATATGCCTGAACCTTTAGCCACTGACCATACTGAAACCATATCCTCTCATCCTGTACCATCATCTGAGCCAACACCAACAATATCACCACAAACACAACCTGAACCACTAAACCCTGAGTCAACAAATCCTGTCACTACTACTCACCCTCAACCAACATCTAAACCAAAAAGGAAGAAGCATACTGCCCTCAACACCAAACATTCCAAGGCTAAACAGACATCTCCTAGAGCTGTTTATTCCAGAAGATTCATTAAAAGGGCAAATAGGCCTTCAACACCATCAGTTGAAGAAAATTCTAGTGCAGAAGAAGATATGATTGAAGTGCCTCAAGCAAAGAGGAGAAGGTTGATTCTTACTGATTCTGATGATGAGCATGTTGTTGAGACTCAAGAGAAAATTTCTCATGATATTCCTACTGGTGAGAAAGAGGTTATCATAGAACCTTCTATAGAAGAGTAAGGTTTCAAAATTGCTGAACCAGAACTTGATAAGGTTCAAACTACTGAAGATGTTAGAGATGCATTGCCAACAATGGAAGAGTTTGATGAAACTCCTTTTTCTTTTGATAATGAAGCATCTACTCCAATACCCGTGGAGGTTACACACTCTGTTGATACTGGTGTTGCAGATGGGCCTACTGTTGTTCTAGAGGACACTGAGGTTGCATCCCATACAGAATTAAACTATGATGCACATCATGTTTCTGATCATGGTGAGGAGATTGATCAACCAGAGAAAGTTATTTCTTCTGAGCATATTCAAGAGGATAGAGGAAAACAGGTTGTTCAAGAACCAGTTGCTGCTCAAGATGAGGAAATTGCTTCAGTTGCACCTACTAATGGTTCTGTCAGTGATTCTTCTGAAGAAAGGAGTACAGAAGCTCATAAAAATCAATTTCAATCTGATGGGCAGAAAACAAAGGAAAAACCAGATTTTGCAGGTCCTTCTACTAATGAGATTGATGATAATTATTTGACTCAACAAACTGCAGATTGGTACAAGTCCGAGTGTATTTTTCCTCCTGGCAGGGCATCTATGTTTCTCAAGGCAAATTCTTCAAAGATTTCAAATCCTGATATTTTCACTTGTCTGCAAGGAACAGTGATTCAGATCAAGTCCTTGAATCATAGATTTGATGATAATCAGAAGGCCATTGTTGATCTTCGAACAGAGGTTGCTACTCATGAGGAGAAATCTCAACGAGCTAATTCTAAGCTTTTTCAACAATTCTCCAAAGCTCAAGAGAATCTCAATGACAGATTGAGCAAAGTTGAACAGAATCAGCTTTTGCTGACTGAGAAGGTTGATTCTATTGCAAACTCTTTTGAGTTAATCACCTCAATTCTGATTCCAGATGGTGATGATGTCAAAAAGGGGGAGAGACTTGCTAAAACTAAGTGTAAGCAAACTCAAACTCTGTTAAAGAAGGATCATCTAGATGATGAAGGTACAAATGCTGATAAGGGATTAAAAAGTGCAAATCCAAAACATGGACATGGAAGGTCTACAAGGTCAAAGCCAAATTTGGTGACAGATACAAATATTCAGAGTACCTCTACTTCAAAGCAAAAGGATTTGTCATTCACTGACAATCCACAAACAGATGAAGAATTGGCTGCTAAACTCTTTCGTGAAGAAAATGCTGAGGCTACACTTGAGGACATACAAGCTGAAGAGAAGCTGTTGCAAAAAGAGCATTTAAAAGCACTTAGGTCCAAGAAAGGGAAGAAGACTGTCAGAGCTTCAAAGCCTGCAATGAAAGGGATTAAAATAAAAGAGAAATTAACTGGTATTCAAGAAGAAGAAGAAGAAGAAGAAGAAGGAAAGTTGATAAGAAAGTCTTCTCTTGATGCCAAGTTGAAGTTAAAAGGGGTAATGGGTGAAGAGAGCAAAGGCAAAATGATAGTTACAACCTCTGTTGCTACACAAGTTGTACAGACTCAAAGTAAACCTTTACCTGGGTTTTCTAGGCCAAAGATTCCAGTTCAAGAACAAACAGGAGTGACTGGTGGTTATCAACACAATGTTGCTTGCTCAGGAAAGCCACCAGGCAGGAATACTTCTGGCTTAGGTTCAAGAAGAGATTTGAGAGTTAGTAATAGTCCAAGAGATCCCTCTGCACTTGTCTCTCTTGGTTCTGGTATTACTCAAGAAAATCTAGACAAGTTGGAATCTGTTTAACTAGTTCATTAAAGGAGCTTAAATATTCACTTTCTGTTATACTTTATGACAGATGGATCAGTGTATAGAGTGAATGAAGAAGCAATCAAGTTAAAGTTATTTGAAGAACTTCAGTATGTTCTGCATATATTCAGAGTCAGAAATCGTCAAACACAGCTTATTGCTAATTCTATAAGGGGATATATCCAGAGAGCTAAAGTCGTTACAGGTTCAAAGTCTTCTGAAGAGTATGTTCCTAAGTACAGAGATTGGAATGGAAATCTTGTAGAAATGAAGAAAGGAACTGCTAAATTAAAGACTGATCTGGGGATTACAATTCTTGATTTTAATTCTCAATCAGAGGAAGTCAAATTCATCAGACTGGGTAATCAGATGAGGAGAAATACAATCTATGATCTAAGAGCTGCTATCTTTCAAACTGATGAGAATGATCCAGATTTAAGAGAGATCAGGGAAGCTATGCAGATTGAACTTGAAAATGCTGAGAGAAGATTGTTGATTGACTATCTCAGAACAACTCCAGATCTTGAGGAAGTTAGGTAGACAAAATTTGTAGGTAATTTGAATTTTCTGTAGATTTTGTTAAGTCAAGATTAAACTCTGATTATATGTTAAACACTGTGTTTTTATTTGATTGTTTTGACATCATCAATTACTATGAACTTGTACATTTTTCTAATGAACAAGTTGGGGGAGATTGTTAGATATAATTGATGTGATTTAATATCAGTGTTTAAGTGTTACAGGTAAAAAGAGTTTAACTTGTTATTGAAAGCAGTCGTAGCAATTTTATAGATGGGGTATTTCTCTAAATACCGAGGCGGATAAACAAACGTATGTAATATGATCTAAACTCTAAATGAATATATATGTCGATTTATATTAAATATTAAGTAATTTGTAGATTGTATAAAAAAAGACTCATAAAAATTAATCATGTGCCAGGAACCAGATTTGAACTGGTGAGAGTTTGAGTATATGCTGATAGTTGGAAGCGCAAACGCTGATAGAGGAAAGCGTAAACACTGCTAGCTGAACACATGGAAGCGCAAACACTGCTGGCTAGGAGAGCAACAGAGTTTGCTAAAGTCTGTCTACTGGAAGCGTCTACAAGTCAACAGAGTTTGAAGATTAATTCAAGATTAATATGGAAGCAATATCTTTGAAGATTGGATAGCTGTCAAAGAGATTGAGTTGACTTAGAAGACGTGTAGCAATCGTAATTGATATCAATTGTATAGCTTAATTTTAGGAGAATCAATTAACGATAGTACGTAGCTGTATATCTTATAAATACAGTTAGGTTAACCCTAGAAGGGTATCCATCGTGAACGAATATCATTCATTGTAACCTAAGCAGCTCTCTGTGATATTTTACATCACTGAGAGAGGAATTATTAATTCCAAACAGTTTTAAGTACTAAAACGTGTGTTCTTATTATTTACTCATACAATACTTGATTATATATATATTGTGTATTCGACCTAACAAAGAATATCCGCTACTGCGCAAACATCCTCTCCATTCTCGGCTGAGGTCAGGGAGGCGCAGCTTCCTACTGGATATAGATCTATGACGAATGATCTTCACTTTCATGGGAATGCAGACCCCGTGGAATTTTTGGGACGCTTTGATATTGAGATGGATGTATATCAGGTAGCAGAACTAGCTAGATGTCGGTTGTTGGCAGCAACTTTCAGGGAAGGTGCTCAACAATGGTTTCAGAAACTTGGGCAAGGAGTAATTACATCTTGGCAGGTGATGAGGAATTTGTTTTTGACTAAGTTCCAGGCTACAGTAAAATATGCCCCTCCAGTCACGACCTTGGCTAATATTAAGCAAAGGGAAGGGGAGAGTTTCCAATCTTACTTCAAGAGATTTAATTCGGAGTCTACTCTGGTTAGGGGAGCAACTGATGAAACGCTCAAGAGTTTTCTAATAGTCGGGTTGTCAGTAGGAACTGATTTCTGGAAACACCTTCAAGGACGGGATCCGCCTACATTGGCCGATGTGTTTGCACAAGCTGAGTCTTTCAAGATTGTGGAACAATCTTTGGTAGATAATCGAAAGACTGACAGTCAGAGCAGCTCTAAGGGGAAGGCCGGTAAGAGGAAAGATAGGTCTCCTAGTCCTAATCGCCGTATAGCAACTGGTGCAAATCGGGTGAATTTAGCCGAAGCTGGAAGAAATTGGGATCCTCCCGATACATACACTTACGATCAGAGGCCAGGTAACTGTTGTGGAATAAAAACTAGGTTACGAATCCGTATTTAATGCTAGGGTTCGGGAGCTTCGTGCTTTAATGGTTGTTTCCGTGTTCGAGACTAATCGGTCCTCACAGAGTGCCTACTTATCTCTTATTGAGAATCAAGCCAAAACGTAGTTCTGAGAATGAGGGGTCAGACCCTTTATATAGACTGAGAAGCCCTAGAATCGTAGTAGATTTAGGTGACTTGGTGGGCAAGTCACCGCCTTGATGAAGGTTCTAGACCCCTTCCTTGTAGGAATCAGTTTCCATGTTGAAATATGTATCATGGAGGCTAAGTCAGGCAAGAGTTATATCCTTGTTTGACTCTTATTTGCTGAGCTGTTTATTACCCATAATATTAATTACGAAATTAATATTATAAATAGGGTTTGGGCCCATCTGGTGGGCCCCACGTTTGGACCATTCTAGGTCTAATTAATGCCACATTAAATGTGTCTTTAGGGCTTACTTTTAGCCCATATCATTTGCCCCCCAGCTTCTAGGAAAACTGATCAAGTTTTCCTTGAAGTTATAACGGCCTTATTCGAGACTTGGGTCAGGGTTCATTGCTCTTAAGTGAGTATTTTCAACAATATCATCTTAACGTAAAGCGTGGAGCGACCGACGCATTTACGACGATGTTGAATGACACTAAACGGTGTTAAACGACACTACACAGCGCTAATCAGCCTTAAACAACGTTTAAACAATGTTAAACGATGTTAAACGGCATAAAACGGCACTAATCAGCGCTAAACGGTGCTAATCGGCACTAATCTGTGCTTAAACGGCACTAATCTATGCTAATCGGCACTAATATGTACTTAAACGACACTAATTTGTGCTAATCGGCACTAATCTGTGCTTATACGGCACTAATCTGTGCTAATCGGCACTAATCTGTGCTTAAACGGCACTAATCTGTGCTAATCGGCAATAATATGTGCTTAAACGAAACTAATCTGTGCTAATCGGCACTAATCTGTGCTAACATGCACTAAACAGTGCTTAAACAGCACTAAACGGTGCTAATCGGCACTAATCTGTGCTTAAACGGCACTAATCTGTGCTAATCGGCACTAATCTGTGCTTAAACGACACTAATCTGTGCTAATTGGCACTAATCTGTGCTAACAGGCACTAAACAATGCTTAAACAACACTAAACGGTGCTAATCGGCACTAATCTGTGCTTAAATGGCACTAATCTGTGCTAATCGACACTAATATGTGCTTAAACGACACTAATCTGTGCTAATCGGCACTAATCTGTGCTAACAAGCACTAAACAGTGCTTAAACAACACTAAACGGTGCTAATCGGCACTAATCTGTGCTTAAACGGCACTAATCTGTGCTAATCGGCACTAATCTGTGCTTAAACGACACTAATCTGTGCTAATCGACACTAATCTGTGCTAACAGTGCTTAAACAGCACTAAACGGTGCTAATCGGCACTAATCTGTGCTTAAACGGCACTAATCTGTGCTAATCGGCACTAATCTGTGCTTATCAGCGCCTTGGGGCTCTTTGGGCAGCTACTCAGCTTACAGCTGCTCGACTGCGGGCTACCTAGGTAGCTACACGGATGGCAGCTGCTCGACTGATAGCTGCTCGGCTGAAGGCTCCCTTGGCAGCTGGTCGGCTGACAGCTGCTCCTTGAGGTACCTGGTCGGCTGACAGCTGCTCGGCTGAAGCGCCCTTGAGGTACCTGGTCGGCTGACAACTGCTCGGCTGAAGCTCCCTTGAGCTACCTGGTCGGCTAACAGCTGTTCGGCTGAAGCTCCCTTGAGCTACCAGGTCGGCTGATAGCTGCTCGGCTGAAGCTCCCTTGAGGTACCTGGTCAGCTGACAGTTGCTCGGCTGAAGCTCCCTTGAGCTACCTGGTCGGCTGACAGCTGCTCGGCTGAAGCTCCCTTGAGGTACCTGATCGGCTGATAGCTGTTCGGCTGAAGCTCCCTTGAGCTATCAGGTCGGCTGACAGCTGCTCGGCTGAAGCTCCCTTGAGCTACCCGGTCGGCTGACAGCTACTCGGCTGAAGCTCCCTTGAGCTACCGGGTCGGCTAACAGCTGCTCGGCTGAAGCTCCCTTGAGCTACCCGATCGGCTGACAGCTGCTCGGCTGAAGCTCCCTTGAGCTACCGGGTCGGCTGACAGCTGCTCGGCTGAAGCTCCCTTGAGCTACCCGGTCGGCTGACAGCTGCTCGGCTGAAGCTCCCTTGAGCTACCTGGTCGGCTGACAGCTACTCGGCTGAAGCTCCCTTGAGCTACCCGGTCGGCTGACAGCTGCTCCTGGTCGGCCAATCCCCCTCAATGGCACCTGGTCGGCTGACAAGAGGTCCTGGTTGCCTGCCAGGTGCTCCATGTTGACTCCAACGGTACTAACCAATGCTTAAACGATGTTCAATCTATGTTAAACGACGTAAAATGGTGTAAAACGGCACTAAACAGTGCTAATTGACGCTAATCGGCGCTAATCAGCCTTAAACGACGTTCAAGCGATGTTCAAACGACGCTAAACGGCCTCATCCCAGTACTGAAAATCACCCGAGATTTGCTGAAAAATTCGAGTTCTAGGACCACAAACTATCCGAGGTTCGCTGAAAAAGTCGGGTTCTGGGACCACAAACTACCCGTGATCAACAGGTAGCTCGTGGTCGGCTAGCCCGTGATCGGCCGAAGGCCTCCCGAACACGGTGGTCGGCCAGCTCGTGGTCTTCTGACTCGTGGTCGGCCGGGTCGTGGTCCTCCAACTCGTGGTTGGCTGCGGCCCTCCGGGTGTCGTGGTCGGCCACTTCGTGGTTGGCTAAAAAACCCGGACCTAAACCCATTCGTGGTTTTAAAAGAAATCATGGTCTCGGATCTAAAGTCATCCGTGGTCCTAGAAACCATGGATCTAGAATCTAAAATCATCTGTGGTCTTAAGGATCAAGAATCTTGATCTTGATCTCAAGTCATCAGTTTGGTCATTCGTGACTTCGTTATCTTAAGCATCAAGAATCTTGATCTTGATCTCAAATCATCCGTGATCTCAAGGAGAATCATGGATCTAGGATTTAAAATTATCCGTGATCTTAAGGATCAAGAATCTTGATCTTGATCTCAAGTCATCAGTTTGGTCATTCGTGACTTCGTTATCTTAAGGATCAAGAACCTTGATCTTAATCTCAAATCACTATTTTGGTCATTCGTGACTTCGTTATCTTAAGGATCAAGAATCTTGATCTTAAATCATCCGTGATCTCAAGGAGAATCATGGATCTAGGATCTAAAATTATCCGTGATCCTAAAAAATCATGGACTTGGGATAAAAAATCATCTGTGGTCGGCTGACGTCCTCCTCGGAGCGTGGTCGGGCAATTGGTGGTCGGTTGGGGCCTGTGGGTCTCCATGACTGTAGAAAACTCATAGATCTTCGCGTGGACGGTAAGATCGTCCAAATCTGATACCCGGAGCTCAAGATATGGCCCAAACAGCATCAACAGTCCTTGTAGGAGTAAAAATCAGTCTTGGTCGGCTGACGCCCTCCTCGAACCTTGGTCGGCCAATGGTGGTCGGCTAGTGGTCTCCAAGACTATAGAAAACTCAGAGATCTTCGCGTGGACTGTAAGATCGTCCAAATCTGATACCTGGAGCTCAAGATATGGCCCAAACAGCATCAACGGTCCGTGTAGGACTGAAAATCAGTCTTGGTCGGCTGACGCCCTCCTCGGAGCTTGGTCGGCCAATGGTGGTCGGCTAGTGGTCCCTAAGACTATAGAAAACTCAAAGATCTTCGCGTGGACTGTAAGATCATCCAAATCTGATACCCGGAGCTCAAGATATGGCCCAAACAGCGTCAACAGTCCGTGTAGGACTGAAAATCAGTCTTTGTCGGCTGTCGCCCTTCATATGCACCTGGTCGGCTCCAAGTGCTCCTTGGTGGCTGACAGGTGCGCCTTGGTGGCTGACAGGTGTGCCTTGATGGCTGACAGGTGCGCCTTGGTGGATGCCATGTGCTCCTTAACCAAAACAGCACTAAACGGCGCTAATCGACGCTAAACGGCGCTAAGTTCAAGAACCAAAACCATCAACCGGGCCAACTAACTGACGGGAGACGTCAGGGGGTCGGCCAGACCCTTTCATATGAGGCTGGTCGGCCGAAGGAGGTTCTAGGTGGCTGCCAGGAGGTCCTGGTCGGCCAGACCCCTTCATTGGAGGCTGGTCGGCTGCAGGAGGTCCTCGGTGGCTGCCAGGTGCTCCTAGTCCTTCCTTGTACACCTTATCGTGCCTCTTCGGAGCTCTTTCGTGATGTTTGAATTCTCGTTCTCGACCCTGAATCTCGAACTTGATTGTTGGTAGTTGAACTTCAACTTTCATTAACCTTGAAACAAGGTCTTCTTTATCAACCATGTTCATCAACATTGAATCATGTTCATCAACATTGAATCATGTTCTTCATACTTGGTCATCGACTATCAACCCTTCTCTATTTTGAATCATGTGCTTCATGCTTGAAGTATTCTTGAATCTCTTGATAATCGAACGTATATGAACGTCGACATTTGGACCTCAACATCAATAATCGATCGTTGAATGTCATTATTTAAAGTCGATGACCAAACATACATCCTTCACTTCAAATTGGCTTTCATAACATCAGTGACCTTCTGGGCCTTAACTCCCTTGTTGAATCCTTGGTTTTGAACCTTGAGTTTATTCATGGTTGTTGGTTATCATCAACCCTTCTCTCATTCTAAGATGTAAAAATGATGAAGTCCCTTAGTTCTTGCCCCCCTTACTACATATGGTGGAGGTCTTGCTTCTCGGTTGATCGTTCAAGAAGTTCCCTTACCACTCGGCACTTGACTTCAAGTTTGGTGTGCCTTGGCTGGTTGTCAACCCTTTATCTTGATTCTAGATTTCCAACCTTCTTATTATGCTCAAAGGACCTTAATTTGGTTTGAACTCAATTGACGACGTTTGATTCAAATCCTTAAACTCAAACGATAAACTTAATTGGAGGCAGATAGCCTTTTTGGCCATCAAGGCTAAGATTTTGTGTCGGGATTTGAGATTCAAGATTTTAAGTATGGAACGACAAATGACCTCTTATCTCAACACTCTCACTAATAGTTTCTGTGCTTTCAAGGCATTATCAGGGAGTCAACCATTCTTAAGATGAGCTTTGAGAGGGTCTATCCTTTAGCTTACATCAACTGGTGCTACCAATTTCGAATAGGACCTGGAAGTAAAAACTCTCCGCATAATTTTCTATCTCATAAGAGGCGAACTTAAATAGGGCATCAGCATTAATGTTCTCATTTCTTGGAATGTGCTCCTCATAGCGCTCATCATATTGAGTCATAACAGCCTTCACAACTCTCAAATACTTTGTCATAGTTTCATCCTTAGCTTCGAATTCACCATTCACTTGCGAGACTACCAGTCTTAAATCTCCAAAAACTTTGAGGTTCTTGACCCTCAGTATTCTGGCCAAGCCCAATCCGGCTATCGAGGCTTCATATTCAACTTCATTGTTGGTAGTAGGAAAATCTAACTTCAAAGCATACTCAACTGTGAACCCATTGGGGATTTGCAAAACCAAACCCGCACCACTACATTTTGTTTTTGATGCTCCATCAAAATAGATCACCCAATATTCCTTCTGATCAGGTACAAGCTCTTCATCCTTATCCTCACTTCTAGGGGTGGTTACTATCTCCTGCCCCCCGACTTCTTGGTTGCGAATAGTATATTCAACCACGAAGTCAGCCAATGCTCGAGCCTTCATGGCTGTCCGAGGTTTATGTGTGATGTCAAATTTTCCAAGTTCGATCGTCCACTTGGCTAGTCTTCCACTGGCCTTCGAGCTGTGCAAAATATTTCTCAACTGCTGGTCCGTCAGGACTTCAATTTTGTGCACCTGGAAGTACGGTCGTAGCTTCCTCGAGGCCGTTATTAATGCCAATGCAAACTTCTCTATGGTCGAGTAATTCAACTCAGCCCCATGCAAAACCTTACTCACATAATAGATAGGTTTCTGAATCTTTTTCTCTTCTCGAACATGGACAACACTCAATGCTTGTTCAGATACTGCCAGGTATAGGTAAAGAGTCTTCCCAGGACTTGGTTTGGCCAACAACGGGGCTTCAGCCATGTACTTTTTCAGCTGTTCGAAGGCATCTTGGCTCTCCGTAGTCCACTCAAAATTTTTCACTTTCTTTAAGGCCTGAAAGAAAAGCAAACACTTGACACCAGACTTGGAGATGAATCTCCCTAGGGCCGCAACTCGGCCAGTTAGCTTCTTTACATCCCGTATGCAGCGGGGTGGTTCCATGTCCAAGATCGCTTTGATCTTATCAGGGTTGGCCTCTATGCCTCTCTTCGAAACCATCAATCCCAAAAATTTACCTGATCCAATGCCAAAAGCACACTTGGCTGGATTTAGCATCATCTTGTGGTGCCTCAGCACTTCCAATGCCTCTCTGAGGTGCTTAATGTGATCTGCCTTGAGTAGGCTCTTGACTAACATGTTATCAACATAGACCTCCATGGTTTTTCTAATCAGATGGGCGAATATCTTATTCACCAGTCGTTGGTAAGTAGCTCCTGCATTCTTTAGACCAAAAGCCATAACAAGATAGCAGAAAACACCAAAGTCAGTTATGAAAGATACCTTAGGGATGTCCTCCTTGTGCATCTTAATCTGATTGTAGCCGCTGAAACCATCCATGAAGCTCAACATCTCATGTCCAGCTGTGGCATCTATCAACATATCAATCCTTGGCAGAGGAAAACAATCCTTAGGACATGCATCATTTAAGTCAGTGAAGTCTATACACATCCTCCACTTCTCATTTGCCTTCTTGACCATCTCAGGGTTAGCCAACCATCCAGGGAACTGAATTTCTTCAATAAAACCAGCTTCCAAGAGCTCGTCAACTTCTTGCTTAATGGCCTCTTGCCTTTCAGGAGCAAAGTTCCTCTTCTTCTGCTTTATTGTCTTTCATTCAGGATTGACATTCAATTTGTGAGTTATGAGTTGGGGATCAATCCCTGGCATCAGCCATTGTCCAAGCAAACACATCACTATTCTCTTGTAAGAATGCTATCAACTTGCCCTTCAGGGGTTCTTTCAAAGATGCTCCCATATAAGTAACTTCTCAGCTCGCTTGGCCGTCATGGCTTCAATGTTTGTCTTGGTCTTGGGTGTTGAATGTCGATGTTCGAAGGTTGAATGCCAAAGTTTGAAATCAAGGGTTTTCAATCTCAAGGGTGTTTTAAATCACCGAAATATCTATCAGAGCTGCCGGTCCAAGGCCAGGGGGTTTCTGGTTAGCCCCACGAGGTCTTGAACCTTCCCTAGGAGGTTTTCAAAATTACATATTAGTTTTCAAGTCAACACGAAGTTTCAACCTTTGGATCTTGATTGGAGGTTCATGACCCCCTCAAGTTTGGCCTTCATAACTAACTGTTGATGAGTGGATTTCGTAACAACTTTTGAGAGATTTATGGTGAGTTGTAAAGGCTAACGATCAACTAATCTATGGAGAATGGAGGTTTTTTGTAGGGGTTGAACTGAGCTTGAGAGCGTTTACAAGAATCTCGCGAGTTCCCTTGAGGCTTGTGTCGTGTATTCTCAAGAATCTCGTAGGTGTATTGCGAGGCTTGTAGCCGTGTTAGCAAGAATCTCATAGGTGTCTCGCAAGACTTGTAAAACATGTTCTCAAGGTGCCTACGTACCCTTGTATATATAGGGATCAAGTTCACGTAGTTCTTTTTAGACTAGAAGTCTGGTTAGGTGGCAATAAACTAGGTTCCTAATTCGTGGGGAACTCCTTTTCTCCATATTTCAGCCACAAATAGGCGACCTAAGTCGAATAGAACTCGAGTTCTAGTCCGACTAGGAGTATGTTTACAAGTTCTCATCCTATTAGATGTATTCAAGGATCATCTGCGCCCAAGGAATACAATCCAATAAGGAGTTGGCGTTCATGACTTGCTCCTAAAGAATAGGAGGCTTAATCATACTATAAATCTGCTGGCATAAATCTGTTTTCGTACAGGAAGCTGTCTCTCAGGAACCTGTCTGCAGGAACCTGTTTCTCGGGAAGCTGTCTGCAGGAAGCTGTCTCTCGGGAAGCTGTCTCTCGGGAACCTGAACCTGTCCAGATCCATTTCACATGCTATTTAGCCCCATTTAACTTAAGGGACCTCAATCATAACCCATATTACTCATACGGATTGGATCCTTAAGCCTAATGGGCCTAAATCTAGCCCATGGAGATTTTGGGCACAACAAGTACCCCCCGGTTCCTCGAAGTCATAGGATGCGAGAGGAACCTAACACTACGCCATAAGTGAGCATACGCAACCCTTTTTACAAAGCGTTGCACAGAAAGCGTTTCGTTAGATAGAAGTTTTGGGTCTTTTGCAACTGAGCTGAATTGGTGTTGCGTTAGATATAGATTAGCGTTGCGTATTACCCACAGTGTTTCATATTATGCAACACTAACTGATGGCGTTGCGTTAGATAATTTTTTATTTTTATAAATGGTGACGTGGCAGGAGTGGGACCCACATGTGCTGACGTGGCATTTGTTGATGTGGCACATGTGGGACCCACATTTGCTGACGTGGCAGAAGTGGGGCCCACCTTTGCTAACGTGGCATTTGCTGACGTGGCAAAAAACGTTGCATTAGATACCAATAGTGTTGCGTTTTCTCTTTGAAGTGTTGCATTAGATATATTCATATTTTTTAAAAAAAAATATGACGTGGCAGATGTGGGCCCCACAACTGCTGACGTGGCAGTGTGGGACCCACAAGGATGACGTGGCAGGAGGCCCATCATGCTGACGTGGCAATTGTGGGACCCACAATTGCTGACGTGGCAGAAGTAGGGCCCACCTTCACTGACATGGCATTTGCTGACGTGGCAGAAAGCGTTGCATTAGATACTTGTAGTGTTGCATTTGCTGTTTGAAGTGTTGCATTAGATAAATTTATATTTTTTTAAAAAAAATATGACGTGGCAGATGTGGGACCCACCACTGCTGACGTGGCAGTGTGGGACCCACAAGGGTGACGTGTAATATCATTATATTAGATATATATTGAAAAAATATTAAAAATATTTTTTAAAAAATAGAAACAATAATCCGTAACAAAGCACTAGTTACGAGTCATATTGCAAATAGTAGTGATCTACTAAGATCTCCAATCAAATTAATTTTTTATTTTCTGAAACTTGGGGAATATCATTATATTAGATATATATTGTCATCCGTACGGTTGGATCATTCAAAAATATTTTTTAAAAAATAGAAACAATAATCCGTAACAAAGCACTAGTTACGAGTCCTATTGAAAATAGTAGTGATCTACTAAGATCTCCAATCAAATTAATTTTTTATTTTCTGAAACTTGGGGAATATCATTATATTAAATATATGTATTTTAATATTTTTCTCGAATCTTTTATTCATCGTGAATGTACAACTTTTTTTTTTTCATTTTTTTCAATATAAAGAAATAAAATACAAAAGTTAAAAATTGTGATTGAAACTAAAAAAATACCAGAGTTCAAATTTTCTATCAACCAAGAACCAACTTATAATTTTGTTTCTAATAACCCTAAACAAAAAATTAATTTTCTTCTTCGAATAAAAAATCAACGACTTTAAAGATTTATCGACCAATTAATTTGGTTGGAGTAAAAAGTTTGCAATTGGGCCATAAACAGCACCACAAGTCCACAACACAAAAGCCCAATATTACAGAGTACCATAATCCAATCCAATTCAATGTTATAAAGGATACATAAAACCCTAAACACATCTTGCCTCTCTTCTCATTTTACACACCCCCGCCGAACATCCTCGTCTCTCTCTCCTCTGCAACCATGGCTGTCGGGTACCATTTCAATCTTACATCTACACACATCTATACTTACACATGTTTGTATGTAATAAAATCTTTAAATCTTGTTCAAATGCAGGAAGAACAAGAGGATCTCCAAGAAGAAAGTATCTATTTTGATGCAGTTGTGTAATATTTCATGTTTTGAATTGATTGAGACGATTGTGTGGTTTACGGTGTAGTTTAGATGGGATTGTAGGAGTGGAGTTTGTGTATGTGAAAAAAATGTTGTGATAATGTTGTTACATATGTTATGTGTTGTCGATTGGTGGAGAAGAGAGTTGATATGTGAAAAGTTAAGTTTGAGTTGTGCGGACTGCATTTTACGGATAAAATACAGTTTGAGATGTGTGAAAAATAGTAATTTGGACAAATTTTGTGGATTAGAACACAACCACTACTAATCTAGACTATATTTTATTTGAATTAAGATGTAAAAATATTGTTTCTTTATATTCTCCCCAATATTATTACTTAGTCTTATGTGATATATTATTACTGGTTGCATTGTGCCTTTATATCTTCATCTCACCAATTATGTTTGTAAATTGTTGAATTTGAAATGCCTAAGACATGGTTACTGTTCGATGAAAGGTAGGAGAAGGACGTGTCTTTGATGATGCAGACTTAAATTTGAGTGTACATATTAAAAAAGGGAGTGTTCATAATTTAGTAATGTATCCGTCTTTAGCAGTAGATTCGGTTATTGTTTCTGTGCTATACATACTTTACTATTTGAAGCAAGATTCCTAGGTGGTTTGTAAAAAAAAAAATATTGATGGACATGTTTTGTATGTGGCCAGCAGTTTTATAGTCTTCTGTTTTTATTGATGACGGCAGTTATATGTTCCATATTCTGTACTTTTATGCTATAATTGTCTCTCAAGGTTCTTGTATTAATTTAAATGTGCTTGTTTCTATGAAGATTGCTTCTGAAGGTCTCAAACACAGAGTGTTTGAGGTTAGTCTTGCTGACCTCCAGAAAGATGAGGACCAGGCTTATAGGAAGATTCGCCTGAGAGCAGAGGATGTGCAAGGGAAGAATGTGCTTACAAACTTCTGGGTGTGTACAATAGCTTTTGCAGTTCCAGTTTTCCTTGATCATTTTTTGAAATAAAATATGACCAATCACTTTTAACTTTTCAGGGAATGGACTTCACCACTGATAAGTTGAGGTCTCTGGTACGCAAGTGGTAGACACTGATTGAAGCTCATGTAGATGTGAAGACAACAGACAGTTACACCCTGCGCATGTTTTGCATTGGATTTACTAAGAAACGTGCAAATAAGCAAAAGAGAACCTGCTATGCACAATCCAGCCAGATCCGTCAGGTTTGTTATGAATTACCAAGAATTTTATAAAGAGAAAATCAGGCTTATTAATGAAGCCCGCAATGAGAAGCAAGAGAACTTTGAGAAGGTACAGCAAGAGAAACAGGAGAAGATGAAAATCTATATGGAAAATCCTTCTTCAGCAGCGGATCGTCAATCCAGGTAAAATGCAAATAGTATGTGAACGGCGTTAACCATGTTTATGCACATCCTTCTTTTCTGTGCCATAAAAAAACCACTGCTAGCATATTCATATTGTAGTAGTTTCTGCATGATTGTTGATGTTAGTAAGCTACTACTTGTTGGACCTTTTGGCTTATGTGGATGTTAAATATGAGGTGCATGGTCATTATTTTTTTAATTTGTGAAGTATCAATCTGTTAGGTCTGTGTGCATGTCATGTTGTAGATTGATTTCATTTTTAACTTGTGTACTGGCCTTGTTTAGTTTTTTTGTAATTTGTGAAAAACTTGTAAGCATATCTACTTATTGGTAGAGGTAGACAATCATGTAGATGATTGTCACTGTTGTATTTAGTACAAAGTCGAGATATCAAAGAATGAGTTCTGATTGTCGACTGCTTTGTGTGGTTGTGCAGGTTGATTACCTTTATCTTTTCTTCTCACATTAGCATATGCTACAACGTCTCAGAGTACTACAAAAGGAGTTCTTGGTGGTTTGTCAAATTAGCATACAGAAGTTATCTTTTCTGTCAAATTTACCTGATAACTAGAAGGTTGTTTCAACAAGCTGATGTGGATTGCTATAATTATGTAGGCGGCTACACTTAGTATTTTTTTTGTAGCTTTAACTTGCTAGTAGTAGAATTTTGTATTTTTGTAAAACTATTATGTAGTTTTGTTGGTTGCATTATTTAGGGCTTTTTGAAGTTGTTGGCTTGGTTTGGACACGATGTTTTATGAATAAACAAAGCAGTCATTTCAATTTTTTGTAAAAAAGTGTTGCATTTGACTATATATGATGTTGCATTATGGTATATTTAGTGTTGCTTAAAAAAAATGATTAGTGTTGCATTAGACTCAACTAGTGTTGCATTAGATAGTGGGCCACTGCTGATGTGGCATCTTTGTGGGCCCCACTGCTGACGTGGCACCTTTGTGGGCCCCACTACTGACGTGGCATGCCCCCCCATTTGTGACGTGGCAACTAATGCCACGTCAGCATGCTGACGTGGCACCTGCTTACGTGTCAGCATGTTGACGTGGCACATTGCTTACATGTCAGCATGCTGACATGGCTGAAACATCTTATGCAACCCCTTGTAGTGTTGCGTTTACATGCTTTTGGTGTTGCATAAGGCCTTTTATGCAATGCTTTTCGAACTGTTGCAATAGCTTGGAAAAGCGTTGCATTAGGGGTCTTACGCAACGCCAGTATTGGTAACGCCCCAAAAGCGTTGCGTAAGACCTTACGCAACGCTTTTCAGGCCTTACGCAACTGAAAATGGGGGTTGCGTATGTGCGTTTATGGCGTAGTGTAAATAGCTTGATATTTTAAGGTCCAATCCCTTCAGTGCTCCCATGTTTCTTCTGAGTGATCCATGCGGGTCTTTATCTTCTTGCTTGAATCGTGACAAGGGCACAAAGTGAATCCAATTAGGCGCTGAGTGAATCCTTTGACAAGGGCACAAAGCGAATCTAATTGGGCACTAAGTGAACCTTAAGAATGTCAAGGGAACCACGTGAATCCAAATAAGGGCATAAAGTGAACCTAATTGGGCGCTATGTGAACCTATGCCGAGGGCACAAAACGAATCCAATAGGGCACTAGATGAATCCTTAGAAGGGCACGAGGTTAACCTTGAAAATCATAACTTGCTCGAGACATTGCTTTATTTTCTAAGCTACTTTTTGCTTGACTATCTATTGTCTGTCTATTAGAAGGTACTCTAGGATCAGCTGCGTCCTAGGAGTACTTTCCAATAATGAGTCTGCTTCTCTCTAGCTGGCTTCTTGATCTATCTGTTATCTATGCTCAGGAACCTGGTGCTCAGGAACCTATGTCTGGGAACCTGGTTCTCAGGAACCTCTCTACAGGAAACTGTACCTACACAAATAACAAATTTGTTAGTCTGGGGAGCCTTTCTATGGTTCCCATGTACTTCTTGTTGTTCTCATTGCTTCTGCTAGGCTGACTCGGGCTCTTCTGCGGGGAGGAACCTAATTCATTCATAATCTGCTCAGCTACTGATTCATCAGGAACGTCTTGATACTCATAATCTTTTGATTATCTTCTCAGCTAGTGCTCATTTTTCCACGTTTGGTCTTCATATATGGTACTGGATCTGTCTCCTAGCTCAAACAATACTCGTTGATTGGAACCTATGACTTAATAGGTCTAAATCTAGCCCATGGTGATTTTGGGCACAATACTAAGAAAACTAGAAAAATAGAATACGAGTTGAAGAGCTCACATATAAGTGAAGCATGTATGCAAGTATGAATGATTATCTACATTATATATGCTGCTACCTTCTCAAGTGGCATACCAATTATCTACTTGACTGATTCAACTAAAAAGTTCGAGATCATAAACTAAGCATATATGTTGCGTAAACTGTAAACCTATTGGGCATGACAACATCCTAAGCATAAGTTCACATAAATTTCATTTCTAAAGATCATGCAGTATGCACGTTAAACGCTATATGTATCTAATCATGATAGAAATATAAGCTCTCATTAACAGGAAATGTGCATGATAGTTATGGATATAAAGGCATAAAGTTATAACTTATCTATGCTTCATCGTGCTTGTTTGTATTGAGGTTCCGTTACTGAACCTGGAAGATGGAAGCTCTTCTGTGTGTAAGCTCACAAAAGTAAGACATAGGGGAATTGAGCTACCCCCCGAGCCGTCATGACGCGTGAACCTCCTATAGCTTGTTGAAGCGGTTGATTGAAAACTGCTTGTTTCGCCTATTGACTGGAAGCTTCTGATGATCATCAAGGATGCTGCAAGCTATTTTATCAAGAACCTGTTAGTTGTACGTTACCTGTTTTGATCATATACAAGCTTTAAAAAATGAGAGTATTCATCTATGTATCACTTTGATGAGGGCACAAGGCGAATCCAATTGAGCTCTAGGTGAATCCTGGGATGGGCACTTAGAGAATTCAATTGGGCGCTAAGTAAATCCTTAGTAGGGCATAAGACGAAACCAGTTGATCTTTAAGTGAATCCTGAGAAGGGCACTTGAAGAATTCGACTGGGCATCAAATGAATCCTTTTGGCTTTAGGGAGCACAAAGTGAATCCATCCGGGCTCTAGGTGAATCATGGCAAGAGCACGAAGAGAATCCGGTTGGGCACTAAGTGAATTCCTTTGTGGCATCAAGTGAATCTTTATAGGCTCTAAGTGAATCCTGAAGAGGGCACAGAGAGAATCTATAGGGCACATGATGAATCATTTCAAATTCTAGGGGCACCAAGTGAATCCGTAAGGGCACTAGGTGAATCCCTTCAAATGCTAGGGGCACCAAGTGAATCCGTAAGGGCACAAGGTGAATCCCTTTGAAGGCTTTTCAAGTACAAGCGAACTCTAGGTTAGGTTACCCATGCTTAGGTTCCCAAAACCCTTAACTAGGTGCCCACATGCTTATGGGACTTTTGAATGTGTGCCTACGATTCATAGGGCTTTTCGAGATGAATCTTTCATGCTTTCAAGTCTTTTCTGGCTATCGAGTGCATGTAGATGACAGGGCTTTTCTAGGTGAATCTTTCTGGGCTCTATGCAAATCCTTGTAAGGGCATAAGGTGAATCCAACTGGTTGTTTATATGAACCTCTGCTAAGGGCAAAAACCGAAACTAATTGGGCACCAAATGAATCCATAAAAGGGTACAAAGAGAATCCATCAAGATACCAAACAAATACGCGTGGATGCATGAAGCACCAAGTGAATCCTTTTGGGCTCTAAGTGAACCTATACGGGCACATAGAGAATCCATAAGGGCACTGGGTGAATACATGGATATGCTTAAGGAGCCTGGTGAGTCCTTCTAGGCTCTAAGTGAATCCTTGAATGGAGCACAAAGAGAATCCATAAGGGCACCAGATGAATACATGAAATTCTTGGGGAACCTAGTGAATCCTTCTGGGCTCTAAGTGAATCCTTGAATGAAGCACAAAGAGAATCCAGAAAGGGCACTAGATTAATCCTCTAAAGGCATGGAGCTCTTGCTGCGAGTACACTTTCCTCTATTCAGGTATCGGCTAGTTGGGAACTTCAAGTAGGAAGCTGCTAATCAGAAACTGTCAACAATTGGCTTCTAACAAATGTCAGTGAACCTAGAAGCTGTTACCTACAAGCTTCAGGTATATATGAATGAACCTACAAGATGTCAGTTACAGGAAAATAACAAGGAATCTACTAGACACATATAAATGCAACAAGACCTGGAAGTTGTTACCTATGAGCTTCAGGTGAGTAACACAAAACCTGTTAACTATAGGTAAATACATGGAACCTGTAAGCTACAGGTAAATATCAAGGAACCTGCGAGGTGCAGGTAAATATCAAGGAACCTACGAGATGCAGGTAAATATAAGGAACCTGTAATATGTTAGGTACATGTGCATTCTAACATCTAGAAACATAATCAATACATAATCATAACTTTATCGCATATACGACCACAATATCATAGATGTTTAAGCATGCTTTAGGTATAGTAAGAGTTTGCTGAGCGTACCTGGGAGGTTTTCTACGAATATCTTAGCATAAAAGGAGATGAATCACCTGGATCTTTCTGTAGACTGATCAGATGTGAAGTGGAAGCCTCCGCTAAGATTTGAAAACTCATTGACGTGTTCATGATGTAAGCATGTTGTTCTTCAAGATGCTAAACTAAATCAATCCTCAAGGTTCTTGAACCAAATATGAGCTATGAGGTTTCTAAACTACATCCTAGCCATGAGGTTCCTGAATCAAATCACGAGCTTCCTGGACCTGATGGTGAGGTTCATGATCTGAATTCTCAAAATTTTGAAATCCTCAATTTTCAAAGTACCACGTCCAATAGTAATCATACTACCCCCCAGTTCTTCAGGAAGGCTTGTCTTTGATGAAGAACTAACTCCGGTAAGCTTCACAATTCTTCGATAATCTCTAATAATGTAATAACCCGAATTTTGGGTAGAATTAAAACTTTTCTTATTGTGGTTAAAGAGCATTAATGAATGGTGATTCCAAAGAACAATGATTGTAGTGAATGGATATTGCTATGGATGATGATCCCGATTCGTATATGTATGGTCAGAATAGAGTAATTCAAAGGTTGACGATATAGAAAAGAATAATCTATCATCCAAGAAATGAGCTAATGAGCCCCGAGAAGGGAAATGAGGATGGTATAGTATTTCCCATACGTGCATAGTAATTCGGTGGATGAATAGTGATTTTGTAAGTTGGAAAACTTTTCACACCACCCTATGTATGGGACGTGATATGGATGTTTCGAAGTCATATTAGTAATACGCGGAGGAAATAAGTGAATGCAGAGACGATCGGAATTCATAAATTCCTATTTTAATTTTTGGTGTAATATTTGACTGAGAAGTGAATTATATATTCGAGGAATGAGATATTCAATTTGAGAAATTGAAGAGTGAATATTTTGGAATTTTATTATATTTGATTTTAGAAATTAGAACGAAAACCACTGAGACAGTGAAACAAGCGTTCTAGAAACCACTAAAACATTATAACGAGATTGATCAATAAAGCGAACGAATCCTAGATTACGGATTAAGTTCATATCAAGATTAAATATCCTACATGATCATCATGAGGATTATATTAAGGATTGAGGAAGGTATTATTTATGCCGAAGAATTTCCCGGTAAACCCTAGCGGTAAAATCGCTTGGTTATTCTTCTAACGTTCAACGAAATTGAGCAACAACCGGACAAAGAAACATATAAACAATCAAGGGGCAACCAAATTATGACAAGTGACACCAATGAGAGCTTGACAACACACCCATAAAAGAGATGCATCCAAAGATATAGATACAATACATGTGTTAAGCTTATCTCACAAGACTGGTTAGTGGAAGATGATGCAATGCATGACCAAAGCACTTTCATAAAGCCACTTTATGAGATATTTACTCAATAATACACCTTAGACAAGATGAGATCTGATGTAAAGAAGATAGATATGCATTATACAACAATAATTCAAGAGATAAAGCAAGCAAACACAATCTCTCCAAAACTGCCCAGCAGAACCAAGCTTAAGAAAAAATTCATATCTCCATTTCTATCCATGATAAAATCACCAAATTTTAACCATAGCTTCTCCACTCCATGGGTAAGATTCGTTCCAAATTTCATGGAAATCCAAGTAGTATAGCCTAGTCAAATCCATGCTTAAAGTTGGAGGACCAAAACTGTCCAGGTTCTGAACAGTAGCAAGATGGGGCTCAAAACCCTAGCTCCCATGGTTGGATTCTTGTGTTATATAGCTCAAAAGAAAGCCCTTGAAGAGTAGAAGGTGTGGTAAAAATTTTAGAACCAAACTCTTAGTTTTCGATTTTATATGATTTTTAAAAGATTGATGATGAATAGTGAATCTTAGAAACTAACTTTGTTTTCTTGAATCTTTGGTTGATCTAGAGCTTGGTTAAGGTATTACAAGGATCAAGCAAGGCTTGTTAAGTGTTTGCATACTTCAAAGGAAGGTATAAAGTTCATAAACCCTAGAGCTACTTTGAGTATTATATGTTTTTATGGATGATTTTAGTGTTAGTAGGTTATGTATGTTAAGATCTATGATTTTAGTTGATGGTTGTTGATTAGTTGGATGATGATCCATGAGATGGTGATTATGTGATGTTGTTAGACTTGTAATGATGTGTTCATATGATATAATGGATGGAGTGTAGTGCTTGATTGAATCGCGGTGATGCGAAAATTTTGGAAAACGTGTAAACATAGCCGTTATAATGCCCGATTTTACAATACCATGATTTGTATGCCATTTTCGTGATAAGATACCAACTGACCAGTAGCATCTCCTGCCATGAATAGTTGACTCATGTTACGAGGATCGTTTTGACATGAGAATCGTAGCATTCGGACTTACGGTTTAGGAGAAATCGTAAAATTCGTAAAAGCAGTTCGTAAACGTACGTATGGATTCGTAACTTCAATTGAACCCCTTTAAAGTGATAAATTCGGCTTCAAATCTTGGTAATTAAATACTAGAGGTCATAATAAAGATATGAGAGAAGACCTCGTGTCAAAAAGATTATTTTTAGATTTTATAAAAATGTTTGAATCAAGGTTAAGTGCGAAGGAACCCCTTAAAGGAGCACTCGATTATAACTTTGTAAACCGCTTAGTGAAGCGGGCGAATGAGATCCGAATTCTAAAACAAATCTTCGACTTAAGTATTTGTCGATTGACATAGACATAGTACGAGCCTAAAGCGAGCTAGTAACGCCTTCGTTGTGTATTGCTTACGTGTTTAAGCATTGAATTATAAGTGAATCATCTAGGGGATTAATCGTACGTTTTCTTTTGACTTTGTCTAGATTGTTTGACATTGTCACGAGCCCTACCACTTCTCGAGCATCAGGCAAGTTTCCTATTTCGATACTTTGAAGTATTGTTGTATAATACTGGTTTTGGCATATATTGAATTGCATAGTTTTACGATATATGCTTATAGCGTAAATTTGACTTTCGGTTTATGTACGAGCTTTGAGGTAAAGTATTTATAAACCGGTATACCTTGTGGCTCTATAGATAAGAGCATGCTTATTGTTTTGGATCTAGACCGGGAGTCGGTATTCTGACATATAAGGATAGTCGTGGAAACCCGGAAGGATTCCAACGACAGATTATTATCTGAATTGAGGAATAATATTAATAATCATTATTTATATTTTCAGAAAGTATTAATTACTTAGAAATGATTCGAGAAATGTTATTTGAATATTACCTCATTCGAAGGTTATTATTTGGATATGATTGATATTTGGCTTATCAACTAGATATGGGATATTAGTTATAAGCCGGGTTTTTGCAAATGCCCTTAGTGTCGGGCGTATGATTCTTATTCTCCATCCATAGACCGGGAGTCGAGATATTTTTTTTATATCTTGGGCATTCTTTTCTGATCTAGATATTGAATAATGTTATTCAATTGTTATATATTAAATGAATATTATTTTTGGATATTCATTTAAAGTTTAGATATATTAAATGAATATTATTTTTGAATATTCATTTGCAGTTATTTATTAAGTGAATATTATTTTGAATATTCATTTAAGGATTTATTTAATGAATATTATTTTGGAATATTCATTTAAGAATTTATTTATTTATTTTATATTCATGCGAGGATTTATTTATTTGAATATTACTTTAGATATTCATTTGAGGATTGATTCAAATATTATTTTGAATATTTACTCGAGGAATTGTTTATTTGGTGAATATTTTATATATTCATTCGAGAGTTATTTATGAGCAATATTTTATACTAAGAATATTCTTTAATTATTTATGAATTAATAAATATTCTTTGAATATTTATTTAATTATTTCAACTAATTTTAAAAATGATTTATCTTATTCAAATATTATTCTGATCTTGAAATATCATGTAAAATATTTGCTGAGTCTTATTATGTTTATTTTATCGAGAAAAGGTTCTCAAAACTCTATTTTCCGTTTAAGATCTATCTTATAGGAAGACTTAAACACTCGCTCAGAACTTTCAAATATAAGGGAGCTGTACTAGAGAGCTGTTATTTATTTTATTTGACTGTCCGGTCATAAATCTGTTGATATTACTCTTTTCCCTCGCAACTTGGTTGCTATTCATCAAAGCGATTCTTTTTGTTACTTCATCATCATTCGAGGATTACTTACGAGCAATATTATGATTTAATAATAGTTCGTAATTATTATTGATTTAATAAATATTCTTGAAATATTTAATTAAATTATTTTGAAGTCTTTTTATAATGATTTATATTATTCAAAGATCATCCTTCACCTTAAAATATTATGTAAAATATTTCGGAGTATTTTACGACTATTTTTATCAAGAGGAGATTCCCAAAACTCTGTTTTCATTTAAATCTATCTTATAAGAAGATTTAAATACTCGCTCAACTTCCAAAAATATATAAGGGGACCTCACTTGAGAGATGTGATTTATTTGACTGCCCGGTCATATACTTGCTAAACTATCTGGTCACTCACATCTTGATTCTTTTCAAATATGAATATGAGTCTTTTTGGTTACCTCCTCAACACTCGAGGGGTAAGATTGATGGAACAAGTTTATATCCATTAACAAGCATCAGCTTGGGAAATATTGGTGAATCTTTCTTTCCAACTAGATACGACTACTTTGTGGAGTCTTATCAACAAGTATTATACTTGGGGAAAGGGGTACGAACTTTATGTTTCGGAGTCATGGATGTTATTGAACTAGGAGATGCGTAAGTGGCCGAGTGGCGCCGTTCCAGCAATGGCCCAACCGTTGGCCGGGGGGTTCCAGAGGGCGGGCAATCCGTCGGTGCTTCCTTCTACATGTAGAGAACAAATGATGGGGAGCATGACATGCGACTGATCATCGTAAATGTTGTGGCTCCTGGCGCGGCAAGCTCCCGTATTAGTTCATCTTCCAAATTGGGAAATTATCTGCAACATTATCATTGTTGACAGGGTTGAAAAGTGTTTGAGCTGGAATTGCAATATTCTTCCTACAAGTTCCTCTATTATGAAAATTGATGATATCTTGCTTATTCTGGCATAGCAGATATTTCTAAGAAAGATATATTTTGAGTTACCTTGTAACGTCATCTTTTATATGACTCTGTGGTTACCTTACATAACCGGGGTTATGGTAAGGGGGTTGTTTATATTGAATCACCTTATAACTTCATCTTTTAAGTTATATGTTGATACTCTGCTTATACTTATATAGCAGATATTTCTTTCCTACCGAAAGATTATATTGGTTTACTTTGAAACCTCATCCTTTTATAATATACTAGAACTTGGTTCAATAGTATAATAAAAGTTTACAGAGATATTATGAAATGATATTTGGAGTACTACAATAGTACTGTTTTTGGAATATATTCTGATAAGGAAATACTTTCGGTAAAGAGATATTTTGACAATTATTGTCTTATACCCGCCTTATTCTGGGTTAAGTCATAGGCAGAGTTATGCCATGTTTTCATTACCTTGCTGAGCTATTTGCTCACTCTTGCTATTGTTTTATATATATTATAGAGCAGTGAAGCAGGATGTCATGGGCACCAGTGATCCCGAAGAGTAGTACGAACCAGTCGGATCAGGCTGCAGCTGGCTGTATTTAAATTATGTATAGATATGAATGGTAGGAGAAGATTGTAATCATCAGAAGTCAGAGTTGGAATTGTAACATTTCATATATATTGTTTCAATAACAGATTTTGTAAGACAATTGGGTATTGTAATAAAAGTTGTTTATTCCGCAGTTATTGTATAGTATCGTTTCTGAGACTCTAACCTGTGTGTGTGTGTGTGAGAGAGATATATATTGTGGGGTCATAAGCCATTGAAATATGTGCAGTGTGAGTAATACAGGTAAGACAAGGAGTAAATGGATCGTGACTACTCTAAATCCCAGACCCCGGATTTGGGGCTGTTACAAATAAGTCGTTGAATATTCATCCATGAAGTTGAGTACTGCGTGTTTGCTTCAAGATGCTCATATCATATTCTTGTAGCTACTCTTCATCAAAATCTTCAACTATGTCGAATTTTCCTTAACACTCGAATAGATACTATAATTACATCATTCCTGCTTGTAGCTTTAACATATCTTCTCCTTTCTTCTTTATCTTCTTACGAAACATGTTGAGAATGAACCTCTATACAAATATCCCAATACAGCACCTCTAAGCTTACGCGAGCTAACTCATTGTAAGAAACAAGAGATACTTAAATAGATTAATTGCGAGGTATTTCTCGCAGGTCACCGAATTGAATGAGGTACGTTCCTTGTTTTACAAGCTAAATATAAGCTCATGTATTACGTAATACAAGGAAAAGAACTACTCATAATTTCGTTGAAAACTACTCGAAAGAAATAGGTTTGCTTACTAGGGAGGTATACATGCACTACCCCCCAGTTCTAAGAAGGAAATACATATATAAATAAAGGTCTCTCAACTATACTTTAAAGAAGCTCTCAAACTTTCAACTACTGGTCACCTTGAGCTATCCATTCCGCAAGCTTCCCGGCTTTAATCAATTCCTCAATTTGGTCTTTCAGTGCTCTACATTCAGAAGTATCATGGCAATTATCCTCATGGAAGTCACAATATTTCTTCAGATCTTTCCTTGCTCCTATAGGTAAAGGTGTAGGCTTCACAAATATTCCTTCTTTCCCATAAACTGTGAAGATGTGGTCTACTGGAGCGACCAAAGAGGTATAATTGTTGCACTTTATCTTCGATTTTACTTTACTTCTTTTGGAGGAAGCTCGATCCCCAATAACATATGCTTGCGGGCTTGGAGACCTCTCTCGCTTGCTTCCTTTATGACTAGCTTCATCTCCAAGATCTTCTATTTCTCTCAACTTCAACAAGGATTCTTCCACACATTTATATAGTTCAGCTTGTTTGTAGAACTTAGCTAGTGTACCAGGTTCACGTACTTGTAGCTCCTTCCAAAAGTCTGAACCAGCTCTAACTCCAGCAATCAGGAAGCTAATAATGACCTCGTCAGGAGCTTTCTTAACTCTGGGAACCTCTGCATTAAAACGTTTGAGGTACTCTGTCAAGGTCTCATCTGCTCTCTGCTTGATGTTGGCCAAGGTATTGGTTGGGGGTGCAAAAGTGATGGAAGCTCTAAACTGAGTAACGAAGAGTTTCCCCATATTCTCCCAGGAATTTATAGAATCTGATGGTAACCTCTTAAACCACTGATGAGCTCCACCATAAAGGGTTGCAGCCAATAATCTACACCTTGTTGGCTCCTTAACTTGATAAACATCCATCTCGGTATTGAAACGACCTAGATACTCCACAGGATCCGTAGTACCATCAAATTTAAACTCGTTTGACATACGATAGGATTTAGGTAACGGGGATTTTCTAACCTTATTGGTGAATGGAGATGAGGTCATCGTACCTGTTATTGACTGCTTTTCTTCCTTGAGTTTCACTAGAATCTTCTTGATGTCTTCAGCATTCAAATCACCAGCTCCACCGTCCTTTTCTTCCTTATCTTTATCATCGGCTTCCTGTGAATCTGCTATACACGAATCGTTCACGATCTCGACTGAACTTGAATCATCTTTAATTATCTTGATGGAAGGTTCCTTAACAGGAGGTTGTTTATCCTTCGGTTCACCATCTTCTTCACCTTCAGTATCTTTCTTTGGGTCTTCGATCTCCTCCTCGGCCTTTTCTTCACGTTCTTCTTCATCGACGCCTAACTGCTTGGGATTAATCTTAGCTTTTTTACCCTTCTTACCGGCTGCTAACTTCGACTTCTTCTTCTTCGGTGTTATTTGTTCAAGGGTTGTAAGCCTTTCTTCAATCGACTTTAGATGCTCTAGAACGTCAGCAGGAGTAATCTTCTTCGCTTTCGGGGTTTGATCTTTCTCTACAGATTGTGTTGCTTCGCTATCAGAACTGCCTGCCATCTTTCCACTCTTAAGATGATAACTCTCCCCTCCTTCTAGCGCCAATGTTGATGAGTGGATTTCGTAACAACTTTTGAGAGGTTTATGGTGAGTTGTAAAGGCTAACGATCAACTAATCTATGGAGAATGGAGGTTTTTTGTAGGGGTTGAACTGAGCTCGAGAGCGTTTACAAGAATCTCGCGAGTTCCCTTGAGGCTTGTGTCGTGTATTCTCAAGAATCTCGTAGGTGTATTGCGAGGCTTGTAGCCGTGTTAGCAAGAATCTCATAGGTGTCTCGCAAGGCTTGTAAAACATGTTCTCAAGGTGCCTACGTACCCTTGTATATATAGGGATCAAGTTCACGTAGTTCTTTTTAGACTAGAAGTCTGGTTAGGCGGCAATAAACTAGGTTCCTAATTCGTGGGGAACTCCTTTTCTCCAAATTTCAGCCACGAATAGGCGACCTAAGTCGAATAGAACTCGAGTTCTAGTCCGACTAGGAGTATGTTTACAAGTTCTCGTCCTATTAGATGTATTCAAGGATCATCTGCGCCCAAGGAATACAATCCAATAAGGAGTTGGCGTTCATGACTTGATCCTAAAGAATAGGAGGCTTAATCATACTATAAATCTGCTGGCATAAATCTGTTTTCGTACAGGAAGCTGTCTCTCAGGAACCTGTCTGCAGGAACCTGTTTCTCGGGAAGCTGTCTGTAGGAAGCTGTCTCTCGGGAAGCTGTCTGTCGGGAACCTGAACCTGTCCAGATCCATTTCACATGCTATTTAGCCCCATTTAACTTAAGGGACCTCAATCATAACCCATATTACTCATACGGATTGGATCCTTAAGCCTAATGGGCCTAAATCTAGCCCATGGAGATTTTGGGCACAACACTAACCTTGGCCTTCATGGCTAATCTTGGCCTTCATGGCTAACAGCTTCTGTTCTTCAACCTAGGATTCGGGGTTGATTCCTTGATTTTGATTCCGATAAATGCAATCCCGTTGGCTTCTTGCCTTTTAAACTTCTGAGACGAGAGCTTGCTTAAACTTCTTAATCCTTGCTTAAGGTTATCTATTGGCCTTCATCCTTGGATCCTTAATCCAAGTACTTAATAAGTATTGAAGAGTAGCTAGTCCTTAACATCCTCAGCCTTTCATGGCTTTGACTGTTAAATATGGCTTTTATCTTCTTTTCTTTTATCCAGGGTCCTTTACAGACTTAAACTCTTACTTGGTTGCGTTGTAACCCAACTCTTGACCCTTCAGGATCTTCACCTATGCATTTGTTTGTTTTCCATTCGTGTATTCTTTTATTTTCGGTACTCGGTCATCCTTCACTTGCACTCATCGGGTGCTCGGCACATAAATAAAATCACTCAATCAATGAATGGAAATCAAACTTGCATTAATAACTTGAAATGGGTTCAACCCTTACATAGAGTACTACTGTCCTACTCGGAGCAACATGCTCTGCAATGGTTTCAATGAACCTTAATTCTGCTTCTACTAGATGAAGCTAAGTCCTACTAGGATAACTTGAGCCCATCGGGGCATTGCAAGACTAGGCCTGCATCACTTGATTTTGTTTCACTTGATTTTGTTTTTGATGTTCCATCAAAATAGAGCGCCCACCATTCCTTCTGGTCTCATCATTCTTATTCTGAAGTTCACTTCCTGCTTGGGGTACTACCTCTTGCCCCCCGACTTCTTGGTTGCCAATGGTACATTCAACCACGAAGTCAGTTAACGCCTTAGCCTCAATGGCTGTCCAAGGCTTCTGTGTGATGTCCTTTTTGGTGTTCCTTTCTTCTGCGGACATCCATGTCTTCAATTGGAAGGACTTTCCCCCTGACTCTATTAGGCCTTAACGAGGCTACATAACAGCTTTGTGCCATCTTTTGATCACCTTTATGTTCTCTAACGCCATTCCTGGTTGGGAACTTTATCTTCATATGATACGTTGAGGCAACAGCCTTGAATTCATGAAGTCCAGTCCTTCCGAGGATAGCGTTGTACGTTGAAACCGCCTTGATTACCAAGAAGTTCAACATCTGAATGGCCTCATGGGCTCATGTCCAATAATTACAGGCAACTGAATAGTCCCTTCAACTTTGGATTCTACTCCATTAAATCCATATATAGGCATGTTATTGGGGTCAACTGAAAATCATTGTACCCCATCTTCACAAATGCATCATGAAACAAAATGTCAACGGAAGCTCCATTGTCCATCAAGACTCGCTTCACCTTTGAGTTTCCAATCACAGGAATTATGACCAACGGGTCATCATGGGGGAACTTCAGCCCTTCAAGGTTTGAATCATTAAAACCAATTACTATTTCAGTCCTAGCACGCTTCGGGGCCTCTCCCACAATGTATATCACTTCTCTGGCATAAGCCTTCCGAGAATTCTTTGTTGTGTCGGCCGCAGTCGGGCCTCCTGAGATCATGTTGATCACTGGCCCTCGGGGTTGTGGATTGCGATCTTGATAGACAATTTGATTACCACGATCTTCACTCTTAGTGAAGCGGATCAGTTTCCCTCTACGGATTAAAAACTCGATCTCATCTTTGAGTTATTTGCAATCATCAGTGTCATGTCCCACATCTCGGTGGAACCTACAGGCTACAGTATTGATCCTTGTTTCTTTTCGCGGGATCACCCCTAAGTGGCTTCGGCCATCGAAAATCTTTGTCCTAAACCCTTCTTTGGTGGCGGCTCAGAGTCCTTGCTAGTCCTGGGATACTTGTCCCTAGCGTCGTACTCTTGTTCTTGTTTTCACTTTTTAGCGTCATTGGAACCCTTGTCATTGCCTCCAGCAGCTTCTTTCTTCATGCTATCCTCCGTCTTGATATACTTGTCGGCCCTTCGTTGGAGCTCGGCCATGTTTTCAGGAGGATGCTTTGCCAAAGACCTCTTGAAGAAAAGAACAGTGGTTCTGTGTTCCAAGGCTACCATGGCCACCTTATTTTCCAAATCAGTGATATTCAATGTCTCCTTGGTGGATCACTTGAGATGATCCCTTAGATTCTCATTCTTCCCTTGCACCACATACATGAGGGATGAAGAACTTTTCTCATGAACTCTTCCACTAATGAATTGGCTGACAAAGGTAGCGTTCAACTCCTTAAAAGAGCTAATCGAATTTGTAGGTAGTCGACTAGACCACCTTTGAGCCATGCCCGACAGGGTTTGAGGGAACGCCCTACACTTTAAGGCGTCACTTACAGATTGCAGTAGCAGTGCATTCGAGAACGTCCTAACATGATTTGCGGGATCGCCTGGTCCATCATAAACCTTGATCGTCGGCATCTTGAACTTCTTTGAGATGCGAGCATTCATCACCTCCTCAGTAAATGGAGGTGTGGGATCATCAGGATCCCCAAGTGGTATCAGATCCTTGGGGTTGCTCATGGGGATTTCCACCCTTGTTTTTTTTAGTTGGGGCATCAACCCTTCTTTGTCTCCTTGGCGGCCTCTCCAGATTTATGACGGGAATCCTTCCTGCGATTGGAGGAGGTCGATTCAGACTTTGCCTTGCCTGCTCCCTGGCAATATCATCCTTCAGCCTTTGGATCTCAGCCTCATGAGCCTTAATCCTTTTCGCAGCCGTTTGTGGAGGTCCATCATGGATTCTTTGGGCCCTCCTTCGAGGTTCTTTACTAGCACGTCGCCTCCTTGGGGCTTCGTCGCGATCACCGTCGTCATCTTCAGATGTCGAATCATCAGTATAGGGGCCGAAGTAGTCGTCATATTCTCGATCTTGGATCTACAAGGCATGACCACTTGGTTCTGCACCTTGAGTAGTCGGAGGGTAGTTAGGAAGACCATACCTTGGGTTAGTATTCAAAGGAAGATCTGTAGTGTGGATCTGTACCCCTGGTGGTGGATCGTCGGGATTGAAAAGAGGAGAAACCACCATCTCGAGAGGGTTGGCTTCTCGATTTGCTCGATCGCCCACAAGTAGTGTACTCTCAACGTGAGGGATCACCCCTGATTGTTGAGAAACTTGAGATTGGGTGATCACCCCTGATGTTGGAGGAGCCTGTTGGATGATCGCCCATGATGTTGGGGGTACCTGTTCGGTGGTAGGTAGAACAGAGTTGAGAGGTATAGCCTCGGTTGTAACTGGTATAGTTCTTCGTGTTTGAACCATGGTTGATGTATTTTTCCCACAGACGGCGCCAAATGTTGTGGAATAAAAACTAGGTTACGAATCCATATTTAATGCTAGGGTTCGGGAGCTTCGTGCTTTAATGGTTGTTTCCGTGTTCGAGACTAATCGGTCCTCATAGAGTGCCTACGTATCTCGTATTGAGAATCAAGCCAAAACGTAGTTCTGAGAATGAGGGGTCAGACCCTTTATATAGGCTGAGAAGCCCTAGAATCGTAGTAGAATTAGGTGACTTGGTGGGCAAGTTACCGCCTTGAGGAAGGTTCTAGACCCCTTCCTTGTAGGAATCAATTTCCATGTTGAAATATGTATCTTGGAGGCTAAGTCAGGCAAGAGTTATATCCTTGTTTGACTCTTATTTGCTGAGCTGTTTATTACCCATAATATTAATTACGAAATTAATATTATAAATAGGGTTTGGGCCCATCTGGTGGGCCCCATGTTTGGACCATTCTAGGTCTAATTAATGCCACATTAAATGTGTCTTTAGGGCTTACTTTTAGCCCATATCAGTAACTATACTCCTTTAGCGGCTTCTATTGAGCACATCTTTGAGGTGAATAAGAACAAAGGGTTCTTCAGGAGGCCGGAACCTTTGACTTCTTGGCAAAGTAAAGACAAGAGAAAGTATTATGAATTCCATAAATCTTCAGGGCATAACACTCATGAGTGCCGCCATCTCAGGGAAGAGATTGAGGATTTAATAAAGGAAGGGTACTTGACAGAATGGATTATCAGGGAGGTGAAAAAACATAAGGAAAATCCGGATAGAAGAGATGGAGGGCGCGCCCTCCATAATGATGATAAACCTGAAGAGAAAAAGTTCATCAAGGAAGGAAGTATTCACACCATCTTTGGGGGACATCACCTGGGGGTGATAGCAATCATGCTATGGAGAGGTATGCCAGGGAAGCAAGGTATGGACCTCTTACAAATGTAAATAGTTTGGAGCTAAGGCCACCTAAATTGTTCAAAGGAGAATGTGTAGATATCACTTTCACTGAAGAAGATGCTAGGTGGGTACATCATCCTCATAATGATGCTCTGGTGGTAGCAATTCAGATCGGTTCTAGGAATGTACATCGGGTTTTCGTTGACAATGGGAGTTCGGTGAACATTTTATACTACAACACTTATAAGAAGCTGGGACTCTTAGATAAAGATATGATTCAAGATAATGGATGGATCTATGGGTTTTCAGGCGAGTCAGTAAAGGTCATGGGAGCTATCAAGCTGCCTGTAACTCTTGGGGAAGGAGTTCTTTCTGTAACTCAAATGATGGATTTCATGATTCTGAACGTGGAGTCATCACATAATGCTTTGATAGGACGTCCCCTGTTAAAAGAAATGAAGGTTGTGACCTCTATCTATCATCTTGCAATGAAATTCCCAACACCCAATGGTGTGGGGACTATAAGAGGATCTCAACATGATTCTAGAGATTGTTATCACAAGGCAGTAAAGGGGTTTAGAAGACAACAAGATGGAGGACGCACTCATTGTGAAAGTACTACAGGAGTCATGAGCATCACTCCGGAAGAAGTAAAAGTTCATTATCTTGTCCAAGAACCAGAAGAGGATGCGCCCCTCCATAGGGCGCGCCCTGAAGAGAACACTCCGATACTTGATGATTTGCAGGAAGGAATTCTTGAGGAAATTGAGGAAGATTCAGAGGATGTGATTTATGTCAATGTTAGTGGAGAGCAAGTTGAAGGAAGGCGAATGTTACTTGAAGGTTTGGTGCATGCCCTTGTTGAGGAAGACTTCCCTCTTAAAGAGGACGCGCCCTCCAAGGAAGAAATACAAGTTGAAGATCCACGAAGTTTTGATTTTGATCTTGATCCAAGAATAACCCAACCAGTAGAGAAGACTGGTCCTGCAGAGGATACGATTTCGATTATGGTGGACGAAAAGGATTCAAGTAAGTTTTTAAAAATCGGATCTCAACTAAATCCCGAATTGCGTGGAATGCTCAACAATTTTTTATTAGATAATCTGGATGTGTTTGCTTGTAGTCACGCTGACATGGTGGGCATTGATCCAGAGGTCATGTGTCACAATCTGAATATAGACCCCACCAAGAAGGGAATTCGCCAGAAACGTCAGCCTGTAAGTGGAGAGAGAGCTATAGCATTGAAGGAGGAGGTTGATAAACTTTTAGATGTTGGTTTGATCAAGGAGTCTTATTACCCAGACTGGTTAGCTAATCCGGTTCTGGTTAAGAAGCCTAACGGAAAATGGAGGACATGTGTAGATTTTACTGATTTGAACAAGGCTTGTCCTAAGGACAGTTTTCCTCTTCCTCGAATTGATCAATTAGTGGATGCCACGGTAGGTCATGCTCTCTTGAGTTTCATGGATGCTTATTCCAGTTACAACCAGATTCTTATGTATGAACCTGATCAGGAACATACTTCTTTCATCACAGATAGAGGGTTGTATTGCTACATTGGAATGCCGTTTGGTTTGATCAATGCTGGGGCGACCTATCAGAGACTGGTGAATATGATGTTTAAAGATCTGATCGGGAAAACTATGGAGGTCTATGTGGATGACATGCTTGTAAAATCCTCGAGGGCTGAAGATCATGTAAAGCATTTGGAACAGATGTTCGAAATTTTGAGAAAATTCAAAATGAAACTAAACCCTAAAAAACGTGTCTTCGGGGTAGAGTCCGGAAAGTTTTTGGGATTTATTGTCAATCATCGCGGAATTGAGGCAAATCCAGCAAAGATTAAAGCTCTATTTGACATGAAATCTCCATCTAGTGTGAAGCAAGTTCAAAGCTTAACAGGGAGGATAGCTGTTCTCAATCGTTTCGTTCCAAAGTCTTTAGATAAGTGTAAAGAGTTCTTCAAAGCCATCAAGGGTGCAGCCAGTGACTTTGTATGGACTCATGAGTGCGAAGAAGCCTTTCAGAAATCAAGGAACATTTGGGAAATCCGCCATTATTAGCAAATCCAAATGAGGGAGAAACTCTGATTTTGTATTTAGCTGTATCTGAATATTCTGTGAGTGCTGTGCTGATAAAAGAGGAAGTGGATCATCAGTCTCCCATTTATTATGTGAGTAAGCGGTTGTTAGATGCGGAGACTCGTTATACTAGCATGGAGAAAATTGTCTATGCATTGATTTTGGCCGCAAGGAAGCTACGTCCCTACTTTCAGGCACATAGGATTGAAGTTCGCACATCTTATCTGTTGGGATTTATGGGTGATAGCATAGAGACAACTTAACTATATTTCCCTGTACTTAGTTTTTACTAAGTTGAACATACTGTCACAGCCAGAGTATGTCTTCGTATTCGAATAATTGCTGTCATGTAATAAATGTATGATTTGGGAAAAGTTCATATGTTTTTTCAAGCCTCAAGGAATGCATCCAGAAGATAGAAAGAATAAAAGTTACTATCATGTCCCTGACAGTAATGTTACAAGAAGACAAATGTTGCAAAGTCACGACAAAGCTACATTTGACAGCAACATTGGCCGAAGCAAGAGACAGTAACATTCTCACACTTGACAACAAGTCTGGAGCTCCGACAGCAACTTTGGCGGGAGCTAGTACTGTCAACATCTGAATATTCCTTTGACAGCAGACTCTGCGGTTAAGGTTACTGTCACCTTGAATTATTTGAATTGGGTATTTTCTCAGTCAAAGCCCGTGACAGGTTACATGTTCAAGAAACAGATTTGCTGCAACACACTATCGTTTGTAGCAGACCTGCAAGACTACGACAGAAGCTTAAGAGATTCACAAGACAAGGCTGGTCAATTCGAGGAGCATGTGATGTCCACATCTACTAGAATTGTATTAGCTAGAAATAGAAAGAATCTAGGTTGCTTTACTTATAAGGTTTATCCTGTCTGTATAGCAATTAGGGAAAGTCACATGGGTGTGAAAATTGTAATGAGCTGCCACTTGAAAATGACAGCAGCTCAACACCCCATGCGATAGGGACAACAGAGTATCTAACCATGTGAAAGCAACCTAAATTCAAGTTGACCATGTGAAGGCTGGTCAATTAGGGAAAGATGTTGAAGATGAAGACTTCTACACAGTAGAAGAGATTGAAAGCATGGATAATCCAACCATGGCTTATATGGCTAAGAGATTCAAGAATATCAAGTTCAGAAGGGACAAGTCATACAAGCCACAGGGTCAATCATCTAAATTCAACAAGGGAAGTTTTTCAAAGCCCACTGGTGGAGCCACAAGAGGAGGATACAAGACAGGGTTGGTGGATAGGTCGAAGTTCAGATGTTATAACTGCAATGAGCTAGGTCATTTTGCTACTGAGTGCAGAAGACCAAGACAGAATCAAGGAAAGGGATCTGGAAATCAGTTTAAGAGGAATCAAGGGAAAGCCTATGTGGTTGAAGGAAAATGCTGGGATGATTCTGAAGATGAAGAAGAAGAGGAGTTTGTGAACTTAGCCCTCATGGCTAAATCTGATGAAGAAGCTTCAAGTTCATCAAATTAGGTACCATCTCTAATCTTACTTGCTATGTCTAAAACTGAGTATAAGCATACCATTGAGGATTTAAGTGCTGAAATGTTTAACATTCATGTTAGTTTATCGTCTGCTCATGAAGAAATTGCTAAGTTAACTAAACAGAATGAAACTCTCAAATCTGAAAATGAAATTTTGTTGCTAAGAACCAGTCCACTAGATTCATTAGCTCAAGAGAATGCTAGATTGAAGAATGATATTATCTGTGCTAAGGAAATAGAAGATTTTCTCACGAGTCAAATTGCAGAAAACGAGTTTAAACTCAAAGCTTTTAGAAACTCTTCTAGGTTAGTCCAGGAATATCATGATAATCACACTGAGAATCAAAAGGTAGGAATAGGTTTCGAGTATGGTAGAAGGCAAATAAAGGTACTGTCAAGGGTGGCTCGACAGCAACTTCAGAACATATTGTCAAAGCAAATGCCTACAAGCCTAAGATTAGGAATGGTAAGTTAGGGATTGATAAGAAGAATGGATATAGTCGTGTTAAGGATGCCCCTAGGAAGCTTTGCAATAATTGTGGATCATCTCATCATTTAACATCTGTTTGTAAGAAACCCAAACAGGATAAGATTAATGCGTCCAATGTTAGTGGTAACTTACATAGAACCCTCATTATGCAAAGAAGTATGGATGTCTGTAATAACATTGACTATATGCCATGCAAAATGGTTGTTATGAGTACTTGTTTCAATCTACCTATTCTGTCTACTGAAAGATGCTCCTATTTAGAAACTGCTGAGACTTCTGTGCCTGCCTATGTTGGTAAAAAGGCCGCTTCCACCAAGAGAAAGACTAAGTCTAACTCTAGAACCAAGTGGACAGTAAAAGAAGTTAGACATGAGGATTCTAGTGTCAATTTACATGTGAAACAGAATGATATGAACATTAATGCTGTAACTGCAGGACCCAACAGAGTTTGGGTACCAGATGCAAATTAAAATCATCTGTTTTGCAGGGCAAGAAACAGAAGCAGGTCATGTGGATCATCGATAGTGGATGCTCCAGGCACATGACTGGTGATATAGCCCTGCTATCACATTTTGTGGAGAAAGCCGGCCCAATCATAACTTTTGGAGACAACAGCAAAGGTTACACTGTGGGATATGGCTATTTGGAAATTGGAAATGTTGTCATTGAAGATATTTCTCTTGTTGATGGATTGAAGCACAACCTACTCAGTGTCAGTCAGTTCAGTGACAGGGGATTCAAGGTTGATTTTGATATGATGGTTTATGATATCTATCACAAGAAAGATAGAAGCCTCTCTTTGAAAGGAGTCAGGAAAGGAAGCTTGTTTGTTGCAGATTTAAATTCTGTCAATAAAGACAAGGCTTACTGTTTTTACAGTAAAGCATCAGTTGGTGAAAACATGCTTTGGAACAAGAAGCTCTCACACCTCAATTTCAAGAATATGAATATTCTGGTGAAGAAGGATTTAGTGAGAGTACTACCTCAACAGGAATTCTATCAAGAAGGACTATGTGAGGACTGTCAAATGGGCAAATTGAAAAGATCTGTGCAAAAATCAAAGCAAGTGAATACCAACACTGAGCCACTCAAATTAATTCACATGGATTTGTTTGGTCCAGTAAATGTTCAATCTCTTGCAAGGAAGAGATATGCCCTGGTAATGGTAGATGACTACTCAAGGTACACTTGGGTGAAATTTTTAGAGACAAAGGACGAAGCTGCTCAAGAAATCATGGATCACATAAGAGTTCTTGAAAGAACCCCAAATGCTCAAGTTCAATATCTGAGAAGTGACAATGGTACTGAGTTCAGAAATGCCACACTAGGAAACTTCTGCAAAGAAGAGGGCATTGTCCAACAATTCTCCACTGCCAGGACACCACAACAAAATGGAATTGTAGAAAGGAAGAACAGAACTCTCATCGAAGCTGCGAGAACTATGTTGAATGATTCTAAATTACCAACATACTTCTAGCCATTAATATGGCTTGTTACACACAGAATAGAACCTTGATCAACAAGACTCATGAAAACACTCCTTACTATCTGTTAACAGGAAAGAAACCTACTGTCAAGTATTTTCATGTATTTGGAAGTAAGTGTTTCATGATGATTAACAACCATGAAATAAAAGTAAAGTTCGATGCTAAAGCTTATGAAGGCATTTTCATGGGATATGGTTTGGAGAGGACTGCCTACAGAGTCTATGTCATTGATCACAAAGTCATTGAAGAAAGTGTGAATGTCACATTTGATGAAACCAAATTCCCAGGACTGCAAGAGGATGGTCAAATGGAGCCTCTTAGATTTGAAAATCAAGGGTATTTAGAAGAAGAAGAAATTGTTGCTGATGAACCTACTGGTACTCAGGATATTGAGTTTGAAAGAAATCTTGTCAACACCAATGATGCTACTCTAACTCCAGCTCAATCTCAAACTATATCAGCTAATCATCAGAATGAGAATGATTCTGGAGACGTTGAAGAACATGAAGGAGAAAATATCAATGGTGGAGAGTCAACACCTCAAAGAGGAAATGATGAAGCAGATCAAGAAAGAAGCTTGCCCAGAACCACTAAGTGGAACAGAGATCACACTAGCAATCTAATCATTGGTGATCCCACTACTGGTATAAGGACGAGAAGAAATATTTCTGCTGACAGCATGTTGTCATGTTTTCTATCTCAAACTGAGCCAAAGTCAATTGATGAAGCATTGTTGGATTCAGATTGGGTGATACCTATGCAAGAAGAGCTAAATCAATTTGATAGAAACAATGTATGGAAGCTGGTCCCTAGACCCAAAGGGAAGTCAGTAGTTGACACAAAGTGGGTTTTCAGAAACAAGTTGGATGAAAGTGGAAATGTGACAAGAAACAAGGCAAGGCTAGTAGCTAGAGGTTACTATCAACAGGAAGAAATCGATTATGATGAAACATTTGCTCCTGTTGCCGGACTTGAAGCTATTCGGATATTTTTAGCCTATGCTGCACACTGTAACTTCAAAGTGTTCCAAATGGATGTCAAAAGTGCCTTTCTTAATGGAGAATTAGAAGAGGAAGTGTATGTCGAACAGCCACCTGGATTTGAGGATGTTGAGTTGTATGACTTTGTCTACAAGTTGTTCAAAGCACTTTATGGATTGAAGCAAGCCCCTCGAGCTTGGTATTAAACTCTATCTACTTTTCTCATTGAGAATCAATTTACAAGAGGTGTAGTGGATATGACACTGTTCTACAAGCACCATGGCAAGGACATCATTCTGGTTCAGATTTATGTTGATGACATAATCTTTGGTTCTACAAATGAGAAGCTGTGTGAAAAGTTTTCATCTCTTATGAAGAGCAAGTATGAGATGAGCATGATGGGAGAACTATCATTTTTCCTAGGTCTACAAGTTCATCAAAAGGATGATGGTATCTTCATAAGCCAATTGAAATATGTCAAGGAACTTCTCAAAAAGTTCAATATGGAAGATGCATCACCTACCAAGACACCTATCTCTACTGCAACCAAGCTGGATTTGGATCCTAAAGGAAAGAATGTGGATTCTAGTACCTACAGAGGCATGGTGGGATCGTTGCTGTACTTAACTGCTAGCAGACCAGACATCATGTTTGCTACATGTCTCTGTGCAAGGTTTCAAGCTGATCCAAAAGAATCACACTTAGTAGCAACCAAGAGAGTCTTTATATATCTCAAAGGCACTCCAAACCTAGGCCTTTGGTATCCTAAAGATACTGGATTTGACTTGGTTGGTTATTCGGATTCAGACTATGCTGGATGCAAGACTGACAGGAAAAGTACAACAGGAAGCTTTCAATTTCTGGGTGGAAGATTAGTGTCATGGTTTAGCAAGAAGCAGCATTCTGTATCTACTTCAACTGCAGAAGCTGAATATATCGCAGCTGGAAGTTGTTGTGCTCAAATTCTTTGGATGAAAAATTAGCTAATGGATTATGGCTTGGAGTTGTCCAATATCCCTATTTATTGTGATAACACTAGTGCCATAGCTATCTCAGACAATCAAGTTCAACACTCCAGGACAAAGCACATTGATATCAGACATCATTTCCTAAGAGAGTATGTTGAAAGGGGAACTGTGAAGCTGATTTATGTTCCAACAAAAAAGCAACTTGCAGATATTTTTACGAAGCCACTAGATGAAGCAACCTTCAACAGGTTGGTAAGTGAATTGGAAATGCTAAATCTGGTATGTTAACTTACTAGTTTTTACATTTTCAATGTGGTTAAAATTGCAGCTCGTGACCTTAACTTTCAATGTTACTGTCATGAGAAGTTATTGTCCTATGTGCTACTTGTTTACTTGACAGCATGTTTGCTATGACTATGCTAAATTCAAATCACATGCTTGTTTTAATTTCTGTAATGAGTAGTCATGTGACATTAACTTATCTCATACGCGTGGTTAAGTGATAAGTATTTGTGTCATTTGAAATGACCCCGGGTGTTTGTCGTCTTTTTAACTTAAAATTTATTTACTTTATTAAATAGAAGAGTTTGGGAAACTGAAACGTCATCTAGGGTCCTATAAAATGTGCACGAGACTAAATATCATTTCATACTCAATCACTCACGTCTTGAGAAATAAAATGAGGATTTCTACAATGGAGAATAAGGATTTCATTTCTCAGAAGCCAAAGGTCTGGTGTGAACCAGGTCATGAAGAGGAAATAAAGGAGCTCTTCAAGGTAATGGATGAAGCGCTGGAAGAAGATTTGGCAGAGAAAGAGAAAGCTGCCAAGGACAAGGTCGAAAAGGATCTTGAAGACTGGTTGGAAATGCTAGTCTTCATCGAGGTTCTTCTTCAGGCAGAAGGGCTAACCGATGAAACAGTTCAAGTGGAACTGTATGAGCTTGCGTCTGATGATGAAGAGGATGTATATTATTTTTAATGATTAATATAAAGAATCTTTTCATCTTTTGCACTGTTCATGCTTTTTCTGCTAGATTCCCTTACCTTGGTTATCTGCTGGGTAATGCATGTGTTTGTTTACTTGTTTGTGTGTATGGATGTTTGTGGATGTGTGCCTAAAACCAACAAATATGTGCTTAAATCGATTAAAATGCTATTTGGTAATTTTCGCTTAAGCAATAGGCAAAGTCGATTAAAATTCATGACACAAATTATTTCCGCCTAAGTTGCTGTCAATAAGTAAAGATGCTGTCACGAAGTGCCTTGACAGCAAGTTTCTTAGATGACATAATTGGAAAAGTCTCTGTCACGAAATTTAATGGAAATTGTATAAATTGCTTAATAGTGACAGTATGTTTTTGCAACGATATTACTATCAAGCAAAACTTGATGTCATCCTCTCAAAATTACTAATGAATTTGTTACAGCGCACAGGTTACTATCAAGATTAGTGGACCGAATTAAATGATTAATATAAAGAATCTTTTCATTTTTTGCACTGTTCATGCTTTTTCTGCTAGATTCCCTTACCTTGGTTATCTGCTGGGTAATGCATGTGTTCGTTTACTTGTTTGTGTGTATGGATGTTTGTGGATGTGTGCTTAAAACCAACAAATATGTGCTTAAATCGATTAAAATGCTATTTGGTAATTTTTGCTTAAGCAATAGGCAAAGTCGATTAAAATTCATGACATAAATTATTTCCGCCTAAGTTGCTGTCAATAAGTAAAGATGTTGTCACGAAGTGCCTTGACAGCAAGTTTCTTAGATGACACAATTGGAAAAGTCTCTGTCACGAAATTTAAAGGAAATTGTATAAATTGCTTAATGGTGACAGTATGTTTTTGCAACGATATTACTATCAAGCAAAACCTGCTGTCATCCTCTCAAAATTACTAATGAATTTGTTACAGTGCACAGGTTACTATCAAGATTAGTGGACCGAATTAATTGGGATTTTACCTCCAAGATTTAAAGCCACTAAAAAGTAACTACCCACGACTCCACGTGACTGGTTAATGGGCTAAGACACAGTTACTTTCCCTTTCTCAGTAAGACATTTGCTATTTTCATGTAAGCAACTGTCAAACACACAAATACACAACTTTCAACAAAACCTCCCTCTCTCTCAAAAGCAAAAATCTCTCTCCGAAGCTCAAAGCAAGAAATGGCACCCAAACAATCCTCTTCTCAAACAAACTTTGCTGGTATTCTCACTGCTGAAGATGCTGGTGAAGGATATAAAGGACTCGTATCCTTTATCAACAAGTCATATCTGGGTCATGCTATAACATCTACACCATCCTTGAACCTGGAAAGGCTTGAAGAATTCTGGAAAACTGCCTATGTTCCAGGAGATGCAGGTAAAGACACAATACAATGCAAAATCAAAGGAATCACCTGCATCCTCACAATCAAAGGCATCAACGAAGCTTTGGGAACTGGACTGCAAGCTAAAGAATCATACGAGGAACTTGCAAGTGATGAAACCCTAAAGAAGTTTTTCTTGAAAATTGGGTATTATGGTCCTGTTCTTGAAGAGAGTACATCGAAATGGTACTCGACTGGTGAAATGGACAGAAAGCATTTGAGAAAAGAATGGAGCATGATTTTTTATGTCATGGTGAAGGTTTTCTCAACCAAAACCTCTGGATGGAATGGAATTCCCTCCTATATCAAGAAGCTTACTCACTCTCTGGTCCATGGATACAAAGTGGATGTAGGAAAGTTGCTTATGAGTCAACTCAAGTCAGCTCTAAGCAGGAAGTTACATGTTTATCCTCGCTTTCTTACTATGTGTTTGAATTCATTATGTGGTATTGATGATAATGCATCTCTCTCTATAGAATGAAATGTTTTGAAAATAAATACACACACATCACTCAATTCACAAAATTCAAATGCACATATTCCACTCTGTTTCACCAAGCACATGGCTGATCAAGAGCCTCATCTTGACGTAGCACTACCCTCTGGGTATGTTGTCTTCTCCCTTGAGAATGAAGCTGAATTAGACCCAAATTCAGTTAACCCACATTCTACTGCATATATTCCTATAAGAACCTCTAGACAACCAAAAACCACAAAAAAAACTTTGCAAGAATCCAAGAAAAGACCCTTGGAAACTGGTGTTGGTAGTAGTTCTGAGAATGTTGAGAGAGAAACTGCACATGATGCAGCAAATAAGGATGTTAATGAAAGTGAACCCACAGTGGTTCCTCTTGAGCCTAAGAAGAAGAGAGCTAAGGGGGCCAAAGCCACTGTCAGCCACCCCACAGTCTCACAAAAGGCTGTGGAGAGTAAAAGGGAATTAAACACATCCCTAGGTGCTTCTTCTCAACAAGAAGTATCTATTGAAGCTGGCCTGTCTCCCAAGGCATCCTGTAAAGAGTTAGCACAACCTCATGTACTCACTCATGAGGAGCCCATACTTGCAGAAATGCACACAGAGATAGGGCATAGTGAGGGTCATGAAACTTCTACTCTTGATGTTCCACAAGTTAACCCTGTGGAACAGCAAAAATCTCTTCTAAACCGTCACCTTCTTTATTCTCTAATCCATCAATTGTTTCTTCTCAATAACCTAGAGAAGGGGACAGTCAAATCCCTTCAGGTTTTGATCATCCATCTCAAGTCATGGATGAGCCCCCATCAAGTGGTCCACAAGAACCAATTTCTCAAAGTGAAATGGTCACCACTCACTCAAACACTGAGCTAGATCAAGATGGTACTCTACCAGAAAATGAAACAACCAACATCTTGGTCGAACTCCAAAGAGCAACTGACCTTCCGGAAGTTGCTGTCACAGCCTCAGTTGTTGTCAAAGACACCACAAAAGTTGCTGTCAACCCACCTGTGGACAGTAACATTTTGGGTAAAGATGTTGTCGCCTCATATGATGATCAACTTACTATCTCTGCTTTGAAGGTAAAATCTAAACTTTCTACTTCTTCAACTAAAATGCATGCAAGTACTGCTCATACCCATGCATCTAGGATGAGTGAGGGAGTGAAAAGAAAAAGAGACATAAAAGAAAATAGAGGTGAGCATAAAAATGAGAGGCAACCAAATGAGCTGGCAAAAGGTGAGGGACTTGAGCATGTCCAGAGTGAACTTGAGGGAACCCCACACACAAAGGCACTAGGCCTTGAGAGTCATTCTATGAGGAGTGATGAGATCACTCAGAAAAACAATGAGTGTGTGAGAAACCCCACAGCCTCCTTGCCCCAGTCTCTTCCTTTATATCCAAAAAGGCTGAGAACTGGTGGTCCTTCAAAACAAGCTGAATCAAGGTTGAAATCCCTTGAGGGCAGATGTGCATCCATGGAAGCTAAACTTGATGCTCTGTCCACTATGGTAGCTACTGGTTTTGCTGATATTCAACAAACTCTTCACTCATTCTCTGCCATCCTTAGTGTTGCCAACTCAACTAAGGGGGAGAAAGTGGTAGATCAGAATGAGGATGAGGGAGAGAAAATGGTGAATGAGGGTGAGGGAGAGAAAGTGGTATATCAGAATAAAGCAAACCTGGTAGAGAAGGAGAAACAAGGTGAAGCTGCAAGTGAGGGGGAGCCTACAAGTGAGGGGGAGCATGTTTTGGAAGAAAAAGATGGAAATGAAAGTGAGGGGGAGCAAGAGAAAGAAGAAAGAAACTTTGGTGAAGAACTGAAGGCAACAGGAGATGGTGAATTGTTTGAAGCAGAAATAGATGGTGTTGGGATTTATGGGTGATAGCATAGAGACAACTTAACTATATTTCCTTGTACTTAGTTTTTACTAAGTTGAACATACTGTCACAGCCAGAGTATGTCTTCGTATTCGAATAATTGCTATCATATAATAAATGTATGATTTGGGAGAAGTTCATATGTTTGTTCAAGCCTCAAGGAATGCAACCAGAAGACAGCAAGAATAAAAGTTACTGTCATGTCCCTGACAGTAATGTTACTAGAAGACAAATGTTGCAAAGTCACGACAAAGCTATATTTGACAGCAACATTGGCCGAAGCAAGAGACGGTAACATTCTCACACTTGACAGCAAGTCTGGAGCTCTGACAGCAACTTTGGCGGGAGCTAGTACTGTCAACATATGATTATTCCTTTGACAGCAGACTCTGCGATTAAGGTTACTGTCACCTTGAATTATTTGAATTGGGTATTTTCTCCGTCAAAGCCCGTGACAGGTTACATGTTCAAGAAACAGATTTGTTGCAACATACTATCGTTTGTAGCAGACCTGCAAGACTACGACAGAAGCTTAAGAGATTCACAAGACAAGGCTGGTCAATTCGAGGAGCATGTGATATCCATATCTACTAGAATTGTATTAGCTAGAAATAGAAAGAATCTAGGTTGCTTTACTTATAAGGTTTATCCTGTCTGTATAACAATTAGGGAAAGTCACATGGGTGTGAAAATTGTAATGAGCTGCCACTTGAAAACGACAGCAACTCAATACCCCATGCGATAGGGACAACAGAGTATCTTAGTCTACTTAGATACATCTTAGATTCTTTTCTATTCATGTATGCACACGAAGCAATCTGTATCTCTTGAGATATCGAATCTGGAGAAACTCTCTCTAGGTTGTAGCAACACTTCACACAAAATAAATATAACATTTATTTTTTGAGAAATCTTGTTTCACTTATTGCTTGCATACATCTACTGATAATCTATAATCTTTATTTTCGTTGTTGATTTAAAGATTCGATTTTATCAGTATTGCATTCAACCCCCCCCTTCTGCAATACTCTGGGACCAACAACTGGTATTAGAGCGTATAGATTGATACACAAATCTGAAGATCATGACGAGTATTCAGAAGTCAAGTGGAATCAAGATTCCAGTCTTTGATAAAGAGAACTACAATTTCTGGAAAAGAAAAATCTTGTTATTTATCAAAGCTGCCCATCCACTGTATTTGGGAATTCTTGAGAACGGCCTCTTCATACCTCAGAAGGAAGTAGCTGCTGCTACTGAGAATGGTGAAACCATTCCAGCCCATTGGGTTGCAAAGAAGCCTTCAGAGTACACAGAGTCCGAAAAGGAGAAAGTAGTCTTGGATGACTATTTACAACTCATCTTGTTCGACTCACTTACATTAGACAAAGCCATGTGTGGTAATGTCATGGGATGCAAATCTGCAAAAGAAATGTGGAGCAAGATAGAGCTGCTGTGTGAAGGAAGTGAAGAAGTTCGCGAGAACCAAAGACAAATTCTTGTATCACAATATGAAGCCTTCATGGCGAAACCAGGTGAAGAACTTACACACATGTTTGAAAGGTTCAGTAAGCTGATAGCTGAGTTGCAAATTCATGGAAAGTTCTATGATAGAAAGGAGATTAACATCAAATTTCTGCTCACTCTCCCCGAGCACCTTGAGCACAAAGTTACAGCCATAAGAGAGGGAAGAAACTTGAGTGATGTCTCTCTTGAAACTCTCTATGGTGTGCTCAAATCATACGAACTTGAGTGAAAGTGAACCCACAGTGGTTCCTCTTGAGCCTAAGAAGAAGAGAGCTAAGAGGGCCAAAGCCACTGTCAGCCACCCCACAGTCTCACAAAAGGCTGTGGAGAGTAAAAGGGAATTAAACACATCCCTAGGTGCTTCTTCTCAACAACCTACAGAAGCTGGCCTATCTCCCAAGGCATCCTGTAAAGAGTCAGCACAACCTCATGTACTCACTCATGAGGAGCCCATACTTGCAGAAATGCACACAGAGATAGGGCATAGTGAGGGTCATAAAACTTCTACTCTTGATGTTCCACAAGTTAACCCTGTGGAACAGCAAAAATCTCTTCTAAACCGTCACCTTCTTTATTCTCTAATCCATCAATTGTTTCTTCTCAACAACCTACAGAAGGGGACATTCAAATCCCTTCAGGTTTTGATCATCCATCTCCAGTCATGGATGAGCCCCCATCAAGTGGTCCACAAGAACCCATTTCTCAAAGTGAAATGGTCACCACTCACTCAAACACTGAGCTAGATCAAGATGGTACTCTACCAGAAAATGAAACAGCCAACATCTTGGTCGAACTCCAAAGAGCAACTGACCTTCCGGAAGTTACTGTCACAGCCTCAGTTGCTGTCAAAGACATCACAAAAGTTGATGTCAGCCCACCTGTGGACAGTAACATTTTGGGTAAAGATGATGTCGCCTCTACACAGCTTGATCATGATACTGTCATTGTTGAAGATGCTTCAGATGATGATCAACTTACTATCTCTGCTTTGAAGGTAAAATCTAAACTTTCTACTTCTTCAACTAAAATGCATGCTAGTACTGCTCATACCCATGCATCTAGGATGAGTGAGGGAGTGAAAAGAAAAAGAGAGATAAAAGAAAAAAGAGGTGAGTATAAAAATGAGAGGCAGCCAAATGAGCTGGCAAAAGGTGAGGGACTTGAGCATGTCCAGAGTGAACTTGAGGGGACCCCACGCACAAAGGCACTAGGCCTTGAGAGTCATTCTGTGAGGAGTGATGAGATCACTCAGAAAAACAATGAGTGTGTGAGAAACCCCACAGCCTCCTTGCCCTAGTCTCTTCCTTTATATCCAAAAAGGCTGAGAACTGGTGGTCCTTCTAAACAAGCTGAATCAAGGTTGAAATCCCTTGAGGGCAGATGTGCATCCATGGAAGCTAAACTTGATGCTCTGTCCACTATGGTAGCTGCTGACTTTCTGATATTCAACAAACTCTTCACTCGTTCTCTGCCATCCTTAGTGCTGCCAACTCAACTAAGGGGGAGAAAGTGGTGAATGAGGGTGAGGGAGAGAAAGTGGTAGATCAGAATAAAGCAAACCTGGTAGAGAAGGAGAAACAAGGTGAAGCTGCAAGTGAGGGGGAGCCTACAAGTGAGGGGGAGCAAGTTTTGAAAGAAAAAGATGGAGATGAAAGTGAGGGGGAGCAAGAGAAAGAAGAAAGAAACTTTGGTAAAGATCTGAAGGCAACAGGAGATGGTGAATTGTTTGAAGTAAAAATAGATAGTGAGGCAGTATTGTTATCCAAGGAAGTGTTGGAGCAATTAAAGGGGACTCAAAAGTCTAAAAGAACAGTATTGCCTCCACTGAAAATCAATGAGCCAAATCCTGAGAAAGTCGAAGCTCCATTCCAGAAGTTGTAGAAGGAATGGAGAGAAAAAGAAATTCAAAATGCTCTGGGTAAAGGGAAAGGCAAAATGCCTGAGTATATGGACATATCTGCTGGCATATCTACTGGAACTACATGGTCAGATGGAAGTGAATACGCCCTTGAAGATGCAGAATTGATGATGGTTGATCACATGGAGAGTACTTTGAACAACAAAGATGAAGATTTCAGTAAGTTGGTGGATGAATCAATTAGTGAAGCTGGGGGAGCTTTTACAAAATTGGCATCAACACTGAAGAACAAATTAATAAGTATCTATGTGAGAATCAACTTGGAAAGAAGATGGGCTGTTCAGGTTTATTTGAGAAACCGGTTGACCATATTCATCACAATGCAACTTTTACAAAGTTTTCATGCTAGAGTACTCCAAGTCCTTGGAACCCTGGTAGTCAGAAATTCAACAACCTTCAATGATAGTCTGATAGCACAAATTAAAAAGATGGTTGAAGACAAACTCCTTGAGGTGATTCAAAATCCTTATGGTGTGTGTTTCAGAAGGATCACAAAGACAGGAGCTAGAAGGTTGGATTTCTTACCATTGGATAAAGTCTCAGGACTAAGCACTGAAACAATCATGACAGTGCTGAAGAAACTTCTCAAATCCAGTATCATAAGTGAAAAGGTTAAAGCTGTCAAAGATATTCATAGGCTGTTAGCAAAAATAGATTAGGAAATTAGCTCAATCATAAAGAAGCTGATCTCTGATGCTAATGCCAAGATGGCAGGAAGCTGCAACTATGATGATACTTTGGATGATGATGAGGATGAAATTGGAGGAAGTGGTGAACCTGGAAGATTCAGGAGTTCTAGAAAAGAAGCATATGAGAATGTTGCTACACAAACTCAGATGGATGCTACCCAAGAAGAGCAAGAAACTCCCAGTACTGAAAAGAAAGATGTTGTCAAGGAAAAAGGGGAGTTAGAAATTTGTGAAGCCTTGGAGGCAAGTATCTTGAGATTAGCTGTTGAATGCTTTAATGCTGAAAAAGATACTATCAACAAGGATACTGTCAAATTGGCTGAAGACACCCAAGTGAAAGTTGCTGTCAAGAGCCAAACAGTCGAAGCTGTCAAAGTTGCTGTCATGAAAGATGTTGTCAAGGATCAACTTGAAGAAACTGTCAAAGTATGAAAGCTTGTCAAGAATTTCATATCTAACAGAAGGAAGACAAGAGCCCAAGCCTGTAACGCCCCAAATCCGGGGTCAGGGATTTGGTCGTCACGCGGAAATCCTTAACATCAAATCACCTGTTTGACAATATTAAACCACCTGTAATCATTTAATAACTGAATTACAACATCTGTGACCCCAACCACCAAGCCTCTTTTAGGTTATAGGGCTAGAAACAAGAATTGATCCTTACATTTCTCATTACATCCATTTAATTACATCACACTGAGTATTACAAATCCTATACTACTAGGGTAGCTTCGTTGAGAAGTACACTAGCACTAGTACTATCCTGTACAAAGTGATATATACATATTACACATCAATACCCTTATATATAACTTACTCCAGCTATCTATGTTCTGGATCATATCATCTTCACAAGGGCACACTGCCTGCTTCTCCTGAGCCATGCAGATAAGCCTCAATCATCTACCTTCCTCTGAAAGGTTAATATTTAAAACAAGCAAGTATGAGCGAAAGAATTGCCCAGCAAGTATTAATAGAGCACAACAATATATATCAATATACACATGGAGTTTTCGAAATATAACGATACTTAATATCAATTTCGAAATATTTATAACTATGAAACTTCAATAAAGAAAATATGACGTTTAACGCAACATCCAATGAACAGATAAGTTTATAATAACCATAGTAATCCTCATATCTTAGCGAAATAGTGTACACTACAGTATTGCTAATCTTTTAGAAGGCTTTTCAAAATACGCAGTTCAATATGCTGCTAAGACAGTTGCTTATCATCATATACAAACCAACCATTAGAAGGTTTCATCTTTAGTATTTCTCAATCTGAAAGCATATACATATAAGTATGTCATTTCCATCAAACACCTTACAGATCAACATCATGTACCGGGTATAAGTTCTTTAACCACTTGATAAGTCTAAACTCAGAAATAACTGATAGGAAGAGAGTCAAAGCTCTTGAAGCAAAACATTTGGGACCTAACATCAATAACCGATGAACCATCTTTCATCTTTTGAATAATTGCAAGAGTGCACCAACACGTGCCATTATTGTTAGAATAATCTTGCAGTTCTAGATACTGCATGAATTCATCATCTTTCAAAATTGAAAACAACACTATCGGCTACTTGGCACTTAGGCCTAAGAAGCAGTGTTTGAGTATTTTTCCAAAGTGGAGGATGGGACTTAAAGAAAACATAAAAACCTGACAAGGATTGACGATGATCAGTCGCCACATCCAAGTCCAATAATCCGCGGGTCTTCTCTACCAGTAGAAGGATAGAAACTACATCCGTAACTATCCCCGGGTGAAAACTACATCCGTAATCACCCTCGATGAAAACTACATCCGTAATCATCCTTCGGCAACACCTGGGCCGGAATAATAATTGATGGGCCGCCAGGCTCACGGCCGCTTACACATCCCGGGAATCGTTCGTCAACGATTCCCACACCTGCCAGAGTCCCCTTTTTCTTTTCTTGTCAAAATCATTTTGATAGAAAACTTGAGTAGTTGAAGTTCGACTTCAGTCGACCGATAATTTCTTGAAAAACGAGCAAGAAAGTAAAACCTGACCGGGGGTTTTCGAAAATGTTTTGAGTTCAAAAGAGTTCAAGTATAGATATACACTTGTACCGATATCAATCTCGACACAGGGTTTCGTGATCACACATGGAAAATGGTACGCATAAAGCTTGTAACCACAACAGGGTAACTCCATATATATATAAGTTCTTGAAAAGTAACTTACCTAGATAGATTCAAAATATAATATTTTAAATGACTATGAAAGTCCTTAGACAACCTTTAAATAGTGTTTTATAACCTTCAAAACACTTAAAGTATTTAATAAATATTGACTACTATGTAACAAATAATAAATATTCAATAATCCCTTTTTAAAAGAATACTCAAATTAATATTCATTTATTAAGTAATATTCAAATAATATTTACTATTAATACTGGAATATTTAATAACCTCAAAACACCCAAATACAACTCTTGGAATATTTCTAATCAAAATCAAGACACAATCTCTCCAGTAGTCTCCAAACTTTAGCCACTTTGTCAAATAACTACTACTGACTCTCGGTCAATAAGAAATAATCAATAAGCATGAAAATCCTTCTTCTCTTTCCTTTTTTTTTTGTTTCTTAATGAATATTATAATTAATATTCATCGAATTAAATAAACATTCAAATAACATATATCGATATCAATCTAGCTGTTTTAAGCTGAAAGTAACCAGTTTATAACCATTGGAATTTCTTTAATCCGTATTGAAAATAAACTATCTCCGATAAATAATATACTAGATAGAATCACTCCATTAAATTGTTTTATTATTTCTCCGGGACAAAGTGATTTTAAGAAAGCGTTTTGAAAATGATATTCATCTAATTAAATAAATTTAATTAGGCGAATGAGGTTTATTTAATTAGTAAATGCTTTCAGGAGCATCTATTAATTAAATAAACACTGGTTTATTGGTGATGTTGCATTTAGGTTAATTATTGCGAAATTCTTTTTAAAAGCTTTGCCCGGGTTTTCGAAAACATACAATACAAAATAGCCCCAACACGCGGCTAAGTTCTAAAACTCAATACATGCCCTACCCTCTGAGCCTTTCTTATTCCTATACATAAATATATACCTCATAACATATAGTCCACTTCCATAGTACGAAAAGTTTATAGATATATATATATACCGTATAAATCAAGATATAGAGCCATAAAAATATCACTGCCCATTAACAGTATTATAAGCCATGGGGTTTTGGTTATTGCACGAGCAGGATTTAATATTGTTGGCAGAGCAAGGAATACAATGATTTGGGAGAAGAAGTACAAGGTTGGAAAAACTCGCGATTATGGATTGAAAACTTATTTAACACATTTCATATATTTAAAATAAATATACTCTGAACAATAGAGTATGCAAAACTTGCCTCTGGTCCTTAGCAGAAAATAGAAACCGCGAACAAATCCTTCGCACCTCGTCCAAGTAATTCCATGGACCTTACCTGACGTCTCGATCTTCCTTTTTGGATGCACGTCGCTCCAATTTGATTTCGCCCTAATGGTACTGAAATGGTTACGAGTACGTGTCAGTCATACCTCGTATATCGAGTAGACACAACTCGGGATTATCACTAAATAACATAAAGTCAAACTATAGGTGTCCTCCCTATAGTTGACTATTCTAATACCACTTATTGCACATAACATATTATAGTAAAGAAAATAAAATGAAAAAGTCCCCTTTTTAAAGTGGACAATTCCTGGTGCTAAACACCTCAAACCATACCACTTAATCAACTTAGTATATAGATAGTCCTCAAACATAATTAATCCTCGAGACACATCAAATCAGCAAATTAGCACATAACCCTCGAAATAACAATTAACCCTCAAATAGTTCACTTAGCACATATTCACATAACAATTAATATCCATTTCATGCTTCTAGACCATTGTATTTAACTAAATTAAATAAATTTGATTGCAGGGGATTTTCAGAAAATTTGGGCATGAGGTATTCGTTTATCGGACTATGGGCACAGCCCCTCAAATGCAATTCTACCCTGTTTTTGCAAAAATAAAGCTGCCTCAACTTGCAGCAAAGTAAACAAGTAAGAAAAGTACCCGCCCAGACATGCAGCAACTAGCACATAAGGAAAAGTACCCGCCCAGACTTGCGGCAACTAGCACATAAGGAAAAGTACCCGTCCAGACTTGCGGCAACTAGCACATAAGGAAAAGTACCCGCCCAGACATGCGGCACCTCAACATGTAAGGGAAGTAAACTAGGTTTATCCACATTTAAGCCAACACCACGTAGTTGGCACTTATACTATCAACATATACTATAACTTGATTCATACCATTTAGCACTTAGCCAATTAGCCATTCATATAATTACACCTCCTATAACAATAACTATTACAATTAGCAATTCAACTTTCTACCCGAACCATTATCGATAACCATTTAACCAATCATAACCAATACCAAGTAATTGACAGATGTGGCATCCGACAAATTCTATGACTCGACTTATAGCACTTAGCACATAAACATTTATCGAAGACCATATATGACAAGTAAGCCACATAACTTTACATACTATCCGACACTAGCAATTCGCAATTCATATTGCCTCCACAACTTATATGGCAACTCATAATTAACCACTAACGACCACAATTTAATTCCAACCATTACACTTAGCAATTAGCACTTAGCAATTAACAATTACAATCAAAAATTAACAATTACCAATTTAGCAATTAACATTTAACCACCACTAACCCGCACATTTAACCGGGCCCACAATTAATCTCAACCATTATAATTACCAACACACCTTCCGAATTAAATCTCAAAATTTCAACAATACTCATAATTTACAATATCAATTTAACTACGACAATTGACACATTAAATTCACAATTTAAATCTAATTAAATTACAACAATTAAACTACATCGAAATGTACAACTAATTTAATACGAAAATTAAATAAATAAAATGTGAAATTATACCATTTCGGTTCCGATTCGACTCGCCCGAAAATCAAACCACCGAAAAAATCAGTCTTCACCATCTCTCTCTCTCTCTCTCTCTCTCTCTCTCTCTCTCCCTCTCTCTCTCTCTCTCCTGCTACCTCGCACGCCTGCACACACCAGCACAGCTTCTCACCCCGCTGCGGCTACTGAACACACCGGCCACCACCGTGACGCCGCCGCCGCTGCTACACCACCCCGAACGCAGCCCACACTCCCACAGCACGCACACACAGAGATATACACACACACACGCGTATGTATACACAGATATATAGGTGTGTTATCAAAACCCCCCCATCTCTTTTCTCTCTTTCTCTCCTCTCTCCCCGAGTCTCTCTCTCTCTCCGATCTGTTCGTGCGGCTCCTGTGTGTGTTTGTGTGTGTATCGTGTGTGTATCTGCTGTGTTTTATGTTGTTAACCTAATGGGCCTCAAGCCCAACACTATTTAAAAAGCAATACATTTAAACACTACACACTTTAAATAATATTTGGAGTAAATAAATCTAATTTGTAAAGATAAAGTTTCTAGCATAATTAAATACTATAATATTTTTAAAGACTTTTGGAGAAAGAATTGGAATTAAATCTCAATTTTCTAAATTGATATGCATTTTACAAATATTAATAATTTATAAAAACAATTCATAAAAATAATAATTGTGATTCATAATTCACAATTTACAGGGCTTTATAAAAATACTACAAACATTACTGTTTTAGTAAAACCTCAAATTATTGGTTTTATATATTAATCAAGTAATTTCTACAAATCCTCAAATAATTAAAATAAACATTTTCTAAGGATTTTAAAATCTCTAAATTATTCAATAATTTAAAATAAAATCTTTATTGAATAATTTCACATTCCAAAATTTAATCTTTGCACAAATAAACTATTGACTCGAGGTATCTACTCAGTCAATAAAATTTTAAATAGGAGCACCAGGCTCCACTTAACCGAAAATAATTAAATAATTGAATAAAAAAAAAATCCTCCTCATTTTAGGAAAACAATATTATTATTATTATTATTATTGAAATAATAATATAATCATTTCTTGAAAAATCCGGGTTATTACAGTCTACCCTCCTTAAAAGGATTCCGTCCACGGAATCAGCTAAGGCCACTACTGGGATTCCTTAACTCTTTCATCATCGACATTTATTCTGCCAAACCAGAGATAGTGTCCATTCGTAAACAACTTCTCCGAAACCTCAATTCAACCATAAGATCTCTATTTGACACAGTTATCATTGGAGTCTTACCACATTATCCCTTTCATACATATATTTTGACCAACTTTCCATTATCATACTATCCTTGAGAGAGAGTTCACTGATTCTATTCACATAACACTTTTGAGAGAGTGTGTGCACTAATTCCATTAACATAATATCATTGAGAGGGAATGAACTAAATAATTCGATTGATACGTCACTGATATTCTATTCGTTTTAGAATTCGCTCCTGCTCTTGGCGATTCCGTTGCGAATCTAGTTTCTATCAGCGAATTTATGACTTGGCAGACCTGGTTGGTGTCCCCTTCAAATTTATTAGAGATAATAAGAATTATGAAACTTTGAAAAGATAGCTGTCATATCAAGGCTACTGCCACATTGATGATCATAAGGTTATGAGAATTAAAGTAAACCTTGTTTGAAATAAGAGAATTTACTGAGAGGTCAATATGATCATAAGAACTCACGTTGCGTGTCTCAGTTAAGACATTACTAAAGGTAGTTAGCCTTCTTGTATTTCATAACTCACAAGTGACGGCGTCCCGTAAGACTTCTATCACACAGACAGATAGCCCTTGTGTCCCCTATAAGTATAGGGTTGTTCGTCTCAGTGGAAGCTGAGAAGTATGAAAGCAATTCGAAGTGAAGATAATAATTATCGTCTCTCGACAAATAATTCTCAAGTGGACACCCTGGATTAAAATTGATCAGATTCCAAGGTGCAATTTCCAAGGAAAAGGATAACCGGAAAGATACTGGTATACAACAAGCAAGTGGTGCTATAGCACCATAGGATTATCCAATATTTGAAGAAAAGTGGGAATTTAAATATCATCAATCGATAGGGCCTCATAAATCTGAAAGTAGGTATAATGACAGCTTCTAGCAAAATTGAAACCAATATGGTTTAACATGAGTATTATAAAACAACTTCGAAGAGGGAGTATATTCTTTATCAAAATTCTCTCTTGGAGAGATGTCAAGATAGGTCATAGATTAGGGAGGTAATCCAAATAATTTATGCACGGGGATGTGTCAAATAATTCACATTGGGGAGATAATAAACATAAGTTGCAAATGGGGAGATATCAAATAATTCAGACTGGGGAAGTAATCAAAATGATTCATAATTGGGGAGGGTAATGCCAAGGTCTCCACGGATACCTTTCATGTCGGCTCCTCTGACGGATAATTGTTCGATTGTAGCGCTCTTCTTTTCCACGCACACCCTAAGGTGCTCGATAACCGACGTCATCGTCGACTCGTAATAGTCGCTAGAGATTCAACCATCGGCATTTTACGATATTAAGGAGTTCTATTCGACTCGGCGCAAGCATCTCACGCAAGCGTTCTATTCTTTGAGAAGACTTCGATACCGGTGTCGCCCCTAGCAACGACGAATTCCACGTGTCGAATGGGCGATATTCTGGAACATTGCTGGAAATACATACTTAGATCCAGTCACCATGATAACCGTATTTATACCACATGTTCCTGTCCTCATGACAATTCCGTGTGCAACTTAAGCTTATCCCTTTTTGGCATATCAACCTTCGTACTAGTCTCTCTCAGACTTTCTCGGTCCGTCTTGATTCTTAAAAAATTTCATCTTTATTGATCAATCTCATCTTCACCCTTTTTACTTCTATAATTTTGAGACAATCGGTGTCTATCCACCAATTCATTCATAATATTACCTTAAACTCTATCAAGCTCGAGAGGGTTTTAAATACCCGCAACTTCGACTGATAACCTCTCATAGTGATCTTGTTTTGCTTCCCTTTTTGGAATTTTAACAGTACGGATGCTATCTCAACTCATCAGTGTCATAATACTGGATGCCAGCTTTCCATCCTTCATCATCATATTGAAATTTCCTATCATTCGGGGAATACATAACTTCATCCATGAACCCCTAAAATTATCTTAATCTTAGGCCTCGGACGATTTATGCCCCTGCCGACCAACACTTGTCTCTAAGAGTTCTTTAGCAGACATCCATCACCACAAGAAGTGAAGCCTACCTCAACATATTCCTCAAAATCTTATCTTAACCATTGGTACTATATCCAATAGTCCAACATGAACTCTACATGAGTTCTGACGTTCTCACATAACTATACCCACTCCTACTCACTCTCGTTTCTAGTTTACTATAACCTCAGCTCTGATACCATTTCTGTAACGCCCCAAATTCGGGGTCAGGGATTTGGTCGTCACGCGGAAATCCTTAACATCAAATCACCTGTTTGACAATATTAAACCACCTGTAATCATTTAATAACTGAATTACAACATATGTGACCCCAACCACCAAGCCTCTTTTAGGTTATAGGGCTAGAAACAAGAATTGATCCTTACATTTCTCATTACATCCATTTAATTACATCACACTGAGTATTACAAATCCTATACTACTAGGGTAGCTTCGTTGAGAAGTACACTAGCACTAGTACTATCCTGTACAAAGTGATATATACATATTACACATCAATACCCTTATATATAACTTACTCCAGCTATCTATGTTCTGGATCATATCATCTTCACAAGGGCACACTGACTGCTTCTCCTGAGCCATGCAGATAAGCCTCAATCATCTACCTTCCTCTGAAAGGTTAATATTTAAAACAAGCAAGTATGAGCGAAAGAATTGCCCAACAAGTATTAATAGAGCACAACAATATATATCAATATACACATGGAGTTTTCGAAATATAACGATACTTAATATCAATTTCGAAATATTTATAACTATGAAACTTCAATAAAGAAAATATGACGTTTAACGCAACATCCAATGAACAGATAAGTTTATAATAACCATAGTAATCCTCATATCTTAGCGAAATAGTGTATACTACAGTATTGCTAATCTTTTAGAAGGCTTTTCAAAATACGCAGTTCAATATGCTGCTAAGACAGTTGCTTATCATCATATACAAACCAACCATTAGAAGGTTTCATCTTTAGTATTTCTCAATCTGAAAGCATATACATATAAGTATGTCATTTCCATCAAACACCTTACAGATCAACATCATGTACCGGGTATAAGTTCTTTAACCACTTGATAAGTCTAAACTCAGAAATAACTGATAGGAAGAGAGTCAAAGCTCTTGAAGCAAAACATTTGGGACTTAACATCAATAACTGATGAACCATCTTTCATCTTTTGAATAATTGCAAGAGTGCACCAACACGTGCCATTATTGTTAGAATAATCTTGCAGTTCTAGATACTGCATGAATTCATCATCTTTCAAAATTGAAAACAACACTATCGGCTACTTGGCACTTAGGCCTAAGAAGCAGTGTTTGAGTATTTTTCCAAAGTGGAGGATGGGACTTAAAGAAAACATAAAAACCTGACAAGGATTGACGATGATCAGTCGTCACATCCAAGTCCAATAATCCGCGGGTCTTCTCTACCGGTAGAAGGATAGAAACTACATCCGTAACTATCCCCGGGTGAAAACTACATCCGTAATCACCCTCGATGAAAACTACATCCGTAATCATCCTTCGGCAACACCTGGGCCAGAATAATAATTGATGGGCCGCCTGGCTCACGGCCGCTTACACATCCCGGGAATCGTTCGTCAATGATTCCCAGACCTGCCAGAGTCCCCTTTTTCTTTTCTTGTCAAAATCATTTTGATAGAAAACTTGAGTAGTTGAAGTTCGACTTCAGTCGACCGATAATTTCTTGAAAAACGAGCAAGAGAGTAAAACCTGACCGGGGGTTTTCGAAAATGTTTTGAGTTCAAAAGAGTTCAAGTATAGATATACACTTGTACCGATATCAATCTCGACACAGGGTTTTGTGATCACACATGGAAAATGGTACGCATAAAGCTTGTAACCACAACAGGGTAACTCCATATATATAAGTTCTTGAAAAGTAACTTACCTAGATAGATTCAAAATATAATATTTTAAATGACTATGAAAGTCTTTAGACAACCTTTAAATAGTGTTTTATAACCTTCAAAACACTTAGAGTATTTAATAAATATTGACTACTATGTAACAAATAATAAATATTCAATAATCCCTTTTTAAAAGAATACTCAAATTAATATTCATTTATTAAGTAATACTCAAATAATATTTACTATTAATACTGGAATATTTAATAACCTCAAAACACCCAAATACAACTCTTGGAATATTTCTAATCAAAATCAAGACACAATCTCTCCAGTAGTCTCCAAACTTTAGCCACTTTGTCAAATAACTACTACTGACTCTCGGTCAATAAGAAATAATCAATAAGCATAAAAATCCTTCTTCTCTTTCCTTTTTTTTTGTTTCTTAATGAATATTATAATTAATATTCATCGAATTAAATAAGCATTCAAATAACATATATCGATATCAATCTAGCTGTTTTAAGCTGAAAGTAACCAATTTATAACCATTGGAATATCTTTAATCCGTATTGAAAATAAACTATCTCCGATAAATAATATACTAGATAGAATCACTCCATTAAATTGTTTTATTATTTCTCCGGGACAAAGTGATTTTAAGAAAGCGTTTTGAAAATGATATTCATCTAATTAAATAAATTTAATTAGGCGAATGAGGTTTATTTAATTAGTAAATGCTTTCAGGAGCATCTATTAATTAAATAAACACTGGTTTATTGGTGATGTTGCATTTAGGTTAATTATTGCGAAATTCTTTTTAAAAGCTTTGCCCGGGTTTTCGAAAACATACAATACAAAATAGCCCCAACACGCGGCTAAGTTCTAAAACTCAATACATGCCCTACCCTCTGAGCCTTTCTTATTCCTATACATAAATATATACTTCATAACATATAGTCCACTTCCAATGTACGAAAATTTTATAGATATATATATATACCGTATAAATCAAGATATAGAGCCATAAAAATATCACTGCCCATCAACAGTATTATAAGCCATGGGGTTTTGGTTATTGCACGAGCAGGATTTAATATTGTTGGCAGAGCAAGGAATACAATGATTTGGGAGAAGAAGTACAAGGTTGGAAAAACTCGCGATTATGGATTGAAAACTTATTTAACACATTTCATATATTTAAAATAAATATACTCTGAACAATAGAGTATGCATAGTAAACTTGCCTCTGGTCCTTAGCAGAAAATAGAAACCGCGAACAAATCCTTCGCACCTCGTCCAAGTAATTCCATGGACCTTACCTGACGTCTCGATCTTCCTTTTTGGATGCACGTCGCTCCAATTTGATTTCGCCTTAATGGTACTGAAATGGTTACGAGTACGTGTCAGTCATACCTCGTATATCGAGTAGACACAACTCAGGATTATCACTAAATAACATAAAGTCAAACTATAGGTGTCCTCCCTATAGTTGACTATTCTAATACCACTTATTGCACATAACATATTATAGTAAAGAAAATGAAATGGAAAAGTCCCCTTTTTAAAGTGGACAATTCCTGGTGCTAAACACCTCAAACCATACCACTTAATCAACTTAGTATATAGATAGTCCTCAAACATAATTAATCCTCGAGACACATCAAATCAGCAAATTAGTACATAACCCTCGAAATAACAATTAACCCTCAAATAGTTCACTTAGCACATATTCACATAACAATTAATATCCATTTCATGCTTCTAGACCATTGTATTTAACTAAATTAAATAAATTTGATTGCAGGGGATTTTCAGAAAATTTGGGCATGAGGTATTCGTTTATCGGACTATGGGCACAGCCCCTCAAATGCAATTCTACCCTGTTTTTGCAAAAATAAAGCTGCCTCAACTTGCAGCAAAGTAAACAAGTAAGAAAAGTACCCGCCCAGACATGCGGCAACTAGCACATAAGGAAAAGTACCCGCCCAGACTTGCGGCAACTAGCACATAAGGAAAAGTACCCGCCCAGACTTGCGGCAACTAGCACATAAGGAAAAGTACCCGCCCAGACATGCGGCACCTCAACATGTAAGGGAAGTAAACTAGGTTTATCCACATTTAAGCCAACACCACGTAGTTGGCACTTATACTATCAACATATACTATAACTTGATTCATACCATTTAGCACTTAGCCAATTATCCATTCATATAATTACACCTCCTATAACAATAACTATTACAATTAGCAATTCAACTTTCTACCCGAACCATTATCGATAACCATTTAACCAATCATAACCAATACCAAGTAATTGACAGATGTGGCATCCGACAAATTCTATGACTCGACTTATAGCACTTAGCACATAAACATTTATCGAAGACCATATATGACAAGTAAGCCACATAACTTTACATACTATCCGACACTAGCAATTCGCAATTCATATTGCCTCCACAACTTATATGGCAACTCATAATTAACCACTAACGACCACAATTTAATTCCAACCATTACACTTAGCAATTAGCACTTAGCAATTAACAATTACAATCAAAAATTAACAATTACCAATTTAGCAATTAACATTTAATCACCACTAACCCGCACATTTAACCGGGCCCACAATTAATCTCAACCATTATAATTACCAACACACCTTCCGAATTAAATCTCGGAATTTCAACAATATTCATAATTTACAATATCAATTTAACTACGACAATTAACACATTAAATTCACAATTTAAATCTAATTAAATTACAACAATTAAACTACATCGAAATGTACAACTAATTTAATACGAAAATTAAATAAATAAAATGTGAAATTATACCATTTCGGTTCCGATTCGACTCGCCCGAAAATCAAACCACCGGAAAAATCAGTCTTCACCATCTCTCTCTCTCTCTCTCTCTCCCCCTCTCTCTCTCTCTCCTGCTACCTCGCACGCCTGCACACACCAGCACAGCTTCTCACCCCGCTACGGCTACTGAACACACCGGCCACCACCGTGACGCCGCCGCCGCTGCTACACCACCCCGAACGCAGCCCACACTCCCACAGCACGCACACACAGAGATATACACACACACACGCGTATGTATACACAGATATATAGGTGTGTTATCAAAACCCCCCATCTCTTTTCTCTCTTTCTCTCCTCTCTCCCCGAGTCTCTCTTTCTCTCCGATCTGTTCGTGCGGCTCCTGTGTGTGTTTGTGTGTGTATCGTGTGTGTATCTGCTGTGTTTTATGTTGTTAACCTAATGGGCCTCAAGCCCAACACTATTTAAAAAGCAATACATTTAAACACTACACACTTTAAATAATATTTGGAGTAAATAAATCTAATTTGTAAAGATAAAGTTTCTAGCATAATTAAATACTATAATATTTTTAAAGACTTTTGGAGAAAGAATTGGAATTAAATCTCAATTTTCTAAATTGATATGCATTTTACAAATATTAATAATTTATAAAAACAATTCATAAAAATAATAATTGTGATTCATAATTCACAATTTACAGGGCTTTATAAAAATACTACAAACATTACTGTTTTAATAAAACCTCAAATTATTGGTTTTATATATTAATCAAGTAATTTCTACAAATCCTCAAATAATTAAAATAAACATTTTCTAAGGATTTTAAAATCTCTAAATTATTCAATAATTTAAAATAAAATCTTTATTGAATAATTTCACATTCCAAAATTAAATCTTTGCACAAATAAACTATTGACTCGAGGTATCTACTCAGTCAATAAAATTTTAAATAGGAGCACCAGGCTCCACTTAACCGAAAATAATAAAATAATTGAATAATAAAATAAAAAAATAAAAAAAAATCCTCCTCATTTTAGGAAAACAATATTATTATTATTATTATTATTGAAATAATAATATAATCATTTCTTGAAAAATCCGGGTTATTACAAAGCCTATCGTACAACCAAGATAAAAGGGAAGACAGTTGCAGCAGCAAAGAAAAAGAAGCATGGAGCAGTTTTGACAGAGAAGCCCATTGATAAGAGAAAAGTAAATAGTTTTGAACTATTGAAAAAGTCAATTGATGGGAGCATATCATTTATCTCAGTGGAACTGGACCTAGTCAACGAAAAGGTACGAAAGTATGATCTTAAGGACTGTGGAACTACATGTATAACTGTAGAACCAGACTTCACTATGGAGATAGTCTCAAATGTGGTAGGCATGCGTGATCTCTCATGCAATAAGGTAAAGGTAAGGAGAAGAATTGATTTCTTCATTTTGGAAAGGATGATCACTCTCATGGAAACAAACCAAGATGTTTCCAGCAGTATCTTAGAGCATGTCAAAGAATACTATGCTCAAAGATATGCTGAATTCTATGAGAAGTATGGTGACTGGAGAGCACATGATGACGCAGACCTTGAAGTTAGTTCTGATGGGGAACCAATGCCTGATGTGGACCTGGTAGCAGCACATCGTCCTTTTACAAAGGCTGGCATGGCTGAATATGAAGTAGAACAAGTTATCAGGCTGCTAAAGCTAAATCATCCCAATCCACCAAACCTACCAAACCTACCACATCTGCCAAACAAGGTGTTGAAGACCTAGAAGCTCAACTGAAGGAAAGCTACAAGAAACTCAACAAGCTATTCAGTGAGGAAGCAGGTTATCAGCCCTGTGTACTGGATAATCCTCTGAGAATCAAGGATGACAAGTAAGAAATCTATGTTGATAGTTTTCACAAGCTGAGGACCAGTATACTGAAGGATCTTTACTGGAAAGTTGTTGGATCTGTTCATAAGCTCGAAATGCTAGTTGCTTGGGAACTAGAGGTTATATTTGATCAAAGGAGAGATGAAGATCCAAAGCTAGACAGAAAGAGAAGAGAATCTTTAAATGCTTTTCCTGGAAGGAGGTTCAAATTCATCCAAGGAATTCTGAAGTTCAGAACATACACGTATGATTTTGAAACTTGGTTTGATGTAAAAGATGCTGAAGTATTTACTTCTCGAGTGATACAAGGGTACATTGAAGACATTGAAGATGATGCCAGATCACCAGAAGAAAAAGCTTTAGTTGAGGACCTCAGAAAAGCAAGAAATGAAGCTCTCTATGACTTCTATGATGAGTCCATAGTCATTCGCTATGTGGGGGATAGATCTAATTGGAGAACTCCCCAAAGCTAAGGGAAGTGTTAAGTATGCTGTGGTTGTTGTAGATTATTTCACAAAGTGGGCAGAGGCCATGCCTTTGGCCACTATCACCGCGAAGAAAATCAGAGATTTTGTGTTTAATTCCATTGTGTGCAGGTTTGGAATTCCATATAAGCTTGTGTCAGATAATGGGAAGCAGTTTGATAGCAAGGAATTGTGGAAGTTGTGTGATGATTTGGGTATAAAGAAGGAGTTTGCCGCTGTTTATCATCCTCAAAGCAATGGACAGATGGAGGCTATTAATAAAATTATCAAGCATACCTTGAAGACAAATTTAGAAGAAAGCAAGGGTAATTGGCCTGAGGAGCTTCCCATGGTTTTGTGGTCGTATAATACAACTCCAAGGTCCACAACTGGTGAATCTCCCTTTATGTTATTATATGGATGTGAAGCAATTGTGCCTGTGGAGATTGGAGCAGGTTCGTTCCGTAGGGATTTTTATGACGAAGAAACAAACATGGTAAATCAAAGGTTGAATCTTGATTTATTGGAGGAAGCACGGATCAACTCACAACTACGTTTGGTAACTTATCAACAAAGAGCTGCAAGGTATTATAACAAGAAGGTGAGGACTCAGCCTTTCATGGTAGGAGATTTGGTTCTTCGAAAAGTAATACCAAATACTAGAGTTGCGGCTCATGGTGTTTTTGGTCCAAATTGGGAAGGACCTTATAGGATAAAGTCTATCATCTGGGAAGGAACTTATCATCTAGAAGACTTGGATGGCAATACAATCCCAAGGGCGTGGAATGCGGAGCATTTGAGGATATATTATCAGTAGGGTGCGGCTTTGGCCCCCTATTTTAAGAAGGCTTATATAAGAGTTATAGACTAGTATAAATAATATTTCTCCTAGTCTAGGGGTAGTACATATATGCCTTCCTCAGATTTAGTTGAGACATTTGCTATTTTTTCACACTTTTCAATAATTAGTTTCCCTAGCTAGGGGGTAATACACCTTCCCTTGTTCTAAAGAAATTCAAGGTTACCGATGATTTTCTTTAATGTCAAGATTTTTTATGTTTTCACGAATTGTTAGAAGAATATTGACTGTTGAAATAAGAAGACTGCGCCCTGATGCTTTAGGGCGCATCTATATGTTTACTGAAGAATTTATGAGTATTAAACTTATGATATTAACAAGTCACAAAGGTTTTAAGTTGATTAGGATTTTAATCAACAAGTCGTGTCCCGAGGTAATAGGATGCGTCCTCAGCTGCATACATGGAAAAATTACTTGGAGATTTTGAAGAATATATCTTTATCATATGATTACTTGGAGATTTTAATTGTCGTCCTGAAGGTTACACCCTCATGTGAGGGCGCGCCTTATTATTATTATAAAAGAAAAAATTTCAAGTGAAAGTTCCTAAGGTAATGACAAGATAATATTCATGCAATTTAAAAACGTCATCAAAAGGCATAAAGGTTAAGGACAGAAATATTCAAAATACAACTTGCAAAGTTTTACAGAGGGCATGCACCTCAAAATTCAAAATGAAGCAAAGTTCAAGATACCAAAGGTTCGTGATAAAACTCAAGGCGCGTCCTTGGCAGGAGACGCGTCCTGAGAAGGGATTACGGTCTCAGTATTTTCAGCGCGAGGGGACTTGTCAGGAGAAGCATCCTTGGCAATAGGAGATTTCGCAGGAGAGATATTGAGGTTCTCTTCTTTTTCTGTGGAAGGTGTGGGGACTTTGTCTTCAAGATTAGGTGTTCCATCTAAGGACGCGTCCTCATCACCTTCAAGACGTTCAAGGCCTAGAGCTATTTTTTTGCGTGGATAGTTGCGGCTTCTTTCACCTTGAAGTCTTCAATCCAGTCGATTGTCTCCTGTCCAAACTTTGAAAAGTCATATTCAGGGTCAACTGCTAAGAACCCAGAAGCATAATTCTTGAAACCATCAGCAAAGGCCGTGTCCTTAATACTTTTCTTTTCAGTAGCCCAACCAGTCAATTTTTCCTCTTCAAGAGCCTCTTTTTCCAGTTGCAATTTCTTGGTAGATTTGATATGTTAAATTATACCTAACCGCAAGCGCACGGTGTCTATTGCTAGTACAGATGGCAAGCGGGTCGAATCCACAAGGAGACAGGTTCTACTAATTCCTTTTCAGTTATCGCTAATTGTTTCAGGGACAAACGATTATGTGAAATTATTAATTAACTAATTAAACTAAATTAACACTAATTAAGCAGATGATAAACAAATTATTTAAAACCTAGGGCAATCAGGTCCACCATGCTTACACAATTGGCTCTTAAGCTAAAGCAATCAATGTGATCCTATAACTAGAGTATGTTAATCTCTTTCAAGCATCAACACTCTCGAAACATTCAACACAATTAACCACTTTTAGTAATTCAATCAATCAGGTAATTAGAGTCAAGTTAATCTCTTCCAAGAATTAACGCTCTCAGAAATCCAATGATGCTTCCGCACTCAAATTCAATTCTGCTAATCGTATGTGTGCCTCTAGTAAGTAAATCTCTCGATCCATACCCCTATTTGCATATAATTAATCCATGATATTGGCCAATTACACAAATTAATGATTAAAACATATCAATCAGAATTAACCATAACCAATCAAACCACTATGAAAATCATGCCAATATTAGTACAAACATGGCTTCCCTTTAAGCCCTAGAAATAACTACTCGCTAATAATTAAACAAGTAAAACAACTAGTAAAACAAGAAAACATAATTAAACTAATAAGAACAAAGAAAAGATTAAGAGAACAAAACCTTCAAACTTCAATGTTGTCACCCAAAAGAAGAGTCATGGTGTTTCTCTACATCTCCAACTAATAATACTAATCTACTCTAAACTATATTATCTAATCTAATATTACATCCCTCTTCTTCCTCCTCAAATATAATACCCTAGATGTGTTTATATAGGCTCTAAAAGTCTTGCCCAATAAAAGTATTTTAATACTCTAAATAAATTACAAGTAGGATTCCATAACTGAATAGGATTCCTTAATTAAAATTCGTCACTTCTTTTTCTCCTTTGTTTCTGGGCTCTTCTAGTCGTATTTTGCTTACTGGACCACCTCTGAATTAAAGAAAATTCCACAAGCTTCGCGTGGACAGTAAGATCGTCAAATTCTGACTTCTGGAACTCAAGATATGGCCCAAACAGTGCAGGCAGCCCGTATAGCCCAATATTACGAATTTTCTCCTATTTTATCTCCAAAATAGCTCTTTTTGCTCCAAATCCTTCCAAGTTATGAATTCTTTATTTCCTACAATAAAACAATAAAATCTATTAAATAAAAATCCAAATCAATGCAAAACACAATAAATATGAGAATAAAATCATCTAGAATATATATAAAAATATACTCTATCAAACATCCCCACACTAAGCATTTGCACGTCCTCGGGCAAATAAGTGAAATAAAAACTAAGTCCTAACAAACATCACTTTCGTAGATGACACGATTGCATTGAGCATATGCAACAAGCCGTTAAACCCCTAGGCAGCCCTAGTAGGACGAGTGTTGTCTCGTGAGGGTTTATAGTGAATATACCCACAAAATTCATCCAACCATGCAAAAGATCAATGCTAACACAACACCACACACACAAGTCCTCTCATGCCACATCAACTTAAGAATCAAAGCAAACATACGATGTCTTGGTGTCTAAAGTGCAAGTATCCACATAGTCTACTCAACCAACATGCAGAAGGTCATAAAAATTTATGTCAAGTGTAAAAATCGTTGGTAATCATGCTAAGCCCACAAGAAATACATCTTTAAGTCCAAACCCGGGATCTCCTATGCCAAAACAAGTAATAACTCACCTTTCACTCAAAAATGAATATTCACTCAAGAACAAGGTTAAGTGTATCACTCAATTCCAACAAAATCATAAACACAACTTGACACTCGCAATCAATCTCACTCTCAACACAACATACATCACTGATGACAATCAAAAGGTCTTTATTTGGGTTGTAGCGTGGGCTAGGGACCAGGTATGTCAAGTAAAGCTAAAACAGGTTAAATGTCAAAAGCTAGTACCCAACAATAATCATTATTCAATTCCCTTTCTATTTAAAACAAATACTTCCCCACACTTGGATTTTTCAATAATCCTTACATAATAACTTGACTAGTCGAATGAAGAAGGATCATACAAACATAAGAATGCTCTCAAATTTAATTTTTTTCTTTTTTTTTCTTTTTATTTTTTTTTCTGTTTTTTTTTCTTTTTTTTCTGAGAGCTAAGGAATAAGCACAATGATCCATAGATATTTTTATGAATTTCGACTAACAAGCATCGACCAAAATCAATATTCCCCAAAAGTATGATCATCAATAAAACCCCCCCTTTTATGAACACCTTATTACTCCCTTAAGCACGATACTAGCCTTTGACAATTTAGGTTCAAATTCAATGTAAGGCCAATAGAATAAAAAGGATAATGGCAAGTAATGTGGTGTGTCACCGAAAAAATAGGATTAGGCTCAAAGGGTTAACTAATTGATCATGTTTAAAAGGTGTGGAAATATGGGAAATACGAGGTTATACCTAATTGCCTTTATCATCTCATCATCAAGTAATGTCATGCATTTCAAGAAAGATCTCAAGTAAGTGCTAGCAATGTAAACAACATGTGGACACTCAAGCAAACGAAAAATCATGCAAAAGATATGCATATAGGCTCAAAACTCACTTGGTGTGACAAAATATAATCAATCGCAAATAACAAGACTCTGTAACGCATCTACTTGTACTCAAAGCATTAAAACCAAGTCATCTTGCACATATTCATGTCATTCTAATCACTTACAACATCCAATTAAGTCTACCAGCTTCAACTTGCTAGTGTAAGTGTGTGCACAAGAACAAAGCACGTCACTTCTCATACAAAAGCGTCAATAAACACAAGAATTCTACGCATGCATGGGTGTATCAAGCAAAATACAACAACTAATCAAATTGCATGGCTAGAATTATTTTTGGTATTTTTAATTTTTTAATTTTTTTTTTTTTTTAATCATCGAGAACTCATCCCCACACTTAAGTGGTTCATTGTCCTCAATGAACAATTATATAAAAGAAAAGAAAGAAAAGAAAAAAATTTATATACAAAAAATAAATTCCTAAATAAAATACAAAAATAATAAAGAAAAATAATAATAATAATAATAATAATGATAATAATAATAATAATAATAATAATAATAATAATAATAATAATAATAATAATAATAATAATAATAATAATAATATGAATTAGAATAAATATAGGTTTAGAATTTTGAAGAAGAGACGGGAGGTTTTGGAATTGAAATAGGAAAAGAATTAGGTGGAATAGAGGTATAAATAGAATGGGAGGTGAAAAAGATTTTTTTTTTATATATATATATGACACAGCTGATCAGCCAAAACAAATCGCACAAACACTGCAACAGAGGCAACCTGCTCGCGCGTACAGCAACTTGCGCACAAAGCAGTCACGCAGGCGCAACCTGCGTGACAGGGGGGGCAAACTGCGGGTGGACCAGTAACGCAGGCGCATCCTGCGTTACAGAGCTGCAATCTGCGGAATGAACAGAAACGCAGGGGCAGCCTGCGTTACACCTCAAAAATTCGATTTTTAATTTTTTTTTTTTTTTTTTTTTAAGAATAAGATGAAGGAATAATGTACACAACAAGGCTTGGAATGAACAAATAACTAAGCAATTCTACTATATATGAAAGATAAAGAAAGAAGTACTCCCCTATGCAAAAGCATGAAGTGCACCGATCCTACAATGAAATCTTGGGTTGCCTCCCAAGCAGCGCTTATTTAGAGTCATTAGCTTGACCTCCTCAAAAATACTCCGGTAAAGGCGTAATATCCAATTTCTCGATCATAAACTCGCCACCACAAAAAGTATCAAGAGTGTTAGTGGTTATCTTTATCCTGCAGAAAGTCTCCAAACAAGCATCAGTAAAATAAAATATGTCATTAATAAGCAATAGAGAGAGTGCTTGTGCAGTTTTGGAAAACTTTGTGATAAAACAGCGATAAAATTCAACACCACGAAAATATTGAACTCCCTTGACATAAGGTGGAGGTTCTGGTGGTGGCTTTTCTTCACTCCTCACTTTCACTGGAGCCATTCGGACATCTTGGCTTATCACATCATTGGCTAAGCCGACACTTCCATCTTCTCCCTCTCCTCGAGCTTGAAACATATGAGCCACTTTGTATGGATCCTCAACCAGAATTTGAGAAATATCATCTTGGACAATATTTGTTATCACATCAACCTTGAAATAGGTATTCTTGAGCAAAGAAGTCTTGTAAGTAGAGGCTAGATCGAGAGCAAATTTACCAATACATGGTAGCTTAGTCACAGGTTGTGGAAGAGAAACAACAACCATCTCTGTATTGCTTTCCTTTGTAGCCTCATCATCAGTCACATTGTCCTTGGTAGCAGCAACATCATTGATCTCGTCATCGGTGGCATGCTCCTTCTCTTTATCAATGGCCTCATCATCAACATACATGGAGAAACTATCATATTCCTGATCGCTTGTGAGATTGATAGCAATCAGGTCCTCTTCGGATCGGATAGATGATGATGGTAAATAGTCGATCTGCCCTTTAGTAGAAGAGTTAGCCAACTGTGCAAATTGAGATTCAATCGCCAAACTTTGAGTTTCTAATTCTTTGATCTTCTCGGCTTGTTCTTCAAAACTCTTTAGCAATTTATTCAAGATATCCCACATCTCATTTGTCTGATCAGCTTGCACATCTACGCTGGATTGAGAAACATGTAGATCTTCTTGTAGAGGAGGATATTGATATTCTTGCTGTGGCGGCTGCTCATATGACTGATAATATTGTTGCTCAAACTGTTGCTGATTATGATATGAAAAATTTTGAGCACCATTGTCCTGGTAGTAGAAATCTGGTTGATTCACGCATTCTTGATCAAAAGTGTTTGAATACTGATTGTACCCATATCCTTCTTCAAAAGAATTCATTTGTCCCAACTGAGCACTCTGAGAATTATAGACATTGTAATAGCATTCCAAACCATAATGACCCTGGACACCACAAATTGGACAGCAGTTGTAAGTTTTAGGGGCCACTTGTCACATCTCATTGATACTCATTGGATGCATAATGGGCTCTGTAGGGTTGAATGAGGAAATTTCTCGAGTATGTGCCTCCAACATGGAAGAGAGTAGTGCAAAAGTATCAACTTCACCCATTGCAAACCTGTAGACACTCAACAAAGCCAAGAAAAATCTGCCTCAATTGGAACAAAGGTTCCAACGAGACAATGGAAACAATCTAAACAACTAAATTAAAATTAATAGAAACTTGCTGTCTCCCCGGTAGCGGCGCCAAAAACTTGATATGTTAAATTATACCTAACCGCAAGCGCACGGTGTCTATTGCTAGTACAGATGGCAAGCGGGTCGAATCCACAAGGAGACAGGTTCTACTAATTCCTTTTCAGTTATCGCTAATTGTTTCAGGGACAAACGATTATGTGAAATTATTAATTAACTAATTAAACTAAATTAACACTAATTAAGCAGATGATAAACAAATTATTTAAAACCTAGGGCAATCAGGTCCACCATGCTTACACAATTGGCTCTTAAGCTAAAGCAATCAATGTGATCCTATAACTAGAGTATGTTAATCTCTTTCAAGCATCAACACTCTCGAAACATTCAACACAATTAACCACTTTTAGTAATTCAATCAATCAGGTAATTAGAGTCAAGTTAATCTCTTCCAAGAATTAACGCTCTCAGAAATCCAATGATGCTTCCGCACTCAAATTCAATTCTGCTAATCGTATGTGTGCCTCTAGTAAGTAAATCTCTCGATCCATACCCCTATTTGCATATAATTAATCCATGATATTGGCCAATTACACAAATTAATGATTAAAACATATCAATCAGAATTAACCATAACCAATCAAACCACTATGAAAATCATGCCAATATTAGTACAAACATGGCTTCCCTTTAAGCCCTAGAAATAACTACTCGCTAATAATTAAACAAGTAAAACAACTAGTAAAACAAGAAAACATAATTAAACTAATAAGAACAAAGAAAAGATTAAGAGAACAAAACCTTCAAACTTCAATGTTGTCACCCAAAAGAAGAGTCATGGTGTTTCTCTACATCTCCAACTAATAATACTAATCTACTCTAAACTATATTATCTAATCTAATATTACATCCCTCTTCTTCCTCCTCAAATATAATACCCTAGATGTGTTTATATAGGCTCTAAAAGTCTTGCCCAATAAAAGTATTTTAATACTCTAAATAAATTACAAGTAGGATTCCATAACTGAATAGGATTCCTTAATTAAAATTCGTCACTTCTTTTTCTCCTTTGTTTCTGGGCTCTTCTAGTCGTATTTTGCTTACTGGACCACCTCTGAATTAAAGAAAATTCCACAAGCTTCGCGTGGACAGTAAGATCGTCAAATTCTGACTTCTGGAACTCAAGATATGGCCCAAACAGTGCAGGCAGCCCGTATAGCCCAATATTACGAATTTTCTCCTATTTTATCTCCAAAATAGCTCTTTTTGCTCCAAATCCTTCCAAGTTATGAATTCTTTATTTCCTACAATAAAACAATAAAATCTATTAAATAAAAATCCAAATCAATGCAAAACACAATAAATATGAGAATAAAATCATCTAGAATATATATAAAAATATACTCTATCAAGATTCGATGAGAGATTTGTATTGATTTTTAGCAGAAGATAACTCGCTGTTGAGTTTGGCAATTTGTGTATCTTTCGCATCCCTCAATTTTTTGAATTGATCATCCTTCACTTTCAACTGTTTGGATAGATTGTTGTTTTCAGTTTTCAGCTCCATCAGGCGCGTCCTGATCTTGTTATTAAGACTTTTGACATGATTAGCATGGAAATGGAGTTGGGCAGAAGCGTTAACCAACACATCTTCAATTTCTTCTTCAGAACGGGATTGCCAATCCTTTACCTCTTTTTCCTTAAAATACTTTGAGGAAGCAGCACCAAGGAATGTCTACACAGTAGGGTCAGAAATTTTGGATAACCTTTGGCGTTTTGAGGACGCGTCCTCTTGTGTCACAGGCATGGTAGAGTCAGGAGGAGGATTCTTGCATTTTGGAGACTTTACTGCATGAGTGACCTTTTTGGGAGGACGCGCAACGTTTTGGAAGACCAGCCATATCTGAAAAGAAGATAAGAAAAACAAGTCAAAACAAAATATAACAGTAAAAATATGTTTGCATAAATGGAGTTCACGAATTAATCTACCAGTATCAGAGAACGCGTCATCATGTAAGGACGCGTCCTCGTCAGTTAAAATCTTCTCATGAGAAGGAATATTTTCGTCAGCAAGAACACTTTCTTCCATGTTATTCTCTTCTTCACCTTCTTTTAAATCATCGCTAATAGTTGATTTTATAGGAACCCCATTTCTAAAACGTTGAAATGGGGTGATCATGCCAACTTCTTTTGAAAGAAGTCCCACTCTCTTCAAATTCTTCTCAGTTACCAGAAGGGTATGGTCAAAGCTTCCATTTGGAAGGTTAAGGATGGTTTGAACTCGTAACAAGGGCGCGCCTATAAGCTAGTCTATTACTCTTTTATCTTTGGAGGTAAACAAAAAAAATTAAAAAAAAATCAGGGATAAAGGTAGGAAGAAAAAGAAAAAAAACATATTAGAAAGGGCGCGTTCTTACTTGGCTCATAATTGAAGGTCACTCTGATTCTTTCGACATCCCAAACATAAAAGAAGGGTTCTTTCAATCTCTTTACATTGCTTATCTTTCCTTCAGAGAATCCCTTCTTATTATGTTTTTTGTTCACCACCAAGTAAAAATAACCTTTACCGGTCTTACGGATGCTGAAAAAATTACTAAATTCCTCCATGGTAGGAATTCCAAGTTTGGCATCGTGGTAAAGAATAAAAAGAGCGGCAGCCAAGGTATAACTATTGGGGGATAGCTGAATGGGTGCCACATCATACCATTCGATAATCTGTCGGTAGTATGAGTGTAAGGGCGCGCCTACTCCAAGGGCAACTAGTTTGGGAGTCAGGACCATTCGTGGAATTTTGAAGTCTTTGCCGTAATTAAAAATGTGAGGACGCATCATGGAAGGAGGACGTCCCCAAATACCACTCATATTGTAATATTTCATGCACCACTTGATCTCATCAATAGTTGCCTTGCTAGACATCCCTATGTAATCCACCTTGTTGGCTTCTTTCCTAAGTGCATTCTTTTCAGTCTCAGAAAGTTCTTCTTTATATTTGCTCCAGTTTAAGTCTTTTTCAAAAATTTTATTGGAGGATGAACATAAGGAATAGGGGAAGTGGGTGGAGAGTAGATTTTTTGAGAGTTTTCCTCGTCTGAAGACGCGTCCTCCGTATTGGCCGCGTCCTCATTGGTGTGACTGATTTCCTTATCAGAATTTTCTTCATCAGAAGAAATGATCTTGTTACCTCTTCATTTGGGGGTAAGTTCGATTCCTATGTCATCAAAATCATCAAAGATAGGTTCATGAATAGAAGGAGATGGGATTTTCTTTGCGCAGGTATTTATTCGGGTTTGAATAGGAATGTGATCGAGAGAATCGAAGGAATCATTTGAGGAGTTCGACATGATTTCAGAAAAGTTATGTGAAAGGTATGTTATGTCTTCAGATGAAATAGATGAAATAGATGAAAAAAGAGGTTTGGGATGCTCTGGCGGAAAGGAGATAGAGGGAGGTGAGTAAATGTCAAGTCTTCTATTAAACTCTTTGAAAGGGTGGAATGGAGAGGACGCGCCCTCGTCCTCCAGCTGCAAGAATAAAAAGGAAATTTTGAGGGCGCGTCCAGAGAGTGACTAATAAAAAAAAGTAATGAACGTCTATGTAACAAATAAAGAACGCGTCCTATGTATATAGCGCGCCTATTATCCGTTTGATTAAGGTCATTATAAAAAAAAAAGTCAACCAACAAGTCGGATCAATAAATTTGAAGGGAAGAATGGATCAAACACATATACATACACGCATATATACATCGTAAAAACGAAGAACACGGAAAAAGATGAACAGTCACGCTGTGATATGATGCAAAATACATGGTGAAAGTTTAAATTGAATACATAAAAACATACCTTGAAAGTTTTCGAGCAAAGTTTGCGGAAAACAAGTGCTAAACACGATGGGTTTGATCGGATTTTCGCGGGAAAGGAAGAAAATCGCCAGTGGGGTGCTTTTTGGAGGAGAGAGAGATAAAACGGTAAAGTAAAATTAGGTTAAATGATTTGGGGGTATTTATAGGAAAAGAGGAGTGTGTATTGGATGACAGCTGTTGCTATGGAAAGCGATTAGAATTCTGGAGACGCGCCTCATGTCGGGACGCTCCTTGGATTTGTGTGGAGAGGAAGTTTGGAGCTGTTTTGAGAAATTTCATATGATATCTTTGATTTCATATGAAATTGGGGGGTAGTTGTTATAGCCAAAATTTGGTTCGGGTATTTTCAAGATGGGATCGGGTCAATAAAAGGTTTAAATTGGGAATTTTAGGAGTTAATTAGGTTTTTGGGTTGGTTTCATGAAGGTGAGGCCGCGCCCTTTCCTTCAACAAAAGGAGGGCGCACCCTCTTTGGGTGATTGGTCTACAGAATGGTTATTTGGATTGACTTCTTAGGTTTTGTTGAAGAATTCCCTCATGTCGTATCTCAGAAGGGGGATGTCCGTCGCTGAAGGCCTCCAGGGGTTTGCCTGGATATAAGGACCCTTCTTAAACGCTAAGGGCGCGCCCTAAGGTGGAAAGATGGGGACTTTCTGGTGTGTGTTTTGGGAGCTCTGTTCCTGTAGCCAATGAGCGCGTCCTCATTGGGGAACTTTGGAGTAATCCTGCACTTTGCACCCAAAAGCTCTGGATCACCTGTCCTGCTATTTGATGGGTGCTTCTCATTCGGGGGACAGGGATGCGTTCTGCACTTGGGGTAAACCATGGCTATACCTACATCCTTGAAATCAAGAAATAGCGGTAGCGGATAGGACTAGTCCTCGACGGGGGAAGTTTCCTTATCTGTGAAGTCTTGAGATCTTGGGTGAGCCTTGGGCCTTTGTGGTTAGGCCTCATAGTAGAACATTCCGGAAGCTAGATCGTCAGCCCAAGCCAATTGGGGTTTCTTGTTTTCCAAGAACTACGTATGGCTTGATCCCCTATAAATACCGGGGTACGTAGGCCGATTGGGGGGTTGGAAGTCGAGAGCTCTGAATAGCCGCCACTAACCCTATCAATCTCAGCCACCAATTACAATCAACAACCACAAGCCACCGTGCACCACCGTTTTTTCCGACGAAGAACCACCGTCTCAGATCTTGTTTCCGGCGACGTACCTTGAATTTTGTTGTTCCCAAATTCCTCCGTCAACAGTATTGATGAACGTTTTGAAGTAATGAAAATTATTTTCTTTCTTGGCAAAATAAAATAAAATTAATTGGATATCTATACTATATTATAATAAGCAAAAGAGGGTATAATTTGTAGTTGGTTACCCCCTATTTTTGGTTATCCCTATTTTTGGTTATCCCTCACTTATCACCGTTAGATCAGCAATGATCGTTAGATTTAACAATACTAAAATACTAAAAGTTGTTATATGTAGAGGTCCAAGGTTCGATTCCCGCCAACAACATATTAATTTATATTTAATACTAAAAATTATTAATTAGATTTAACAATACTAAAATACTAAAAGTTGTTATATGCAGAGGTCCATGGTTCGATTCCCGCAACAACATATTAATTTATATTTAATACTAAAAATTATTATATACAAATATGTAAGGTTCAAATTCTTTCAATAACATATTAAAATTAATATTTATAATATTATATTATATTATAAATAAATTATAAAATATTAAAGTAACTCGTGTCCTAGTCCAACAATGTCCTACATAATGCCTTATAAATATCACAAAAACTAGTGTCCTAGTGATTTAAGACATTATTTTTATGTATTAACTCCAACAATATGCCTTATCCTTGTGCCTTATTAATAAAATAATAATATATTTGATAAAAGAAGGGTAGAAAAGGAGGAAAGTGAATTTTTTTATTGATAAAAAATGAAATAAGGCATGACTAGTGGTGTCCTAAAAATAGGGCATGAGATGGATGTCCTAGTGTTTTAAGGCACCACTAAGACATTGTTGGAACACATTTTTTCCTAAATGCCCTAAATTTTAGCTAAGGACATCAATTTAAGACATTGTTGGACTTGCTCTAAGAGCAACTCCAAGGGGAGTCACCTGTTAGCTATATTGTCCTACATGGCCATGTATATAGCTATCCTCTAAAAAAAAGCCCACTCCAACGCTGGACTCTCATTAGTTAAAATTATACCTATCCTCTTCTAGTCTTCCAAATCTAGCAATCTCCAGCCCATCCTCTAAATCTCATCCAACTCATCTCCCGCTAAAATTCTATTTCTCCCTCCCACTTATTTCTCTCCCATTTACTTTTCCCGCTTATTTCTTTCCCATTTACTTCCCAGCTCTCTCCCGCTGTTGCATCCTGCAAAGGTATGATTTTATCTCTTTTATTTTCATAAATTTTATAAATTAGGGTGATGATTTGTTTCTATTCAATCTGATTTCAGCTCTTAAATTAGGGTTTTGGTTTACAGATTTAGGAATTTTCCAAAATTTTCTCATTTTTGATATCTTGTTTTTGTAGAAAATGGAAGGCTCCTTTGTATCTTTGCTCAATGAAGGCTCATTTTCACAATTTGAAGATATGATTTTTACTCAACCAGCTCCTCAACCAGTCCCGCAATCCGAACGCCAAAAAGAGGCTTCGAAACAGAAAAAGGGTAAAAGATCAAAGAACTTCTTAATTGAGGAAGATATGTTGCTTATTTCCGGTTGGTTGAATGTGAGTATGGACCCGGTGCAAGGTAGCAATCAGACATATGCATGTTATTGGGAAAGGATTTGGAATTATTTTGAGGAAAATAAAGCAGGGCTTGCAATTGAACGAACCCCTAATTCGTTGTGTAATCGATGGTGCACAATCAACAAAAAAGTATCAAAAATTGTTGGATTCTACAACAAAATTTGCGGAAGAAATCAAAGTGGAATAAGCGAGCAAGATAAGGTATTGGATATTTGTTTTAATTTGTGTTTAGTCTGATTCTTTTAGTTGATGCTCGTAGTGGTAATTATAGTGCATATGTGATATATATGTTTAGCTTAGCTTAGCTTCTGTTGAAATATTTGGACTGGTTATCTCCGAATTGTCTTATTAATCTAGTTTAGCTGGTCTTATAGTTACTTGTGCCCGCGTTGCTTAGCAAATGATCGATTAAGATGGTCAAGTCTAAAGGAACTAAGTAATTAACATCCTTTAGCTCAATGCATTCATTTAACAAAAGCAATTGCATATCATAAAAATAAAAATTGTACTTTCTAGGATGGTACTGGACTTTATTTTCAATCTTGCAGATAAATTTCCCAGGGGGTTGTGCTATTTGGTGGTGTTAATTTGTCACTTTGTAATCTTGAAAATATTAATAAGTAGTAACATTATTGAATTAGATGCTGCTGGTAAATGTTAATAGTGCGTAATAGTATTTTTTTTTGTTCTTGTTAATTTGTTCTGTAACACGTTTTGTTGTAATACTTCTAGTAGTCTCTTTCTTGGTTTTGGAGTGCTAAAGCAAATATATGAGCAATGAACTTTCAGAATGTTCCTGCATTTAGATTGTGCTTAATTTGTACATGGACTCTGTTTTCTTTCCAGTGACAGAAATAAGTCTTAAAGTATAGTCACGGCACTATAGCTACTCAGTTTGCATTGTGTAATACTAATTCCATAACTTAAATTTAAAAATTCAGAGAGAGAGAGAGACAAAAGTCAAAAAATAGTTGAAGACATTTGAATTGGCCTTTAGGGAGAAAGTCGTATCGCATGTTTTTAATTGACAGGGCAGCCCAGTCCAATAATGGTGAATTAGGTTAAATTGAAATGCATATAAAACGAAACCTCTATGCAGAATGTAAAGCTGGTGAGTTTTTGGGTCCCTCTCTCCCCTCCCCCTCCCATCCGTTTATTTGTTTTGTGTTGTGGTATATATTTTGTTTGATTGTAGTTTGTAATATCTAGTAGTATGCCCCAATTGTGTCATTGCAAAAGCAAGGAAAAGTAGCCGATGAGGATTAGAATATGAGAAAGCACAGATATATGCAACTAGCGGCTTAAGTTTGAAAGTGAGTGTTAATGATGATCTGTTGACAGAAATTTGGCAGCGCTAGTGCAAGTGCTGCGATGAAGTTAGTAAAAAAAAGGTGTTGTAATGAATTTGTCGAACTGCTTACAATATTTAGATTTTTTACTTCTCAGTGTACAAATGCTGTCATTAGAATCACCACGAGTGCAGTGGTAAAGAAGTAAAAGAATTCAATTTGATTTGGAAGTTTAGTTTTGATCAGACAGGACAGCCTTATGGCTACATGGAATTTCAAATTTTATAGCAGACTATAGATATAACATTGATTTCCAAATCAAAATATATAGGACCTCTTTTATGGCACAGAACATAAGCTTTAGGTTTTGGTTCCAAATTTTAAATACTTTTGATGGATGCTGATAAACTTATCCATTCTCGTTTTACGCCTTGTTCGCATCATGTAAAATTGAACTAATTCAGAAGATAAAATAACAGAAACTGAAAGAATATCTAGTTTCTAGATTCGGAAAATACTACACTAAACTACACAAATAATTTCGTATTTGTATTTGTGGTGTTTTTATGCCTTTGTTCTTAGAGGCCTTCCAGTTTCTATTATCCAGATCCTCCTACTATATTGTGCGTGATCTTTTGTTAAATTCTGCAATACCACAGCATGACTCCATCAAACTCATATGACAAATTCTACACTCCCTCTCATCCAGAATTTCGGTATCATTCATTTTCTCATTATCAGCATTTTGCACCAGCATTTTCACCTCACCACTCTCCAAGTCCATTCCCAAATTTCCCTCAATTTGCAAGCACAATCCCAAGCTCCCATCAATCTCTAACGACACTTCATCAGACCCGCTCGACCACGCCTTGTCGGTCTTGGACAAATGTAAGCTGCCAGAGTCTTTCAGGGTGGCTGGTGACATTTAATATTCTGTTGAAGCTTCACATAAGAAAGGAAGAAAGGCTGTTTATATTTTGTAATGATTCAGAAGTTGAAGTGGATATGTCAGTTACATTGTTAGAATGTGCACTGTTTTAAGGAGAAACCAAAGAGTCACTATCATTCCCCCGACTCTATTATTGCTGGAAAAGCTGGATAATTCTTTCATGGTTGATTCATGAGTGGTCGAAATATTTAACTATCTCTCTGCTCGACCATGAACTTCCCAGTAATCTTCTTAGTAGATTCCATCATTTAAGATCCTTATCTAAGGCAAGATCACCTGCAGAAGATCATTTTCATGTCTGTCACTTTTTTCCTTCGTAGGGGAACAACTTACAGCCATCATTAGGATTGAAGTCAACTTCGGTGTTGATGCAATTCAGATGACAGAAATTTATGGAATATTCAAACTTTGGTGGTGGATAAAGAATCCATTTTCTAGGATCACAGGTTACACTTTATTTGCATCCCTGCAGGCCTTAAAATTACACATAAAATCCTCTACTATTATTGATTATTGTACATAATAAGATAGTAAGAAATACTTGAATATTACTCAGTCCTACCAAATACAGTAGTTGGGATTTTTTTTTTTGATAAATAGTTGGGATCTTATTTGAACAGTGATATTAACACAATTTAACTATTTTGGTTCATTTCATTTTCAGTTACAGACTAGCTCTTTTAGTAATGGATACAGAAGGATTTAAAAAAATTGCAGTATAGATTCACCCTGTATTTTGTTCCTTCTGTCCAGCACTCCAATTCATAATAGCAAGACTTTGTTTTAATTTTTATCCTTGTCTTAACAGATTTTAATTTGTTGTGCAGGTCGACCAAACAATAGAGATGTATGAGAATGTTATGAAAGAAAAATTTATGTTCATACGTCACTGGAATGCATTGCGGTTTGCACCAAAATATCAAGCTACTTTGGTCAAGAAAAACAAGGTGACTAAGGATAATGATGTATCTTCACAATCGGTTGACAGTCAAATTCCTATAAACCTAGAATCTGATGGTATGATGGAACGTCCAATTGGAAGAAAAGCTGCAAAGAAGTTGAAGAGGGCTACAAATGAAGCAGCGGATGAGGAAGGCTTGCAACTTCTTAAAACAATGCAGAAAGATGCATTAGCTATTGCTTCTTCGAGGACTGAATCAATTCAAATGAGCTTGCAAATGCAGAAGGAAATCATGCAGCTACAAAAAGAGGAGCTACATATCCGCTTAGCAAAAGAGAAGCGTGAAAGATGGAAAGAGGAGCGAGAAAGACAGGTTTACGAAGCATCCATCATGGCAATGGACACTAGTAAAATGCTGCCTGATCAAGCTAAATATTATGATGCCCTCAAAGCTGGGATCATGAAAAACATATCATAATTCAATTATGTATTTCACTTTAATGTTTGACTATTATGTACTCCGTATTAGACTATTTTATGTGTTAGACTTTAATTTTCTCATTTTATTAATAAATGCTCTTTATTGTTCGAGACAATTACAAAAGCAAAAATGAAAGGAAATTACATAGCGAATATGAAAGAAAATTATAACATAACAAATATTTAATTTATGTCACCACCGTGCATCTGCCAAAGATGTTCTATAAGATCATTTTGCAACTGAACATGAGCTTGTTTGTCTCGAATTTGCTGGTGCACTTGAATGAACTCCCTGAAGGTACTTGGATGACGTGGGATCTGTGTAACAGTTGGTATTTCAGCATTTGTATCAAAGTGTTCTTCTTCCATATGTAATTCCCTTTCATCTTCAATGATCATGTTGTGTAATATTATGCAGGCGGTCATAATGTATTTCATTGTGCCCACGTCCCAAAACCGTGATGGACCACGAATCATTGCAAACCGAGATTGCAACACTCCAAATGCTCTCTCAACATCCTTTCTAATAGATTCTTGTGCATTTGCAAAAAAAAAAATTTTTGTTGCCTTGAGGTTTTGAAATAGTTTTGACAAAAGTTGGCCAAGAGGGATATTTACCATCAGCAAGATAATATCCCATGTTATATTCATGTCCATTGATGGTATACCTCACTTCAGGGCCACGACCTTCTGCCAAATCTTCAAAAAGATGAGACCGATCTAACACATTAATATCATTTAATGATCCCTGTAATCCAAAAAAAGAATGCCAAATCCACAAGTCTTTTGAAGCTATTGCTTCTAATATAATAGTTGGTTCATGAACATGACCTGTGTACATACCTTGCCAGCCAGCTGGACAATTCTTCCACTTCCAGTGCATACAATCAATACTACCCAACATTCCGGGAAAGCCTCGTTGTTCATTCTCTGCTAATAATCTAGACACATCTTCAGCATTTGGGCGTCTTAGATATTCAGTTCCAAAGACTTCAACAATTGCTTTAACAAACCTTTTTAAACTCTCTATTGTTGTACCCTCACCAATTCTAACGTAATCATCAACAGCATCAGCTGTTGTACCATATGCAAGCATCCTAAGTGCAGCTGTTACTTTTTGAAGTGATGATAATCCACGAATTCCCACAGCATCAGTTCGTTGAGTAAAATAATTGTCATGAGCTGTGACTGCTTCTTCAATTCGCATAAACAATGACCTACGCATTCGAAACCTTCGACGAAATTGTGTCTCTGTATATGTAGGTGTATCAGAAAAATAATCACGATACAATCTAGCATGACCTTCTTCTCTATTGTGATCAATTACACGATGATTCATTGTGGAACCACCATGATTCGGGATAGAATTTGCTCTTTGACGCTGATTATGAAGGTAAGCCGCACCCATTCTCATTCTTGCTTCCTGCTCTTCTTCTTCTGCCTGCATAATATCAAGAATCATTCGCGTAGTATTATCCATTACAAATGAGTATTTAGATGGGTGTGTTGTTTGTATCGTGTTTAGTTCTCAATCAGGGGTTAAAAAAATACATAACCCGACTGCACACATGTTTATACGTACTGTTTACATCATTTTGATTTATCTATAAAAAAAATTATATTTTGATGAGAAAATAATTTATATGTTATTTTTTGCTAACAAAATATGAAGTTTTTATTTTTTAAATATTTTTAAAAAATTGGGAATGAAATTAAATTTAAAAATGTACAATTTGTATTATAAAATAAAACTACTTTAATTAATTAAATAACATATATCCTTGTATATATAAAAAACTTTATTTGATTGAATTTGACAATAGTAAAATAACATATTTTCAAATAATAAAATATTTAAATTATTTAAATAACATATATATTAATGTAAAATGTTTATTTGATTGAATTTAGAAAAAAAATTATTTTTGAGTTTTATCCCGAATAAATAACTACTATTTGAAAATATAGTTGTTAGGATTTCAAAAATAATAAAGTAACAGATTTTTAAATATAGCTAAGTTTATAGCTAACACCGCCGGAGAACACAAACCACGTTCAGCAAATTTAACATAATCATCTATTTTTCTGATTTTAGCTAACAATTATAGCTATCTCATGCTCTAAGCTAGTAAAAATAATAATGGAAGTATGGAACCCCCGTAGTTCCCTACTAATACTCTTTCCTGGTTCCTCCGATAAAAACCGAGCTGGATCCTCTGTCCCCTTACTCCGTGTCTTCTTTGTGTTCCCCTATTATTTTTAATACAAAAAAAATGTTATTGTGGAGTCCATTTTTATTATTTATTAAAATGGACCCCACAGGGGCACTCTTTTTTACTTACAATGGGCCCGCCAGGGGCACCCATCTTATTTCCAGGGTACTCTTTTTGTATTTATTAAATATTTTATGGGCCCGCCAGGGGCACCCATTTTATTTCCAGGGGTACTCTTTTTGTATTTATTAAATATTTTATTTCCATTTTTCTTATAATGGGCCCTGCTAGGGGCACCTATTTTATATAAAGGACACAGAAGGGGAAACAATGAAGGGGACAGATTATCCGGACTCATAAAAACCTAACCTCCAAGTTTTGTTCTGTATACAATTTTACATAAAACCAAACTCATAGAAAAATTACGAAAAAAGCAGCAAAATTAGCTTAATTAATGGAGAATATAAAGGAGCTAAAGTCAATTATCCGGTATCTACCGGTGGTTGTCCGATCATCTACCCTATTCTGGCCACCTCTAGTTGTAGAAGCCTTGAAAGCACTCTCCGGCGGTCCTCAATTAAGCAACGTTGATTCCGGTGAACTTCTCTTTCTCGCCATTTCTGATATGAGAAACTCCCTCTCTCTCGCCTCCGATCCCTTGGCTTTCTCTACTCCCAACGGCTTCTCACTCTTCTTCGACGATGTGCGTACTAGTTTTTTTTATTTATGTAGTAGTTTTTAACACTTAAAATAATAATAATAATTGTTGTTGTGCACTTTTATAAAATGGAGGACCAGTTTTTTATAAGTAAAAACTGTTTGTTTGTGTATGTAATGTATGTTAATTATTGATCTCTGCTCTTTATATGTATGTTGTGTTTAGTTAATGTCGCGCTCTTTATATGTATGTTGTGTTTAGTTAATGTCGCGTGCCGAGGCTGCGAAATGGTTTGGAGATGTGGTGCCGGAGTTGGCAAAGTTGGTGATGCGGTTGCCGTCACTATTGGAGTCTCATTATGTAAATGCACAACAAGGAACTGCTTTACGATTGTTGGAGCCGCAAGATGCTGGATTGGTGCTTCTTAGTCAGGTTAGTGGTAGAGTTTTGTGTGTTTCATCTTACCTGATTTTAATGTTTGGTCGTCTTGTGATTGTTTTCTTTGTAATTTGTGAAATGTAATGTGGCTGTCTTTCTTTAGGGAACTGCCACAAACATGTCTAGTTTTGCTTAATGGGATGCTTAATTACTTGTTTTAGGTTTCTATGTGGACATGACTTGTCTACTTATCCGTGAGTTGCAAATCCCTAAATCATTTTAGCCAGGTTAATTTAAATGAATGTTGGCCCTTTTTGGCATGTCTAGAGTAAAAAGGGTTAATACCATTGTGGCCCTAAGAATTTGGCCATTTATACACATAAACCATCAAAGAGAAAAAACGTTCTCCATGGCCTTACAGTTTGCCAGTTCTACAAATCAACCCTTTGACATAAACTTATTCTTGAAACATCCTTTCAAGTATCCATACACGAGGAACAAGGAAATTAAAAAAAAAAGAAGAAGAAACAAAGTAAAGGGAATTTCTGGAAAAAAAAAAATGTGTCAATTGGTCAATATGTGTACCTGCCAAACTTCAAAGCATGTAGGTACAATTTTTTTTTTTGAGGGTTAATATGTTTGAACGACTAAGCTCTGAGGCCAAAATAGTATTAACCCAAAAAAAATGGCAAAATTAGCATTTTCATGCATCGTTTTCCTTAACATTTATTGTTGACAATTATTTAGAATTCTTATATTAATTATTCCTTATATATTAGTCTCTCAGTATTGTGGTTTCAGTGAGAAGAATTTTATATTTCTATGATCACAATGGGAAAGAGTCAACTATCCTGCATTGGAGTGGTGTTGTATAACACATAATTAAACTTCTAATTGTGCTCTGTTTGACTCGTGCGCTCTTTTAAATATTTTGTAACTAAGTTGTTTATATCCATGCATGGATAACTATTACTAGGTTTTAATGCTACCTAGTGTAGTTACTCTTGCCTATGCATATTGTTTGTTATAAAAATGACATTCATTAATTTAAACCAGGAATTGGCTGGTGCACTTCTTGCCTGCTCTGTCCTTTGTCTATTTCCAGTTGCTATCAGAGGTGCCAAACGTCTACCAACGATCAACTTTGATCAATTATTTGCGTATGTTAACTTATAGTCTTTTGCACTTTATGCTCATTCAATAACTTTCTGTGAAGAGTAATTAATGCTCAGTGGTTATTGTTTGATTTTTACGAAAGCAACAAAATAACCCATTGCCATCTTTATACCTAATATAATTTAATCCTGTACTGAAGGTATTTTTTCAAGTTAATCTGTATTAATTTAATATGTTGATGAAGAGAGCAAAAAAAAAAAGGTTTTTATATTTATATTAAGTGCCAATGTGCCATGGATATGACATTTTCTTTCACCAAACTGAACTTTGATTCCCGACTACAAAAGCTAAAGATTTTGGCAGTCAACTTAACCAGTAGGTTTTTTGTTATTCCGGTGGTAGCCTTAAATTAGGTTTATGTAATTTTGTAATTCTATCTTTAGTCGACTCATTATCACAGTAGTAGAGGAAAGTGATTTGCTGGCACACTCCGTTTCCCATTACTACTAATTTATACTTTTCTCAGGTTGACTTTTTACTTTCCAACAAATTTTATGAACATAGCGTAATTTATACTTCTCTCAGGTTGACTTTTTACTTTCCAACAAATTTTATGAACATAGCATAATTTATACTTCTCTTAGGTTGACCTTTTACTTTCCAACATATTTTATGAACATAGCATAGCTGATGGTAAAAGGTAAACTTTAAAATTTTGATCACTGAACTGACCATAAACTGACGCTTGCCCACGGCCCACCTGAAATGAAATTTAGCATTCAAATCGAAAACCTTGATTAAACTTCATATTGTGGCACTAGACAATATATAAGGGTTAACTCTCAACACTGCTACAAAGTTCTGTCGTTTTCGTTTCTCCTTAAAGTGAAAAGACGCATGTGACATAGTCCTTGAGGAATGCAAGTCATCTTTAATAAACCAAAGCCGTGCGCTAGTACAAAGACAGTTAATTGATGAACACTCTCTTAGTCAAGAGGTTGGCGTCTTTTCAATTATGAGCTAGTACAAAGACAATTGATGGTTGAAGTCTCTCTTAGTCAGGAGGTTGGCTTCTTGAAAACAATCGTTCTTGAATATTTGATCAATTTCCTACATAATAATTAGAGGAAAACCAACACGCCTCTATGCTGCTTGAAGTCTTGAACAGGATAGGCATCCCTATTGTATTGATATCATTACAAATTTTTACCATTTTCTTATTTTAATCTAATAGTTTCCGAACAAGTAAAAAGCCGATTTGGATTTAAAGAAAACTCTTGGTTATAGATGACAATCCTTTATAGTGACTTGGTAAAACTTTTTTTACCTTAACCCTCTTGGTTCTTGGGCGTTTTACAATGGTATCTTCAATAAAGTACTATTTGGTTCTTTTTATAAACGCTTCATTCGGAACACAGTAATTGAGGCTGATGCTCACTGTGACCAAGTTATTTCCGGTTACGTGGTGATTTTCTCATGGTCAGCTAAAGACTTAGAGAGTCGATCTTCTCATTTTCAGCCAAAGACGTCGAGAGTCTTATGAAATTTTCTTAATACTGATAGTAACTCGACAAATTGGTTATAACAAGAGCTATAACATTATTATTTTCATTCCAAGTTGTCTTACAGATTGAGTGCTCGAATTCCATATCTCATACAATTATGTGTAATATTTTCTCTTAAGCCTGAAGCATACGTACATTAATAAATTTATGTGTTTTTCAGAAGTCTCTATGACAGTTACGATGAGAAACAAGAAAATAAGATCAAGTGCATAGTTCACTATTTTGAGAGGATATCATCAAACATGCCTAGGGGAAATATTTCATTTCAAAGAAAAGTTCTTCCTTTGCAACAGAGTTCTTTTGCCATCTCTTATCCCACGCCTGGTCTTTGGAACAAATCTACTCTTCCCCTTTGCCCGTTTCAGGTAACGACAGATGATTGCAGCCTAATTTACCCCAACAAACAATAGAAAAAGTGCAAAAGATAACTATGCTTTAGTCAAAATTGACAAAAACAACTATTTTTAAAGTGATGGTCAATTTTTAGCCTTTGGGATACGCATTTATGAAATGGGTATCCCATTTTGTGTGAGATACTACTTCCGTAAATGTGTATCCAAAAACATAAATATAAAATAAAATTGGGATACCCATTTGCCAAATGGGTATGGGATACCCATTTGCCAAATGGGTATGGGATACCTATTTGGCAAATGCCTATTCCACCGGCTCAAAATGTCCAAAAATTGAAATTGGTTATTTTTACTCAATTTTGTTCAGAAAAATGTTAAAGTTTTCACCCCAAACTGTACTAGAATCAAGGTCTTCCAGGTTTATCTATAGCCCATGTTGGTTACATATACATAATTGTATTGTATAATAATCAGTATAACTTTATAAATTGTTCTTACCAGGTTTACAGTTCAGGCTTAATCGAAGATCAAACTAAGGAATCTCTCGAAGTGGATTTTGCAAACAAGTATCTAGGTGGTGGTGTTCTCCATAGGGGTTGTCTGCAGGTACTTTTATTTTTATTAAAAGGTTTGTATTTTCTTTAAATTTTTAGGAATTATAATGGTTGATTTTATAAACCTGTAAACTGTTGTTAGCATACGCGAAGTATGCAATCCTAAGAATGTTTTTCATTTCTATATTCACTGTTTTAAGTCCAGCTTGTATAAGATGAAGTTGCATTTATTAATATATTAATAGAGGAGCAGAAAGTGGGATTTAACCAATTAATTATCTTTGCACCTATATGTTACTCCTATATTCTTTGCAGTTGGTTTTGCATCTGCTCAATTAACTACCATTGGTTTATAAGTTAATGGTGAAGGAATATTTATTTATTTATTTATTTATTTCAGTGAACGAATGAAACTATGAAGCTTAATGCAACTATAAAATTTTTCATCCCCGATATGTTAAATTGGATTCTCGCTACCTTAGGAAAATGTCTTCTTCTGTATTTGTATGCTCTTTTGTATCGTCATCTATATGTAACCTTCAGCTAGTCATTTGTGTTTATATATATATATATATATATATATATATATATATATATATATATATATATATTGCTAAGTAATTTGATAGCAATATATGATTTATATCCTTTCTTTTGTTAGGAAGAAATTCGTTTTATGATCAATCCAGAGTTAATCCTAGGCATGCTTTTCTTGCCTGCCATGGCAAAGAATGAGGCCATAGAAATTGTCGGTGCAGAAAGGTTTTCTAATTATACAGGGTAAGTAAGTATGACTAATTTGAGTTTTTTTTTCCTTACTCGATGTATTACTGGCCATTGAGATATACTGGTCGGGCGCTGGCATAGTTTTGTTGTAACTTCTCATTTCAGTTATAATGTGAACTTGGTATACGATCTGTCTATATTATATAATATCAAGATATTCGGTATTTGAGTTGTTTTGTGGTTTTAGGTTTTGTATAGGTATTGTTTTGATTTTATAATGTTGTAGTATCCTCTGGGTTGCTTAGACATGTGGTTATTCATATTGTACATGAAAAGGTTTTGTAATGTTGGGACTTGACAGACTCTGGTCGTTTTATTAGTTCATCTTGTATTATATGAGCCTACTTAAAGATTTGTCTCATTGGTAAAATTATACTGTTGCAGATATGACTACTTAATAATCTCCTTGTATGAAAAATGAGTTACCACTCATTCAAATTTGTTACATTCGATTCCCTTAGCCATTTGATTTTGTCGACTACCAGCTCAAGTTCTCCAGAATTAGAACTTTTAGGTATTTCCTATTTTGTCATGTAATTTGGTATTGGTTTTCTTGTAAGTCAGTAACTTGCAAATTTAAACAACCCTGCTATTACTTTTCCTTCTTAAATACCCTTTGAGCCAAAAAAGTATTATAACTTGATGATAACAAGGAGTTGAGGTATGTAGCATTAAGGTTAGTATTCTTAGTATATTAAGGTAGGATAAAACGTTTTTTTATCAAAATATGGTAGCAGGTCATCGTTCATAGATATGATATATGGATCAGGAATCAGGAGTTGTTAGTTTGCTGTTAGGATAATTATATTAAACAGCTGTAATCCTTTTGTATTTTAGATTGTTGATTGATGATTTTTTAATTATAAATGAGAATTCTTTCAGAACACTGCCATTTGTATAGAAATATGTTTGGTTCTATCTCTTATTTTATACTCTTCTTAGAATTAATCAACCTCTCATTGTTCGAGTAAACTTTGGTAACAAATTAATGTAATGAGATTTACAGTTGGAAATATGCATTAGGGATTGACATGACTATAAATTGGTTTTTACTTCTTGAACCAAGTTTAGTAAGTAAAGAAAACCAAGTTTTCTTACTAGTTTAATGAAAAATCAAGAAAATCCTATATCGTTATTAACCTTTAGAAAAATCTTAGTAACATAGTGTAAGAAAGTATTCAAGCTGAGCACCTCCTTCAAATCTTTGAAGGCAGAGTGCTATTTAGAAAAGCAAGCTTTGTGGCCGCCAGGTTACATTTCTTAGCACCAACAGAGAATACTAAAAGATTTTTTTTTATCTTATATTCCCTTCTTAATTGAGCATGAATTTTAGGCGTGAATATCGCAGGACAATGTCTACTTCGTTTATTTTAGTTAAGGTAATGCAATTTGAAAGTGTTGTGATACACACTATTTTTTTAAAGAACAAAGAAAATAAACAATTATGGATGCACCACACTTTTTGTCATAGTCTCTGTATGCATCTTATTTGTAATTGTCTCGGTCTATTTAACCTGCTAACATCTGTTTTATCTCTTTTTTTTATTGCGTATATATATATCCTTACATAACGTTTATAATTAAACTCTCTAAAATGAATAGAATTTTTTATAGGTATGCTTCGTCCTTTCGTTTTTCAGGCGACTGTGTGGATAAAAGGGACGTTGATATTATTGGAAGACGGAAAACGAGAATCATAGCAATAGATGCAAAGAGCAACCCAGGATACAGACAATACAAAGTTGAATACATGACGCGGTATTATAATTTTAGCCTTGGCTTTTTAGAACTTTGTGCATGTTCAATATGCTTGATTTTCCTATATTAATATTTTGGCCTTTTTTTTCCTAGTAAGTGACATTTATACTTGGCCAAAAAAAAAAAAAGAAGCCTTTTCTTGTTAGCACTCCATGCATGTTTTAAATGATTGATCATCGTGTGTATATATATGCAAAATCTCTGAATTTAGTTGTGATTCCATATCAGTGTTGTTTAAGGCGCTAATTCTAAAAAAGCGCAAGACCTGATTTTGAAGCGCGACTCGCGAAGCGCCATTAATCGCGCGCTTTTTGACCGAAAAAAATTATTCCCAAATTTAACAAGAAAATAATACTTGACATATCCTAAACACTCAAAAATTATAGGACACATATATAAGATGATAAATATGTCAATTATGTAGTATTAAACAATAATATTCAATAATTCAGGGCTTCAGAGCCTTTTACTTCAATCTCCGGCCCCTTAAATTCTTGCTCTTTCTCCTCATCTTTATTTATTAGACTTGAAGAAGATGCTCCATAAGTTGCATTTATGTGAAACACTAAAGAGTGGTTTTTTCCTTTACCTTTCTTTTTAAGTGTGATTTTTATTTTTTGCTAATCTGAGCGCTTTTTGCGCTTCTTAGCACTTTTTTAGCGCCTTTTGCGCTTAATCGCGCTTCATGAGCGCTTTTTGGATGATTTCAGAATCGCACTAAATCGCACAATTTTGAATCGCATACCTTGCGCCTAAGCATGAAGCGCCATTAATCGCGCAATTAAGCGCGCCTTTAACAACACTGTTCCATATGTTGCAAAATCTCTGTATTTGTTTAAATTTCAATTAGCTGTTGAGCAACTGCTGCCATTAATATTTTGACAAACCAAGTTGTCTATATCAGGGAGATCAACAAAGCGTTCTGTGGATTTATTGATCAGTGTTATTTTCAGGATGTCAGACCTCAGAATTGCACGTCTGAGGATGTTTATATGGTAAAAGTTACAAGCTTATATGAATTTCTCTTTCTTATTTTGTGGTGAATGTTTGCGCCCACACCGGCGTGTAGAGATGCTTTCACTTACCCAGACACAGCCGAATTCATAGTTAGACAAAGACCCCCTCTATGCCTACACAGACATACTCTTCATCCCGATCGACTCACCTTGAGGCACTCCCACAGATAAACACCTGTCACACACACACACATGCACACATCCTCAAAACCAGAAATTGTGTGCCTTATGTCTTTTACTCATGAACCCTCCTCATTTTTTCCTTTATCCACTCCTATCATACAATGGTTTACATTATGTATTATATATAGAGAGAGAATTATTTTCGTAATCAAGAATAGCACTGTCCAAAACCATCGGCATCCGGAGAGGACAAAGAAAAATGAAAACCTTATTACTGTGTCAATATAGTTGCACAAAAGAAGAAAAGCTTAATAACAATAAATAAGTCAACAATATGAAATATTCAAATATTAACATCACCTCGATTATGAAATGATATTATCTGGCACATGTAGTAAAGATCAGGCATATGATTGACTTGTCAACTTTAGTTCAATAAATTCTTGTATGCAAGTCAGGCAGTTGCTTACCCGTTGTAATCTGGTTTGGTCAGATGAATGAAACCGGATCAACATCTTCAGGAGATATTAAGATACGTACAATTGATAGGTTGATCAAGGACTTGGAACGAAAGGGTAATCCATGTATGGGCCAACATGATAATATTGGAATTGCGACAGGAAATTGGGGTTGTGGTGCTTTTGGTGGTGACCCTGAACTTAAGGCCATAATCCAGTGGCTCGCTGCTTCTCAGGTAAATACTGTGCTGATGCAGTGGTCTGCTTTTTGTGTAGTAAACTGGACTAGTCAACTGGATGTAAGATTAAACAATCTCGTATTGAAGGCTGCCCTTTAGTTTTTTGAGTTTTCTGTTTGATATGAGTTTTATGAATTAGTGATCCTTATTTATATGTTACATTGCTCTTGTTGAGTGGTGATAACATTTTGGTAGTCTTCAGTTGGTGTAGTTTGAAAGTCTAAAAATGCTATTGTAGCAGCTATTATGTACACCACAAGTCCACAACATTTCCTAACACATAAGCTCATTGATTGAGTTTATGATGAGGTTGGCAGTAATAATGGAGGTTTTGTTCGTGTTCCATGATTGTGCCTTAATATTTTTGTATTACATATATGATTATTTTATGATGACTATAGATGTGGTATATTTAAGAAATTTGCTACACAGAAAGAAACTTCAAGTATACAAATAACAGACATTTATTTATGTTCTCTACGATGTATTTTCGTGGTCGGAGTTTAAGATTATTGATAATAAATTTTGGGATTAAGGCTTATTAAATAGGGAAGTTTCTGACAAGAACATTGCTTCCATTTTCTTCTGGATTAGGGTACTGCTTCATTTTGTGTTTTCCATGTTTAGATTTACTGCTGGGTTTATAGTGTTCATCAGTTTTGGATATATTTTACATTATTTAAACTACATTTTCTTCCCAAAACATTGCTGATATATAATTTCGTGCATTGATCTAAATCTAAACCTTTACAGATTACTTTCAATGATTATATATTTGTGTATCCTTCTACTTCTTTCCAGGCATTACGACCTTTCATCTCATATTACACATTTGGTATAGGGGAACTGCACTCCCTTGACCAGGTAACGTGTTCCTACTTTCTGAAAATATTAAGAAAGGTGAGTCTTAGAATATAGTTGATAGCACCCGTCTATCAAAGTTTCAGTTTCATGTATGCTTGAATGTCGAATCAAGTCTATTTTACAAAGAATTGATATAATGAGGTTGAATTCATATGCATTTATATTCCTTAAGAACTGATATTTGAGGAACCTCGGTAATTTTGACTAGCACCCCACCAAAAATATGCAAAAATATTTTGATTCAGTCATACATGTAGTTATGAACCCTAATTATAGAAAGGAATACTTTAACAAATAGCGGAAAATATTTGCTAGCCTCACGTCTCCACTTTTTAAATTTCTTTCACCCTGTGTAATGATACAACTTTATGTCCTGCCTCTGGTAGTCTTGCAATATATGGTCCGTGCTATAAAGAACTGGTTCTGATGCCATATGGAAGCAATTATATTAGATCTCATATTACGATAAGATTAAATCTCATATTAAGATAGAAGTGAAGCTCAATGCACTGTAGCATAAAATAACTTGGGTTTTAAAGCCTTCAGCCTTGTATAGCCGGGCTCCATAAAATGTCATGACCTGTTGACATGTCACTGAATGGAGTCTGTTTTCCATAGGAAAGAAATAAGATGTTAAGATGATGAATGGAGTTTACCAAACTATACCCATGTTTCTCCATAGCCTTCGAAATTGATATTAAAAGCACAAGCTCCAAAAATATCATCATATATATAAATAGTCTTATTCCACTACAAACTAAAAACAGGCAGCCTAGCCAAACATAAATCACTAAATTACACAACCGAAATCATTAATTTTATTTTTGACAAAAAATATTAAAAATACCCACCCCACCCCACCTGAAATCAGTAAAATACACCCCCCAAAATCATTAAAATACAAACACCCCCACCACCACCCCACCCCACCTGAAATCAGTAAAATACACCCCCCCAAAATCACTAAAATACAAACACCCCCACCACCACCCCACCTGAAATCAGTAAAATACACCCCCAAAATCACTAAAATACAAACACCCCCACCCCCCACCCCACCCCACCCCACCCCACCCCACCCCACTCCACCCCACCTGACCTGACCTGAAATCAGTAAAATACACCCCCAAAATCACTTAAGTACAAACCCCACCCCACCCCACCCCACCCCACCCCACCCCACCCCACCCCACCCCACCCCACCTGACCTGACCTGACCTGAAATCACTAAAATACATTCCCACCACCACTAAATTTAGCATGCCCACCACCACCACCCCACTGCCATCACCACCAGATCTACAAATCGCTGCCACCATAATCACTACTGTAACCAAAGATGCAGGCGACCAAAGATGGAGGAGAGGTAGATGCGATCGGAGCTTGAAAAACAGATCTGCCATGAAAACAGATCGGAGCTTCACCATAATCAGATGGAGACGACATCGTATTGCAACAATCACCAAATCGTATTACAATAATTACTAATTTAATCAATAATTTTCAAAGTATCAGCCCCATTTATTCACCCCAGATCTTGGCCAACGGCCCCATCGAGCAACCACTGATCCCCACTACCTTCACACATCCACGACATCACCACACCACCACCGCTGCCACTATTAATCACCACCGCTGCCACCATAATCACTACTGTAACCAAAGATGCAACCAAAGGTTGGAGCCTAGAAATTAGGTTATAACTCTTCACATCATATGTGTACACATATGTGTACACATGTGGCAGATTTCAACCAAAATGTTAGTTAACATGAATCTTTTCTGCATTTCATAGTTACATGATTGAATGTGATCTTGCAATTTGCCAATTTGCACCACGACTGCTATATGATCTTATTTCAGTGAATTAATGTTATGTCGTCTCAGTTGGATATACATAGTAGGTGGACAAAAATGTCTTTTAAAAATTTGTAGTAGTTAAATTAGTTAAATTAATCACGGTTAATTCAAATTGGAGTAAAAATTTGATTATAGGATAAATTTATAATTACTATTTAAAATAGGATATAATTGTAAATAACTTTTCAAAATGGGATATAATAGAAAAAAAAACCATAATTATAAGGGGCCTAATTATTAGAAACACATTTTAGCAGACCTAATTATTTTACAAACCTATTATATCCTATATATAGAATAAGAGTAATAGGAATAATATGAGAGTACTATCAAAGGTCAAGGGTTCGATATCTAAATCTAATATTTATAACTCTAAAATACTAACAAAATTTTAAGGTTCGAATATACGTCAATGACTTATTAAAATTTGATGTTTATATTATCAACTCTAAAAATTAACATATGTTTATTCGGCTACCGGTTTCGAACTTAGCCGTGACTGCTTTGCACGTGATAAAAGCTAGTTCTAAATAAAACACATATAACTAGTTTATTTTAAACAAATCTACGAGGTTTACCTAATTAAAAATCTTATATCCAAGGGTCTAAATATTTTTAAAAAATATTTTAATTTTAAAAGTTATATTCTCTCCGTCCCATGCAATTCTTAACATTTGAGATAAAAGACTCGGCACGCATTTTAAGATGTATATAATGTATAGTTCCAGAACTTTTTTTTTAATTTTTTTTTCTAAATTAAAGTTTAAACATTAAATTTTTATTCAAAAAAAAAATTAAATAACTAATGGAACCATGATTTATAGAAACCTTAAAATGCGTGCCGAACCCTCCGTCCCAAATGTTAAGAATTCAAAGGGACGGAGGGAGTAACAAATATAAATATAAAAAAAATTGAAAAAACAAAATAACAAATATTGCAACTTGTAATGGCTCATTTGAATAGTTTTGTACTATTCATGGCAGTTGCTATACATTATGTTTTCCACATGCACACCGGTCACCGGTCTACGGTTGCTATTCTACTTTGCTCATGTAAAAAGTTTCTGTCTCCGATTAGCAGACCATTATGCGTTTTGACAAGGCTTGAACCCTTGACTTCACATTAAAAGGATGAGGGCAATACCACTATACCAAGGCCCTTGGTCTTGTTTTGTTTTGTATGTTAGAGCAGCCCTTGGATCTTACAGTTGGAGTTGCCTTTGGTCTCGTTGTGTATATTAAAGCTGGCCATAGATCTTACTGTTGCAACTTGCAACTGTTGCTCACAGGCACTCTTCAAGATGTTGAATTTCACTCTTGTTAAGGTTTTTCTTTTAACAAGTGAATTTAGGTTTGACTTCAAGAATAAGGGGATAGCATTTCACCTTATTGATCCTCTTCTCATTACGTACTCGTAGCAATATTTAGATAGTTTACTTCTTGGCAGGTGACTCGATGGATTACATCACAAAAATGGAGTGTGGGAGACCTTTGGAGTATGTTGATAGAGTATTCATCTCAAAGACTGAAAGGAGAAACAAATGTTGGCTTTTGTAGTTGGCTCCTTCCATCGTTACATGTCCATTATCCAATGGAGATTTATTGAATTAATTGTAGCTATTCACTTGTAGCCAACTAGCCATTAACATAGCGTCTGGTTCTTCAAAAATCCACCATGATGTATGCGAGACATGGCAAAAACGGTAACTTGGGACAAACTTGCATAGACCGAATTGCATAATGGTTGCATCTTCACACGAGGATGTTGTATAGCTTGCGATAAAAAGCTTTACAGAATTTGTTATTTGTTTATTATTTGTAAGATAGATGAAGAAAACGTTAAAACTTATATATGTGTATGAGCGTAATTTCAAGAGAACAAAGAGAAATTTAAAAAAATTAATAGATCCAAAATTGTATAGCATGAGTAAGCACAAATGGTTCCTAGGATAAAAGCCAATCGAACAATAATAAATTTGAGAATATCTCTAACAATAAACTAATAAAATAATGAATCACAAATTGAAAAAGAGACTTAATTGTATTTAGCAAAAAAAAAAGACTTAGTTGTACATGGATGATGGGTAGTTTAATATACCAAAGTTCTAAGAAATTTAACAATCAATTAGTCATCATTGTGGTACAACTAATAATTTAGCCATTTTCTTAAAAGAAGAATTAAATTGCATGTCATTAATCTACAATTAAGTATAAAAAAAAAATTACAATACACAATTATTTTTATATGGCTCGGAACATAAGGATATTATATACCAACTTGATTTATAGTTATGTAAATGAAAATTATAAGCATACTTGTGAGTTTTCGTAATAAACATTACTTTTTTTTAATTAGTAGGCTTATATGCTTTACATATTACCTGGTACGACAAAAAATAAACTCTTACTATTTGATCTTATCTCATCACGCTCAACAAACACTGATTTAAGCATGTAAAAAATACTAGTAACAAAATTGAACTGAATTATTTCATTTCGAATAAAAGTTCTACCTTTGTAACAAGGGTTATTTTGCCATCTCTTATCCCACGCCTGGTCTTTGGAACAAATCCACACTTCCCCTTGGCCCGTTTCAGGTAACGACAGATGATTGCAACCTAATTTCCTTCAACAAACAATAGAAAAAGTGCAAAAGATTACTCCCTCCGTGCCTTTATGTGTTTCCTGTTTTGACTTTTTACACTGTTCATTTTAAGCGATTGACTACTAATTTACGCATAATTTATAAGATAAAATATAGTCATGAGTGATCTTGTTGAATTCGTATTTATGAGTACTTTAATACAGTGAAGTTTTTATATTTAGTACTAATACAAAATTCAAGATATTAATGATCAAAAGTGTGCGTTGGCAAACGTGTTTTTTCAAACAGGAAACATATTATGAGACGGAGGGAGTACCATGCTTTAGTCAAAATTGACAAAATTAACTATTTTAAAGTGATGGTCAATTTTTAGCCTTTTGATAGACATGTACCAAAATGAATAATTCCATTTTGTGTGAGATACTCCTTCCATATATGTGTATCTAAAAATTTAAAAATAAAATAAAATTAAAATACCCATATGCCAAATGTGTATGGGATACTCATTTGGCAAATGTTTATTCTACCGGTTCAAAATGTCCAAAAAATTGAAATTGGTTATTTTTACTCAATTTTGTTCTGAAAAATGTTAAAGTTTTAATCCCAAACTGTACTAGAATCAAGTTCTTCCAGGTACGGGTGAAAACGAGTCGAATATGTACGAATAGTAGTATGATCATATTCGGCTTGAATTTATAATTATTCGTTCGGATTCGGTTCGGATTCGAATTGATATGTTTATATTATGCTCAAACTCGACTCGAATTCGAATACGAATGTTCGTATTTGATTCGATTCGGCTCGATTGAGTACTGAACTATTCTTTTTTGTATATTCAAATTCGAATTGGAATTTGTAGAAAATATGGGTGTATTAATAAACAAGAATCTAAAACTAAATTGTATTGATATTGAAGACTACATTGTGTTGAGTAGCTTGATGATATTACATGAATGAAGAACTAATATATAGAAGAATAAGGTACACAAAGTCTATGTTTGGTTTGTGTGAATGCTTGACAATATAACCATTATTCTAGAAGGGTTTGAATTCTAGGTTCAACAATTGTGGGTAGTTGAAACTAATATATTTAACACCCCCCCCCCCCCTCAAACTAAAGATGGTTGAAAAACCAGCTTGAGTTTGTAAACAAAATAACCGAAAGTGGTAGGAGGATTTTGAACCGGAGACACGATGTAGATGAATCGTGCCTTTTTGTTGGTCTTTGCACCTCCCCAAACTGATGTAATTCTGATAGCTAGAGAAGCATTGTCAGAATAATAAGCTAATCTGATGGCTGAAGAAGCACTGTCAGAACGGTAAAACAATTCTGATGGCTGGAGAAGCACTGTCGTAATGAAGATCAAAAAATCAATTCTGATGGCTGAATAAGACACTGTCAGAACGAAAACAGTTCTGATGGCTGGAGAAGCACTGTCAAAATGATAAGGAAATTCTGATGGCTAGAGAAGCACTATCAGAATGATAATTGTGAGGTTAACTCTGCTTGTGTGTATATAATAACGTAGAAAAGTTATTAATATTGTATAAGCAATGTGAGCTTGGTGATGATGGTGACCTAGTGCCATTGCTTGTGTATGCATATGTGTAACGTAGCAGAGTTACAATATCGTATAAGCAATATGAGGCTACAAGGGAAGCTTTCGCAGCTACGTTCTGTCCCAAAAGGTTGTCCTGCCTCAGAATCCCCGTAATAACTAAGAATGCAGTTTTTTTTTTTTTTTGTCACACTACTAAAATCATTTATACCCGTTGTATTTTTCGGTGGGCTGATTTAATGTGGCCCAACTAATGAAAACAAGGATATAACTATATGCTAGCCCAAACCAAACACAAGCCAGCAACCAGAAATACTTAGAACGCATAAAAAATTACTCGGCAAGAAGATTGAGAAAAGATCAGTAAGATGATGAAGAAGAAGCCGAAGCCCAAGAACAAGCCGACTTCAACAATTATTCGACTAACAATTATTCGACTTGGACAGGAGATAGAGTCGATATTACTCAACTTCTCTTCACCAAACAAAAGGATTTTCTCATTAAATCTAATTCCGATCAACTGGTCTTGGTGATGGGTGAACTCGCGGGTGAGTGAGGCTGAATCGGAGGTTTCCCAGTGATTGTTTTAAAGGAGGTTGTAACCGATTGTAGGTTGTAACCTTGTTAGACATGAGTAACCCACCAAGTGTTTGGTGTAATGACCCAAAGATGATGGTTCTGCAAGTTGAAGTGGGCGAGTCAGTGAGTCGACTCGTTACTCAGCTGTTTGCCGGAAGTTTGGTGGTTGGTGGTGCAGCGGAAAGAGGAGGGAAGCAACAACATAAGCAGGTAGTTTGATAGAGGTTTGCAAAAAAAACTGCCGGAGCTTAACTTGAGGTATGAAATATGTTTTGTAGAACTTATTTTGTGACACTGGAAAACAACCAAGATCAAGAGCCTAAAGCTCTGATACCATGTAGAAAATATGGGTGTATTAATAAACAAGAATCTAAAACTAAATTGTATTGATATTGAAGACTACATTGTGTTGAGTAGTTTGATGATATTACATGAATGAAGAACTAATATATAGAAGAATAAGGTACACAAAGTCTATGTTTGGTTTGTGTGAATGCTTGACAATATAACCATTATTCTAGAAGGGTTTGAATTATAGGTTCAACAATTGTGGGTAGTTGAAACTAATATATTTAACAGAATTCATTCAAAATAATCTTAAAATAGTAAAAATATTCGTATAATTATTTACAAATAACTAAAATATGCTACTTTGTTGACTATTACTTTAACATATATTTTATATTACGAATTATAGTAGAATACGTATAATAATCACATATTCGAGTACTTTGAATTTATTCGAGCTACTATAAATAAATATGATCGAATGCTGAAGTGGTGAGATTCGACTCGATATTCGTTCGAATTATAAAATAGGATTCGAATTCGCTCATTTTTTATAAGAATACGAACAGTATTCGTTATTAACGAGTAAAATCCGGATTCAAACCCGAATTACTCGGATTAGTTTTTAGCCCTACTTCCAGGTTTATCTATAGCCCATGTTACTTACATATACATAATTGTATTGTATAATAATCAATATAACTTTATATATTGTTCTTACTAGATTTACAGTTCAAGCTTAATCGAAGATCAAACTAAGGAATCTCTTGAAGTGGATTTTGAAAACAAATATCTAGGTGGTGGTGTTCTCCATAGGGGTTGTCTGCAGGTACTTTAATTATAATTTAAAGGTTTTTATTTTCTTTAAATTTTTCGAAATTACAATGGTTGATTTTTCAAACCTGTAAACTGTTATTTTGATAAAGATCAAGAGTGGAAAAATGTATTTGATTCCGCCTAGCATACGCAAAGTATGCAATCCTAAGAATGTTTTCCATTTCTATATTCACTGTTTTAAGCCCAGCTTGACAGCTTGTATAAGATGAAGTTGCATATATTAATATATTAATAGAGGAGCAGAAACTGAGATTTAACCAAATTATTATCTTTGCACCTATATATTATTACTCCTATATTCTTTGCAGTTGGTTTTGCATCCGCTCAATTAATTACTATTTGGAGAGAGCATGGTTCGGTTCGTTTCGGTTTTTAAATAAAACCGAATCCAAAATCGAACTTTTTGGTTTTGGAAATCGAAAACCGCACCCGCAATTGATACATCGGTTTCGATTTCGGTTTCAAAAACCTCGGTTCAATTACAATCGGATCGGTTTCGGTTTTAAAACTGTAAAAGATAAATTTTTTACAACTTGAATAAAAGAATTTGGTTAATTAAAAAAACCAAATGCATCATCCAACTTTACATTACACAATTATACATCAAAATAAGGTATTAATGTAGTATTAAACTTTAAACCAGATACAAAACTGAGAGCAAGGAGAGGCCTGATACTTCTGATAATCGTTTAGTGATCAGTGTTAATAGTTTGTTTTCATAAGTAATTGGGTGCCAAAAATAGATCAATTAATTGAATGCTCCAAAAGTAGAAGTATGTGTCAAGTGATTGAAGTCTTTGTGTGTTAGGTATTGGGCAAGTGCTTCCTATGCATATATGAGTATGAAAGTTTCAAACTTAAATACAAAACTAGCGTAACAGCCCGTGCAAGGCACGAGCCTCTATGTGAATGCCTCTAATTTTGTTCTAAAGAAGAAGGTAGCGGTTGGTTTAATAATTTTTTGACTGGAAACTTGTAATTATGAAATTGTAGTATGAGTAGTGATATGTGTTAATAAGGAATGTCAATAAGACTGTATATACACGCCAATAATAATATTATTTAGTATGATGTACAATTTTGAGTTATGAACGGGGATCGTGTAATTATAATTTGAGAAAGTAAGATAATAAATCTTTGTTTTTCCATAGTGATAGACATTGTTTTCCATATCAACACGATTACAACTGTCAACACGATTACAACCATCCACAATTAACCGCAAGGGGTAGCATACTCATTAAAATATGTCAAGTGAAAATGGCATGATTTATTTTATAAGATTTTGCTTCCCTTAAAATATGTTAATGTCATCTCTATTGCAAGTCTCACTACAAGAAAACAGTCAATAGACATCACACTTTAGACAACAGTCATAAATGCTTCTGATGTTAAAAGATATAATATCATCATCCCGCATTAAACTGATGTCTTTGCTTTTCGTAGACATCACTGTTTTTAAAACTGATGTCTACAGTCAGCCTTTAAAAAATGAAAATGCGCGCCCTTGCTTTTGTTTTCCCCCTTAGCGAAAATCCCCCCCCCCCCTTAACCAAATATTCTCCCCGCCCATACACAATTATTGTACCCTCAGACAAATTAAACAAAACAAAAAACTAATTAAACAAAATATTCTCACCATTCTCGAACACTATCTATCTCTCACTCTCTCTCTCGACTCACTCTCTCTCGACTGAATCTCTCTAGCTCATCCCTCACCACCACAAACTCACCTCCACCACCACTCACTCCTCTACTGACCACTGCTCTCTACTCACCAGGACCTCCGTCCGACCTCTCAACTCACCACTACTCTTTGCTCGTGTTGAAATTGGTAAGAATCGGTAATACTCTACACAAATAAGGTATCCTCTGGTATTTCTAGGGCCTTCTCGATCTATTGAGAGCTTCAATTTGAGGGTTTATTTAAGTCAAAACCCTAATTTCTTAAATTGGGATTTTTAAATCAAAACCCTAATTTCTTAAATTGTGTGTTTTAGTAATTGGAGACATGCAGTCCGTGATGTAGTAATTTAAGCTTTTATGCATCTGATAGAAACTTTTGGTTGTGCACGTAGTTAATTCTAGTGCCTAGCTTGACAGTTTCGTATCTTGTTAAAGTAACAGATGGATGATGTACATGATGGTAGTTGTATTTTGTGAATGGTTTAATATAAATGCATGGTTGGATATATTGTGAATGATCCAGTTTTTAATGTTTTGGTATGCATTGAAAGACAACGGTTTATTTAGTCACTCAGAAACAAATGTCTAATTGTAACAAAGACATCTAAAGTTTTACCAAATAATGATGTCTAAAACAAAGATATACATCACTTTTTTCTACAATATCCAATGTCTAAAAAACAAATAGAAATCACTTTTTATTTATAAAATCTGATGTCTAAGAGACACATATAAATGAGTTTTTTCAGAAAAAACTGATGTTTATAGCTACATTAGACATCACTATAGGATGATGTCTAAGATATCTATAGACATTGATCTTTTCTGAAAAAAACTAATGTTTATAAGAACATTAGACATCAGTCTAGGATGATGTCTAAGATAACTATACACATCGATTTTTTTTATAAAGAAACTGATGTTTATAAGAACATTAGACATCAGGCTAGGATGATGTCTAAGATAATTATACACATCACTTTATGTGCTTAAATTATGATGTCTAATATCCAAATAGACATTTTTTCTCAAAAAAAAGTGATATGTGTGTGTGAAAAATAACTTAGTTTATTATATGTTTTCTAGAATATAAGGCATGCAAGTTGTTTATAAAATTAACTATATCTAACCTATTTTGTAGAACAACTGATGTGTATTGAAGGAAATATCGATGTCTATGTGAGCACAGACATCAGTTTCTGACCGATGTCTAGAATAGACATCTCCGACAAAGACATCACTTGCAAAATAACGTAGACATCGGCCAGAAACTGATGTCTATTGACATTTTTCTTGTAGTTAGACTATAATGCATGTTCTCACACCGGTCATGAACTTACAAAAACAAAACACCTATAGGAAATAGATTGAGGTTGGAAAGAAGAATTTGAAAAAAATGGCATGTAAACAAATAATAAAATTATAGTTCATATCATTATACATTAGATCAATTTCGAAGAAACATATTATGTTAGTAATATTTTTAATATTATATCCAAAAGTAGATTAAGTATTACGTAATATTTCGCTAAACAATCACATTCTATCAAGATAAATGTAAACTTGAAGATACATGGTTAACCAAAAAAAACTTTTTTCCAAATAAATTTTATTTTATTTCAATAATTTAATATATACATAGAGATATATCTTTTTGAATTTTTTAAAATCCAGACTTAGTAACATTCATGTATAACCAAAAATTTTATCTTAACATTTTATTTTACATGTTAATAATTTATTATGACAAAGAGAGTGTAGATTATTTTAGAAAATATAAACAACTGATGTGTACATTCTGAAAAGAAAATTATTAAAAAATGGATGTTATGAATATATAAACATGATTATTGTATAATTTAAAAATAGTTTTAAAGTTAGTTTTCTTAACTTATAATGATAGCAGTAATGAATAATGAAATATATTGCATATACTATATTCCTTATATTAGATCAAATTTCAATATTATTTTTTAGGTATCCATTATCAACTAATTCAAATAAAGTATGATCAAAGATATATTATAATATAAATGTATGAATTATAAATAACATATTTAATATATTTTTAATCGAAAAAATACAGGTGTAATAAAATTTATAAGATGATTGAGTATATAGATTAATAAAACTACGAAAATTGAAAAAATGAAATTATATAAATACTGTAAACTAACATTTTATTTACTCAAAAGTGAAAACAAAAATGAAAATAAGTTTAAGTGAAAATGGCGTGATATCTTATAAGATTTTTAAGGAAACTCGAAAAATAATGTAATATAATGGTTGTAAACCTCCTAAAACGAGATTGGTGGCTCCCGAAAGCTAACCCAAATTCTTTCATTTTTTACATGGATTTTAAAGGGGTGACACAATTGTTATTTCCTAAAAATGAGGGTGAAATAATAATTTTATAATCAATTTATTGGCATTTTTTGCACTTGTATTGAGATTTAATATATAGTTGAAATAAAAAAATGGGACAATGGAGATAATGAGGTTTATCTATTAAGATTTTTAAATTACACTTAAAACTAAGTGTAGCATAATGGTTATGGCATGAGTTTAAGAGTGGAAGGTTGGGAGTTCGATTCTCAACACTAACATAATTTTAACACCAATTTTAAAAGGATGACACTTTTGTTAATTTTCAAGAAATAGGGGCAAAACAGTAATTTTACGGCTATTAAAATGGAATATTTTACCCTTGATAAATACTGTAATCTAACATTTTATTTACTCAAAAGTGAAAACAAAAATGAAAATAAGTTTAAGTGAAAATGATGTGATATCTTATAAGATTTTTAAGAAAACTCGAAAACTAATGTAATATAGTGGTTGTAAACCTCTTAAAACGAGATTGGTGGCTCCCGAAAGCTAACCCAAATTCTTTCATTTTTTACATGGATTTTAAAAGGGTGACACAATTGTTATTTCCTAAAAATGAGGGTGAAATAATAATTTTATAATTAATTTATTGGCATTTTTTGCACTTGTATTGAAATTTTATATATAGTTGAAATAAAAAAATGGGACAATGGAGATAATGAGGTTTATCTATTAAGATTTTTAAATTACACTCAAAACTAAGTGTAGCATAATGGTTATGGCATAAGTTTAAGAATGGAAGGTTAGGAGTTCGATTCTCAACACTAACATAATTTTAACACAAATTTTAAAAGGATGGCACTTTTGTTAATTTTCAAGAAATAGGGGCAAAAGAGTAATTTTACGGCCATTAAAATGGAATATTTTACCCTTGTGTTGATGTATAATCTATACTATTATATAAATTCCGAAACATTGAAAGTTTTGGTACCTGTTTTTTGGTACCAATTTTTTGGTACCAGTTTTTTGGTACTTCGTGAATTTACTTATGTACCCTTCATTATAAAGAAAAATATATACTAAAACACCTAAAATAAATTTTAACATAATATAATTAATGGTAATTAGTCGATTGCCTTTTTTATATTTACTTTTAGTTGATGATGTTACCTTTTATCATATTTTCCAATCATTAATATTACCTTTCGAATTAAAATACGTTTCCTTTTTGATTTAAAACTAATCTTACAATCATTAACATATACCCGAAAATATCATATAATATTTTTCAATTATTAATAAAATATATTAAAAATATGCTTTGTGTATAATAAGGAAACATTAGTATAATCCGTAAACATGTGTATATTAAATTATATTAATTAAAATTAAAAATTTCTATACTATTATATAAATTCCGAAACATTGAAAGTTTTGGTACCTGTTTTTTGGTACCAATTTTTTGGTACCTGTTTTTTGGTACTTCGTGAATTTACTTATGTACCCATCATTATAAAGAAAAATATATATTAAAACACCTAAAATAAATTTTAACATAATATAATTAAAGGTAATTAGTCGATTGCCTTTTTTATATTTACTTTTAGTTGAAGATGTTACCTTTTATCATATCTTCCAATCATTAATATTACCTTTCGAATTAAAATACGTTTCCTTTTTGATTTAAAACTAATATTACAATCATTAATATATACCCGAAAATATCATATAATATTTTTCAATTATTAATAAAATATATTAAAAATATGCTTTGTGTATAATAAGGAAACATTAGTATAATCCGTAAACATGTGTATATTAAATTATATTAATTAAAATTAAAAATTATGTAAAAAAATAATGATTACATAAATTGGTACCAGTTTTTTTGTACCTATTTTTTTGGTATTTCGTGATTTACTTATTTACCCTTCATTATAAAGAAAAATATATATTAAAACACCTAAAATAAATATTAACATAATATAATTAAGGGAAATGCTAACCATAGCCCTTAGGTGCCACGTGGTAACTTCTAATTGGCTCTCCCAACTTTTTAAGTAGTCATAATAATAATAATGTATGTGGCCCCCCTGCATTCACAAAAATAAGCCAATAAAAACTCGCCACGTGGCAAAAAAGTTTCCTTAAACATAGCCCTAAGGGCTATGTTTAGCGGGACCCATTAATTAATGGTAAGTAGTCGATTGCCGTTTTCATATTTACTTTTAGTTGAAGATGTTACCTTTTATCATATCTTCCAATCATTAATATTTCCTTTCGAATTAAAATACTTTTGCTTTTTGATTTAAAACTAATCTTACAATCATTAATATATATCCGAAAATATCGTACCATATTTTTCGATTATTAATAAAATCTATACTATCTATCTATCTATTCTATTATATTAAAGCCGAAACATTAAAAGTTTGGTTGGTTGGTACCTATTGATTTTACTAATTTACCCTTACTTAATTATAGATAAAATATTTTTTTATATTTTATCTAACTAAAATTTTTGCTTTACTAATCAATTTCCTTTCTCAGGTTAAACATGTTACCTTTTCTTTCCTTTTTAATAACTAAGCAGTTTCCTTTTTTAAGTAAAATAAAATATCTTTTATATTGTATCTAAACTAAAAAGCATGTTATAATTACTATTAACTAATTAATTAATTTTTTCATTCAAATTATCTTTTCTCTAACTAAAATATCTCTTTTTCCAATTATATCACGGGTTACCTTTTAAAAATCTTCTTTTATATTTTATGTAACTAAAATTTTTACTTTACTAATCAATCTACTTTTTCAGGTTAACCATGTTACCTTTTTTTTAATAACTAAACAATTTCCTTTTTCAAGTAAAATATAATATCTTTTATATTTTTTCTAATTAAAAAACAAATTATAATTACTGTTAACTAATAAATTAATTTTTTATCTTTTCTCTTTTCTCTAACTAAAATATTTTTCCCCCCAATTATATCACTATTTAATAAAATATATTAAAAATCCGTATACATTGTTTATAATAAGGAAACATTAGTATAATCCGTAAACATGAGAATATTAAATTATATTAAATTAAAATTAAAAAAATATTAAAAATAATGATTATATAAAAACATAATTGTAATATTAAATAAAATTTATATAATATAATAAAAGAAACATGTGCATCACACGAGCATTGAAAGTTTGTCCGTTCGATCTTCAGCACAGTCATCCTAACTATTAAAATAAATAGTAAAATAATATAATTAGTGATAATTAGTCGATTGCCTTTTTTTAATTAAAAGAGATTTACTTTTAATTGATTGATGATATTACCTTTTATAAACACCTAAGATATCGTATCTTCCAATCAATAATATTTCTTTCAAAATAAAACACGTTAACTTTTATTTTAAAATATAATCTTACAATAATTAATATATACCCAAAAAAATAACACTATATCGTCTAATCACTAACAAAAGATAATAGACATATATATACAAAGAATAATGACCGTTATATTTTTAGTAAAAAATTAGAACCATTAGATCTAATGATTAGATATATTATATGTTTAAATTAATTTACTAAAATTTCAAGGTTCGAATTCTGTCAGATATATTTTTAAAAAAAAATTATAAAATAAATTTTAAACCACATAATTTTGCAATCATTAATGTATACCGAAAAATATTAAACCATTTTACTGTTAAGAGTTTTAGTAATTAATAAGAACCGTTAGATGTAATTATAAGATATATTTTATGATTAAAGTATTTTACTAAAAATTCAAGTTTCGAATCCCGTCAACGACATATTTAACTTAAAATTCTATAATATTGTAAATTTTAAATCATGATTAACTAAATTTATATTAAATTATATTAAATAATATTAAAATATTATTTACAAAATAATGATTATATAAAATTATAATTATAACATAAAATAAAATTTATATAACATATTAAAAGAAACCCGTGCATTGCACGGGTTATAAGCTAGTACTATTATATAAAAGCCGAAACATTAAAAGTTTGGTTCAACGGTACCTATTGAATTTACCTAATTACCCTTACTCAATTACAAATCTACTAACTAATCAATTTCCTTTTTGAGGTTACACATATTATCTTTTCTATTTTTAATAACTAAATAATTTCCTTTTCCAAGTAAAATACAATATCTTTTATATTTTATCAATTTTGTTTAATTAAATAACATAACTATATATAATTACTACTCCCTCTGTCCCTCTCATTTCTTTACAGTTACTATTTTGGGGTGTCCCTCTCATTTCTTTACATTTCAAAAATAGTAAGTTTCTCCCACTATTACACCCACTATCTCATATATTTAACAATAAAAATTACTATTACACCCACTACTTTCCTCCACTATCTCAAATATATAATTAAATATTAATAGGTCCCACCACTTTACACACTTTTCATCTAACTTTACTCATTTTTTACACATTTTCTTGGTTTCCGTGTCCATCCCTCATGTAAACAACCATGAGGGACGGAGGGAGTATTAACTAATCAATTACCTTTTTCAGTCAAAACATATTACCTATCTCTTTTCTCTAACTAAAATCTCTATTTTTCCAATTATATCATGGACGGTTACCTTGAACATATAACCTTTTTAATTTTCAATAAGTAAATTCTCTATTTTTCTAATTTTTATTTAATAAAATGAAGTAATAATTTTATAATTATTAATAATTAACTGATTATTCTTTTTAACTAAAACATATCATCTTTTCTATATTTTCTAATTAAATTCCTCCTTTTCTAGAAATATCTCGAATAACATTTATATACTTATTATCAAATCATCTCATATAAAAAGGTAAGCCTCCAAAATTCATGTATTAAAAAAATTAATTTTAATTAATGAATTTTTTTATATAATATAAAAAAAATCCGTGCATCGCACGGGTTTTAGGCTATTATATAATAATAGATAATAGATAACAAAACTTGATCAAAACTTGAAAATAACACAAATCACTGATCAGTCATACCAAGAAGAACAATAAAATAATAATGATCGAGAACTAAATAATTGAATAATTGCACCAATGTAAGCACATTCATCTGCAAGTTTGAAGTACAAAATGGACGAGGAACACAATTCTACCATTCAAATTCATGTTAAAGAAATCAGGTTGAAAAATGCAATATAACATAAACGGTGTCACATAAAATAAATAAAATAAAGAAGTGCAGAAACACCACAGAAAATTCATATATTTTTATAATAAAATTTATAAATAATATAATATATATAATTATACATTAATCTATACTATATTATAATAAGCAAAAGGGGTATAATTTGTAGTTGGTTACCCCTTTTTCTTGGTTATCCTCATTTTTTGTTATCCCTCATTCATTACCGTTAGATCAGCAACTCAAGTAGATCATGACCGTTAGATATAACAATACTAAAAGTTGTTATATGCAGAGGTTCAAGGTTCGATTCCCGCCAATAACATATTAATTTATATTTAATACTAAAAATTATTATATATAAAGATGTAAGGTTCGAATTAATAACATATTTAAATTACTATTTATAATATTATATTATATTATAAATAAATTATAAAAAAAATTAAAAGTAACCCGTGCAAAGCACGGGTTATAAGCTAATATTTAATAATTTCTTAATAATAAAATAGGATCTGCGTGCATTACGTTATTTGGTAAAATAAATTGATAAATGTTTTGTAAAATCTAGCACTACTCCTTTAATAATACACCCCAAAATTTATTATCTTTTTTTTTTAGTTTTTACTCATGAAATATTGGGCGTGTTTGGCATCGACTTTAAATAAGTCTTTATGGACTTATTTTCGAGTACAAATTTTATATTTTGATAATTTTTTTTATGCAAGTATTTAATGTATGTTTGATATTCAATAAGTTGCAAAAAAAAGTTGAAAAATAAGTTGAAAAGTTAGGATTCTTAACTTTTAACTTAAAATAATTTGACTTATTCTGAAAAATAAGTTCCCCAAACACCCATTATGATACGATTTTTAAATAACAGTTCATCGGCATCCAACGGTTCCACGTACCCTTAAAAAACCGATGCTTTGACTGGATTCAGATTCCAATCACAGATTTTATATAACATTCAACTTGAAAAATATTTAAAAACTGTGAGATAAGAGCAACTCCAACAGACTCTTAATTTTTTTGTTAAAAGTAATATAATTAATTGTCTCTTAAGTCATTTACCAAAAAAATTTACAAACCATCTCCAACAATCCTCCTCAAAATTCATCTCCATTTATTTTTAATCTATATTCTAATGTGAACAGGATTTTATATTTATAGTGACTGCCGTATTTTCATTGAACCAGATTTATTTTAAGGAAAATGCTAGGTACCCCAAATTGGTACCCCAAATTTCTTTCCCAAATGACATGGCAAGTAATTATTGGTTATAATTATTATGGGCCCGCCAGGGCCATCCAATTAAAATATTCTAAATTGCCAATTAGTTAGTGCCACATCATTTGGTGTCAAAATTTGGTACCCAATTTGGGGTCTGTAGCACTACTCTTTTATTTTAAAAACAAATTTGATCTCACCTTTTATACATTCGAGTCTTAATTTTTAATTTATATCAATATTATCCAAGCTATTTTCCATCAATCCGTGAAAAAAAAAAATCATCTGTGGCTTCAAGTCACGGTGGATAAAGACAAACACAAAGATTACCATCCAGTGACTTCAAGTCACGGTGTCTGTATGCAAAGGAAAGAAAGCCAGAAGGAATGAATCAAAATAGAAGTCATGTGTATTATTAAAATAATGGAAGAGGAGAGGAGAGAGAGTCTTAATATTGAGGAGCTTGGATCAGCTCTTAAGATTTTGAGGAGCCTTTAGGAGGCTGTTGGACTTGATTTTTACATCAGTTTTGTTATAATTTAACTTAAGAGGCTGAATTAAGTGTCTGTTGGAGTTGCTCTAAGCCATCGGGCTGCTAGTGTACTTTTATAAAGATGGGCCATTTTAAGTATAATAATCCTTTGAAAAATTCTCCAATTATCTTTGCTACGAATGTTGGATATCAGTTGAGATACGTCATACCAGAGCGTGAGACAATTAAATTTTATTTAGTAAATAGTGTAACATTATTTCTTCTTTCTCTAATTTATTTTTATATCCCTCACGAAAATAGAATATGAGTAATGTCAGAGGTACATCCTTATATTTGGAAGTGATGATGTAACAATAAGGAAAAATTTTATTGATCAATATCGGTCGAATGTACATAATTTCATTAAATTTAATTGAATAAACAATTTTGTAAACTTTTTTTACCTAATATATCTAACATTTTGCATAGCCTATATTGCTTTGAAACACTTACATACAAGCATACAAAATTGTGTTATGTTGAAATTACACAATAAATATTGATAACATGACACTCAAGTTCAAAAATAAAGAATAAAATATTAGAATGATAGTCTGATGAATAATGAATGATTGATCACTCTACAATTCGTAAATTTTGTTACTGCGAGAAAAATATTTCTTCCAAATAACTTTTAAAATCTTGGATCCAAAATGTCTTAGCATACAAAGATGAAGGCATGAACCATAAAGTTTGGTAAAAACTAGTAAGGCACTAAACATGTCACAGTTGCAAACGTGATACGTCTGGAATTAAATAAGTTGACTTGACCCATGCCATTGCCTCGTGTCCTATTGTATGTCTTCATTTAAGGCTCATTTGTTAACCCCCCGAATGAAACCTAAATAACTGGATGAGACATTTTTGTGTTATTAAGATTGTTTGTTATGAATTTTGTAACACTGGACTACACCTAAGTTGTCATCGACTGATCTTACAAAACAAAGGCTCCATCGTCCAGAAGCTGTTCAGGGTTTTGCATAATATTGAAACAATTGTAATTGTAATGCTGTATTTTTTTAGTTCATTTTTTCTCTTATTTTACTTTTCACAATTTTTTATAAAATTAATGTAAGATGAGTCATAATTTGGAGCATAAATATTATATATAAAAATATCATAAAGTTTTTTCGATTGTAAGCATATTTTTCCTATATTAATAAACAAATATATTAAATAAACTTACGTGTATAATTAGAAGAAATAATAACAAGTTTTTATCTAATAATTACATTAATCTATTTATGTGCAGTATTTAAAAAAGTGTAAGTTCTTAAAATTATAAATTTTGTCATTCAAAAAATATCACATATTTTTATCAAACGTCATTACTCGTTCAGCGTTCATATTTATCATTCATCCATATATTTTTATCATTCAGAAAAAATTGTTCAGATTTAACAAATGACCCCTTAGTATCAGAATCTCTTGTAGAAAATGGGTATCATTGCGGCAGAAGAATTAAAGGTATCATTGCGGCAGAAGAATTAAGGATAAAAAAGTAATTGCATATTTTTATGCATCCGCAATGTTTCATTGCGTCAGTTGTAAGGGTTAAAAAGTAATTTCAGATTTTCGTTCCTCCGCTATGTATCATTGCGGCAGCAATTTGGAGGGTGAAAACGTAATTTCATATTTTTACTTGTTTCTATATTTTAAATTAACAGCTTTTATTAATTTATTATTTTTTATTACTTTTATTAAATATAAAACTATAATAATTTATTTAAAATTTTATGTAATAATTCAAATTTTATAAACATTTTTATATTTTATAATGTAATAATTTACCATTTTTTAATTTTAATAAATAATAAATAAAAGTATAATAACGTAAAATAATATTTAATAGTGTTTTGTTTTGAAGAAAATTACAAATAAGTTTGTTTGGTGTAGCGGTTATGTTGTTGTTATCTCTGGTGAAGGACCTGAGATCGACTCTACATAAAATAAAGTTTTTTTTTAAGTTAAAAACGTTGCCGCAACCCTTCACTGCGGCACCTTCCGCAATGAACACTTGCGGCAGTGTACGAGTTGGTGGTTGTGGGCCTTTTTTCACGGTGGCTATGGAAGGGTACCCTTATATTATATCCTTATTATATCCTATATATCTATATCTATACTATTTATACTATCTATATAATAAGCAAACAGGAGTATAATTTGGTTGTTTGGTTCAACTTGGTTCAACCATCTAAAAGAATAGTGGTCGTTAGATATTTAGTAAATAGATGATAGCCGTTAGATCTAATAATAAAAAATTTTCTTTATTTAAATCCATCTTCTAAAGATCAAGGTTCGAATCCCGTCAACAACAAATTTACATTAAGATTTTATATTATTAGTTCTAATCAATACATATCATTTATTAAATAACTATTATTATTACTAATAATTTTATTAATTAATTACAAAGTTAAATTATATGCATAATAAATTATTATACTTTATTTTATTTAATCATATAATTTTAAAAGTATTTAAAAGTAACTCGTGCTTTGCACGGGCTATAAGCTAGTATATATTAATAACCGGTTCGGTTTCTGTTTTTTCGATTCGGTTTTACTCCAAAATCGAAACCGAACAATTAGTAACGGTTCGGTTTTTCGGTTTTAATTTGGTTCCATTTTATCAATTTTTGTCTGTTTCGATTTCATTTCGATTTTTCTGCTCAGCTCTAATAACTATACCGCTGGTTTATAAGTTAATGGTGAAGGAAGATTTATTTATGAGTAAATTGCACTTTAGTGGCCTGTACTTTAATTGTTCTGCATTTTGGTGGCCAAGTTTTGAAAGTTAACATTTTGATGACCGTAGTTTAATTTTTTAGTACTTTAGTGGCTAAATTTTAAAATTGAAAACTTTGGTGACTTAACTTCTTCTTTTTTTAGCATTTTGGTGGCCAAAATAGCGTCAAAATAAAACAAAACTTGGCCACCAAAATGCTAAACAAAAAAAGGTAAGTTATCAAAGTGTTCAATATTAAAATTTGACCACCAAAATGCTAAAGAAATTAAATTACAGTCATCAAAGTGTTCACTTTCAAAATTTGGCCTATATTGTGTGCCATATTTTTTAGGCTTTTGGGACATTTATTGGTTATTTGTAATCTGTCGTCAATTGACGAATTTGGTGTCATTTTAGATGACTTTATAGTAATTTTTCTATGAGAAATCGATATTTTATATGTCTAACCATATGGGATCCCTTTGGTTAGATATATAAAATTGTTCAACTTTATTATGTATACTGAGTATAATAATTATTTAATGTATATTCGATTAATGGTTTTTTGACATAGTTTTATATGTTGTGTTGATATTTTCAGTTTCTGTGGGTGGAAAGAAGTGTAAAGAGAAGATAGATGATGGCGAATTTTGGATTTTAGGGGAATCAACAAGATATCTATTTTGGTGGGAAGAAGTGTAAGAAGATGGATGAAGGCGGGTTTATGGATTACCATAGTGGAAGAATCAAGAAGTTTCTAATCTTTTGATTTTTAGGCTTTTGTAAAATGATGTACTCATTTATTTTAGTAGGGCACTCTTTTTTCCCGCTTGAGTTTTTTTCCATAGGGTTTTGCTCTTGTGGGGTCTTTTAACGAGGCATTTTTTTGTGGATATAAAGGTGATATTATCTAAACTTCCGGGGAATCTCTTTCTATTGGGTCGTTAGACCCATAGATTGGTTAAGCATACTTTTCGGCTAGATAATTAGCTTTTATTATCTCTGTAGATGTATCATCTGTTTTTTTCATGAATTAATTTTATCATTCCCCACAAAAAAAAAATTGGTCATCTAAGTACAAAAAAAATAAAGTACAAGCTATCAAAATGCAATTTACTCTTTATTTATTTATTTATTTCAGTGAACGAACGAAATGCAACTATCAAATTGTTGATCCCCGATACGTTAAATTGGATTCTTGCTACCTTAGGAAAATGTCTTCTTCTGTATTTGTATGCTCTTTTGTATCGTCATCTATATGTAACCTTCAGCTAGCCATTTGTGTTTATATATATATATCAGCTTATAAATATGCACGATTTTCTTTGAATTGTCATAAATTTTATTTAATATTATTATTTAATATTTATATAATCAATATTTTCAAAAAGAATTAATTTTAAATTAATATAATTTAATCATGTTTATAATATATACTCATATTTCTTCCTTATAAACTACGTATACGGATTTTCAATATTTTTTGTTAATGACTGGAAGATAATGTTTGATATTTTTGGGCATATCTTATGACTAGCTTAAAACTCGGGCATGTAAATAATTAAGTAATACTATAAATTATTAAGTGAGAATAATTAAGTAATAATTATAAAAATTGAGTAAGGGTAATTAGGTAAAAATACAAAGTATTGTACGGACCGACCAATCTTTCAATATTTCGGCTATTATACCGTACCAACCGACCGACCAACCAACCAAACTGTTGTGGAATAAAAACTAGGTTATGATTATGACGGCTAGGGTTCGGGAGCTTCGTGCTTTAATGGCTGCTCTCGTGTTCGTGGCTGAATCTGCCTTCACAAGATGCCTACGTACTTTGATGTGTATCAAAGATCAAGCCAAAAAACGTAGTTCTGTTAATGAGGGGTCAGACCCTTTATATAGGCTGAGAAACCCTAGAATCGTAGTAGGGTTAGGTGACTTGGTGGGCAAGTCACAGACTAGAAGAAGGTTCTAGTCTCTTTCCATGTATGAAGCAGTTTCCATGTTGGAGTATGTGCCTTGGGGGCTAAGTCAGACAAGAGTAATATCCTTGTTTGACTCTTATTGCTGAGCTGATAATTACCACTAATATTAATTACAAAATTAATATTGTAAATAGGGTTTGGGCCCATTTGGTGGGCCCCACGTTTTGACCATATTGGGTCCATTTAATGCCACATTAAATGTGTCTTTAGGGCTTACTTTTAGCCCATATCATTTGCCCCCCAACTTCTAGGAAAACTGATCAGGTTTTCCTTGAAGTTATAACGGCCTTTCTGAGACTTGGGTCAGGGTTTATTGCTCTTACGCAAGTACTTTCAACAATATCATCTTATTGTAAAGCGTGGAGCGACCGACGCATTTACAACGATGTTGAACGACACTAAACAGTGTTAAACGGCACTACACAGTGCTAACCAGCCTTAAACAATGTGTAAACAGTGTTAAACGGCATAAAACGGCACTAACAGCACTAATCGGTGCTAATCAGCACTAATCGGTGCTAATCAGCACTAATCTGTGCTTAAACGGCACTGATCCGCGCTAATTGGCACTAATCTGTGCTAATTGGCACTAATCTGTGCTTAAACGGCACTAATCCGTGCTAATTGGCACTAATCTGTGCTAATTTGCACTAATCTGTGCTTAAACGGCACTAATCCGTGCTAATTGGCACTAATCTGTGCTAATTGACACTAATCTGTGCTTAATCGGCACTAATATGTGCTTAATCAGAAATCTTCATGTTTCTGATGAATCCGGGTTGATTGAAAATATTCGTACCCCTGATCACTCTGGGTTGAACAAAAAATACTCGTACCCTTGATCACTCCGGGTCGGACAAAAATACTCGTACCCCTGAAGAACCCCGGTCGGCCGAAGCCTCCCGGGTGCGCCGGTCGGCTAGCCACCGGTCGGCTGACTCCCGGTCGGCTGAAGCCTTCCGGTTGCCCCGGTCGGCTGGAATTTATTTTTTTTTTTTTAAGATGATGTACAAAAATGGTTGGGGTCTTGACGAAAAACTCCCGTGTGTTGAAGAGCTCCGGTCGGCCGAAGCCTCCCGGGTAGACCGGTCGGCTGGCCACCGGTCGGCTGGCTCCCGGTAGGCTGAAGCCTTCCGGTTTGCCCCGGTCGGCCGGCTTCCGGTCGGACCATGTCAATATTTTTTTTTTGCACTCTTGGCTTCAATACTCCGACCTTTTTATTGAACGTGATGCTCTCATGACCATGTATGTTCGTGGTCTTGATGAACGCGAGTGTATCGTGGTCTTGCTGACCTTGCTTCTTCGTGGTCTGAATGACCTTGCATCTTTGTGGTCTTGATGACCTTGCATCTTCGTGGTCTTGATGACCTTGCATCTTCGTGGTCTTGATGACCTTGAGTTTAGGGAGTCAACAATATGATTATTCATAACTTTTGCTTAAGACTTCCCTTGATCTCAATTAGCACTGCTAATCCCATACTTTATGTTAACTTCTTGATGAGACTTTTAAGACTTCCTTTGTCAGATACCAACTGACATTTTTAGTTCTTTATTTTGAGTTTTTGACGAGTCCCTTCATTTATCAACAGATAGTTTTCGTCTCTTTTTTGCATTTATCCGATACATGACCTGTAAACACGATCCGGCCTGTATCTCAACCTGGAGTAACAGGTCACACCTTTTCTATAAAAGAAGGGGAGCATCCTTCATTCTTCCTCACTTCTTCAATTCTCAAATTTCTCTCAAGCTCTAAAATTCTCTAGTTCTTTAGCTTTTCGAACTCATCTTCAAGTCCAAGCTCGATATGGCTGACAGACGCCCAATCCCCCCAATTTCCATGGAGGAAGCTATGAGGAAGAGGAGCATGGCCAGAACGGTTAAAGGTATGCTAAAACTCAAGCCTCCTCGTTATGTTGAACGTCGATTTGTTTCCTTATTAGACTTGTTGAGCACTATGGGGGAAGCTTTTCCCAACAGTTCAAATTTGGCTGCCTTCCATTGTCCTTCTAAGTTGAAAAAGAAGGACATCATGAAGATTAGGAGTACGTACAGTTTTCCCGATGTGATCAATGTTTGCCTACCAAATCCGGGAGACCGGACTTGCAACTGGCACCCAGAAAGATTATGTGTTTTTAAAGGTGCTTTAGAGGCGGGATTGAGATTCCCGGTTCATCCTTTTATTATCAGGTTCCTGGCAGAGCTCCAGGTCCACCCATGTCAATTGTATCCTAACTCCTGGAGGTTCTTGATTATCTTCATGCTAAGATGTAAAGAGTTGAACATCACTTGGGACACAACTTTATTCAGAAGCATCTTCATGACCAAGAATTCTCCTGATTCATCACCAGGATATGTTGGCTTTCAACTCCGAAACAGGCTCCCTCATATTGTAAATTCCTTCTCTTTTCCCGATTCCCATCATACTTGGGATAGGGAATTTGCCGTTTTGGAGTGGAAAGGTGGTGATTGGGGCCACTTCTTTGTTAAGAGATTCGGGGTCGCAGAGGATAGTTCACATTTCGTGCTTGACCTTACTGATCAACAATTGCACGACAGGGATAAATTGCTTGCCGATGAAGGGTGTTCTCATTATAAAACGATTCTTACTGAGAAGAAACTCATTGAAGCTGGCTTAAGCTTTCTTTCTGTTGAGGGTAATTTTTCCTTCGTGACTTCATTATGAACTATGTTTGTTCTTATTCCGATGTTTTTTCACTCATATTTCAGCTGCTGAGGAGCTGGACAATCTCCCCGAGAATCAACCAACTGTTACAAGGCGTATGATAAAGCATGCAGAGGCTCAACTGAATCCCCCTGAGAGACAAGTTCCTCAATTCCAAGTGGGATGCATCCAAGGGGAAAAAGGTCTCGCAATGCCGGTGAAGGCGTTATGATCCCCTTTACCCCAGATTGGGGCATCTGTGAGCAAGATTCTGTCATGGGGAGCTCTGCTCTATGCTTAGATTGGTCGAGGCTTTCTATCACCCCTCCTGATCTCCTAACTGTCACCGCGGGGGATAAAATCGACGAATCCGAACGCCTCAGAGCTCAGGCCTTATATCAGGTATCAAATTGTTCACTTAATGTTCTTATTTACTTTGTTGGCTATAAACGACTTTTTAATTCCCTTATTGCAGGCAAATGCCTATCTTCAATCCGCGACTCGTCAAGGTCGTGCTCATAGGGATGACAATGCCATACTGAAGAATGAGAAGGCGCAGCTTCAAGAGCAGATACAAGATTTGGACTCTAGAGCTATCCGAGCTGAGGCCAACTGCCATTCTCTTCAAAAGAATCTCCGTTCTATGGCACAGAAGATGTTTGCCAAAGCTGACAAGGTGATTGAGGCTTACCATAAGTCAGAAGGGTTTTTCGAGCTCATGGATAAGCATGATGACGAAATGCGGCCATTCAACATGTCCGTCGGTTGGAATAAGGCCATTGGTGTCGTTAGCCACAAGCATCCTACAGTGGTTAACCCAGCAGATTTTCCCTGCCCTAACTGGGCTGTTGGTGTTGAAAATCAAGCGGAACGCGCATCAGGTTCCCGGGGTAGTCGCCGCCCTTCCAGTTCTGGCTTGAGGAAAACGGCCAATGTCACTAGCTCCGGTTCATCTTCTTCCCATTCCGCCGGAAAAAAGGCCATGTCTAAGAGGGAGGCAGTCGTGAGGCAATCTTTCCCTGGAAAGCAAATTTGTGCCAGAGTCGTATCTTCGACTGAGACATCAGAGGAAGAAGGGGACGTGGTGCGGAAGGGAGTGGTGCAACCTATGGAGACGGAGGCCGAAGAAGATAATGATGACGGTGATGAGAGCTCCGAAGAGGAGGGAGGAGAGCAAGAAGTGGTAGGGGAATCCTCCGAGGAGTAAGTGGCCTTGCATGGCCTTGTTAGCCGCTTGTGGCTTTATCTTTCCAGTTTTTAATCAAGGTCCTCCGGGACTTAACTTTTATGGTTTGTAAATTAACTCTAAATTCGGCCCCTTAGGGTTATTTGTGCAATCGTTTTACTTCCATTTATGTGTTCTTTATTTTCGTTACTTGGTCATCCTTGACTCGCACTCATCAGGTGCTTGGCACATAAATAAAATCACACAATCATAGAATGGAAAACAAACTTGCATTAATAACTTGAAGTGGGTTCAAACCCTTACATAATTTCCTACTGTCCTACTCGGGGTACTAAGCCCTGGAATGGTTTCATCGAACCTTATTTCTACTTCCCTTAATAGATAGATAAAAGCCAAGTCCTTACTAGGAAGGCTTACACATAATAAATTTTGAGGTTCAAGGCATGCCAAGTACGAGGCACCTCAACCCCGTCCAAGGTCTCCAACTTGTATGATCCTCGTCCCATCGTCTTCCTGACTCGGTACGGCCCTTCCCAATTAGGGGCCAGCTTTCCTTTTGCTCCAACTCCCGAAGCTTCTATTTTTCTCAAAACTAAGTCACCTTGCTGGAAGAACCTTTCCTTAACCCTATGGTTGTAGTAAAAGGATGCCCTCTTCTGATGCTCCACATTCTTAGTGTTTGCCTCGTCCCTGACTTCATCAATTAGATCAAGGGCGAGCCTCATTCCTTCCTCATTGGTCTCTTGTTCATATGCCTCAACTCGAGGTGATGTATGCATGATCTCCAAGGGCACAACTGCCTCGGTTCCGTAAGCCAACAAAAACGGGGTTGCTCCTGTTGTTACCTTACAAGTGGTGCGATATGCCCAGAGTATAGGCAACAATTCATCCACCCAAGTGTTCCTCGAGCGTTCGACCCTTTTCTTTAATCCGTCCAGGATGATTCGATTGGCCACCTCGGCCTATCCATTTGCTTGCGGATGTGCTCTGCTCTATGCTTAGATTGGTCGAGGCTTTCTATCACCCCTCCTGATCTCCTAACTGTCACCGCGGGGGATAAAATCGACGAATCCGAACGCCTCGGAGCTCAGGCCTTATATCAGGTATCAAATTGTTCACTTAATGTTCTTATTTACTTTGTTGGCTATAAACATCTTTTTAATTCCCTTATTGCAGGCAAATGCCTATCTTTAATCCGCGACTCGTCAAGGTCGTGCTCATAGGGATGACAATGCCATACTGAAGAACGAGAAGGCGCAGCTTCAAGAGCAGATACAAGATTTGGACTCTAGAGCTATCCGAGCTGAGGCCAACTGCCATTCTCTTCAAAAGAATCTCCGTTCTATGGCACAGAAGATGTCTGCCAAAGCTGACAAGGTGATTGAGGCTTACCATAAGTCAGAAGGGTTTTTCGAGCTCATGGATAAGCACGATGACGAAATGCGGCCATTCAACATGTCCGTCGGTTGGAATAAGGCCATTGGTGTCGTTAGCCACAAGCATCCTACAGTGGTTAACCCAGTAGATTTTCTCTGCCCTAACTGGGCTGTTGGTGTTGAAAATCAAGCGGAACGCGCATCAGGTTCCCGGGGTAGTCGCCGCCCTTCCAGTTCTGGCTTGAGGAAAGCGGCCAATGTCACTAGCTCCGGTTCATCTTCTTCCCGTTCCGCCGGAAAAAAGGCCATGTCTAAGAGGGAGGCAGTAGTGAGGCAATCTTTCCCTGGAAAGCAAATTCGTGCCAGAGTCGTATCTTCAACTGAGACATCAGAGGAAGAAGGGGACGTGGTGCGGAAGGGAGTGGTGCAACCTATGGAGACGGAGGCCGAAGAAGATAATGATGACGGTGATGAGAGCTCCGAAGAGGAGGGAGGAGAGCAACAAGTGGTAGGGGAATCCTCCGAGGAGTAAGTGGCCTTGCATGGCCTTGTTAACCGCTTGTGGCTTTATCTTTCCAGTTTTTAATCAAGGTCCTCCGGGACTTAACTTTTATGGTTTGTAAATTAACTCTAAATTCGGCCCCTTAGGGTTATTTGTGCAATCGTTTTACTTCCATTTATGTGTTCTTTATTTTCGTTACTTGGTCATCCTTGACTCGCACTCATCAGGTGCTTGGCACATAAATAAAATCACACAATCATAGAATGGAAAACAAACTTGCATTAATAACTTGAAGTGGGTTCAAACCCTTACATAATTTCCTACTGTCCTACTCGGGGTACTAAGCCCTGGAATGGTTTCATCGAACCTTATTTCTACTTCCCTTAATAGATAGATAAAAGCCAAGTCCTTACTAGGAAGGCTTACACATAATAAATTTTGAGGTTCAAGGCATGCCAAGTACGAGGCACCTCAACCCCGTCCAAGGTCTCCAACTTGTATGATCCTCGTCCCATCGTCTTCCTGACTCGGTACGGCCCTTCCCAATTAGGGGCTAGCTTTCCTTTTGCTCCAACTCCCGAAGCTTCTATTTTTCTCAAAACTAAGTTACCTTGCTGGAAGAACCTTTCCTTAACCCTATGGTTGTAGTAAAAGGATGACCTCTTCTGATGCTCCACATTCTTAGCGTTTGCCTCGTCCCTAACTTCATCAATTAGATCAAGGGCGAGCCTCATTCCTTCCTCATTGGTCTCTTGTTCATATGCCTCAACTCGAGGTGATGTATGCATGATCTCCAAGGGCACAACTGCCTCGGTTCCGTAAGCCAACAAAAACGGGGTTGCTCCTGTTGTTACCTTACAAGTGGTGCGATATGCCCAGAGTATAGGCAACAATTCATCCACCCAAGTGTTCCTCGAGCGTTCGACCCTTTTCTTTAATCCGTCCAGGATGATTCGATTGGCCACCTCGGCCTGTCCATTTGCTTGCGGATGTGCTACTGAAGTAAAACGAAGCTCAATAGCATTCTCCTCACAGTACTTTTTGAACTCCTCATTATTGAACTGTGTCCCATTATCCGTCACAAGGATTCGCGGGATGCCATATCTACAGATTATGTTCTCCCAGAAGAACTGGGAAACTTGCTTGGTGGTTATCTTGGCTAAAGGTTTAGCCTCAATCCACTTGGTGAAGTAGTCGATGGCCACTATCAAAAACTTCCTTTATGCTGACGCCATAGGGAAAGGACCAAGTATGTCCATCCCCCACATTGCAAACGGTATGGGAGAGCTAATTGAGGTTAACCTCTCAGGCGGCTGCCTTACAATAGGGGCGTGTTTTTGACATCTGTCACACTTCTTGACATAATTCTGGGCATCTGCCAACATCTCTGGCCAATAGAATCCCAGGCAGGTAATCTTGTGAGCTAGAGCTCTGCCCCCCAAGTGTTGCCCACAGATCCCTTCATGAACTTCTTCCAGTGCTTCCTTAGCCTCTTGGGGCCTTAAACACTTCAAATATGGGATGACAAACGATCTCTTATAAAGAATGCCTTCGATCAAGGCGTATCTCAATGCTCTTACTGACAGCTTTCGTGCCTCCAAGGCATGGTCAGGGAGCCAACCGGTTTCAAGGTGAGCTTTGATAGGATCTATCCAACAGCTTCGAACATCGATTGGTGCTACCAACTTAGAGTTGACGGTCGGGGCCTTCAAGACCTGGAAGTAAACACTTCCTGCATAATTCTCTATCTCAGAAGAAGCGAACTTAGAGAGGGCATCAGCCTTAACGTTCTCTTCTCTTGGGATGTGCTCTACATAGCATTCGTCAAATTGAGTCATGACAGCTTTCACAACTCGCAAATACTTCGCTATAGTATCATCCTTGGCCTCGAATTCACCATTCACTTGCGAGACTACCAGTCTTGAATCTCCACACACTTTGAGGTTCTTGACCCTCATGACTCTGGCCAATCCCAATCCGGCTATTAATGCCTCATACTCAGCTTCATTATTAGTAGTAGGAAAATCCAATTTCAAAGCATACTCAACTGTGAACCCGTCGGGGCTTTGCAAAACCAAACCTGCACCACTAGATTTTGTTTTTGATGCTCCATCAAAATAGAGCACCCAATACTCTTTCTGGTCAGCTATCAGTTCTTCATCTTTACCTTCGTTCTCAGGGGTTGTTATCATCTCCTGCCCCCCGACTTCTTGGTTGTCAATGGTGCATTCAACCACGAAGTCAGCCAATGCCTGAGCCTTGATGGCTGTCCGAGGCTTATACTTGATATCAAACTCTCCAAGCTCTATGGCCCATTTGATCAGTCTTTCACTCGCTTTCGGGCTGTGCAATATGCTTCTCAATTGTTGGTCTGTCAAGACTTCGATTTTGTGGGCCTGGAAGTACGGTCGCAATTTCCTTGAGGTAGTAATCAATGCCAAAGTAAACTTCTCAATGGGAGAGTAATTCAACTCCGCCCCATGTAACACCTTACTCACGTAGTAGATGGGTTTCTGAACTTTCTTCTCTTCTTTAACAAGAACAGCACTCAATGCTTGTTCGGATACCGCCAGGTATAAGTAAAGAATCTCCCCAGGACTAGGTTTGGCCAACAACGGGGCTTCAGCCATGTATTTCTTCAACTGCTCAAAGGCCTCTTGGCTCTCTGTGGTCCACTCAAAATTTTTCACTTTCTTTAATGCTTGAAAGAAAGGCAAGCATTTATCACCAGATTTGGAGATAAATCTCCCCAGGGCTGCAACTCGGCCAGTTAACTTCTGTACGTCCCTCACAGAATGAGGTGATTCCATGTCTAAGATGGCTTTGATCTTGTCAGGATTGGCCTCTATTCCTCTCTTCGAAACCATCAAACCCAAAAATTTTCCCGATCCAACGCCAAAAGCACACTTTGCTGGATTCAGCATCATCTTGTGGTGCCTTAGCACTTTAAATGCCTCTCTGAGGTTCCTAATGTGATCTGCCTTGAGTAGGCTCTTGACTAACATGTCATCAACATAGACCTCCATGGTTTTTCCAATCAGATGGGCGAATATCTTATTCACCAGCCGTTGGTAAGTAGCTCCTGCATTCTTTAAACCAAAAGCCATAACAAGATAGCAGAAAACACCAAAGTCAGTTATGAAAGATACCTTAGGGATGTCCTCCTTGTGCATCTTAATCTGATTGTATCCGCTGAAACCATCCATGAAGCTCAACATTTCATGTCCAGCTGTGGCATCTATCAACATATCAATCCTAAGCAGAGGAAAACAATCTTTTGGACATGCATCATTCAGATCAGTGAAGTCTATACACATCCTCCACTTTCCATTCGCCTTCTTAACCATTACAGGGTTAGCTAACCATTCGGGGAATTGAATTTCTTCAACAAACCCAGCTTCCAACAGTTTGTCAACTTCTTGCTTAATGGCCTCTTGCCTTTCAGGAGCAAAATTCCTCTTTTTCTACTTTATCTTCTTCCGTGCAGGATCGACGTTCAACCTATGAGTTATAAGTTGGGGGTCAATCCCTGGCATGTCCGCTGCTGTCCAAGAAAACACATCGCTATTCTCTTGTAAGAACGCTGTCAATTCGCCCTTCAGGGGTTCCTTCAGAGATGCTCCTATATATGTAACCTTCTCTGGGTCGCCCAGCTCCAGAGGGACGGGGATTAAATCCTCTGCTGGCTTCCATCGGTGTTCATCATCACCACGAACATCCATGTCTTCAATCGGGAGTACCTGTCCCCCGACTCCATCAGCTCTTAGTGCGGATATATAACAACTTCTTGCCATCTTCTGGTCACCTTTTTGTTCTCCGACCCCATTCCGGGTTGGAAACTTAATCTTCATATGATATGTTGAGGCAACAGCCTTGAATGCATGAAGTCCAGTTCTTCCCAGGATTGCGTTATAAGTTGAGGCTGCCTTAATTACCAGAAAATTCAACCTCTGAGTAGCTTCTTTAGGTTCCTGCCCGATTGTCATGGGTAACTGGATAGTACCCTCCACCTTGGACTCAATCCCATTGAATCCGTAGATGGGCATGTTGGTCGGGGTCAGCTGAGAATCGGTATATCCCATTTTCACAAAAGCATCATGAAACAGAATGTCAACAGAAGCTCCATTGTCTATCAAGACTCGCTTTACTTCCGAGTTCCCAATCACGGGGGTTATAACTAACGGGTCATCATGGGGGAATTTCACCCCTTCAAGATCAGAATCATCAAAACCAATTATGATTTCAGTTTTAGCACGCTTCGGGGCCTCTCCCACAATGTGCATCACCTCCCTGGCGTACGCCTTTCGAGAGTTTCGCGTCGTACCGGCCGCTGTCGGGCCTCCCCAAATCATGTTAATAACTGGCCCTCGGGGCTGTGTGTTACGATCACGATCATTATCCCTTCTATCATTGTTTCTCCTATCGTAGTCCCTTCTTTGGGTTCCACGATCTTCACCCTTGGTGAAGTTACTTAGTTTTCCTTTGCGGATCAAGAACTCGATCTCATCCTTTAACTGCCTACAATCATCTGTATCATGCCCCACATCTCGGTGGAACCGACAATATTGATCCTTGTTTCTCTTTGCGGGGTCTCCCCTGAGTGGCTTCGGCCATCGGAAGTCCTTATCCTTCTCGATCTCCAATAAGATTTGACTTCTAGGAGCACTTAGCCTTGCATAGTCATAGAACGTTGGTCCCAGGCTCTTTTTTGGTGGCGAATCAGAGTCTTTGCTAGTTCGGGGATACTTGTCCCTAGCATCGTACTCCTGCTCTTGCTTGCGCTTTTTGGTATCATTGTTACCCCGACCATTGCCTATTGTGACCTCCTTCTTCGTGCTGTCCTCAGCCTTGATGTACTTATCAGCCCTTCGCTGGAGCTCAGCCATATTCTCGGGAGGATGCTTTGCCAATGATCTCTTAAAGTATAGGTCGGTGGTGCCATGCTCCAAGGCTACCATTGCAACCTTATTGTCCAGATCAGTGATGTTCAAAGTCTCCTTGGTGAACCTCTTAAGATAGTCTCTCAGACTTTCGTTCTTCCCTTGTACCACATACATCAGAGATGAAGAACTTTTCTCATGCGCTCTTCCGCTGATAAACTGACTAATGAAAGCAGCACTCAACTCCTTAAAGGAACCAATTGAGTTTGCAGGCAGCCGACTATACCATCTTTGAGCCATACCTGATAGAGTTTGAGGGATTGCCCTACAATTCAAAGCGTCACTTGCAGGTTGCAACAGCAGAGCGTTTGAGAATGTTCTAACGTGGTTTGCGGGATCACCCATTCCATCATAAGCTTTAATTGTCGGCATCTTAAACTTCTTTGAGATACGGGCATTCATCACCTCCTCAGTAAACGGGGGTGTGGGATCATCAGGATCCCCAAGTGGCGTCAGATCCTTGGGGTTACTCTTGGGGGTTTCCACCCTCGTTGTTCTTCCAATTGGGGCGTCAGCCCTTCTCTGCCTCCTTGAAGGCCCCTCTAGATCTATAAAGGGAATCGGTCCTGAGGTTGGAGGAAGCTGAGTTTGATTCAACCTAGCTTCTTCTCTAGCAATATCTTCCTTTATCCTTAAAATCTCGGCCTCGTGAGCCTTGATTCTTTCAGCAGCTATCAAGGGAGGTCCATCATGGATAGTTTATGTTCTCCTTCTTCGTTCTCTGCTAGCACGTCGCCTTCTCGGAGCTTCATCACGATCATCATCAGTCGATGAATCATCGGTATAGGGGCCAGAGTAGTCAAGATGCTCTCGATCTCTGATTTGCAAGGCATGACCACTGGGTCCAGGAGGATAATTAGGTAAACCATACATTGGATTGGTATTCCTGGGGAGATCCGTAGTATGGATCTGTACTCCCGGCGGCGGGCGACTGGGATCAATTAAAGGAGGAAACAGCGTCTGAAGGGAGCTGGTTCCTGGGTGGATGACCATAGGTAACGTCCCCCCGGCATGGGGATTAGTCCCTGGAGGTTGAGAAAACTGAGTTTGAGTAATCGCCCCTGTGACTGGGGGTATCTGCTCAGTAACAGGCGGAGCGGAGCTTAGAGGTAGAGCCTCAGTAGTGATTGGCTCGGTAGTGACTGGTGTTGTTCTTCGTGTATTTACCATGGTTGATGTCTTCTTCCCACAGACGGCGCCAAATGTTGTGGAATAAAAACTAGGTTATGATCATGATGGCTAGGGTTCGGGAGCTTTGTGCTTTAATGGCTGCTCTCGTGTTCGTGGTTGAATCTGCCTTCACAAGATGCCTACGTACTTTGATGTGTATCAAAGATCAAGCCAAAAAACGTAGTTCTGTTAATGAGGGGTCAGACCCTTTATATAGGCTGAGAAACCCTAGAATCGTAGTAGGGTTAGGTGACTTGGTGGGCAAGTCACAGACTAGAAGAAGGTTCTAGTCTCTTTCCATGTATGAAGCAGTTTCCATGTTGGAGTATGTGCCTTGGGGGCTAAGTCAGACAAGAGTAATATCCTTGTTTGACTCTTATTGCTGAGCTGATAATTACCACTAATATTAATTACGAACTTAATATTGTAAATAGGGTTTAGGCCCATTTGGTGGGCCCCACGTTTTGACCATATTGGGTCCATTTAATGCCACATTAAATGTGTCTTTAGGGCTTACTTTTAGCCCATATCACAAACTTTTAATACTTATGTTATTTTATAATAGTATAGATTGCAAGATTAATTTTTTTTTGATATGTTATAAATACTAATTATATTACAACTATGTTTTTATATAATTAGTATTTTTTTTTAAAAAAATAATTTTAAATTAATATAATTTGATTTACTCATGTTTTTTTATTATAAACATCGTATACGGATTTTTAATATATTTTATTAATTATTGTAAGATATTCTATGATATTATTGGGCATATATTATGATTGTAAATTTGCAAGATTAGTTTTAAGTTAAAAGGTAACGTGTTTTAATTAAAAAATATTAATTATTGGAATATATGGTACAAGTCATGTTTTTAGGTGTATATAAAATGTAAGATCTTCAATTAAAAGTAAACTTGAAAAAGATAATCGGCTTATTACCATTTATTATATTATTTTAATAATTAGGATAACCGTAATGTGATAGAGTATATATTTATATGTATTTTATATGATTTTATTCTCATATTTATTTTATTTTATAAATAATTGGATATTATTAATTAGAGATTAATGTTATATGACTAGAAATAAAGAATTCCAAAACTTGGAAGAAATTGAGTTTATTTGGGCTTAAATTACAAGGAAATTCAGATTTATTGGACTGTACGCGCAACGATCACTATTTGGGTCCTAACTCGAGTTTCAGACATCAGAATTGAGAGATCTTACAGTCCATGCGAAGCTAACGAAGGTATATACAACTCATAAGTGGTCCAACACCAATATTTATACTGGAGCAGCCCAGAAACATGCATGGAAGACAGATTATGAATTTCACATTCAGAATTCAACTTGTTTTGGGAAATTACTTATATTTTCTTGACAAGTGTTAAAACTCTTTATTCTATTAGAGCAAGTCCAATGCAATACTATCCTTGGTGCTATTGCTATATTATAGCACCAAGTGCTTAAAAATTCATTTCCAATGTGTATCTTTACGAAGTTCGTTCATAGGGAATAAACCTAAGAGTGGATGTGTATTTAATTCGAAGTTCGTTCTAGAAGCTTTTAAAGTTTGTTGATGTGTATTTTTACGAAGTTCGTTCACATCAACATAATGATTGTAAGATTAGTTTTAAATCAAAAAGGTAACGTGTTTTAATTAGAAAGAAAATATTAATAATTGGAAGATATGGTACCATTGATGTTTTTAGGTATTTATAAAAGGTATTATCTTAAACTAAAAGTAAATGTGAAAAAGGCAATCGCCTTTAATTATATTATGTTATTATTTATTTTAATAATTTGGATAACCGTACCGAAAACCATAATAATTAGGATAACCATACTCAAAACCAAAGCGACAAACTTTCAATATCCATGTATTTATTTTGATATGTAATAAATTTAATTTTATGTTACAATAATATTTTTATCTAATCATTATTTTCAATATTATATTTTAATTTTAGTTTAAATAATTTAATATAAATTTAAATAATGATATGCATGTTTTAAAACTTATATTATAAAGTATTAAAATAAATATGTCATTTATGGAATTCGAATCTTGAACTTTTTGTAAATTAATTCAATCATATAATATATCTAATCATTAGATCTAACGATTCTGATTTTTTACTAAAAATCTAACGTTCATTATTAGTTATATACGGATTTCTATTATATTTTATTAGTGATTAGAAGATATGGAGTGATATTTTTGGTTATATATTAAATATTGCAAGACTATGTTTGAAATTAAAAGTTAACGTTTTTTAATTCGAAAATAAATATTATTGATTGTAAGATGCGATATTTTAGCTGTTTATAAAAGGTAATATTTAGCGTCTTCTACTTAGAAAAGGCAATAGGATAATTAACATTAGTTATACTGTTTTATTATTTATTTTAATAATCAAGATGACCATGCCGAAAACCGAACCCACAAACTAAATCCGGGATAAGTAGATTTGGTCGTTATGCGGAAATCCTCAAAGTAAAATCACATGTTTAATAACAGAATATCCCTTGTAATCGTCCAAAATTGAAAAATAACATCTGCGACCCCAACTACCAAGATCTTTTAGGTTATAGTGCTAGAAACAAGAATCTAAATTCCATTAAATAAAAAAAATCCTCTTTACATCAACTCACTTTGATCAAATCTTAAACCACTGGTATAACTTCGACAAGAAGTATATCAAGACAACTAATCTAATACATAATAATAATAAATAAAAAAGATCAAATATATAAAATAGATCTTACACTAGATCCAAATCTTCTGAGTCAAGTCATTTTCGAAAATAGCATCTTGTTTCTTCTTTTTCCGAACTACGCAGATAAGTCTCGCCTAATCACCTTACTGGAAGGTTAAATTTAAAACAAGCAAGTATGAGCGAAAGAAATGCTCAGCAAGTGATAATCTTGAAATGTAAATCACAAAACAGATATTTGATATCAGGTGGAACATTTATAACAGTAAATTTCTAAACAGGAGAGAGAGTTAGAAGGTCCAACATTTATTTTAACTCGACAACGTCAAAACAATTTTGATATCTCGAAAACCACACAAGAGTGAGCAAAGCTCAGCAAGTATTCATAATTAAGCAGGATGTAAAAATAATTCATATATTTGATTACTCATGAGAAGCGGAAACACTGGTCTTGCATCCGCTCGGTATCTCAGTGGTGCGAAAAACTACCATGTCGTAGATACCATCCTCCTATGATACCCCATATGGCCCGATCACGGCCATAATGTGATACCACCGAAATTTCCTCTTTTTCTATCATCAGAATGGGTTATTGTTGGTGAGAGTACAAGGCAGTATGTATAGGAAGATGTGATAACTCAACACTTGAAAAGGACAGGTAAATAATACTACGATTACCCAGAAAATCTAGAAGACATGAAGACAAGGCAAATACAAAGAATCAAAATACGGAAAGTAATTTTGAAGTCTATTTAATGGTCACCGAAAGAAGTTCATATTAAGGAATTCATTAATATGATCATGCCTCGGTGAAGAATAAGGTTTGAAGACTTTCCTAAAGATGAATTAAAAATCAGCTAAAATCAATTAAAATGACAAATCACTAATAGAAAATCAGCTAAAATTTCTAGGTCTGAAAATCTACAGCTCAAGTGTTTTAAAAGAAAAGAGGTCCAGTGACTTAAAAAGAAATATGAAAAGAAAAGTACTAACAGAGGAAGAAAACAATTCCAATGACTGTAAAGAAAAATGAAAAGGACAGTGACTGAAATTGAATTGGAAGAAATATTAAATAAAAGTCAAATCAAGTAGGAAGATCACTTCGATGTTTTCTTATAAAAAACATCAAAAGAAATGAAAATGTCCACTTCGATGGTTTTTAGTAAAACCATCCAAATGTGCATTTCGCTGATTTTTTAATAAAAACCATCAACTTAAATGGAAATGTTAATAAGTGATCCACGATTGTTTCATTTAAAACAGCACTTAGATGGTTTTTCTAAAAAACCATCAAATGACCATTTCATTATTGATTTACTTTTAAGTCAGAAATGATTTTCTAATTTATTTTTTTCGATGGTTTTTACTAAAAACTATTGAACCGAATGAAAATCAATTATGCTTTATTTTTCTTCTCTCTTCTTCGATGGTTTTATTTTTCTTTGAAGACAGAAGCACTAGAAGATAGTCAAGGTTGAAGGCTATTGACTTGTTCGATAGTTTTTGACGACAAAAGATATTTATCTTCTTGTTGGATATAAAATACTACACAAATAGGCATAAAGAAATAGACAACAAAAAGAGAAGCAAGAACAGAGGGAGAGAGCAGAGAGAAATTATATCGGAGAAGATGATACAAACTCTTAATACTAATCTCTTCTCTGGTGGATGTGATTTTTGATCCGGCACTTTGATTGCAAATTCTATAAGGATCAAAATGAATCAACCCTACATAATTTCTATCCGTTAAATCTCGTTGTAATTCTATTTGTATTCTTTTTGTAGAAACGAAGAGCACTATTCTTCGGTCACCGGTTCAATTACCGGGTGTAGCAAAAACCTTTGGGTTTATACTTTTAATAAAAGATATATTCCCCGGACTTGTTTGGTATTGTTGCTTTGATTTAGATATGACCATTTTATTATCCACGGTGAAATCTAAACACTATACAATTTCGAGAACACGAACCCACTAACCGAATATAAATATATTTATCCGCAAAAGATTCGAAAGAATTTTTTATATTTAGTGAGTATCGTATTTCAAAGCCCCCTTTACGATACTTTTGGACCTAACAGTTATCATTTTCAACCCAGGCAACCTTAGTGCTTTAAAATATATGCACCCGAATTGACGGATACAAATCTCTCTCTGGATCATGGACCGCTATCCAATGTTGACCAACAAGAGTAAACCATGGACCGCTATTCCATGTTGAGCAGTAAGAGTAAAAAAATACCCGAATTATTTAGGGATCAGAAAAATTGACATCAGTTTCCTGGAAATATAATACTTGACCTGGCTGACTGCCATTTTTCTCGAAAATTGTGCTATCGACCCGAACGATGGATCAATAAAGAAATTTTAAGATAAAACTCTTTTGTTGACACTGACAAGATACCAACAGCATATAAAGAAGGTAACTATTTCGAACGAAAGAGAATGGTTGAAACAAATAAACTATCTTGATTTGTCTCGAACAATGAGAACAACTAAAAGATCAACAAACAAATTTCTCTTGTTTGCCGAATATCGGAAATTTAAGATTTAACATGACTAGCGAGTGATCTTATAAATTTTAGGTTTACACTGTCGAGAAGTGTGATTCGAAAAATGAACCAAATAAAAGAATTTCAATAAGGATTGTTAGGTTTGGACAATAAATCCAACAAAAAAAATGAATTTTACTACCTCGAACAATGAGACTAGTCCTTAACTCTGAATAAATCAAAAGAGTCATCTCGAATGAATGAGAACGACCGATAAACAATGAATTCGCTCCAACGTAAATATAAGTTACGAATCTCAATAATCGTAAAACTCATGTGATAAGTGAATTTTATATCCACTTGGAGCGTTCCATTTCGGATTAAATTGATTCACTTGGCCTCAAGTTTGTTGTAGTTTTGATATGTTTTGTTAAGTGTGCAGGGTTGCAAGAATGTTGAATAAGGTTGCAGTTTCCGTCAATTCTGGAGATGAATTTGAGCTTAAGAATGAACAATGGAGTCTTGTTATGGGCCACCATGAAGGTTCCAAGGCAAGGTATTGAAGTATGGAAGCTTTGAGAAAAAGAACGAAAGGAAACGGAGGCAAAACGAAGAAAAAACGAAGGAAATAGCATGCTGAAAAACTGCGGGCAGATTTGGCTCCAGGCCGCGGCCTCAGAACTCCAGGATGCGGCCTCGGGAGCATTCTGTCCATTCCGAATTTTGCTCTAAAAAGCCTAAAATTCTTTCCTGTTTCGAATTAAATTGTATTTTTAGGCTTTTTCTTGTTGACAAGACTTCTAGGATCTATTTAAACACATCTTAGCATTGTAAAATTGTATCAATTCATATTAGTTAGCATATTATAACATAGAACTCATATCTTGTTTCATTATCATGGTTTCCCTTGATCCTATGATGACGAGAGGTTCAATTACGAACTAATCGTTGTCATGGGATTCTAACGGATTTATTTATGGAACTTAGTATCTTGATGCTTTAAAGATCTGTGTGTGATGTATATTTGATATCCTCGTATGGTTATGCTTAATTGATAGATGCGTCGCGAACATCTAATTTGTTAATCTCTTGTGAAGTGAAAGTGGATCTTGAGATTTAGAACTTGTCATGCTAGCATAGGTTCATAATTGTTTATCAATATGATTCATGGTGTGAGATGAAAATACTTATACTGCCCTGTGTGATCTTTGTGGATAACTTGTTCTTCAATCGTTATGTTTTCAAATTCTATAGACATATAGGGTCTAAGCATAATTGGTGTCTATTCATCTTCTATCTCTTTTGTGGATGTATGGGTAGTTTGGTATACGTATGCTGACAGGTAGCGTGTACTTGTTTCGTGTTATCCGATCAGATATCATAACCATTGCATATAGTGATTAAAGGCGTCAGATCTAAGCAAAGTATTTAATGAAGTTAGGATCCCATGTTTTCTCTTGCATAAGTAATTCGATTCCAATTCTCGTTAGTTAGTTAATTCTTAGTTTGTTAATCTACTTCTTAGTTAATTTAGTTAATTAAAACCCAAATTTGTTAATTGTCTTAGCAGTGAATAAAAACCATACATTGTTGCATAGGTGCATTAACTGAATTGAAACCTAAACCAGATCTCTGTGGGAACGAACTCAACTTTATTCTATATTACTTGTGACCACGTACGCTTGCGTGATTTTGTGTTAACATCATGATAAACTAAATTCTCAGGAGTGATACCGATCAAAGTAGTCTATTGAAATTTCCAAATTTTTTGAGATACGAGCAAATGACAGAATTTGAGATAATCACATAATTCGCAAAATTAATTCCAGAAATGTACTCAAGATATAAATCAAACATAAAAACTTTTACAAAGAGTAGGGATTTGAAATGCCTTGCATTTATCTCTATAAACTCTCGAGTAAGAAAGAGAATAGTGAACTAACAAAATGATTTGAAAGAAACATTTTATAAATAACAGAAGCAGATTCACATCACTTGAACGATAAGTGAGGGATAGTAACACTTGCCTCAAGTCCTTACTGTTACGTAGAGTCTCGTTAATACAACTATTTTCTTTTTCTATCTTTTGGCATTATAGTCTTCTATTTCAGTCATTCGTTGGCATGATGCTCGTGCGATTACCACGAGTATGATTCACCGAGATCGAATACGTGCGTCTACTTCAATATCTCTAGTGGAAGAAAATAATCGGAAACACGATGAATCCAACAACTGCAAACAATACTCCATCCATTTTCAACCTTCTTCATTTAACCATTTAACTCCGCTGACCTTCCTAAGTCAATACTCAATAATTTCTCCTCCTGAAAATAAAAGTGATCTGACAATCCTAGTCAGTAAATCAAAGAAAAGGTCATCTACTCTTAACGACATCTTATAATATAAACCATGAAAACAATTAAGCACACATTAAATATATTTATCGATCAAAACTCGATTTATAACCTAACCATAGATACATAATAATTAAATTATTAACATTGCACGTATAGGACTCGATAAGTAGCTCACAAAATCACATAGCACGTAATAAAGTCGAAAACTCTCTTTGAAAAATATTTGGTCATCCTTTAAAACAATCACAACAAAATTATATAATTTTTACTCTCTTTAAACCACCAATCATAATGCATGTATTAAGACGTGACCTAATTTCCTTTAATATGTTCCTTCCTCCAAAACAGGGTATTCTCTTTTGAATCTCCAAATAAAATCCATCTAAACAGATAGTACATCTCAATACAATCGCCCCATATATTACACGCAAATTTCCAAGTTTGGGAAGTATTTTAATTAATTAAAATACTCTTGGATCCTTAGAAATGACCATTTAATAATCCATTTTTCTTGTAAAATCCATAGCTCCATTGATCTTCATCGTTAAATCAAAATAAAAATCTCCATAAAAATTCTAATATTATCCCAAAGCCAAATAAAATTAATCCCTCCGAAAATCAAACATCCCACCATTTATAAGAATTCCTCAAAGTCTCCAATTTAATCATTTTCTGAATTTAATATCCAATTCATCTGATTACTCCCACGATTCCCAAATATCTTAAAAATTACTACATTTCCTCCTTGATTTAATAACCAAATTTCAGAATTTTCCACCTATAACATCCAAGCCCACAACCGAATGCATACCGGACCCAACAACCAACCACAGGTCAGTACAAAAGTGCTAGCAATTTGGTACACATTGGTCACTGACTTGTATCTATAAAGGACCCGATTGCTCTTAATCTAATTGATATGGGATATTACAAACACCCCCTCTTATTGGGTCGATGTTCTCGTCGAGCCCACGCACAAACTAACTAAACCCGGGTATGCCTCTGCACTTCCAGCCGGGTAGAGCTCTAATACCATTTGTAACATCCAAGCCCACAACCGAATGCATACCGAACCCAACAACCTACCACAGATCAGTCCAAAAAAACCAGGTCAAATCACGATTTCGAATCCGAAATAAACCAAAGGAAACTGGCCCAAATGTAGCCAACTTGGGTAGTCCACAAGCCCACCATAGGCCCCCAAAAGATCATGATTCGTTGGTGCAATTAGTATTAGTACTTTGCCTTATAAACTGAACAAAAGTCCCAAATCTCCTCGTTGTGGGACTAGGGTGTTACAAACTCCCCCACTTAAACTCTTAACGTCCTCGTCAAGCCTGAACGGATATCCCATAGGTACTCCAAGATCGTTCCTCTCTAGCCATTGTGGGATAATATCGATGTGACAACCCGGGTCAAATCCCCAGTATTTTTTTGAAAATTGGGTCGAGTCCCGTTCCGAAATAATCCAACACATACTTTGCCTTATAAACTGAACAAAAGTCCCAAATCTCCTCGATGTGGGACTGGGGTGTTACAAACTCCCCTACTTAAACTCCTAACGTCCTTGTCAAGCCTGAATGGATATCCCATAGGTACTCCAAGATCGTTCCTCTCTAGCTATTGTGGGATAATACCGATGTGACAACCCGGGTCAAATCCCCAGTATTTTTTTGAAAATCGGGTCGAGTCCCGATTCCGAAATAATCCAACACAAATCGATCCAAATGCAGCCAACTTGGGTAATCCACAAGCCTACCGTAGGCCCCTAAAAGATCATGATTTGTTGGTGCAGTTAGTAGTATTACTTTTACTTTTATACTGAACTAAAGTCCCCAATCTTCTCGATGTGGGACTTGGGTGTTACAAACCCCCCCACTTAAACTTCTGACGTTCTCGTCAGGCCTGAATGGATATCCCATAGGTCCGGATCGTTCCCCTCTAGCCATTGTGGAATAATATCGGCTGGCTTCCTGTCCTCACCTCCGGACCTCTGTCCATTGTGGGATAATACCACCAGCCCGCGTGTCCTAACCTCCGGCAACTTGACGAATCAAGCTTTCGAGAGTCGGCTCTGATACCATATGTGACAACCTGGGTCAAATTTCGAGTATTTTTTCGAAAACATCCCACATCGATTAGCATAAGAGTGATAGGTCCATAATTCATCATATATTTTAATACTTATTTTTTGTCAGTTTTCGTAATTTTATTAATTAATAAATTGTTTTATTTTGTTTTGTAGTAAAATAAATAAAATTAGAATTCGAGCAGGAAAAGGTGAAAAAAAGGCAAGGAAGTGGAAAATACTAGCCCAAGAAATTAGAGGAAAAATCGAATACTTATCGGAGAAGAAAAAGGAAATTGAAGAAATTATATTCGAGATCTGATTTGTAATTGAAGACCCAAGCCCATTATTTTTTCCTATATATATGGAGCTTTTCTCAACAATTTAGACACCAATCTAGATCGGATAATTAGGAGTAGGAATAAATTTAATTGTCTTTTCATTGTAAACAGTTTTTTTAAATTGTTCAAACACTTTTTGCCTTATTAAATTCAGCATTTTTATTCCGTTGAATAATTTTCCGGCGAGTCTTCTCTGTTCTTGGCTACAACTTGGACGGCAGCTGGTCCAGGAAATTTCTTGTGCTTATTATAGTTTACTAGCTTTATACCCGTGCGATGCACGGGTAACTTTATTAATAATTTTTAGTATAATTTTCATTATAATATTTTTTCTTGAAAAATTAGTTTTATAATATTTTGAATAATATTTTTACTTTTAATGATAATAATATATATGTATATGATTGATAAGTATACATTTGTTTTTTTTTCTTGTAAATGGTTTTTCTATAATTTATATTTCAAAGTTTAGGCTAACATATTTTTTTAGTATTTCATAATTACTTTTTATTATTTTTTATTTTATTAGATTACATATGATATACTTAAAACATAAGTACTATATTCGTATAACAATTTATTATTATCTTTTTATCTTTTTGATTATGTAATTTAATTGTTATCTTGATTTTTTTAGATATTTTGTTATTGTGTTTTTATAATTTTTAAAGGCAGTTTTTAACCTTTTTGGAAATATGTGTGGTATTAAATTGTTTTATTTGTTTGAATATTAATTATTTTTTCATGTTAATTTTATATTTTTGGTGTGGTGTTTATTACGTGTTTTGTTTAGAGTAATATTAGGGGTTTCTATGTTGTATTATATTTAGATATTAATATAAATTTATTTTGTGGCTATTTAGATTGCTTTCTAATTTAAAATATGTTCATATATTGATTTGTGTTCACTTTTTTAATTTAAATTTTTTCTTGTAAACTAAGAATTTGTTTTTAATTTTTATTTTAGAAACATATTTATTGTCAAACCTAAAAATAGAATTTTTAATGATTTTTATTAAAATAATTTTTTCTTAAACCACTTTTATTTGGTAAACGATTTGTTTTTTGTAAATTATATTTTAAGTTTTAGCTTAACTTATATTTAAATATTTCATATTTTTTGGGGAATTGTCTTCTATTTTATTAGAATATATATAATATACATTAGACATATGGGAACTTAATGGTTTAATCTTTTTATGTTGGTATATATTTGTTTTAAGTGCATTATATTAAAGTTTATTGTTGTTTTTAGTTTTTTACATTTAGATCTTTTTTTTGAATTGACGTTTATTTTGTATATTATATTTTATTGAATTTTGGTGTCATTTATGACATGTTTTTTTATTACTTTTTATTATCTTATTTTACCATATATTTTCTTTATAACTTCTTTTTTGTTTTGTAATTAAATGTACATTCTTTTTTTTAAAAAATTATTTTTTGAATTGAAATTCTAATGATATGCTTTGTTTACTTGTTTATTATATATAAAGAATGAATTTGAGACTTATTTTTAATTATGATTTTTTGCTAATTTATCATTGTTTGTTAATATTAGAAACATATTTGTTGTCAAACCTAAAAAAGAATCTTTAATGATTTTTATTAAAATAATGTTTTTATTAAAACACCTTTACTTAGTAAATGATTTGTTTGAAAATTATATTTTAAGCTTTAGCCAAACATATATTTTAATATTTCATTTTTTTTGCCGTTTTCTCTTCTATTTATTAGAATATATATAATATATTTTAGGCATGTGGTAACTTATTGTAATTTAACATACATGTGAACACTTTTTTAAAGAAAGTTTATACTATCTCTATATTTTTGTGTTGGTTTATATTTATTTTAAGTGTATTATATTAAATTTTCTTGTTGATTTTAATTTTCTAAATTTAGACTTTTTGTTTTGAATTAGTATTTGTTTTGTAAATTATTTTTTGTTTTACAAATATTTTAAGTGCATTATATTTATTTTTTGTTTTCCAATTATAACATGTTTTTTCATTACTTTTTTAATATCTTGTTTTACAAATATTTTCTTTTAAAAAATTTGGTTTATAATTAAATGTAAATTCTTCTTTTTAAAAAAAATTATTTTTGAATTAAATTCTAATGGCATGCTTTGTATACTTGTTTATTTTATGTAAAGAACGAATTTGTGATTTATTTTTCATTATGTTTTTTTATATTTTATCCTTATTTGTTAATTGTATGTAAGTTTTGTGCTATTATAACTATTTTTCCAATAATAGTAATTAATTAAGTTGATGATGATGAATATTTTATTAGTTTTATTGTTTGTTAATTTATTTTAAATTTCATTGTTGATGAAATTTAATATAGGATTTTTTTACTTATTATATTTAGATTCTCTATTAATTATTTTATTTTAGATTTTCGAATATTTTTTATTTGTTTACAACTTTAGTACCAAATCTAGAATCTTTGCAAAATAATAAAATGTTAGTTTATTGATTTGTGTTGACTTTTATTAGTATAAATTTTAAAAACATGTTTATTGTAGAATCTAAAAGTAAAATTTTTTTATGACTTTTTTTAAAAAAATTAGGTTTTCTTGATTTTTTTTGGTAAGGTTTTTGTTAAATTATATTTTATATTTAGTCTAAATTATTTTTGTATTAATTTTAGTTAACAATAATTTTTTTTAACTATAATTTTTTCTGTTTTATCATTTGTTATTTATTTTAGTTCACTCTTTTTTTAGTTACTCGGTAACATAGTTTTAGCTTTTTTGGAGCATAATTTTAACTTTTAAACCATGGCCAACTTCTAATTTATTCTCTAGTCCATTTCTTTTTTTAATGAAGTTACTTTTCAACCCTGACGACCAGACCACGACCACCTGATCCTCCTTACGCCAATTATATATAGGATATAATTAATTGTTTTACTTCTTTCACGTAGGTATTCATGCTATATGATTGGTTTTATATATTAAATATATATACTTCTCCATTACGTGTTTTAATTCTAAATTCTAGTTTAACTTGTTTAATGCTTTCGATTGTTTTAGTTAATATAACTATTATGTTCCCTTAATTTTCTTGCGTTGGATGAAGATGAAATTAATTTAATTGCTCTTGATTTCTTCTCATTTCTATTAATTGATCCTCATAATTTTTCTTGGTACTTAATTGTTCAATTGACAAAGTGATTTTGATATATTATTGTTACCGGATTTATTTTTCATAGCATATGCTTGCTCTTTGTAGTTTTGATAGGTTATTGTTAGATAACAAGTTTCATAGTATATGCTTGTCTCGTTAATTGATATATCTTATTTGTGAAGGAAAGAGGATTGATTTTAGGACGAGTTAATATTAATTGTGATTGATTAATGAATTCGGATTCCTAGGTTTTCCATATTATTTGATAATCTTTGCTAATTAGGTTAATTAGGTTATTTAAAACTCATCTCAAACTTTATTGTCTAGTTCGCGTGAGTTATTTGTTAGGGTTTTGAAAATTCATAGTCTCTGAGGATCGATCTGTGATTGCTACAACTAAACACTGTGTGCTTGTAGTTATTTTACACATCAAAGAGTATTTGGGACCTTTATAGATACAAGTCAACAACTAATGTGTACCAATTTGCTAGCATTTTTGGACTGACCTGTGGTGGGTTGTTGAGTCCGGTATGCATTCAGTTGTGGGCTTGGATGTTATAAATGGTATCAGAGCTCTGGCCGGCCGGAAGTGCAGAGGCACTGCCCGGGTTTAGTAAGTTTGTGTATGGGCTCGACGAGGACGTCGACCCTATAAGAGGGAGTGTTTATAACATCCAAGCCCACAACCAAATGCATACCGGACCCAACAACCCACCACAGGTCTGTCCAAAAGTGCTAGCAATTTGGTACACATTGGTCATTAACTTGTCTAGGGCTAGCAATTTGGTACACATTGGTCATTAACTTGTCTATATAAAGGTCCCAGACACTCTTATTCTAATCAATGTAGAATGTTACAAACGCCCCCTCTTATTGTGTCAACGTCCTCGTCGAGCCCACACAGAAACTTACTAATCCGGGCAGTTCCTCTGCACTTCCGGCCGGGCAGAGCTCTGATACCATATGTGACAACCCGGGTCAAATCCCGAGCCTTTTCCGAAAACCAGGTCAAATCCCGATTCCGAATCCGAAATAAACCAAAGAAAATTGGCCCAAATGCAGCCAACTTGGGTAGTCCACAAGCCCACCACATGCCCCCAAAAGATCATGATTCGTTGGTGCACTTAGTATTAGTACTTTGCCTTATAAACTGAACTGAAGTCCCAAATCTCCTCGATGTGGGACTAGGGTGTTACAAACTCCCCCATTTAAACTCCTGACGTCTTCGTCAAGCCTGAACGGATATCCCATAGGTCCGGATCGTTCCTCTCTAGCCATTGTGGGATAAAATCGGCTGGCTTCGTGTCTCCACCTCCGGACCTCTGTCCATTGTAGGATAATACCACCAGCCTTCGTGTCCCCACCTCCAGTAACTTGACGAATCTAGCTTTCGAGAGTCGGTTCTGATACCATTTATAACATTCAAGCCCACAATCAAATGCATATCGGACCCAACAACCCACCATAGGTCAGTCCAAAAGTACTAGCAATTTGGTACACATTGGTCATTGACTTGTATCTATAAAGGACTCGAATGCTCTTAATCTAATTGATGTGGGATGTTACACCACCATATCCATTATTTAATATAATTCAACTAAGTCTCCAAATTCCACAAAATACTTAATAAATTCTATAATTCTATTCTTAAAATAAAATTCATATCTCCATTTTCACTCCTCATAAAATTATCCAAAAATTATCATAGTATTCCTCATAAAATCCTCAAGCCAAATGAAAGTGGATATTATTTAAAATATTTATCTTTGACCCTTTTCATTTCAAAATTATTATTTATTTTCTTACTTTATTATCTTTTGATTCATATGGTAACATAAGGTCTATGGATCAATAAAAAAAATTATACATTCGTTGTTTCATTATTTTGTGTTGGAATAATTTAATATTCTAACGATTAAACACATTCTTATACTATTACTAATCAATTAATCATGCATGTATGTTATGAGACGGGAGACAGGGTATAAGAACATTAATTAGTTATATTTATATATATAAATATTTATTATAAGAAATATGTTAACATTGTACTTTGGTATGAAAAAAAGTAAGAGGACTTTAAGGAATTTAAAAGTTGATAATATGTAAGAGGATCTTCATTTTGTTTACATTCTAATTCTTTTCACCACACAATCAAATTTACTAACAAATTAAGCAATCACGTCTTTTATAATGCCATCGATATTAAAAAAAGATTCACAAATGTAAACTTTACTTATCCAATGTCAAACTTTGCAAATGTCTATCAATATTGAATTTCAAAATAAAATTTGTATGCGACGAAATAGGTGTCATCAATATCTCCGAAATTAATATTATTGAATGTCAAACTTTGCAAATGTCTATCAATACTGAATTTCAAAAGCAAATTTTTATGCGACGGAATAGGTGTCAATAATATCTTTGAAATTAATATTTCCAAAAACCTAGCGACTCTCTCTCTCTCTCTCTTCTAAAACCCTCGCCTCCATCATAGAGTTTTAAGGGGGCTTTCATCGGTCTTTACCGGTGAAAAGCCCTAATACCTTTTCGTTTGCTTGTTTCTTATATTGTTTTCTTCAATAAGTTCCCGATTGTTTTTGGGTTTTAATAAGTTCCCAATTTATTTGGGTTTTGTTAGTCTCTCCTTGTGAGAGTTTGAGTTTTTGTTTTGATTGGGTTTTGGTGTATTCCATGCCCGAGATTATAGATCGGCAAGATTTTCATGGTTTTGATTCAGGAATGAAGGTTATTATGGGATCGCATCTATGGTCGTTTGCACAGAACATTCTGATGAAAAAGACTACTGGTACATACTTTCAATCTTCTTCAAATCGCTTGGTTACCTCTAGGAAGGATTCAACAGCGATCCCCTGAAGCGTCAGTCCTTTCGATTGTATTTGTAGATGCCGTATGGCTTTTGATTAATGAATTGATTCCTTTTCGTTCAAAAAAAATATTATTAATATTCAAGAGTTTAACTGAAAGACATTTTTTTTCTTCTAATATTAATCTCTTTAATTTTTAAACATTCAAATTTAATTACAATTCACACAATTTTTAATTTATCTTATCCACTTACAAATAATAAAATTTAACAAATAACGATATATTATATACGATTTTTAAAAATATTTTCGTGCCGCGCGTTGCGCGACTTTGTTCCCTAGTGATTAATAAAAAGGAAGTGTTATAGGGAGAAAATGTTAATGAGAGAAATTGGTATAACAATATTTGTGGAGGCTGCTGGAATCACGGAGCAAAATACGGATATTCTGCTAAGAATACGAAGAACACAGAGGAGATTTGTGAATACTTGTGGTTGATCTTGTTCGTTGATTCGTTGAATGTCAGAGAAAAACTGTTTATTCTCTTTTGCTGCCAACTGTCAATTAATCATAACAAGAGGCCTACGTACCCTATTTATAAGGAATCAAGCCACACGTAGTTCTTAGAGAAGAAGTTACCTAGACCGGTTTGGGTTTCTGGAGATCCACCTTGGCCCAAGTCCACTAGACGTTTATGGGTTGATGCTAAAAGTTCATTAATTCTACTTATAACCCATGGCCCAATAAAAGTTACCTATGGCTAACATGATGCTAGAATCACGAATCACGAGGCCTCACTTGCAAGGCTAATGGAGAAGCTTACGAGGGTCTCGCATGGACCTCACAGGGCTTAGTCATGCGTAGTGGTCCCAAGTATGAAGATAACTTCATATCTATTCATGCGACCTCACTGGGCTTAGCTATGAGCCTTCATAACAAGACTATCCTAGGCCACACTGGACCCCTTTTATGGAGAGATAAATCAAGTGCGATCCCACACTGGGGATCACATACGAGTGCAATCCCTGATGGCTTAGTATGAGACTTTTGTAGGCCTAGCATGAGACCCTTTGAAGCCTAGCATGAGACTCCAAGCGTGAGATTCCTTTTCGTCTGTCATTGGCATGAGAGCACGTCTTGAGTATTAGCAGGAGGTCATAGTGAGGCGACCACTGAAATGGGTTAGCGTCTTCGAGAGATTTATCTTCAACACATATTATGAGATAGAGGTGAGGCGATCCCTAATCAGGCCTCATGCGTTGTCGATCCATCTTCTATATTTGAGCCCATTAAGAGAGATGGCCCCTTATATAGCTATTTGAGCCTGTTTAGGATATATGCCGAGATTCGGGCATCACAACTAGCCCCGATTCCATGTCGCCATTATGAATGCGATGTGGAATCAAGTAAAGTGGTGTCTTCCCATTAATCTGAAGCCAAGTATATGTAAGTGATGGTGACCTCGAATGGTCCTTCCAAGCGCAATGTGGTCCTGCAGGAATCTTGAGAGGAGACCCCATAGGGCCTTGCAGTCATAAGTTGTAATAATTATATCTTCTATCCAGTTGATATGTGAGCTCAGGCTCTCACTTATATCTTCAGGTCTTCTTTAAAGTATGATGAAAGGACTCTCCTCTGCTCCTTTGTTATTATGATGAGAGAACTCCTTATAAGTTGATAGGACTCCCTTTATGTTGAGAGGACTCCTCATAGCCTCAAATGTTGAGAGGCCTCCTCTTGTTGATATAATGAGAGGACTACCTTATGCTGAGAGGACACCTTTATGCTGAGAGGACTCCTCATCATAGCGGTACATGGTCCTGGTCAATATATAGTTAAAGTCCTGTTTGACACAATAATTCCATTCGTTCCTTTCATTTCTTTACAAATGAGTTGGGCATGTTCGTTTCTTTCATTTATTTACAAATGAGTTGCGCATGGAACTTAAGAAAAAATATGAAATAGAAGAAAAAAAAAAAGAAAAATGAGTAAAATGGTGGGACCAATCAATATTTTATATAATAAAGTGAGTTTAGTGTAGGAAAGTAATAGATGTAGTTACTTTTTGTAATATAAAACTTTACTATTTTATGTAAGTTTTGGAATGAAAGAATTGAGAGGAACATTTCAAAAACAAAAGTTTAAGGAAATGAGAGAGACAAAGAAAATATTATTATGTACAAATACTGTGGTGCTGTTTGACTCACCTTAAAATAAGTCCTTATGGACTTATTTTTGGGTAAAAATTTCATATTTTGATAATTTTTGTATGAGTATGTTTAAAGTATGTTTTAGATTCCTTAAATTGGAAAAAAGTATTTTTTTATAGAAAAAATCCTAAAAATCTTTGCTTCTTTCTTAAAACAAGTCAACTTTTTTGAAAAATAATCTTCCCCAAACACCCCCTATAATCTATACTATTATATAAATTCCGGAACATTAAAAGTTTTGGTACTGTTTTTTGGTACCTGTTTTTTGGTACTTCGTAAATTTACTTATTTACCCTTTATTAAAAAGAAAAGTAAATTATACTTTTAAAACACTTATAATAAATAATAACATAATATAATTAATGGTAAGTAGTCGCTTGCCTTTTTTCACATTTACTTTTAATTGAAGATATTACCTTTTTATAAACACCTAAAAACATCAATGTATTTTCCAATCATTAATATTTCCTTTCGAATTAAAACACGTTACCTTTTAAATTTAAAACTAATCTTCATTAATATTTTACTATAATATAAATTCCGGAACATTAAAAGTTTTGGTACCAGTTTTTTGGTACTTCGTGAATTTACTTATTTACCCTTTATTAAAAAGAAAAATAAATACTCCGTATATGATATTTATACTTTTAAAACACCTATAATAAATAATAACATAATATAATTAATGGTAAGTAGTCGCTTACCTTTTTTCACATTTACTTTTAATTGAAGATATTACCTTTTTATAAACACCTAAAAACATCAATGTATCTTCCAATCATTAATATTTCCTTTCGAATTAAAACACGTTACCTTTTTATTTTAAAACTAATCTTCATTAATATTTTCTTTCGAATTAAAACACGTTACCTATTTAATTTAAAACTAATTTTACAATCATTAATATATACCCGAAAATATCACACCATATTTTTCAATTGTTAATAAAATATATTAAAAATCTACATACGTTGTTTATAATAAAGAAACATTATTATAATCCGTAAATATGAGTATATTAAAATTAATTAATAATTATATAATACCCGAAACATTAAAAATTTTGGTACCTATTTTTTGGTATATGTTTTTTGGTATTTCGTGAATTTACTTATTTACCCTTCATTATAAAGAAAAATATATATGATATCTATACTATTAAAACACCCAAAATAAATAATAACATAATACAATTAAAGGTAATTAGTCGATTGCCTTTTTCACATTTACTTTTAGTTGAAGATATTACCTTTTATAAACACCTAAAAACCTTAATCATATCATATTTTCCAATCAATTCATATCTAGCAATAATTAATATATACCCAAAAATATCACACCATATCATATAATCAGAAAAAAAATATAATAGAAATTCGTATTACGAATAATGACCATTAAGTTTTAGTAAAAAATCAGAATCATTAGATCTAATTATTAAATATATTATATGATTAAATTAATTTACTAAAATTTCAAGTTTCAAATTTTATCAACGACATTTTTATTTTAAATTTTATAATATAAGTTTTAAACCATGCATATCATTAATTAAATTTATATTAAATTATTAATATTAAAATAAAAATAAAAATTTTTAAATAATGATTATATAAAAATATAATTATAACATAAAATAAAATTTATTACACACCAGCAAAAATCCGTGCATCGTACGGGTTATAAGCTAGTATTTTGTAAACAATAGAACATACCCATTCAATAAAAAATAGAATAGTATTCATGTATTAAAGTTTGAAAAGAAAAAAAAAGAAGAAATATAAAGATTAAAGGGGGACGGTGTTTGTGGGGTTGATTAATTTCACACACACTCTTGAAACAAATGAAGAAGAAGAAGCGGGACGAGCCTTCGAGGGTGTTTGGGATTGCTTAAAATAAGTTACTTTTGATTTAATGGAGGTGTTTTTAATTTAAAGGAGAAAGTAAAGTTGTTTACTTTAAGTTGAATGAATGTGTTTGGGTAATTTTACTTAAAGTTAAATGGGAATTTAATAATTTTGACTTAAAGTGATATTTGACTTAAAAAAATTTAAAATTCATGATATTTAAGTTTTACAAGAATTGTGAAAAAAAAAAAACAAAAAAAAAACTCCATAAGTCATAAGTCATAAGTCAAAAGTACCTAAATGTAACTTCTGACTTAAAGCAGTTTTTTAACTTAAAGCCGGCTTAAAGCCACGTTACACAAACACACCAAAAACTCCTTAAAGGAGCTTTTGGCTTTAAGTTTAGTTTGCCAAACAGGCCCTTCTTCTTCGAGGGTGTTTGGCTCCACCTCCTTAAAGGAGTTTGGAGCTTTAAGTAGTTTTTGGTATGTTTGGCTCGCAGGGTTTAAAGTCGGTTTTAAGTTAAAAAATTGCTTTAAGTCATAAGTTTCATTTAGGTACTTTTGACTTGTAACTTATGACTTATGAAATAATTTTTTTTTTTTCAACAAGTCTTGTAAAATTTAAATATCATGAATTTAAAAATTTTTAACTCAAATTTCACTTTAAGTCAAAATTATTAAATCTCCATTTACTTTAACACTTTCATTTAAATTAAAGTAAACAACTTTACTTTCTCCTTAAAGTTAAAAAAAATACATTCATTAAGTCAAAAATAACTTATTTTAAGCAATTCGAACACCCGCTTCCTCACCTGCTTTTACGAGCCTCGCCTGCATTTTTCTCACTTTAATAATTGTATCTCTCCTTGTCTATCTCTTTCCATTTTCAAATTTCAAATCCCCCAATTCTGTAAATACTATATTATTAGAGAGGAGAGAGAGGGAGAGATAGAATAGTCATCTAACAGTCAAGTCAATGGAGTCATCAGAATCCGACAAGAGTGAAAGCGGGTCGGGGCGTCGGGTGGGGTTAATATACGATGAGAGGATGTGCAAGCATTCAAATCCTCATCAAAATGAGTACCATCCCGAAAACCCCCATCGGATCCGCTCCATTTGGAATAAGCTTCAATCTGCTGCTATTCATAACAGGTTTCTTTCATTTCTTTCTTTCTCTTTCTCTTTCTTATTTATTTTCCACTATCATCTCGTAATGTATATGTTCGCTGCAATACCAACTAAATTTTTTATTTGTAATGTTGTTCTATATATTATTCTTCAGATGCGTGATTGTGGATGCAAAAGAAGCCGATGATGAGTATTTAGCTTTGGTTCACACCAAAAACCACATTGATTTGATTAAGAATATTAGCTCCAAACAATTGGCTTCCAAAAGAAACAGGATTGCTTCCAGATTTAATTCTATCTATTTCAATCAAGGTTCAACACAAGCTGCCTACCTAGCTGCAGGCTCTGTCATTCAGGTCAATTCGATACTATTTCTATACCGTCATTCTTGCCTTGTATCAACTTCCACTTTAACATTTTTGCACATTCTCTACTACACTTTACAATCATATTACAATCATTACTACCAGTGTTTTACATATGTAGTTTTAGTTTTGCTCCACCACTTATGAAAATAATTAAAGTTCCAATCTTCTGCTTCAATATGTACTAGTTTGTCTAGTGCTTTGTTTTTATTATATTTTGAATAAACGTGTAATGAGAAGTCTTTGCTACCTTAGGTTGCTGAAAAAGTTGCTAAAGGTGAATTAAACTCTGCCTTTGCCATTGTTAGACCTCCTGGACATCATGCCGAACAACATCAGCCTATGGGATTTTGCTTATACAATAATGTTGGAATCGCAACAAGTTTCTTGTTGGATAAAAGAGTGAGAGCTCCTCTTAATTAATTTTTTGATCAATGTTTATGCTAATAGTTTTTTTGTATTTACCCTTTGACTATGTATGAGTACGTATTGCAGCCGGAGTTAGGAATTAAGAAAATCTTGATCGTTGATTGGGATGTTCATCATGGAAATGGGACCCAAAAAATGTTTTGGAAGGATCCTCGAGTGCTATTTTTCTCCGTGCACCGGTACTTTAAAATAATTTTGTTCTTAATAGTAGTTATTGTTTATTATCCCTAATTACTATTTTGTTTTGGTTGAATGTCCCAACTACAATTTTCCTGCATGATTGTGGTAATTTTCCTTCGATTGAGGGACCTGCCTGTTGTGTGTGATACTGTTTAGATCTTGTTCTATCCTGCAAGAGTCTTTAAATTGGATAATTGAAATGTATCTTGCGTGCTTTCGTGACACAAGGGTAGCTTATAGAATTTCTAATATCCCTTTCATCTATCTCAATAATGACAATATGAAATGCTCCATGTGCTCTAGGTTGTACTCAGTGTTATTAAAAGCGCGCTCTTTTATTTCTTGTTGATTGTGGTGTTGACCGGGTCTTATTTAAAGAAACCCATCATAAAAAAGCCCTAAAACCTAACTAATGATAAGATACAGCCATACAAAACGAATACATATCACACGAACGATACAAGGTGGGCAATGGAACAAGAACGGTGCCAGGATAGTAAAAATGAAGATTTTGTAAATCTTCAAGAAAAGCCTAAAGATGATGATTTTTAATTCATGTCAAGTTGTCAATTGTTGAGTAAACTAGAACTAATCTTGTGGTTGATTCTATATCTTTATTTTGTTACCATGACTTCGTATTTGTGCCTTGAGTTTGAATCTGGTTATCATTAACATGTTTTATGATGATGTACTCTGCCTATAACATGTTAAATTTATTGTTATGCATTTTTTTTTACTGTTGTGTTTTTTTTCAAAAAGCGCGCATATGGCATTGCGCGTTGCACTTATGCTCCAAGAGGCCTTTGCGCTTCAATGTGCATATCGCGTTTAATAACACTGGTTGTACTATGAGAACTAAGTTTACCTGATTCTTTTTTTCAAATCTAGAAAATTTCATTTCTACAAAATAAGAAATGATTCAATACTATCAAGATCGTGATCTCAAATTTATTTTCATATGATCATTATTGAATTATGTAGCCGTAATCATATATAAGGATTTCTGTGGAACATAATTAATTAGTTATATTTTTGAACTTAAAGTGGACTACTTTCTTTAGGTGGGTCATGGGTGTTGTAATCATTTATTGTAAATGGATCTTGACCAATCAAATTAAGTGAAATTGAAGAATTTCAGAGCTTAAGTTTTTGTATCTCTTCATTAATTGTTTAGTTCAATTAAAAGGAAATATAAATATCTGATACATTTGTAAACCCCAAAGTACAGAATGGAGTTAAAGATGTATGTGACTTCTTGAAAATGCATCGGTACTAAATGTATGAAGATTAAACTTTAAAATTGTTTTTATTGACCGTTATGTCCAGAGTACATGATCATATGTTTTTTCATTCTCTTCTACCTTTTCACTATTTTCTTTAAAGGAAATCTTATCGAATTCATTTCCATTTCTTAAATCAAGTTCGTTACCAAGTCTAGTCGTGGTTGTATTGTCTATTTCTTTTAAATAGGCACGAGTTTGGGAGATTTTATCCAGCAGGAGATGATGGCTCTCATATTATGACGGGCGAAGGTCCAGGTGCAGGATATAATATTAATGTTCCCTGGGAGAATGCTCGTTGTGGGGATGCTGATTATTTGGCAGTTTGGGATCATATATTGATTCCAGTTGCCAAGGAATTTAATCCCGACCTGGTTATAGTCTCTGCTGGATTTGATGCTGGTTAGTTTAGTTTTTTGTTTTTTTTTTAACTGTTAAAATATCTGTATAGTCAACTTGTTGGAGATAGTACATTGCCTGAACTTTTTTTTGACAATACAGTAATGGCTTTTTGGTTTCTATGCCTGTTTGTCATCTGGAAATCTTTGTGAATATTGATGGCTGTATATTTTCAAGATTATATGAGCAATGCAATTGATAATCATGTGTTTTCTGATTAGATTTGGGCATAAGTGCCACTACTTGAGTGCCTGAGTATATATTCCCTCTGAAAAATACCCTGGAACATGTCTCACTAAATCAATGGCTTAGGGAAAATAATATCTTAGTGCTGCATCAAATCCTCTTGACAGGAAGTTTACGTAGCAAAACGAAAACACAATCGAAACAAGAACCATAAAGAAAGGTTGTCTTATGCTTTGACAGGGAGAAGAATGCAATGATTTAGCTTCTAGTCACACTTCCTAGTTTTTTAGAAATACATGATATTAATCATGTGCCCTCATTGCATGGCTACAGCCTACAACAAATTTTATGAAATTGCAAGGGGGTGACGTTATTAGTATGAGTAGTTTAGGGAATGTAATCTGATCAATAAGCACGTCTACTGGATATTCTAACCCTTATATTCCCCCCCCCCCCCTTGAGTTTATGTCTTGGATATGCTGACAAAGGAAGGATTTGAAACATTCCTCTTCTTGGATTTTCAGTCTTCTTTTATCAAATTAGAAATGTTCAGAATATCACGATTCTTATATTTAGTTTCTACCAAGTATATCCACATGACCATGTAAATACATAACTAATAACTTTGTTATCATTTTGTCATGAGTTCGTTAAAATTACTTGTCAAAATTTTTCTGTATGAATAGCTTGATAGATGTAAATTCATAATCTGCATGAACACGCACACGCGGACACACACACGCACATAAAGAGAGAAGTGGGAGGGGAATTGTTGTCAATAATTACTGTTTGGATGACCAAGAAGATTTTGTGTTTATTGGAAACGGGTGTCACAATTGATGTCAAGTGGAAAAGAAATTTCACTGCAACATTGTTATCATAGCTGCACTAGTTAGCAAAATAAAAAAAAAGAAACATTTGTTGTAATATAAATCATTGTTTTAGTTTTATTTAGATCATTATATGAATTTTTAAATGTGCTGAAGGGACTTGTCAAACTTTTCAGTGGTCAAATTAACCAAATTTTCACAAAAAATTAGAAATAATTCATTTATAATTTTTAAAACAAAAATATACATTTTAAAAGTGGATTGGATTTACTTTCTAATAATGTAATTTTATAATTCTCTTATACTATATGTAATTTTCGGTTGAAATTTGGTTAGTTTGACTAACAAAGTCAAAACATGAATATTATTTTGTGATGGAGGGAGTTGTTAAGCGCAAGTAGTAAGTTCATGCCTTAATCCTAATTTTTTATATGAATTGGTGTGTATCAACATTTCTATTTATTTCTTAGTTGCTTTTTGAAGGCCACCAGTTTGTTTTTGCAGCTTCTTTATTACTCTAGAATTAGAAAGATATTAAGAATACATTATATCCTCTGTATGTAGTAAGTGTGTCAAACTTTGAGCCATGTTCTAATTAGTGTATACTATGATTGGTACAGCCATCAATGATCCTCTTGGTGGATGTTGTGTTACACCATCCGGCTTTTCTGTCATGTTGAAAAAGGTCAGCACCGAAGTGGCTTTATGGCTTTTTTATGATGTTATTTATGATGTTAACCTCAGGGTCTCTCCTTCCTACTTTCATATTGGAGTTGCTGGCTCCTATTTTTTATTTTTTTTAAAGTTCTGTTTCTTTTTTCCAAATTTAAATATTTCCACAATTATGTAAAAGTATCCTAACAAGGTCTTTCATGAATGTACTCAGCTCGATTTTTCATTCAGTGAGGACATTCTGGATCCATTAACTTTTATTTGTGGATGTACCATCCTATTTTTTCCCTCTTGGCCATGTAATTTATTTTGTGAAAGCTATTAATATACTAATAAGAACAATTTCTTTGACGACACTTTATCCAGTTGATGGAGTTTGCTGGGGGAAGGATTGTTATGGCTTTAGAAGGAGGATACAACCTTGATTCTATAGCAAATTCTGTACTTGCTTGTGTGGAGGTGTTGCTAGATGACAAAAATATCACTAGAACTTCTAAGGAATATCCATTTGACTCTACATGGCGAGTGATACAATTGGTACATTACATCTCTTTAGCTTGTTTATCTCTTTTTAATTACACATGGATCATCTTTATTGCTGGTACATTACAAAGCTCGTGTATCTCTTTGTAATAACAGATGGATCATCTTTATTTCTCATAATTCTGTGCAAAATAGATTTGGATTGACAATCAATTTTGATTTAATGAAAAATAAAAAAATGGCTTTCAATGCATCTTTTATGGATAGAACTTCTGATATTGAGATAGAATTTTTCTTCAGGTTCGTGAAGAATTATGTCCATACTGGCCAACACTTGCTGAGAAATTGCCTGAAAAACTGAACAGCAGGAAAGCACCTCAAATTCAGGTTAGCAATACCTTCTACAAATCTGGAGCTGGATTACTATACCCTTGGACACTAGATGTGCAGATGATATTTCTAATGTTGTGTTTCTAGCGTTTTATTGTGTCATGAGCCATTCTTCCCTCCCTCATTTATAATCCATGTGATTTATTAGCGCCAAAAAAAAAACTATAGCCACATGAGCCGGGCAAATGTTGGATGTCCATTCTTAAAGTTCATGGAAACAGTTGACCTTCAAGAATGAATGTTTTTCCTAGAAAATTGTATATTAAAGGCAATTGTAGTGTACATTATTATTTTTCACAGAGAAAATATTTATCGTTCATGTTGTTACTTGATACTTGTACAAAGTTATAACTAAGTACAAACTTATTTGTGAAAGCCAAGCACCTCGTACATGTTCTGGTGATTCCAAATAATTTTGTAAGATTGTGTATCTGAATCATCTGGACCATATAACCCTTCCAAGTAGAGCAGTAAATAATTTTTTTTTCACTTTAAACTCTTTACTTTTTTTCTTTATATTTTGGCCGAAACAACAAACCTCATTTCATTTTGGCATATTTTGCTCTCCATCATTTTGGTACATGCATTGTGTCTTGCCTTTAACCTTCACTAGTATGTCTTTTAAAATTTGATTTTCTGCTAGTTCCATGGCTCCGACTCAGAAGACGAGTATGATGATGATTTGCAAAGAGTAGAATCGGAGGAAAATGAGAAGGTTGTTGAGGATGTCATAGAACCCCTTCTGAAACTCAAAGTTGATGAACAAATTCAAGGTAACCAAACCAAATCATATTCATATGTCCAGATAATCATTTTAATATCTAGTTGTCTTCTGAGTTTCTTAAATATACCAGATAATTTAAGCTCTGCTTCTCCTCCTTGGAGATCAAAGCTTTCGAACGTTGATGTCTGGTATGCTACGTTTGGATCTAATATGAGCATATCAAGATTCCTCTGCTATATTGAAGGTGGACAGGTAAAACATTTAAGCCGTACCCTTAAAACTGGTCTCACAATCATTTCTTACTAACTTGACTCGCTAGCTTATTATTCTTTGCCAAATTTCGCAAGTAGGTAACACCCCCTTGATGCCTCTTTGTTATACTATTATTGGTCAAAAGAATCAGCGATCAACCTCGCTCATTGCTTTCCAAATATAATAATCTACTGCATCCAATAAAAATTAAGTATGCTCTTGAAAAGCATACTATTAATTCACATTTGACAACTTGTAAGAGTCATTAATACATTTTAAAATATTATATCTCACTTCACTAAAAAAAGACTTCATTGTCAATGATATTAACAACCAGGTAAGATTTATCTGTTGATTTCTTGTGAAAATTTATAAAATATCATTTGTATCTGTCTGCTAGGCTGTTGCATTTGAATTTTGTGATAAGTGAAATGAAAGGATGGCCATTGCATTAAAATTGTGGTAACGGAAATAAGAATATGAAATGAAATAAACAAAGGACACAGTTCAGATTACTTTCATGTCTCCATATTTCCTTTGTTTAATCAAGTTTGTCAAAGATTATTAATCATCCTAGTAGAGAATAGTGTTTCTTTATGATTCATACTTTATTACTTCGCATAAGATTAACTTGAAATTGTTAGTTGTGACATTTGATATTTCAGGAAAAGATTTTTTAGAAACACACAAGAATACTTTACTTGTTACCAGTTCAGTTTGTTTGCTATACTTCCATCAGAATTTTTTTTGGGAATAACAAAGGTTCAGGACTTCAGGATTCATTTGATAGCAAATAATTAAGTTTTTCAATGTTCATTACTCGATGAAAGATTGTGTTCAGCAGTGCAATAGTTTTAATTTGTTTTATGTTTTTGTGATCCCCTGGCACATTGCTTAAACATAGACCGAGGGCATGCGAAAGAAATGTTCAGGCTCAATGGACAAAAGCCAACCAAAAGAAACTTTGTGGAAGACTGTCCCACACCGTTTATTCTTTGGTCATGATTGTACTAGTACTTGGGGTCCTGGAGGAGTTGCTTTTCTACACCCTGAAAGCACCGAAGGCGATGAAACGCATATGTGTTTGTATAAAATCACGTAAGTGATCCAGATGACTCGTTGTGTTTCTCCCACAATATTATCATCATCTTGGCTAATGAATTATAATGAGACTTGCAAGACATCTGTTTCTATAAACCTTTATGCTTGAATTATTTTTGGAAAGAAAACGAAAGTTTTAGAAACTGTGCACAGTTATGAGTCCTATTTATTTCAAGTCGATGTGAATTCTTTGGTTGGCTTCATTGCCTGCAATTCCTTTACAGGCTTGAGCAGTTCAATGATGTTTTGCTTCAAGAGAACACTTCAAGCCTTGATGCAACATCTCCTTTATTTGATATGAGTGATTTACATTCAATTGAAGACAAGCAGTTCATTTCCGTGGAAGCACTAAAGGTATGTATTGCTGATTTGATATGATGACTGATGAGCATCATGTTTTGTATTATTGTGCATGCTTTAATGGTAATGATAATGCTCCACGAAATAAACTCTTTAATACATGAAAAAGTACTGCAGAAGCATGAAAAGTTCAGTTCTCATTGGATGGCATCTTAACTGAGGTGTGAAACTTTGTTGCTCTCACCTCTAATCTACAAAAATATTTTTTAACTAAATGCTATGCCAGGAATGTGGCCCAGTAATAATCGATATAACAAGTCATGTTTTTTTGTTCTCTCTTTCTCACTCTTACCCTTTTTTTACAAATGTATAAAGAACAGTATGATACAGCAGGGTTGACAGCAAATTTTACTTTTTGTGCATAGTAACTTCTCTCTGATTCCCCTCAGGGAACGTGTTTGTGCATTGGTCTGAATACACACTCAAAGCATGATCTTGAAAAATAGTGTTATTACGCCAAGGATAAATATCTTTTATGTGAAGAATGACCTTACTTTCTGTACTGAGCACCGACCAAGCTACTTTAGATCCTCCTCCCTTATTTACAATTGCAACCAATTAAATTAGGAACTATATCTTTGAACTATTGCATAATTATTCCATTTTCATAAACTATTGCAAGCGTATTGTTGCAGTCATACTGTCTATTGTTGCTTAACCATAGATGCTTCATGTACAGACGGGCTGGTACCATAATGTAGTTTACTTGGGGAAGGAAAAAGATATTCCGATACTTACAATGACGTAAGTACATTTCTTTTCATTCTCATATCGTCTATAATTCATTCAAAACTTTGTCCGCAGAAACAGTTTGTAACTCATTGCTATTTATTTAGGTGCCCTGTCTCTGATGTAGAGAGCTTCAAAACTGGGAAGCTTCCACTTTGTCAACCTTGTGAAGAATATGCCAATACATTGATTAGAGGGCTGACAGAAAGTAAGCGGCTCTCAAAAGAGGAAGCCATTTCTTATATTAAGGAAGCTTTTTCTAAAGCGCTGTAAATGCAAGCTTACTTTGATCTAGCATGTATTAATCTGCTTACATATTACCTCGGACCCTGCTTGATTTTGAGGGGCATTTAAGGGCAAAGTCTACCTCGGACCCTGCCTGATTTTGTCGGGGGACTTTTAAGGGTTGTTTGGTTTGATTTGGCGTGCACAATATGAAATGTGTAGTTATTAGTTTGGAGTTACAGAATGTTTAGTGAACTTAGGAGTGTGTGCTCTTATGGTGAACTTTTCACCAAATGTAACCCCAGCATTTTTCATAACTTCATTTATATATTTACTTTTGGTACACCATGCCTTAGAATCTTCGATTTCTTGTTACAAAGAAGAGACTAATATCCGTTGGGCTAGATAGATATATATATATATATATTCACATGTGATGGCCCATTTTAAGTGTACCATAAATCCCTTTTCTCATCGAGCATTTTAAATTACTAGAACAATTGTACTACTTCTCATCAAGATTATATATAATGGGCCCATCCGTCGTACACTTTATACGAAAAAGACTAGATATATAATGGTTTAAAATATAAAACTAACCCTGACTCTTAAAAATAATTTGCAGTCTTCCGGGTGTCTGCTACTTTAAAATGTTGAACCTAGTCATCATTTTCACAAAAAACTTTTGGTTTTTTTCCAAAGAGCGAGCTTCAACTTCCACGGCGACAATGCCGGCAAGATAACGGTCAAATCTCTTTCCCGTCACTTTTTTTCTTCCCATTTAAAAAGTAAGTTACTCTATATATATTCCTCTTCTACTTTTGTTCTAGTCACGAAAACTTAGTATATGGGGTAGCTAAATCCAAATGGGTTTTGAATATAGGGTTTTGGGTAGTCTTAGTAACCCATACATTCTTTGCTCATTGCTGATTTTGATAAAAAGATCCATATGGGTTTTAAATTTAGGAGTTTTGGTAGTTTTTACAGTTTTGTTGCTCATTGTCGAGTTTTCTAAAAAGATCCAAATGGGTTTTGAATTTAGGTTTCAGGTTTGTTTAATTAGTTCAGTTGCTTACACGCCAGCCGGACACACTCCCAATGGGTTTTGAATTTAGGCCTCAGGTAGTTTTGTTAAGTAACCAACTCATCTAAAACCTTAAGGTGTTAGAGGGAGGCCTTATATGGATCTTATATTATATTCTAACACTCCCCCTCACTCGAAAGCCCATTTATGGGTCGAAGAGTGGATCACGGGCGCTCATCTTTGGAGCATAATTTACCTTTCGTGTCCATAATAAATTGTGAGAATATTGGGGGTCGCAGAGAGTCGAACCTAGGACCTCTGCGTGCCTGAGCTCTGATACCATGTTAAGTAACCAACTCATCTAAAACCTTAAGGTGTTAGAGGGAGGCCTTATATGGATCTTATATTATATTCTAACAAGTTTCGATACTATTTGTGTAAATAATTCTGTTGCTTACACACCAGGCGGAGCGCACACACATTCGTTGCTCATTGTCGAGTTTTCTAAAAAGATCTAATTGACCAATGAGGCATTTTGGGCACACTTACCAATTATGTGAATCCATATGCTCCTTAATACTCTTTCCAAATTGTAGTAGGCATTAGGACTGTAATCTATCTACTTTTACTTTTTTGGGGGCAGTAATTGAGATAATATGATCTTGTCCGACAAAAATAAGATAGATGTCCTAGGTAACGAAAAACGCTTAGATGGTGTGGTAACTAGAATTACTACTTTCTAGTGGATGTTAGTATATTTGATTTCGCAATTTTGTTTTATACCTTTGTGAATGTAAGTTAGTACGTTGGTTTTTGCAATTTTGTTACGTAACACTGGAAATGAAATTTGTTATGATTAAGATTTGCTGTTTTCTTGCGGACACACCAGGCGGAGCGCACACACATTCGTTGCTCATTGTCGAGTTTTCTAAAAAGATCTAATTGACCAATGAGGCATTTTGGGCACACTTACCAATTATGTGAATCCATATGCTCCTTAATACTCTTTCCAAATTGTAGTAGGCATTAGGACTGTAATCTATCTACTTTTACTTTTTTGGGGGCAGTAATTGAGATAATATGATCTTGTCCGACAAAAATAAGATAGATGTCCTAGGTAACGAAAAACACTTAGATGGTGTGGTAACTAGAATTACTACTTTCTAGTGGATGTTAGTATATTTGATTTCGCAATTTTGTTTTATACCTTTGTGAATGTAAGTTAGTACGTTGGTTTTTGCAATTTTGTTACGTAACACTGGAAATGAAATTTGTTATGATTAAGATTTGCTGTTTTCTTGCGGACATTTGGGAATGGATGTTGGTAGTACAGATTTTTGCACTTCTGTTTGCTGATTGGTTTCTTTGTTGTGCAGTGCCTGAGAATGAGAGCCCGACTAATGGCTCAAAAAGGAGAAAAGTTGCAACCCCCCCTCCATCTGCACGTGGTAAAGAGACACTTCCAATGGCTGATGGCAGGAAACATCTTTCTTCCCCCAGGTCGGAGTCTACCAGCCAAGAGTATCTCCCTGCTTTAGCCAACAAACATCTGTCGAACCTCCATGAGAATGCTGATTTGTGGGATGCTGACACAGTGAAGAGCCGAAAAGCTGCCGTGGAGGTAACCAAGACTTTCGCTTCACATGTAGATCTAAGCCGTTTTAAAGAATTAGGCGCCGTCGAATCATCTGAGATGGTGGCACTTAATTTAGTTCGGGTGAGTTGGCACTTTCGGGCTACTAAAAGCTGTCAAGTTATGTTTCTTTCAGTCGTGTAACACCCAATTTCAAGTTGTTTTGCAGGCGTTAGCTTGTGTTCAGAGTCTCCAAGAAAAGTGTTTACAGGATGCTGCTTTAGTTGCTGAATCTCATGCCAAAATATCGAAGCTGACTCAAGAAGTGGAGGAAGCACAAAGCGAGGTTAAGTTGGAAAAGATAAATCAGGAGATAGCTGAGAGATTAGTTGAACAAGCCAGACAAGAGAAATACATTGTAGAATTAAAATCTACGGGTGAAAAAGCATGCTTGAAAAGGAAAATTGAAGAATTAGAGATGGAACTTCAACAACAGAGAGATAAGTTTAACAATGCTCTTTCGGATGCAGAGGTTTATGGTTACAATAAGTGTGTGAAGAGGGCCAAAGAGAAGGGCTTGAGATATGAGAAGCTTATGCTGGAGAATTCACTAGTACCCCCTTCAGCTGAAAACCTTAAGGATTTGGAAAATGTCCCTGGCTCTACTAAAGGCGTCCCGATCGGTACGGACTCTACTGCCACCATCCCAACTGGTAATGACATCTCCCCTGCTTAATTTTGCAATAGTTTTTGAACTCTAGGCATCTTTGCACATGCCATTCTTGTCTTGCCTACTTTCTTGGGGTTATTTTTCAAAGTGTGTGACATTAAGTATATTACTAATTACTAATACATGAAGGTTTGCTATCTCTATGTGCAATTTGTTGACTTGTTGATAATCAAATTTGGACTAGCAGATGCATTAACAGTTTCACGTTAGTTGTCAAATATTTACAAGTATATATACTCTCTGCCTCACGACCCCTCTCTGCTCTTTTTTTTTTCCACCTCACACTCCTTTTGCACCTTGTCTTTCTCCACTTTGGTCTGGTACGAGTTTGCTTGATATTTTTTGCGTATATGGCACTGAATGTAACAGTTATTCTTGCCAATTGCAGTTTCTTCTACAGAGAAAGCTCTATTTGATCCAGCAGACCCAATAAACTACAGGTTGATGATTGAATTGTTAGCAAAAAAGAATTTGGAGGATCAGGAGGTTGTGGGTGTGGTGAGCAAGAAGGGTGATAATGGTACCCTAAAGCCTACATCAAGTTCCCTGAACATCAGCGAAAAATACGAGCTGTTGAAGGACTGCAAGACAGAGCTTGTGAGGATGAAAAAGGCTGCTTTTATCTTAGGCTTCAAGAAATGCGCGGAATTCATTGGCGAAGGCAATGTTTTTGACCCCTCTAAACATAGTTTCAAAGCCTTTCTTGCATCTGAAGTTGCTCGGCTCGGGATTTCAGCACCCTCAAGTGCAATGACGAGAAGAATTGAGACAAACAAGATTTAAATGTTCAGTAGCGGATATCAAAATAGCTGTAGATTTACTGCTCTGAATCTACTTGCGAAGGGCAATTTTAATGCTGACAGTGCTAAGGGCAATTTTTTGTTGATTAATGTACATGAATGACTTTGTAGTTTGCATTATTAAACTTCGGATGATTTAGTCCTCTCCTCTCATCTACTTAAAAAAAAAGAAAAAGAAGTTCTCATAAACATTTGCCTTACTAAATTATTCTCCACAAGATAATTCTTGGAAATATGAAAAAGTACTGCAGAAGCATGAAAAATATTAATTAAACTCATTGAAATAACATCTTAAATGAGGCATCAAACTTCGTTTTAGTCACCACAATATTATGCCTTGACAAAATGCTATGCTGGTAATGTAGCCTAATCATAACCGACAATTTTCTAATGTCAAGTTGTGTTTTTTCGTTCACACTCCCAAGCTTGGATTACATCTCATCTGTGTAGAAAACTTATATTGTAATTTCATAAGTAAACTCAAACTTTGTTCAGCCTTAAGTAAGTTTGTTTGGAAATAGAACCGAGGAATACTCAAGTGTACCAAACTCCCATCTAAATCGTTAATCCAACCCATAAAACAAAAAAAAAAAAGGGTTCCCTGCCAAATAAAGAACCGGAGATGATGGATGATTCTATTCTATCTTTGTTACTCGAGAATAAAGAAGAATTTTCTTAAACTAAACTGTCAAAAATTAAATGTGCAAGAGAATGAAGAAAGAGTCAAGTATAAACAAAACGATAGAAAAGATGTGCAGGGGATGGATATAAGTTGAAATGAACGAGCATTCACTTGTAAATTTATGTGATCGAGTTTTGGTTGTGTTGGGTGTAAATAAACTAGAGGAATTAATAAAAATACCACTGTAATGAAAAGTCAGTGAGACAGATTCAATTTCATTTCATTCTTTCCAATCAAACAGATTAGTGTCTTAGAAAAACAACAAGCAAATTATGAAACAGAAGCATCAAGTTTGTTTTGCTTCTCAGTGTACACATTTGTTTACTGGTGAGTCATCACTCAGTTACAAGAACAATTATTGAAGTAAAATCTGAATCCTAATTCCAAAGTAAAAATCTACTAGGTATGGTAGGAACACATTTTACAATTTGTGGAACTATCTTCAACTTCTCACAGTCATCTATCTCAAAACCTTTGAGAGAAGGCAGAGCTCCCTCCTCAACTTGCCATTCTTCTAGATAGGGAAGATCTCTCAATCTAAAAATTTGAAGACTTGGAAACGCATTGCGCCTGCATACCATTTTCTTCCCTGTGTACACCCTTCTCAAATCAAGGCCAGTAAGATTTGACAAATTTGCCAAAATGACCATGTGTTAAGTCACTACCATGTAGTGTTAAGTCTGTGACCGACTCTGCCAAAAAACTTAATTCTGATCGATCTTTCATCCTACCTAACAAGCTGACTTTCTTGAGACGTATGCAAGAAGAAAGAGGCCCGATTGTTGGAATATTAGTACTAGTCATACATATCAAGGAAGAATGTTTGAAGACTTGTTAAATTTGCTATCGAATCCAAAGTGTACGCATTTTCCTCAGTTGAGAAATCTTCGATAAACAGTGTATGGAGGTTGGTCAAATTGACAGAGATCCAATTCTCAAATTGTATGATACTAAGAGTCTGGAGCTTTGTTTGGTGCCTACCAAATTTTGAACCTCTAGGCTATGTTCACTTGATTGAATGGAATGAACGGAGAATGGAATGAAATTTATACTATTATTTGGGGGAGATTGGGAAAAGTGTTTATAAATTTCATTCCTTGCTTCATTCCCCTCCAAATGATTTGAACTAGAATTCTAACCCACATGTTTTGGAAGGAATGCTCCATTCCCAATCTTCATCATTTTCCTTGCAATCTTCATCATAAAAAAATTCTTCTCCTTCATATTTGTTCATTATTTCCCCCAACATCCCCCTTTCTTCATAAATTTTGTTTACAATTTTCATTCCATTCGTACTTCATTCCATTCTTTCCAAGTGAACACACCCCTAGCGTCTAGATGCCTCAACTCTCTCAGCTCACATATCTCTATAGGGAAATCGAACTGAGATAATTCAGAACCGCACACAGTTTGTAACATTTTTAGCTTGCCTATAGTCTGTGGAATCACTAAAGCTTTTTCAAAAATACTACATACTAAGCCTAAGAACTTAAGGAGGATCAAATCCTCGATTTCTTCTGGTATCCCGTTCGATTTTACATTGGTCAAATCCAGCATTTTGAGATATTTAAATCTAGAATACATCAACTTGATGTCTACTATTTCGACATGGCTACCAGTTTTGTTAATTAGTGCCAATGAACGTGTTAACGGAGGAATTTGGAAAAATGAACGTGCCTACATATCCTATTTATAGGAATCAAGCCAAACGTAGTTCTTGGAGAACAAGTCACCGACATGGGTTAGGTTTCCTTGTTTAGGGAAGTCCCTCGGATTGGGCCACCGCCATTAGTGGAATCATCATGGGCTTTCTAGCCCAACTATTTTCTCGGAGCGTGGCGGTTAAGTCATTGACCTGAGAGGCTGAGATTGTCAGAGTCAATGCCCACCTTGAGCCACCAATGGGAGAATAACTAGTTATAGGGCTAGCCCTCAGGATCACTAAGGGGCGACTCCTCAATGGGGAAATTCCTGATAGCCTAGGCAAAGCCATATCATCCTTTAGTTTCTTGGGGAAATCCCTCTGTCATCAATAGAGGGCGAGACCCCTTATCTTCATATAAGGTTATTTAGGGGAGATTCCTTTTTCCAGTGATGCGAGGGCGAGGTCCCTTTTAAGGGCGAGATCCTCGTCCTGACTAACCACGGAGAAAGAATAGCTAGTCAGAGGGCTAGTCCTGAGATTGCCAAGGGGCGACGCCCTTCGACCTCCCTAGCAGGGAAATGCCTGCTAGCCTGGATGAGGCCTAGTCCTTCTCCATAGCTGAGATAATAGATGACTTGGGTTATGATCCAAAGTCTTTAGTATCCTCCATGTAACTGTATTGGGGAGATTCCCCCATTCTGATGCCCGAGAGGGCGAGGCCTCTTTGTAAGGCGAGGCCCCTATGGAGGGCGAGGCCTTCATAAAAAGTGAGAGGCTTGTCAGGGCTGAAAGGCATGTCTTCTGTTCTGAATGTTGATTCCCTTAAAGGGCGACACCCTTATTGAGTGGGCGAGGACGATTCCATCCCTTCCTTACTGAAATATAGTAGTTACCTCCTTGCTAGTTTGCTACGGGCGACACCTCAAAAAGGGGCTACGCCTTTCATGAATGTGTGCTAGGCCCATTAAGAATGTACTTCTAAAATTTCTTCCTTTATATAAGCTGTGTCATATTTCTCCGATCCTTGAGGGCGATGCCTCCAAATAAGGCCACGTGTCTTCCTCCTTAGTAATGGAGATGTCTCCTCATCAGACGAAACCCAAGGGCGATGCCGTTTAAGGAAAAGGGCGACGACCGAGGGCGAGGTCGTTTAAGGAAGAGGACGACGACCGATGGCGAGGTCGTTTAAGGAAGAGGACGACCACCGAGGGCGAGGTCGTTTAAGGAAGAAGACGACCACCGAGGGCGAGGTCGTTTGAGGAAGAGGACGACCACCGAGGGCGAGGTCGTTTGAGGAAGAGGACGACCACCGAGGGCGAGGTCGTTTAAGGAAGAAGACGACCACCGAGGGCGAGGTCGTTTAAGAAAGAGGACGACGACCAAGGGCGAGGTCGTTTAAGGAAGAGGACGACCACCGAGGGCGAGGTCATTTAAGGAAGAGGACGATATCTCATGTAAACATAGGTTAGGCCCAGTTGACATATCCATTCTCCTTGTTCATGGATTGTGGATCGGGTCGTCCCCCTCCAGCCAATCAAAGGGCGACGCCTCCAGGTAAGGCGAGGCTGATTTTTTGACATAACAACTACCCCCAGTTTCTTGCAACAATTGTTTGTAAAAGAAACTAAGTCCCGATCTTCAGAAAAATGCCAAGGCGAGCCTTGACCTAGGGTGTCACTTCCTGCTACTGATGTATTTCCTCCTTAGCTATGTGCTCTCCTTAAATGCTAAATCTTGAGACAATGGCTCACGCTCTATTACTTCTCAATTATATTCCATAATGATTTGGTGTTGGCGTTGCTCCAGAATAAATATTCCATCTAAAGTCCTTCAAAGTGATTCAGGAACTTCCCAATACTGAGGTACATAAAGGCGAGGCCTTTTGTGAGGGCGACGCTGATATGGATGAGAAACTGCCACATTATTCTTTCATCTTCGTCATAATTTTTTAGATACCGCTTAAGAGAGTCCTTAGATAGTGAGTGATTCATGAAATATGGTAAGCCTGACACAATAAAATTCCTTCATATGCCGATAGTCTTCACGGTCCCGACTCTAGAGGGCGATGCCGATGCCACCAATAGCGATGTTGTTGGAGATATAGTCTTGCCCAAAAAATGAATCTTCCAATGTTGATTTCTTGACCTTGGTTACACGTAGGCGACGTCGTTGTAATGGGAGACGTCGTTTGAAAATGGGAGAGACCTTTAGTTGATAAAGAGGCACGAGCCATCATCTTGTATATCTCATTGTATTCTTCGAATATCAATTCTAACACACATTTTGAACTAGGCCATAAGAGGGCGAGGTCGCTTCAGAAGAGGGCGAGGTTGCTCCAGAAGTGTGCACACAATCTTCAATATCTATTATTTCTTCAGAATCTCAAATTGACCGTTGATACTCCTTCGATTTAATTTCGACGCAGGACAACTTTCAAAATAGCATCATCCCCCGAGGGTCTTCAAAGAAAATAACACCCTGAAGGGTCTTCTAAGCAAAATTACCCCTAAAGGCCTTTCAAATGAAACTATGCAAGAGGCCCTTCCTACTGGAGCCTTATTCTTCAAAAGTGTAAACCTTCGAGAAGACGTCACCGATCATAGAATAATGTCATCTATCTCCCTGCACTTAAAAGTCTCCATCCTTCTAACAAAAGGTGATGCTTCTAGGTAGACTACCCCCCAGTTTCTTGGCAGCCGACCGGTCTGCATGCTTCGCCCCTTCTACTCCTGGTTACATGCTGCAATTCCAGACTGACAACGCTGAGATCATCACTGTTGCTACGGAAGAACTAAGACTAAAAATTGAGGCAGAGAAGACAGCCATGGCTGAGGAGGAGGCGAGAAAGAAAGAAATAGCTGAAGGTGACAACGCTAGAACGGTCTTGCCCACTGATGCTACAGCCAAGTGACTATATGAGCTTTTTATAATTGCAAACACAATAGGAGTGCGGGCCCTCCTGTAATGGCCTTTCCTTTTGTAACTTTTCTTCAATATATTTGACTTGCTCCCAACTAATTGGAGTGCGCGTCCTCCATTTAAAGACGTTGCCCTTGTATTGACTTGATTCAATTTATTCTGCATAATTATGTCTTCCTTAAGTATCTGCCTATTTTATCTTGCATTCCACTAGTACTCAACAACTTTAATATATCTCGCCTCTCTGTTAAAATCTCGCCTTTCTTCAACTTAATTCATGAAATTAGAATCTAATTCATGAACCTTAATAAATATCTCACTTCAAAGGTAACAACTACCATGTCTTCTCGAGGGTATCTCCCTCCAAGGGAGTCATTTTCCTCAAAATTTAATAATTTTATGATACTCTCCTCAGAAGAGATCATTATTAAGTTCAGAAATACCCTCCTCACAGGAGGTGGATTTTCCGAAACTCGAACCCTGATGAGGTGCCGGAAGTACGAACATCCCTGTAAGAACCCTGATTTTTGTAATCTTTTAAGAATATAATATCATATGACATTGTGAAATTGGGACCTTTTGAGTCACCTATGTTGTTTAATGGAATCGATTATCTGAGAAATTTATGTTGTTGCATTCACTGTGTAAGAATAAGGGAAGATTGTTAAGGCAAGAGGCCTACTGCCCTTAAGATTTATAAAAACTTGGGATTTGAGAGTTATTAGAGTATTAGGAGATTTTAAGAGACTATGACAAGGAGTTGTGGATATTTAAGGAATTTACGCAATTAAGTACTTAAGGAATTACAAAGGAAATCCCTACGCGACAAAATATTATTACAAGGAGTTTAATTAAGATACGATATGAAATAAAGATTAAGTGAAAAGCATTGGTGGAGAAATAATAATACAAGGAAGGATATTACATGCAAGTATCATGTAACTAGAAAGTTAGGAAAGTAAACTAGAAAGCAAAAAGGCAACTAGGGGAATAGTAACTAGTTAGTACACTACATTAATTTAGGGGACACTAGGGCATGAGGTGAACCTAAGCTACTAGACTAGGGTGGAACACATGTGAGGTTATACATATCAATACACCAACAATAATTCATCACATTTCAAACAACAACAAAACAAAACTCTCTCCCCCCCCCCCATTAGAAGCTCTCGGCCTAAACCTTCCAAGGAGGAAGAAGAGAAACTTTTCTCCAACTTCTACTTACTCATAAATCCTATAATAAATCATAGAGCTTCCTTGTATCATAGTGAAGGTATGTTATCAATTTCATAGCTTTCTAACCATCCAATCTTGAGATATTAATTGTTGAAAGTTGAGTGAATAGTAACCAAGGTTGGTTATCTTTTAGATCTTGAAGTTTAAGGCTTGTAGAGGCTTATCCAAGGTGTTCTCAAGGATTATAAGGCTTACCCAAGGCTCCTAGATACTCAAGAAGGTATAAAACCCTAACCACTCTTAGTCATGGATTGATTATAGTTTATATTATTAGATCTAAACATTTTAGTGCATATCTTGGTTATATGAGTTATGGATGATGAAAATCTTGAGGATATATGTTGTTGGTGTGATTTTAAAGCTTGTACTTAGAGTATGTAACCCCATGTATGTTGTAGAGATGAGCCTTGATGATTTTAATGGTAGATATGATGTATAAGTTGAGTTCTTGAAAGATTAAACAAAGAAGTATGCAGAATAAAAGTCTGGGAGTATGTTCTGCCTTGCAGTGGACTTTTGAACCCCTTACACTTGTCTCCCGAGAGCCTAATTTATATGGATGGAAAGATAATTGAATGTAGTTTCTAGAAATATAAGGCTCACACCCAGGAGATGTGTAGATTTTGAGTTATGGCCGGATTAGTGCAGTGTGGTTCTGGAATTCGGACTGCACTGTGTTGTCCACTTGTGAACTGAGTTAGGACCCCTTAAAATTATGATAATGTTATGGAAATTTGAGGATGTAAAGATTAAACAAGTGGAAAGGCTGTCCAAAAAGAATTGGATTAAAATATGTATTTTTCAATTTTATAAAAATGTTGGAGCGAGGTGTGCGCAAGTGAAAAACCACTTAGGGGATTAGTTTAAAGTAGTTTTAAGAATGTTCACTTGAGTTTCGAGTTTGAGGAATAGGTTTGAGTCGAATGGGTAACGGAAGTGATAATGTGACGACATGGTCATATGAGAGGGTTAGTGGTCACAAGTGGAGTCGTTAAGTTGGTCTTACGATTTTTAAAACCTTATGATTAAGTAGCGTTGTTAAGGTACTAACGTACAAATATTGATTATGTATAGATTTCCTTTCCACTTCGCGAGCCGACCACCCCAACCCCACCAAGGCAAGTTTTCCAACCCTAAGTATTTAATTTCAAAAGATTATATTCTTGATTTTACCCATGCAAGTTTACTTTTCAAAACTTATATATAAGGATTTTTCACTGTTGTGTTTGTAGTTCCGAACGTATTATATGCGTATGCTTTATGAGATTATGTTGAAGCTTGAGATATATGCATATGTGTTTGTACACCCTTGAACTTAGAATGAAAATGTTTCTTCGGACAACGACTCTAGCAATAGAGGTCGTAGCGGTCCAAATATACTATTGACCGGGGAGCGGTATATTATTGTATCATGATTAAATTACGAAAACCCGAAAGGTCATTCGGGAAGTATCGTATACTTACGTATTTATTATTTTTACGTTGTTAAAAATACTCAAAAATATCTATCTTGGATTAAAAGCTTATTTTAATTAAATAATTATTTTACTAATTGTTTATATATTAAATCTAAAAATATTATTTATTAATTATCGTTCATTATTTTAAAGACAAAACTAATCCAAGATACCTTCAGCGTTTTCAAACTTGAACTCTTTCGGACCCAAAATATTTTTCGAAAACCCCCGGTCAGCATTTGCTTCTTGTACATTTTTCAAGAATTATCGAACGACTGAGGTCGAACTTCAACTACTCAAGTTTTCTATCAAAATGATTTTGAAAAGAAAAGAAAAAGGGGACTCTGGCAGGTGTGGGAATCGTTGACGAACGATTCCCGGGATGTGTAAGCGGCCGTGAGCCAGGCGGTCCATCAATTATTATTCCGGCCCAGGTGTTGCCGAAGGATGATTACGGATGTAGTTTTCATCGAGGGTGATTACGGATGTAGTTTTCACCCGAGGATAGTTACGGATGTAGTTTCTATCCTTCTACCGGTAGAGAAGACCCGCGGATTATTGGACTTGGATGTGGCGACTGATCATCGTCAATCCTTGTCAGGTTTTTATGTTTTCTTCCAGTCCCATCCTCCACTTTGGAAAAATACTCAAACACTGGTTCTTGGGCCTAAGTGCCAAGTTGCCGATAGTGTGGTTTTTGATGAGAAAATATTGACATCGTGCAGTATCTAGAACTGCAAGATTTCCTATAAAGATTGGCACGTGTTAGTGCACCCTTGCAATTATTTCAAAGAATGAAATGTTTTTGAATGAGAAACCTTCTAAGCTAATGGAAGGAAAGAGGTTTTGCAATAATGTATTCCCTGTACAGTATGTTAACCGTAGAGTGTTTTGCCGAAAATGATATACTAATATGTATATATTTTCAAACCTGAGATATATTGAAATGGGAACCTTATAAAGGTTTCATATGTTATTCTTAAAGCTCCTTAGCGAGTATAAATGTTTTATTCAAACTCGGACATATACATTGTCGAATTATGTTTTGAAATCTGAGATATATACCCATACAGTTGGGAACGTTTTCGAAATAACCACATTATTATTTTTTTCAAAATGGCGAACTTGCTGAGCATTATGTAGCTCATTCTTGCTTTATAAAAACTTTTCAGAAAGAGAAGAATTTGGTCAGTTAACTCCGTACCAGCAGAAGAGGAGTAGAAGATTTATCCCGAGATGACTTAGTTCCGGATAAATAATACAGAGTAAGTCTGATAGCTTTTCAACTGTAATAGTAAGACTCGTCTTCAAGTGTAGTTGTATAAGTGGAAGTGCGTAAGATTCTGGATTGTACAGATGAATTGTAATATTTAGTGTTACTTTTGGTTATCGTTTCTGAGGCTCTAACTTGTATGTGCGTAAGATTGAGGTCTGGATGTATGTATTGTTGAGTTGTAAAGTTAATACAGGTATGATATGGTTGGATGGTGTTGTGACGACCTGAATCTCTGACCTCGGATTTCGGGGCGTCACAGAAATGGTATCAGAGAGATAAGTTACAGTACTCAGAAACGAGAGTGTGAGAGTTAAGTCTAAGTAGGGGAATGACATAAGAGATCGTAGTAAACTTATGATTGGACTACCGGAAGAGGTACCGGTGAGTGGAATGGACTGGAGTGTTACTGAAGGTATTATACTAGGGTCGATAGAATCCCTAGAGACCTTCAGAATGATGAATAGAGATTTGAGAGTCTTACATGACCTATCATAGGTAATGATATAGGAAGCAGAGCGAAGTCTCGAGAGCAGCTGAGGTAGAGGCGATACTGCCAATATGATTGGATGACTTGGCTGGCATAAATTTTGTTGCCCGTAGTCCTTCAGAGTTTGCCTATAAGGAGACGGCAATTTAAGAATCAAGAAGTTTAGACTTCCCTACATATTTAAGGGTACTTAGTACTTGGAATAATGAAAGTCTTTTACTTTGGCTATAAGATCCGATTTTCGATAAGTAACGGGTTTACCTGAAAGTTGGTCACTATGTCGTTGTGGATTTCATTACCCTTGATGGCGAATTTTACATGTGTTATACGAGAATGTTATCATAAGACGAGCGTGCTAGATAATTCCACGCATGATTCGGACGCTAGAGCATGGTAGTTCAACTTAGAGAACAAACAAGTGGGATTAACAAAGGGACTCAAGAGAAGTTGAATATGGTTGCAACGAGCGATACAGTGATCTCAGAGTCTACCAAAAGAAAAGATCAACGGGTCTAGAGTGGAATTCTTTGATAGAAATTTTAGCAGAGACTACGCATATATACTTGTAGACCTCTATATTGTTGGTAACGTATGTTCACGTGCACACACACCGCCACTGAACCTATGGACTGCATTGAGATCCCTGAGAGATCTCTTTGATCTGTTCCCAGGGGGAACTGGCCACTTGTGATTCATGTCGGAGGCATGTAGTAGGACCCTACGGACTTAGCAGGTGTCCCTGTAATGATGTGAAGCTTGGTCTTCAAGATAGAGCACGAAAATGACAGATATAGCTGTGAAACCCTAACTCGATAAATGACTTTAAGATGATGATGGAGAGACGCACTAGTTGGTGTCTTGTATTACGAAGACGAAGAGATGGAGTTACCCTCATAATGGTGATAATGAGATGCACGAATGATTATTAACTTATTTTGGCAACTACCGGCTGGTGCACTACTTCATTTTAAACTGTTCACTAACCATGTTACCTCGATTAGTTTATATCAGGTAACCCTTCTAGCCTTCTACTTCAAACTTGTCGAATAACCACCAGTGATATACTTTCTCTAAACCGGGACTCATCCAAAGTATCTTATTTGATCCCCGAGTATTCTATTTGAAGTTTATAATTATTTCGTTCTGCTCAGGACTATTTACACTTCCTTTCAATTATCCAAGGAATGTTCAACAATTGTTTCCTTAATTAATCAGTGAATATTCCTAAACGAATATTGATATTTGACTACTTCTTTCATACTTGCACTCTTCAGTCGAGCCCATAAATATTTATCAACTTGTTGAGAATATGGATGATCTAACATCCAGATATTCCTCATGAATCCTTTCTTCTATTCAAAAGGAGATTGTGCGTCGTACATTGAAATCATAGTAAGGATATCATTTTGATACTAGTATTCTGAATTTCATTCTACTGTAAGATCTGATAAAGCATGTGTACGGAGGCACCCTTGGGTGGACCATTTCACTGATAAGTAATATTTGATGAGAGGTTATCGATTGTTCCGATACCTAGAACATTCTCTTCATATTTTATAGTTTTCTTTTTCAAACTTAATAACTTCTTATTTCCATTCGTTGTCCGAGTAGCCTAAAGTTTCTTCAATGGCTACGATGTTGAAATTCCGTTCTAGCCAATTGAAACTGGCTAGTCGATATGTCAATATGAATGACTAGTTGATTGTTCTAACTAGTCAAAATTGTAATGTTGTGAAGAACACCTAGCTAATTGTCCTAGCTAGTGGTGATGTCTCAAACAGGCGAACTAGCAAATTTTGTCTAGCTAGTTGCTAGTGTTTCTTGAAAAGGACTAGTTATTGTTTCACTGGCCCAACTCCCAATTCAATTCATTCAGCAATTCCGCAATGCATTTTGCGTGTGGTAAAGTATGATGATGAAAGTTTTGACGAATGACTTGATTGAGACCTAATGAGGTCGTCCACTCAACTTGAATTCTACCCATCTTTGTATCAGACTTTATGTCACTTGAATATTCTATTCTTTCATTCATATAATGAAGATTCATTTGAAACCATAGATTACTTGAATGATAAACTGCTTCATTTTTATCGTCACATAGTAGAATTTCTTTCGATCGGTTGACCTTTATCAATGGGACTTGTTAGATCCTCTATTTTTGAAGAGGAAAAGTATTCCCCAGATGTAAGAATTGTATAAAGACCGTCTTTATGATTTTTGTATCCAACAATCATTGCCCTCGTGCAACATTCTCTATGGTATCACATTACCAAATTTTCAGGACATGAAGGAATAAACCTTGTTGTATTCTTTTTGTCCATCCTTACATCTCCGAAAATTGAGACTCCTAGTATTTGGAACCATCAACATTCTTGGAACATCCAATGTGGAATTCTTATTGAAATTATCTATTGGACCTTGTTATTTTAACACCATTCCTTTCAAAAGTGATTACTCTAAGGTGAACGGGAGGTACAATTGTGAACCGTTGCACCGATATGAGATCAAAAACCAAATGTTGTAATTGTGCAGCCAGAGCGTTATGCCGAGTGATTATTTAAAGTAGGAATAACATGTCGGGGCATACCACAAGACCTTTAATATTAGTGTGAGGAAATTTATAGGAAATGATGAGGTGGTTGGGAGTACGTTCCTACCAACCGTTGTCAGGATGTTATAGTAATGAATTCTGGAGTTACCAAGCCTTTTCCTGATCCAAGAAATTCAAATCGATTGCGATGTAAGACATATCCTTAGAAGAAACTAACATGAAAGTGAGATGGACAAGAAAGGAAGAAATATCGTGGCAAGAATGTGAAGCTTTACTTAGCTAAAAGGGATTGATGCACATAGAGAGACATAAAGTTTAAAAGGCCCTAATAGCAAATGGATGCATGGATATATCCCAATGATCCTTCGAGATTACCACCTAATCAAGTTTATTAGGAATCGCAGCAGCATGCAGGCCTCAGGCTGATTGGCGCCAGTTGTGAAAGAGGACGTGCGTATGACATCTTACCTATACCATCGAGAACTGAAACCCTTATCGGAAATGTAGGAATTGTTGACCAGTTAAATCGCGTAGTTGTTTTTCAAGGATAAGGTTAAAAAGCGGGTTTCACCAACTCAAGATCGACCTCTGTACTGTGCCAAAGTTGGCATTTCACACTAATATAAACGTTATAGAATTATGGTAGTATCGTTTGAGTGGACTAATCAGTCAGAAGCCTTTATGGATTAATGAACAAAGTTTTGGAACGAAATGAGATATTAGCAACAACCTCGTTGTTAGCTGTACTTGATGATAAAAAAGGGACTTTGAGAGTCACGATGATGCGTTTTTCAAGAGTTTAAGAGGTATGCTGATGCAGTAGAAAGGGGATGATAGCCTATACTTCTAAACAACATAAAGGTTACGGGATGGGATATACTAACCGTGAGTCTGGGATTAGTCATGATGGCGTTCACGCATAAAACGGAGACGTTAACTTTATGAGAAAAGTGTGAAAGTTTTCCACAAGTGCCATAAGTATATCTTCATATTAGAACTAAACATAAGAAAGAGAAGGTGACGAAAGGGAGCAGGGAGTATAATGGAGAAATTTGTTATTTCCCAGGAAAGGCCAGTGTGGTGGCCGATACCTATAGAGGGGATTATTCAAAATTGGAATTCAGTCAGTATTGACCAAGAAAATAGAGTATATACAATAAAGAATAATGTTAGAGGAAAATGACTAAATTATGGGGAAGGACAAAGATGTACAGAGAATTAAGAGAATGTTTGGCAAACGGATATGAAGAATTGTATTGGCAAGCTATTAAGTACAAACGCAACATGTCAAAAACAAAATGATAAAGATCTAGTGGATCAATTCTGCCCATAGAAAATTTTGAACGTGGACAGAATTATAATGAATTTCATAAGTAGGTCGCCGAAGACCGAGTCAAGAGATGGCCCTAGTTGATTTATAAATGTTGGACCAAGTGATTTACCTACGAGAGACTTTCCATTTAGAAGATTATTGATTTATATACGGAAGAGATGGTGGTGCAATATAAAACTTCTGCAGCATTTACGTCAGATAAAGACTTAAGGTTAAACTTCGAATATTGAAGGTGCTTTCAAGAATATTTAACAAAGAGATTGAGCGTATGCTAATTTGATCTGTGGCTGACGGACAGGGAATAAGAATTATCCAGACGATTGAATTTATATTTAGTGTCGTGCTTTAGATTTCACGGGGTAGTCGAGAATAAAAACTTATCTATGAAATGAATGTTGTTATCACGATCATCACCATGCGAACGTAAGGACGTCTCTTGTAAAGCGTACTGCGAAAGAAGAAGTTTCGTTTTTCTTGCGTTACGAAGAAGTCAATGAACGAGGGATATAGTAGTTGAACCGGTTCGACGTATACCAAAGACTATACATTATCCATAGCAAATGGTAACGACTGACGGGACGCAACACATGCATGTTAATTAAGCCAAGGAACATGAGGAATACCGTGCATATTGACATTGTCTTAGATTATAAAACACGACCACAAAGTATTCACGGGCCAACGATACCAGGACTCAACACGGATACAATGAACAAGGTAGGAGAGGAACGTATAAGTAGTGGGATAGAAATTTTCATTCATAGAACAACCGATAAGGAATGCAGGTCGAGGGAGCATGCGTTGAGAAACAACATTAAAGCGTTGGTGAGACCAAGGTGAAAGAACTAAAGGGTTGAAGTTTCAACCTGAGAGTTGGAAAGGATAAAGTTGGAATCATATCCACAACTATTTCCCTTATGTTCTTAAGATAGAATCCTTTTAAGGAGAGAAGACTACAATAACCCTAATTTTCGTGAATATTCGAAACCTGGATGAATAGTAATTTTATGGGTGGATGAGAAATTTTTGCAATCACGATATGTACGAATTATTAAATGAAGATTTCGAATTAATATTACGTCTTTACGGTGCAGACGAGTGTATGTAAAAGTCATTAGTTTTTTTTTTTACGAAACCCATTATTTCGAATGGTCAAATTTTATGAGATATCAAAGGAGTATGAGGTGGGAGACTTCGTGATGCTAAAGGTATCCCCTGAAAAGGATTGATGCGGTTTGGTAGGAAAGGGAAGCTAAGTCTGAGGTTTATTGGACTTTTTTTAGATTTTGAGGCGTATTGGGAAGTTAGCCTGCGAGTTAGCCTTGCCCCAAGCTTGCAGCAAATTCATAATGTGTTTCATATGTCTATGTTACGACCCTACCACATCGACTTTCGGCACGTGATAGAGTACGACCAGGTAGACCTACAGCCAGATTTGACTTATGTGGAAAAACCCGTGGAAATCATGGATAGCAAGGAACAAGTGCTGAGGAACAAAGTTGTCAAGCTAGTGAGAGTTTTGTGGAGGAACCAGAATGTCGAAGAATCAACATGGGAACTAGAAGACGCGATGCGTGAAAAGTACCCTCAACTATTTTCAACCTGATTCCGGGACGGAATCCTTTTAAGGAGGGGAGGCTGTAAGAACCCTGATTTTTGTAATCTTTTAAGAATATAATATCATATGACATTGTGAAATTGGGACCTTTTGAGTCACCTATGTTGTTTAATGGAATCGATTATCTGAGAAATTTATGTTGTTGCATTCACTGTGTAAGAATAAGGGAAGATTGTTAAGGCAAGAGGCCTACTGCCCTTAAGATTTATAAAAACTTGGGATTTGAGAGTTATTAGAGTATTAGGAGATTTTAAGAGACTATGACAAGGAGTTGTGGATATTTAAGGAATTTACGCAATTAAGTACTTAAGGAATTACAAAGGAAATCCCTACGCGACAAAATATTATTACAAGGAGTTTAATTAAGATACGATATGAAATAAAGATTAAGTGAAAAGCATTGGTGGAGAAATAATAATACAAGGAAGGATATTACATGCAAGTATCATGTAACTAGAAAGTTAGAAAAGTAAACTAGAAAGCAAAAAGGCAACTAGGGGAATAGTAACTAGTTAGTACACTACATTAATTTAGGGGACACTAGGGCATGAGGTGAACCTAAGCTACTAGACTAGGGTGGAACACATGTGAGGTTATACATATCAATACACCAACAATAATTCATCACATTTCAAACAACAACAAAACAAAACTCTCTCCCCCCCCCATTAGAAGCTCTCGGCCTAAACCTTCCAAGGAGGAAGAAGAGAAACTTTTCTCCAACTTCTACTTACTCGTAAATCCTATAATAAATCACAGAGCTTCCTTGTATCATAGTGAAGGTATGTTATCAATTTCATAGCTTTCTAACCATCCAATCTTGAGATATTAATTGTTGAAAGTTGAGTGAATAGTAACCAAGGTTGGTTATCTTTTAGATCTTGAAGTTTAAGGCTTGTAGAGGCTTATCCAAGGTGTTCTCAAGGATTATAAGGCTTACCCAAGGCTCCTAGATACTCAAGAAGGTATAAAACCCTAACCACTCTTAGTCATGGATTGATTATAGTTTATATTATTAGATCTAAACATTTTAGTGCATATCTTGGTTATATGAGTTATGGATGATGAAAATCTTGAGGATATATGTTGTTGGTGTGATTTTAAAGCTTGTACTTAGAGTATGTAACCCCATGTATGTTGTAGAGATGAGCCTTGATGATTTTAATGGTAGATATGATGTATAAGTTGAGTTCTTGAAAGATTAAACAAAGAAGTATGCAGAATAAAAGTCTGGGAGTATGTTCTGCCTTGCAGTGGACTTTTGAACCCCTTACACTTGTCTCCCGAGAGCCTAATTTATATGGATGGAAAGATAATTGAATGTAGTTTCTAGAAATATAAGGCTCACACCCAGGAGATGTGTAGATTTTGAGTTATGGCCGGATTAGTGCAGTGTGGTTCTGGAATTCGGACTGCACTGTGTTGTCCACTTGTGAACTGAGTTAGGACCCCTTAAAATTATGATAATGTTATGGAAATTTGAGGATGTAAAGATTAAACAAGTGGAAAGGCTGTCCAAAAAGAATTGGATTAAAATATGTATTTTTCAATTTTATAAAAATGTTGGAGCGAGGTGTGCGCAAGTGAAAAACCACTTAGGGGATTAGTTTAAAGTAGTTTTAAGAATGTTCACTTGAGTTTCGAGTTTGAGGAATAGGTTTGAGTCGAATGGGTAACGGAAGTGATAATGTGACGACATGGTCATATGAGAGGGTTAGTGGTCACAAGTGGAGTCGTTAAGTTGGTCTTACGATTTTTAAAACCTTATGATTAAGTAGCGTTGTTAAGGTACTAACGTACAAATATTGATTATGTATAGATTTCCTTTCCACTTCGCGAGCCGACCACCCCAACCCCACCAAGGCAAGTTTTCCAACCCTAAGTATTTAATTTCAAAAGATTATATTCTTGATTTTACCCATGCAAGTTTACTTTTCAAAACTTATATATAAGGATTTTTCACTGTTGTGTTTGTAGTTCCGAACGTATTATATGCGTATGCTTTATGAGATTATGTTGAAGCTTGAGATATATGCATATGTGTTTGTACACCCTTGAACTTAGAATGAAAATGTTTCTTCGGACAACGACTCTAGCAATAGAGGTCGTAGCGGTCCAAATATACTATTGACCGGGGAGCGGTATATTATTGTATCATGATTAAATTACGAAAACCCGAAAGGTCATTCGGGAAGTATCGTATACTTACGTATTTATTATTTTTACGTTGTTAAAAATACTCAAAAATATCTATCTTGGATTAAAAGCTTATTTTAATTAAATAATTATTTTACTAATTGTTTATATATTAAATCTAAAAATATTATTTATTAATTATCGTTCATTATTTTAAAGACAAAACTAATCCAAGATACCTTCAGCGTTTTCAAACTTGAACTCTTTCGGACCCAAAACATTTTTCGAAAACCCCCGGTCAGCATTTGCTTCTTGTACATTTTTCAAGAATTATCGAACGACTGAGGTCGAACTTCAACTACTCAAGTTTTCTATCAAAATGATTTTGAAAAGAAAAGAAAAAGGGGACTCTGGCAGGTGTGGGAATCGTTGACGAACGATTCCCGGGATGTGTAAGCGGCCGTGAGCCAGGCGGTCCATCAATTATTATTCCGGCCCAGGTGTTGCCGAAGGATGATTACGGATGTAGTTTTCATCGAGGGTGATTACGGATGTAGTTTTCACCCGAGGATAGTTACGGATGTAGTTTCTATCCTTCTACCGGTAGAGAAGACCCGCGGATTATTGGACTTGGATGTGGCGACTGATCATCGTCAATCCTTGTCAGGTTTTTATGTTTTCTTCCAGTCCCATCCTCCACTTTGGAAAAATACTCAAACACTGGTTCTTGGGCCTAAGTGCCAAGTTGCCGATAGTGTGGTTTTTGATGAGAAAATATTGACATCGTGCAGTATCTAGAACTGCAAGATTTCCAATAAAGATTGGCACGTGTTAGTGCACCCTTGCAATTATTTCAAAGAATGAAATGTTTTTGAATGAGAAACCTTCTAAGCTAATGGAAGGAAAGAGGTTTTGCAATAATGTATTCCCTGTACAGTATGTTAACCGTAGAGTGTTTTGCCGAAAATGATATACTAATATGTATATATTTTCAAACCTGAGATATATTGAAATGGGAACCTTATAAAGGTTTCATATGTTATTCTTAAAGCTCCTTAGCGAGTATAAATGTTTTATTCAAACTCGGACATATACATTGTCGAATTATGTTTTGAAATCTGAGATATATACCCATACAGTTGGGAACGTTTTCGAAATAACCACATTATTATTTTTTTCAAAATGGCGAACTTGCTGAGCATTATGTAGCTCATTCTTGCTTTATAAAAACTTTTCAGAAAGAGAAGAATTTGGTCAGTTAACTCCGTACCAGCAGAAGAGGAGTAGAAGATTTATCCCGAGATGACTTAGTTCCGGATAAATAATACAGAGTAAGTCTGATAGCTTTTCAACTGTAATAGTAAGACTCGTCTTCAAGTGTAGTTGTATAAGTGGAAGTGCGTAAGATTCTGGATTGTACAGATGAATTGTAATATTTAGTGTTACTTTTGGTTATCGTTTCTGAGGCTCTAACTTGTATGTGCGTAAGATTGAGGTCTGGATGTATGTATTGTTGAGTTGTAAAGTTAATACAGGTATGATATGGTTGGATGGTGTTGTGACGACCTGAATCTCTGACCTCGGATTTCGGGGCGTCACAATCCCCCCCGAAAGTACGATTTTTGCAAGGATTTAACAATTTGGGATACCCTCCTCAAAGGAGGTCGTTCCCCATTCCAGAAATATCCCTCCTCACAGGAGGTGTATTTTCCGAAGCTCGTGCCTTGATGAGGCGCCGGAAGTACGGACATCCCCCCCGGAAGTACGGTTTTTGCAAGGACTTTGATAATTCGAGATACCCTCCTCAAAGGAGGTCGTTCTCCATTCCAGAAATACCCTCCTCACAGGAGGTGGATTTTCTGAAGTTCACTTTATTTTTATTCATACTCTCCTCAAAGGAGATCATCTTTTTATACATCCCACAAAGATACTCCTTAGAGGAGGTCATCTATCACAGAATTTACACAAAAATTTATCAAAGAAGCATGTTTTATTCATAAATATAAATTCTGGCTAAGGAGTGTTACATACACTACGCCCCTAGACTTTTACGAAAATAAATTAAGAGAAAGTAGAACAAAGGCAGGAAGCACATTACCTTCCTGTGAGAACTATTCCCTTTGGTTTATGGCAGATTCTTTTTCGGCACGTTGATTTCCTCCGTGTGTTTGATAGCTCCTCTCCTAGTTATGATGACTCTCCCTTAGATCCTCCCTCTCTCCAAGTGGAGGCGAGGTCCACCATGATTCAGGCGAGATCCAGCAAGAAACTATTTTTTCCTCTCCATCGCATCCAGCCTAGCCCCCATACGAGTGTTAGCGTTTCCCATAAAGTGATTTTGTTCCAAATCTCGGCGTTACTTATTAGGACAAGGGAATCTCCCTCAATTTGAGGGGTCGCCGGTCTGTCGGGAATCCTAGGCATAGCATCTATCGGATCTGAGTTCGTCGGTTGTTGCAGGGGTAGGTTTTTCGTGGTCCTAACTTCCTTCACACGGCGATCATCAACACGTTCTTGATTTGACTGTGACATCCTTCCTCCTGAGATGTCAAAAGCCCCTCCTTCTAACGCCAATTGTTAACGGAGGAATTTGGGAAAACAAATTCGGGGAGGGTTGCTGGAATTGTGGTGGTGGTTGATGACGGTGAGTGGCGTAGGATGCTTAGGGTTAGGGTTGGTGATTTGGGGATGACTGAGATTGTATGTGAGAGTTATTGCAATTTAGATCGAATATTGAATTCTCTCTTTTTCGCAAGGGTTGCATCATGACATACAATGTGCCTACGTATCCTATTTATAGGAATCAAGCCAAACGTAGTTCTTGGGGAACAAGTCACCGACATGGGTTAGGTTTCCTTGTTTAGGGAAGTCCCTCGGATTGGGCCACCGCCATTAGTGGAATCATCATGGGCTTTCTAGCCCAACTATTTTCTCGGAGCGTGGCGGTTAAGTCATTGACCTGAGATTGTCGGAGTCAATGCCCACCTTGAGCCACCAATGGGAGAATAACTAGTTATAGGGCTAGCCCTCAGGATCACTAAGGGGCGACTCCTCAATAGGGAAATTCCTGATAGCCTAGGCAAAGCCATATCTTCCTTTTAGTTTCTTGGGGAAATCCCTCTGTCATCAATAGAGGGCGAGACCCCTTATCTTCATATAAGGTTATTTAGGGGAGATTCCCTTTTCCAGTGATGCGAGGGCGAGGTCCCTTTTAAGGGCGAGATCCTCGTCCTGAAAAACCACGGAGAAAGAATAGCTAGTCAGAGGGCTAGTCCTGAGATTGCCAAGGGGCGACGCCCTTCGACCTCCCTAGCAGGGAAATGCCTGCTAGCCTGGATGAGGCCTAGTCCTTCTCCATAGCTGAGATAATAGATGACTTGGGTTATGATCCAAAGTCTTTAGTATCCTCCATGTAACTGTATTGGGGAGATTCCCCCATTCTGATGCCCGAGAGGGCGAGGCCTCTTTGTAAGGCGAGGCCCCTTTGGAGGGCAAGGCCTTCATAAAAAGTGAGAGGCTTGTCAGGGCTGAAAGGCATGCCTTCTGTTCTGAATGTTGATTCCCTTAAAGGGCGACACCCATATTGAGTGGGCGAGGCCGATTCCATCTCCTTCCTTACTGAAATATAGTAGTTACCTCCTTGCTAGTTTGCTACGGGCGACACCTCAAAAAGGGGCTACGCCTTTCATGAATGTGTGCTAGGCCCATTAAGAATGTACTTCTGAGATTTCTTCCTTTATATAAGCTGTGTCATATTTCTCCGATCCTTGAGGGCGATGCCTCCAAATAAGGCCACGTGTCTTCCTCCTTAGTAATGGAGATGTATCCTCATCAGACGAAACCCAAGGGCGATGCCGTTTAAGGAAAAGGGCGATGACCGAGGGCGAGGTCGTTTAAGGAAGAGGACGATAATCGAGGGCGAGGTCGTTTAAGGAAGAGGATGACCACCGAGGGCGAGGTCGTTTAAGGAAGAAGACGACCACCGAGGGCGAGGTCGTTTGAGGAAGAGGACGACCAACGAGGGCGAGGTCGTTTAAGGAAGAGGACGACCACCGAGGGCGAGGTCGTTTAAGGAAGAAGACGACCACCGAGGGCGAGGTCGTTTAAGGAAGAGGACGACGACCGAGGGCGAGGTCGTTTAAGGAAGAGGACGACTGTTCGCACTTATTCACGCAAGAGAACGTGGTCAACAAGTAATATAGAGTAAATAGGATTCGTTCCCACAGAGACTCAAATTGTTCGTTATGTTCACTTATGCACCAGCTTATGATTTACACTCACTGCTAAGACAATCACAATATTGGTTTGATTTAACTAATGATTAATTACCAACTAAGCCAATTACGAGGAAATAACTTAACTATAACTTTATAATAAACAAACATGGGATTTCAATTTCATTTACTACTTCATCTAGAATCTTATGCCCTTTAGCCTAGCATGTGATAGAGTTGATTACTGATTAGATGCACTAAACTGATACACACCAACTTTCGTTGTGCATATACCATCCTACTGATCATCCACAATTGATAGAAGTCAAGTAGTCACCAAATATGTGTAGTCCCTATATGTCTATAGCAATTGAACACATACCGGTTGAAAATCAAGCACCCATTAAACCACATAGTCGATGCAAGACGGTTAGAATTACATCACAAATTAATACATGTTCTTCACATGCAAAAACCTATGCTAGCATGAATTGTTCTAAACCCTAGATCCACTTTCGCATTCACTAGGATTAAACAAACAATTACAAGTGTTCGCGACTCACTTATAACGAATAAGCATAAACATACTAGGCAATCAATACGTACAATCACACACCAGGGCATAAATAACACTCAATTTCTAGAATCCATAGCAAAATCCATTAAAACCCCATGATAACGAATTAACCCATAATTGACCTAATTGCCATCATGGGTTCTATGGAAATCATAATTCTAAAATAAACAAGTAAATATAGATGAAGAAATAAGGTTTAGAATTAAATCCCCAAAATAGAAGAGTACAAAGGTTCCAAAGAATAATCCTTGCTCGTCACTAGCTTGGAGAAATTCCTTATCTCCTTTTCTCTCTTGCAAAAACTAGGCTATATTACGTAATGTGTATCTCCTCATGATTACAAGGGTTGGATGTTTATATAGGCTTTACGCATCTTGCCCAATAAGAAAAATACCTTAAATACAACTAGAATTCGATTTTTGTGTCAAAAACCACTTAAAATACAATTTCAGATCGAATAAGGGCAAAACTGGAAAATCAGCACGACCCTGAGCAATCTGCTCAAGCACGGCGCAGACTGCCCAGCACTATTCTGCCCATCTGGCGCAGACTGCTCAAGATATGGCGCAGTCTGCCCAGCCTCCATCTGGTGAAACTTTTCTCTCCTCGTTTTTTAGCTTTTTCTCCTTCGTTTTTGCTCCGTTTGCTCCCGTTCTTTTTGCGTTCTCTTCCGTTTTCAATCCTCTATGCTTGGAATCCTCATGGTGAATCACAACAAGACTCCATTCTACATTATTAAGCCCGAATTCAACTCCAAAAGTGACGGAAACAACGATCTTAATCAACATTATTCCAACCCTGCACAATTAAACAAAACACATCAAAACTACCACAATCTTGAGGTCAAAGCAATCAATTTAAGCCGATTTAGAATGTTCCAAGTGGATATAAAATCCACTTATCACACCCCCAAACTTAAACTGATGCTTGTCCTCAAGCATATACAATTACAACTAACTAACTAATTAGTACCACTTCCGTAGGTGATCACGGTTGCATTTGGCATATGCAACAAGCCATTTAAACCCCTAGGCAGCCCTAGTGGACGAGTAAGGTCTCGTGAGGGCCTATAGCGAATGTACCCACAAAATCCATTTAACCTAATGCAATGCAAATGCATGAATGCAACTAATATGAAAAAAAATGCAAAGACTCCCTTCAAACTCACCAAAACCAACTAGCAAGCAAATATCTCGACGAATGCAACAAATCCAAGCAGAGCTCGACTAAGTCCCCGTATACTAACAATACATGAACAGAAACGTGCGTGTGTGCAATGCTCATCAGAAATACCCCCAGAACTAGGTCAAAAATCATACATGCTTTCCGTCGAGACAATCACAGGTTTATAACTAGAATAGACTGTAGACACTCCATAACCTAGGAACACCTCCACCCTTATCCAAGGTAGACAGAAACTCATGCTTTATTACTATACTACGACACTACATATACAATACGCATGCTTATTTAACCGTGCAATGAATGAGACCCCAAAAGGCTTATACAATAATACCCATGTAGCGAGTGTTGGGTCAGTGGATCCCAGACTATAAAGCCTTAGGTCACTAGGACTAAGTCCCCTCAGACTTAATTACTCGAGTATTAAAGAGCTCACTCTGGTTAATTTTGCATTAACAAACAACACTTGACTCTTTTTTTTTTCTTCTTTTTTTTTTCTTTTTTTTTTTCTCTTTTTTTTTCGCAATCTGGAATGAGCCTTTCTCATTTCCAACCCTAGACTACTCATATAAATATGAGATGGCTACTAGCCATTTGATGCCTAGCCTTTATTGACAAATATTAACAACTAGCATGAAAATTCCTGGTTTCCCCCAAACTTAGACTTTAATGTTCCTACGCTATAAAGGGAATAACGAAAATTCTAAATATAAACAAGTGATTAAATCTCAAAACATCCCACAGGCATAACCCTAACCTAGCCCAACAGCACCCCAATGAGGCTGTGTAATAAATTTTGTTCCCGTAACATGCAAGTCAATTTCATAGAAACTATAAATCAGCCCTCTACTCATCATCATCACACCCAAATCAACATCCACCTATCAATCAGAATCAGCTCGTCCTAAGGGATCATGAAATATGCATGCCATGAAAATGCAACTAAATGAAAACTCACATGGTATACGAAAATAAAACAAAATGTCCTATATGAACAAACGTAGATAATACGAACATAACAATCAAGCATGAACTATCACTACTATGCAACATGATATCCTATATGACCACAAAATACAACAATACATACAACTACTATCCCCCAAATCACCCCCAAACTTAAAATATTCAATGCCCTCATTGAATGGAAGTAAATACAAGGGATAGTAGAAACATACCTACTCGTCCTCGCTGTCGTCACCCTCATCATCCTCATTATCCTCGTCCGAAGAATCAGTTAGAGGATACGGAATCCGGGATCCAAATATAGGCCACTGAACCGGAGTACTCGGTGACTGAAACTTTGCCTCCAAAGCTACGCCCATGTCTTCTGAATATTGGCGACTGCTAACATGCATAGCATCCAACCGCCTAGTCATTCGCCGCAAATAAGACTCAAGAGTGGACATATTCCCCGTACTCTGCTGAGAACCGGCTCTAGCAACTCCCGATCCCTCAGCTACATGACCACCCGCACCCCTAACACCACCTTCGCCCTCCTTCATTCGTCCAATAGACGAATCAGCAATAGGAGCCATAGGCTTTTGCACCGGCTCATCCACAAATGGCGGCACTTTTGCAGCATCACACAATCCCGTAATAATGGAAGCATAGGGAATACTAGCTGTCGAATTACCCTTCAAAAACCGAAGAATAGTTTGATTAATCAAGTAACCCAAATCGACATACTCACCTTTTAAAATCCCCCATAAAAGGATAGCCCTTTCAACAGTAACTTCCGTCACATGAGACGACGGAAGGATACTAGTACATATGAATAAGAACCATGCACGGGCAAACTTAGTCAATGATGCAGCCGGGAAATTTCTCTTTTCGGTAGTACCCGCCTTACACTTCCATACTGCCCCTAGGACACACAACTCACCGATGACAACATCAAGATCAACATCTTCCACCGTCTTTCGTCCCCAATCCTCAACACCCCTAGATTTAGGCGGCTGACCAATCAAATTCCGAATTGCTCGAGGAGAATAATCAACTTGTTGTCCCCTAACAATCGTGGAGTTATTCTGCTCTACTGAAGCATTAGCGTAAAACTCCCGAACAACGTTTAATGGCACATCATTTGCAAATTCGCAAAATACCTTCCAACCCCTCGCATTCACCATAACTACCATCTCCTCGTTATCACGAGGCACAAACCTCCTCTCCCGTATAACTCCCTTACGAACTAATCGACCGTACTCCGACTCGACCTCCGAATTCACAAATTTCACTAATCCTTCTTCCAAAATAGCATCCTCATCCACCGATGGATGGCTACTACTACTACTACCTACCAATCTTTGTCTTTTGGGAGCCATCACAACAACAATAACAATCCACATACCACAAAATTCGAATTTCAACAAAAACCCCCAATTCAAGAACACAACCAAACCCTAATTGGCAAGAACACAATTCGTAGCAATTACAAAGATGAGATTAGAACAATACCCTACGAATTGAAGAGGTGTCCTTGCAAGAATAAGCCTCCAATAATCCGAATATATCCTCCCCTTGAGCTTGGAATTGATATATGTATAAAGTTTGTGAATGAGAAGTGTATATATATAAAAGTGTATGGATGAATTGTTAATGGATGATGATGTATAAATATAGAGAGATGTATATATATGGTGAGATGAAATTGGGTTAGGAGAGGAATTAGATATAGAATTGGAGTGGGAGGTGTTTAGGGTTTTTGATTTAGAAATATAGTAGGATATGGAATAAAAGAAAAGATATGATTTGGGGGTTTGTTTTTTTTTTTTTTATACAGGAATCGACTTGGCAGATGTAAAGGGGGCAGTGTGCGCGGAGTTGGCGCAGTTTGCGCGGAGACTTGCTGGACACGAGCGCGCAGGATGCGCGAGAATGGCGCAGGTTGCGCGGCTGCTTTCTGCGTTATACGGCGCAGTCTGCTCCAAATGCGGCGCAGGGTGCGCGGCCAGCTTCTGATCTATTTTTTTTTTTTTTTTTTTTAGAAGAAGAAATAATAATCTTGTATACAACAATGCTTGGGTTGCCTCCCAAGAAGCGCTCGTTTAATGTCATTAGCTTGACGTGACTTCCATGATTTACTCAGTAATTGCAAGAACCGCGGTTACAGCCCCACGATTCGATACCTCACCAAAGTACGGTTTCAATCTCTGACCATTGACTTTGAACGACTGATCAGGTGATTTCTCAAAAATCTCAACCGCTCCATGCGGAAACACGGTTTTTACAACAAAGGGCCCTGACCATCTCGATTTTAGCTTTCCTGGAAATAGACGAAGGCGAGAATTAAATAATAACACGGGTTGTCCAGGAACAAATACCTTGTTAACTAAACGACGATCATGCCATCTCTTCACTTTTTCTTTGTAGAGTTTATTGTTCTCATAAGCTTGCAAGCGAAACTCGTCCATCTCATGGAGTTGCACCATTCTCTTCTCACCCGCGGCTGTAAGATCGAAATTTAGCTTTTTCAAAGCCCAATAGGCCTTGTGCTCCAATTCCGCCGGCAAATGATAAGCTTTCCCGTAGACAAGCTGATACGGTGACATTCCCAAAGGTGTTTTATATGCCGTTCGATAAGCCCAGGCGGCTTCATCGAGTTTCAGAGACCAATCCTTTCTTGAAGGACTCACCACCTTTTCTAGAATACGCTTGATTTCCCGATTAGACACTTCAGCTTGGCCATTGGTCTGAGGATGATATGCTGTAGCTACCCGATGATTGATATTGTATCTGGCCATAAGATTAGTGAACTTGCGATTGCAAAAATGAGTGCCTTCATCACTGATAATGACTCGAGGAGTACCAAATCTGGTGAAGATGTTCTTCTGAAGGAAATTAAGCACGACTTGGGCATCATTTGTCGGAAGTGCTTTGACCTCAACCCATTTAGAGACGTAATCAACTGCTAGCAAGATATATTGATTGTTGCATGAAGAGATAAAAGGTCCCATGAAGTCAATTCCCCAAACATCGAAAATTTCCACTTCCAACATTACATTAAGGGGCATCTCATCCCTCCTCGAAATGTTACCAACACGCTGACAACGATCACACCTTAAGACGTACTGATGAGCATCCTTAAAAAGAGAAGGCCAATAGAACCCCGCTTGAAGAATCCGAGTAGCAGTCTTTTCACCTCCATAGTGGCCCCCATATGTCGTGGCGTGATAATCCCTCAGAATAGCCTCTGTTTCACTATACGGCACACATCTTCTAAGAATCTGATCAGCTCCCTGTTTAAACAGATATGGTTCGTCCCAACGATACCATTTAACTTCATGCAAGAACTTCTTCCTTTGTGCATAAGAAAATTCGGATGGAATAACTTGACTAACCAGAAAGTTCACAATGTCTGCATACCATGGCTCCTCTTCTTGCACCCTAAACAATTGCTCATCCGGGAAGAATTCATTAATGATGGTACTGTCTCGAGAAGATTTACCAAAGTCCTCCAGACGAGAAAGTATGCCCTTCATGAACTTGGCATAACTTGGCATTTGTTCAAGTGCTTCAGCAAATGGTAGATTTATGTGCAACTTTTTGAACACTTCTAAGAACTTTGCGAATTACTTATCAAACTTCTGTTTCTGAAGCCTTTTAGGGAATGGCGGAGGCGGATAAACTTCTTTGCTAGCTTCCGTAATTTCTGAACCTGTTTTCCCATCTGACTTCTCCTTTTCTTCCTCACCTGATGCCTTCTGAATGACCGGGAGGGCTGAATTAGAAAACCGGATAGACCCCTCAGACGCGCCCGCGTCCAAATCACTGTTCACAGCATTTTCAAGTTCTTCGTTAAACTGCTTTTTGACTCCCAGATCGTCTGTAACCTTTCCAGAACGTAACGTAACAGCATGAATCTGTTCCTTGACCTCTATTTTACCCGGATTAGCTTCCGTGTCACTAGGTAATTGCCCTTGAGGTCTGTTCAAAAGAGCATTGGCCAGTTGGCCCATTTGATTTTCAAGAGTTTTCAAAGATGCTGCTTGACTCTTGTACATCATTCGCAATTCTTCCATTTCTGACTTCTCATTAGATTGCACATGACTTCCTAGTTGCTGTTGATGAAATCCAGGTGGATTGTATGGTGGCCTTTGGGCATAGGGTTGTTGATAACCCGAATTGTTGAACTGCCTTGAACTATACTGCTGACCCTGAGATGGTTGTTGCACAGCATTCTGATTGTTGCTCCAACTGAAGTTAGGATGATTCCTATTGTTGGGATGATATGTATTGGGAGCAGGTTGTGACGGCCTCTGATAATTGCTGACAAACTGTGCCGACTCACTAGAAATTGCACATTGATTAATGTCATGAGCCCCCGCACACAATTCACAGACCATGGCGACTTGTTGAACCCCCACCTTAGCCAATGAGTCCACTTTCATGGTTAGAGCCTGTAGCTGAGCTGCTATAGCTGTTGTGGCATCCATTTCAAGTACACCTGCAACCTTACCTTGTGGAATACGCTCTGTCGGATTCTGATACTCGTTTGCAGCCATCATTTCAATCAAGTCATAGGCCTCTTCATAGCTTTTGGCCCACAGAGCTCCTCCAGATGCTGCATCAAGCATTGCTCGAGAATGACTTAACCCATTGTAGAAGCTATTGATGACCATCCAATTTGGCATCCCATGATGGGGACATTTTCGGAGCATCTCCTTGTACCTTTCCCAAGCTTCACCAGAATGCTGACTAAATTGTGTAAGAGCATTCCTCATGGCAGCAGTCTTTGCCATAGGGAAGAATTTAGTCAAGAACTTTTGTGCCAGATCTTCCCATGTAGTGATGGAGCCTGCTGGAAGTGAATGCAACCAGCTTTTTGCTTTGTCTCTCAAAGAGAATGGAAACAACCTTAGCTTGATAGCGTCCTCAGAAACTCCGTTGGTTTTGAACGTGTCACAGATCTCAATGAAGTCCCTGATATGCATGTTGGGATCCTCAACAGATGAACCCCCAAACTGGACTGAGTTCTGGACCATTTGGATCGTGCCCGGCTTGATCTCAAAATTATTTGCAGCAATAGCCGGCCGCACAATACTTGACTGAATATCATTAATCTTGGGCTGAGAATATTCCTTCAGCGCCTTGTTATCTGCCATTTCTCCAGTAACTTCCAACTCTTCTTCACTGTCCTCCACTAATTCCTCTTCGTGCTTCTCTTCTTCCAGATTTTCTTTACGAGCTTGAGATCGAGTAAGCATACACGCTCAAGATAGTACCTGAGAAACCCCAAAGTAAAAGAGTGAGAAAAACGTCTGAGTCAGTGAATTTAATCCAAATTGATGACAAGATCATAAACTAAACAAACAATGAACCGAGTCCCCGGCAGCGGCGCCAAAAACTTGTTCGCACTTATTCACGCAAGAGAACGTGGTCAACAAGTAATATAGAGTAAATAGGATTCGTTCCCACAGAGACTCAAATTGTTCGTTATGTTCACTTATGCACCAGCTTATGATTTACACTCACTGCTAAGACAATCACAATATTGGTTTGATTTAACTAATGATTAATTACCAACTAAGCCAATTACGAGGAAATAACTTAACTATAACTTTATAATAAACAAACATGGGATTTCAATTTCATTTACTACTTCATCTAGAATCTTATGCCCTTTAGCCTAGCATGTGATAGAGTTGATTACTGATTAGATGCACTAAACTGATACACACCAACTTTCGTTGTGCATATACCATCCTACTGATCATCCACAATTGATAGAAGTCAAGTAGTCACCAAATATGTGTAGTCCCTATATGTCTATAGCAATTGAACACATACCGGTTGAAAATCAAGCACCCATTAAACCACATAGTCGATGCAAGACGGTTAGAATTACATCACAAATTAATACATGTTCTTCACATGCAAAAACCTATGCTAGCATGAATTGTTCTAAACCCTAGATCCACTTTCGCATTCACTAGGATTAAACAAACAATTACAAGTGTTCGCGACTCACTTATAACGAATAAGCATAAACATACTAGGCAATCAATACGTACAATCACACACCAGGGCATAAATAACACTCAATTTCTAGAATCCATAGCAAAATCCATTAAAACCCCATGATAACGAATTAGCCCATAATTGACCTAATTGCCATCATGGGTTCTATGGAAATCATAATTCTAAAATAAACAAGTAAATATAGAAGAAGAAATAAGGTTTAGAATTAAATCCCCAAAATAGAAGAGTACAAAGGTTCCAAAGAATAATCCTTGCTCGTCACTAGCTTGGAGAAATTCCTTATCTCCTTTTCTCTCTTGCAAAAACTAGGCTATATTACGTAATGTGTATCTCCTCATGATTACAAGGGTTGGATGTTTATATAGGCTCTACGCATCTTGCCCAATAAGAAAAATACCTTAAATACAACTAGAATTCGATTTTTGTGTCAAAAACCACTTAAAATACAATTTCAGATCGAATAAGGGCAAAACTGGAAAATCAGCACGACCCTGAGCAATCTGCTCAAGCACGGCGCAGACTGCCCAGCACTATTCTGCCCATCTGGCGCAGACTGCTCAAGATATGGCGCAGTCTGCCCAGCCTCCATCTGGTGAAACTTTTCTCTCCTCGTTTTTTAGCTTTTTCTCCTTCGTTTTTGCTCCGTTTGCTCCCGTTCTTTTTGCGTTCTCTTCCGTTTTCAATCCTCTATGCTTGGAATCCTCATGTTGAATCACAACAAGACTCCATTCTACATTATTAAGCCCGAATTCAACTCCAAAAGTGACGGAAACAACGATCTTAATCAACATTATTCCAACCCTGCACAATTAAACAAAACACATCAAAACTACCACAATCTTGAGGTCAAAGCAATCAATTTAAGCCGATTTAGAATGTTCCAAGTGGATATAAAATCCACTTATCAACGACCACCGAGGGCGAGGTCATTTAAGGAAGAGGACGACATCTCATGTAAACATAGGTTAGGCCCAGTTGACATATCCATTCTCCTTGTTCATGGATTGTGGATCGGGTCGTCCCCCTCCAGCCAATCAAAGGGCGACGCCTCGAGGTAAGGCGAGGCTGATTTTTTGACATAACAACTACCCCCAGTTTCTTGCAACAATTGTTTGTAAAAGAAACTAAGTCCCGATCTTCAAAAAAATGTCAAGGCGAGCCTTGACCTAGGGTGTCACTTCCTGCTACTGATGTATTTCCTCCTTAGCTATGTGCTCTCCTCAAATGCTAAATCTTGAGACAATGGCTCACGCTCTATTACTTCTCAATTTTATTCCATAATGATTTGGTGTTGGCGTTGCTCCAGAATAAATATTCCATCTAAAGTCCTTCAAAGTGATTCAGGAACTTCCCAATACTGAGGTACATAAAGGCGAGGCCTTTTGTGAGGGCGACGCTGATATGGATGAGAAACTGCCACATTATTCTTTCGTCTTCATCATAATTTGTTAGATACCGCTTAAGAGAGTCCTTAGATAGTGAGTGATTCATGAAATAAGGTAAGCCTGACACAATAAAATTCCTTCATATGCCGATAGTCTTCACGGTCCCGACTCTAGAGGGCGACGCCGATGCCACCAATAGCGATGTTGTTGGAGATATAGTCTTGCCCAAAAAATGAATCTTCCAATGTTGATTTCTTGACCTTGGTTACACGTAGGCGACGTCGTTGTAATGGGAGACGTCGTTTGAAATTGGGAGAGATCTTTAGTTGATAAAGAGGCACGAGCCATCATCTTGTATATCTCATTGTATTCTTCAAATATCAATTCTAACACACATTTTGAACTAGGCCATAAGAGGGCGAGGTCGCTTCAGAAGAGGGCGAGGTTGCTCCAGAAGTGTGCACACAATCTTCAATATCTATTATTTCTTCAGAATCTCAAATTGCCCGTTGATACTCCTTCGATTTAATTTCGATGCAGGACAACTTTCAAAATAGCATCATCCCCCGAGGGTCTTCAAAGAAAATATCACCCTGAAGGGTCTTCTAAGCAAAATTACCCCTAAAGGCCTTTCAAAATTACCCCTAAAGGCCTTTCAAGAGGCCCTTCCTACTGGAGCCTTATTCTTCAAAAGTGTAAACCTTCGAGAAGACGTCACCTATCATAGAATAATGTCATCTATCTCCCTGCACTTAAAAGTCTCCATCCTTCTAACAAAAGGTGATGCTTCCAGGTAGACTACCCCCCAGTTTCTTGGCAGCCGACTGGTCTGCATGCTTCGCCCCTTCTACTCCTGGTTACATGCTGCAATTCTAGACTGACAACGCTGAGATCATCACTGTTGCTACGGAAGACCTAAGACCAAAAATTGAGGCAGAGAAGATAGCCATGGCCGAGGAGGAGGCGAGAAAGAAAAAAATAGCTGAAGATGACAACGCTAGAACGGTCTTGCCCACTGATGCTATAGCCAAGTGACTATATGAGCTTTTTATAATTGCAAACACAATAGGAGTGCGGGCCCTCCTGTAATGGCCTTTCCTTTTGTAACTTTTCTTCAATATGTTTGACTTGCTCCCAACTAATTGGAGTGCGCGTCCTCCATTTAAAGACGTTGCCCTTGTATTGACTTGATTCAATTTATTCTGCATAATTATGTCTTCCTTAAGTATCTGCCTATTTTATCTTGAATTCCACTAGTACTCAACAACTTTAATATATCTCGCCTCTCTGTTAAAATCTCTCCCCTTTCTGGGAATCTCGCCTTTCTTCAACTTAATTCATGAAATTAGAATCTAATTCATGAACCTTAATAAATATCTCACTTCAAAGGTAACAACTACCATGTCTTCTCGAGGGTATCTCCCTCCAAGGGAGTCATTTTCCTCAGAATTTAATAATTTTATGATACTCTCCTTAGAGGAGATCATTATTAAGTTCAGAAATACCCTCCTCACAGGAGGTGGATTTTCCGAAACTCGAACCCTGATGAGGCGCCGGAAGTACGGACATCCCCCCCGGAAGTACGGTTTTTGTAAGGATTTAACAATTTGGGATACCCTCCTTAAAGGAGGTCGTTCCCCATTCCAGAAATATCCCTCCTCACAGGAGGTTGATTTTCCGAAGCTCGTGCCTTGATGAGGCGCCGGAAGTACGGACATCCCCCCCCGGAAGTACGGTTTTTGCAAGGACTTTGATAATTCGAGATACCCTCCTCAAAGGAGGTCGTTCTCCATTCCAGAAATACCCTCCTCACAGGAGGTGGATTTTCCGAAGTTCACTTTATTTTTATTCATACTCTCCTCAAAGGAGATCATCTTTTTATACATCCCACAAAGATCATCCTTAGAGGAGGTCATCTATCACAGAATTTACACAAAAATTTATCAAAGAAGCATGTTTTATTCATAAATATAAATTCTGGCTAAGGAGTGGTACATACACTACCCCCTAGACTTTTACGAAAATAAATTAAGAGAAAGTAGAACAAAGGCAGGAAGCACATTACCTCCCTGTGAGAACTATTCCCATTGGTTTATGGCAGATTCTTTTTCGGCACGTTGATTTCCTCCGTGTGTTTGATAGCTCCTCTCCTAGTTATGATGACTCTCCCTTAGATCCTCCCTCTCTCCAAGTGGAGGCGAGGTCCACCATGATTCAGGCGAGATCCAGCAAAAAACTATTTTTTCCTCTCCATCGCATCCAGCCTAGCCCCCATACGAGTGTTAGCATTTCCCATAAAGTGATTTTGTTCCAAATCTCGGCGTTACTTATTAGGACAAGGGAATCTCCCTCAATTTGAGGGGTCGCCGGTCTGTCGGGAATCCTAGGCATAGCATCCATCGGATCTGAGTTCGTCGGTTGTTGCAGGGGTAGGTTTTTCGTGGTCCTAACTTCCTTCACACGGCGATCATCAACACGTTCTTGATTTGACTGTGACATTCTTCCTCCTGAGATGTCAAAAGCCCCTCCTTCTAGCGCCAATTGTTAACGGAGGAATTTGGGAAAACAAATTCGGGGAGGGTTGCTGGAATTGTGGTGGTGGTTGATGATGGTGAGCGGCGTAGGATGCTTAGGGTTAGGGTTGGTGATTTGGGGATGGCTGAGATTGTATGTGAGAGTTATTACAATTTAGATCGAATATTGAATTCTCTCTTTTTCGCAAGGGTTGCATCATGACATACAATGTGCCTACGTATCCTATTTATAGGAATCAAGCCAAACGTAGTTCTTGGGGAACAAGTCACCGACATGGGTTAGGTTTCCTTGTTTAGGGAAGTCCCTCGGATTGGGCCACCGCCATTAGTGGAATCATCATGGGCTTTCTAGCCCAACTATTTTCTCGGAGCGTGGCGGTTAAGTCATTGACCTGAGATTGTCGGAGTCAATGCCTACCTTGAGCCACCAATGGGAGAATAACTAGTTATAGGGCTAGCCCTCAGGATCACTAAGGGGAGACTCCTCAATGGGGAAATTCCTGATAGCCTAGGCAAAGCCATATCTTCCTTTTAGAACAAACGTAAATTCAAATAATCAGAAGGCCCAAGTAATTTCAAGTACTCACCAATTCCATTGTAAATGGCATGTCGTGGTTGTCCATGCAACAAACGTTTAGAACTTAGATGCTGTTTACTTGAGTCGAAAATTCCCAATAACTTGTTTTCTGTGGCCTTTTGTATGGCAAGTTCATGCACAAGATCATGAACCCGACACACCGCAACTTGTCCATCCCAAAACAATGCTGCTATCTGAACCATATTGCAATTAATTAGTTCATTCAGATAATCCTCAGCCACATCCTCCATGACTACTCCATCTCCTTCGTCGGCTTCTGTTATGAATCCTTCTGCAATCCACAAGTGCTTCAGATTGTTAAGTCGAAAATTATGGTCTTCTGGGAACCTTGGAAGGTAAAGAAAACAATCTCTCATCTGCAAAGACAAGTCATCATAACTCAAACTTAATATTTCTTTAATCTCCACGGAGTTTCCCTTCAGCAGAAGAGCCCACTCAGTACCACAATTGCAAGTGGTAAACCTCCACATTTTTTTACCATCTCCATTCCTAATTTCTCCAGATTCGGGGTTGGTTTTGCTCTCTTACAAAACAATTGCCAGCTCTCATCTTCCCTCAGAAACCGCAGTTCATGCACAAAACATCTGTCATCTACTCTCTGGGCAACATTTTTATTTCTTGTGGTAATGATAATTCTACTACCATTTTCCTTATCTGGAAAAGCTTTCCTAATCTTATCCCAAGCCTTTATATCCCATACATCATCGATCACGGCCAGATAACGACCACCATCTTCTAGTAACTTTCGCAAGTGCCTCAACAAGTCGACCTCGTTCATCTTCATGATCAAATCTAGTTCATGGCCTAGTTCTTGTCCCACTAAGGACTTTATTATTTTCTTGAGAACATCTTTGATGTTATATTCCTCGGAGACACAAGCCCAAGCATGGCTCTTAAAATGGCTCAACTTGCTAGAGTGGTACAACTTACTTGCAAGAGTAGTCTTGCCCAACCCTCCCATCCGGAAATCACACAAAGGGAGGGATCCTCTTTATCAATTTCAGCTATTAAAGTCTTAACATCGTCCTCAAAACCAACCACATCCGATCCACCTGGTTCTCAAATGAGGTTACTCTTAGTAATGTTCTCTTCCTCTGTTGCACCATTGGAGTGTCAAGGATATTGTTGATACCGTACTCTTCTATTCTGTTCTTGATCTCAATGACTCTTCCCTTAACTGACTCGATCTCCTTGCCGATATCATAGAGATTGGCTTCTTTCTTGCAGATGAAGATAAATCTACACAGACGATCTAGTACACCATGTTCTCGATCTGCTTGTTCTTGGAGGACGTTAAACCTCTCCAGGATAACTACAGCGTCAATGGCAACATCTTTGATGTTGTTTATCCATGGTCGGATTTGATCCACTTCTTGTTTTGCTTCTGCAGCTCTTACAGAAGATTGAAGGTAGCTCAATTCGATCATCTCTGAGCCACCGTACACCATCTTTCACTCCTATCATCCTAGTGTTGACTTCTTTCGTAAGAAAATCACTAAGATTTTGAATTGCAAATTAAGGATACAGTTGCATCAACCATTCTTCCTGGCTTTTGTTCTTCTACTCAAGTCGCAGATCATCAATAATTGAAAAGTCTTGCAAGTTTGAAGGTCTTTTGTGATTTGGATTTTATTCATTTACGTAGGCTTTAAAGCAAAAACTAAATATTACTACTACAATCCTTTATATCTTTGTTGTATCACATTCAGGTGCAACTTAAAAGTCAATGACTATGAAAATCCTTCATAATTGCTCTATTAACTCTCTCATCTTTTCATTTTGATATAGCCTCCTCCGTTCCTTAATGTTAGTCGTTTTAAGTTTTTGCTATAATTCTGACATATAAGTTGTTTGATAATTTCTCTGAACACCCATGTATTAATTGTAGATTCTCGTGACGACTCACGTCTAGATTATACAGTGAACTCTAAGGCTATAGTAGTAATTGTATAGCAATATCAATTAGATGTGATCAATGTATTAATTGCTCCTCCTTGGTCTATGTAAAACCATCTAAAACGTTAAACAAAAAGGAATGGAGGGAGTACTCTCAATACTGTTTTCAATCAACAAGTACTTCAGATACTAGGCTGTCTTCATTGTCTCAAATACCAGGCACAATAAGTTATAGTGCATTACATGCTTATAGCATCTCTCATGGTTTGTGACAAAGCAATGTCAATGTTATTTATGACATTAACGTTCTTATTTTTTGAGAAATTAACAATTTGCGATCTTTGATCATTTTTTTCGTTTTCGTCTTAAATTTTTAATCTTAGCAAAATGTATTCCTTAACTTATAATTTTTAATCCCTACACAACCTCTGCATACCACCCCTTGGGTCTGACAACCCCCATTTTAAGCTCAAAAGTGTGACTAAATATCAGCTTGCAATCACAGGATGCGTAGTGGCTGAAGAGAATTAATAACGTGGCTAAATACCAACATTCATCAAAGGCTTAGTTTTGGTCGCACTATATTTATTGGTAAATTGTGGCAAAAAGCTTTGGTATGGCCACATTATATAATTTTTGTGTGATCGTTTCTATGTTATATACACTATTAAATAACTGATTTTAGTCACTAATAATTAGGGGTGATCGCGGTGCGGGCGGTGCGGTTTTTCCCTAAAATCGCTGACCAACCCGCGCATGCGGTTTGGTCAAATTTCCAAACCGCAACCGCACCGTAAAATTTTAAAACCGCATAAACCACACCGCAAAAAAGCGGTGCGGTGTGGTGCGGTTTATTGCGATTTACACATTCGATAAAAATAATTATCAATCTAAAATATTAATTTTCATGCATGTGAAATAAATTTTTTAAAATTCTTACTCAACCACATTTCTTAATTCGTATGCGGACCTTGTCCATATCCATAGACTTAACAAAATACAAACATTGTAGTATGAAATATTGTGATACTAAATAGATAAAGATGGGTTAGCGGCTTAGCGCATTATAATTTATGTCATAAGCCTCTAAAATAAATTATTACTAGGTAGTAGGTACTAACGGAACAAATAGTTTGCAAACTATTCCTTAAATCATTAACAGAATACTAACATAATATATATATATATATAATATTAAATATTGCGGTGCGGTGCGGTGCGCATTTCAGAAAAATAAAACCGCAACCCGCACCGCACCGCACGGTTTGTCAAAATTTGAAACCGCAACCGCACCACAGAAAATAAAAACCGTGCGGTGTGGTGTGGGTTGGTGCGGTGCAGGCGGTTTTTGCGGTTTGGTACGGTTTATGATCACCCTAACGAATAATTGTAGTAACTATCGCCCAATATAATATAGATTGTTTGTAATAAGTAGTGTGGCTGAAGTGTGGTACTAGCCACACATACTTAACCAAATTACAAAAAGGTTTCATTTGTATTATAAATGACCACCGTACCAAAAGGCCGATACCAATCACAATACCAAAAGGCCACAATCCAATCCAAAAAGGCCACAATATGCAAACAACTAAAATTCCAAAATACAAGTAAACAAAAATGCCAAATTCCAAACTAGTCATAATCCATATTAAAACCATACTACTAATCCATAATCCATAAAAACCATACTAAATCCATGATCCATAACAACCATATAGAGTAAGTATACTTACTCCACAATCCATGAAAACCACATAACCAGAGTACAGAAAATTAACAAGTTATCGAAAAGTTCACAAGTAACCATAAAACCACATTAACATGAGTCAAATTCAGTTTACAATTGCACCACCAGCTTTCGCTTCTTCCTCAGCTTGTTTTCCTTGTTCGCCTTAGCCTTTGAATGTGTTACTGGGGAATCAGTAATGGTATTACATCTCTTCCCCTTCTTAGCTTGATTTGCGTTATGTTCTTCCTTAGCTTGAGCTGCGCTATGTTCTTCCCCTTGCCCATTGGCCGTTGGATTTGGTACCTAGAGTAAAACATGAAAACAAATACGATGATCATTCCAATAACCCTCAAGTTAAGACCATTCTAACACAAGTAATGTAATTCTGTAGATAAGCAAAAAATAGACAAGCTCCCATCTCGACAGACTACAGATAGTTCGTGCTACTTATATTAATAAACATGTAATTATATCTCCCCTTATATATGTACATAAACATGTACACATAAAAACAGAAGCAAAGCAGACAATACAGAGTTTCAAATACTGTTATATAATTAAAGCTCCATCAGTTCAGGTAATTTCAGAATCATATAAGCAGCAATTTACACAAGTACATTTGAAAAAAAATAAGCATTTTAAACAAAATTATAAACCAGGAGAATAAATGCACACAACCAAAATGGAATGCAAAGTAAGAAACGTACTCGATGATCAATTTTCTTGATAAGGTTTTTGGGCCAAGCCATAAAAGAACCCAAAGCTTCCTCAACTGTCCGCATATCACCGGCTTCATATGGTAAGAATGCTGCCCCCTTAACAACTTCATCAACAGAAACTCTATAGCAATCATCTTGTCCGCATAGAAAGAAGTTGATGATGTGAAGACTGAGCTGCAAAACTGCATGTCAACAGTTGAAGATCTTCGAAAGGAGGTTCATATCACACGTGGGAAGTTGTATAATGTTATCATTGCCTTGGTCATTTTCTTTGTTTTTTATTTGATGAAGAATTAATATGTAATGGTATGTTGGCCGAAGGACATGGATTTGTTGAATTGTTCTAGTTTTAAGCTTCATTATCAAGTTTTAAGGTCATCTGGTATGCAACTTGGATAAATCAAGTTTGTGTTTGTCATTTGTGGTTAATCTGTTATACCAATACCTCATGTCCAGTTGGTCAAATATTTTGCCACAAACAAATGTAATAATGTGACAGATCAGTTGGAAATGAGGATCTTGAAAACAGAATTAATACTCTGTTTCAAGAAGGTATTCCTAAAATTAGAGTACTTTTTAGTCACACAATAATACAGTCATTAGTTTTTAGCTTCCTTAAGCGAACAAAACTCTGACATATGCAGAAAACTCTATTTTTTAGTCACATAAAACTATAGTGACCATAGGTTATTTCCCATTTAGCCACATCACCGAAAATGACTGTGGCCGTTTCGTAACATTTAGACACAGCAAAGAAGCGTCGCTAGTTATTGTCACACTTCTATCTCTCAAGCATGACTAAAAATATTGGAATTGGTCAAAGTCAATAAAAAACCATGCTGTTTTATCATATTTGGTAACATATTTGGAACATGGCTAAATATTGTCACACATTTTTTAAAGTTGTGACTGAATGTTCCAAAAAATGTGTTTTCGGTCACTCGAAAAACAATTATGTGACTAAAACTTGGGACAATGACCTTTAGCCACTCGTTTTTTCCATAGTGTCACAACCCTTACTGTACAAAAGAGTGGCAAAAGCCCAAATTTGACGTAGTGTTTATCGTTATGAATTATTTTTGAATGGTATTTATATTATAAATTAGGATAACAAATTAAATATAATTAAAATATTAAAATTTATCCGATTTTTGTTCTGATTTATATGTATAATTTGTTATTATATTTTATAGTTGGTAGAGATTTTTGGTATAAATTGAAATATATTTATATTAGGATAGTCAACTTACACCAATCAGATAAAAAAATTTTAATCAGTTAATTATTAATCACAAACAAATATTAGATACATTGTATCTACTTGTAACATAAAAATTGTAGTGATCGTAAAATTACTTATAAGGTAAAATTATTTAATGGATCATAACATAGTTATGTTAATAGTTGTCATCTTAAGTGATTAATGTAAAGAAGTCCGATGATAAATACCACACACAATTAACTATACTACGGAAATATATATAAGAGATAAAAATTATACATGTTCTATGAAATATTAAAAATGAGATTTATTTTGAATTTGGCTGGAACTTAAATAAAATGAATATAAAATTCATATTTTAGTAAAGAAATGAACATTGTATAATATATATGAACATAAAATTTAGTAAATATTACTTTATATTTTCATTGGGCCCTTAAGAATTTTTTTAAAAAGTATTATCTTATGCATTTAGCGAAAATATTACTTAATCCTATTGGCCAAGTCGGGACCGGAAATATATTACTTAAGCGAGGTTATTATTTTATCGGGTATTATTTTATCGAGATTTAACTGTAATTAATTAACTTGAAATTGCAGTGCAATTACACAATGATATTGCGTTATTAAATATAGTTGATACGTTCAAATGTTACTGACCATCACGTTTATTCTAAATAAATTTAATCAAGATTAACTACCCTAATACTATTGTCTGTCTATTGCGTGCATGTCTGAGCTCACGAGTACATATTATTATAATTAGATTTACATTTATTTAGGTAACTTATGACTGTTAGAAATTTACGGAACTTTGTCAAAGGGTTGCGAATTGATTAAGAATTACTTATAAGTTAAGGGATGAATTTTGCTAAGATTAAAAGTTTAAGACCAAAATGAAAAAGTGACCAAAGATAAATGGTGCAAACTGTTAATTTCTCTTATTTTTTTATGTTGAAACTGCAAAAATGTCATAAGGGTGTCAACTTTAAATATCAAAAGTTGACACTTGTTGACAAGAGGTGATAATTTCGTTTGTGGAATCGACAAAATTATGAGAGCATTACCAAGAACGATGACTCCACTTGCAATTTTCTAGGAATATTTTGGAATGCATGTGAATTCTCATTGCTTGCTTTGTGTTGGGAATGTAGAAAGTGCTCAGCACTCTTAGCACTTGTTCATCTCTTGCCCTTATGCGAGTTTTATTCTTGATGTTCTTGTTCGGCAAGATCTGGATGTAGTTTTTGATTCAACTATTTTTTGGCCCGATTTTGTTGGCATTGATAGGATATATTTTTATATATATTTTAGATGATTTTATTCCCGTATTTAATTGCATTTTGCATTTATTTGGATATTTATTTAATAAATATTAATGTTTTATTGTAGAAGACAAGAATTCCTAATTTTGGAAGAATTTGAGCTTAAAGAGCTATTTTGGAGCTAAAAAAAGGAAGAAAAAGGGGCCCGATTGCACATCATCAAGAGACCGTAGATTAAACCTGGGCGAGTAATGAGGAAATAAGAATTGTCACAAAAATATGGAAAGTGATATATTCTCAAAGCAGGAATCCCGATTGGAATTAATATAATTTTTGTTAAGCGAAAGGAGTCCGGTTCCAGGCCCTCAATTGACCGCAACTTAGGACTTAAGGATTTATTTATATTAATAAATATTTAATTTATTTAGAAAATTATATTTATAAATATCTAATAATATTAGATATTTATATTTATAATTTCTGGATTTAATTAATTATTTATTAATTAAAGATTATAAGCTGTGCGGATTAAAAAGCTTTTCTACGGAGCCCATCCAACTATAACAAAATATGTCCAGTCGGTTGTTGGTGTTGAATTATAAAAGGTGGAGGATTGTATTTGATATGGTGGACGGCAGAATTAAATAAATAAAAGCATGATTGATTGTCAAAGTTGGTGTGTCGATGGTGCTACTTTGCTCTTTCGGCTCAATTAATTATTCCCGGATGGTGTGCTGAATTGTAGTATAAGTAGATGTGTTCTGCATAAGTTTAAGACATCTTAGATTAGCATAGACTTTAGACTAGGACACTAATTAGGCTACTGCATAAAAACATTCAACATCACATTTCTATAGCTTTTTCCATTCGGCAAGTACAAGTTTTGGAGTAGGGGCTTGGTTTTCTTCTCTTTTATGTACATTTTCTTCGACTTAATTCTTCGTTAATGTAAGGTATTTTCTATTTTCTCTTGTTTATTAAATATATATTTTAGATGGATTGTTATATAATTTTTGTTGTTCTTAATTTTTATATTAGTGAGTAGTTTGTTCTAGGGCATAAAAGGGAAGCCATGTTTGCACTATAATTGGCATGATTTTCACAGTGATCTGATTGATTACGGTTATTCTAGTTGATTATGTTTTAATCATTAATTTGTGTAATCGGCCGATATCATGAATTAATTCTATGCAAATAGGGGTATGGATCGAGAGATTTACTCACTAGAGGCACACATGCGATTAGCAGAATTGAATTTGAGTGCGAGAGCATCATTGGATTTCTGAGGGCGTTAATGCTCGAGAGAGATTAACACAGCTCTAATTACTTGATTAATTGAATTACTAAAATTGGTTAATTGTGTTGAATGTTTCGAGAGTGTTAATGCTTGAGAGAGATTAGCATACTCTAGTTATATGATCACATTAATTGATTTAGCTTAGAAGCCGGTTATTGTGTAAGCACGGTGGACCTAATTGCCTTAGATTTTAAATTCATTGTTTATCATTTAATTAATTAGTTAAATTAGTATAAATAATTAGTTAGTAAATATTTCCATAATTATCGTTTTTGCCCGGAAACAATTGAATTAAAATTGATAAAACCTGTCTCCCTGAGAACGAACTTAAAAATATACCGCATCAGGCATGCTTTTGTAGATTCTAGATGTGGTTAAGGCATGTGGTGCTTCTTACTATCCAGGTTTTGCTCACATATGGAGAGAGCGAAATGTCAGGTTTTACAACAAAGGGTTATTTCTTCACATGAAACTTATTTCGGGTATTAGAGTTCACATCAAGTCGTCCGAGTTGTGGATGGGTAGTTTAGATATTTATATTCTATACATTCTATCTCTCTTTCTAATATATATCAATTTAGCAACAAAAAAAAACAACACAGTTAAATTCTTTTCAATCTGTATGGTTGAGTAGAATATAACTACTTCTTCTATGTTGGAAAATTTTTGATTACTCTGAAACTTGACCGGGTTCTTCCTCGCCAACTCCTATCTCGGAAGTGGTGTAGGTGGTGGGTGTCCGCAAAACAACACCGGAGGGGGGGGGGGTTTGGCAACGAGGTGCCTCCGGCGTGAGAATAAGAGTTGGCTTTGGAAGATAATATAAACACCAACTAACGTCTAAGCCTTGAGCCAAAAATCTTGGAACCCCTTTCTCTTGTTTTTCACGATTTACACATTTCTATCTGTTTAAGATAATTGAAAATGAATGACGTGATCGTTTGACATTGTTTTTCTAAGATTAGAAATAGCCCAAGCCCAACTTTGAGCGCAAATCATAAATAACAAGACCAATTTGTGAGAATACGAGGAACCCAGTCGAGTATGGTAGGTTCAGATCGGGACCAGCATCACATGTGAAAGATAAGTGGTTGCCATCCCAGACTAGGGGATCCCATACCAATGACACCTAGCACACGTGGAACTCCAGCTTAGCAAATATTTCCACACATGACGGCTATAACATTAAATGCCAATGATTGGTGTGTGTCAATCACGCTGGAGTAACCCCGGTACACTCTAATCAACAGCTCCCCACCAGGGACACGTGTCCAGCATCCCGGTAATTTAGCAACCCGTATCCCAGATCTCACGATCAAGGATAAAGGTAACATTCCCCTAAACCATATATATAGGGCTATAAATACCCCTAGGAAATGAGGTTTAAGGGCTGGTCGTTTTTTACTCACCTACACGCACTTATTACTCTTGTGATACTCGCTTGATTATTATCTTCCAAACACAACTCTTATTCTCACGTCGGAGGCACCACGGGGCCAAACCCCCCTCCGGTGTTATTTTGCAAACACCCCAATATAGCTACACCACTTCTGAGATAGGATGAGGAAGAACCCGGTCAAGTTTCAGAGTTATCATTGACGCTAGAAGGAGGGGTTAACCTCCGAACCCCACAACCCCGAACTAAACAGCCAAGCTAAGCAAACCCAAGCCAATCAACCCAACAGCCTACAACAACCATGACTAGAGGAAGCAAGTCCACCCAACGACAAACACTCGATAACCCCAGAGAAGAACATCTCAACCCGATCCGGGGCAAACTCTTCTACCCTCTAAAGCCCATGATCACAACCCCGGAAGATCAGCCCAGCCACAAACACTGTGACTATCACGCAACCCACGGGCACCACACCGAAAACTGCTTGTCCCTCAAGTTCTTCGTCGAGGAGCAAGTTAAAAAAGGCAACATGGGACCGTACTTGGTCCGGAGAACAGCAAACAGAGGGGAAGGATCCGGAGCCCAACCCCTAAACCCTATACCTAGGTCTATAAATACCCCTAGGAGATGAGGTTTAGGGGTTGGTCATTTTTTACTCACCTGCACGCACTTATTATTCTTTTGATACTCTCTTGATAAGTTATGGGCAGTTATTTTAAGAAATACTAACCTCCTAAATCCTAGGCAAACCCTCCACCCTCTTTCCACTCTCTTTCTCTCAATTGTGTCAAACTTTTTGTTTTCTTTTAATCTTTTTCTCTGTGTAAATTAAAATTCTTAAAGCATTCATTATTTGCTGCATTTTATCTATTTATTGGCAGGTTCAGGGGAGGGAGGGGGATGAATCTGCTGATCGGCTTACAACTAATTAGGTAAGCCTTTTCCGTAATGTATTTGTCCAATTTTTATACACATTTCTTGATCGCATCTGAGCATATATAAATATATATTTTCTTGATTCTTCTATGGGGTTGCTTTGTTTTGTGTTTGTAGATTACCCCTCCCTGTTTCAAAATTTTGTGAATTACATAGTTATGGACCATTTCATTTCTTTATAGTTGAGACCCTCATTTGAACATTGTTGCATGTTAAGGGTTTGATTATAGAACACAGATAGTACAATGTGGATGTCTCTATGTGATTAATTAGATCATGGCTGCAAATTACTGGAGTACATCCAATAAGAAACTCATTGACTTGATATGCTTTAAACCTTATGGCTGTAATAGAAGTTTGAACGACAAACTGCAGCTTTGCCGCTTTGGACATACACAATGTAAGATGGGGTATGCTCCAAAACCTGTCAAGTTATGAGCTGAAATTGAAGTTGAAGGGCATAACCAGCTATAAACATGTAGCAGTGCCTCTGAGCATGCAGTTGCGCCTAATGTACTTAGATGGCTACGGTTGAGTAGGAACAGCATATAAGATTATAGTATTCGGATGGCTAAAACCAGAAAAATGGTGATGCAGCATAAATTTCTACTAGGGTAAAATATGAGAATAGTTATTATATCACACGGTTGTCAAGCTCATATTACACATTTATACTCCAGCATACGAGGGTTTGCTCCACAAAACTGCCATGTGTTTGCCAAGCTCGTATGTTGAAAATATTTTAGTGTTGTTTCCCCGAGTACCCTTGTACTATATTTTGCCGTTTACATTAGATTTCCGTTATTTTGCATAGATTCTTAGTTCGTTTTTACACCACCAACCCCACTTCAGATTATTGTGGGCTGAATTGCCTAATACTAACTGGGAAAAGTATACAGGGGTCCGTTTGATTGGAAAGAATAAAACGGGGATGGATGGAATGTGAAATTTGGAACAAGGTTAAAGATCAATAAAGTAGGTAAGAATTGATAGTAAAAAATGACTGAATATGAAGTTGTTATGATGTGATTCATAAATAAAATGAGTAGGAATGAATAATTCATCCCCAAATTTGTAGGACTGAGCTCTAAACTAAATTTTTACTAAAAGAATGGAGGTGAAAATGAAACCTATGAATATTTATCCACAAAATAGTGCGAGCTTGGTTACATTCTCAAATCTCAACAAATTTCAAATACTCCGATCAAACGTAGCATGCAAGGTCAAATTAGGAATGGAAGCTTCACTTCATTTGCATAAAACATGTATATACTGCGAGGTTGAGTTCGGAATGGAAGTTTCACTTCAGATGCGTAAGACATATGCATATGCTTTGACTCTTTAGACTTCTACTATAATGTTGGAATGTATTACAGTTCCTCTTGAATTTCTTGAGAAGAATCGCTTGTAATTTTGAGAAGTGCAGATCTATTTTTAGCATTTACGCATATGATTAAATTGTAAGCTTATGTCGTATAAACTTGTATTCCAAGCAGAATTTTCAGGTGATTTCACATGGGAACTTCAAGTAATGAATTAGACCATGCATCTTCCCCTAGCATATCAGAGCATGAGACAAGAACAGATGGTGACTTGAATATGAGTTCTCCACCTGCTGCAAATGAAGTCATTTCAGTCAACTCAAGCAAAAACTTAGATACCTCATCATCTTCCTTATCGAATTCTCCTTCACCTGAATCTCCAATTAAAAACCCTCATAACACTACTACACCATCTCAAACTGAAGTGGAAGACAATGATAAATTAGGCTCTAGTTCTGGCGAAGACACACATGAACCACCAAATATTGAACATGATAACCCTCCTCAAGGCACTAATACACCATTTGAAGTGATAGAAGATGCTAGCTTAGACACTGCACATAGCAAAGATGAATATGAAACACCAACTGTTGAGTCGCCAGCATCGACTTCTGACGCTGAAACGTCCGAGGCTGAAATGCCACTCTTTACTTTAAACTCTGGAGATGACAAAGAGAACCATGAAACATCTAACACTAATGTAGCGTTATCTACCCTGTCTCCAGAATTAACTGATTCTACTCTTGAATTGGGTTCAAACGACCCGACAACATCACCTCCCACACAAGTAATGGAAAGACCATCAGAATCCAAACACAGAATACCATCTTCTGTATTTGCTAGAAGCAACTCTAACACTCCAGACTGGAGCACTACTTCTAACGAATCGCTGTTCAGCATTCAGATGGGTAATATGAGTTTCATAAAAGATGATTTATGGAAATCTGGAGAGATAGGCCTTAAATCTGCTGAGCTGGAAATGATCAAAAATGGAGATCTGGTTATGCTTAGATCTGGGGAGCTTGGATTGAAGTCCGGAGAACTTAAAATGCATTCTGTAGAGCTTGGAACAAAGAATGGGGAGCTGGGGACAGGAACCAGAAAGCCGGAAATTATTCCTGGAGAGGCAGTCAAACCTATAGAACCTTCCATGTCCAGTCAGATGTTTAATTTCTCTCAGAGCCCTAATATTGCAACAAGTAACTCAGGAAAAACTGCTGAGCTAGGTGTTGCTATTGAAACCATGAAGGAGGTCATTAGGGAGGCTTCAGATCAAAAAACCAATAATTATATTTCTAATAGGCCAAATGTTCGTATCTCTAATGGCAGATCCAGTACTGAATCTTTCGCCTTTTCATCGTAAGTTTCAGCATACTTGGCCATTTCACAACAAATCATGATGTTCCTGTAAATGGGGTTTTTTCTATTTCGTTTAGCTTATCGATTGCTTCACTTGATACATTGAGTTACTATCTTTTTCTTTATTTTTTTTCTTTTAACACGTCCACCAGTATGCAAATAGCTGCATCCTTGAACATTTATCTACATATTCTTTTCTGTTTTCTTAAAGTAATGCATAGTTTGATGATAAATATAACATCTGCATATATGGCTGATAAATACCTTACAAGTTATTTAGTTCATAAATTATGTTATTTTTATTAGATAGAAATGTAATACTCGTATGATTTATGCATACAGTGCCTAGTGTTGCATGCCAGACATTAGATATTGTTGTGTTTTATTTTTTTCCCGGTGCAACACCGTATAATTGTTTTTATAATTTATGAGTATATATATATATATATATATATATATATGGGTTGGACTCCATAGCAAACACCTTATATAACAAATAACATATCTAATAGATCCATTGCCCCTGGCGGGGCCACCCAATACAAAAAGTTCTTATTTTTTTAGGCTCTATCCATCCAGCAAAAAAAAAAAAAATTTTTTTTTGAAAATTTACTGTTCATCGATAACGTCATGATGACGTCATCAGTGACGTCATCGATGAACAGTAAATTTTCAATTTTTTTTTTTTGCTGGATAGATAGAGCCTAAAAAAATAAGAACTTTTTGTATTGGGTGCCCCTGGCGGGGCCAATGGATCTATTGGAATAAATGATTTTATAGTGTTCTTTATTGTTTGTTATATAAGAGTGTTCTTTATGGAGCAAAGGCCTATATATATATATATGAGTAGGGATCTAGAGAAAACCCCTTTAAAAGGAGAACTTAGAAAACTAAATTAAAATATAGCACATATGGTATTCAAACTGATCGTTGGGAGATGGAGAAAAATGTGGTGAAATTAGATTTTAAAAAAATATCACCGATTGACGGGAAAAATCAAATTAAAAAAGGAGGGGATTAGGTGGGATTGTGTGTGTGAGGGTGTATTTGATTAGTGTGTGGGTGCCCCTGGCGGGGCCATTGATTATAATACATCCAATGGTTAGGATTAATACCTTAGTTTTCTTCAAAAAAAGAGTTCTCTTTTGAGCCACACCCTATATATATATATATATACGCTAGCGTTCAAATAGAAACCAACCTTAGAATAGAAACTAGAAACCTACACTAAATAAATTATATTTCATTTATTTTAATGGCCCCGCTAGGGGCACCTTCACAAAAAACTTATAAAATTGTGGGCTCTATTCAACAAAAATATAAAAAAAATTAAAAAAATTTTAAAAAAAGTTACTGTTCACGTGCCACGTCATCACGTGAACAATAACTTTTTTTTATTATTTTTTTTATTTTTTTGTTGAATAGAGCCAATAATTTTAAACGTTTTTTGTATTGGAGTACCCCTAATTTGATCATTAAATTAGCTTGAAATATTTAATTTTGGTTTAGTTTCTAGTTTCTATTCTAAGTTAGTTTCTATTAGAACAAGACCCTATATATATATATATATATGGGTCACGTTCTAGTGAGAACACATGTTAGTATGAGAACAGTGAGACACACATATTCACCACATTTCAAGCTATTTTAAAGGGTCTCGCTAGGGGTATCTTCACAAAAAAAATCTTATAATTCAACCCTCTATCCATTCATAAAAAAATTAAAAAAAAATTAAAAAAAAACTGCTACCACATCATCATTTTTTAAATTTTTTTTTTGATGAATGGATAGAGGGTAGAATTGTAAGACTTTTTCATATTGGATGCCCCTGGCGGGGCCCTTAGAATAACTTAAAATGTGGTGTTCTCATTGTTCTCCAACATATACATGTTCTCACCTAAATCGTACCCATCATATATATATATATATGTATATATATATATATATATATATATATATATATATATATATATATATATAGGGTAAAGAGTTTCTACCTGACACTATAGGAAACTTTTCTACAGGATCGCCTTAAAATCACGATTTTGCTGCATATATGATATGCAAACTGATCGTCGAGAGATGGAGAAAAATACAGTGAAGTTAGATTTCAAAAAAAAAATCACTAATTGATGGGAAAAATCAAATTAAAAATGGAGGAAATTAGGTGGGATTGTGTGTGTGAGGGTGTATTTGATTTATGTGTGGTGCCCCTAGCGGGGCCATTGGATTAGATTAATCTATGGCCCAGATTATGTCATTGCTCAAAGAAGAACACCCTTATATAAAAAACAATAAAGAACACTATAAAATTTATTGTAAAAGCTCATAAAAAATTAATTATAATAACAATTAAGCTTTGATTATGAATAATAATAGAATCTAATATTAATTTAGCAACAATTTGAGATTAAAAACAACTAATTTCATTGTTATAAAAATATATGTAGGATTCTATTATAGATTCTATGATATTTGATTTTCAAATTTTAGATGAGATTATTCAAAAGCAATAGGCCCCGCCAGGGGCACCTATTTTAAATTTAGTGATTCTAATTTTAACAATCCATTTTTTTTCAAAAAATAATGTGTTTTGATGGTGTTCTTCTTTATTCTTTATATAAAGTGTATATATATATAAGGATCTAGGGAAAACCTCGTTTAATGGAAAACTTAGAAAACTAAATCGAAATATAGCATATATGGTATGCAAACTAATCGTTGGGAGATGAAGAAAAATGTGGTGAAATTAGATTTAAAAAAAATATCACCGATTGACGGGAAAAATCAAATTAAAAATGTAGGGGATTAGGTGTGATTCTGTGTGTGAGGGTGTATTTGATTAGTGTGTGGGTGCCCCTGGCGGGGCCATTGATCTTACTACATCTAATGGCTAGGATTAGTACCTTAGTTTTTTTCAAAAAATAAGTTCTCTTTTGAGCACTTGCCTATATATATATATATATAGGGTCCTATTCCACTACAAACTAAAATTAACTACAAACTAAAAACTAAACACTAATCTAATATTTCAAGCTAATCTAATGATCAAACTAGGGGTACCCCAATACAAAAAATGCTTAAAATAATTGGCTCTATCCAACAAAAAAAAATAAAAAAATAATAAAAAAAATCACTGTTCACGTGATGACGTGGCAGTGGATTTCACTGGTTAACGGTGCTTCGCACCTTCTTGTACGGCGCTTCGCGCCTTTATCATTCTAAAGTTGTAAGGAATGGCAATCAATGGTAAAGGCAATAGACGATTGACGGGTGTGTCGAGGACCTTCGGTCCTCATGACTACCTAACTCATCCGTTTACTGTCTTAAATGCTTCGCATTTCCATGGCAGGGATTTTTTTTTTGTTGGATAGAGCCAATTATTTTAAGCATCTTTCGTGAAGGTACCCTTGGCGGGAAACTTAGAATAGATGAAATATAATTAATTTAGTGTTAGTTTGTAGTTTGTATTTAAGGATTGGTTTGTATTTGAGCAAAATCGTATATATATATATATATATATATATATATATATATATATATATATATATATATATATATATATATATATATATATATATATGAGTAGGGATCTAGAGAAAACCTCTTTAAAAGAAGAACTTAGAAAACTAAATTAAAATATAGCACATATGGTATTCAAACTGATCGTTGGGAGATGGAGAAAAATGTGGTGAAATTAGATTTTAAAAAAATATCACCGATTGACGGGAAAAATCAAATTAAAAACGGAGGGGATTACGTGAAATTGTGTGTGTGAGGGTGTATTTGATTAGTGTGTGGTTGCCCCTGGCGGGGCCATTGATTATAATATATCCAATGGTTAGGATTAGTACCTTATATATATATATGTATATATATATATATATATATATATATATATATATAGGGGCTACTCCAATACAAACCTACAAACCAAGCCTAATCTAATATTTCAAGCTAATCTATTGACCAAACTAGGGGTACCCCAATACAAAAAACGTTTAAAATACTTGGCTCTATCCAACAAAAAAAAAATCACTGTTCACGTGATGACGTGGCAGTGGATTTCACTGGTTAACGGTGCTTCGCACCTTCTTGTACGGCGCTTCGCGCCTTTATCATTCTAAAGTTGTGAGGAATGGCAATCAATGGTAAAGGCAATAGACGATTGACGGGTTTGTCGAGAGCCTTCGGCCCTCATGACTACCTAACTCATCCGTTTACTATCTTAAATGCTTCGCATTTCCACGGCAAGTTTTTTTTTTGTTGGATAGAGCCAATTATTTTAAGCATCTTTTGTGAAGGTACCCTTGGCGGGAACCTTAGAATAGATGAAATATAATTAATTTAGTGTTGGTTTGTAGGTTCTCATTTTAAGAATGGTTTGTATTTGAGCACTTGCATATATATATATATATATATATATGATTGGGAACTAATTTTAACTTTTCCTTATATTCTCTAAATGAAGCGGTGCAGATAATTCATTAAGAGTAGGCAGCAGAGTAAAGTCAGACAAGGGATCGTCGCCAAATGCAAAGTCTCCATCTCAAACGCAATCTACATCTCAACCTAAAAAGGAGCACGATCCAAAGAGCCCGGTAGCAGCTCTACATAAGACTAAAACTAGCAGGTTTTCATGTATGCCATGCTACTGGTGTCGCCCGTTTTGTTGCTTGTAGACATCCCCTGGTTCCCACTTCTTGCATCCTTTATGCTCAATATGATTACTCGAACTACTGGAATCTCCACATCTGCTCATCGCGAAGTTGTAATCACAAGAAATTGCTAAAAATCGAGTTTCTTTTATTAAGAAACAAGAAAACTCCATCATGTAACTTGCACTGCGTTGGGACATTCACATAAGCATAGGCAGTTCATTCACCCCTAAGAGTCGATGGAAGGAATGACCCAAGTACTCCTCGACACAAATGCTTTGTTCAGTAAATCATGAACTTAGAGAATAGTAGTTTTTCCTCTCTTAGTATTTAGTGCAAAAGTTATGCAGAAAAACTTTATGCCAATGGAAAGCAAGGTGTATGTTCAGACTTGGCATATTGTTGCCTTCCATGTTTGAAAAATAGTTTTAAGTAGAATAAAAAAACGTGCACAATTATGACTAGCCTAGCAAGTTGCAATCCAGGAGACAATGTAGGTTGTTAAATTGTTGCATAACACTGTAAGAGGACTGGTTAGTCGCGTCTATAACTTTTGTTTATATGTTCTGATAGTTCATATGTTTTTGCATCTTTATACTCATGTTCCGCCGTCGTGGCATCTGCTGGATGGGTATCTGTGTTGAAATTAAGCGTATAATAAGAACAATAATGAAAAATAAGTAAGAGGAAAGACTAATATGTACAAAGCGAAAATATACCTAAGGGACTACATTGTATTAAGTTTCTGATCAAGCAAAACTGTTACAAGAGGAAGGTTTTAAAATACTAGAGAAAAACACTTCAATGTTTACTAAAATACTTCTCCTAAAAATACTCCATGACTCCCATAATTACATGACTCTCCTATAATTGCGGTAACAAATCGAGGTTGACTCCAGCTGCTGCAGATTCAATTTGCCAGCCATTTATTATAACACAATATCTATTTTATTAAAACCAAATCATGCTTAGATTAAATCCCAACATATTCCCCCTTAATCTAAGCATGTCGAGGGTGTTCACCATCTGCAACTTCATTGCTAAAACCACCACCGTATCCCCCTCCTATCTTCTTAAACTTGGCTACAAAGAACCAAGCCACCATCCCACTCGTTCAATGCCTCAGCAGGCAGATCTCAATATCCAAATAATTAGTTAGCTCATCCAGCAGCATGACCAAATGTCTTCTTTGCCCATCTGACAAGTTCTTCATTTTCACACACCCTCGGGTGATTGAGTCCCAACTCAAATCACTACCCCGAGTCACTATCGGGTGATTAAATCACAATATAATTACTACCCTGATATACTTAAGTCGCAAACACTCCACGAGTCGATTTAGACAAGATGATGGGAAACCCAACAATCCCTCCCCCAGCATTTACAGATGCCTTACCTTGGGACTAGGTAGGATCACAATCCCCCCCAGCATCTGCCAGAGTCAGTCCTGAAAAATGCCTTCAATGGTAACTCGAAACCGTGACTTTGCAAACTTCATCAGCCCGTATGGCTCTCATCCTGCATGCACTCAGACAAGGTTCAACTCATTAGCCCGTATGGCTCTCTTTCTTCCTGCACTCAGACAAGGATCCAGACGTGTGCACACAGCAGTCAACACCAATATTGCTTTCATTTGCACTCAACAGTCAACACCAATGTTGCTTTCGACGTCTATAGTAACCAGCACTTGTACATACACTCTTTGCACACATATTTCCTGCACATTTAAGTTAGCACACAGCCAATATCACTACTCAGGTACAACACAGTGGCTGTTGTGCACACATGAACAAACCCAGTTCATCATCATCCTTTTTCCCGGTCATGTCACTCTGTTCCTCTGTACGTCACTGTGAAGCCCAACCAGCCATCAAACTTAGCACCACCTTCTTTTTCACACAAGCAAAAAAAAACATAGTAGCAACAACACTAACAAGACCAGCCTGTACTTCACCATCCTAGCAGCTCTTCCTGTCGTTTTGTGTTGGTGTAGAAAACTAATCATTCCTAACGTTCCCATGCAGCAGACACAAAAATTGGATGCATGATAATGAGACTCCGGATGAAAAACACAAAACTTTCAAAATCGTCTGTGATATCTAATCTATATCCATTCCCATCTTTCTTGCTACTGCAACCTCTCTAATATGTGATGAAGTTTCAAATTTTCCTATTTTAGCGTAAAAATTGGAAGCTTGCAACCAAAAAAAAAAAACCGCCCAGCCACAACTTGCGGCCCTCCACCATGCATTTTGAGTGCCCTTATAGTTGCCACAATGATAGCACACTGAGGTTTTAACCCACTATAGCAACATTTTATATTCATAAACTTCTCAGTTCCAATATCAGAACCAAATCCTGCTTCAGTAATGATAAACCCACCTGGTGCCACCAGTTTAAGTGCAATCTTATCAGCTATAATAGAGGAATTTCCATGAGCAATATTTGCAAAAGGACTTGCATGAACAAAAATAGGCGTTCCTTCAAGAGTCTGCATCAAATTAGGATTAATAGCATCTTTCATTAGAACAGTCAAAGCTCCACCAAGGCCAAGATCATCAGCAGTAACAGGGTCACCTGCCTTGCTGTTTCCAACAACCATTTTACCAAGCCTTTCTCTCATCAGCTAAAGAGGTAGTGAGAACTAATACTGTCATTATCTCACTAGCAACCGATATATCAAATGTTGTTTCTCTCACCATGCCTTTCTCATCAGGGCCCTGACCAACAGAAATTTTCCTTAAAAATCGGTCATTAACATCCATAACTCTTCTCCATGTTACGGACACAGGATCTATATCAAGCCCGACAAACTTCGTAATTTCTTTTGGGCTAAGATCTTCAGGTTTGGTGCTAGTGATACCAAACTTTTTTAAATGCCTGAACACAATGTCACTAAATTTTCTTTAACCTTCTTTGTCAGCCGGACACAAACGGTTATAAAAAGCTTTATCACTTTGTGTTGATTCATGGAAAAATTCGTGTATCAATGGCGGCAGCCAAAAGGTTGTTTGCAGCTGTTATTGCGTGAATATCTCCTGTTAAGTGAAGATTGAACTCATCCATTTGAATAACTTGACTATACCCACCACTTGCTACCTGCTGCATCTCCCTTGATTCCAAATGTTGGTCCTTCTAATGGTTGACGAAAACATGTAACAACCTTTTATCAAGAAATGCTCCCATGGCTTGACAAAGACCAACAGTGGTTATTGACTTCCCTTCTCCAAGCGGGGTTGGAGTGATCCCTCCAACCACCACATAATACCCATCTTCCCTTCCTTGGAGTTCATCAATCACAGGCAACAACACCAAAGCTTTATATTTGCCATAAAGATCATAATAGTCAGGACTGAGATTAAGGTCTTTAGCAATCTGAGAAATATGTAGAGGCTCAACAGAGTTGGCTATATCTATATCTGCAGGCACTGGTAAAACAACTTCTAATTTCCTCATCTTCTGGAACCCAATTGAATGTCTCTTCTTCACTCGCCTGACAAGGAAAAATAAAATAAGTTCCCCACTACTACAATAATTCACTGCAATCCTCTCGCACCCCTGTAGACTGCAAACCCACCCGTGATGCAACCCATTTGATCTCGTTAACTTTTGCAGCACCCACTGCGTCAATACCAGCATCTCCTGCTCATCTGTGCCCCCGTTGCAATACCGCGGTCAAACCCGTCGGAATCTACTGCCTCTACAAACAAAACACACGTCTGGAACAGCAACCTTCAGTGCTTACTTCCTGAACCAGCAGAGAAAACTATCTTGGAAATTTGTATGTTTGAACAACATCACCTCAAGCCACATCCTTTTATCAAACATGTGGTGAGTATTGATTCAAACGATCTTACAACTTCTACATAACCATCTCAACCTTTATCCCATCTCAGTGGCAGTACCGTGACCTCCTCATTATCGCCTTATATTGATGGAACAAGCACGAAAACCGCTTCTGCTGTGCTACTACCTTGCTAAAAAAACACCATCTACAAACTCTAGTCATCTATAAGCTCAGCAGCTTCACATCTGGAACCTAACCACTATCACAAACGGCAGCAGACCCAAAAGAGCAGCAACAACAGTGGTCACCAGTTTCATCCCGAATCAGCCATGGGAAAAAAACAAACAGCCTTCATTTGTGTACTCACCATTTCCTACAAATCCATTTCGTCCAAGAACTTTGCTGCATCTTCTTTAATCCCGCGCTTGGCATACGAAGATAGAAGTGGATCATCATAATCACGGAAGAGAAAACACGGAAGACTCGTTGTGACAAATTGTCAAACACTTGGTGATCAAACAGTGTAACTTTCTGGATAATGAACTCAAGGGTAAAGCTTAGAACGAAGACTCAAAGATCAGAGGCTCTGATACCATGTTGAAATTAAGCGTATAACAAGAACACTAATGAAAAATAAGTAAGAGGAAAGACTAATATGTACAAAGCGAAAATATACCTAAGGGACTACATTGTATTAAGTTTCTGATCAAGCAAAACTGTTACAAGAGGAAGGTTTTAAAATACTAGAGAAAAACACTTCAATGTTTACTAAAATACTTCTCCTAAAAATACTCCATGCCTCCCATAATTACATGACTCTCCTATAATTGCGGTAACAAATCGAGGTTGACTCCAACTGTTGCAGATTCAATTTGCCAGCCATTTATTATAACACAATATCTATTTTATTAAAACCAAATCATGCTTAGATTAAATCCCAACAATCTGCAGGACAACGCCGACAGGGGTGGTGGTTCCGCGTCATCTTTGTTGTGGAAATTAATAAGAACGGTTGTACTGCTGAATGGTAAATACGCGTTGGGATCAATTTGTCGTGTGGGACGTCGCATATAGAATGTTTAAATTTTTATACAGAAAAAGAATTTTTTTTAAAAAAGGTATGGAACTATTCTTAAAATACAACTTAAAATGCGTGCCAGAAAGTCCAAGAAAAGTGTTAAGAATCAAATGGGACGGAGGGAGTATAAATTATAAAATTTCAATTATGTAAAATTTTTGGATAAAATTATAGGCAAGCTCTTCGTATTAGTCAAACTAGCCGATAACCCGTGCGAAGCACGGATCGTGATAAATATCTTAAATTTCTAATTTTTAATTTTTTTAAATAAAATAAAATTTTGAAACACCAAGTATATATCTGGTAAATAACTGATTGCTAGTTAATAGACTCCTAGTATATAACTTCACTATTAAATTAATATTTAATATTAATATTTTAATTAATTAAATTTACATAACTTCATTCTGGTAATATAAGAGTAGTTATATTATTAATTGTATTTATTATTAATCTATTATAGATGCTTTTTAAATATTAATTAAAGGAGTCCTAAGTTCTATATAATACTATATTCCATGGTAGTTCTTATTCTTATTGGCCTTCTATACACTTAAAAAATTTGAATAGTAAAAATAATTAAAATAGTAAAATAAGTTATTAATTAATTAATTAATTGGCATACCGTGCATATCGCGGTACATGAGAAAATGACCAAAATACACCACTTTTGTAGCCCCCTTTCCCAAAATGCCGTTATGCGGTAACTTCCGCCCATTTTGACCACTGACTGTGCATACTGTTCATGCGTGGCCTATGTTACGCATGTTCTAAATGCGTATCAACTGTCACGCATTTCCAGTATGCGTAATGACGTCAGATGACGTCATTATTTCACAGACCATTCCGGCGTTCTAGCGGCCACAAAATCGCCTCGTCGTTCGCCCACCTTCGTTCGCCATCCTCTAGCTGCCTCCACCATTTCTGAGAACATCTAAATGAAGCCCATACCTGCCTCACCATTTCTCCCCGTTGGTTTGGTTATTTTCGGCCCCGTAGGGGCCTGTACAAACAAATCGGAAAGCATATCGGAAAATGGAAGTTCGAATTGGGGTTTTTAAATCCGGCAAACCAAATGAAAAATGAATGGTACATACTTGTAGAGGGATAGATGGCGGTCATTTTGATATATAATATGGTAGTCAAAAATGACTGTAAAGTGGTGAACGATTAGCTCGAAGCTTTGGACGGAAAAAAGGACGCCGACGTTGTTGAGAGAGACAGTGAACAGTGCCCCATACGCATGTTGAACATGCGTATTAGCCACCACGCATGTCCGACATGCGTAACTGAGACACTGTTCACCAAGTACAACAACTCAGTTTTACAAACACCACCCAACATACACATGCGTGTACGGTGCCAACACATTTCTAGAATGCGTATATCCTATACGCATTCTGAGAATGCGTGGCCCGTGGGTAAAAATGGTGGACCTTTCCGCCGGTAGGTATTTTGGACATGTGGAATTAAATAGTGGGTATTTTGGTTTTTCACCCGATATACATAGCATACCATTTAAAGGGGTTTATGCTTTTAATAAAGAGTATAGATTTGTTGAATCTCTCAAAAGCTGTAACAAATTTGTATATACTGTAAATTTAATCAGTATAACCAATATTGTTAGAGCACGACTCAATAAATTTTAATCAATATTATTTATATAAGTATTTCAGCCAACATCGTTGGAAATGCCCATCTCCAACCTTATCAAGCCCTTGGCTAAAAATTTACGTTATTTTCCAAAAGTAAAACATATATATAATATGTAAAAAATTAGTCAGGGATAAAATCCTTGTCTATAATTATAGATAATCTCTTGATTTAATCTATATTTGTCGAACATCTAGAAACCTGTAGTGAATTGCCACATATTAATAATACATTATGAATTATTATTTTTATATTAAAATAATATATTCCATTAATAACAACTTGAAATATTAATAACATATCATTTTTAAAATAGAGTCAATCCTCATAGCCAATACTCACTCTCGGAGCACCTTGTATTACAGGTTCGATAAATTTTACATAATCAATATTTTATGTAATTTAATCAATTATTTTTAGTAAACGTCGTTGGAGATACTCTATTTTTCAAAATAGTATTTCACTTTTTACTTTCCTCAATGAAATTTACTCCGTACTAAATTTGATTAAATTCTAAAAAATTTAAATTTAAGAAATGGAAATTTACACTTTAATAAAAATCACGTATAATAAAAACATGATAGTGTTTGCCCTCTATTCTCTAGGCATGAACTTAAATTTTACTGTCCCTCTCATTTCTTTACATAAAAAATAGCGTGTCTGGCACGCATTCTAAGGATAGTTCTATAACTTATTTTTGATATTTTCTTTTTTTGTATAAATATAGAATTGTTCTATTATTATACAAAAAAAGAAAATATCAAAATAATTTATAGAACTATCCTTAAAATACACATTAAAATGCCTGCCGAAAATTGGTTCGCACATGTAAAGAATTCGGAGGGACAGAGGGAGTAGAATGTTTAGTAAACAAATAAATTAATTTTCTTTTTATTATATTTCATCATTATTTTGTAGTTTTGATTTGATTTATTTATTTGCTTGGTCACTTTTGATTTTAGGTGCATGACTAAATATATAATATTATTTTTGTCTAATTTAGTAGTCCTGCAAGATGTTTCCTTAATGGATCGACAGTATGTAGATGTCTTGTCTTATTGTTTAATACTAGTGTAAAATGATACGGGCACCGAACAAATTTCTCAACCGAAACTGTATGTATATTAAAAAAAATTGATAAACGATAACATTTTGATTTATCTCATATTAATTAGGGATATTTACAAAAATATATATATTTTTAACTTTCTTTTACATTTTTACTATCTTTAAAATGGGGTTTCAAATGTATACTTTTAATTTTCTAAATATACTACCGTCTTTGTTTTTAACTTCCATTTTTTAAAAAAATATCACCTTCTATAAAAACACCTTTCTTTAAAATTCATTGTTGAAAAATATGGGTTGCAACCTTTGTAACTTCAAGGCGGCGCCAGCCGTGTGAGTTTTTAGTTGTCATTTTCGATCAGTTTTTTGAAATATATATATATATATATATATATATAGGCTCGCGCTCGAGGGAACCCTCCTTCTTGGGAGAACCGAGAGACCATACTAAAAACCATTGATTATATATCAATCTAATGGCCTAGGAATTATGCGGATCAAATATAAAAAAAATTCAATAATACCTTATTTACAGCAAAAGGGTAGATCAGGCATAATATATTGTACACAGTATTTCAATTGTATTTACATATCAATCTGTATATTAGTTTCAATCAATCGTCAGATTTGTTTGATGGGCAAAAATAAGATTGACAGCATATACCATCTAGAATCAAATCAAATCAAATAATATCTAACATATTTTGTGTTCTTTTTTGGAAATAAATATTAGATTGAATCATCTTTGTTAATAAAAATAATGACTTGCCATAAACGAAATCTTGAATCTTATTAAACCTGCATTAATTCTTTCATAGAAGCTTACAATGGAGAAACAACATGTTGGACGAACCGGTACACTATTTATAATTTATTTTTAACATATTATTTTTTAGTTATGATGTCTTAGTGTTTTTTATTCTATTTTGTATCCTTTTGGTGTTTTAGTTGTTTTTTTGTTTTTTTTCATCGAATTTGAAATTTCTACATTTAGATTCTGTAAGTGATGAGACAATTAGTGACTCGACAAAACATTCAAAGCCAGAAGATAAAGAACTGAATATGACCTGTTTTTTTTATAATTGATCTGGATGATCTTGCTTAGGCCTTATGAGTTATGGCACTATCTGCTGATTACTTATTTTATTCAATGAATAATAATGTCACGGTAGTCATGTTCATGTTTAAATGCTTGTGATTTTTTATAATTGATCTGGATGACCTTGCTTAGGCCTTATGAGTTATGGCACTATCTGCTGATTACTTATTTTATTCAATGAATAATAATGTCACGGTAGTCATGTTCATGTTTAAATGCTTGTGACTGTTTTCAAATACATTAATATTCTTGTTGACTTGTGGTAGATATATTTTTTTTTGAATAAGTGGTAGATATATTTTATGAAATAATCTATTTGTTGCAAATTTTTAAAATTTCACAAAAATATTGGTTTTTAAGTTAAACAATTAAAATGATATTATAAAACACTTAATTTAATGGAATCTTGGTATACCAATATAAAAATTGTATGGATGTCAAAAATAATAATTCTCAAAGGAATCTCAAAAAGATAATAAAAGGAAATCAATTGATATAATGACTTTGAAACACGTTAGAGAATCCGGGTGTAATACACCTACATTCTCATACATTCTCTTATGTATTTTGTTAATTACTTTATTTGATAATTATATTAAAAATTAACTAAATATTTTATTGATTTAAAACACGTAAAAGAATCTTGGTATATTATATGATAATTTTATAGGCATCTTAATAGAAATCCTTATAATATTTCGTATTAAAAAAACGTATAAAATCTTAAAGGTGTTTTATTTTTAGATTATGTCTATTCAACCTTTTTAAAGATTCTTCAAGGTATTTTGAATAATAACATTAAGGTGCTTTGAGAATTTTTAAGATGATTTTTTTAATTCTTTAAGGTGTTTTGAGTAAAATGAGATACACAATTTTCAGATTTTCTAAAGTGTTTTGAGATTTTTAATGTTTTTTTGGAACATAAATAACTGAGTTTTATAGGCAACATTTTTGTATAGTTTATTCGAAGTGCCTTGCAATGTTTTTATATTTTTAGAAATTTTACTTTTTATTTTAATTTAAGGTGTTTTTAAGAATATAAAATATTAATTTGTAATGTACCATATTAATTTGTAATTAAATGTTGAAAATATATCAATGCAATTAAATTGTTGTGAAAAATAGAAATTTATAATTTACATAAGTTTCGGTATAATTATGTACAAGAAACACCATATCAATAAATTTTATTTATGTTTTTTGGTACTTCGTGAATTTACTTATTTACCCTTCATTAAAAAGAAAAATATATTCGATATCAATAATATTAAAACACTTAAAATAAATAATAACATAAAATAATTAATGGTAATTAGTCCATTGGTTTTTTCACATTTACTTTTAATTGAAGTTATTATCTTTTACAAACACCTAAAAACATCAATCGTATCATATCTTCCCATATAATATTTCCTTTCGAATTAAAACATATACCTTTTTTATTTATAAGGAAACATTAGTATAATTTTTTTATTAAAAAGAAAAAATATTTACTTTTAGTTGAAGATATTACCTTTTATAAATACCTAAAAACATCAACCGTCTTCCAATCATTAATATTTCCTTTAAAATCATAAAAATTAATGATTATACAAAACATAATTGTAATATTAAATAAAATTTATAGCATAATAAAAGAAACACCATATCAAGAAATTTTATTTATGTTTTTTGGTATATTTTTTGGTACTTCGTGAATTTACTTATTTACCCTTCATTAAAAAGAAAAATATATTCGATATCAATAATATTAAAACACCTAAATTAAATAATAACATAAAATAATTAATGGTAATTAGTGGATTGCCTTTTTCACATTTACTTTTAATTGAAGTTATTATCTTTTACAAACACCTAAAAACATCAATCGTATCATATCTTACAATTAATAATATTTCATTTCGAATTAAAACATGTATCTTTTTTATTTATAAGGAAACATTAGTATAATTTTTTATTAAAAAGAAAAATATATTCTATATCTATAATATTAAAACACCTAAAATAAATAATAACATAAAATAATTAATGGTATTTAGTCGATTTACTTTTTCACATTTACTTTTAGTTGAAAATATTACCTTTTATAAACACCTAAAAACATTAACCGCATCATATCTTCCAATCATTAATATTTCTTTTAAAATCATAAAAAATAATGATTATACAAAACATAATTGTAATATTAAATAAAATTTATAAAATAATAAAAGAAATACCATATCAATAAATTTTATTTATAACACAATGAAATTTTATTATAATTTTATAAATTTGTATCTTCCAGTCAATAGTATATTTTCCCAATTTAAACACGTTAACTTTTAGTTTAAAACATAATATTGCAATAATTAATATATACTCAAAAATATCACAACTTATCTTCTAATCGCTAACAAAATATAATAGAAATCCGTATACTACGAATAATGACCGTTATATTTTTTTAGAAACCATTAGATCTAATGATTAGATATAGTATATGATTAAATTAATTTACTAAAATTTCAAGGTTCGAATTCCATGAACGATATATTTATTTTAAAATTTTATAATATAAGTTTTAAACCATGCATATCATTAATTAAATTTTCATTAAATAATTTAAGTTAAAATTAAAATAAAATATTATAAATAATAATTATATGAAAATATAATTGTAATATAAAATAAAATTTATTAAATATCAAAAAATCCGTGCATCGCACGGGTTATCGTATCAAAAGATATGATACGATTGATGTGTTTATGTGTTTATAAAAGATAATATTTTCAACTAAAAGCAAATGCGAAAAAGGCAATTACCATTAATCATATTACTTTATATGTATTTTTTTTTTTTATAATGAAGGGTTAATAAGTAAATTCACGAAGTACCAAAGAATCTTGAGAAAGTCTTTTATTTGTCTATAAAATTAGATATTGTAATTGATAATAGTAATATTAATAATATTAATTGGATGTAATTAATTGGATGTAAGGGTAATTAGGTAAATTCAATAGGTACCAACCAACCGACCAACCAAACTTTTAATGTTTCGGAATTTATATAATAGTATAGATTTGTCGAACATCTAGAAACCTGTAGTGAATTGCCACATATTAATAATACATTATGAATTATTATTTTTATATTAAAATAATATATTCCATTAATAACAACTTGAAATATTAATAACATATCATTTTTAAAATAGAGTCAATCCTCATAGCCAATACTCACTCTCGGAGCACCTTGTATTACAGGTTCGATAAATTTTACATAATCAATATTTTATGTAATTTAATCAATTATTTTTAGTAAACGTCGTTGGAGATACTCTATTTTTCAAAATAGCATTTCACTTTTTACTTTCCTCAATGAAATTTACTCCGTACTAAATTTGATTAAATTCTAAAAAATTTAAATTTAAGAAATGGAAATTTACACTTTAATAAAAATCACGTATAATAAAAACATGATAGTGTTTGCCCTCTATTCTCTAGGCATGAACTTAAATTTTACTGTCCCTCTCATTTCTTTACATAAAAAATAGCGTGTCTGGCACGCATTCTAAGGATAGTTCTATAACTTATTTTTGATATTTTCTTTTTTTGTATAAATATAGAATTGTTCTATTATTATACAAAAAAAGAAAATATCAAAATAATTTATAGAACTATCCTTAAAATGCACATTAAAATGCCTGCCGAAAATTGGTTCGCACATGTAAAGAATTCGGAGGGACAGAGGGAGTAGAATGTTTAGTAAACAAATAAATTAATTTTCTTTTTATTATATTTCATCATTATTTTGTAGTTTTGATTTGATTTATTTATTTGCTTGGTCACTTTTGATTTTAGGTGCATGACTAAATATATAATATTATTTTTGTCTAATTTAGTAGTCCTGCAAGATGTTTCCTTAATGGATCGACAGTATGTAGATGTCTTGTCTTATTGTTTAATACTAGTGTAAAATGATACGGGCACCGAACAAATTTCTCAACCGAAACTGTATGTATATTAAAAAAAATTGATAAACGATAACATTTTGATTTATCTCATATTAATTAGGGATATTTACAAAAATATATATATTTTTAACTTTCTTTTACATTTTTACTATCTTTAAAATGGGGTTTCAAATGTATACTTTTAATTTTCTAAATATACTACCGTCTTTGTTTTTAACTTCCATTTTTTAAAAAAATATCACCTTCTATAAAAACACCTTTCTTTAAAATTCATTGTTGAAAAATATGGGTTGCAACCTTTGTAACTTCAGGGCGGCGCCAGCCGTGTGAGTTTTTAGTTGTCATTTTCGATCGGTTTTTTGAAATCTATATATATATATATATATATATATATATATATATATATATATATATAGGCTCGCGCTCGAGGGAACCCTCCTTCTTGGGAGAACCGAGAGACCATACTAAAAACCATTGATTATATATCAATCTAATGGCCTAGGAATTATGCGGATCAAATATAAACAAAATTCAATAATACCTTATTTACAGCAAAAGGGTAGATCAGGCATAATATATTGTACACAGTATTTCAATTGTATTTACATATCAATCTGTATATTAGTTTCAATCAATCGTCAGATTTGTTTGATGGGCAAAAATAAGATTGACAGCATATACCATCTAGAATCAAATCAAATCAAATAATATCTAACATATTTTGTGTTCTTTTTTGGAAATAAATATTAGATTGAATCATCTTTGTTAATAAAAATAATGACTTGCCATAAACGAAATCTTGAATCTTATTAAACCTGCATTAATTCTTTCATAGAAGCTTACAATGGAGAAACAACATGTTGGACGAACCGGTACACTATTTATAATTTATTTTTAACATATTATTTTTTAGTTATGATGTCTTAGTGTTTTTTATTCTATTTTGTATCCTTTTGGTGTTTTAGTTGTTTTTTTGTTTTTTTTCATCGAATTTGAAATTTCTACATTTAGATTCTGTAAGTGATGAGACAATTAGTGACTCGACAAAACATTCAAAGCCAGAAGATAAAGAACTGAATATGACCTGTTTTTTTTATAATTGATCTGGATGATCTTGCTTAGGCCTTATGAGTTATGGCACTATTTGCTGATTACTTATTTTATTCAATGAATAATAATGTCACGGTAGTCATGTTCATGTTTAAATGCTTGTGACTGTTTTTTTATAATTGATCTGGATGATCTTGCTTAGGCCTTATGAGTTATGGCACTATCTGCTGATTACTTATTTTATTCAATGAATAATAATGTCACGGTAGTCATGTTCATGTTTAAATGCTTGTGACTGTTTTCAAATACATTAATATTCTTGTTGACTTGTGGTAGATATATTTTTTTTTGAATAAGTGGTAGATATATTTTATGAAATAATCTATTTGTTGCAAATTTTTAAAATTTCACAAAAATATTGGTTTTTAAGTTAAACAATTAAAATGATATTATAAAACACTTAATTTAATGGAATCTTGGTATACCAATATAAAAATTGTATGGATGTCAAAAATAATAATTCTCAAAGGAATCTCAAAAAGATAATAAAAGGAAATCAATTGATATAATGACTTTGAAACACGTTAGAGAATCCGGGTGTAATACACCTACATTCTCATACATTCTCTTATGTATTTTGTTAATTACTTTATTTGATAATTATATTAAAAATTAACTAAATATTTTATTGATTTAAAACACGTAAAAGAATCTTGGTATATTATATGATAATTTTATAGGCATCTTAATAGAAATCCTTATAATATTTCGTATTAAAAAAACGTATAAAATCTTAAAGGTGTTTTATTTTTAGATTATGTCTATTCAACCTTTTTAAAGATTCTTCAAGGTATTTTGAATAATAACATTAAGGTGCTTTGAGAATTTTTAAGATGATTTTTTTAATTCTTTAAGGTGTTTTGAGTAAAATGAGATACACAATTTTCAGATTTTCTAAAGTGTTTTGAGATTTTTAATGTTTTTTTGGAACATAAATAACTGAGTTTTATAGGCAACATTTTTGTATAGTTTATTCGAAGTGCCTTGCAATGTTTTTATATTTTTAGAAATTTTACTTTTTATTTTAATTTAAGGTGTTTTTAAGAATATAAAATATTAATTTGTAATGTACCATATTAATTTGTAATTAAATGTTGAAAATATATCAATGCAATTAAATTGTTGTGAAAAATAGAAATTTATAATTTACATAAGTTTCGGTATAATTATGTACTAGTAGAGCACTATAAATATTTTATCCAACATTTTAAAATATTACTTTTTCAAATCAAAATTCAATTTTTATAGCATGTCGATCTTTTAAAATAATTCTCGAAGAAATCTCAAAAGGTAATAAAAGAAATTAAATTGATATATTGATTTAAAATACGTAAGAGAATCTTGATGCATTTTATATATTTTCTACATGTAATTTAATTTTAAAAGAAATGTATAAATTTTCTTTCAAAAAAATAAGTATATAATAATATTATTTACCACACCAAGATTCTCTTAGATGTTTTTTAGTTTTATTTAGATTTTATTGATTCGGAACATGTAAAAGAATCTTGGTGTATTACATAATATTTTTATATATAATTTAAATTTAAAAAAATTGCATTATTATTTAAAATTTTATATATAACTATTATGTAATACCGAGATTCTTTTAGGTGTTTTGTTAATTATTTGAAATCATAATATTACTTTATCATATAATTATATTAAGATTCGTTTAAATGTTTTATTAATCTAAAATAAGTTTTGAATATAATTATGTGCCAGTACAACATTATAAATAATTCATGGAACATTTTAAAATACTTTTTCAGATTATAATTTAAAATTTTTTATAGCTTGCCTTTCAAAACAATTCTCGAAGGAATCTCAAATAGATAATAAAAGGAAATAAACTGATACATTGAAACACGTAAAATAATCTTGGTATATTAGATTATATTTTTACATGTAACTTAATTTTAAAATAAATGTTTATTTGTTTAAGAAAAAATATATATAAAAATATTATGTAATACACCAATATTACCTTAGGTGTTTTGTTAATTATTTTAAAATTATAATATAATTTTATTAGATATTTACATTTAGATTCTATTAAATATTTTATTAGTAAAAATAAGTTTCGATGTAGTTATGTACAAGTAGAGCACTATAAATAATTTATCAAACATTTAAGAAAATTTAAATAACAATTTTTCAAATTAAAATTCAATTTTTATATCATGTTTTTTAAAACAATTCTCGAAGTAATCTTAAAACGATAATAAAAGTAAATCAATTCATACATTGATTTGAAACACGTAAGAAAATCTTGGTGTCTTTTATAATATTTCTACATGTAACTTAATTTTAAAAAACATGTATAATTGTTTTTTGAAAAAATAAATATATAGAAATATTATGTAATACACAGAGATTCTCTTAGGTGTTTTTTTAGTTTTATTTAGAATTTTTTTTGATTTTTTACTATATCTTAGATTTTTTATGATATTTCATAATATTTTTTAATGATCAGTTCAAAATTATTATTATTCAAACCTATTTATTATATTTAGTCTAATATGTGTTATATTAATTTATCAAAGATTATGCTAAGTGTTTTTTTTAATTCACTAAAGATTTCATCAAGTGTTTTAATTAATTTATTAAATATTTTGTTTAGTGTTTTTATTAATTTATTAAAGATTCCGTAAATAATTTTCACTAATTTATTAAAGTTACCGTTAAGTATTTTAATTAATTTGGTAAAAATTCTGTTAAGTATTATTATTAATTTATTCAAGATTCTGTTAAGTGTTTTATGAAACACAACCAAATAATATGCAAAATATTCAACTAAATCTTATTAGGTCAGCCCATAGTTATAAGGATACCTAAAAAAACGCCAATAAAGGAAAAAAAATTAAATTAAAGTTATACACACAAAAAAAAAAAATTGTTGGAACATACTTAAAAGATTTTTAAAATCTTTACAAGAACACTTTAAAAAATCTTAACACACCTTAAAGAATCTTGTTTTGTTAAACAAAATTAAATTAAAGTTTATATAATAAAGAATCTTAGTGTGTTTCATATAATAAAATAACTACAATGTTAACTCATATGTTATATTTCGTTCAAAAATATTTAAGAGAATCTAATGCACATGGACGCTTATTTAATTTTTTTTTTTAATAAAATACTTAACACAATCTTGTCTACATGTAAAAATAATTTATTTATGAAAATAAGTTATTTTTAAATAGTTAATATATATTATTTAAGTGAAACACTTAGGAGAATCCATGTAAAATACAAACATATTATTCTAAACAAAAAATATAAAATTTGTGTATTTTAAAATTTTTTAAAAGATATATCACCTTAATACAGTATATAACTTTGAAAAATATATCAACATAAATAAAACTTGGTAGAAAATAAAATTATGTAACTAATTATAAATAGTACACCATTGGTACAAATCACACTTGAGTGAATATAAAAAATTTGTAAGGATTAAATTTATTAAAATTTTTGTGAAACATTATGTAATTTTAAATTATTAATAATCTTTACTATATTATTATAAGCAAAATAGAGATATTTTGTAGTTTGTAGTTTGGTTAACCAAGCTATTCATAACCGTTAGATCTTCAACTCAAATTAAATCATGACCGTTAGATACAACAATATTAAAAAAAATTATATTTAGTAGTCTAAGATTCTATTCCCATTTAATTTAAAATATTACCCTTTATAAACAACTAAAAACATAAATCATACAATATCTTTCCTTCATTAATATTCCTATCTAATTAAAACATGTTACCTTCTATTTAATTAAAACACGTTACCTTTTATTTTAAAACTAATATTGCAATCATTATACGTATATCCAAAAATATTGCATCATATCTTTCGACCTAATAAACACCTAAAAATATGAATCATACCATATCTTTCAATTGTTAATATTTCTTTTTTAATTAAAACACGTTACTTTTTAATTTAAAATTAATCTTACAATTATTAATATATATCCAAAAATATCATATCATATCTTTCAATTTCTAATAAAATATATTAAAAATCAATGTACATTGTTTATAATAAAAAAACATAAGTATAATCATTAAACATGAATATATCAAATTATATTAAATTAAAAATATTAATAATACCATATCTCTCAACCATTAATAAACACCTAAAAATATCGATCGTACCATATCTTCCAATCATTAATATTTTCTTTCTAATTAAAAAACGTTACCTTTTTTTATTTAAAACTAATCTTAAAATTATTAATATATAGCCGAAAATAGCACACTATATTTTCCAAATATTAATTAAATATATTAGAAATCCGTAACATTAAATAAAATTATTATATATCAAAAAAAAAACTCGTGCATCGCACGGGTTATAAGTTAGTGGTTATAAATTAGCTAAAGGGATGAACCATTTTCGAAGAACCAATGGTTAAAATTGTAATTGTTCTGAAAAGTCATCTTAAATAGAAAGCACCCACTGAATACTCCAATCATATTCTATGATCCACAACAAATTAAAAAAAAATGTTATGATTGCCATCAATACTACTCGTATCAAATTTCAAATTATAAACTTGCACATACTTAACTAACAACATTAACATAATTTGATTTATAAATATATTTAAGCTACCGGCCCGTGCCTTGCACGGGCTTTTATGCTAGTTATTATAAAAAACACTTTAATAGTATCTCGTCTCGTCTAGCCGTACTAATTTTTTTTCCACAAATAGGATATTTAAATTATTATTATATTTTTAACAAAACACTCAAGAGAATCTAGTCGTGAAAATTATACAGTAATATTATTTTAAATATTTAATTTCTTTTAATAAATACTTAACAGAACATTGTCTAGACGTAAAAATAATTTATTTACACAAGTAAGTTATTTTAATTTTTTTTTTTTAAAGAAACACTTAACAGAATCTATGTAGAACACGTACACAAAAATCTAAATATAAAATACAAAATTTTTATTTTTAAATTTTATTGAAAATTCATCAGCCTAATGTAAAACTTTGAAATATATATCAACATAGTTAAAAAAATTTATTGAATAAAGTTTTGTAACTAGTATTTTTGTAAAATTTATTCGTATATAATGTAATGTTATAACAAAACATACTTGGATGTATACTTAAAAAATATGTAAAAAAATAAATTTATTGAAATCGTGTAAAACACTTAAGAGAATCCGAAAGAAATGACATAAGAACGTATTTTTTTAATAATTTTTTTATTTAAATATTTAAAAGAATTCATGTAAAACACATACACAAAAATTAAATTAAAAAAATTAAATTGGTCTCATTTTATTTTTTTACCAAATTTGAGCCTAAATAAATTTAAAAAAACTGGTAAGAAATAAAATTCTTTTCATAATTATAAATATTTTTTGTACAATTGGTATGTACTAACAGCAAATTGAAAAATAAATCTAATCAAACACTTAATAAAATCTTGTCATGGAAATGATACAAAAATTGTATTTACAAATTATTAGAATTTCTTAATAAAGTATTTAAAAAAAATCTTGTCTATTCGTAAAATTATATTCGAATAATTTTCAAATGTCTAATGATTTATTGATCACTTTTAAGAAATATGTTTATATTTTTCCAAAAAAAAATTTGTTTCTTCATAAAAATTAATATATGCATTTTTTTATATTTACATTCTTCAAGATGTTTTTTTTAAGATGTTGTAGATTTTTAAATTAGATTCGTTAAGACTCGAAATTTCAAATTATCTTCACTATTAGCATTTGAAATTATATGTTACTTCTCTTTTATTTTATATTACCTTTTTAAAATTTATTTATTTATTTTTATTAATTTCTTAAAGATTTTGGTAAGCGTTTTGATTAATTTAATAAAGATTCCATAATGTGTTTTTTTTAGTTATTAAAGATTCCGCTATGTGTTTTTATTAGTTATTAAAGATTCCGCTATGTGTTTTTGTTAATTTATTAGAAGTTAGATATTTTATTAATTTATTGAAGATTCAATTAAATGTTTTTATTAATTTTTAATTTTATATTGAGTATTTAATAAAAAAAATAAATGATACAAAACATTTAACGAAATCTCACTAGGTCAACTGAAAAAAAGGTTTCAATGATACCTTTAAAAAAGTCAGGAGATTAAAAAAATATATTTTTATTAAAGATTTCACTAGTATTTTTATTAATTTATTAAGATTCAAGTATTCTAACTAATTAATTAAAGATTTTGTTAAGTATTTTCCTAATTAATTAAAGATTTGTTAAGTATTTTCCTAATTAATTAAAGATTCGGTAAAGTATTTTCAGAATCCTACTCCATGGTTGATGCTCCTTTTATCCATTATTTCTTGATCAGCTTTGTTTTTCTAGATGTATATGAAGATGGTGATTGATATGCAATGAATAAATTACAATCGGTTTACTAAAAGGAAATGCCAGCTGTTAATTCTTTCCATAACTGCAATCACGTGATTGACATTAGTATAGAAGTGATTATTGTTTTGTTCTTTCCAAAATTATACAAATTAGACCGATCAACTTGATTGATACTCTTGTATCACTGGCCATGAATCTTTATTATAATCACAAAATTGCCATTATCTTTTGTAAAATTTATTTTATGATTATTCATTTTAATCAATGGTGTAGAAGAGGGTCTCCTAGTTCTCTTGATAGGGAGGTTCTCCCTTGAACCCTACTCTCTCTCTCTCTATAAATATATATATATATGTAGATTTCAAAAAACTGGTCGAAAATGACAACTAAAAACTGTAAGTTGCAACTTCAAGTTTCCAGTTTTCAGTTTTCGGTTGCATATGAGATTGCAGACGAATTTCCGATTGCAAGTTCCAATTTTTAGTTGTCATTTTCAACCAGTTTTTTGAAATATATATATATATATATATATATATATATATATATGAAAATATACCTTGTATTTCATACCTTGTATTTAAGTTTAAATATATATATATATATATATATATATATATATATATTTCAAAAAACTGGTCAAAAATGACAACTGAAAATTGTAAGTTGCCACTTCCAGTTTTCAGTTTTCGGTTGCATATGAGTTTGCATAGCAACCTCATATGCAACTTCCAGTTTTCAGTTGCAACTTTTGCAACCTCATTTTCGGTTTTCAGTTGCAACTTTTGCAACCTCATTTGCAATTTCCAGTTTTCATTTGCAACCTCATTTGCAACTTCCAGTTTTCAGTTGCAATTTTTGCAACCTCATTTGCAACTTTTGCAACCTTATTTGCAACTTCCAGTTTTCAGTTGCAACCTCATTTGCAACTTCCAGTTTTCAGTTGCAACCTGTTAGGAATTATGTTGTCCTTGATGATATACATCCATAAAACACCTTGAAAAACATATGTGTACAAGATTAAGTTTTGTAACTTATCAACGGATATCCAAGCTATGTACATCCGTTGATGAGGCAGCTTATCAACTGATAAGTCTGTAGCATACCTTGTATTTAAGTTTAAGTTTGTTTGCTAATATCATAGTTGCTAGAAATCTTAAGTCATGTTGACTATCAATGGATATGCAGAATAAGGTAGCTAATTGTATATAGGCTGTGCTATGTAATTCTGTATAAGTGAAGTGGTGATCAACGGATGAGGATTCTACGTCAATGGATATGGTATTCTCAGCAAGCATAAATCAACCTGTCGATGCATGTCTAAATCAACGGATAAAATGCTTCAACCAATAATGTCTTGGGATTAGAGGTTGATGGCGACTTGACATGCCTGACAGATCACATGGGTTGATAAACTTAAAAGAGGTATGGGAACCAGTATTGGAAATGAAGAAGAAAAAGAAACATTCCTTGTTCTCACAAACAATCTAGCTGGTAAATCTAGTGTATATCTGTCCAAGACAACCAGACAAAATTGTATCACATGGAGACAAGGAGTGGTAGCAACCCTGCAGAATACTTTGACTTGTAAGATTCGTTTATTTTGTAGGGTTTGTAAACTTGGAGTATTTATATACTTCAAGTGTAGCATAGCTAAACAGAGAAGAGAAACACTGAGCAAAAAGCTATAAGCATTAGGTTCTCTTGTAATAGTTTAGCTTTGTATTCGCAGCTGTGTACTCGTTTACACATAGAAGTTTTCTTCAATACAACCCTAAGGTGGAGTCGAGAAAACCCCACCTGAAATTTTTAAGTGTGTTGTGTGTTTGTTCATTTCTGTCTCTTTACGTTTTAGTCTTCTACATATCCATCTGTTTCCATTGAAGTTTAATTGTTGTCTTGTTTAAAATCGAAAGAAATTTACAAGATTGTATTCAACCCCCCTTCTACAATCTTGAGGTGTGCAACTGGGAAATATCAATTGGTATCAGAGCAAGCTTCTAACATACAAGAAGTTTAAAGATCTAGCACCATGTGAAAGAAGGACTGTAAGAACCCTAATTTTTGGTAATATTTTATTTTATTTAATATCTTGTGGCAATGTCAATATGGAACCTTTCTGGTCATCCCTGTTGATTAATGGAATTGATTGTCTGAGAAACTGTGTTGTTGTATTCACTATGTAAGATAAAAAGGGAGATTGTGAAGGCAAGAGTCTTATTGTTAGTGAGATTTATAAAACTTGGGATTTGAGAATGATTAGAGTGTTAAAAGATTTATTAAGGATTATGACAAGGAATTATGGACATTAGAGGAATTTACACAATTAGTACTTAAGGAATTATAGGGGAAATCTCTACGCGACAAAATATTATTATGAGAGATTAATTAAGATACGATACGAATTAAAGATTAGATAATAAGCATTGGTGGAAGAATAATAATACAAGGAGTAGTATTGCATGCAAGCCCATGCAACCAAGTAGTTAGAAATCAAGCAAACTAGTTAGTCATTGGAAGATGAATAGTACCTAGTTACTTGCTTTTTCAAAAAGGAGGAGACAAGTAGTACTAGTAGCCATACCTATGTTGTACCATGCTTGTACATACACAAATACATATCACCCAATCACTTAAACTCAATTATTCACTCAACACAAAAATCAAAACACAAAACACACCCCCCCTTGGAGCAAGAAACTCTCGGCCAAGAACAAAAAGGAAGAAGAAAATTTCTTCTTCCCCCTTTCCCATCACTCATAAATCATAACATAATTCCTAGGTCATCTACATCATCTAGACAAGGTATGTTAGCAATTTCACTCCATTTCATCCACCCAATTTCAAGTTACAAATTGTTAAAGTTTGGATGAATAGTAACCAAGTTTGTTCTTCCTTTAGATCTTGCATTATAAGTGTTGTAGGAGACCATCTAAGGTGTTGTTGAGTTGTGAAAAGCTTATTCAAGGCCCCTAGGTGCTCAAGAAGGTATAAAATCTCAAACCCTCTTGGTTATGTGTTATTTATAAAGTAAGGTAGTAGATCCATGTATTTATGAGCTAATCTTGGTTATATATGTATTGGATAGCATGGATCTTGAGTTTTGATGTTGAGATTGTGACTTTTATGACTATGGATAGTATATATATCACCATGAGTGTTATGAACCATGATTTGAGTGTATTAAGTGTTGGTTGTATGGTGGAATTGTGGAAAATGGTTGATCTAAGTAGTATGTGCATGCTGAGTTTTTCCAGGAGCAATGACCTGCCTTGTAACACGGTTTTGAACACCCAAATGTTGTCCCCTGATGTCCTACCTTATATTTATGGAAAGATAATTGAATGTAGTTTCTGGAAATGTAAGGTTCATGGCTAGGTGATGTGTAGATTTTAAGTTATGGCCGGAGGAGTGAATTGTGTTTCTGGACTATGGACTGCACTAAGTGACCCCCTTGTGAACCTTGTTTAAACCCCTAAAAAATTTATGTGGGATCATGGAAAAATTAGAGAAGCTAGGAAATACAGTGGTGAAGGCTACCCAAAAAGAATTGGATTAAAATACGAATTTTTGAATTTTATAAAAATGCTAGAGTAAATTTCGCGCAAGGGAAAAAGTCGTTAGTGGAGCATAATTCTAGGAGTAATGGTTATGGTTCGAATGTGGTAACTAAATTAAGTCGTATAAGTGACGAGCGTAATCGAGTGATGACATGAACCTATAGAAGGGCTAGAGTGTCATAAGACGAAGTCATTAAGTTAATTTCGTACCCCCTAAAACCCCGTAATTAAAAAGATATTGTTAAGGTACTAACGAGCGGTTATTGCTTATGTATAGATCGTTCCACTCCGCACGCTCGACCACCCCAACCAAACCAAGGCAAGTTTACTTTTCAAAACTTATACATATACAAGGACTTTCAATGTTGTGTTTGTAGTTTTCAATTATATCAAATGCTATGTTTATCGAAGTATTGATGCAATTGAGATTGTATAAGTACATATATGCTTGTACCCCCTGAACTTAGATTAAAATGTTTTCTTCGGACAACGACTCTAACAATAGAGGTCGTAGCGGTCCGTATATATATATTGACCGGGGAGCGGTATATTATTATATCGTATCTAGATTGCGAAAACCCGAAGGGTCATTCGGGAAGTATCGTATACTCAAGTAATTATTTTATATCTTCGTAAATACTCAAAATACCTATCTTGGATTAAAAGTTTATTTTATTAAATAATTATTTTATTAATTATTAATATTAAATCTTAAAATATCATTTATTAAGTATTGTTCACTATTTTTAAAAACAAAGCTAATCCAAGATACCTTTAGCACTTTCAAACTCGAACTTTTTCGAACTCAACACATTTTCGAAAACCCCCGGTCAGGTTCTGCTTCTTGTATGATTTCAAGAATCATCGGCCGATTGATGTCGGACCTCAATTACTCTGTTTTCAATCAAAATCAAGTTTTTAAAAGAAAAAGAAAAAGGGACTCTGGCAGGTGTGGGAACCGTTGACGAACGATTCCCGGGATGTGTAAGCGGCCGTGAGCCAGGCGGTCCATCAATTATTATTCCGGCCCATGTGTTGCCGAAGGATGATTACGGATGTAGTTTTCATCGAGGGTGATTACGGATGTAGTTTTCACCCGGGGATAGTTACGGATGTAGTTTCTATCCTTCTACCGGTAGAGAAGACCCGCGGATTATTGGACTCGGATGTGGCGACTGATCATCGTCAATCCCTGTCAGGTTTTATGTTTTCTTTAAGTCCCATTCCTCCACTTTGGAAAAATGCTTTGACACTGCATCTTAGGCCTATGTGCCAGTTGCCGATAGTGTCCTATTTTGATGAGAAAGATGTTGACTTTATGCAGTAGCTAGAACTGCAAGGTTACTTTGAAAACAAGGGCACGTACTGGTGCACCTTTGAAATTTACCAATAATGACAAGTGATTTTATAACTGATTGATACAAACGAGTTTAATGACTGTTATACATATGAAATGTTATATTGCTTACCTTATACATATATTCTTGCTGAGCTATAGTTGCTCACTCTTGCTTGTTTTCAAATTTTACAAACACAACAGCTAAGAGAAATGGCAAGAACCTGTCAGACTGTTCGAAAGCAGGTGACTAGACCCCAGGCTGCAGTTGAGATTCCACCGGTAGGCCCCATTAGCCGGATTGGTTGGCAGCTTTTGTTAGTACGTTTTATTTATAAGTATGACCTGTGCAAGGCAGTGTACCGTAACAAACTTTCAAGCCGCCAACTTCACTTCATATCGAAGTGTTACTGGTAGCATAAATGTTATTTAATTCGGTCTGTAATAACTCTAAAACTCTTACTTTCGCTTATTCATATGTATGACGTTTCTGAGACTCTAACCTGTGTGTGTGTGTGTGTGCGGTGTGAGTTTATTGTGGGGTCGATGGCTGTTTATTTATGTTATGTGCAAGAACAAGTATGTTATTAATGGAAAATGGACCGTGAGCGCCTAGATCTCCGACCCCAGATCTGGGGGCGTCACAAGGACACAGGGGTAAAGATTCCAATTCTTAACAAAGACAACTACTTCCATTGGAAGGTAAATATGCATCTCCACCTCTCAGCACTAGACGAAGATTATGTTGACTGCATAGAGAAAGGCCCTCATGTTCCTATGAAACCTAATTCTGGTGTTGGTGAAGCTGCTGGTTCTGCAGCTGCTGGAAGGTCGATTCCAAAATCTCAGGCTGAGTTCACAGATGAGGACTTGGAAGTGATACACAAGGATAAGAAGGTCATGAACATCTTATTCAATGGTATCGACCAAGATATGTTTGATTGTGTTATAAACTGCACTTCTGCTAAGCAAGTGTGGGATACTATTCATACAATCTGTGAAGGAACTGAACAAGTCAGAGAAAACAAGATGCAGCTCCTAATACAACAATATGAACATTTTCATTATTCATCTGGTGAAAATTTAACAAATATATTTAGTAGGTTTCAAAAGCTACTAAATGGTCTGAAGTTGTATGGGAGGAAATATGAAACCAATGACTCCAACCTAAAATTTCTGAGATCTCTTCCTAAGGAATGGAAGCCAGTGACAGTCTCATTGAGGAACTCTCAAGACTACAAAGAATTTACACTTGAAAGACTGTATGGTATCCTGGAAACCTATGAACTTGAAATGCAACAAGATGAGGAAGTGGAGAAGATCCAGAAGAAGGCTGGATCTGTTGCCTTGGTGGCCAATATTCCAGTAAGCCAAGTGAGTGAGAAGATGGAGAGCACAAAAACCACACCAAGTTCAGAGACTTGTGAAAGTGGAGCTGATACTAGCAGAGGGAAAAACAAGTTAATTGAAGAATTCGATGCATCAAGTGGAGGAGAATCTGATGACTTGGATGACTATCTAGCATTCTTGTCAAGGAGATTCTCAAAGCTTAAGTTCAAAAGGAATCCAGCAGGAGGCAGGCAATTCAGAAAGAATGGTCAATCATCTAAAAATATGGTTGACAGATCTAAGTTCAAATGTTTCAATTGTGGAATTGCTGGCCATTTTGCCAATGAATGCAGAAAGCCTAAAGCTGAGAATGAGAAGAAACAGTTTAGAACTATTGACTACAAGAAGAAATATTTCGATCTTCTCCATCAGAAGGAAAAAGCATTTGTGTCTAGAGACAGTGATTGGGCTGCTGATGGAGATTCTGATGCAGAAGAAGAGTTTTTCAACCTTGCCCTCATGGCAAATGAGAAAGATGAAGAAGCTAGTTTAACAAGCAACCAGGTATTCTCTTCTAACCTATCTGATCTGTCTAAAGTTGAATGTGCTAGTACAATTGATGAGATGTCTTTTGAATTGTATAACATGCATGTTTCCATAAAATCGCTTAACAAAGAAAATAGGAGAATAAAAGATCTAAATGAAAAGTTAAGTGATAGGAATGCTTTGATAGAAACTCAGTTAATCGGGTTTGAGGTTATGAGAAGAGATTGCCAGGAAGCTAAAGATGGATTGATTGAAGCTCTTAAACGAGAGGATATTTTGAAAGAACAGTTGAAGAAAAACCAGGACCTATTTGCTACATGGGGAAAACCTAAGGATGCTAGAGAAGAAATCTATCGTTCTCAAGGTTTGAATGCCCTTAGCAAGTTAGGAGAAGCAAAGTTAAGAGTTGATGGAGAGACTGCCTCAGACAGTGTATCAACGAATAATGCCTGCAGTTATCCGTTGAACAATGAGCCATCGATGGATACAGAACAATGTCATCCATCGAAGGCCAAAACTGTCAGCAAGGCAACTCTAGTTAAATTGAATGATTGTTATGCAAAATTTACGCAAGCGCACGTTGTCACAAGTAATATATGATTAAATCAAGTTCGTTCCCACAGAGATCTAGAATGGTGTTCAATTCAATTAATGCACCTATGCACCGATGTATGGTTTTTATCCACTGCTAAGACAAATAACAAATTGGATTTTTATTAACTACTAAATTAATTATCAAACTAAAGATTAACTAATTAAAGAGATTAAAGTCGAATTACTAATATGAGAATAAAACATGGAATCCTAGTTTCATCATCTACTTCACTTAGAGTTGCAGCCTTTAATTAAAACATGCGATGGTTTTGATATCTGATCGAATAACACGAAAAGAGTAAAAGTTACCTCTCGGTATACTAGTACCAATCTACACATACATCCACAAAAGAGATAGAAGATGAATAGGCACCTATTATGTTTAGACCCTATATCTCTATAGAATTTGAAAACATAAAGGTTGAAGCACAAGTTATCCACTTAGATCACATAGGGTAGCATAATATCTCTATTGATGCCACAAATCATGATGTCAAAACACCAACCTATCCTATGCTAGCATGGCAAGTTCTAAATCTCAAGATCCACTCTCGTTTAGCAAGAGATTAACGATTCAATTTAGATGTTAGCTACGCATCCAAAAGCATTAAGATTAACCATACGAGGATATCAAGAATTCACCACACATAAATCTTTAAGGCATGCAAACTACTAAGCTACATAGATAAATCCACTAGGATCCCATGACAACGATTAGTTCATAACTAAACCTTTCGTCACCATGGGATTTGATGAAAACATGATAAATAACAAGATATGAATAAAAGACGTAATTATATTAATAAACAAGAGTTTGAGAAAACAAATCTAGAACAAAAGATGAAGTAGATCTAGATCCGTTGCTTGTCACGAGCGTTGAATCCTTCTCTCCTTTTCTCCCTTGCAGATCTAAGCTGGTTACAATAATAAAGCTATGATATTGTGTATCTATTACAATGCTTAGATGTGTTTTTATAGGCTCTAGATTTCTTGCCCAGCAAGAATTTTATCTTCTATTACAATTTGAATTTAATTAAGGTGCTAAAACCTGCCCGGAATATAATTAGAACTTGAAAAGGGCAAAACAGGAATTTCCCAGCCATGCTTCACAAAGAATACGCGCGCGATTTAATTCAACACTTTACTTGCACGTGATTCCTATCCCAGGTTGTAGAAAATCTCTCAAGCTTCGCGTGGGCAGTAAGATCGCTGAAAACGGACTTACAGAACTCCAGATATGGCCAAAACAGTGTAAGCTGCGCAGCCTTCCCAGAAAATCCGAATTTTAATCAATTAATTCCCAAAAAATTATAGAAGCATCCACCTTAATCAACATTCTCATAAACCTGCACAACTAAGCAAAACACATCAAAACTACAAGAAACTTGAGTCCAAGACAATCAATTTAAGCCGATTTAGAATGTTCCAAGTGGATATAAAAGCCACTTATCACACCCCCAAACTTAAACCGATGCTTGTCCTCAAGCATTAACAATTACAACTAACTAACTAACTAGTACCACTTCCGTAGGTGATCACGGTTGCATTTGGCATATGCAACAAGCCCTTTAAACCCCTAGGCAGCCCTAGTGGACGAGTAAGGTCTCGTGAGGGCCTATAGCGAATGTACCCACAAAATCCATTTAACCTAATGCAATGCAATGCATGAATGCAACTAATATGAAAAATGCAATTAATCTAATCTACCATACCTTCAATTCCTCTCATGCCATATCAACTTAAGAATCAAAGTAAATACGCAATGTCTTGGTGTCGAAAGTGCAAGTATTCACATAGTCTACTCAATGAACATGCATAAGTTCTCACAAGCCCATGTCAAGTGTAAGAATAAGTTAGTAAACATGCTAAGTCTACAAGAGCACATCTTTGAGACAACACTCGGGATCTCATACGCAAGAACAAGCAAACACTCACAATCCACTCACAAAAGAATATTCACTCAAGAACAAGGGTAAGTGTATCACTCAATTCCAACAAAATCATAAGCATGCTTGACATTTGGTATCAGTCTAACTCTTAACACAACATACATCAATGACGATAATCAAAAGGTCTTTATTTGGGTTGTAATGGGGCTAGGGACAAGGTATGTCAAATAAGCCAAAACAGGTGAAGTGTCAAAAGCTAGTAGGAACGATAATAAATCATACACAACACCATATTTCCCCCCCACATAATTTTACTATGACAAACACTCGACTAGTCGACTGAAATAGGATCACAACAAACACAAACATGCTCTCATAATATTTTTTTTTCTTTTGTTTTGTTTTGTTTTTTTTTTTCTCTTTTTTTTTTCGAGAGCTAAATAGAACACAAACAATAATATAAACAATTACAATGATCCCATAATTTTATTACATATGTCGACTATCAAGTAAACAACCAAACCCAATTTTCAATATTCCCCCCAAAAGTAAGACCAACAATACCCCTCCTTGCACACCTTATTACTCCCTTAAGCACTCTACTAGCCTTTGACAATGTGGGTTCAAATTAATGTAAGGCCAATACAAGAAAAAGGTCTAGGCAAGTAATGTGGTATGTCACCGAAAAAATAGGATTAAGCTCAACGGGTTAACTAATTGATCATGTAAACATGGTGTGGTAATATGGGAAAATATACGGTTATTCCTAAATGCCTTTATCATTTTAATCGTCAAATAATGTCATGCGTTTCAAGAAAGACCTCAAACAACTGCTAGCAATGCAAACAATCCGTGGACACTCAAGCAAACGAATAAATTGCAGCAAATATGCAATAAGGCTCAAAATCTCACTTGGTGGAAAAACATACTCAATCCCAAGCAAACATCTCTCTAACGCACCTACTTGTATTCAAAGCATGCAAACTAAATCATCTTACACATATTCATGTCCTTCTAATCACTTACAACATTCAATAAGTCTACTAGCTTCAACTTACTAGTGTATGTGTGTGCACAAGAACAAAGCATATCACTTCTCAGTCAAAAGCGTCAACAACACAAAATTCATATCAAGCATGGGTGCAAATGCAAACTACTATGAACTCACATGATATACGAACATAAAAACAGAATGTCCTATATGAAACAAACATAGATAACACGAACATAAATGCATAATTTTACTATTACTAATATGCAAAACATGAAATCCTACATGAACAAATAATACAACCACAACTACTAATCCCTCAAACCACCCCCAAACTTAAAATATTCAATGTCCTCATTGAATGGAAGTAAATACAAGGGATAGCAGAAAACATACCTGAATACCGAAGCAGTCACCCTCCTCGGAAGAATCATGCGGAAGACGAAAATTTCACAATACTAGCACCACCTCTCCCACGCTTAAGAGCCATAAGAACCAATACCCAACTCATAAGAAGCTCCACCAATAACCACCACAAAATATCCCACCAAAAACCACCAAGCAAAATCACACCAAAAATACCCAAGTAACAGAAATAATACAAAAACCCCAATTTACAAGAACACAAATTCGTAATAAAATAAAATAGAGAAAAGAAATCCCACTACGAATCAAAGAGGTGAACTTGTACTAATTTTCCCCCAAACTTGAATTTTTAAGAGATGTAGAATAGGAAGATAATGAATTGGGTGTGTATGTATGGGTATATATAGGCCATGGGTGATAGGATGAATAAAAGAATTTTAATGTGAAAAGGAAAAAAAAATTTGGGTGGAAATTGGAATTTAATTTAGGATAGAAAAAATATTTAATGAATAAAAGAAAAAGAATTAGAAAATAAATAGGAATTTGAATTTCTTTTAGAAGAGATGAGGGGTTTTGGAATTATAATAGGAAAAGATTTTGAGGAAAGATGGGAGTATAAAAAGATTTGGGGTGAAAGAATATATTGTTTTTTTATATATATACACAGCAAACCTGGACAGAAGCAAGGGAACAAACGCTGAAAAAAAACTCTGATCAGGCTGGAGACGCGCTGCTCGCGCGCGTGGGGGGCAGCTTGCCTCTATTGCAGTTGCGCCGGAGCAAACTGCGCGACAGAGAGGCAAGTTGCCTCGGAATCAGTAACGCAGATGCTAATTGCGTCTCAGGGCCGCAACTTGCCTCCAGACCAGAAACGCAGGGGTAAGTTGCGTTACTGACCAGCAATTTGCTCAAAATTCGTTTTTTTTTTTAATACTAATGCATGGGTTGCCTCCCACGAAGCGCTTCTTTAACGTCAATAGCTTGACGTTACTTCCTCAACTCATGGCGGTTTCAAAAGAATAACCGAACCATCTTCAACAGACAAACCACTCATACGAATGTTGACATCTTGGTTGCTTGCTTTCCACAAATCTCTTCCTTCAGACTTCAACCTAATTTTCCTACCCAACGGCCAAATTTTCTTCTTTTTCTTTTTCCCACCTCTAAGGTGCTTCTCCGACTCAACTGGTTGAACAAAAATTTCCTCTTCCTTATCATCTGCTTTCCACCTTCGCAACACGTTATCATGCCCTTCTTCAAAAATCACTAGCTCATTATTCAAAAGGACATACCTCAAATGTGGTGGAAGTTTTCCAAGCTTTACTTTCGAAAGATCTCGAACTGAAGAACTGTCAATGGAATCACTGATGGGATGCTTTTGCATGTGTGTGTCAGATTTTTCACTCAATAGCTGATCCAACTTCTTTCTCTGACCCGTATCAACTATTTCCACACTGCAATACTCCTCATCCTCTGTTGGAAATTTCATGGCCTTGAACACATTAAAGGTGACACTCTGATCTTGCACCCTAATTGTAAGCTCTCCTTTCTGCACATCAATCAAAGTCTTTCCTGTAGCCAAGAACGGTCTTCCCAAGATTATGGGAATCTTCTTATCTTCTTCAAAATCTAGAATCACAAAATCAGCTGGAAATATGAGCTTATCAACCTTCACCAAAACGTCCTCCACTATGCCTCTAGGATATGTGATAGATCGATCAGCCAACTGCAAAGAGATGTTAGTTGGCTTTGGCTCCGGTAGACCAAGTTGCTTGAAAATAGACAATGGCATGAGATTAATACTAGCTCCCAAATCACATAAACACTTGTTGAAAGAAAGGTTGCCAATAGTGCATGGAATTGTAAAGCTTCCTGGATCTTTCAGTTTAGGAGGCAATTTCTGTTACAACACCGCACTGCACTCCTCTGTCAATGCCACTGTTTCAAATTCTTCCAACCTTCTCTTCCGTGACAAAATATCCTTCATGAACTTCGCGTATCTCGGCATCTGCTCCAACGCTTCAACAAAAGGAATGTTAATGGACAGTTTCTTGAAGACATCCATAAATTTCTGAAACTGTTTCTCTTGACTTTTCTTCAAACGTCCAGGAAATGGAGGAGGCGGATAAATCTGATTATTCATTGAAGATTGCTCCGGAGTAGACTTTTCAACAGATTTCTTATTCTTCTCACCATCTAGCTGATCAGCCACTAAATCAGATTTCTCAATTTCTGGCACTGCAGATTTTTCAACCTGCTGATTCTGAACATCTTCATCTTCTTCAGTTGCTGATTTAGGATCACTCGTGACTTTTCCGGATCTCAAAGTCACAGCCTTACCTGCTCATGGACCTCCCTCTTGCCTGGATTACCCATTGTATCACTTGGAAGAGTTCCTTGTTGCATATTTACCAAGGCACTTGCAATTTGTCCTATATGACTCTCCAATGTCTTGAGAGATGCTTCCTGACTCTTGAGAGTTGCTGCCTGACTCTTGCACATTAATCTCAACTCTTCTAATTCAGATTTTTCATTCGACTGATGGCTAGAACCAGTATGAAACTGTTCCTGCTGAAAACCAGGAGGTTGAAACTGTTGCCTTGGAGCATACAGTTGCTGAAAACCCGAAGAATTAAATGGCTCAACTCCGTACTGATGACCCTGAAACTGGTTATAAGACTGATGTGGATGTTGATAATTTGGAGCTGGTTGCTGTTGCCTTTGAAAATTGCTCAAAAACTGCACTGATTCACTGGAGATGGCGCATTGACTCGTCTCATGTGCGCCAGCACATAGTTCACATACTCTCGCAACCTGAGGCACCCCATGCTTTGTCATTAAATCTAATTTCATATTAAGTGCCTCTAGCTGGGCTGCTAGAGCTGTAACTATGTCAACTCCCAGAATTCCTGCAACCTTGCCTTGTGGTAGTCTTTGAGTTGGATTTTGATATTCATTAGCAGCCATCATCTCAATTAGATCGTAAGCTTCCTCGTAGCTCTTAGCCCATAAGGCTCCTCCTGATGCTGCGTCTACCATTGGCCTAGATTGTGCTCCCAGCCCATTGTAAAAACAATTGATTACCATCCAGTTTGGCATCCCATGATGTGGGCATATCCTTAGCATCTCCTTATAACGTTCCCAAGCCTCACACAGAGATTCTCCAGGTTGCTGCTGAAATTGGGCTAGCTGATTCCTCAATGCTGCAGTTTTCGCCATAGGGAAGAATTTAGTAAGAAACTTCTGAGCAAGATCCTCCCATGTAGTAATGGAACCAGGTGGTAGAGAGTGTAACCAGCCCTTAGCCTTATCCTTTAGAGAGAATGGGAAAAGCCTCAACTTGATAGCATCATCCGAAACACCATTAAACTTGAAAGTATCACAGATCTCGATAAAGTCCCGAATATGCATGTTAGGATCTTCCGTAGGAGCACCCCCAAACTGAACCGAATTCTGTAGCATCTGAATAGTGCCCGGCTTGATCTCGAAAGTGTTAGCTGCAATAGCTGGCCTGATAATGCTAGACTGGATATCATTGATCTTCGGCTGAGAATACTCCTTCAAAGCCTTAACTGCTGCTGCTGCGTCACCCATCTCTACAGTAGTCTCAGTTTCCTCGTTCTTATTATCCACTACAAGATCGTCTTCCGCCAGTTTTTGTAAACGAGTTTGCAAACGTGTTTGTATACAAACCTAAGTACCTGCAAACACCACGAAACAAACAAACTAAATAAGAATCCGAGTCAGTGAACGCTAACGACCATTGATGACAAGCACATAAACTAAAATAAAAACACCGATGATCCCGGGCAGCGGCGCCAAAAACTTGTTATGCAAAATTTACGCAAGCGCACGTTGTCACAAGTAATATATGATTAAATCAAGTTCGTTCCCACAGAGATCTAGAATGGTGTTCAATTCAATTAATGCACCTATGCACCGATGTATGGTTTTTATCCACTGCTAAGACAAATAACAAATTGGATTTTTATTAACTACTAAATTAATTATCAAACTAAAGATTAACTAATTAAAGAGATTAAAGTCGAATTACTAATATGAGAATAAAACATGGAATCCTAGTTTCATCATCTACTTCACTTAGAGTTGCAGCCTTTAATTAAAACATGCGATGGTTTTGATATCTGATCGAATAACACGAAAAGAGTAAAAGTTACCTCTCGGTATACTAGTACCAATCTACACATACATCCACAAAAGAGATAGAAGATGAATAGGCACCTATTATGTTTAGACCCTATATCTCTATAGAATTTGAAAACATAAAGGTTGAAGCACAAGTTATCCACTTAGATCACATAGGGTAGCATAATATCTCTATTGATGCCACAAATCATGATGTAAAAACACCAACCTATCCTATGCTAGCATGGCAAGTTCTAAATCTCAAGATCCACTCTCGTTTAGCAAGAGATTAACAATTCAATTTAGATGTTAGCTACGCATCCAAAAGCATTAAGATTAACCATACGAGGATATCAAGAATTCACCACACATAAATCTTTAAGGCATGCAAACTACTAAGCTACATAGATAAATCCACGAGGATCCCATGACAACGATTAGTTCATAACTAAACCTTTCGTCACCATGGGATTTGATGAAAACATGATAAATAACAAGATATGAATAAAAGACGTAATTATATTAATAAACAAGAGTTTGAGAAAACAAATCTAGAACAAAAGATGAAGTAGATCTAGATCCGTTGCTTGTCACGAGCGTTGAATCCTTCTCTCCTTTTCTCCCTTGCAGATCTAAGCTGGTTACAATAATAAAGCTATGATATTGTGTATCTATTACAATGCTTAGATGTGTTTTTATAGGCTCTAGATTTCTTGCCCAGCAAGAATTTTATCTTCTATTACAATTTGAATTTAATTAAGGTGCTAAAACCTGCCCGGAATATAATTAGAACTTGAAAAGGGCAAAACAGGAATTTCCCAGCCATGCTTCACAAAGAATACGCGCGCGATTTAATTCAACACTTTACTTGCACGTGATTCCTATCCCAGGTTGTAGAAAATCTCTCAAGCTTCGCGTGGGCAGTAAGATCGCTGAAAACGGACTTACAGAACTCCATATATGGCCAAAACAGTGTAAGCTGCGCAGCCTTCCCAGAAAATCCGAATTTTAATCAATTAATTCCCAAAAAATTATAGAAGCATCCACCTTAATCAACATTCTCATAAACCTGCACAACTAAGCAAAACACATCAAAACTACAAGAAACTTGAGTCCAAGACAATCAATTTAAGCCGATTTAGAATGTTCCAAGTGGATATAAAAGCCACTTATCAATGATCAATATGGTCCCATCATAAAAAACTTTGAGAAAGGAGAATGTAGCAAAACAAAATCAGTTGAGGAAGCTAAAATAGGTCACTTGTCCCAAAAGCAATTGAAGGACAAGTTAGTGAAAGTTGAGTCAAGAGCTAAAGGTAGGAGAAAGAACAGAAATGGGAAAGTAGGGATTAATAAACACAACAATTATACAGCAGATAAGTATGCTCCTAGGAAGGAATGTGTTAATTGTGGTAGTGTTAATCACCTATCTGCTAGCTGTAGAAAACTGAAAAATGCTCCCATGCCTTTACACTTGCCTACTTCTGCTATGTATGTTATGCCTAATGCTCAATCTGCTCATGCATCTAGCCTATATGCAAACATGCCATTCATGCATAATCCATACTATAATGCTTTCAATATGCCTCAGATGCCATGGATAATGAATAGCATGCATGCACAGACTATGCCTAACTCCAATTTCTATAATGCATTTGAGCAAGGCTCAAATCCTGGCTTTCAAAGGCCCACTCCCAGAGTCAAGATTGATCTAACTCAATCTGGACTAAAGGACAGAAAGGATTTGAGAGGCAAGAAAAAGGCTAACACTGCAGGACCCAAGGAAACTTGGGTACCAATATCAACTTGATTTGGTTTTGATGTGTGGGAGACAGAAAGAACCTCTAGTATCTGGATAGTGGCTGTTCTAGACATATGACTGGAGATTCTACCCTGCTCACTAAGTTCGAGGAGAGAGCTGGCCCTAGCATTACCTTTGAAGACAACATCAAAGGATATACTAGAGGATATGGCTTGATTTCAAAAGGAAATGTTGTCATTGAGGATGTAGCACTAGTTGATGGACTTAAGAATAATTTGCTGAGTATCAGTCAACTATGTGATAAAGGTCAAAATGTGTGGTTTACTACAGAAGCTTGTGTTGTTTTCAGGAAAAACGACAACAAGATAGTGATGACAGGCAACCAGAAAGGGAACGTGTACACAGCTGACTTCAATTCAACAAGTGCAGATACAGCTACATGCCTTTTCAGCAAGGCAAGTGTAGATGAAGGGTGGCTATGGCACAAGAAATTGTCACACTTGAATTTCCAAGCAATGAATGAGTTGGTGAAAAAGGATCTGGTTAGAGGTATTCCAAAATTGGATTTCTCCAAGGATGGATTGTGTGATGCATGCCAGAAAGGGAAGCAAAAGAAGGCCTCTTTCAAATCCAAGTTAATGTCCTCCATTGATCATCCTCTACAGCTACTTCATATGGACCTATTTGGACCAGTCAATGTAATGTCAATCTCCAAGAAGAGATACTGTCTAATGATTCTGGATGACTTCTCTAAATACACGTGGACATTCTTTCTGCACTCCAAGGATGAGGCAGGAGAAATCATCATCAATCATATCAGAACAGTCAACAATAATCCCTCTTTCAGAGTAAGAAGGATGAGAAGTGACAATGGGACTGAGTTTAAGAACTCTATGATGAGAGAGTTTTGTGAAGAACAAGGAATTATCCAAGAATTCTCTACACCTAGGACTCTTCAACAAAATGGTGTAGTAGAAAGGAGAAACAGGACTCTCATTGAAGTTGCAAGAACAATGCTTGAAGAATCAAAGTTGCCAACATATTTCTGGGCTGAAGCTGTCAACACTGCCTGCTATACTCAGAATATTTCTTTGATCAATCAAGAAAAAGGACTGACTCCATACCAACTATTCAAAGGAAAGAAGCCAATAGTTAACTTCTTACATGTCTTTGGCTGCAAATGTTTTGTCCTAAGAAATCAGGGTGAAAACGTTAGAAAGTTTGACACCAAAGCAGATGAAGCAAGAATATTCATTCAAGCTTATTTACTCAATAGATATTATTTTGAATATTCATTCAAGTTTATTTATTTAATGAATATTATTTTTAATATTCATTCAATCCTTATTTATTTAAATGAATATTATTTCGAATATTCTTTCAAACTCTATTTATTTTATAAATATTAGTTTGAACATTGATTCGAACTCAAGTTATTCGATAAATATTATTTTCCCTTGAGACAATGAATATTATCTTCAACATTCATTTAAAGTCGATTCAATTATTGAATATTATTTCAAATATTCATTCGATAATCATTTCTTCAATAAATATTATTAAGTTGAATATTCGTTATTTGTTCAATGAATATTATCTCGAATATCCATTGGCTGATTATTTCTTCAAATAAGTATTATTATTAACTTGAATATTCATTATTCGTTCAATGAATATTATTATGGACCATTATTCGATGATTATTTCCGGCAATATTCTTTTAATTCTTATAACTGAAGAAATATTCCTTGGAATATTTATTTAAATCTTATAACTCCTTTCGAAATGATTTACTTCAGCCAAATATCATCTTCGACCTTCAAGTATTATGTAGATTATTTCAGAGCCTTATTATTATTATTATTATTATTATTATATTATCAAGGAAGATTCTCAGTAATTCCATTCTGCATTCGATTCTATTATAAGGGAACCTTACTTGAGAAATGTTATTTATCTTGTGGACTTCCCAGTCATAAATTCTTTGAAACTATTCTTGTCACTCGCAACTTGGTTGCTATTATGCATTGACTCTTTGTGTACCCACTCATCATTCGAGGGGTAAGAATGTTGGAACAAGTTGGTATCCATTAATAAGCAGCAGCTTGGGAAATATTGGTGAATTTTCCTTTCCAACTAGATACGACTACTTTGTGGAGTCTTATCAACAAGTATTATACTTGGGGAAAGAGGGACGATCTTTACGTTTCAAAGTTATGGATGTTAAATGAACTAGGAGATGCGTAAGTGACCCAGTGGCGCTGGTCCAACAAATGGCCCAGCCGTTGGCCGAGGGGGTTCCAGGGTGCGGTAGACAAGTAAATCCGTCGGTGCTTCCTTCTACATGTAGAGAACAAGATGTGGGGAGCATAACCTGCGACTGATCATCGTGAATGTTATGTCTCCTGGTGTGTCAATACTCTAGTATTAGTTCATCATCCAAGATTGGAATCTTCTGCAACATTATTATTGTTGGCAGGGTTGAAAAGTATTTGAAACTGGAATTGCAATATTTTTCTTACAAGTTCCTCTTTTATGAAAATGATGCTATCTTGCTTATGTTGAAATAGCAGATATTTCCACGGAATATATTTGTTTTGAGTTACCTAGTAACTTCATCCTTTATATTGATCTGGCACTCTTTTCGTTAATGCATGGCATATGGTTTCAAAATATACTTTTGAACTGTCATATATATCACTATGCAGTTATATTATTGTTGGTGAGCTGTTGCTCACCCTTGCTTTATTTATTTATATCACAACAACAGCTAGATCAGATGGCCTGCGCAAGGCGTATTCAGCACAAGCAGGTGACAGCCGTCAGAGGAATAGCAGTTAAGATCATAGCTACCATTGCTGAAGAGGCAGCCATTGGTATGCTAGATGTTAGCATTTGAGTATCAAATGTATTTATTATATGACATATACAAATGGATGGCAAAGAGTATGTAATTGTTAAATTGTAAATCTTATGGGTTGTAAGAACTCAATCTTGTGATTAATAAAATTTGGTAGTTACTCTGATTTCATCTCTGGGACTATAACGGGTGTGTTTGATGTTGTTGTTTCGGGTCACAAGGTTGTAATTTGATTTTTATGCTGGTTTTGTGGATGGAGATTGAGACCGTAATGACCAGATCCCTGACCCGGATTTGGGGGTGTTATAGAAATGGTATCAGAGCGTTACGTTATAAACCCCACAGATGATGCGACGTTAAAACAATAAATTCAATAATATAATAAGAACTCTTGCCAAGTTCATAGTCGGACTACTTAATGTAGTGCTGACATATAAAACCCTTATGGGAAATCTTAAATATCATGGTAGTAACTTAGCTCGATATGGTATCGACGAGTAAGGCGACGGACCTTGAGGCTTGCGAGCAGCAGCACAGTGATGTTTTATCATATGCTGACGATCGGATGGTGAATTCGATAGAGTACCCTACTGAGGACCAGGAAGAGGTTCCAGTAGAGGATGGGAATCCTATTAAAGACAGGGAAGTTTACCCTGAGGATATGAGAGCTGCAGCCAGAGAGATTGTAAGAATTAAGGACTAGTGCTCAGAGAAGTGAGCATAAAGAACTGAAATACTATTAAGAGAATTAAAGAGGCATATTTGATTCAAAGCTGGACTGCCAGATGAAGTACCCGCAAGTAAGATGAATTTGAGGAATTACTTGAGATCTTATATGGGGTTAGATAAAAAAAATCCTTAGAAACTTTTAGATTAATGAGCAAAGAGTTAGAATGATGCATGATTATCAAAAGACTTTGATATAGGACGGGGAGCAGAGTTCCCGGGGACAGATAAGATAGAGGCAGCAAGTGCCACATCATTTGATAAATGGATTAGTGTGAATATTGTTAATGATAATTTGCCATGAGAAGGCAGATTTCATAGGTTATAATTTATAAAGTCAAACTGAGATTGATGAGGTGGTTTGGTTCAGGGAAATGTCCATTTTATGAATGAATCAACTTAGAAAATAAAGACATTGGAAGGTGATGGTATGATTAGATAAAGTATATAAGGAAGTAGTAAGCGAGACAATGATCTCAAAACCTACAAGACTAAAAGACCAGTGAGTCTATGATAAACTAGTAATGAGGCTATCGTCAGGAACCAAGTATAAGTTTAGTTCAATTCAGTGAAATGATGAACCAGAAACATTAGATGCATGTGATTCAGAGGAATATTAAATTCTTTCTTTTCCTTGAATGGATTATGGTAGTTACCTTAAGTTTATTCCGACACTGAATCGTAAATGGATTAGGTAAGGCGAGCACTGGTTAAGATGTAATTGAGAATGCTTTTAGATGAAACCCGAAAGAACAGGTGTAGGCCAAGTTCTCGAAGTAAGAGTTTTGGCAAAATGAAGTCCAGTTAATAGGACATATGATCAATAGGAGTAGTGTTGGTCGACCCCACCAAGTTAAAGACAGTTTCAAATAGAGAAAGGCGATAAAATTGGTGACACCCAGCATTGGCATTACCTAATGGAGGAAGGAAAATTTTGGAATTTATTAGGATGCACCTCGTACAGGTTAGGTGCTGTGCTTGTGCAACACGGTAGGGTAATTGCGGATGCATTCAGACAGCACGGTTCACCAGATTCGGATGGCCTTGGTAGTGCCAATTTTGTGGAACGACTAACTCTGACAGTAGTGTTCCTTCTGAAACTAGTTATTAGATAGACCGGTATTCGGTAGTATCAACTATTAGGACGAATATGTATGGGGGAGGTGTGGTATGTTTTAGTTTGAAACTTTTGATTCCCCTTCTAGGAGAGGTATATATTTGATTTCTTTCCAATGGTTAAACTCCCAACTTTATGTCAATCATTTCGTTATTATAACTATTTATGGTTCGAATCGCTTGGATGTTCCTAGAAATATTCTTCGGGTATCGAAATGGATCTTCTTAGTGTTACCAGTGGGTGGATAGATTGACTGAAATTTCCCTAATTATGGAAAAGAATTCTACGAATTTTGGCAAACCTTGTCTTTCTGATTATCAGAATACGTCACTGAAGAGAGTGGAAACTGGAGTGAACCCTATGGATTGGGTAAGGTAGCCGCTATACGGGTTGGTAGACAGACCCCGATTATTACGATTGATTCTAGAGATAAATTGAGGAAGTTGAGATTGGATGGTAAAAAGGGAAGTGTAATTAAGAAACAAGCCAGACTGAGAAATTCCGGGATTGACTTAAATGAAAAGGCTGTTATGCCAGAAGTGTTAAGCTTATGTGGCACGTGGAATTGATAAGAGTAGTTGAAAGGATAAAAGTAAAGGAAAGTTGGCCGGAGACGGTACCGAGAAGTCGATTGAGACTTATATGGAGTAAGGTTTTGAAAAGATCAAAAGGTATCAAAGTAGAAGGCACTATGCTAGTAATTGCTAAAAAAGTAATGCTATTAGCCAACCCCTAAACTCACATAATTTAGCATGGTCAGTTGGGGCCAAGTCACTAAGGATTATCAAGTGACTAAACCAGCATTGTAAGGACAAAGCGGGGTGCTTCTAACCAAGTGCCAACCATGAGGACTTTAGATATAAAATTAATTGAGATACATGATGATGGATTTTATATATACCCTGGACGTATTAGGATTGAGGATAGTGACCAATGAAGAGTTACGAAGATTGTCAAAGATGGTGCAGTATGATGCATAAATGTTATCTGAAACTTAGTGTCCTCAAGAGGAGCATTAGGCACTAAGAGATTCACGTTGAACACGACCAATATCTTCCAGAACATCTTTGCTACCATTACCAAGTTTTGTAAGAAAGAGCAGATAGACGTATGTTGTCTTTTGGAAGGTAATGTAGACTGACATTCTGAAGAAAGAGGTTAGCATTAAGTTACCTATGAATTATTAAGATGAGAATGATTGAAGAGAGACTCTTATTAAGGATATATGATTTGATTGCCAATTTTAGGATGTAAGTATTCCTTGAAAATAGAATTGGGGATGGAATATCCATAAATTAAGATGAATCCTGGGAATGCGCAAAGGATGGCATTACCCCTAATCAAGACATTGTGAACTCAGATGATATAAGTTAGATTGACCAAGGTAGCAATAACCTATAAGGAATTGTTGAAAGGGGTCTAGAAGAGTACATAGAGAGAACTATTATAGGATTGATTGCTGATATTTTGATGTACCCGGTACCCAGGAAATACAGGTGGAGTGATGAGGATGACCTAAGAAAACCTTATAAGGAAAAGGTATTATATTTTGGACTTCAAAATAGAAGTTGGTAAGGAATGCATGATAAGTAACAATAAGGCCAGATAAAGCATGTGTGAAACCATGAGAAAGTATAGATTGAACCAGTAAAGGTTGAGATTATCCTAAAATAAGGAAGAACTAAAAGGAGAAATATCCTAAGTATGATTGAGAGTAACTGTGATAAAGTCCACACGGAAAGGTGAAAGCAATGACTCATGGAAAAAGACTGACCTATATTTTCTCTCCTTCAGCAGAGTTTAAGGGTGAATGCTTTCACCCAGCAGTGATGGGAATGAGATAGAAAAATTTAAGTTGGAACAGACCCAGAAAACATTGATTGCGAGGAATTATCATTATCAAGAAAGGCCAATGAGGTGGCCAACACTTTATGTATATATAAAGGAGTAATTATGAATGCTTATACCAAAGAGACAGGATGATATCAAGGAAAACCTTGAAGGTCATAATGTGATGGAGGATTTACATTCCTTCTGATGATTGTGCAGAATCAACCATAAGAATAGTTTAAGTAAACATTCGATTCCTGATGTCGTCTTAAGCATATTAACCGCATTAGGAGGTCCTATTTTGAGGTAAACCAGGACCATGATGCGAAATTGATTAAGTGAACCGTTAAGCTTCCAGCCTTCTACTGAAGATATATGGTTAGTAATTTCATTAACCTATCATAGCTGCGATGCTTGAAGCTCTTTTGCAATTTTATTTGCTTCATGTAATATCTACATCAAGTTCAGGAAGTATTCCTTATGGATAAAGAATAGTGATTATTTTGTCTTCTTATAGGATTTTGATCTGGCAATTATGAAACTCGTATGATTAGCTATTAAAGCGCTACGTAAATGACAAACGATGGTGATTCAACAAAGGGCTACATTAATGTAGTGGCGATTCATCTAAGAAATGTGATGACTACGCAAGGATAAAGTTAGTACTGCTATTGATAAGCTAAATGACATGTTGATGAATGACAAGCAAGTTTATGTGGTATAAACTTTTTGCGCAAACAAGATACAGAGTATGAGGTTGGAGATTCATAGTGCTAAGAGGCAAGTTTGGCAGGAATAGATTATAATGGATCTAAGTTAGAGAAATCGGCAAGATTTATTTTGGAGTGTATAAATTGGAATGATATGATGTTTGAAATAAATGAGAATGCTATGAAGGCTCATAAAGAGATTATAATGGAAATGGTAACAAGTGACTGATAGGGATGAATGTAGAGTTAAGGATCAATAAGGGAGTTAGATATACGGACTCTTGAGAAGCCCCAGTAATGAAGCAAGAAAAGTATAAAATTGAAATAACAAAGTTATTGGCCAAAACAGAAAGCTAAAATTGAAAGCATAAATGACATAAAGATTAACCCCTTTAAGTTGGGAGAATTTGAGGAAATTTGGAATAGATTGATTGAGTAACAAGGAGACTCATGGATCGAGAAAGTGGGAATCTAAATGGTTGAACAAAGGAAAGTTTGACCCCAAACGTGTAATGCGTATTGAGTAAAGGTGACGAGTGTCCCACTAATGAGATGACGGTGGAGTTAAGCAACAGAAGTAAATAAGAACTAGATAATATGAAGGATGTGATTGATAAAGAAAAGATTGGGAGATAATTATGAAATGAGAAGCAAGGAATGTTATGAATGGACTTTCTAACGAACTCTCGGGATGACAACATGATAGTGTTAGTATTGTGAATATGAAAGAGTCAGTAGAGTGGCGTGGAATGTCATTAACTATGATGTCAAGCGAGAAATCTAAGATTTAACCTGAGAGGTTGAAAGATTTTCCGACGATGAGTGTTGCAGCGAGGATATGTTGACACGTGAGATTACGATATAGTGGTATTTGATACGATTACGATTATTTTTCTTCTCTGATAAACCTCTATAGTTCAGAGGTAAATTTTAAGTATGATATTTGACAATAATTTTTTTTTCTATAACTCTCTGAAATTCTTTTCTTTTCTCTTATTAATCTTCATCTAAATTGAGAAGAACAACCCTTTAAGGAGGGGAGGTACTACTACGTGACTACCTGTCTATGTGATAGGAGTCTAAGTGGAATACCATAACTTGTCTAAATTGCTTGTCAAGTACTAAAGGCTGGCCACCTTCTGTACTAACTATGCAATAGGACGAATGTTCATTGATCATAGTGATCTCTCAATAAATTCCTCTAATTCTATATATTGATCGAGATTGCGAAGATTAAAGCGATTAGGAAATGAGTAACTACGACTGAGGTTATCTCCGAATTCGCAGCGCGATAGTGATACCAAAGTCACTACCGATACCAATAAGGAAAATAGCATATGACTGGGAAAGAGCATAAACCGGGTAGTGTATTGTACGAAAAGTAGCGAAGATTAATGAAAAAGGATAAAGGATGTATTGTAGCACTAGTAAGATGTGCTGAAAAAGGATTGGGATTGATTAAGGATTGACTAGGAAACTGGAAAGTGAAATAACCAACAAGTACCCCATTTGTCTTTTACCTGATTCCGGGACGGAATCCTTTTAAGGAGGGGAGACTGTAAGAACCTGAATTTTCGGTAGAATTAAAACTTTTTTTTTATATATTGATGAAAGAATGAACAGTGATTCTCACTACAAGGTATTAGCAGTTCTAATGAATGAATGTGAACGGGTAAAGATTCCAATGATTATATGTCATGAAGAATGCAGTGGGTTGACAACCTAGATTAGAATAATCTATCTCCTAAGGAATAAGATATGGCATTCCAAAGAGAAAGGAGATATTCTTGTGTCATTCAAATCAATATCTGTTGTTAGTCCACTGGTTCCGTAAAAGGGGTAAGGAATGCCCGAAAGAGAATAAGGACATTTTTATAGATATAAGGAATAGAGATGGAATAAGAATGAATAGTGTTTTTGGTGAAAATAAGAATATTATTAGACGATGCTACATAGAAGTATTCAGAACGGATTTCTGAGTTCGTATTCATGATCCAAGGGCGAAATAAGTGTATGTAAACGACATCGGATTCAGAAAAATAGCACTTTTATTTTCTCCGAGATTTCCCTGGACACTGCAAGACTTAAGGATTTATGAAAAGGATTTAAGGAATTTAAATTCGAGAAGTATTAAGAATGATGGAGATTAGTATTATAAATATTAAGAAGGTTTCCGGTAAAACCCTAACTAGAAACGATTGAGTTATTCCTCCGAACGATCAACGAATTGAGCAATAAACGGACAAAGAAACAAGCAGGGGATCAAGATACATGCATGTGCTAGTGGATAACATCAAGTAACTAAGTGGTTACAAAGGTAACTAGCATACTTAGAAACTAACCAAGCAACTAAGCTTACAACATACACCATTCCACAAAATCAAGACACATGTCCAAGATGATGCAAGGAGTGACCAAAGCACTTTATTAAAGTAGCTTTAGGCAAGATATTATTTACATACATCACAATAATTCACATTTGCCAAGGATGAGTGTGACAGCCCGGAAACCTGGTGCCACTAAATAACAATATAAATAAAATAATTAAAGGCACTCTCACAATTTAGGATCGTTTCTAGGTTATGGCACCAAAACAAGACTATTAAATCCAAGTTATTACAAGCCCAAATGTTATTGGAATAACCTCGGTAAGAAGTTATGCCAATAACCAAATATTATATAGGTTTTAGACTACACTCAGTTTTACAACCCATATTTATTACAACTAGTCCCAAAAGATTATTCATTACTAGTCTATCCTTGCTTTCCTACCTGCACTGGCATCTGGAAATGGAAACGAGCGGTAGGTATAGCTACTCTCTTACGGGCGGTATGACGAACTCGGGCCATCTTCAGTTTTTACTGAAAGGATAGAAAATAATAGCAAGGGTGAGCCAAAGAATGCTCAGCAAGTATATATATGAGATAGAAAAGTTTTAAGATGGAAATAAACAATTTCAAATTTTTTTCGATTCCATCACAAAACCAATCAATCTGTGCAAACGTTTCAAAATTTTTAATATGGGATTTCAAATGACGCTACGGACTATAGCCGATGATCAGTCGCGAAATAGTCCCGGACAGAGCACAAAGCAAAGTCCTACAAATTTTATGGATCCAAGGCACACTTTGGCCTAATAATAATAAGGGGACCTGCATCTAGGTCAAAACATTTTGTTGTGGAAATCCCCAACACAACTTTATTTAGCAATAAAACTCCTTTTCAGGGTTTGAGGGATATCAATTGTATCATAAAAGATTTCGCTATCAAACAGGCATTTATATGAATGTAAGCAAAGATATTGAACGATACAAATGGATGTCAAGATAATAATCAACAGTATTGATTTTGGCAACAGATATTAATCAAAATAATTACTCGTGAATTTACGAGTTGAGAGATATCAAGAAAATATCATTTGAACAATAATTGAGCTGGAGTGATAGTAGCACTTGCCTGGTATGAAGCTTTAACTACAACAGTTGCTTTTCTAATTGTTTAAGTCTACGATACTCGCTGGTCAAATCTTACTACTTGATCCGTCTAATTTCTAAAAACGAAGAACAATAAGACATTCGGTTATGAAAAATAAATAATCGTATAATTCTATTATTACTATTACCTATTTAACTACCCTTCGTATTATACATCACATATTACAATAGTATTTCATTACCACAGAGTAATCTGCTTAACTAATACAACACAGAATACAAATTGGAATTCTTTTGGCAAAATATTTCGTCATCTGTTGACATTATAGATTGAAAATTCTAAATTCGACTCGCTCTATTTTCTGAAATATTTTTGGTTCAATTTAAACGACTTAAATCATTTCTAGAAGCAAATCGAATAATTAAATCAAATTAAAATAATCAATTCTGATTAACAACTATTAATAAAATTAACTAATTAATAGATAATTGATCAATTAAATTAATTATATTATTAACCCAAATAGATTAAGGTTAGTTGTATTTAATCACAATTTTGAAATCCAAAATAATAATTTCAATCCAATTAATCATAATTAAAAATAATTAATAATTCATTAAAAGAATTAACCAATTAATAATTAAATTAATTGATTAACTAAATTAATAAAATCATTAACTAAAATTAATTACAATTAATTGAATTAAAATTTTCTGATTTTATAAAGATTTTTAAATTTTTAAAAGAATTCTAAATTTTTTAATAAAATTTTATTCAAAAACAGTTTGTGGAAATCAGATTAGGATTTTACAGATCAAAAACCCAATTTTGAAGAACATGATGAATGTCTGCCGGAAAACGAAGAACATCACCGGATTTTTTCCAGAATCCGGCGAGCTCCCCAGAATTCGGCGACACCCCGCCGCTCCGGCAACCACCCAGACTGTCTCAGAATCTCACCAACACTTGTATTATTCGTCTGTTATCAATCCTACTAGTTTTTAACAGTCCAAACATCGCAAAACATCAACAAAAATCAACTGAAAACTGCAAATCCGATTGTCTCCGTCCATTTTCCGGCGACTCAAATTCAAATCGCAAAATTCAACTAAAATATGTCTTCAATTCTAAATTCAACGATCTATACATACATGGTACTAAAAATAACAGCCGGGTATCCAAAAACATTTTCCGGCAAATAAAATTTTTTCCGACAAACCAAAAATTCATCCAAAAACTGTTAAACTAAGCATAAATCAACTCAAATCATACAACCTATTCGACTACAACCATACAAACACTGAATTCAAATAAAATCAATACGTTCAATTCAAAGACGAATCGAAAAATTACCCCTTAAGGGCGGTGGATGATTTATCGGAGAGGAAGAAAGGATGGGCTGGTGTTTCTGTTGTTCACGCCTCGGAAGGACGCCGAATGGTGCTGGGAAGTGGCGGTGGTGGAAGGCGGCGGGGAAAAACGGGGAAATAAGAGAGTAGAGGAGGGGAGAGAAAATGACGGGGGGAAGAGATATGGGGGAGATAAGATGAGGGAGAGAGAGACGTGGAGAGATAAGGGTCAGGAAAGGTTGTATTATTGGGGAAAATAGTATTAACACTCTCGGATAACTTCGACAATTACCACGTGAATTATAGGTCCCAAAATGTTAAAACGGGTAAAATTTTATAAATCCTTAATTCGGTACATATTTGAAATAATCATTTATAATTCTTAAAATAATTTAAAATTATTATAAAAATAAAATATATAATTTTTAGAAATATTCTCAACAATTAAAATACATAAAATTTATAAACCACTAATTAAAATAAATAAAATTTCTGATACAAACGAAACATAATTTGGGGTTCCAAAATATTGAGATGACAATATCTCCTCAATAACAATTAATCCTCTAAGGCCACAAAATCATATAATAATTGCACGGAATACATATTTATAGAATTAACAATAAAACACGTCAAACTAGAATATTATAGAATTCTTATTATTCACACAAATATTACACATAAAAATTCCCGATCGTTACATCCTTCCCCCCTTAAAAGGATTCTGTCCTCAGAATCAGTGTTGGGATTTATGGGTGATAGCATAGAGACAACTTAACTATATTTCCCTGTACTTAGTTTTTACTAAGTTGAACATACTGTCACAGCCAGAGTATGTCTTCGTATTTGAATAATTGCTGTCATGTAATAAATGTATGATTTGGGAGAAGTTCATATGTTTGTTCAAGCCTCAAGGAATGCATCCAGAAGATAGCAAGAATAAAAGTTACTGTCATGTCCCTGACAGTAATGTTACAAGAAGACAAATGTTGCAAAGTCACGACAAAGCTACATTTGACAGCAACATTGGCCGAAGCAAGAGACAATAACATTCTCACACTTGACAGCAAGTCTGGAGCTCCGACAGCAACATTGGCGGGAGCTAGTACTGTCAACCTCTGAATATTCCTTTGACAGTAGACTCTGCGGTTAAGGTTACTGTCACCTTGAATTATTTGAATTGGGTATTTTCTCAGTCAAAGCCCGTGACAGGTTACATGTTCAAGAAACAGATTTATTGCAACACACTATCGTTTGTAGCAGACCTGCAAGACTACGACAGAAACTTAAGAGATTCACAAGACAAGGCTGGTCAATTCGAGGAGCATGCGATATCCACATCTACTAGAATTGTATTAGCTAGAAATACAAAGAATCTAGGTTGCTTTACTTATAAGGTTTATCCTGTCTGTATAGCAATTAGGGAAAGTCACATGGGTGTGCAAATTGTAATGAGCTGCCACTTGAAAACGACAGCAGCTCAACACCCCATGCGATTATCTTAGTCTACTTAGATACATCTTAGATTCTTTTCTATTCATGTACGCACACGAAGCAATCTGTATCTCTTGAGATATCGAAGCTGGAGAAACTCTCTCCAGGTTGTAGCAACACTTCACACAAAATAAATAAAACATTTATTTTATGAGAAATCCTGTTTCACTTATTGCTTACATACATCTACTGATAACCTATAATCTTTATTTTCTTTGTTGATTTAAAGATTCGATTTTATCAGTATTGCATTCAACCCCCCTTCTGCAATACTCCGGGACCAACAATTGGTATCAGAGCGTACAGATTGATACACAAATCTGAAGATCATGACGAGTATTCAGAAGTCAAGTGGAATCAAGATTCCAGTCTTTGATAAAGAGAACTACAATTTCTGGAAAAGAAAGATCTTGTTATTTATTAAAGCTGCCCATCCACTGTATTTGGGAATTCTTGAGAACGGCCCCTTCATATCTCAGAAGGAAGTAGTTGTTGCTACTGTGAATGATGAAGTCATTCCAGCCCATTGGGTTGCAAAGAAGCCTTCAGAGTACACAGAGTCCGATAAGGAGAAAGTAGTCTTGGATGACTATTTACAACTCATCTTGCTCGACTCACTTACATTAGACAAAGCCATGTGTGGTAATGTCATGGGATGCAGATCTGCAAAAGAAATGTGGAGCAAGATAGAGCTGTTGTGTGAAGGAAGTGAAGAAGTTCGCGAGAACCAAAGACAAATTCTTGTATCACAATATGAAGCCTTTATGGCGAAACCAGGCGAAGAACTTACACACATGTTTGAAAGGTTCATTAAGCTGATAGCTGAGTTGCAAATTAATGGAAAGTTCTATGATAAAAAGGAGATTAACATCAAATTTCTGCTCACTCTCCCTGAGCATCTTAGGGCACAAAGTCACAGCCATAAGAGAGGGAAGAAACTTGAGTGATGTCTCTCTTGAAACTCTCTATGGTATGCTCAAATCATACAAACTCGAGCTTTTTCAAAAGAGAGCTATTCAAACTGGAACCAAAGGAAAGTTAGCAAACATGTCAGGAGCCCTCATAGCGCATGAGCCACAAGTAGCTTGTCTAAGTGAACTATCACAAAGTTCACAACCAACACAGATGCCATCTTTGATGATTGAAGAAGTGTTGGATGACGAGGAGAAGGTGGTTTTGCAGCTGAAAGATGTTGAAGATGAAGACTTCTACACAGTAGAAGAGATTGAAAGCATGGACAATCCAACCATGGCTTATATGGCTAAGAGATTCAAGAATATCAAGTTCAGAAGGGACAAGTCATACAAGCCACAGGGTCAATCATCTAAATTCAACAAGGGAAGTTTTTCAAAGCCCACTGGTGGAACCACAAGAGGAGTATACAAGACAGGGTTGGTGGATAGGTCGAAGTTCAGATGTTACAACTGCAATGAGCTAGGTCATTTTGCTACTGAGTGCAGAAGACCTAGAAAGAATCAAGGAAAGGGATCTGGAAATCAGCTTAAGAGGAATCAAGGGAAAGCCGATGTGGCTGAAGGAAAATGCTGGTATGATTCTGAAGATGAAGAAGAAGAGGAGTTCGTGAACTTAGCCCTCATGGCTAAACCTAATGAAGAAGCTTCAAGTTCATCAAATCAGGTACCATCTCTAGTCTTACTTGATATGTCTAAAACTGAGTATAAGCATACCATTGAGGATTTAAGTGCTGAGATGTTTACCATTCATGTTAGTTTATCTACTGCTCATGAAGAAATTACTAAGTTAACTAAAAAAAATGAAACTCTCAAATCTGAAAATGAAATGTTGTTGCTAAGAACCAGTCCCCTAGATTCATTAGCTCAAGAGAATGCTAGATTGAAGAATGATATTATCTGTGCTAAGGAAATAGAAGATTTTCTCAGGAGTCAAATTGCAGAAAATGAGTTTAAACTCAAAGCTTTTAGAAACTCTTCTAGGTTAGTCCAGGAATATCATGATAATCACACTGAGAATCAAAAGGTAGGAATAGGTTTCGAGTATGGTAGAAGGCATGGAAAGGCAATTGTTCTTGATGATAGTGATGCTGTCAAACCTCAAATTCTCAAAAGAGTTAACAATCCGATTTTCAAAAATCTTCAAGCTGATTTTGATGAAACCTCCTTGTTCATCAAACAAGAGCTACTTGATGAAGATGAGTGCATTGATAGCACACTGAGCAAAGGAAAAGATACTGTCAAGTTCCCCATGACAGAAACTCTACCAAGCAATCAGACAGAATGTTCTAAAGTAGCTGACAACAAGGATGAGACAGAAACTTCAAAAGATACTGTCAAGAGAGAACCCAAGACAGCAACCTTCAAACCTGCTGTCACGACAGAGGCAAAGAAAGGTACTGTCAAGGGTGGCTCGACAGCAACTTCAGAACATACTGTCAAAGCAAATGCCTACAAGCCTAAGAATAGGAATGGTAAGTTAGGGATTGATAAGAAGAATGGATATAGTCATGTTAAGGATGCCCCTAGGAAGCTTTGCAATAATTGTGGATCATCTCATCATTTAACATTTGTTTGTAAGAAACCCAAACAGGATAAGGTTAATACGTCCAATGTTAGTGGTAACTTACATAGAACCCCCATTATGCAAAGAAGTATGGATGTCTGTAATAACATTGACTGCATGCCATGCAAAATTGTTGTTATGAGTACTTGCTTCAATCTACCTATTCTGTCTACTGAAAGATGCTCCTATTTAGAAACTGCTGAGACTTCTGTGCCTACCTATGTTGGTAAAAAGGCAGCTTCCACCAAGAGATAGACTAAGTCTAACTCTAGAACCAAGTGGACAGTAAAAGAAGTCAGACATGAGGATTCTAGTGTCGATTTAAATGTGAAACAGAATGATATGAACAATGATGCTGTAACTGCAGGACCCAACAGAGTTTGGGTACCAGATGCAAATTAAAATCATCTGTTTTGCAGGGCAAGAAACAGAAGCAGGTCATGTGGATCATCGACAGTGGATGCTCCAGGAACATGACTGGTGATATAGCCCTGCTATCACATTTTTTGGAAAAAGCCGGCCCAATCATAACTTTTGGAGATAACAGCAAATGTTACACTGTGGGATATGGCTGTTTGGAAATTGGAAATGTTGTCATTGAAGATATTGCTCTTGTTGATGGATTGAAGCACAACCTACTCAGTGTCAGCCAGTTCAGTGACAGGGGATTCAAGGTTGATTTTGATATGATGGTTTGTGATATCTATCACAAGAAAGATCGAAGCCTCCCTTTGAAAGGAGTCAGGAAAGGAAGCTTGTTTGTTGCAGATTTAAATTCTATCAATAAAGACAAGGCTTACTATTTTTACAGTAAAGCATCAGTTGGTGAAAGCATGCTTTGGCACAAGAAGCTCTCACATCTCAATTTCAAGAATATGAATATTCAGATGAAGAAGGATTTAGTGAGAGGACTAGCTCAACAGGAATTCTGTCAAGAAGGACTATGTGAGGATTGTCAAATGGGCAAATTGAAAAGATCTGTGCACAAATCAAAGCAAGTGAATACCAACACTGAGCCACTCAAATTAATTCACATGGATTTGTTTGGTCCAGTAAATGTTCAATCTCTTGCAAGGAAGAGATATGCCCTGGTAATGGTGGATGACTACTCAAGGTACACTTGGGTGAAGTTTTGAGAGGCAAAGGATGGAGCTGCTCAAGAAATCATTGACCACATAAGAGTTCTTGAAAGAACCCCCAATGCTCAAGTTCAATATCTGAGAAGTGACAATGGTACTGAGTTCAGAAATGCCATACTAGGAAACTTCTGCAAAGAAGAGGGCATTGTCCAACAATTCTCCACTGCCAGGACACCACAACAAAATGGAGTTGTAGAAAGGAAGAACAGAACTCTCATCGAAGCTACGAGAACTATGTTGAATGATTCTAAATTACCAACATACTTCTGGGCAGAAGCTATTAACACGGCTTGTTACACACAGAATATAACCTTGATCAACAAGACTCATGGAAACACTCCTTACTATTTGTTAACCGGAAAGAAACCTACTGTCAAGTATTTTCATGTAATTGGAAGTAAGTGTTTCATGATGATTGACAACCATGAAAGAAAAGGAAAGTTCGATGCTAAAGCTTATGAAGGCATTTTCATCGGATATGGTTTGGAGAGAACTGCCTATAGAGTCGATGTCATTGATCACAAAGTCATTGAAGAAAGTGCGAATGTCACATTTGATGAAACCAAATTCCCAGGACTGCAAGAGGATGGTCAAATGGAGCCTCTTAGATTTGAAAATCAAGGGTATTTGGAAGAAGAAGAAATTGTTGCTGATGAACCTACTGGTACTCAGGATATTGAGTTTGAAAGAAATGCTATCAACACCAATGATGCTACTCAAACTCCAGTTCAATCTCAAACTATATCAGCTAATCACCAGAATGAGAATGATTCTGGAGACGTTGAAGAACATGTAGGAGAAAACATCAATGGTGGAGAGTCAACACCTCAAAGAGGAAATGATGAAGAAGATCAAGAAAGAAGCTTGCCCAGAACCACTAAGTGGAACAGAGATCACACTAGCAATCTAATCATTGGTGATCCCACTACTGGTATAAGGACGAGAAGAAATATTTCTGCTGACAGCATGTTTTCTATCTCAAACTGAGCCAAAGTCAATTGATGAAGCATTGTTGGATTCAGATTGGGTGGTAGCTATGCAAGAAGAGCTAAATCAATTTGAGAGAAACAATGTATGGAAGCTGGTCCCTAGACCCAAAGGGAAGTCAGTAGTTGACATAAAGTGGGTTTTCAGAAACAAGTTGGATGAAAGTGGAAATGTGACTAGAAACAAGGCAAGGCTAGTAGCTAAAGATTATTGTCAACAGGAAGGAATCAATTATGATGAAACATTTGCCCCTGTTGCCAGACTTGAAGCTATTCGGATATTTTTAGCCTATGTTGCACACTGTAACTTCAAAGTGTTCTAAATGGATGTCAAAAGTGCCTTTCTTAATGGAGATTTAGAAGAGGAAGTGTATGTCGAACAGCCACCTAGATTTGAGGATGCTGAGTTGTATGACTTTGTCTACAAGCTGTTCAAAACACTTTATGGATTGAAGCAAGCCCCTCGAGCTTGGTATGAAACTCTATCTACTTTTCTCATTGAGAATCAATTTACAAGTGGTGTAGTGGATAAGACACTATTCTACAAGCACCATGGCAAGGACATCATTCTAGTTCAGATTTATGTTGATGACATAATCTTTGGTTCTATAAATGAGAAGTTGTGTGAAAATTTTTCATCTCTTATGAAGAGCAAGTATGAGATGAGCATGATGGGAGAACTATCATTTTTCCTAGGTCTACAAGTTCATCAAAAGGATGATGGTATCTTCATAAGTCAATCGAAATATGTCAAGGAACTTCTCAAAAAGTTCAACATGGAAGATGCATCACCTGCCAAGACACCTATCTCTACTGCAACCAAGCTGGATTTGGATCCTAAAGGAAAGAAAGTGGATTCTAGTACCTACAGAGGCATGGTGGGATCGTTGCTATACTTAACTGCTAGCAGACCAGACATCATGTTTGCTACATGTCTCTGTGCAAGGTTTCAAGCTGATCCAAAAGAATCACACTTAGTAGCAATTAAGAGAATCTTTAGATATCTCAAAGGCACTCCAAACCTAGGCCTTTGGTATCATAAAGATACTGGATTTGACTTGGTTGGTTATTCGGATTCAGAATATGCTGGATGCAAGATTGACAGGAAAAGTACAACAGGAAGCTGTCAATTTCTGGGTGGAAGATTAGTGTCATGGTTTAGCAAGAAGCAGCATTCTGTATCTACTTCAACTGCAGAAGCTGAATATATCGCAGCTGGAAGTTGGTGTGCTCAAATTCTTTGGATGAAAAATCAGCTAATGGATTATGGCTTAGAGTTGTCCAATATTCCTATTTATTATGATAACACTAGTGCCATAGCTATCTCAGACAATCCATTTCAACACTCCAGGACAAAGCACATTGATATCAGACATCATTCCCTAAGAGAGCATGTTGAAAGGGGCACTACGCCATAAATACTCATATGCAACGCTTTTAGAAAGTGTTTCAGTGAAAGTGTTTCGTTATGTATGAAATTTTGGCTCTAACGAAACAGAACTTGAACTGGTATTGCATTACATATAACTTAGTGTTGCATTTGATCCACAGTGTTTCACATAATGCAACACTAACAGCTGGCGTTGCATTAGATATTTTTTAATTTTAAAAAATGCTGATGTGGCAGCAGTAGGGCCCACACGTGCTGACGTGGCATTTGCTGACGTGGCAAGTTTGGGGCCTACAATTGCTGACGTGGCAAATGTGGGACCCACATTTGCTGACCTGTCATTGGCTGACGTGGCAAAAGCGTTGCATTAGGTGAAAGAGGTGTTGCATTTGCTGTTTAAAAGCATTGCATTAGATATTTTTGAATTTTTAATAAATGCTGACGTGGCAATTGTGGGACCCACCAGGGTGACGTGGCAAGTGTGGGGCCCACAATTGCTGACATGGCAGATGTGGGGCCCACATTTACTAACGTGGCAGAAGCGTTGCATTAGGTGAAAAAGGTGTTGCATTTGCCTTTAAAAGCGTTGCATTAGCTAGTTTTGAATTTTTAATAAATGCTGACGTGGCAGTTGTGGGATCCACCTGGGTGACGTGGCAGTGTGGGGCTCACCAAGGTGACGTGGCAGGAGTCCCACGGATGCTGCCGTGGCAAGTGTGGGGCCCACAATTGCTGACGTGACAGATGTGGGGCCCACAATTTCTGACGTGGCATTTGCTGACGTGGTAGAAGCGTTACATTAGGTGAGAAAGGTGTTGCATTTGCTGTTTAGAAGCGTTGCATTAGATACTTCTCTTACTGGAATGATGAAACTATTTTTTCAAATTCTTTTTTCGACGTTCCAATTGTACGGATGTCGAGATATAACGATTTTAGTGAAGTGGTAAATTTTCGAAAAATTTGCTAGATGCATTTGGTTTGGTTTTATGACGGTCAAACCGGTCAAAGTAGACAATCCTTTTAACTAGTCTTGTCCGGAATGACGAAACTATTTTTTAAAATTCTTTTTTCGACGTTCCAATCGTACGGATGTCGAGATATAACGATTTTAGTGAAGTGGTAAATTTTCGAAAAATTTCCTAGATGCATTTGGTTTGGTTTTATAACGGTCAAACCGGTCAAAGTAGACATTCCTTTTAACTAGTCTTGTCCGGAACGATTAAACTATTTTTTTTAATTCTTTTTTCGACGTTCCAATCGTACGAATGTCGAGATATAACGATTTCAGTGAAGTGGTAAATTTTCGAAAAATTTGTTAGATGCATTTGGTTTGGTTTTATAACGGTCAAACCGGTCAAAGTAGACATTCTTTTTAACTAGTCTTGTCCGGAATGATGAAACTATTTTTTTAAATTCTTTTTTCGACGTTCCAATCGTACGGATGTCGAGATATAACGATTTTAGAGAAGTGGTAAATTTTCGAAAAATTTTCTAGATGCATTTGGTTTGGTTTTATAACGGTCAAACCGGTCAAAGTAGATTTTCCTTTTAACTAGTCTTGTCCGGAATGGTGAAACTATTTTTTTAAATTCTTTTTTCGACGTTCCAATCGTACGGATGTCGAGATATAACGATTTTAGTGAAGTGGTAAATTTTTGAAAAATTTGCTAGATGCATTTGGTTTGGTTTTATAACGGTCAAACCGGTCAAATTAGACATTCCTTTTAACTAGTCTTGTCCGGAATGACGAAACTATTTTTTTAAATTCTTTTTTCGACGTTCCAATCATACGGATGTCGAGATATAACGATTTTAGTGAAGTGGTAAATTTTCGAAAAATTTCCTAGATGCATTTGGTTTGGTTTTATAACGGTCAAACCGGTCAAAGTAGACATTCCTTTTAACTAGTCTTGTCCGGAATGATGAAACTATTTTTTAAAATTCTTTTTTCGACGTTCCAATCATACGGATGTCGAGATATAACGATTTTAGTGAAGTGGTAAATTTTCGAAAAATTTCCTAGATGCATTTGGTTTGGTTTTATAACGGTCAAACCGGTCAAAGTAGACATTCCTTTTAACTAGTCTTGTCCGGAACGATTAAACTATTTTTTTTAATTCTTTTTTCGACGTTCCAATCGTACAAATGTCGAGATATAACGATTTCAGTGAAGTGGTAAATTTTCGAAAAATTTGTTAGATGCATTTGGTTTGGTTTTATAACGGTCAAACCGGTCAAAGTAGACATTCTTTTTAACTAGTCTTGTCCGGAATGATGAAACTATTTTTTTAAATTCTTTTTTCGACGTTCCAATCGTACGGATGTCGAGATATAACGATTTTAGAGAAGTGGTAAATTTTCGAAAAATTTGCTAGATGCATTTGGTTTGGTTTTATAACGGTCAAACCGGTCAAAGTAGACTTTCCTTTTAACTAGTCTTGTCCGGAATGGTGAAACTATTTTTTTAAATTCTTTTTTCGACGTTCCAATCGTACGGATGTCGAGATATAACGATTTTAGTGAAGTGGTAAATTTTTGAAAAATTTGCTAGATGCATTTGGTTTGGTTTTATAACGGTCAAACCGGTCAAATTAGACATTCCTTTTAACTAGTCTTGTCCGGAATGACGAAACTATTTTTTTAAATTCTTTTTTCGACGTTCCAATCGTACGGATGTTGAGATATAACGATTTTAGTGAAGTGGTAAATTTTCGAAAAATTTCCTAGATGCATTTGGTTTGGTTTTATAACGGTCAAACCGGTCAAAGTAGACATTCCTTTTAACTAGTCTTGTCCGGAATGATGAAACTATTTTTTAAAATTCTTTTTTCGACGTTCCAATCATACGGATGTCGAGATATAACGATTTTAGTGAAGTGGTAAATTTTCGAAAAATTTCCTAGATGCATTTGGTTTGGTTTTATAACGGTCAAACCGGTCAAAGTAGACATTCCTTTTAACTAGTCTTGTCCGGAACGATTAAACTATTTTTTTTAATTCTTTTTTCGACGTTCCAATCGTACAAATGTCGAGATATAACGATTTCAGTGAAGTGGTAAATTTTCGAAAAATTTGTTAGATGCATTTGGTTTGGTTTTATAACGGTCAAACCGGTCAAAGTAGACATTCTTTTTAACTAGTCTTGTCCGGAATGATGAAACTATTTTTTTAAATTCTTTTTTCGACGTTCCAATCGTACGGATGTCGAGATATAACGATTTTAGAGAAGTGGTAAATTTTCGAAAAATTTTCTAGATGCATTTGGTTTGGTTTTATAACGGTCAAACCGGTCAAAGTAGATTTTCCTTTTAACTAGTCTTGTCCGGAATGGTGAAACTATTTTTTTAAATTCTTTTTTCGACGTTCCAATCGTACGGATGTCGAGATATAACGATTTTAGTGAAGTGGTAAATTTTTGAAAAATTTGCTAGATGCATTTGGTTTGGTTTTATAACGGTCAAACCGGTCAAATTAGACATTCCTTTTAACTAGTCTTGTCCGGAATGACGAAACTATTTTTTTAAATTCTTTTTTCGACGTTCCAATCGTACGGATGTTGAGATATAACGATTTTAGTGAAGTTGTAAATTTTCGAAAAATTTGCTAGATGCATTTTGTTTGGTTTTATAATGGTCAAACCGGTCAAAGTAGACTTTCCTTTTAACTAGTCTTGTCCGGAATGGTGAAACTATTTTTTAAATTCTTTTTTCGACATTCAATCATACGGATGTCGAGATATAACGATTTCAGTGAAGTGGTAAATTTTCGAAAAATTTGCTAGATGCATTTGGTTTGGTTTTAAAACGGTCAAATCGGTCAAAGTAGACATTCCTTTTAACTAGTCTTGTCCGGAATGATGAAACTATTTTTTAAAATTCTTTTTTCGACGTTCCAATCATACGGATGTCGAGATATAACGATTTTAGTGAAGTGGTAAATTTTCGAAAAATTTGCTAGATGCATTTGGTTTGGTTTTATAACGATCAAATCGATCAAAGTAGACATTCTTTTTAACTAGTCTCGTCCGGAATGATGAAACTATTTTTTTAAATTCTTTTTTCGACGTTCCAATCATTCGGATATCGAGATATAACGATTTTAGTGAAGTGGTAAATTTTCGAAAAATTTGCTAGATGCATTTGGTTTGGTTTTATAATGGTCAAACCGATCAAAGTAGACTTTCTTTTTAACTAGTCTTGTTCGGAATGGTGAAACTATTTTTTTAAATTCTTTTTTTGACGTTCCAATTGTACGGATGTCGAGATATAACGATTTTAATGAAGTGATAAATTTTCAAAAAATTTGCTAGATGCATTTGGTTTGGTTTTATAACGGTCAAACCGGTCAAAGTAGACATTCCTTTTAACTAGCGTTGTCCCGAATGATGAAACTATTTTTTCAAAATTTTTTTTCAACGTTCCAATCGTACGGATGTCAAGATATAACGATTTTAATGAAGTGGTAAATTTTCAAAAAATTTGATAGATGTATTTTGTTTGGTTTTATAACGGTCAAACCGGTCAAATTAGACTTTCCTTTCAACTAGTCTTGTCCGGAATGATGAAACTATTTTTTAGTAGTCAAATCGGTCAAAGTACACGTTTCTTTGATAAATAATTTATTTTAAATTTTTATTATTTTTTCATGGATTTTTCATTTTTATCATTCATGTTTTTAGGTTTTCCAAAAGTTTATAAATTTAAAATTGATGTTAAAAAAAAGAAAAAAAAGTAAAATACCCAAAATAGTTTGGGTTAGTAGGTGAACAACTAGATTGGGATAAAATTTTGGGCGGACAATTTGCCCCCAAAATGAAATTTTTAGACAGTGTTAACTACAACAGTGTTACGAAAACACTTTAATTTCCCCCAAAACACTCTCTCCCTCTACTCTACTCTCTCCCTCGATAAACCCTCTCTCCACACCTCCGATTGACAAGTTTTTTTGCAAATTGAAAACTGCCGCTGTTACTGAAAACGAGAGAACCATCGAATACTCCATACAATTTCCATGTAAGTATCATTTCTTTCACAAACCCTAATTTAGTTACACAACTTTTTCGATTTAATTCTCTTTAATTTGCATAAAGTTTTGATCTGTACTATTAATTTTTGTGAAGATTTCAAATTTACCCTCAGATCTTTGTTTTGTAGTGCGGAAAAACATGGATATAGCTTCGAATCCCCACACTTCAATATCCATACATCCTTGAAGGGATGGTTAGCTTTTATCCTTTTATGTGCTCTTATCTACTTTTATCCATTTGTTTGTTCATTTGATGAAAGAACTAATATTTGGAAATAGACGAGCTGGGCTGCTGGATTGAATTTACCAACTCCAGTTTCGCTTGTTTTACTCTATGTTAAATGAGATCTAGGAATTTGTACTGCTATTTTTTTTACTATGAATTGTGGTGGTGTTTTCATCCATGTGTTCAGTTGTCCCTAAAAGTATGCATAGAAATTCCTCCTTATTACTACTAATGAGTTTAAATATTATGGAGATAAATTTGGAGAAACTTAATAAAATGAAATTATGTTGAAAACGTATTTGCAAAAGTAATATTTGCATTGTTATTATGATGCCCTATTTATATGAACTTTAAACAGTATGTTATTCCCAGATTACACACTTGTATAATTGTAGAAAGGGGGGGGGGGTTGAATACAATTCTTGATATTTATAAATTTATGATAAGAACCACAGAAATCTATAAGGAGATAATTGTTGAATGAGAAAAGATTCACAAACACATAAAAAACCAGGTGGTTAAATGTACCACCTGAGACTTTTATTCGAAGAAAACTCTGTGATACAAATGTACACAGCTTCTGTTTTACAACTCTTTGCTTCTAAGGATATTCAAGAAACCCTAAGCAAATATGTCTGTTTTCTTAGTCTCTAAAGAGTTGCTACACTTGGTTATATATCCCAAGTTTACAAGTACTACAGGAACAAGATAATATTAATCTAATTCAAGTTGACTTGCTACTCCACTCCAAATCCACATGTAGCCGAAAGGTTGTCCTTGTGAACAAATATGTCCACTGAACCTTTCTTGTATGTACTGTGTAAATGGAATGCTTCTTTCTTCTGCGTTTCCAAAGTATGGCTGCCATACTGCTTTTTATACCTACTATCAACCCATGTGATCTGTCAGTCAAACCTGTCCTTATCAACTGCTAATTCCCAGCTAGCATAAAAGAAAGTGTTAATGATTATCCGGTGATGTTGCACAGAGTCATCCGTTGATGGTAGTTTGAGTTGTATCCGTTGATAGAGTAGATTTGAGTTGTATCCGTTGATAGAGTCCTGTTCTCATCCGTTGATACACTTTCACTTAAACAGAATTACATAGCATAGCTTATTTACAATTGGCTACCCTATTCTGCCTATCCGTTGATGGTCAACATGACTCTGAATAAAAACACTATCAACTGATAAATAGAGATATTGCAGTATGCTACAAAACCTCATCTGTTGATGAGCTACCTGTCAACGAATAGAGTTATAATGTCTCATCCATTGACAGTTACAAAACATGACTTATACAATTTTGTGCATAGAATGTGAAGTTATCATCAAGTACAACATATTCCTAACAATCTCCCCCAATTTATGCTTGATGAACATAAAGCCATAAATTTATGACCTTGATGATAACAAAACATTTCTCTAGAGGTATTTACTGATAGATGCATAATTGTATTAAGCTTCAAAATTTAAACACAAAAAGTTTGAGAAATTTACAGAGAAAGATTGCTCCTCTAGTCTGAGCTGATCATTAATGTTTTCTTTCTCTTGTTGGCACCACTCTTGATTTTCCTTCCTTAGCAGAATTTGATTCAATCTGGATTTGGAGTTGCCTGTAAAAGGCTTCTTCTTCAGCAATCTTTGAATTCAGCTTTGATTGCAACCACCTAAGGTATTGGGTGCTAGCCTTAGATAGTTGATCCTCCAACCTGAAGAATCTCCTGTTTCTACCTTCATCCCTGAATTCCATCATCCAATAAGGTTGAATGTGGATTTTCTGTCCATTGTATGGGATCTTTAATTTCTTGGGCAAAATTGATGGAGAATTCCATTCTGCTCTAATCTGTTCAATCCTCTTGATTATCTCATGCCTGGCTACCATGGAGAACCCTGTATGTCTCTTAATGGCAGAGAATACTTTGGTTAAGATTTGATAATTTTCTCCAAGTACCTTCTGTAAAGGCCATGTCCTCTCTTTTCCTCCTTTGTAGACAAACACTAATCTCTCATGCAGTTGTTTGTATTTGTCAATTCCTCTCACTTCTGACACTTCATCCATATATAGATTGATGCCAGAATATTCTTCTATAACTGCCTGATAGATGTAGTCTTCCTTGTTCTCAACAGGAGACTGTTTAACAATAGAGGGCACCTTAGATATTTGGATAGGCAACTTTGGAGTTTGCTTTCTTGAGGCCCTTTTCTTCTGTGTTGATTCAAACAGAAATTTAGGAACCTCAATTTTGTCAAACTCCACTGGTTCCTTCTTTGGCTCTATTTGCTGTTCCTGGAAGTTTACAGATGGGTTTATTACCTCTTGAGGCATTTGAACTGGTAATTGTGTGCCACTTGTTTCTCTGGATCCTTTCTGTGGAGAGATAGGTCTGTTGGGTCTTTGCTTTTTCTGTCTTTTCTGTACCCTGACCTTAGTGCTACCTTTTCTCTTAACTGGCTTAGGAGGTTCCTCAGACTCCTTTTCTTCACTTTGTAACTCATCCTCTAACTCTTGAGCTAGCCTGGCTAACCTCTCTTCTGAGTTTTCATTTGGAAATTCAGTATTTGGATGAGCTTCTCTTAGCAGCCTTGAAGTCTCTTCCCTCTTGGCTTCAACAAATCTAGGATGGCTGTTGGAGATGTTCAGAATTTTTCCATTCCTTGTGATTACAGCCATCCATTCTCTTACTCTTTTATTAGTCTTTTGCTTGAACTCCATGATAGCTTCTCTCATTAGCTTCTCTTCATCATCCTTGGGAAATGGATAGTACAGTTGTAACTTGTTCTTCCCATTTGCTTTTGGTGGAGAGTAAACTCTGGTTTTTATGATGGGTTCAAATTCTTTGACATAAGAAGGTTCAGCATCATAATATGTAGGAGCCACAATTATTGGAGTGAGCACCTTCAGAATTGTAGTAGATATTATTGGAGCTGAGGTTTGGCTAGAGAACAGAGTTGATGCAATAGATTCATTGATCAACCTTTCTGACCTCATTATCCTTTCATTTTGTTCCTCTCTTATCTTTTGTAGAGCTTCAATCTTGGCTAGCTTTTCCTCTTCTGTCATGTTTGAGAGATCAAACTCTTCAGATAGAGCTATTGGTAGGGGTTTGGATTTGCTGGGGGAAGCTTTGACAATAAAGTCATGTGGATTGACCACTATGGTAGGCTGCTGCTCCCCCTCACTTGCTGCTTCTCTCCTTTCAGAAATAGTGATTTGTCTTGTAGTTGCCACAGCCTCTTCCACTTTCTCCCCCTTTTTGTTAGCATTAAGGGTTTGAATAGAAGTAGGGGCTGCAACCAACTTTTCTAAAAGTTGAGTTTGCAGTTTCTGATGTTGAAGAAATTACTCCATCTGGGATTCCATCTTTTCCACTCTAGTGGTGAGTTATTGCATAGACTTAGCCAAGCTGTCTTCTTTGATGAATCTTTGTTGCAACACCCTCTGAGTGGCTGTAGGAGCCAACTGCTCCAACTTGGAATCCACAGAAATCTTCACATCTTTGATATCTTGCTTGACCTCTTCTAAGTTTGATCTTTGAATCACCATTTGCATCTTTTGCAACTTGAGAGAGTCAATTGCTTGTTGAAGAACAACCTGTCTTTGTGGATCTGCACTTTGGTGCTCAGCCATGGCAGATTTATATTTCCTTATGATCTCCAAATCAATGTCAAGATAGGTGTAGCTAGTAGCAAATTTCCAATCATGAATACTGCTAGCACCTTCATCCTCAGTGCTCTGGCTGGCTTCACTGTCAAATTCTTCAATGTCTTATCTTCAGCAATGGATGGCAGAGCTTCTAAAGATTCCTTAGCTCTTTGTAGTAACTGTGAGGTGTGCACTAGGTGCATTGCCTCCTCTGCTTCCACATTGCTTTGGAGAGCCAGAACTTGATAGGCAGGTGGAGGAATAAATGTTTCAGCATCCAAAGAGATGGAGTCAATCATTGACTGATATTCTTTTTGATATTCCATGTCCTTGGTTGCATCATCAACCTCCATTGGCTCACTTGCAATGGCTTCTCCTTCCAACCTTATGCCTCCTGTAGTCCCTTATCTCCTCTCATCTCTCTTTTCTTGCATCAAGGGCTCCCCTTGGCTCACACCTCTCACACCCTCACCTTCACCTACTAAGGTGGAACTCTCAATCTCTCCTTTTGCCTGGCCGGAAGAAATGGTCAGCCTCTCATTATTTGCCTTTCCTTTTGCCTGCTCACAAGGCAGCCTCTCACTCCCTTCCCTCAATCCTAAAAGTGTTTCAACTACTGAGAACTCATCCACACTTGACACAGGAATGTCAGATATAGCAGTGGTAGAGTGAATTATCAATGGATAAGGAATATCCATTGATGGAGTAGTTATAGCTGTCAACGGATGGCTAGACATAGGCGCATCCGTTGATGGAGAAACACTTGTCAACGGATGAAGGATATCTGTTGATGAAGGAAAGATAGTATCAGTTGAAGTGAAAACCAACACTGAATCTGTGGTGATTGATTTTAAGGAAGAGGCCACATATAGTGTTGTGAATTCAGGAATGGAAGATTGATGGCCCAACAAATCATTTAAAAGATGATGACCACCAATTGTTGAGTGGGGCTTCTCCAAGAATTTTAAAGATGGAGAATCAGGAATTGATGTAGATATCATATCCACATCCAGAGATGGAGTTGGTGATGGTGGATTGAAATGTGTATCGATTTGAAGGTTAAGATCAAGGGGCTGTGACTCCACGTTTCTTGAAGTCACATCAAACTGAATTTGAGAAGGTACAGTTTGCTATACTGTGTGTGCACCCTGTGATTCCCCAATGGTTTTGGATTTTACTCTTCTACCATAGGTTTTTGAGTGAGAGCTATCTGTGTCTCTTGCCCTTTTGTGTAGTGTTCCTGGAGTGGAACTTAAATCAATAGTCACATCCTGTTGAGAGGATGTACCTAGAATTTGGCTTGAAGGTTCATTAACAGTCTTTTGAGAGACTGAAATGTTGGTTGCACCTGCCTCACCTTCCTTATCCTTAGGGCTTCTTTGATGTTCACCCTGTCCCTCACCACTCACTACCACCTTCACACTCCCCTCAAGAGTTTTGGTAGTTTTTGCAACAGGTGCCTTTTGAGAGACACCTGAGGTTTGTCTTTTAGATTGTGATTTTGGAACATTGGATTTGGTCACTTTGGTAGGAGCCTGTTTGGTCACAGCTACAGACTCCATTGTGCCAAAATTATAGAATTTATCAGTCAAAAGCATACACAGCATAACTAGCATGGAATTGGTAACATCATCAAAGTTAATAATTTTGCCAGAAAAAGTTTTAATGAAGGCATCACAAAAATAAGTCCATTCTTTAACCATACCTTTCCTAACAATTTTCCCTAAGTTCTCAGTACTAAGGGTATAATTTATGGAATTAAGCATGGTAACAATTTCAGCATTACTGGGTACTTCCAGACAGTTATTCTCAGGCAATTTTAGACAAGCAATTATCACATCAGAATTAACTACATAGTTTTTACCCTTCAAAGAAAAAGCAAGTGTACCGTTTGTGCCAATGTACTCAGCAGATGCCCACACCTCTTCAATTACCTCGTGGATTAGAGGAGTGGTGGCAGTCATAGCATATGACAGTTTGCATTTCTTCACGAAATTCATCATGGTGTGATAAGCTTCTGGAGCGTTCACTATATCAACAAAGGCCGCGAAATTGTTCTTCTCATAGGTAAACCCAGTGGAAGACATCATCTTAACAATAGGTGCCATTGAAGTGTTTGAACTTTTGTTGCAGAGAGTTTTAGTGAAGAAGATGCAATTGACTTATGAGATTCTTGAAAATGAATAAAAGTGAGATGTGAGGACACAAGACAGCCTTTTATATTTTTCAAGAATTAAAAATGAAATAATTAAAAGATAATTACACCATTGGATTTGTATTAAAAGATAATTAAAAGATAATTAAAATGAATAAAAGTGAGATGTGAGGACACAAGCATGGATTTGTATTTCAGTTCGTCTTTAGTTTTAAGTTCCGAGATATTTGTCGTACATATATTAGTTCTAACTGATAATTCTCTTTCCGACAGAAAAGGATTATGCATTTGACCTTCTTTACTGTATAACCTTCAAGCTGATTGATCCAGCAACACATATATTGGCAAATTGAGGTGAGTTGTTAATTACAATAGGAAGGTCTTTGGAAGGTAATCAGTGCCTTGTTAATGTTCTTGCAGTTGTGATGCTGGTTTGACTAATATTTGACCTTTATGTAATTTATAAATTTCAGAGTGACAGCATGCACATCGGGATTCTGGTAAATTGTGGGATGAATAAGTAATCTTGAATTGGTGAGTAATGGTAGTTGAATTTCTAGAATATATTTTGGTTGTAAATTTGTCTGCTTATATATTAATAAGAGTGGTAGCTTAATATGATAAGATAATATATTTATTTGAGGATCGTGATAATTAATTGTACTAGATATTTAATAAAAGGATATAGATTAATGTAAATAAGACAACATATCATTTGTTTAGTATGTGTATCTTTTGCGGAATAGTGGTTAAGTTGCGGAACAGATAAGGTATCTTGTTAGTTGCATACCTTGTTAAATGATGAAAGCTATGATTTAGTGTTAGAATCATTATCAAATGGGATTCCGCAAAAACAGGCATGCTTGAAGGCGGGGAGTCGGAGAATATGTAGATTGTTTTATCTGTAAGATTAAAATTGAGTATGTAAGAAGTTTTGAAAACTTAGTTGTCATCTAATCATTTTGACATTTTGTTAATCACATTATGTAACACATTGTTATCAAATTGTTGACACATTCCGTGCGATTTAGAATTGTTGAACAATTCTTAAATGTGATTGCTTTTTTGCTATATTGCTCTTATTGCTATCTTGTCAGATCTCTCACTTTGGAGCATCTTATATGGGTTTAATGATTTAACTTATTTGATCATTTTATCTGTTTGTACCACTGGTGCACCTAACTATTGAAGTGAATGTAGTACACATGTTACAGAGCTACAGGCATTACCTTCTCTTAGATCTAAGTTCTGGTGGTCCACTGGTCTCTCACACATATACTTAATTTTGCCGCTTTTCTTTTGAGTCTCTTTTGCTTTTAGCTTTTCATTTCACTGAAATGTGGTAGCAGTGTTGTCTTCTTTTATCAGTTGAATAATCTTATGGTGTGAGAAAAACCTAAATCAAGAATGAATTATCTACGGTATAATAGCAAATCACCTAAGATTTTTAATCTGGGAATGACAACTACTCGGGTAGAACCTGCCATTGTAGCCTAGTGATTCTCTTCCTTCCTTGGTAATAATTAAAGAATTAATTCATATCTGCTTTGTAGGATCCATTAATTATCCATGTTTTTAGTGGTTCTTCTCAACTAATTCTACTTTGCATTTTATTTTTTATATCTTTGGTTGTGCCAGGTTGATCTAAACTTCTTGATGTTTCTTGGTACAGCAGGATGGTCCACTAGCAGGATATACGGTTCCTCATGTACACATCCATATCATCCCACGAAAAGGCGGCAACTTTGAGAGAACTGATGAAATATATGAAGCGGTGAGAAGAAACTCGTAGTAGTTGTTATTTTGTAGGTTATACATCAAATAGAGAGATAATAAGTGACATAGCTGTTGCTGTAGATGATTGTAACTATTTGGTGGCTGGTTGAATGTTTTGGATGGCTTTGGATGTCTTTGAATGTATTTTGATGGGTTTCTTTATGTAAGAAACAGAATTTTATAGAAAATTTAATTAAAGCGTTGCATTTGATATTTTCAGTGTTGTATTAGATATTTTACTGTTGCATTTGGTAAATATAGTGTTGCATTAGATAAGATTTTAGTGTTTTAAAAAGCAAATAAAAGCGTTGCATTACATGGCTGTGGGTCCCAGTCGGCTGTGGGTCCCAGTGTTGACATGACACGTGGGACCAGTGCTGACGTGGCACGTGGGACCCAGTGCTGACGTGGCACGTGGGACCCACATGTTGACGTGGCACGTGGGACCCACAGTTGACGTGGCATGGCAATCCCCACATGATGCATGGCAAGTGGGCCCCACATGTTGACGTGGCATGCCAACTGGACTGTTGCTGGCGTGGCATGCCAGCTGGACCAATTGGTGACCTAGCAAGCTAGTGGGACCCACTTAGTGACGTGGAATTGTAATTTTAGCTAATGTCAAATGCAACACCCTTTTGGTGTTGCATTTGAATGCTCTGGTGTTGCATTATATGTCAGATGCAACGCTTATTGATGTTGCTTTAGATGCCAAAAAGCGTTGCGTTAGGGGGTCTAACAGGACGGTGGCGGATGCAACGCCCCCTGGTGTTGCATTTGGTCTAACGCAATGCTTTTTTGGCCTAAAGCAACAGTAAACATGGCGTTGCATATGTGCATTTATGGCGTAGTGGGGAACTGTGAAGCTGATTTATGTTCCAACAGAAAAGCAACTTGTAGATATTTTTACGAAGCCACTAGATGAAGCAACCTTCAACAGGTTGGTAAGTGAATTGGGAATGCTAAATCTGGTATGTTAACTTACTAGTTTTTACATTTTCAATGTGGTTAAAATTGCAGCTCGTGACCTTAACTTTCAATGTTACTATCATGAGAAATTACTCTCCTATGTGCTACTTGTTTATTTGACAGCATGTTTGCTACGACTATGCTAAATTCAAATCACATGCCTGTTTTAATTTTTGTAATGAGTAGTCACGTGACATTAACTTATTTCATATGCCTGCTTAGTGATAAGTACTTGTGTCATTTGATATGACTACGGGTATTTGTCAGTCTTTTTAATTTAAAATTTAAATTACTTCATTAAAAAGAGGCAGTTGGGAGTTGTAGAGTCACTTACTGTGTTATAAATAAGACCAAAGCTAAACCCTTTGTTCCCACTTAACACCCTAAGAACTCTAGAGTCTAATATGAGCAAGAGGAAGCCAGGAGAAATGTCTACATCCGGAGTGTCCAAGCCACAGGAGGAGGCTGCTGCTGAGCACCCTCTTGATCCTTTCTTCGATAAGCTTCAGGCTTATCAGGATGCCAAAGGGATCACTGAGGAGAAGGAGATTGCAAAGGTCGTTGAGCAGCTACTGGTGGAAGCTCTTGAAGAGCTTAATAAAAAATGATGTTTAGTTCTTAAGAACTATTTTTCTGTATTGTTTTAAAGTTTCTTTTTAATGAAAAGTTCATCGTTTCATTCTCCCAGTGTTTTGCATGTTGTTCATCTTTCTTACCTTTATCCTTCTGTAAATGGTTGTTAAGTTGATTGTTTGTGTGTATGGATGTTTGTGGATATGTGCTAAAACCAACAAATATGTGCCTAAATCGATTAAAATGCTATTTGGTGATTTTCGCTTAAGCAACAGGCAAAGTCGATTAACATTCATGACATAAATTATTTCCGCCTAAGTTGTTGTCAATAAGTGAGGATGCTGTCACGAAGTGCCTTGACAACAAGTTTCTTAGATGACACAATTGAAAAAGTCTCTGTTACGAAATTTAAAGGAAATTGTATAAATTGCTTAATGGTGACAGTACGTTCTTGCAACGATATTTACTATCAAGCAAAACTTGCTGTCATCCTCTCAAAATTACTAATGAATTTGTTACAGCGCACAGGTTACTATCAAGATTAGTGGACCGATTTACAACCACTAAAAAGTAATTACCCACGACTCCACGTGACTGATTAATGGGCTAAGACATAGTTACTTTCCCTTTCTCAATAAGACATTTGCTATTTTCATGTAAGCAACTATCAAACACACAAACACATAACTTTCAACAAAACCTTTCTCTCTCTCTCAAAAGCAAAAATCTCTCTCCGAAGCTCAAAGCAAGAAATGGCACCCAAACAATCCTCTTCTCAAACAAACTTTGCTGGTATTCTCACTGCTGGAGATGCTGGTGAAGGATATAAAGGACTCGTATCCTTTATCAACAAGTCATATCTGGGTCATGCTATAACATCTACACCATCCCTAAACCTGGAAAGACTTGAAGAATTCTGGAACACTGCCTATGTTCCAGGAGGTGCAGGTAAAGACACAATACAATGCAAAATCAAAGGAATCACCTGCATCCTCACAATCAGAGGCATCAACGAAGCTTTGGGAACTGGACTGCAAGCTAAAGAATCATACAAGGAACTTGCAAGTGATGAAACCCTAAAGAAGTTTTTCTTGAAAATTGGGTATTCTGGTCCTGTTCTTGAAGAGGGTACATCGAAATGGTACTCGACTGGTGAAATGGACAGAAAGTATTTGAGAAAAGAATGGAGCATGATTTTTTATGTCATGGTGAAGGTTTTCTCAACCAAAACCTCTGGATGGAATGGAATTCCCTCATATATCAAGAAGCTTACTCACTCTATTGTCCATGGATACAAAATGGATGTAGGAAAGTTGCTTATGAGTCAACTCAAGTCAGCTCTAAGCAAGAAGGTACATGTTTATCCTCGCTTTCTTACTATGTGTTTGAATTCATTATGTGGTATTGATGATAATGCATCTCTCTCTATAGAATGCAATGTTTTGAAAAGAAATACACACACATCACTCAATTCAGAAAATTCAAATGCACATATTCCACTCCGTTTCACCAAGCACATGGCTGATCAAGAGCCTCATCTTGACGTAGCACTACCCTCTGGGTATGTTGTCTTCTCCCTTGAGAATAAACCTGAATTAGACCCAAATTCAGTTAACCCACATTCTACTGCATACATTCCTATCAGATCTTCTAGACAACCAAAGACCACAAAAACAACTTTGCAAGAATCCAAGAAAAGACCCTTGGAGACTGGTGTTGGTAGTAGTTCTGAGAATGTTGAGGGAAAAACTGCACATGATGCAGCAAATAAGGATGTTAGTGAAAGTGAACCCACAGTGGTTCCTCTTGAGCCTAAGAAGAAGAGAGCTAAGAGGGCCAAAGCCACTGTCAGCCACCCCACAGTCTTACAAAAGGATGTGGAGAGTAAAAGAGAATCAAACACATCCCTAGGTGCTTCTTCTCAACAAGAAGTATCTATTGAAGCTGGCCTGTCTCCCAAGGCATCCTGTAAAGAGTCAGCACAACCTCATGTACTCACTCATGAGGAGCCTACACTTGCAGAAATGCACACAGAGATAGGGCACAGTGAGGGTCATGAAACTTCTACTCTTGATGTTCCATAAGTTAACCCCGTGGAACAACCAAAAATCTATTCTAAACCATCACAATCTTTATTCTCTAATCCATCAATTGTTTCTTCTCAACAACCTAGAGAAGGGGAAAGTCCAATCCCTTCAGGTTTTGATCATCCATCTCCAGTCATGGATGAGCCCCCCATCAAGTGGTCCACAAGAACCCATTTCTCAAAGTGAAATGGACACCACTCACTCAAACACTGAGCTAGATCAAGATAGTACTCTGCCAGAAAATGAAACAACCAACATCTTGGTCGAACTCCAAAGAGCAACTGACCTTCCGGAAGTTGCTGTCACAGCCTCAGTTGCTGTCAAAGACACCACAAAAGTTGCTGTCAACCCACCTATCGACATTAACATTTTGGGTAAAGATGCTGTCGCCTCTACACAGCTTGATCATGATACTGTCATTGTTGAAGATGCTTCAGATGATGATCAACTTACTATCTCTGCTTTGAAGGTAAAATCTAAACTTTCTACTTCTTCAACTAAAATGCATGCAAGTACTGCTCATACCCATGCATCTAGGATGAGTGAGGGAGTGAAAAGAAAAAGAGAGGTGAGCATAAAAATGAGAGGCAACCAAACGAGCTGGCAAAAGGTGAGGGGCTTGAGCATGTCCAGAGTGAACTTGAGGGAACCCCACACACAAAGGCACTAGGCCTTGAGAGTCATTCTGTGAGGAGTGATGAGATCACTCAGAAAAACAATGAGTGTGTGAGAAACTCCATAGCCTCCTTGCCCCAGTCTCTTCCTTTATATCCAAAAAGGTTGAGAACTGGTGGTCCTTCTAAACAAGCTGAATCAAGGTTAAAATCCCTTGAGTGCAGATGTGCATCCATGGAAGCTAAACTTGATGCTCTGTCCACTATGGTAGCTACTGGTTTTGCTGATATTCAACAAACTCTTCACTCATTCTCTGCCATCCTTAGTGCTGCCAACTCAACTAAAGGGGAGAAAGTGGTAGATCAGAATGAGGGTGAGGGAGAGAAAGTGGTAGATCAAAATGAAGCAAAACTGGTAGAGAAGGAGAAACAAGGTGGAGCTGCAAGTGAGGGGGAGCCTACAAGTGAGGGGGAACAAGTTTTGGAAGAAAAAGATGGAGATGAAAGTGAGGGGGAGCAAGAGAAAGAAGAAAGAAACTTTGGTGAAGAACTGAAGGCAACAGGAGATGGTGAATTATTTGAAGCAGAAATAGATGGTGAGGCAGTATTGTTATCGAAGTAAGTGTTGGAGCAGTTAAAGGGGACTCAAAAGTCTAAAAGAACAGTATTGCCTCTACTGAAAATCAATGAGCCAAATCCTGAGGAAGTCGAAGCTCCATTCCAGAAGTTGCAGAAGGAATGGAGAGAAAAAGAAATTCAAAATGCTCTGGGTAAAGGCAAAGGCAAAATGCCTGAGTATATGGACATATCTGCTGGCATATCTACTGGAACTACTTGGTCAGATGGAAGTGAATACGCCCTTGAAGATGCAGAATTGATGATGGTTGATCACATGGAGAGTACTTTGAACAACAAAGATGAAGATTTCAGTAAGTTGGTGGATGAATCAATTAGTGAAGCAGGGGGAGCTTTTACAAAATTGATATCAACAATGAAGAGAAAAGTAATAAGTATCTCTGTGAGAATCAACTTGGAAAGAAGATGGGCTGTTCAGGTTTATTTGAAAAACCGTTTGACCATATTCATCACAATGCAACTTTTACAAAGTTTTCATGCTAGAGTACTCCAAGTCCTTGGAACCCTGGTAGTCAGAAATTCAACAACCTTCAATGATAGTCTGATAGCACAAATTAAAAGGATGGTTGAAGACAAACTCCCTGAGGTGATTCAAAATCCTTATGGTGTGTGTTTCAGAAGGATCACAAAGACATGAGCTAGAAGGTTGGATTTTTTACCATTGGATAAAGTCTCAGGACTAAGCACTAAAACAATCATGACAGTGCTGAAGAAACTTCTCAAATCCAGTATCACAAGTGAAAAGGTTAAAGCTATCAAAGATATTCATAGACTGTTAGCAAAAAGAGATGAGGAAATTAGCTCAATCATAAAGAAGCTGATCTCTGATTCTAATGCCAAGATGGGAGGAAGCTGCAATTATGATGATACTTTGGATGCTGATGAGGATGAAATTGGAGGAAGTGGTGAACCTGGAAGATTCATGAGTTCTAGAAAAGAAGCATCTGAGAATGTTGCTACACAAACTCAGATGGATGCTACCCAAGAAGAGCAAGAAACTCCCAGTATTGAAAAGAAAGATGTTGTCAAGGAAAAAAGGGAGTTAGAACTTTGTGAAGCCTTGGAGGCAAGTATCTTGAGATTAGCTGTTGAATGCTTTAATGCTGAAAAAGATACTGTCAACAAGGATACTGTCAAATTGGCTGAAGACACCCAAGTGAAAGATGCTGTCAAGAGCCAAATAGTCGAAGCTGTCAAAGTTGCTGTCATGAAAGACGCTGTCAAGGATCAACTTGAAGAAACTGTCAAAGTACGAAACTTGTCAAGAATTTCACATCTAACAGAAGGAAGACAAGATCCCAAGCCTATCGTACAACCAGGAGGAAAGGGAAGACAATTGCAACAGCAAAGAAAAAGAAACATGGAACAGTTTTGACAGAGAAGCCCATTGATAAGAGAAAAGTAAATAGTTTTGAACTATTGAAAGAATCAATTGATGGGAGCATACCATCTGTCTCGGTGGAACTGGACCCAGTCAACAAAAAGGTACGAAAGTATGATCTTAAGGATTGTGGAACTACATGTATAACTGTAGAACCAGACTACACTATGGAGATAGTCTCAAATGTGGTAGGCATGCGTGATCTCTCATGCAATAAGGTAAAGGTAATGAGAAGAATTGATTTCTTCATTTTGGAAAGGATGATCACTCTCATGGAAACAAACCAAGATGTTTCCAGCATTATCTTAGAGCATGTCAAAGAATACTATGCTCAAAGATATGCTGAATTCTATGAGAAGTATGGTGATTGGAGAGCACATGATGATGCAGACCTTGAAGTTAGTTCTGATGGGGAACCAATGCCTGATGTGGACCTTGTAGCAGGACATCGTCCTTTTTCAAAGGCTGACATGGCTGAATATGAAGCAGAACAAGCTTATCAGGCTGCTAAAGCTATATCATCCCAATCCACCAAACCTACCAAACCTGCCACATCTGCCAAACAAAGTGCTGAAGACCTAGAAGCTCAACTGAAGGAAAGTTACAAGAAACTCAACAAGCTATTCAGTGAGGAAGCAGGTTATCAGCCCTGTGTACTGGATAATCCTCTGAGAATCAAGGATGACAAGCAAGAAATCTATGTTGATAGTTTTCACAAGCTGAGGACCAGTATACTGAAGGATCTCTACTGGAAAGTTGTTGGATCTATTCATAAGTTCGAAATGCCTGTTGCTTGGGAGCTAGAGGAAATATTTGATCAGAGGAGAGATGAAGGTCAAAAGCTAGACAGAAAAAGGAGAAAATCCTTAAATGCTTTTCCTGGAAGGAGGTTCAAATTCATCCAAGGAATTCTGAAGTTCAGAACATACACGTATGATTTTGAAACTTGGTTTGATGTAAAAGATGCTGAAGTATTTACTTCTCGAGTGATACAAGGGTACATTGAAGACATTGAAGATGATGCCAGATCACCAGAAGAAAAATCTTTAGTTGAAGACCTCAGAAAAGCAAGAAATGAAGCTTTCAGAAGAGAGGGAAAAATCTGAACAATTCGAAATTGCCAAAATCAAGCTAAGTTAAACTCTGATTTGCTCTTTCAATAGGAGCAATTGATTTGCAGTAAATTCATAAGCTTCATGTTCTAGATTTTTCTTTAACATTTATCAGTTATAGTGTTTCAACTATTCTGATCTATGTTAGTTAAGTTGTCAACACGTTTTGATTGTAAATTTGTTGTTATTGTCCATAAAAACAAATTGGGGGAGATTGTTGGGATTTATGGGTGATAGCATAGAGACAACTTAACTATATTTCCCTGTACTTAGTTTTTACTAAGTTGAACATACTGTCACAGCCAGAGTATGTCTTCGTATTCGAATAATTGCTATCATGTAATAAATGTATGATTTGGGAGAAGTTCATATGTTTGTTCAAGCCTCAAGGAATGCATAAAGAAGACAGCAAGAATAAAAGTTACTGTCATGTCCCTGACAGTAATGTTACAAGAAGACAAATGTTGCAAAGTCATGACAAAGCTACATTTGACAGCAACATTGGCCGAAGCAAGAGACAATAACATTCTCACACTTGACAGCAAGTCTGGAGCTCCGACACCAACATTGGCGGGAGCTAGTATTGTCAACCTTTGAATATTCCTTTGACAGTAGACTCTGCGGTTAAAGTTACTGTCACCTTGAATTATTTGAATTGGGTATTTTCTCAGTCAAAGCCCGTGACAGGTTACATGTTCAAGAAACAGATTTGCTGCAACACACTATCGTTTGTAGTAGACCTGCAAGACTACGACAGAAGCTTAAGAGATTCACAAGACAAGGCTGGTCAATTCGAGGAGCATGTGATATCCACATCTACTAGAATTGTATTAGCTAGAAATAGAAAGAATCTAGGTTGCTTTACTTATAAGGTTTATCCTGTCTGTATAGCAATTAGGGAAAGTCACATGGGTGTGCAAATTGTAATGAGCTGCCACTTGAAAACGATAGCAGCTCAACACCCCATGCGATAGGGACAACAGAGTATCTTAGTCTACTTAGATACATCTTAGATTCTTTTCTATTCATGTACGCACACGAAGCAATCTGTATCTCTTGAGATATCGAAGCTGGAGAAACTCTCTCCAGGTTGTAGCAACACTTCACACAAAATAAATAAAACATTTATTTTGTGAGAAATCTTGTTTCACTTATTGCTTGCATACATTTACTGATAATCTATAATCTTTATTTTCGTTGTTGATTTAAAGATTCGATTTTATCAGTACTGTATTCAACTCCCCCCTTCTGCAATACTCCGGGACCAACAATCAGCCTAAGTAAACAAATATAGATATTTTTCTAGCATTTCACTTTCTAGTTCCCATGTTGATTCTTCAACTTTTGGGTTCCTCCACAACACCTTTACTAAAGCAACTGTTTTACTACGTAACACTTTCTCTTTTCTGTCCAGTATTTCTACTGGTTGCTCAACGTAGGACAAGTCAGGCTGAATCTCTATTGGTTCGAATTCTATCACATGGGTGGAGTCGGGATTATACTTTTTAATCATAGATACGTGGAATACATTATGAATATGCTGCATATGTGGTGGTAATGCACTGTAAGAACCCAAATTTTCGGTAGAATTAAAACTTTTTATTAAGTATTAATAAAAGGAGGAACAATGATTCCGACTACAAGGTATTAACAGTTCTAATGAATGGATATAGATTCCAATGTTTATATGTCATGAAGAATGCAATGGGTTGACAACTTAGATTAGAATAATCTATCTCCTAGAAAGTTGAGATAGGGTTTTTTTTAGAAAAGAATAGATATTCTCATGTCATCCAGATCGATATCTGTTATAAGTCCGGAGGTTTCGTAAAAGAGTTAAGGAACGCTCGAGGAAGCACAAGGATATCTTTTGAATACAAGGATTAAAAAGAGAATAAGTTGTGAATAGTGTTTTTGGTGGAAATGAGAATATTATGAGACGACACTATATAGAAGTACCCGGAATGGATTTCTGAGTTCGTATTAGTGATCCGAGGGGAAAATAAGTGTATGTAAAAGTTGTCGGATTCTGAAAAATAACACTTTTATTTTCTCCGAGATTTCCCCTGGACACTGAAGGATTTAAGGATTTAAGAAAAATATTTTAGGAATTTAAATTCGAGAGTTATCAAGAAAGATTGAGAATGGTATTATAAATATTAAGAAGGTTTCCGGTAAAAACCCTAACTAGAAATCCTTGAGATATTCCTACGAACGATCAATCAAATTGAGCAATAACCGGACAAAGAATCAAGCATGAAAGCAAGATGTGTGCATGTGCTATTAGAAAATATCTAGTAACCAAGCTAGTTACATTACTAACTAGAACACTTAGCAATAAACCAAGTACTTAGCATTTCTTTCTCATCCAACTACACAAATGCAACACTTGTCTCTCCAAAATCATCATCCATTGCATCACACCTTTATTAAAGCTACTTTATGGAGATATTATCACAATAATTCATTTGGATGAGACTAAAGCAAGAGAACAAAGCAAAACAACTCCATTCTCTCCATTTCTTCAAAACTGCTAAGCAAGAACACAACTCAATGAAAAATTCATATCTCCACTTCTATGCATGATTAAATCATCAAATTTTAAACATAGCTTCTCCACTCCATGGGTATCATTCGCTCAAAATTTCATGGCCAACAAAGTAGTGTAGCCTAGTCAAATCCCTTCCCCAAGTTGAAGAACCGAACCTGCCCAGTCCTTTACAGCTTCTATCCAGCGGGTAAAACGGGATCAAAACCATAGCTAGGAAGCTTTGTTTTTGGTGATCTATAGCTCAAAACAAAGTTTATGAAGAGGCCAAGATGTGGTAAAAATTTGAGAGCCAAACTCTTATTTTTCGATTTGTTATGAATTTTACAAGATTAATGATGAATAGTAAATATTAGAAACTAACTTTTGATTCTTGGTTTCTTTGGATGATCCAAGCTTGTTTAAGGTGTCCTAAGGGCTATACAAGGTTTTATGAGGCTAGTACACTCTCCAAGGAAGGTATACCATTTGAAACCCTAGATCTTGTCTTGAGTTTTAAGAATGTTCTTGATTGTAACACCCCCAGATCCGGGGTCCGGGATCGGGTCGTTACGGTCTTATTTTCCATGATTTATACTTTACTTGAATCCACAATAAATAATTCACATGTTGTGACCCCACAATAATCCACTCACTCACACACACACACACACACAGTTATAGTCCCAGAGATGAAATTGAAATAAGTCTCACATTACGGATTACGAATAAAAGTTATTACAATCCAAAAGGGTAACATCATAAGTTTAAGGTTCTTGCCGTTGATTAACATTATTGATACATATAATTAAACTGGAAGCAAAAGCTGACTATCTGTGCTACCTCAGCAATGGCGGCAACAATATCAACGGGGAGTCCTGTGGGACGGGTAACCTGCTTGCGCCGAGTGCGCCTTACGCGAGCCATGTGACCTAGCTGTTGTTGTGACATAATAATAAGCAAGGGTGAGCAATAGCCCACCAACAATAATATAACTGCATAGGTATATATATATATATGACAGTTCAAAAAGAATATATTTTGAAACCATATTGCATGCATTAACGAAAATAGTGCCAGCTCAATATAAAGGATGAAGTTACAAGGTAACTCAAATTATATTTTCCGTGGAAATATCTGCTATGCCAAAGATAAGCAAGATATTATCAATTTTCATAATAGAGGAACTTGCAGGAAGAAAATTTGCAATTCCAGTTCAAACACTTTTTAACCCTGCCAACAATGATAATGTTGCAGAAAATTTCCCAATTTGGAAGATGAACTAATATGGGAGCTTGCCGCGCCAAGAGCCACAACATTTACGATGATCAGTTGCATGTCATGCTCCCCATCATTTGTTTTCTACATGTAGAAGGAAGCACCAACGGATCGCCCGCCCTCTGGAACCCACCGGCCAACGGTTGGGCCATTGCTGGACCGGCGCCACTCGGCCACTTACACGTCTCCTAGTTCAATAACATCCATGACTCTGAAACGTAAGTACCATTCCACTCTGCAATGCAATATATGGTGTAGTGAGCAGTTGGTGGCCTGTTGGAGGCAGCTCTGCTTGCTCCCGATGCTGCTGGCTTATTCATTGGGCAATCCCTCCTCATGTGACCCTGACGACCACACTGGAAACAAGCAGTGCCCTTACTGGCAGCAGGAGTAACCGTGGTACACTGGTGGGTGTAGTGGCCTATTCATCCGCACTTATAACAGGTTATCAGTTTCTGGTTGCACTCTCCCGGGTGTTTCCTCCCCCAAGTGGCACATACTGGCACTGGGGGTCTGGAAAGGTGGGAACGGGACACCCCTGCCTGCTTGCCGCCCTGGCTCACAGTTGCACTCACAGATGGTTTAAACCCTACACTCTTCCCAGGTAGGGAAACTGCTCCTCGGTTGAACCTATTTGGGGGACTTCCCCCTGCGGAACCTCCGCCCATGCTGGCATGCTTTCTCTTCAATCCCCTTTTTTCTCTTTCTCTTTGCATCTGATCACTCCCTGCTTCTATAATGGTTGCCTTTTGCACCAAGGTGGCATAATCTGTAATCTCTAGAACCGCCACTCGATTCTGAATCCATTGTTTCAATCCCTGCTGAAACCTGTTAGCCTTCTTCTCTTCAGTATCCACAAATTCTGGTACAAACCTTGACAGTTCGGTAAACTTGGCTTCATAGTCAGCCACAGACAAGTTATTTTGCTTTAGCTCTAGAAACTTAAGCTCCATCTGGGTTTTCATGAACTTTGAAAAGTACTTTTCTAAAAACAACTGTTTAAACCTATCCCAGGTTACTATAGCATCTGTCTCCATATTCTTCTTAGCTTCCCACCAATAATTGGCCTCTCCTTTTAGCAAGTAGGTAGCAAAGACAGTCTTTTGGGCCTCCTCAATACTCAGAATCTCGAAAGATTTCTCCATTTCCTTGACCCAGGCCCTTGCCTCTACGGGATCAGCCGATTCGTGAAACTCTGGGGGTTTGAGGGACTTGAAGGCCCTAAAGGAATTGGCCATAGTGGTATTGTTTCCTTGGGGTGGTTGGGGATATTGGTTCAAATTTTGCCTTAGCAGATCCATAAATTGTCCCATGGGGTTTCCGCCCTGGTTCTCCCCCTGATGCTCGACTTCGGTTTCCTCTTCTTCTACCTCCTCTTCGAACTCCGCAGTGTAGAAAGTTTCATCCCTTATCCCATACTGGGAATCCTCCTGAGGTTTTCCTCAGGTTGATTGCGACTTTCTTGGTCAATAGACTCACGGGGGTTAGCCCTAGTACCCATCCTTCTCGGAGGCATTTTACTGAAAATTTGGACAATATATATTAGGTTTATTTACTTATTTCAGAGGGTTTCTCCTCACAATATCGATGCATAATTGGATTTAGGATCCCACAGTTCTATATATCATGGCAGTTTTAATCGAAAGTAGTACGGGCAGATATAATATAATAAACTAGTGATCGCGTCACAAGGAATCTGAAATGACTGAAAAGGGAAATAAATATATACCAAGTACCAAACGGTACAATATCCGACATATAACAACAGTTTTAAAAGAAATACAACCATCCGAATAATAACTAGTCAAAATTGAGATAAGCTGTCTATCTGTCTAGTCTGCAACAGGGAACTACAAGCTGAAACTATCCCTACCAGAAGTCGGCACTACCATGACCGTACAAGACTAGACAACTAGACCAATACATCACTAACACTGCAGTCAGCCACGACGGTGGGCCAAAGCTTGAACCCTCCTCATAGCAAGGTGGAAAATCTCCTCTGCATCAGCCCTGGATACCATGCCATGCCCATCACTAGGTAACTATCGCACCCTCACACGGGCCCTCAGCTCTATGCCTGTCATCTGCCTATACATCTCTCTAGCCCTGGCACGCCTACCACCCAGGTGCCTCAACCGGGCCTCTCTCTCCGCTGCTAGCTCTCTGCGGGACTCTGCCAGCCTGGCCTCAGCCACGGCTACCTCAGTAGTAAGTCTGGCCACAACATAGTGGTGTAAACATACTGGGACTCCCTCAGTCGGAACATGAGGTGGAGGGGCTGGATCGGCTGGAAGGGCAGCCTCTACCTGCTGCGGCTCTGGGGTCAATGCCTCAAACTCATCTGATAAAGGGCTCACAGGTAGTGGTGGTGGGGTAGGGGCTCTCTCATCAGAAAGGGGTGGCACATGAAGTCCAGAACTCCCTACAACATCAGCCACGGGCTCATCAACATCTCCCTCGGCACCCTCATCTACATCCTGGCCTAAAATAGCAGCCATCACCTGCTCTGTGGTCATGTCAGTATCCTCCTCCATCACCCTAACATCATGAACAAGCTGGGCCTCCTCAGAGTCCTCCACATCAACATCCTCAGCAACTACCTCAGTATCCTCCCCCAAAGTCCTAATCTCATATACATAAATCCTCCCCCTCATCAACTAACTCAACGTCCTGCCCTGCCTGGGCCTCCTCCAGGTCCTCATCCTCCTCAGACTCAATGACATCAGTATCAGCACCCACCTGGACCTCAGGGTCCTCCTCCTCTGACTCAGCGACCTCAGTATCTGCATCTACCTTTGCCGAGCCCTCGGCGGCCTGGATCGCCTCATCGTGCTGTCTCTCATACTCCTCCGGATCAGAGATGTCGCTCGCCTACACAATGACGAATTATATTACTATCATGATAATTAAAAGTTCCCATAAGGGTTTTAGGTGAACTTGGCAAGAGTTCTTATTATCTTAGTGAATTTATTATTGTATAACGTCGCATCATCTCTAGGGATTTATAACTCTCTCTCTGATACCATTTCGGTAAGACCCCCAGATCCGGGGTCCGGGATCGGGTCATTACGGTCTTATTTTCCATGATTGATACTTTACTTGAATCCATAATAAATAATTCACATGATGTGACCCCACAGTAATCCACTCACACACACACACACACAGTTATAGTCCCATAGATGAAATTGAAATAAGTCTCACATTACGGATTACGAATAAAAGTTATTACAATCCAAAAGGGTAACATCATAAGTTTAAGGTTCCTGCCGTTGATTAACATTATTGATACATATAATTAAACTGGAAGAAAAAGCTGACTATCTGTGCTACCTCAGCAATGGCAGCAACAATATCAGCGGGGAGTCCTGTGGGACGGGTAACCTGCTTGCGCCGAGTGCGCCTTACGCGAGCCATGTGACCTAGCTGTTGTTCTGACATAATAATAAGCAAGGGTGAGCAATAGCCCACCAACAATAATATAACTGCATAGGTATATATATATATATGACAGTTCAAAAAGAATATATTTTGAAACCATATGCCATGCATTAACGAAAATAGTGCCAGCTCAATATAAAGGATGAAGTTACAAGGTAACTCAAATTATATTTTCCGTGGGAATATCTGCTATGCCAAAGATAAGCAAGATATTATCAATTTTCATAATAGAGGAAGTTGCAGGAAGAAAATTTGCAATTCCAGTTCAAACACTTTTTAACCCTGCCAACAATGATAATGTTGCAGAAATTTCCCAATTTGGAAGATGAACTAATATGGGAGCTTGCCGCGCCAGGAGCCACAACATTTACGATGATCAGTCGCATGTCATGCTCCCCATCATTTGTTTTCTACATGTAGAAGGAAGCACCGACGGATCGCCCGCCCTCTGGAACCCCCCGGCCAACGGTTGGGCCATTACTGGACCGGCGCCACTAGGCCACTTACGCGTCTCCTAGTTCAATAACATCCATGATTCTGAAACGTAAAGTTCGTCCCCCTTTCCCCAAGTATAATACTTGTTGATAAGACTCCACAAAGTAGTCGTATCTAGTTGGAAAGGAAAATTCACCAATATTTCCCAAGCTGAAGCTTGTTAATGGATACCAACTTGTTCCAACATTCTACCCCTCGAACGATGAGAGGGTACACAAGATTCCATGAATAATAGCAACCAAGTTGCGAGTGAAACGAATAATTTATGACCGGGCAGTCACAAGATAAATAACATTCCTCATGTAAGGTTCCCTTACAATAGAATCGAAGGAAGAATGGAATTACTGAGAACCTTCCTTGATAATATAATAATATTAATAAGACTCTGAAATAGTTTATATAATGTTCGGAGGTCGATGATACTATGTGAATGAAGTAAATCATTTTTGAAACGAGTTAGAAGAATTAAATAAATATTCCAAGAATATTTATTAAGTCACAGATATTGGAAAAGTGTTGTTCGAAATAATCTTTGAATAAATATTCAGAATAATATTCATTGAACGAATAATGAATATTCAAATTATTAATAATGTTTATTGATGAAATAATCATCAAATGGATATTTGAGATAATATTCCTTGGATCAATAATGAATATTCAACTTAAGAATGATACTTATAGAAGAATTGGTTATCGAATGAATGTTTGAAATTATATTCAATAATTGAATCGACTTTAAATGAATGTCGAAGATAATATTCATCGTCTCAAGGGAATATTCGAATTAATATGTATCGAAGAACTGGAGTTCGAATCAATGTTCAGCTAATATTTGTAAAATAAATAGAGGTTGAATGGATATTTGGAATAATATTTATTTAAATAGATAAGGCTCGAATGAATATTAAAATAATATTCATTAAATAAATAAACTCGAATGAATATTCAAAAATAATATTCATCGAAGAAATAAGAATGAATATTCTCTAAGTAAATAACTTAACTGAGAGTTCGAAATAATATTCGAATATTAAATCGACTTTAGATGAATATAAAAATAATATTCATCGAATACATAACTATCTGATGAATAACCCGAATAATATTTACCAAATAATCTCAAAGGAATATCTCAATAATATTCGCCAGATAATACATGGAAAATATTTACTTAATTATTTTCCTCTGAAAATAATATCGATTTATCAAGAAATAACGACTCCCGGTCTATAATCAGAGGATGAGATTCAACTACCCTTCACTTAAGGGTTTTTAGAAATTTCCGGCTTATAACTGATATAATAACTATCTAGCTCATAAGCCAAAAATAATTCAGGGAACAAGTATATCAATATGACTTTGAAAGTAGGCATGCATGCTATGGCATATGTATAACAGAAAGCATATAAATGTATTCACAACAACAACCTATTAAAAGGATTTGAAACTTGCCTGGAAATCGAGTGCGGGTAGGGGTAGTGGTAGCGTGTCCCGGGTCAGCCTGGTGATCTAAAAATAGCCAAGGCATTCGGGATTAATCACTTAACACTTTTCAAGGTTAAATATAAACTTCACTTAAGTCGAAACACGTTGCTCGAATTATTTCGTTATACACCTCTAAGTGTAACTCTTTTTATCACCGATGCGGTTCGACACACGTTCGCTATTATAACCCGTCATTGCACCCACACTTAATACATACTTAGGCCATGTAAGTCTTAAGATCGATTAATTATGAATCGAGATCGTACTACGAGTTTTATCGCCCGTTTTCTAAGTTATTAACCAAAGTCATAATCAAGCATGCTTCTAGGGGTTCGTTCGCGTTTAACCTTGATTCGAACATTTTTATAAAATTGGAAAACGATCTATTCGACATGCGGTCTTTTCCCACACCTTCCTTTTTATCTCTATTATTTAATTATCATTATTCACCACTGCATTACTCGAGTTAAGGGGGTTTAAATACAGTTACAAACTTTCATTTACGGTTTCGAATCACTTTTATTAAATCGGCCATATCTCCTAAACCGTATATCCGTTTCATACGAACTTTATATCAAAACGAAGCTTATAACATAATCTAGCTTATCTTGGCAGAAAACGAAGCCTAAAAGTGAGTTCATGCTACTTTTATGCACGGATTTCAAGGGTTAATGAAATTTCGGCATTACGACGGCTATGTTTACACATTTTCCAAAATTCAATCCATCCAATGTTCATGGTTTACACTCCAAACAACACATACATATTATTTATCCATGAACTAAGACCAAGCAATGTCTTTCCGTTCATCTAGACTAATTTAACATTTAACAAAGCCCATGCATAAACTTAAGGTCCTAAACATGCATTAAATCCATATAACTCATCTAAAATACCAAAACTTAACTAAGAGCTAGGTTTTCAAGAGTGGTATACCTTTCTTGATGTATGAATGAACTTAGTAAACCTTGGTTAGTCCTTATCTAGCCTTAATATAGCTTGATCTATCAAAAGAAATCAAGAAAAGAATAGTTAGTTCATAAGAACACTATTCATCAAGAACTTTGATCATGGTTTTGATCTAGTTAAACATATTGGTTGATGATGATCTCTTGGATTTACCTTCTACTTGATACTAGCTTTGATTTAAGCTCAAGATTGAAGTGAATGGATGGTGGCAAGTCCTTCCCCCTTTTTCCTTTTTCTTGGCCGAGAGTTACAAGGAGAAAAAGATGGTGGTGTTTGTTTTTGTTTTTGTGATGTTATGACTTAATACATGCATTTTTATGTATATAACTTGGATGCATCTCTTCCTTTTGGGTTGTCAATCATCTATTGGTGCCACTTGTTGATCTCTTACTTGTCCAAGTGTTGGTTCCACATTAAACAAGTCCATTTTTGCAAAAGTGCACTTATACCACCTAACTTGTAGTTGACTTACAAACATGTCACTTAGGTTTCTCCTTTTTCCACCAATTGCACTTGTTTGTCTCTTGGTTAATTGTTCGTTTCTTTGTCCGGTTATTACTCAATTTCCTTGCTTGTTCGGAGGAATAACTCATTCGTTTCTAGTTAGGGTTTTACCGAAAACCTTCTTAATATTTATTATACTATTCTCCATCTTTCTTAATACTTCTCAAATTTAAATTCCTTAAATCCCTTTAATAATTCCTTAAGGCTTGCAGTGTCCAGGGAAATCTTGGAGAAAATGAAAGTGCTATTTTTCTGAATCAGATATCGTTTACATACACTTATCTTGCCCCTGGATCATGAATACGAACTCGAAAATCCGTTCTGAATACTTCTATATAGCGTCGTCCAATAATATACCCATATCCACCAAAATCACTATTTACACTTCATTATTCCTTTTATTCCTTATATATAATAATAATGCCCTGGTCCTCTTTAGGGCGTTCCTTAACCCTTTTTCGGAACCACTGGACTAATAACAGGTATTGATTTAGATGACACAAGAATAATCTTTCTTGGAATAATATACTTATATCCTTAGGAGATAGATCATTCTTATCTATGCTGTCAACCAAAAGTATTCTTCATGACATATAAATATTTGAATTTAAATCCATCCCATTCATTTAATAGACATTCGTTACATTGCAGTCATAACCACCATTCACTCCTTATATTATTACATAAGAAAAAGTTTTAATTCTACCAAAAATCTGGGTTCTTACATTGATGGATCTAGCTTAGTTATGTTTATGATAATGTTATAAGCATGATTAGTTAGTGATTTAGTGATTTAAGTAACATGATGATTATTATGATGAAGTGATATGTTCTTGGATATTTTGAGATGATAGATCATGTGTATAAGATGTAAAGTGCCCGGTATGGCTTGGTTTGGTTGTTATGATTTTTGAAACGTTCGAATTATAGCCGTCTTAATGCCGAATTTTTGTTAGACATTGAAAACCGTGCATAATCAGTAGGTATGAGCTCCTGAAATTGTTAAGTAAATGACCTATTCTTGTAGATCTCGAGTCATAGATCGTTTTGGCGCGAAGATCGAAATAAACGGACTTACGGTTTAGGAGTTATGGTCAAAATCGTAAAAGTGGTTCGAAACCGTAATTGATCGTAACTGAAATTGAACCCTCGTAAAATATGTTATTCGGTGACGAATCATGGTAATTAAATATTAGAGGTAAAAAGAAAGGTGTGAGAGAAAACCACATGTCAAATGGATCGTTTTCCAATTTTATAAAAATGTTCGAATCGAGGTTAAACGCGAACGAACCCCTAAAAAGCATGCTTGGTTATAACTTTGGTCAAGCACTTAGAAAACGGGCGATAAAACTCGAGGTACAATCTTGGTTCGTAAACGACCGACCTTAAAATTTATACGACTTAAGTATATACCAAGTGTGAGTATGATGACATGTCTTAATGGTGGACAAGTGTCAGATCATAGCAGTGATAATGAGAGTACACTAGAGGGTGTAAAACGAGATAACTTGAAAATGCATTTTAGCATAAATAAAGTACATACTTAGCCTTTCAAAGTGTTAAGTGATTAATCTCAGGTATTGTGACTGTTTATAGATCACTGGATTGACCCGAGGCACACTACCCCTACAGGATTACCAGGCAAGTTTCCAATACCTTGGAACTGTTGTTGTGATAATGTATATGATTGTTGCTATACATATGCCATAGCATGCATGCCTACTTTCAAGTAATATTGATACTTGTTCCTTGTTTTGATGTTGGCTTATAAACTAGATACGATATATCAGTATAAGCCGAAATTTGTTTAGACCCTTAGTGAAGGGCGTATGATATTCCTTCGATAATATAGACCGGGAGTTAGTATTTTGTACTATAGAGATAGTCGTGGAAACCCGGAGGGATTCCAGCGACAGATTATTATTCATTTTGAGGAATGTTATTATTAAACATTATTTATATTTCCATAAAGTATCAATTACTTGGAAATCTTTCGAGAAATGTTATTTGAGTATTATCTCAGTCGAGAAATATCAGGTGAATATTATTTTTGAATATTCACTTAGAGTTTGATTATTTAATGAATAATTACTTTGATATTCATTGGAAATTTTATTTATTAAATGAATATTACTTTCGAATATTCATTTAAGGTTTGATGTACTTGATGAATATTATTTTAAAATATTCATTGGAAGTTCTATTTACTTAAGGAATATTATTTCGAATATTCCTTTAAAGTTTGGATTACTAAAAGAATATTATTTGGATATTCATTTAGAATATTATTTATTAAGTGAATATTATTTTCAAATATTCATTTAAGGTTTGATTTATTTAGTGAACATTTTTTTAAATATTTATTTGAGTTTAATTAATTAATGAATATTATTTATGAATATTTATTCAAGGATCCTTCCGAGTAATATTTTTGTTGTGGAATAAAAACTAGGTTTAAATTATTGCGGCTAGGGTTTGTGTATTTAAGGCTAGGGTTCGTGAGCTTCGTGCTTTTATGGCTGCTTCTGCGTTCGAGACTGATCGGTCTTCACAGAATGCCTACGTATCTCTGTATTAGAGAATCAAGCCAAGAAAACGTAGTTCTGAGATGAGGGGTCAGACCCTTTATATAGGCTGAGAAGCCCTAAAATCGTAGTAGGGTTTGGTGACTTGGTGGGCAAGTCACCGACTAGAAGAAGGTTCTAGTCTCCTTCCATGTATGAATCAGTTTCCATGTTGAGATATGTATCTTGGAGACTAAGTCAGGCAAGAATCGTATTCTTGTTTGACTCTTATTTGCTGAGCTGTTTTACTACCCCTAATATTAATTACGAATTTAATATTATAGTTAGGGTTTGGGCCCATCTGGTGGGCCCCACGTTTGGACCATTCTAGGTCTAATTAATGCCACATTAAATGTGTCTTAGGGCTTACTTTTAGCCCATATCATTTGCCCCCCAACTTCTAGGAAAACTGATCAGGTTTTCCTTGAAGTTATAACGGCCTTATTCGAGACTTGGATCAGGGTTTATTGCTCTTACGCGAGTATTTTCAACAATATCATATTAATGTAAAGCGTGGAGCGACCGACGCATTTACGATGACGTTGAACGACACTAATCAGTGTTAAACGGCACTACACAGCGCTAATCAGCCTTAAACAATGTTTAAACAGTGTTAAACAATGTTAGGTGGCATTAAATGGCACTAACGGCACTAATCGGCGCTAAACAGTGCTAACCGGCACTAATCAGTGCTTAAACAGCACTAAACGGTGCTAATCGGCACTAAACTGTGCTAATCTCAATCTCTTTTCATTATTAACAATCATCCAAGATTTGCTGAAAAAGTCGAGATTTAGGTTTAAAAGTTCAATGAAAAAGTAGGGATCCAGGACCAAGAACTGAACCTGGACCGGGGGGGATCCAGGTTCAGAAGCTGGTCGGCTGGACCCCCTGAAAATGGGCTGGTCGGCCAAAAGCTGGTCGGCTGAGACCTGGTCGGCCAGAAGCTGGTCGGCTGGCCCTCCTCCGGGGGAGCTGGTCGGCCAGAAGCTGGTCTTCCGGGACTTGGTTGGCTGAAATTCCTCTTCTAGGGCTAACTAGTCAATAATTGGCCTAAAAAACTTGAACTTAGACTCCTTCTTGATTTCAATAGAGAGTGTGGATCTAGGATCAGAAACCATCCATGGTCCTAAGGATCCATAGTCTTGACCTTGATTACGAATCGTCAGTATGGTCGCTTGTGACTTCATGGCTAACTTTGGCCTTCATGACTCATCTTGGCCTTCATGGCTAACCTTGGCCTCTCTTTAACATTGATAATCATCTGATATTCGCTGAAAAAGTCGAGAACCATGTCCAAAATCATTTGCTGAAAAAGTAGGGATCCAGGACCAAGAACTGAACCTGGACCGGGGGGGATCCAGGTTCAGAAGCTGGTCGGCTGAACCCCTCCAAAGTAAGTTGGTCGGCCGGGACCTGGTCTTCCGGGACCTGGTCGGCTGACCCTCCTTGAAATAGGTTGGTCGGCCGGGACCTGGTCTTCCGGGACCTGGTCGGCTGACCCTCCTTAAAATAGGTTGGTCGGCCGGGACCTGGTCTTCCGGGACCTGGTCGGCTGACCCTCCTTAAAATAGGTTGGTCGGCCGGGACCTGGTCTTCCGGGACCTGGTCGGCTGACCCTCCTTAAAATAGGTTGGTCGGCCGGGACCTGGTCTTCCGGGACCTGGTCGGCTGAGGCCCCTTGTGCGTCGCGGTCGATTGCTTCTTGGCTAGCTAGTTAACCCAGACGTGAAAATCATTAATGATCTTGAGGATCAAAGACTTTGATCTGAATCTTAAACCATCATTTTGGCCATTCATGACTTTGTTATCTTCAGGATCAAGGAACTTGACCTTGATCTTGGATCGTCAGTTTTGGTCACTCGTGACTTCCGACGATATTATTCAAACATCAGCTATTTCTTCTTTGGCATATTTGAATTTTAACGATCCTTTCTGTATAAAACGAGCAATTTCTGTCCTTTTTTCATCTTTAAACGATAGATGACCTGTAAACGCGAACCAGACTGAACTTCAACCTTTTACAGCAGGTCATACTTCTTTTATAAAAGAAGTGTGGTAGCTTTCATTTCATTCACTTCTTCATTTCTGGGTTTTCAAATTCTTAAGCTCTCTAGCCTTCAAGTTTCAAGATCAAGTTCCAGCTTTGTAATCAAGATGTCAGAAGGTAACCGGCCAGTGGCTCCTCCTGTATCCATGATGGAAGCCATGGCAAAGAGGAGTAAGATGAGGACAGCTAAAGGTAAGGTAGAAATCAAACCTTCTTCATTCGTTGATCGTAAATTTGAATCCTTACTAGATCTTCTTAATATTATGAGGGACACATTCCCGAACTGTGCTAGTTTAGATGCTTTTAGCAGTCCCAGTAAGTTAAACGAAAAAGATGTCCAGAAAATAAAGGACTCATATCACTTTCCGAGTGCTATCAAAGTTCGTCTCGCAAAACCATCAGACAGGACCTGTAACTGGCACCCCGAGAGGCTTTGCGTCCACTGGGGTGCTCTGGATGCTGGGTTCAGATTCCCCGTTGATAACTTCATCATAAGATTGCTGGCAGAGTATCAGATTCATCCCTGTCAGTTGTATCCCAACTCTTGGAGATATATCTCTATGTTTTTAATAAGATGTCGTCAATTGGAGATTCACCCGACTACTACACTATTTCGAAGTATCTTCATAGCCAGTAACTCTTCCGACCAAAAGAAAGGATGGGTCAGTCTCAAGCACAGGGCCAAAATTCCACACATGGTGAACCCTTATTCTTTACCAGATTCCCAACATTTCTGGGAGAGAGAGTTTGTAATTCTTGAATGGAAAGGCGGTGATTGGGGTAACTTTTTCGTCAAGAGATTCGGAGTTGTGCAAGATAGTAAACACTTCATTTGCGACCTTGATGATTCGGAGTTACAGGATCGAGATTGGCTTCTAGCCGATGATGGCAGTACCCATTATAAAATGTTTCTGAATGAAAAGAACCTTATCGAAGCTGGCCTTAGCTTTCTTTCCGTTGAGGGTAATTTCCTTACTTAAACTTCTTATGAACTCTGTTTGTTCTTATATCTGTGTTTTCTCTTTGTGTCTCAGCTGCGGAGGAGATTGACAGCCGTCCTCAGAATCAGCCGTCTATGACTCAAAGAATGAAGAAAAAAGCTGAGGAGCTTTTGAATCCCGCTAAGCCTCGGATCCCGAACTTCTTGGAAGGTTGCTCTCAAGGCGGGAAAAGATCCCGTGGAAGTATCAGAACCCCCTTTATGCCATCCTGGGGTATATGCGAACAAGACTCGGTTTCTGGGAGTCCTGAACTATCCCTAGACTGGTCGAAGCTTTCTGTTACTCCTCCTGATAGACTGTCCTTACTTGCTGGGGACAAAATGAATGAGAATCAACTTCTGGGCTCCCAAGCCTTGTATCAGGTGAGATACTTTTCCTACCAATTCTGGTATGATTTACCTCTTTCACACTCCTTATGCTTTGTGAACTTTGATTGTAGGCTAATGCCTTCTTCCAAGCTGTCTGTACCCAAGGCCTGGCTTTCAGGGATGAGAATATATCCTTGAAGACTGACTCAGCTAGGTTCCAGGAAGAGATTGATGACCTGCATTCTCAAGTTACCCATGCCGAAGCGGATGCCTTATCCTCCCGAAAGCAACTTGCCTCCTTGGCTCAAAAGAAGATGAATGATGCTAATAAATTGATTAAGGCATATCATAAATCTGAAGAGTTTCTAAAGTTCTTTGATGATCATGATGATGAGGTACGTCCTTACAACATGTCTGTTGGTTGGGACAAGGCAATCAGTGCTGTAAGTAGCAAACATCCCTCAGTGGTTATCCCCTCTGATTTTCCTTGCCCTTTCTGGACTGCGGGTGACGAGGACCGTGCAAACCTTGCCTCTGGATCGGGAACCAGGATTGTTCCCCAAGCATCAGGTTCAGGCTCTAAAGGTAGCCGTAGATCTTCGGGATCCAGGAGGCGTCCTCCAGCTGCTAGTCAAGACTCAAGTTCTTCGGGATCCCGTGGAAAGAAGCCCCCGCCTGCCAGGAAAGTTGGAGTTGTTCGACAACCGATCCCAGGCAAGAGGGTGATCCGTAACGAAGACAGTTCGACTTCATCCTCCGGGGAGGAGGAAACCGAAGATGTGGAGACTACTACTCAACCTATGGCGGTCGTTGATCAAGCCGAGGAAGAAACTTCAGGTGAAGAGTCCGGCGAAGAAGAGGATTCAGGTGAGGAGAGCAGCGAGGAAGAATCCCCAACTAAGTAGGATGGGTTCCCCTATGGCCTTGCACGGCCTTCATCTAGCCGTTTGTGGCTTTATTTTATCATCTTTCAGTCAATGTCCTTCGGGACTTAACTTTTATTCGTGTGTTGTAGCTTAACTTAAACCATGGCCCTTCAAGGCGTTTTATTTATGCATCTGTTTCCTTTATTTATATGCTTATTTACTTTCAGTACTTGATCTTTCCAGACTTGCACTCAACAGGTGCTTGGTACATAAACAAAACATAGAATCATAGAATGGAAAACAGATTTGCATTGATATCTCGAAAGAGGGTTCAACCCTTACATAGATACTATGGTCCTACTCGGGGTACTAGTCCCTGGAATGGTTTCATCGAACCTTATTTCTACTTTTATTAATAAATAGCAAAAAGCCAAGTCCTTACTAGGAAGGCTTATACATAATAAATCTTCAAGTTCAGAGCATGCCAAGTTCGGGGCACTTCATTCCCATCTAAGGTCTCCAACTTGTATGATCCTCGTCCTAGCGTCCTTCTGACTCGATATGGTCCTTCCCAGTTGGGGGCTAATTTCCCTTTCTGGCCAACTCCAGAAGCTTCAATCTTCCTGAGAACCAAGTCACCTTGCTGAAAGAACCTCTCCTTAACCCTGTGGTTGTAATAGAAAGACGCTTTCTTTTGATGCTCCGCATTTCTGGCGTTTGCCTCATCTCTAACTTCATCAATCAGATCTAGAGCGAGCCTCATGCCTTCTTCATTAGCCTCAGGTTCATATGCCTCAACTCGAGGTGATGCCTGCATGATTTCCAGCGGCACAACAGCCTCAGCTCCATAAGCTAGCAAAAACGGGGTTGCTCCGGTAGTTACTTTACAAGTAGTGCGATAAGCCCAGAGTATAGGTAGCAGCTCATCCACCCAAGTGTTTCTTGAGCGCTCGACCCTTTTCTTTAGTCCATCCAGGATAATTCGATTGGCCACCTCGGCCTGCCCATTCGCTTGCGGATGTGCCACTGAGGTAAAACGAAGCTCAATAGCATTTTCCTCACAATACTTCTTGAATTCCTCATTGTTAAATTGTGTCCCATTATCTGTCACAAGAATTCGCGGGATTCCATATCTACAAATTATGTTCTCCCAAAAGAACTGGGAAACTTGTTTGGTGGTTATCTTGGCTAAAGGTTTAGCCTCAATCCACTTGGTGAAGTAGTCAATGGCGACTATCAGAAACTTCCTCTGTGCCGAAGCCATAGGGAAAGGACCTAATATGTCCATTCCCCACATTGCAAACGGGATGGGAGAATTGATCGAAGTTAACATCTCAGGCGGTTGCCTTACAATTGGAGCGTGCTTTTGACATCTGTCACACTTCTTGACATAGTCCTGGGCATCCGCCAACATCTCTGGCCAATAGAATCCCAGGCGGGTAATCTTGTGAGCTAGGGCTCTGCCCCCCAAGTGCTGCCCACAGATCCCTCCATGAACTTCCTCCAACGCTTCTCTTGCCTCTTGGGGCCTTAGGCACTTCAAGTACGGGATAACAAACGATCTCTTGTATAAGATGCCTTCAATCAAGGCATATCTCAATGCTCTTACTGACAATTTTCGTGCCTCCAAGGCATTGTCTGGAAGCCATCCAGCTTCTAGATGAGCCTTAATAGGATCTATCCAACAGCTTCCCACATCGATAGGTGCTACCAACTTAGAGTTGATGGTCGGGGCCTTCAAGACCTGGAAGTAAACACTACCTGCATAGTTCTCAATTTCAGAAGAAGCAAATTTAGATAAGGCATCGGCCTTAGCGTTCTCCTCTCTCGGAATGTGTTCCACATAGCATTCTTCAAACTGAGTCATAACAGCCTTCACGACTCTCAGGTATTTTGCCATAGTCTCATCCTTGGCTTCAAACTCGCCATTCACTTGTGAGACCACCAGTCTCGAATCTCCACATACTTTGAGATTCTTGACCCTCATGATTCTGGCCAAGCCTAATCCGGCTATCAGGGCTTCATACTCAGCTTCATTGTTGGTTGTTGGAAAGTCCAACTTCAAAGCGTACTCAACTGTGAACCCATCGGGGCTTTGCAGAACTAAACCTGCACCACTAGATTTTGTTTTTGATGCTCCATCAAAATAGAGCACCCAATATTCCTTCTGACCAGTTATAAGTTCTTCACCTTTATCCTCGTTCTCAGGGGTGGTTATCATCTCCTGCCCCCCGACTTCTTGGTTGTCAATAGTGCATTCAACCACGAAGTCAGCCAATGCCTGAGCCTTGATGGCTGTCCGAGGCTTATACTTGATATCAAACTCTCCAAGTTCTATAGCCCATTTGATCAATCTTCCACTTGCTTTCGGACTGTGCAATATGCTCCTCAACTGTTGGTCTGTCAAGACTTCGATTTTGTGAGCCTGAAAGTACGGTCTCAATTTCCTTGAAGCAGTGATTAATGCCAATGCAAACTTCTCAATGGGAGAGTAATTCAATTCCGCCCCATGCAACACCTTACTCACATAGTAGATGGGTTTCTGAACTTTCTTTTCTTCTTTGACTAGAACAGCACTCAATGCTTGTTCAGATATCGCCAGGTATAGGTAGAGAATCTCTCCAGGACTAGGTTTGGCCAACAACGGGGCTTCAGCCATGTATTTCTTCAACTGTTCAAAGGCCTCCTGGCTCTCTGTGGTCCACTCAAAATTTTTCACCTTTTTTAATGCCTGAAAGAAAGGCAAGCATTTGTCACCAGACTTGGAGATGAACCTTCCTAAGGCCGCAACCCGGCCAGTTAATTTCTGTACATCTCGTATTGAGCGGGGTGACTCCATGTCCAGAATAGCCTTAATCTTGTCCGGGTTGGCCTCTATGCCTCTCTTGGAAACCATCAGCCCCAAAAATTTTCCCGATCCAACACCAAAAGCACACTTTGCTGGATTTAGCATCATCTTATGGTGCCTTAGCACTTCAAATGCCTCTCTGAGGTGCCTTATATGATCTGCCTTGAGTAGGCTCTTGACTAACATGTCATCAACATAGACCTCCATGGTTTTTCCAATCAGATGGGCGAATATCTTATTCACCAATCGTTGGTAGGTAGCCCCTGCATTCTTTAGACCAAAAGCCATAACAAGATAGCAGAAAACACCAAAGTCGGTTATGAAAGATACCTTAGGAATGTCGTCCTTGTGCATCTTAATCTGATTGTATCCGCTGAAACCATCCATGAAACTTAACATCTCGTGTCCAGCTGTAGCATCTATTAGGGTGTCAATCCTTGGTAGAGGGAAACAATCCTTTGGGCATGCATCGTTCAAATCTGTGAAGTCGATGCACATTCTCCATTTTCCATTCGCTTTCTTGACCATGACGGGATTAGCCAACCATTCAGGGAACTGAATCTCCTCAATGAACCCAGCTTCTAAAAGCTTATCAACTTCTTGCTTAATGGCCTCTTGCCTTTCAGGAGCAAAATTCCTCTTTTTCTGCTTTATTTTCTTCCGCTCAGGATCGACGTTCAACCTATGAGTTATAAGTTGGGGGTCAATCCCTGGCATGTCTGCTGCTGTCCAAGCAAACACATCGCTATTCTCTTGCAAGAATGCTGTCAACTCGCCCTTCAGGGGTTCCCTCAAAGATGCTCCTATGTATGTAACCTTATCCGGGTCGCTCAGCTCTAGAGGGACGGGTATTAGATCCTCTGCTGGCTTTCCTCGCTGTTCATCATCACTACGGACATCCATGTCTTCAATTGGAAGTACCTGCCCCCCGACTCCATCAGCTCTTAGGGCGGACACATAACAACTTCTTGCCATCTTCTGGTCGCCTTTCTGTTCTCCAACCCCGTTTCGGGTTGGAAACTTAATCTTCATGTGATATGTTGAGGCAACAGCCTTGAACGCATGAAGTCCAGTCCTTCCCAGGATTGCGTTATAAGTCGAGGCTGCCTTAATTACCAGAAAGTTTAGCATTTGAGTAGCTTCCTTAGGTTCCTGCCCGATTGTCACGGGTAACTGGATAGTACCCTCGACCTTGGACTCAACCCCATTGAACCCATAAATAGGCATGTTAGTCGGAGTTAGCTGAGAATCGGTATATCCCATCTTCACAAACGCATCATGAAACAGAATGTCAACAGAAGCCCCATTGTCTATCAAGACTCGTTTTACCTCCGAGTTCCCAATCACAGGGGTTATAACTAATGGGTCATCATGGGGGAATTTCACCCCTTCCAGATCAGAGTCATCAAAACCAATCACGGTTTCCGTTCTAGCACGCTTCGGGGCCTCTCCCACAATATGCATCACTTCTCTTGCGTATGCCTTTCGAGAATTGCGGGTTGTACCGGCCGCTGTTGGGCCTCCCCAGATCATGTTGATAACTGGCCCTCGGGGCTGCGTGTTGCGGTCACGATCGTTATCCCTCCTGTCATTGTTTCTCCTGTTGTAATCCCCTCTTTGGGTTCCATGATCTCCACCCTTTGTGAAATTGTTCAGCTTTCCTTTACGGATCAAGAATTCAATCTCGTCCTTCAACTGTCTGCAATCATCCGTGTCATGTCCTACATCTCGGTGGAACCTACAGTACTGATCCTTATTCCTCTTTGCGGGGTCTCCCCTGAGTGGCTTCGGCCATCGGAAGTCTTTATCCTTCTCAATTTCCAACAAGATTTGACTTCTAGGGGCATTCAACCTTGCATAGTCAGAGAACCTTGGTCCCAAGTTCTTTTTTGGTGGCGAATCAGAGTCCTTGCTGGTTCGGGGATACTTGTCCCTAGCATCGTACTCCTGCCCTTGCTTACGCTTTTTTGTATCATTGTTTCCCTGACCATTGCCTAATGTGACCTCCTTCTTCGTGCTATCCTCGGCCTTGATGTACTTGTCAGCCCTTCGTTGGAGATCAGCCATATTCTCCGGGGGATGTTTTGCCAACGATCTCTTAAAGTATAAGTCGGTGGTACCATGCTCCAAGGCTACCATTGCAACCTTATTGTCCAGATCAGTGATGTTCAGAGTCTCCTTGGTGAACCTCTTAAGGTAGTCTCTCAGACTTTCGCTCTTCCCTTGTACCACATACATAAGAGATGCAGAGCTTTTCTCATGCGTTCTTCCGCTGATAAACTGACTAATGAAGGCAGCACTCAACTCCTTAAAGGAACCAATCGAGTTTGCAGGAAGCCGACTATACCATCTTTGAGCCATGCCTGACAAAGTTTGAGGGAAAGCCCTACACTTCAAAGCGTCGCTTGCAGGCTGCAACAGCAGTGCGTTTGAGAACGTTCTAACGTGGTTGGCAGGATCACCCATTCCATCATAAGCTTTGATTGTTGGCATCTTAAACTTCTTTGAGATATGAGCATTCATCACGTCTTCAGTAAACGGAGGTGTGGGATCATCAGGGTCCCCAAGTGGCATCAGATCCTTAGGGTTGCTTTTAGGGGTTTCCACCCTTGTAGTTCTTTCAGGTGGGACGGTAGTCCTTCTTTGCCTCCTTAGAGGTCTCTCCAGATCTATGAAGGGAATCGGTCCTGACGTGGGAGGTGGCAAAGTCAGATTTGATCTGGCTTGCTCCCTGGCCATATCTTCCTTTAATTTTAAGATCTCGGCTTCATAAGCCTTGATCCTCTCAGCAACTGTTGAAGTGAGTCCATCATGGATAGTTCGAGTTCTCCCCATAGGCTCTTTACTTGCACGTCGCCTCCTTGGGGCTTCATCACGCTCGTAATCATCGTCAGAAGATGATTCATCTGAATAAGGACCAGAAAAATCGCGATAATCTCGATCTCGAATGTACAGGGCATGCCCACTCGGTCCAGCTCCGTAATTGGACATCCCATATGTTGGATTGGTGCTTATGGGGAGATCCGTAGTATGGATCTGAACCCCTCGTGTAAGGTTGTTGGGACCTACAATCAGAGAAGAAATCCCCGTCCGAGGGGGGTTAGTCCCTGGAACTGTGTGGATGATCGGAGGTAGCGTACTCTCAACATGGGTAGTCGTCCCTAAGGGTTGAGAAACTTGGTACGAAACGATAGTTCCGGATGCCGGAGGTACTTGCTCAGATGTCGGAAGTACTTGTTCAGTAAGGGGCGGAGCAGAGCTAAGAGGTAGGGCCTCGGTAGCAATTGGCTCTGTAGCGCCTGGAGCAGTTCTTCGTGTTTGAACCATGGTTGATGTCTTTGTCCCACAGACGGCGCCAAATGTTGTGGAATAAAAACTAGGTTTAAATTATTGCGGCTAGGGTTTGTGTATTTAAGGCTAGGGTTCGTGAGCTTCGTGCTTTTATGGCTGCTTCTGCGTTCGAGACTGATCGGTCTTCACAGAATGCCTACGTATCTCTGTATTAGAGAATCAAGCCAAGAAAACGTAGTTCTGAGATGAGGGGTCAGACCCTTTATATAGGCTGAGAAGCCCTAAAATCGTAGTAGGGTTTGGTGACTTGGTGGGCAAGTCACCGACTAGAAGAAGGTTCTAGTCTCCTTCCATGTATGAATCAGTTTCCATGTTGAGATATGTATCTTGGAGACTAAGTCAGGCAAGAATCGTATTCTTGTTTGACTCTTATTTGCTGAGCTGTTTTACTACCCCTAATATTAATTACGAATTTAATATTATAGTTAGGGTTTGGGCCCATCTGGTGGGCCCCACGTTTGGACCATTCTAGGTCTAATTAATGCCACATTAAATGTGTCTTAGGGCTTACTTTTAGCCCATATCAATTTTATATTAAGATTATTCCTTCAATATTTTTGACTTAATAAATATTATTTGAGTATTTATTTAATTCTTCTAACTCGTTTTAAAAACGATTCACTTCATTCAAATATTATCTTCGACCTTCAAATATTATGTAAAATATGTCGGAGTCTTTTTATGACTATTTTATCAAGGGAAGGTCCCAAAACTCTATTTTTACTTAAATCTATCTTATAAGAAGATTTAAATACTCGCTCAAACTTCCAAAAACATATAAGGGGACCTCACTTGAGAGCTGTTATTTATTTGACTGCCCGGTCATATACTTGCTAAACTATCTTGTCACTCACATCTTGATTCGTTCAAGCAACGATATGAGTCTTTTGGTTACCTCCTCATCGTTCGAGGGGTAAGATTCATGAAACAAGTTTATATCCATTAACAAGCAACAGCTTGGGAAATATTGGTGAATCTTCCTTTCCAATTAGATACGACTAATTTGTGGAGTCGTACCAACAAGTATTATACTTGGGGAAAGGGGGACGAACTTTACGTTTCAGAGTCATGGACTTATTCGAATTAGGAGTCGTGTGTAAGAGGCCGAGTCGCGCGGTCCATCACAAGGCCCAACCGTTGGCCATAGAGTTACTATTAAGGGCGGTAGACAAGTAAATCCGTCAGTTTTTCCTTCTACCGATAGTAAACTATATTGGGCTGTACCATCTTCGACTGATCATCGGAGAGTGGGACAGCTGGCGCGTGATAACTCCAGTATTAGTTCATCTCCCAAATTGGGAATTTCCTGCAACACGTATCGAAGAGACTTCTTTCAGGTTGACGGGCACACCCCCCGCAACACGTATCCAAAAGACTTCTTTCAGGTTGACAGGATTTTGAGAAATGTTCAAAACTGGGATTGTAATATTTCTAGCATTTCCCCTCTTTGATGACATATGATGATATCTTGCTTATACCTTGCACAACAGTTATTCCTACAGAAGTTATGTGTTGAGTTACCTTGTAACTTCATCATTTACCTTATAGTGGTACTATGTTCGTTAATTCATGGCATATGGTATCAAAGATATTTTGAACTGTTATATATTATTACTGTTCAGTTATATTCTTTTTGGTGGGCTATTGCTCACCCTTGCTTTATTTATCTATATCACAACAACAGCTAGATCAGATGGCCCGCGCAAGGCGCACTCAGCGTAAGCAGGTGACAGTCGTTAGAGGAATAACCGCTGAGGTCATAGCTACCATTGTTGAAGAGGCAGCTACTGGTAGGCTAGTTGTTAGCATTTGAGTATCAAATGTATTTATTATATGGCATATACAAATGGATGGCAAAGAGTATGTAATGGTTAATTGTAAACCGTTTGGGTTGTAAGAACTCAATCTTGCGATTAATAATATTTGGTAATTACTCTGATTTCATCTTTGGGACTATAACGGGTGTGTTTTGTATTGTTGATTTGGGTCACAAGGTTTTACTTTAATTTATGATAGTTTTGTGGAAGGAAATTGAGACCGTAACGACCAGATCCCTGACCCCGGATCTGGGGGTGTTACAGAAATGGTATCAGAGCGTTACGTTATAAACCCCAGAGATGATGCGACGTTAAAACAATAAATTTACTAATATAATAAGAACTCTTGCCAAGTTCATAGTCGGACTACTTAATGTAGTGCTGACATATAAAACCCTTATGGGAACTATTAAGTATCATGATAGTAACTTAGCTCGCTCTCGTACCGACTAGTAAGACGACAGACCTTGAGGCGTACGAGTAGCAGCGCGATGATTCTTGATAATATGTTGACGATCGGATGATGGATTCGATAGAGTACCCTACTTATAACGACCTAGAATTTTTCGCAATTTATAAATGCTTAGTTAATTGTTAAATGTGGAAATTATGTGAATTATGTGATAGATAATTTTTTTTGGTAAAATAAAGATAGGTGTGAAATCATGTTTATGTGATTCTATGATGACTGATATGTGTCATATATGATTGTGGAATTTTATTTATATTTTTAGAACATTAAAACTATTTTTAAAGTGCATTTTCAATCTTTCGAAAATCATATAAAATCATTGGAGTCGATTTAAATCATGAAATATTTTACATTATCATCTTTGAGATGTGATTTAGTTTTTAAAATTAGTGTGGATATTTAATTATGTGTTTTAGTATTTCAAAATGATTTAAAAAGCTTTATTTCTTTTAAAGAACCTTTATTTCGAAAATTCTTATAAAATTCATTTTGAGCCAAATATTATTTTAAATATATGGGGAGGTCTGTAATTTCCTAAATTTTATTTACCAAATTTTAAAAGTTATTTTCCCCTAAATTTTTTAATTTATTTCGATTTTTAAAGCAAATAAATCAATTTTTTTTGTTAAATCAGAATCTATAATTTTTAAATGACGATTGTACCCTTCAGTATTTTTGCATGTGTGACACATGTCACATGATGGAGGACTCAAAGAGGTGAGTCACCTTTAGAGTGTGTGCATGTGTGACATGTGTCCACCAATAGAAATAAAAAAAAAGAGAAGAAAATCAATCAAAACTCTCATTCTCACATTCTCTCATTTCCTCTCCACTCCATGGTTCTCTCTTCTCCCTCTAAACCACCGAACCATCATCTCCCTCCCACCAAGGCACCAATCCAATTTCTTCACCTTTTTCCATCATTCCATTATTAGTTTTCATGTAAAAAGAGTATTTGGACAAGAATTTTCGGTTTTGGTTTTTCATATAAGGAGTTATTCAAATTCAAAGCACAAAATAATCAAGTCTCTCCTCTCTTTCATCATTCCCGAATTAAGGGTATAGATCAAGACCTTAAAAATTATTTTATCTCATTTTTGTTTAACTAAAATCTGATTTTTATTGAACACATGAATCTGTTTGAGTTGAAAAATTCGTAGAGGACTCATTATTTATCTTATTGTTTTGATTCTAGTTTCATTGGAAATCTAATTCAATTATCTTCAACTTTCGTGTTTTAAGTTTTCTGAGATTCTGCTTGCATGTATGTGTTTTTGTGCGATTTGTAGAACTTATCTATTTGATTTCAGAATTCTGATTGTTGAACTTTGAAAATTCATAGTTGATTCATTATTAATCGGAATGTTTTGATTCTAGATTTTCTGGAAATTTAATTTAATTATCTACAACTTTCGTTCTTTATTTTTTCTGAGATTTTGCTTTCAAATATGAGTTTTTCAACAGTTTATGTAACCAGCGATATTGACTTCGGGATTTTGATCCCTGAACTTTGAAAAATCGTAATTAATAGAAGATTTGTTCGAAAATTATGAGCCTTACCATTCTGGAAAGGTCTCGGAAATTTCTATAACTTTTATGTTTTACACGTTTTCACTTGAGTACATATTTATAATAAAAATTGGTAATCTTTCGAACTAGTCAGGGCTGTGAAAAATTTGTTTTGACAAGTCCACATTCTAATTGTTTCTAAATTTATTACTTCGTCATTTTTTTATGTTTCTTATCATTTCAGAAAGATCTTTAAGTTTTCTACAAGTTTTGTGCTCTTGAGTTCTTAAGGTGTGTTTAGAATATGTTTAGTGAGCGTGTTTGATTCATAAAGTTTGGATGAACATCGTGGTAATAAGGATCATTGTTGTATTATAAGCTTATGATGGAGTAGTGAATTGCAAGTCATAAGTATAAGTTGTCGATGTAAATTGAAGTTAGTAGTTGTGTTAAAATAGATTGTTGTGATGATATTGAACCAATGTTGCCTCAAGTGGTTGTTTGAGTGTATTTGAGTCGGTTGTAATCCGACGGGCTAGTCCTCTTTACAAAGGAAACTCTGCCCAATTTTCGTCAGAATTATAAGTATTAAAACCTATAGTATATTCTTATATGTCGATTACAAGTCAAGAAGACCTTATATGTTAAGTGCTTAAGTGACTTATATGAATTGCATGCCTTAACTGCTATATGTTAAGTGCTTATTTGAATAACGACAAGTATGTGATATATATATTAAGTGGTGATGCGATATAGGAATCGTTTGGGTAGATTAGGATGAGTCGTATTAGGAGTATAGTGTACTAAGAGAGTGATTATGGTTTATGTAGATTTGAAGGACGTAGGCCCTAGCGACAAAGGAAAGGCTAAGGTTGAGTACTACTAGGCTGAGTTGTTTGCTGTTGCATAATGCATACTACCGAAGGCAAGTAATTCTGTCTCTTCTTGAAAGTTCATAATCCTGAGATTGTTATACCATGTTGAGCCATGTTTATATATCCTGCTTTCATACACTTATGTCATAACACTGATACCTATTGTTAAATTCTTTTTAACTGCTTTCCAAAGTCAAACCTAATTGACTGACCGATAAACCACTGTTAAAAGTTAACCTATGTCCGTGACCCGGATACCCTATGTCGATTTTAAAATACTTATCAAAACTCATTTTTGACTTAAACCCTGTTTACAAACTTGATTTCTTTTATCAAAGATTCTAAAACCTTATGACTTGATCAAATGTTTTCAAACTAAGACTTATCCTATATCTTTGACCTTTGATTTGAAATGTTCCCTTATACCCTGATCGAAACCTTGATTCCATTTGAGCCTATATCTTGTTGATTCAGACTTGTACCTCTATTCCTTGATGTCAGAATACTGAGTCAAACTCTTTGACTTTTATCATTGCAAATCAAAATGAAATGTTTTCTAAAAAATGCTTTGAAGCTACTTAGACTGGGCTGATCTGTTATTAGTGAGTCGAAGGTACTTCAGGGTAAAGGTTTTTGAAAGGATTTGAGTGCTAAAATGTTTTCAAAAGTGTTTTCCGAAAGAGATTTTGTAAAAGTTTTAGGAATTCCGTTAAAAATGTTTTTATATACGGATTCCTGACGATTGAAGAGATGGGGCAAACGGGTAATGCTAGTTCCGTCTGGTTGTGTATTACAGTGTAGTTCTGGTTTGTCCAGTTCGACACTTTTATTTATAGGCCAATGTGTTGCCTCTTGGGAACCCAAGTAATCCTAATGAAATGATTGATACCCAGAGGGACTTTGTGTCCGATATGGGGGGACTTTATGGGCTGATCACCCATTTTGTCTAGTTAAAAAGGGATATAAAACCTCCAATCAGTTTTTATCAAAGTGATGATTACTTTTACTTTACCGTGAAATTAAATTGTTTTACCACTTGAAATGTCAATTGCTTTACACAGATTTTGAAATATCTATTGTTGCTTTTACTATCAATTATGCTATGTCATTGTCAGATGCTAGTATTGTTTATTATCTCCAGCATATCTATTGCTACCTTGTTATCAGTTGACCCTGTCAAGTTCATATACTAGGATCATCGTTATTACTCTCAGACAATTATATCAGATTCTATTCTGCTGTCAACCCTTGCGATACCCTACTTTACAGTTTTCAGTTGAGATCATGTTTTACTTGCTGAGTGTTAGCTCATTATTATTTTCTCTAACCTTTTGACAGTAACTTAAGAATCATGGTCCGTACTATCTAAGCCGCAAGGAAGCGCACCTATCGTGGTCCCAAGTTGGTCCAGTTTCAGATAGCTCCCGAGGTAGATGCAATAACAGCTCAGTGAGGATGTTCTAGTGGTTTGGTTGATAAGATAGTTGCGAGAACGAGTTTGTTAAGAATTTGAATTTAAGGTTTGTAATAATAATTTGATTATGGTTTGTAATAATAAGTAGTTAGACGATGGCTTGCTTGTTTCATACCATTACCTGTGAAAGATATTGGATAGTAGAGTTGGGGCCAGTTAGCATGCTATATCTATATTTATATATTTTTAGGTTGTTCGTATCTAGAGTGTGTAAATGACCCTCCGATCTAGGCCCCGGGTCGGGAGGGCATGACAGGTTGGTATCAGAGCGACGGGTTTTGGTCACTGAAACAAGCTAGGAAATTTAGGATCACTAATAAAAGAAGTAGATACAACTAGGATTCAAGAGTGATAGATGTTAGGGAGTGACTATAGGTTTAGGTTTTCCCTTCGCGATAGATTTCTAGGACTAACCTAGCTTGACCCGTTTATATTCTGCGTGTATATATATGCTTATCAGGACATGGATATTGCCTTTGATGAGGTCTATAGGCTTTCCAGATTGATTGGTTGGATAGTGGAGGTTCGCGAGACCTGAGGTTCTCGTGATTAGAGTTGTTGTTGTGGTGATGGTGTGACATGGGGTACAGATATGGGGCCACTAACCACAAACCATATTATACAACCCTGGATATAAACAACATAAAATAATAAAACCCCCTTAACCAAGATCGCTTACAGGCTATGGTATGAAACCAACTATCGAATTATAAATTTACAACCATTTTCAGAATAAAACTGTTATACAATTTTTGTAACTACATGAGATTTCTGACGATCTAAAAGTCCAACCTTGACCAATTCCCAATCACTATCCGACGAGATTTCATAACCCGATCGTCTCTTCTCGCTGCTGGAAAGCAACACCACTGACCATTACTAGGTCCACTAATCCTCTCTATTAACTGAAGAAAACAAACAAGCAAGAGTGAGCCAACAATGCTCAGCAAGTGCAATAGTGATAACAATTTTAATAATGATGACAAATATGATAAACAAAGGGTTTCATTTCATTCTATGAAGAAATCAGTTATATCAACTTTTAGATTGCCACGAGGGTCAACAATTTCACCACTAATGAGGTGCATCAGGAACGAGAACTGATAAGAGTTCCGATATCAAATTATTATTAAAACAGACTTCCAAGGTGTCAAGAACTAACATCTCAATCGCAGAGTAGAGATTAGAATTGGAATTTTTATTTATTTAAAAAAAACATCAAGGTTATGCTGCTGATCAGTCACGCACTAACCCCGGACAAACGCACACAACAATGTCCTTAATTGGATCCATGACACACACTGGCCTTAACTTCCGACCATAATATGGTCCCACCCCGAAGGGTTTTACGCCCCAAGGGCCACTTTTAAAAATATTTCCAATTCTATGTCAACCACAATAGGTGTTGGGACAATCGACAACCTTTGTCAATCAACCAACTGGAAAAATCACGTTCCAGGACGACAACTCATAATTTGAAGAATCAACAGGGGAGCAATTTATATCATCAAGTATCGACAAGTTCGATACAATACAAAGGAATAGCCAACTAATCAAGATCTTTAATAAATACCGACAAGTTCGGTAATAAGTGGGGTGGAGAATATAGGGAACAATACTTTGAATCTATATCGACAATATTTTAATGATACACGTGACAATCAATTATTGATATTCGTAAGCCCTAGGGAACAACCCCTAGCTTTAACTATTACTTACGCTATATCAATGATCACATCACTCAAGTATATTAATTATACTCTTGATAGTTAATCATTGATATTCGTAAGCCCGAGGAACTAGTTGAAGAGAATTACACAAGTCCTTAAATATTGACACTTAAGACTTGTGATCTCATTGCAACTCCTCGCAGATAAACACATAATAAAATGAATCTAACAATTAATATTTAATAAATAATATTTTAAAACCATACAATCAGGAATTAAATTCTTATTTTAAGAAAACTTTGTGAATTAGCCTTTTTGTAAGTTGGACTATCCCGGGGTCACAACCCCTCAATTTTAATCAAAACTAAATCAAGACATACCACACAGCCTCTAGGGCCAGTGGTACTTTCAGAATTCACCACATAATTGACAAGTATAGCATTTAACAAACACTACGACTCAACCTACAACACTTAGCATATAAACATTTACAACAAATAACAATTAGTAACTCACAGTCATTTAATCACATATAGTAATTGACAACTTCAACATTTAACACATAGACGTTTACGACTAGCCAACTCATATAACTTATATATAATACAACAACAACAATCATCAACTAAGAACCATACAACTCCCAACTGAACCATCATTAAATAATCGGAAGCTCGATATCCACAAATTTAATAATTCAAACTAACATATTAAAACTAAATACCCCCACTATTAATATAATTTACCCACCAATATAATCAACTAAACAATTAATCAAGGCAATAATCGAACCCACAATTAATCAACAATTATAAACTCTTCCAAAATAAACTACGAAAATTAAATCATCGCATCACACTTAATTTTAATTTAATTACAACAATGCTATCACAATTAATATAATTTAATTACAACAATTACCCAATTAATCTAAAATGAGAAATTAGATAATTACATCGGAAAAATAAAATAAATAAATAAGTAAATAAATTAAATAAAATTGTATACCTTCTAATGAATAATCCCTCAAATTTCTTTCTCTCTCTCTGCTCAATCTTGCTGCACAATCTCTCTCCCTTCTCCACTCCCACCTGCTGCCTCCAACAGCCACCACCACCGCGCCTCTTGCCACCGCTGCAATCCCACGCGCGGCCTTCTTCTCTTCCCCCCCGCGTTGCCTTCTCCTTCCGCTGCACACACCGCTCACTTACACACAGAGATATACACACGCACACACACACACGTATATGTATGTATATATATACACATCTCTCTCAATTTAATCCCCAATCTCTCTTCTCAATCTCCTCTCTTTTCTTCTTTTTTTTTCCTCTCCCCCCCCCGGTTCTAGAGTTTTCCTGACTGTTGTGTGTGTGGTTGTGGTGTTATTGGGCTTGGTCCAATATAATTATATGACTACACCTTATCCGGGCCCAAATACAGCACTCCCCATTCGCTTTTAAAACTAATACGTAACTTTCATAAATCAAAATTAAATATAGAATTCGGAAAATTACACTTTTCATTTTTAAAATAAAGAATATAAAATTACAAATATCCACATATTTTTAAAATATTTTTCGGATCAAAAATGAATTAAATATGAATTTTACAAGTTTTGATCCTTTAAATACAATTAAAACTCCTAAAATCATCTTAAAATACTAAAACACCCAAATTAATCCACCCAAAATTTTTAAAAACTCAATAAATACATAAAGAAAATATTACAAAAGATCTTAGGATTTTTAACAACCCAGATGATTTTATAAAATTTTTAGAAGACCAATAATGCAGGTTTTAAACATTTTTAAATCCTCAAAAATACAAATAAAATACACCGACCTTCACAGCTCATACCAATCATCACGTAAACACATAAACACTACTCCACATATATTCCACCTTTACAACAATATTCACATAATATATTTCAGAATTTATATTAAATTAATAATTTTAAATTCCAAATTTTCTAAGTCGTTATAGTAGAAGTTGCTAATCAGATAAGATTTCCGTAGACCGGGAGTGTCCTAATTGTAATATTGAAATTGGAGGACTTCTTTTCTATGCGGATCTATTACCTTTTAAGTTGGGAGAATTTGATGTTATTCTAGGAATGGATTGGTTGACTAAGTGCGATGCGCAAATTGAGTATAAGAAAAAGCAAGTTAAGTTGTATACCGAAGGTGGTAGTGAACTTGTATTTCAAGGACAGAAACAAGATACGAGATTTCTAACGTTTATGCAAGCAAAGAGATTGTTAAATCGAGGATGTGAAGCTTATTTAGCCTATGTGGTTGTTACGGGGAAGCAAACCCCTAGGATAGAAGATATTCCTATTGTGAATGAGTTCCCTGACGTATTTCCCGACGAATTGCCCGGTGTTAGGAATAATTCATGAGTTGTGATGTTAAGAATAGAATTTCAGTTATATTTCTTGTATATCCTGATTTATAAAGGATTTAGCACTTTGTATAGGATATATATGTATTAGACAGTGATCTGTAGAATTTAAGTCAGGAATAGTGCATCGAGGACTACATGTCAGGAACTGAGATCGAATCCTGATAGAGCAAGTCAAGTACTGATGGGATGGTCAGATCCTAATGCAAGATGGAATCCTGATATCAGTCGTATTACTGATGATGTCATTATGGATGCTATAGAAACTGGCAAGTGCTATAAAACAGGATCTTTGTTTGAAGAACAAGCAAGAAGATATCATGAAGGAAGGAATTTTCTATTGATGGAAACTATCAACTGGACGGCGGAACATTGTCATGTATAGATTATCTTTCTGTTATTAGTTGATAGGAAGCATTATAAATACTCTCTCTATATCATTGTAAAAAGTGTGAAGCAATTGTGAGTTGAGCGATTGAGCTTGTGTGCGTAGCTCTGTATAAGGTTTGTATTCGAAAGTTCGAAACAAACAGAGAGCGAGATTTATTTTTTCAGCAGCTGCTAAAGGTATTTGTACACCTTTGGTAGAGTTTGTATTTGATTTATTTAATACAAACAGAGTTTGATTTATTCGTTTGTTCTTGTTTATATAATCAAGCAAAAATCAGACACGATTATATAACTTGTATTCAACCCCCCCTTCTACAAGTTATTCGAGTTAACAATTGGTATCAGAGCAGGTTGATTTCGAATAATCATAAAGATCTGCAGTCATGTCTGGTTACAAGGATGGGAATACTAAGATTCCTATGCTCAAGAGAAACGAATATACTCTATGGAAAGTAAAGATGTTGCATCATCTAGAAGCAACAAATCCTGATTATCTTAAAAGAATCAGAGATGGAACTTTTATCCCAACGAAGGTTGTTGGACAAGCAACTGTTGATGGTGAGGTTGTTCCAGAACATATAGCAGAGAAGCCTAAATCTGAATGGTCAGATAAGGACAAGGAGAATGTTTTTAAAGATGCTAAAGTGAGAAACATATTATTCAACAGTCTTGATTCTGTTCTCACTAACTATGTTCTCTCTTGTAAGACTGCTAAGGATATATGGGACAATCTTAAGGTTCACTATGAAGGAACTAAGCCTATCAGGAAGAACATGAGGGCACTACTTATACAACAGTATGAGTACTTTGAATCCAAGTCTGGTGAGTCACTTACTGACACCTTTGATAGGTTTACAAAACTCATCAATGAGATGGCCATGCATGGTAAAGTTCATGAATTATGACTTGTATTATGACTTGGAGGATATGAATACTAAGTTAATCATCCAAGTCTTGTATTATGACTTGGAGGATATGAATACTAAGTTCATGAAAGCCTTGCCTGATTTCTACAATGAGAAGATATCTGCAATCGAGGAGGCTAATGATCTTGATGAAATATCATTAGAGGCAGTGTATGGAAAACTGAGGGCTTATGAACTTGACAAGCAGTAGAAGAAGAGCAGGGGTGAAAGAAAGATGAAGACTGTTGCACTTACTGCTCAATCTGAATCAAAGAAGCTTCCAGAGGAACAACATGATGAGCCTGCTGTAAAGAACTTAAGGAAGAAGAAAAGCAAAGAAAGTTCTAAGTCAGAGACTACTGATATAGACTCTGACAACAGTGATTCTGAATCAGAGATGAAGGAACTCTTTGATATGTTTGCTAAAGCTTTCAAGAAAGGAAGATTCAACAGGAGAAGATTTAGCAAAGGAACTTTTCAAAAGAAGGAGGAGAAGAAGAGTGACAAAGGCAAAAGTACAATTGTCAAGCTTGATAAGGCCAAGATCAAGTGCTTTAACTGCAACGAGCTTGGACACTTTGCAAGTGAGTGTAAGAAGCCTAGGAATTCAGGAAAGGGTAATGCACTTATGGTCACACAGAAGGATTGGGCTGATTCCAGTGATTCTGAAGATGAATTGGATTATGACAACATTGCATTGATGGCAAATGTTTCAGACAAACCTGGATCTCCAAAGAAAACTTCTCCATCTTCTATTAAGGTATCACTTCACTCTCTTGATTCATTCGATAGCTTAAATTCTGATGAAATTAGATCTATCCATGCTGAGTTTAAGAATCTTATGACTAATTTTAGAATTCTTACTAGTGAAAGAGATGAACTTAAGGTTAAGAATGATAAGTTAGTTGATAGAAATAATTTTCTTGAATCTGAGCTAGTTCAAATGGAAGAATACAAGTTAAGTTCTGATAAAGCTAAGCATGATTATAGTGTTATTCTTGAGGCTTATGACTATGTCAGAAAAGAACTAGAGGAAGAGAGAGATGTGATTAAGACCATTAACAATTCTGGTAAAAAGACTCTAGAAATCTTTGAAAGTGGAATTCGTGGTAAAGTTAATGGTTTAGGTTTTGATAAGGCTAGACAAGAAGAAAAAGTGGCTATTATCAATGATGATAGTAAAATAGAAGCTAGCACATCTAAATCTGAAGGTAAGAAAATTGTTTCTGAACCTAAACATGTTAAATTTGTTGATTCAAAAGGTACCCCTGTTGTACACAAAAGAATTAACAATAGTAATTCAGATGAGAAAGTGTTAGAGAAACCTAAGAATGTAAACATAGGGTTTGTAAGAACCCTAATTTTTGCAATATTTTCTTTTATTTAATATCATGTGGCAATGTCAATTTGGAGCCTTTATAGTCATCCCTATTGTTTAATGGAATTGATTGTCTGAGAAACTATGTTGTTGCATTCATTATATGAGATAAAGGGAAGGTGGTTGAAAGCAAGAGTCTTGTTGTTAGTAAGATTTATAAAACTTGGGATTTGAGAATGATTAGAGTGTTAAAAGATTTATTAAGGATTATGACAAGGAATTATGGACATTCGAGGAATTTACACAATTAAGTACTTAAGGAATTATAGGGGAAATCTCTACGCGACAAAATATTATTACGAGAGATTAATTAAGATACGATACGAATTAAAGATTAGATAATAAGCATTGGTGGGAGAATAATATTACAAGTAGTAGTATTACATGCAAGTGCCATGTAACTAGATAGTTAGAAAAAGGAACTAGAAAACATAAAAGCAAATGTGAATAGTGACTAGCATGGTGGGTGATGTACTTAGGGGACAATAGGGCATGGATGCAACCTAGGCTAGCTTGGCAACATGTGACTACTCCTTACTAACCATAATAATACAAGTCATTCTAGCATTTCTTTTTACCTTTCCAAAATAAAACAAAGCAAAAAACACTTCTCCCCCCCCCTTTGTAAAGCTCTCGGCCGAACCATCTTGGGAGAGAGGGAGAGATTTTCTCTCCAAGCTTTCTTCATCTACAACCTTCCTAGGGCTTCCTTGCATCATAGTAGAGGTATGGTATCAATTTCAAAGCCTTCCATCCATTGGTTCTTGAGTTATAATTGTTGGAAGTTTAGAGAAATGTTAACATAAGTTTATTATCTTTTAGATCTTGCATTGTGAGTGTTGTAGGAGGCCATCTAAGGTGTTTTTAAGTTGTATAAAGATTGTTCAAGGTCTCTAGGAGCTCAAGAAGGTATGAAATCTTAAACCACCCTTGGTTATGTGTTGTTCATGTAGTATGGTAGTAGATCCATGCATTTTAGGGGTTATCTTGAATGTATATGTATTGGATAACATGGATCTTGGGTTTTGATGTTGAGATGATGAATTTTATGACTATGGTGAATATATATATCTCCATGAGTGTTATGAGTCATGATCTAAGTGTTTTAAGTGGTGTTTATGTTATGGAAGCATGAAAGATGGTTGATCTAAGTGATTTGAGCTTGCTGATTTTGTCCAGGAACTTTGATCTGTGTTGTAGCACGATTTTGAACACCCAAATGATGTCCCCTGATGTCCTACCTTATATTGATGGAAAGATAATTGAATTTAGTTTCTGGATATGTAAGATTCATAGCTAGGTAATGTGTGGAGTTTTAGTTATGGCCGGAGGAGTGAATTTTGTTTCTGGACAATGGACTGCATTAAGTGACCCCCTTGTGAACCTTGTTTAAACACCTTAAAAAATATTTGGGATCATGGAAAAATTTGAGAACGTAGGTAATGCAGTGGTGAAGACCACCCAAAAGGAATTGGATTAAAATATGAATTTTTGGATTTTATAAAAATGCTAGAGTAAAATTCGCGCAATGGAAAAAGGTCGATTAGTGGAACATTATTCTAGGGTTAGTGGTTATGGTTCGAACGTGGTAACTAAATTAAGTAGAGTAAGTGACGAGCGTAAACGAGTGATGTCATGGACCTATAGTGGGGCTAGGGAGTCATAAGACGAAGTCGTTAATTTAATTTCGTATCCCCTTAAAACCCCGTAATTTGAAAGAAGTTGTTAAGGTACTAACGAACGATTATTGTTTATGCATAGATCGTTCGAATTCGCACGCTCGACCACCCCAACCAAACCAAGGCAAGTTTACTTTTCAAAACTTATCCCTATACAATGATTTTCACTGTTGTGTTTGTAGTTTTCAAATTATATCAAATGCTATGTTTATCGAAGTATTGATGCAATTGAGATTGAACAAGTACATGTATGCTTTTACCCCTTGAACTTAGATTGAAATGTTTTCTTCGGACAACGACTCTAGCAATAGAGGTCGTAGCGGTCCGTATATACTATTGACCGGGGAGCGGTATATTATTATATCGTATCTATATTGCGAAAACCCGAAGGGGCATTCGGGTGGTATCGTATATTCAAATAACTATTATTATATCTTCGTAAATACTCGAAACCCTATCTTGGATTAAAAGTTTATTTATTAAATAATTATTTTATTAATTATTAATATTAAATCTTAAAATATCATTTAATAATTATTGTTCACTATTTTAAAAACAAAGCTAATCCAAGATACCTTTAATACTTTCAAACTCGAACTCTTTCGAACTCAAAACATTTTCGAAAACCCCCGGTCAGGTTTTGCTTCTTGTACGTTTTTCAAGAATTATCGGTCGACTGAGGTCGAACTTCAACTACTCGAATTTTCTATCAAAATGATTTTTGAAAAGAAAAGAAAAAGGGGACTCTGGCAGGTGTGGGAATCGTTGACGAACGATTCCCGGGATGTGTAAGCGGCCGTGAGCCAGGCGGTCCATCAATTATTATTCCGGCCCAGGTGTTGCCGAAGGATGATTACGGATGTAGTTTTCATCGAGGGTGATTACGGATGTAGTTTTCACCCAAGGGTAGTTACGGATGTAGTTTCTATCCTTCTACTAGTAGAGAAGACCCGCGGATTATTGGACTTGGATGTGGCGACTGATCATCGTCAATCCTTGTCAGGCTTTTATGTTTTCTTCCAGTCCCATCCTCCACTTTGGAAAAATACTCAAACACTGCTTCTTGGGCCTAAGTGCCAAGTTGCCGATAGTGTGGTTTTTGATGAGAAAATATTGACATCGTGCAGTATCTGGAACTGCAAGATTTTCTATAAAGATTAGCACGTGTTAGTGCACTCTTGCAATCGTTTCAAAGAATGAAATGTTTTTGTATGAGAAACCTTCTAAGCTAATGGAAGGATAGAGGTTTGCAATGATGTATTCCCTGTACAGTATGTTAATCGTAGAGTGTTTTGCCGAAAATGATATATTAATATGTATATATTTTCAAACTTGAGATATATTGAAATGGGAACCTTATAAGGGGTTCATATGTTATCCTAAAGCTCCTTAGTGAGTATAGATGTTTTATTCAAACTCGGGCACATACATTGTCCAATTATGTTTTGAAATCTGAGATATATACCCATATAGTTGGGAATGTTTTCGAAATAAACCACATTATTATTTTACAAAATAGTGAACTTGCTGAGCATTATGTAGCTCATTCTTGCTTTATAAAAACTTTTCAGAAAGGGAAGAATTTGGCCGATTAACTCCGCACCAGCAGAAGAGGAGTAGAAGAATTACCCGGAGATGATTTAGTCCCTGATAAATACTACAGAGTAGTCTGATAGGTTTTCAACTGTAATAGTAAGACTTGTCTTCAAGTGTAGTTGTATAAGTGGAATTGCGTAAGACTCTGGATTGTACAGATGAATTGTAATATTTAGTGTTACTTTTGGTTATCGTTTCTGAGGCTCTAACTTGATTGTGTGTAAGATTGAGGTATGGATGAATGTATTGTTGAGTTGTAAAGTTAATACAGGTATGATATAGTTGGATGATGATGTGACGACCTGAATCTTTGACCTCAGATTTGGGGGCGTCACAGAAATGGTATCAGAGAGATAAGTTACAGTACTCAGAAACGAGAGTGTTGAGAGTTAAGTCTAAGTAGGGGAATGACTTAAGAGATCGTAGTAAACTTATGATTAGACTACCGAAAGAGGTACCGGTGAGTAGAATGGACTGGAGTGTTACTGAAGGTATTATTCTAGGGTCGATAGAATCCCTAGAGACCTTCAGAATGATGAATAGAGATTTGAGAGTCGTACATGACCTATCATAGGTAATGATATAGGAAGCAGAGCGAAATCTCGAGAGCAGCTGAGGTAGAGGCGATATTGCCAATATGATCGGATGACTAGGCTGGCATAAATCTTGTGGCCCATATTCCTCCACAGTTTAGGAGGCGGCATTTTAAGAATCAAGAAGTTTGGACTTCCCTACATAATTAGGAGTACTTAGTACTTGGATTAATGAAAGTCTTTTACTTTGGTTATAAGATCCGATTTTCGATAAGTAACGGGTTTCCCTGAAGGTCGGTCACTATGTTGTTGTGGATTCCATTACCCTTGATGGCGAATTTTACATGTGTTATACGAGAATGTTATCATAAGACGAGCGTGCTAGATAATTCCACGCATGATTCGGACGTTAGAGCATGGTAGTTCAACTTAGAGAACAAACAAGCAGAATTAACAAAGCGACTCTAGTGAAGTTGAATATGGTTGCAACGAGCGATACAGTGATCTCAGAGCCTACCAAAAGAAGAGACCAGTGAGTCTATACTGGAATTCTTTGATAGAAATTTTAGCAGAGACTACGCATATATACTTGTAAACCTATATATTGTTGTTAACGTATGTTCACGTGCACACACACCGCCACTGAACCTATGGACTGCATTGAGATCCCTGAGAGATCTCTTTGATTTGTTCCCAGGGGGAACTGGCCACTTGTGATTCATGTCGGAAGGCACGAAGTAGGACCCTATGGAGCTAGCAGGTGTCCTCGGAATGATGTGAAGCTTGGTCTTCAATATAAAGCACGGAAATGACAGATATATTTGTGAAACCCTAACTGGATAAATGACTTTAAGATGATGATTGAGAGACGCGCTAGTTGGTGTCTTGTATTACGAAGACGAAGAGATGGAGATACCCTCATAATGGTGATAATGAGGTGCACGAATGATTATTAACTTATTTTGGTAACTACCGGCTGGTGCACTACTTCAATTTAAACTGTTCACTAACCATGTTACCTCGATTAGTTTATATCAGGTAACCCTTCTAGATTTCTACTTCAAACTTGTGGAATAACAACCAGTGATATACTTTCCCTAAAGCAGGACTTATCCGAAGTAATTTTATTTGATCCTTGAACATTCTATTCAAAAATTTATGATGATCTTGTTCGGCTCAGGCCTATTTACACTTTCTTTCAATTATCCATCGAATGTTCAACAAATATTTCCTTAATTAATCGACGAATATTACTTAACGAATATTGATATTTGATTGCTTCTTTCATACTTGCACTCTTCAGTTGAGCTCATAAATATTTAACAAATTATCGAGGACATGGATGATCTAATGTCCAGACATCCCTCATGAATTCTTTTCTTCTATTCAAGATGAGATTGTACATCGTACATTGAAATCATAGTAAGGATATCATTTTGATATTGGTATTCCGAATTTAATTCTATTGTAGGATCTGATAAAGCATGTGTACGGAGGCACCCTTGGGTGGACCGTTTCACTGATAAGTAATATTTGATGAGAGGTTATCGATTGTTCCGATACCTAGAACATTCTCTTCAGATTTTATAGTTTTCTTCTTCAAACTTAATAACTTCTTATTTCCATTCGTTGTCCGAGTAGCCTAAAGTTTCTTCAGTGGCTACGATGTTGAAATTCCGTTCTAGCCAATTGAAACTGGCTAGTCGATATGTCAATATGAATGACTAGTTGATTGTTCTAACTAGTCAAAATTGTAATGTTGTGAAGAACACCTAGCTAATTGTCCTAGCTAGTGGTGATGTCTCAAACAGGCGAACTAGCAAATTTTGTCTAGCTAGTTGCTAGTGTTTCTTGAAAAGGACTAGTTATTGTTTCACTGGTCCAACTCCCAATTTAATTCATTCAGCAATTCCGCAATGCATTTTGCATGTGGTAAAGTATGATGATGAAAGTATTGACGAATGACTTGATTGAGACCTAGTGAGGTCGTCCACTCAACTTGAATTCTACCCATCTTCGTATCAGACTTTATGTCACTTGAATATTCTGTTCTTTCATTCATATAATGAATATTCATTTGAAACCATAGATTACTTGAATGATAAACTGCTTCATTTTTATCGTCATAGAGTGGAATTTCTTTCGATCGGTTGACCTTTATCAATGGGACTTTTTAGATCCTCTATTTTTCAAGAGGAAAAGTATTCACCAGATGTAAGAATTGTATAAAGATCGTCTTTATGACTTTTGTATCCAACAATCATTGCCCTCGTGCAACATTCTCTATGATATCATATTACAAAATTATCAGGACATGAAGGAATAAACCTTGTTGTATTCTTTTTGTCCATCCTTACATCTCCGAAAATCGAGACTCCTAGTATTTGGAACCATCAACATTCTTGGAACATCCAATGTGAGATTCTTATTGAAATTATCTATTGGACCTTGTTATTTTGAAACCATTCCTTTCAAAAGTGATTACTCTAAGGTGAACGGGAGGTACAATTGTGAACCGTTGCACCAATATGAGATCAAAAACCAAATGTTGTAATTGTGCAGCCAGAGCGTTATGCCTAATTATTTAAAATGGGAATAACATGTCGGGCATACCACAGGGCCTTTAATATTAGTTTGAGGAAGGTTATAAGAAATGATGAGGTGGTTGGGAGTACGCTCCTACCAATCGTTGTCAGGATGTTATATTAATGAATTCTGGAGTTACCAAGCCTTTTCCTGATCCAAGAAATGCAAATCGATTGCGATGTAAGATATATCCTTAGAGGAAACTAACATGGAAGTGAGATGGACAAGAAAGGAAGAAATATCGTGGCAAGAATATGAAGCTTTACTTAGCTTAAAGGGATTGAGGCACATAGAGAGACATAAAGTTTAAAAGGCCCCAAATAGCAAATGGATGTATGGAGATATGCCAATGATCTTTCGAGATTACCACCTAATCAAGTTTATTGGGAATCGCAGCAGCATGCAGGCCTCAGTCTGATTGGTGCCAGTTGTGAAAGAGGATGAGCGTATGACATCTTACATATACCATCGAGAATCGATACCTCTAACCGGAGATGTAGGAATTGTTGACGAGTTAAAACGCGTAGTTGTTTTTCAAAGATAAGGTTGAAAAGCGGGTTAATTTCACCAACTCAAGATCGACCTCTGTACTATGCCAAAGTTGGCATTTCACACTAATATAAACTTTATAAAATTATGGTAGTATTGTTTGAGTGGACTAATGAGTCAGAAGCCTTTATGGATTAATGAACAAAGTTTTGGAATGAAATGAGATATTAGCAACAACCTCGTTGTTAACTATACTTGATGATAAAAAGAGGACTTTGAGAGTCACGATGATGCGTCTTTCAAGAGTTTAAGAGGTGTGCTGATGCAGTAGAAAGGGGATGATAGCCTATACTTCTAAACAACATAAATGTTACGGGATAGGATGTACTAACCGTGAGTCGGGGATTAGTCATGATAGCGTTCACGCATAAAACTGAGACGTTAACTTTATGAGAAAAGTGTGAAATTTTTCCACAAGTGCCATAAGTATATCTTCATACTAGAACTAAACATAAGAAAGAGAAGGTGACGAAAGGGAGCAGAGAGTGTGATGGAGAAATTTGTTATTACCCAGGAAAGGCCAGTGTGGTGGCCGATACCTATAGAAGGGATTATTCAAAATTGGAATTTAGTTAGTATTGACCAATAAAGTATAGTATATACGATAAAGAATAATGTTAGAGGAAAATGACTAAATTATGGGGAAGGACAGATGTATAGAGAATTAAGGGAATGTTTGGCAAACTATTAAGTACAAACGCAACATGTTAAAAGCAGAATGATAGAGATCTAGTGGATTAATTCCGCCTGTAGAAAATCTTGAACGTGGACAGGATTATAATGAATTTCATAAGTAGGTCGCCAAAGACCGAGCCAAGAGATGGCCCTAGTTGATTTATAATTGCTGAACCAAGTGACTTACCTACGAGAGACTTTCCATTTAGAAGATTATCGATTTATATACGGAAGAGATGGTGGTGCAATATAAAACTTCTGCAGCGAGTACGTCAGATAAAAAAAAAAAACTTAAGGTTAAATCTCGAAGGCTGGAGGTGCTTTCATGTATATTTAACAAGAGATTAAGCGTAGGTACAAATTTGATCTGTGGCTGACGGACAGGGAAGAAGAATTGTCCAGACGATTGAATTTATATTTAGTGTCGTGCCTTAGGTTTCACGGGGCAGTCGAGAATAAAAACTTATCCATGAAATGAATGTTGTTATCACGATCATCGCCATGCGAACGTAAGGACGTCTCCTGTAGAGCGCACTATGAAAGAAGAAGTTTCGCTTCTCTTGCGTTACGAAGAAGTCAATGAACGAGGGACATAGTAGCTGAACTCGTTCGACGTATACCGAAGACTATACAGTATCCATAGCAAGTGGTAACGGTTGATGGGAGGCAACACATGCCTGCTAATCAAGCGAAGGAATATGAGGAATACCGTGCGTATTGACGTTGTCTCGGATTACAAAACACGACCACAAAGTATTCACGGGCCAACGATACAAGAACTCAACACGGATACTATGAACAAGGTAGAAGAGGAACGTGTTAGTAGTGGGATGGAAATTTTCAATCATAGAACAACCGATAAGGAATACAGGTCGAGGAGAGTATGCGTTGAGGAACAACATTAAAGCGTTGGTGAGACCAAGGTGAGAGAACAAAAGGGTTGAAGTGTCAACTTGAGAGTTGGAAAGGGTAAAGTTGGAATTGTATCCACAACTATCTTCCTTAGGTTCTTAAGATAGAATCCTTTTAGGAGAGGAGACTGCAATAACCCTAATTTTCGTGAATATTCGAAACCTGGATGAATAGTAATTTTATGGGTGGATGAGAAATTTTTGCAATCACGATATGTACGAATTATTAAATAAAGATTTCGAATTGATATTACATCTCTACGGTGCAGACGAGTGTATGTAAAAGTCATTAGTTTTTTTTTACGAAGCCCATCATTTCGAATGGTCAAATTTCATGAGATATCTAAGGAGATCGTGGTAAGGCATGGGGTTCCTGTGAGCATTGTATCTGGTAGAGACCCAAGGTTCAACTCCAGTTTCTGGAGGAGTTTTCAGGATCGTGTGGGGATCAAGTTAGACATGAGTACTGCATACCACCCCCAATCAGACGGACAGAGCGAGAGAACCATCCAGACCATAGAGGACATGTTGAGATTATGTGCCATCGATTTTAAGGGAAGTTGGGATGACCACTTGCCGTTGATCGAATTTTCCTACAACAACAGTTACCATGCGAGTATAGGAATGCCTCCAGATTTATTGGACCTTTTGAGATCTTGAGACGAGTTGGAAAGTTAGCCTCTGAATTGGCTTTACCCCCGAGCCTGCAGCAAGTGCATAATGTGTTCCATGTGTCCATGCTACGATCCTACCATGCCGACTTCCGACACGTGATAGAATATGATCAAGTGGATCTGCAACCAGACTTAACATATGTGGAGCAACCCGTAGAAATCATGGATAGAAAAGAACAGGTGCTGAGGAACAAGGTTGTCAAACTAGTGAGAGTTTTGGGGAGGAACCAGAATGTCGAAGAATCAACACGGGAACTAGAGAGCGCGATGCGTGAAAAGCACCCCCAACTGTTTTCAACCTGATTCCGGGACGGAATCCTTTTAAGGAGGGGAGGCTGTAAGAACCCTAATTTTTGCAATATTTTCTTTTATTTAATATCATGTGGCAATGTCAATTTGGAGCCTTTATAGTCATCCCTGTTGTTTAATGGAATTGATTGTCTGAGAAACTATGTTGTTGCATTCATTATATGAGATAAAGGGAAGGTGGTTGAAAGCAAGAGTCTTGTTGTTAGTAAGATTTATAAAACTTGGGATTTGAGAATGATTAGAGTGTTAAAAGATTTATTAAGGATTATGACAAGGAATTATGGACATTCGAGGAATTTATACAATTAAGTACTTAAGGAATTATAGGGGAAATCTCTACGCGACAAAATATTATTACGAGAGATTAATTAAGATACGATACGAATTAAAGATTAGATAATAAGCATTGGTGGGAGAATAATATTACAAGTAGTAGTATTACATGCAAGTGCCATGTAACTAGATAGTTAGAAAAAGGAACTAGAAAACATAAAAGCAAATGTGAATAGTGACTAGCATGGTGGGTGATGTACTTAGGGGACAATAGGGCATGGATGCAACCTAGGCTAGCTTGGCAACATGTGACTACTCCTTACTAACCATAATAATACAAGTCATTCTAGCATTTCTTTTTACCTTTCCAAAACAAAACAAAGCAAAAAACACTTCTCCCCCCCCCTTTGTAAAGCTCTCGGCCGAACCATCTTGGGAGAGAGGGAGAGATTTTCTCTCCAAGCTTTATTCATCTACAACCTTCCTAGGGATTCCTTGCATCATAGTAGAGGTATGGTATCAATTTCAATGCCTTCCATCCATTGGTTCTTGAGTTATAATTGTTGGAAGTTTAGAGAAATGTTAACATAAGTTTATTATCTTTTAGATCTTGCATTGTGAGTGTTGTAGGAGGCCATCTAAGGTGTTTTTAAGTTGTATAAAGATTGTTCAAGGTCTCTAGGAGCTCAAGAAGGTATGAAATCTCAAACCACCCTTGGTTATGTGTTGTTCATGTAGTATGGTAGTAGATCCATGCATTTTAGGGGTTATCTTGAATGTATATGTATTGGATAACATGGATCTTGGGTTTTGATGTTGAGATGATGAATTTTATGACTATGGTGAATATATATATCTCCATGAGTGTTATGAGTCATGATCTAAGTGTTTTAAGTGGTGTTTATGTTATGGAAGCATGAAAGATGGTTGATCTAAGTGATTTGAGCTTGCTGATTTTGTCCAGGAACTTTGATCTGTGTTGTAGCACGATTTTGAACACCCAAATGATGTCCCCTGATGTCCTACCTTATATTGATGGAAAGATAATTGAATGTAGTTTCTGGATATGTAAGATTCATAGCTAGGTGATGTGTGGATTTTTAGTTATGGCCGGAGGAGTGAATTTTGTTTCTGGACAATGGACTGCATTAAGTGACCCCCTTGTGAACCTTGTTTAAACACCTTAAAAAATATTTGGGATCATGGAAAAATTTGAGAACGTAGGTAATGCAGTGGTGAAGACCACCCAAAAGGAATTGGATTAAAATATGAATTTTTGGATTTTATAAAAATGCTAGAGTAAAATTCGCGCAATGGAAAAAGGTCGATTAGTGGAACATTATTCTAGGGTTAGTGGTTATGGTTCGAACGTGGTAACTAAATTAAGTCGAGTAAGTGACGAGCGTAAACGAGTGATGTCATGGACCTATAGTGGGGCTAGGGAGTCATAAGACGAAGTCGTTAAGTTAATTTCGTATCCCCTTAAAACCCCGTAATTTGAAAGAAGTTGTTAAGGTACTAACGAACGATTATTGTTTATGCATAGATCGTTCGAATTCGCACGCTCGACCACCCCAACCAAACCAAGGCAAGTTTACTTTTCAAAACTTATCCCTATACAAGGATTTTCACTGTTGTGTTTGTAGTTTTCAAATTATATCAAATGCTATGTTTATCGAAGTATTGATGCAATTGAGATTGAACAAGTACATGTATGCTTTTACCCCTTGAACTTAGATTGAAATGTTTTCTTCGGACAACGACTCTAGCAATAGAGGTCATAGCGGTCCGTATATACTATTGACCGGGGAGCGGTATATTATTATATCGTATCTATATTGCGAAAACCCGAAGGGGCATTCGGGTGGTATCGTATATTCAAATAACTATTATTATATCTTCGTAAATACTCGAAACCCTATCTTGGATTAAAAGTTTATTTATTAAATAATTATTTTATTAATTATTAATATTAAATCTTAAAATATCATTTAATAATTATTGTTCACTATTTTAAAAACAAAGCTAATCCAAGATACCTTTAATACTTTCAAACTCGAACTCTTTCGAACTCAAAACATTTTCGAAAACCCCCGGTCAGGTTTTGCTTCTTGTACATTTTTCAAGAATTATCGGTCGACTGAGGTCGAACTTCAACTACTCGAATTTTCTATCAAAATGATTTTTGAAAAGAAAAGAAAAAGGGGACTCTGGCAGGTGTGGGAATCGTTGACGAACGATTCCCGGGATGTGTAAGCGGCCGTGAGCCAGGCGGTCCATCAATTATTATTCCGGCCCAGGTGTTGCCGAAGGATGATTACGGATGTAGTTTTCATCGAGGGTGATTACGGATGTAGTTTTCACCCAAGGGTAGTTACGGATGTAGTTTCTATCCTTCTACTAGTAGAGAAGACCCGCAGATTATTGGACTTGGATGTGGCGACTGATCATCGTCAATCCTTGTCAGGCTTTTATGTTTTCTTCCAGTCCCATCCTCCACTTTGGAAAAATACTCAAACACTGCTTCTTGGGCCTAAGTGCCAAGTTGCCGATAGTGTGGTTTTTGATGAGAAAATATTGACATCGTGCAGTATCTGGAACTGCAAGATTTTCTATAAAGATTGGCACGTGTTAATGCACTATTGCAATCGTTTCAAAGAATGAAATGTTTTTGTATGAGAAACCTTCTAAGCTAATGGAAGGATAGAGGTTTGCAATGATGTATTCCCTATACAGTATGTTAATCGTAGAGTGTTTTGCCGAAAATGATATATTAATATGTATATATTTTCAAACTTGAGATATATTGAAATGGGAACCTTATAAGGGGTTCATATGTTATCCTAAAGCTCCTTAGTGAGTATAGATGTTTTATTCAAACTCGGGCACATACATTGTCCAATTATGTTTTGAAATCTGAGATATATACCCATATAGTTGGGAATGTTTTCGAAATAAACCACATTATTATTTTACAAAATAGTGAACTTGCTGAGCATTATGTAGCTCATTCTTGCTTTATAAAAACTTTTCATAAAGGGAAGAATTTGGCCGATTAACTCCGCACCAGCAGAAGAGGAGTAGAAGAATTACCCGGAGATGATTTAGTCCCTGATAAATACTACAGAGTAGTCTGATAGGTTTTCAATTGTAATAGTAAGACTTGTCTTCAAGTGTAGTTGTATAAGTGGAATTGCGTAAGACTCTGGATTGTACAGATGAATTGTAATATTTAGTGTTACTTTTGGTTATCGTTTCTGAGGCTCTAACTTGATTGTGTGTAAGATTGAGGTATGGATGGATGTATTGTTGAGTTGTAAAGTTAATACAGGTATGATATAGTTGGATGATGATGTGACGACCTGAATCTTTGACCTCAGATTTGGGGGCGTCACAGGGTTTCTGTCTAAGTCTCAGTTGAAACAGAGACTAGATGGTCTTTCAGAGTCTAGCAAGATCAAAAGAAATAGGAATGGAAAAGAAGGTATTAACAAAGAGAATAATTACAAGAATGTACCTGATGCACCTAGGAAAAAATGCTATAAGTGTGGAAAAATTAATCATTTGGCCCTAGACTGCAATCAAAAACCTTCTTGGAAAACTGAGTCCAGATTCCCCAAGACTCAGAAAATTCAATACCAACCACAAAAAGCTTGTTATCGTTGTGGTAGTTTACTTCATTCCATTTACATGTGTAGAGAATATCATGAACTGTATTATGACTATTATTCTCTGAAATCTGAAACTCCTAGTCACAAACAGTTTGTGAAATCAGAGTCTAAGGTTGACACTGCAACAGGTAAAGTAAAAGCAAAATCTTCAAAGCCTATTATTTTTAAATCTAGTAAGAAAGGATCCAATCAAAGTTGGGTCCTAAAAAATTCTAACTAGTTACTTTTTGTTTGAGGGCACAGGAAAGAAGCATTCAATTATCTTGGACAGTGGATGCTCTGGACATATGACTGGAAAGAAGTCCCTGCTTACAAAGTTTGAGAGGAAAGCTGGCCCAGTAATATCTTTTGGAAATGGCAACAAAGGAGAAACTCTGGGATATGGCTCAATTGTTTTGGGGAATGTCATCATAGAAAATGTAGCACTGGTTGAAGGCTTGAAACATACTCTTTTAAGCATAAGTCAACTGGGTGATAAAGGTTATCAATCAATCTTTGACAGAGAAGGATGCAAAATCTTGAATATGCAGAATGGAGACATTGTTCTAACTGGTCAAAGACATGGTAACATATATGAAGCCAGCTTAAGTGATACATCTAAAGGAATTGTTAGATGTCTCTACAGCAAAGCAACAAATGATGAAAGCTGGAATTGGCACAAGAAGCTCTCACATCTCAACTTCAAGAAGCTTAATCATCTTGTTAAGCACAATCTTGTGAGAGGTCTACCTAAGGCAAATTTGTGCAAGATGGACTTCGTGATGCCTGTCTGCTTGGAAAATAGAGAAGAACCACGTTCAAGAGCAAGACTGCAAATTCAATTACTGAACCATTTCACATGTTACATCTTGATTTGTTTGGTCCAGTAAACATTATGTCTATCAGCAAGAAAAGATATGCTCTAGTTATAGTGGATGATTTCACAAGGTTCACATGGGTGTTCTTTCTACACAAGAAGGATGAAGCTCCTCAGCAAATCATTGAATTTGTCAAGAATATTCAGAATAACTCTGAGTACAAAGTCAACGTACTTAGGAGTGACAATGGTACAGAATTTAAGAATTCTACAATAGAGGAGTTTTGTGCAGAAAATGGAATCACTCAACAGTTTTCTGCACCTGGTACACCTCAGCAGAATGGTGTAGTGGAAAGAAAGAACAGGACTCTCATAGAGGCGACAAGAACCATGCTTGCAGATGCAAAACTTCTAACCTATTTTTGGGCAGAAGTTGTTAACACTGCATGTTTCACTCAAAATTGTACCTTGGTAAATAGTCATGGAAAAACTCCCTATGAGATGATCAAAGGAAAGAAACCAAGTGTGAAATACTTTCACATCTTTGGATGCAAATGCTATGTCCTAAAAGTTCATCCAGAACAACTTGGAAAATTTGAAGCCAAATCGGATGAAGCAATCTTTCTAGGATATTCAGCATCAAAGGCCTTCAAGGTTTAAAATCTCAGAACTCACATTGTTATGGAATCAATTCATGTTGCATTTGATGACAAGAAATTTGGAATTTTGCAAACTGATGAAAGCCATGACAAATTGGAATTTGAAAATCTGAAGAATTCTGAGATACTCTCTAGTGATGATGAAGGTTCTCCAGAAGGAATTTCTATTGCTTCTCAAAGGAGTGCTACTGTTGAGGGGGAGCAAATAAATCAAGGAGGACACACTGATCATCAAGAACAGACTAGCTATTCAGAGTCTACACCATCAGGAACTGATCCTTCAGAGTCTACTGAGGAAAGATTAGTAACTAGCAGCAATATGGAATCTATTGATTCTATTGATCAAAGGGGAGTTTTTGAAGGCAGAGAGAATTCTTCTACAAGAGAAACCACTAACTTAGGGGGAGAGACTAGTAGAGTTAATCTACCACCTGTTAGGAAATGGATAAAGGATCATACTGAAGATTTGATTATTGGTGATCCAAATAGTGGTGTTCGAACTAGAAGATCAATTCAAAATGAATGCTTGTATAGTTACTTTCTCTCAAAGAATGAACCTAAGAAGGTTGAAGAAGCCTTACAGGATTTTGAATGGGTAATTGCAATGCAAGAAGAGTTAAATGAGTTTGAGAGAAACAAAGTCTGGAAACTGGTACCAAGACCTAAAGATAGATCTATTATTGGTGCAAAATGGGTTTTCAGAAATAAGCTATATGAATCTGGTATGATTGTAAGAAACAAAGCAAGACTGGTGGCCAAGGGTTACTCTCAGGAAGACATTGATTATGATGAAATCTTTGCTCTTGTAGCAAGATTGGAAGCAATCAGGATGTTTCTTGCATTTGCAGCTCATTTAAAATTCAAGGTATACCAGATGGATGTAAAGAGTGCTTTTCTAAATGGCAAGCTTGATGAGGAAGTGTATGTAGAGAAACCACCTGGATTTGTTGATCCAAAGTTTCCAAATCATGTCTACAAACTTGACAAGGCACTCTATGGACTAAAGCAGGCACCAAGAGCATGGTATGAGACTTTGTCTAAATTTCTTCTTGAAAATGGTTTCACAAGAGGTACAATTGATAAAACCCTATTCTTTAGAAAGATAAAAGGTGAATTGCTTTTAGTTCAAGTTTATGCTGATGATATCATATTTGGTTCTACTAATGAAAAGTTATGTGCTAAGTTTAGTAAGCTTATGCAGTCTAACTATCAGATGAGCATGATGGGTGAACTAAATTATTTCCTAGGCCTGCAGGTCAAACAGACTGAGACTGGTATTTTCATTAATCAGTCAAAGTATATCAAAGATCTTTTAAGAAGGTTTGACTTTCAAGACTGTGCAGTTGCAAAAACACCCATGGCAACAACCACTAAACTAGACTCTGATCCTAAGGGAAAGAGTGTGGATAACACTAGTTATAGAGGCATGATAGGCTCATTGTTATATTTAACTGCAAGTAGACCAGATATAATGTTTTCTACCTGTTTATGTGCTAGATTCCAAAGTGATCCTAAGGAATCTCATTTAATTGCTGTGAAGAGAATTCTTAAATATCTCAAAGGAACTCCAAATCTTGGTTTGTGGTATCCTAGAGAATCTAATTTCTCCCTAATGGGCTATTTAGACTCTGATTATGCAGGGTGTAAAATAGACAGGAAAAGCACTACAGGTACATGTCAATTCTTGGGAAACAGATTGATTTCTTGTGCAAACAAGAAGCAACAATCTGTCTCAACCTCAATTGCAAAAGCTGAGTACATAGCAGCAGGCAGTTGTTGTGTACAGCTCTTTTGGATAAGAAATCAGTTGATGGATTATGGTATGACACTTAGTAATATTCCTATGTTTTGTGATAATACTAGTGCTATCAAAATTGCAGAAAATCCAGTTCAACATTCAAGGACTAAGCACATTGATGTCAGGTATCATTTTATTAGAGAACATATTAAAAATGGTACTGTGGAACTTCACTTTGTTTCTACTGACAAACAGCTTGCAGATATTCTAACTAAACCACTTGATGAGGCTACATTCAGTAGGTTAGTAAGTGAGTTAGGAATGTTAAATTTCTAGATCTTTAACATCTGTAAAAGTAGCAAGGTATGTTGTTTTCAGCTTATAGACTTGATATTCTTGTCAGGATCTATATTTGATTGTTAAATGCTTAAGCTGTAACATTGTACTTTGATAAATTTCAGTATGATAGACTTGTTAATAAACATCAGTATCAGGATTGCTATCAGTATGCTGACGTCATCAGGATTTTATCGTTAGTATCAGGATTGTGAAATTTGTGTGTACTATTGTTTCAAATCCTGAAGTTCATGTTATGTAGTAATCTAATTCTGAGTTCTGTTAAGTCTATGCTAGTAAGCTTTAATACATTCATACTGATAGTTTATATTGATTCTACTCTGAGTCAATCATGTAAGATTGTTCTACACTTAGGACAAAATACTTATGACATTACTGAATCTGTTGTTAATTCAGTACTTCACTTACCTGTTAATGTTAATTATGCAAGTGAACCATCTGATGATGATGTAAGAACTATGTTATCTGCACTAGGTTATAGTGGACCTCTAGACAACATGAGCCAGTTAAATAGATCTTTTCTTAGGAAAAAATGGTCTTTTTTCTTTGATCAAATTGCTAAATGTTTTACTGGGAAATGTAGTTCTTTTCAGCAAATTACTTCTGTTACATCACATGTTGTTTATAGTTTGCTTTATGACAGAGTAATTAACATTGGCCATATAATCTTAAGTCAGATGGGTATTAAACTTGGGTCAAGAAATCAAGACAGGAAAATGATTTATTATCATAGATTTATGCAAATGTTTATTAACCATTTTATTCCTAATGTTGAAGCTAGATTTAGTAGAGAACATTGTGTTTCTTCTTATGTACAACAAAATAAAATTTTCTCTGACATTACAAAGAAGGACAATGAAAAGAATCTAGATGAAATACCTCCAATTCATTATCCACATCATGTTCAGGTAATTCTGACAACTCATCTTCCTACTCTCTACAATTCTTCTTTCTTTTGTGGTGAAATGGCTCAGGAATCTCATTTGGAGGAGAACCCCCCCGTGTCTACCCAAGTAGCCCAAACCATTATAGTCTCTGAAACAATTCAAGAACAAAGTTTTAATCCACAGCCTGTTGTTTCAAATAAATCAACCTCTGGTGTTTCTCAAAAGACATCAGTTGTAAGGAAAAGAAGAATTGTTGTGTCAAGTAGTAGTAGTAGTTCTAGTGAAGATGATGATAATATATCTCTTGCTGAGAGAGAAGAATTGAAGGCTGCAATTCAACTTTCTAAGATAGGACAAAGAGATGAAGCACCTATTCATAGCCAGGCTACAATCTCTCAAAAGACTGTAGTACTGAAAAAGGGAAAACAGTTACTGGATACTGTCTCTCAAAAGACTGTGTTTGTTGAAAAAGGATCTCATCCCAAGATCACTTCTGTTTCTACACCTCTTGAGTCTTCTCAGGATAAATCTTTTGCTCACTATACCAGGAGAACAAGGAGAAAGATTCAATTATCACCTACACACACAGAGTCTAGTCCAACTAACATCATGCATGTCTCTACAAATGAAGCTACAATCAAGTCAGCAATTAACAATAGAGATTTTGATATTGATTCTTTATGGGAAACTACATTATCATACAGACTAGCTATGGGAGTTATTTCTATTAGAGTGAAGCTGTCCAGGCCGGTTCTAGATTTTCTAGTTGAAAGAGTACCAAAACATTCATTTCCTGAAGAATATGGACTTCTACATCAAAGACTTGACTTAATGAAGATGTATTTCTATGTCTCAGTCAGAAGACAATTAGTCAAGAAATTTGGATTCTCGAAGCATGCTGCACTTCAATCACTTCATGCATATTTATTTGACAAGGATGTTATTATTGAAGATGCTTCAGTTCAAAGTGAACAACAGGAGGACGTAGATAGAGGAATGTAGTCAACAGGAGATACTATTGCACCAGTGGTGGATAGTAGGACAGATCAGATCACAATCACTGCAACACAAGAACTATCTAGTCAGAGGATGGATGACTCATGAGCTGTGATAGCTGATGCTGAAAGGTCTTCTGTGATGACTAAAATTACAAGTGAGAAACCCTATGATATGGGAGGAATAACTTTGACTGATTTTCCTGAAGATCAAACAAACATTGTTCAGTCAGAGTCTATCCACCTTGAGGGTGAGTCTCAGCAAACAACACTTAAAGATGGTGTCTAATGAAGTATTACTGAAGACATCAAGGTCTAGTAGAGAACCTGAAAGTGGTATACTGGAGCCTGTAGTCTCTGAAAAGAAAGAAGATGCTTGTGAGAATTCAGAGAATATAGCAGCTCACTCCTTGGAGAAAACCTCAAGCCCATTGCCAAATGAGGAACCCTCTCTCCATGTGAGTTCAGGTATAAAAACTTCTTCGAAACCCTATTTTTCTATAGGTCATGAGAGCACTTATCCAAAATTGAGTGATACACTTGAAAAGATGGATATTGATCCACAATCTGAGAGGCTGGCTCCAGACCAGGCAAAAGGAGAGGTAGAAAGAGTGTTGGCTTTAGATAGTCAAAGTGAGAATGAGGGTATGGATGATCAACTCTGTAGTGAGGGAGAGAAAATTAGGAAACCACCATCATTTGATTTCTTGGATCAGGTTTTTCCTGAATCTTGGTCTGACAATCTTGGTATGGATGCTGGTACTTATTCTTTTATCAAGATGTATGAGAAGCATGACTTAGCAAAGCACAATGCAAAGCCAGAAGTTAAAGCTCAGAAGTAGAAGGAAAGGCTTGCAGGAATTTTCAACAGAAGAGGTGAAAGGCTAAGAAAAACTTCTACACCACTTGTACCAGAAGAAATTCCTAATGATCCTAGTATTCCTTTGTATGTACTTCCAATATCAGCAAGAATTGAGACATCAACAGTATCTGATCAATCTAAGGAGGAGTCAAGATTTGTAGATGTTAGTACACATAATACTGGTGAAGGACAGATTGATCATATTTCAGCTTCAGATCAGAAAGATGAAGATGTTTGTAACTCTAATCAAGTATTATTACTTGAATATCATTCTACACAAGCAACTTCTTCTACACGGCTTGAATCTGAAGATATTCCAAATACTTCCAATATTGAAGTCAATTCTGAAGTTTTACAAGACATTCAGAAATCTCAAGTTAAAATTCAATCAAGACTTCAAAAACTTGAAGATAACCAAGTCATTATTATGGAAAATCAAGCAGTTCTGATGAATCTCATTTGTTCTGTTACTGAATCTCTTGGAACTATTGTTGCTGATGTCAAAAAGGGGGAGATAAAGATAATTCAAAGGCAACATACTGGGGGAGATAAACAGATTGGGAGAGATAAAAGAGGAACTAAGGATGACAAAGGTGAATCTTATCGTGGAAGTGGTAAAGGAAAAGAAGTATCAAATAGTTGAATTCTTTCTACTAAGTACTAGATATTTTTCTAAAAAAGGAGGTACTTAACATCATGATTTTAAATTCATAAATTCTATTCTGATTGTATTGTTATATGTTTTGACATCAACAACTCAGATTTATGCTTCAGATCTTAAAGCATAAATAGGGGGAGATTGTTAGGAATAATTCATGAGTTGTGATGTTAAGAATAGAATTTCACTTATATTTCTTGTATATCCTGATTTATAAAGGATTTAGCACTTTGTATAGGATATATATGTATTAGACAGTGATCTGTAGAATTTAAGTCAGGAACAGTGCATTGAGGACTACATGTTAGGAACTGAGATCGAATCCTGATAGAGCAAGTCAAGTACTGATGGAATGGTCAGATCCTGATGCAAGATGGAATCCTGATATCAGTCGTATTACTGATGATGTCATTATGGATGCTACAGAAACTGGCAAGTGCTATAAAACAGGATCTTTGTTTGAAGAACAAGCAAGAAGATATCATGAAGGAAAGAATTTTCTATTGATGGAAACTATCAACTGGACGGCAGAACATTGTCATGTATAGATTATCTTTCTATTATTAGTTGATAGGAAGCATTATAAATACTCTCTCTATATCATTGTAAAAAGTGTGAAGCAATTGTGAGTTGAGCGATTGAGTTTGTGTGTGTAGCTCTGTATAAGGTTTGTATTCGAAAGTTCGAAACAAACAGAGAGAGAGATTTATTTTGTCAGTAGCTGCTAAAGGTATTTGTACACCTTTGGTAGAGTTTGTATTTGATTTATTTAATACAAACAGAGTTTGATTTATTCGTTTGTTCTTGTTTATATAATCAAGCAAAAATCAGACACGATTATATAACTTGTATTCAACCCCCCCTTCTAGAAGTTATTCGAGTTAACACCCGGATTACCTCCAGATAGAGAGATTGAATTTCCAATTGATTTATCACCAGGAACCGAGCCTGTATCTAAAGCACCTTATAGAATGGCACCTGCTGAGATGAAGGAGTTAGCAACTCAATTGCAAGATTTATTGGACAAAGGAGTTATAAGGCCAAGTGTGTCCCCGTGGGGAGCACCAGTTTTATTTGTGAAGAAGAAAGATGGAAGCATGAGGCTTTGTATTGATTATAGGGAATTAAACAAGTTGACTATCAAGAATAAGTATCCACTGCCAAGGATTGATGATTTGTTTGACCAATTGAAGGATGCTGCTTATTTTTTTAAGATCGATTTAAGATCAGGTTATCACCAATTGAAGGTTAAGCCAGAAGATATTCCAAAGACTGCTTTTCGCACGCGATATGGACATTATGAATTTTTAGTAATGGCTTTTGGATTGACGAATGCGCCAGCTGTATTTATGGATCTGATGAATAGGGTGTTCAAGAGGTATTTGGATAAATTCATTATTGTATTTATTGATGACATCCTTATATACTCGAGAAACCCTGAAGAGCATGCCGAACATTTGAGAATCACATTAGAAACCCTGAGAAAGGAAAGATTATATGCTAAGTTTTCTAAGTGTGAGTTTTGGTTGCAAGAAGTGAAATTTTTAAGACATGTGATTAGCAAAGAAGGAATTAGAGTGGATCCGGCAAAGATTGAAGTTGTTGTGGATTGGAGTAGACTGAGAACTCCTACTGAAGTGAGAAGTTTCTTAGGATTGGCAGGTTATAACCGGAGATTTGTTCAAGATTTTTCAAAGATAGCTTCGCCGTTGACTAGGTTGACGCGGAAGAATTGAAGTTTCCAAGAATTGAAGAAAAGATTAGTTTCCGCGCCATTTTTAGTATTGCCAGACGATAAGGGAGATTTTGTTATATATAGTGATGCTTTGCACAAAGGATTAGGATGTGTTTTGATGCAACACAGAAATGTTATTGCGTACGCTTCGACATAGCTTAAGCCGCACGAGCAGAAGTACCCGACACACGATTTGGAGTTAGCTGCAATTGTGTTTGCGCTGAAGATTTGGAGACATTATTTGTATGGAGAGAAGTGTGAAATTTTCACCGATCATAAGAGTTTGAAGTATATCTTTACCCAGAAAGAATTGAACATGAGGCAAAGAATATGGTTAGAATTGATTAAAGATTATGATTGTACGATAAGTTACCATCCAGGAAAAGCGAATGTAGTAGCTGATGCGTTGAGTAGGAAGGAGAGGTTAAACACGTTGACGATGTCTAAGGAGTTATTTCAAGAATTTGAGAAGTTAAGTCTGGAAGTTTATAATTCAAAGGATGCTGATGAGTTTCTGAGTACGATGACATTTCAACCGGAGTTGTTAAAGAAGATTCGAAGATGCCAGGAAGAAGTGATGAGTTGTGAAATGAATACATTGACCGGAGAAGAAATTTGTACACAAAAAAATGATCAACGTATTTTAAGATTTGGGAAGAGGATATGGATTCCCAATATGGAGGAATTGAAGAATGAGATTCTGAGTGAAGCCCATAGTTCGAGATATTCTATTCACCCTAGAAGTACAAAGATGTATCGAGATTTAAAAGAGAACTTTTGGTGGCCGGATATGAAGCGAGAAATTGCCGAATGGATAAGTAAGTGTTATACCTGTCAGAGAATTAAAGCAGAACATCAGAAGCCAAGTGGATTGTTACAACCGTTAGATATTCCTGAATGGAAGTGGGAGCACCTTGCCATGGATTTCATAGTAGGGTTGCCGAAGACTAAGGCGAATCACGATGCAATTTGGGTTATTATTGACCGATTAACGAAGTCTACACATTTCTTACCGATTAACGAAAGGTTTTCATTAGACAAGTTAGTACATTTGTATTTGAAGGAGATAGTGTCACGTCATGGAGTTCCTGTTTCGATAGTGTCTAATCGAGACCCACGATTTAATTCAAGATTTTGGAAGCAATTTCAAGAGTGTCTAGGAACCCAACTCAAGATGAGTACCGCTTATCATCCGCAGACGGACGGACAAAGTGAAAGGACTATTCAGACTATAGAAGATATGTTAAGAGCTTGTGCATTGGATTTTAAAGGAAGTTGGGATGAGCATTTACCGTTGGTTGAGTTTTCATATAACAATAGTTACCACGCGAGTATTGGAATGCCCCCGTATGAAGCTTTATATGGAAGGAAGTGTAGATCGCCAGTGTATTGGGAAGAAGTTGGTGAGAGAAAAATTTTAGGACCAGAGTTGCTTCAGCAGACAAAGGAGAAGGTTGAAGTTATTCAAAAGAGATTGATTACTGCCCAGGATGGTTAGAGGAAATATGCTGATTTGAAGAGGAAGGATATGAGTTTTAAAATATGAGATCAATTATTGTTGAAAGTATCACCATGGAAAGGAGTTACGAGATTCAGAAAGAAAGGAAAGTTGAGTCCCAGGTATGTAGGACCATTCGAGATTTTGAAGCGAGTTGGAAAGGTTGCTTACGAATTAGCGTTGCCACCACACATGCACCATATTCATAATGTATTCCACGTATCTATGCATAAGAAGTACAATCCTGACGCGAGTCACGTAATTGAGTATGAGCCTATCGAGATTCAGCCAGATTTGTCTTACGAAGAGCAACCGGTAGAGATTCAGGATAGAAGTGATAGAAAGCTCAGGAATAAGATTGTTAGATTGGTTAAGGTTTTGTGGAGGAATCCTAGAGTCGAAGAGTCGACTTGGGAGCTTGAAAGCGAGATGCTTGCCAAGTATCCTCATCTGTTTACTTAGGTGAGATTCTGGGGACAGAATCCTTTTAAGGGGGAAGACTATAACGACCTAGAATTTTTCCCAATTTATAAATACTTAGTTAATTGTTAAATGTGGAAATTATGTGAATTATGTGATAGATAAATTTTTTGGTAAAATAAAGATAGGTGTGAAAGCATGTTTATGTGAGTCTATGATGAATGATATGTGTCATATATGATTGTGGAATTTTATTTATATTTTTAGAACATTAAAACTATTTTTAAAGTGCATTTTCAATCTTTCGAAAATCATATAAAATCATTGGAGTCGATTTAAATCATAAAATCTTTTACATTATCATCTTTGAGATGTGATTTAGTTTTTAAAATTAGTGTGGATATTTAATTATGCGTTTTAGTATTTCAAAATGATTTAAAAAGCTTTATTTCTTTTAAAGAACCTTTATTTCGAAAATTCTTATAAAATTCATTTTTGAGCCAAATATTATTTTAAATATATGGGGAGGTCTGTAATTTCCTAAATTTTATTTACAAAATTTTAAAAGTTATTTTCCCCCAAACGTTTTAATTTATTTCGATTTTTAAAGCAAATAAATCAAATTTTTTATTGTTAAATCAGATTCTATAATTTGTAAATGACGATTGTACCCTTCAGTATTTTTGCATGTGTGACACATGTCACATGATGGAGGACTCAAAGAGGTGAGTCACCTTTAGAGTGTGTGCATGTGTGACATGTGTCCACCAATAGAAATAAAAAAAAGAGAGAAGAAAATCAATCAAAACTCTCATTCTCACATTCTCTCATTTCCTCTCCACTCCATGGTTCTCTCTTCTCCCTCTAAACCACTGAACCATCATCTCCCTCCCACCAAGGCACCAATCCAATTTCTTCACCTTTTTCCATCATTACATTATTAGTTTTCATGTAAAAAGAGTATTTGGACAAGAATTTTCGGTTTTGGTTTTTCACATAAAGCTGTTATTGATTCATACTTGTGTTATTTCTGTTTAAGTCGAAAATCTTATACAATTGTATTCAACCCCCCTTCTACAATTGTTAATTACTGGGCAACAATTGGTATCAGAGCAAACTGATTAATAGTAATCAGAAACGATCTTAAAATGTCGACAAGCAAGTATGAAAGCATTACGATTCCCATTCTCAAGAAAACTGAGTATCCAACATGGAAGGTGAAGATGTTGATGTATCTGGAAGCTACTAATCCTAACTATCTTGACAGGATCAATGATGGACCATTTCTTCCAACAAGATTAGTTGCAAGAACTGAGACTGTTGCTGAACACTATGTCATCAAGGTAAAGAGTGAGTGGACTCCAGAAGAAAAGGCTCAAGTGCTCAAAGATGCAAAGGTAAAAAATATTTTGCATAACAGTCTTGATAATGTCATGTCAAATAGGGTAATAGCATGCAAGACTGCAAAGGAAATTTGGGATACCTTGGAAACTCAATGCCAAGGTACTGAATCTATCAAAAGAAACAGAAGGGCTCTGTTGATTCAAGAGTATGAACAGTTCGATGCTAAATCTGATGAAAGCCTTACTAATATGTATGATAGATTTCTAACACTGCTGAACAATCTATCTCTAGTTGGCAAAGAGTATGATCCAGAGGATTCAAATACCAAGTTTTTAAGAGCTCTAACTGAGGAGTGGGATACTCAAGCTTCAATCATAAGGCATCAATATGATCTGAAGATGCTGTCTCTTGATGAAGTTTATGGGATGCTTAGAACCTATGATCTCGAGGTTCAACAAAGAAAGAATAAGAAGAATGTCAAGGCAAAATCTGTTGCTTTTAATGTTGAATCAAAATCAAAGGGAAAAGCTGAGGAGGTTTCTAGCAGAAAGAGTAGAGTTGTAGAGTCAATTCCTGATGACTCATCATCAGATACTGATGCTAAGTCTGATTCTGATACTGATGATGACTCTACTGATTCTGATATAATAGAGATGGTTGCTATGATAGTCAAGGGCTTCAAGAAGATGAAGTTTAGAAAGGCTAGGAAGCAAGGTAAGTTCCAGAAGAAAACCTCCAATGTTGACAAAGACAGGTACAAGAAGAAAGAAGACAAAAGCGACAAATTTGACAAGTCAAAAGTCAGATGTTACAACTGTGATAGAATGGGTCATTTTGCAACTGAGTGCAAAAAGGCAAAGACCAAAGCTCTTATCACATCAAGCAAGGATTGGATGGACTCTTCCTCAGAATCTGAAGAAGAAAAGGTGAATTATGCATTAATGGCTAATACTGATGATACTGTTGTTGCTGCTAAAAATAAGGTATCTGAAACCTTGTTTGATTTTGATACGAATAATGTCTCTGAGTTAAGGTCATTTCTTAAGTCTCTGCATATCAGCTTTAGGAGTCAAACTCTTGAAAATACTAGAATAAAATCTCAAATGGCAGAGGTAACTAAAAGAAATGATCATTTAGAAGCGGAGTTAATTTTCTTGCAGGAAGTTCAAACAGAATGTGATAATGCTAAACACATGAAACTTGAAATAGAGTTTAAATGTAATGAACTTGAAATGCAACTTAAGGATGCATTTGAAAAACTCAGAACTTGGACACACTCTGGAACAAAAACTCATGAAATTATCATAGATAAAAATTGGAAAGAGTATCTAGGTTATAAGCCAGAGAATGAGAAAAAGAACAAGGAAAAAGTTGTTTCATCTAATCCAGGAAGAGTTGTTATTAATGACTCAACTAATCCAAAAACCTATAGATATGTTACAGACAGAACAAAGACTAAATTAAAGCCTGTGAATTATGTGTATCCAGAGAATCTCAAATCAATTAGTGAAGATGGATCCACTTCTGCACAAAATTCAAAATTAAAGTCTGTCCAAAACAAGAATGTAGGTCTTTTGTCAAAGAAACAACTGAGAGAAAGAATCTGTGAAGTTACAGATAAAAAGAGAGTTCCTACTGCTAAAAGAAACAGGAATGGTAAAGTTGGAATAAACAAAGAGAATAATTATGAGTATATTCCAAATGCACCAAGAAAGACATGTTCTAATTGTGGTACTCTAATCATCTTGCTAGTGACTGCAGGAGGAGTAAGAAGAAGACTACTGTAATTCCTAAGTCTGACATTAGGAATAGGACAGTATTTTATAAACCACAAAATCCTTGTTTTCATTATGGTAGTAAATGGCATTCTATTTTGTTTTCATTATGGTAGTAAATGGCATTCTATTTATATGTGTGAAGAATATCATAATTTGTACTACAATGTGTATGAACCATTGCCAAAGTTCAATAAAAGTGCAAATTCTGGTAAAACAATGAATGAGAATTTTAAGCATGCATCTGTTAACTCTGATGATAACAAAATAAATTCTAAAGGAGGTAATCATAAAGAAAATATTTTTGTTAAGAAAACCTATGCTGCTAAAAATGTTAAATTGCATGCTAAAAGAACCCAACAAGTGTGGGTTCTTAAAAATTCTAACTGAGTTCTTTGTGATTCTGATTGCAGGGTAAAAAGAAAAATGTGTTAGTCATGGACAGTGGATGCTCTGTGCACATGAAAGGAAACAAATCCCTGCTATCAGAATTTGAGGAGAGAGCTGGCCCAACTGTGTCTTATGGAGATGGCAACATTGGACAAACTTTGGGATATGGCAATATAATCATTGGGAATGTCATCATTGAAAAAGTAGCTCTGATGAAGGGACTCAAACACAATCTTCTGAGTGTTAGTCAAATCACAGACAGAGGTTATCATGTCAACTTCTATGATACTCACTTTGAAGTGATCAGCAAGGCATCAGGAAAAGTTGCTCTAACTGGTCAAAGGCATGGTAACATTTATGAAGCCAACATCTACACTGATACTGATGAACCCTCTACATGTCTCATCAATAAAGCATCAGTAGATGAAAGTTGGAATTGGCATAAGACGCTTTCTCATCTCAATTTCAACAATATAAATGAGTTGGTAAAGAAAGACTTAGTAAGAGGATTACCAAAGGTACTGTATACTCCAGATGGACTTTGTGATGCTTGTCAGAAGGCTAAACAAAGAAGGACATCTTTTAAGAGTAAGATAGAATCCTCAATTGATGAACCATATCACATGCTTCACCTTGACTTATTTGGACCAGTCAATATAATGTCCATCAGCAAGAAGAGGTACACTCTAGTTATTGTTGATGAATATACTAGATATACATGGGTGTATTTTCTTCATAGAAAAGATGAAACGGCTGAAATACTACTGGACCATGTAAGACTCATTGAGACTGGCACAAAGTATAAAGTCAAGATTTTAAGAAGTGATAATGGAACTGAATTCAAGAATTCAGCAATGGAAGAGTTCTGCAAATACAAAGGAATAGTTCAACAATTCTCTGCTTCAGGCACACCCCAGCAAAATGGAGTGGTTGAAAGAAAGAACATAACTCTTATTGAAGCTGGCAGAACTATGTTGGAGGAAGCAAAACTACCTACATATTTCTGGGAAGAAGCAGTCAACACAGCATGCTACACTCAGAACATTACACTGATCAACAGACATGGTGTAACTCCTTATCAGATGATCAAGGAAAAGAAGCCAAGTCTGAAGCATTTGCATGTATTTGGCTGTAAGTGCTTTTTTCTAAGACCTCATCCTGAACAGCTTGGAAAATTCGAGACTAAAGCTGATGAGGGCATCTTTATTGGCTATCCATCATCAAGAGCCTTTAAAGTCTACAATCTAAGAACAAAGACAGTCATGGAGTCTATAAATGTATCTTTCGATGATAAGAAGATTACAGGAATTGCTGAAGACTTTCATGATAGCTTGATTTTTGCAAATGAAGCTTCCAAGAATTCTGATGAAATCATGTCAGATACTGATAATCCATCAAATCCTGACGATCCAGTTATTACTGATGTAACACAGATTATTGATGGGAATGCAAATGTTGAGGGGGAGCAACAACAAGAGACCATCAACACTGAATCAAATCAAACATCAGGAGGAGATTCATCAGAAATAGATTCAATTGACAATTCTGACAGCAGATAAGAAAAAGATAGCAATATCTCAGGGGGAGCTTCTAGCAACACTAGTTCTTTTGAAGATAACACCAATCCAGGGGAAGCATCAAATTCAAGGAATGATCTACCACCAGCAAGAAAATGGACTAAAAACCATACTCCTGATTTAATTATTGGGAATCCTGAAGTATGTGTTAGAACCAGAAGTGCAACTCAAAATGAATGTCTTTATCATAACTTTCTGTCAAAGGAGGAACCTAAGAAAGTTGAAGATGCACTCAAGGATGCTGATTGTGTTATGGCTATGCAAGAAGAACTAAATGAGTTTGAAAGAAATGAAGTCTGGAAACTAGTACCAAGGCCAAAAGGAAGGTCAATTGTAGGTACAAAGTGGGTGTTCAGAAACAAGACAGATTCAGATGGCACCATTATTAGAAATAAAGCAAAACTAGTTGCAAAGGGATATTCTCAACAGGAAGGAATAGACTATGATGAGACATTTGCTCCTGTTGCAAGATTAGAAGCTATCAGAATCTTTCTGCCATATGCAGCCCATAAGAAATTTAAAGTTTTCCAGATGGATGTGAAAAGTGCTTTTCTCAATGGAGAATTAGAAGAGGAAGTTTATGTTGAACAACCTCCTGGCTTCGTTGATACAAAACATCCAGATTATGTCTATAGACTGGATAAAGCACTTTATGGACTAAAGCAAGCTCCAAGAGCCTGGTATGAAACATTGGCTCAATTCTTACTGGAAAGTGGATTCAAAAGAGGTACAATTGATAAAACCTTGTTTTATTTGAATCATGGTAAGGATTTGCTGTTAGTTCAAATTTATGTTGATGATATCATTTTTGGGTCAACTAACTCCAAATTATGTGAGAAGTTTTCAAAGCTAATGCAGTCTAGATATCAAATGAGCATGATGGGAGAGATGAGCTATTTCTTAGGTCTGCAAGTTAAACAGACTGATGATGGGATTTTTTTCAATCAGTCAAAATACACAAAGAACCATCTTCTCAAAGTGAAGATGCAGGCAAAATCACATCAGCAAAGGAGTTTCCTGACACTGCTCAAGGGACATCTGAAATTGAATTTGACTTAGTTCAAAGTCTGGAAGATAAAGCTGCTCATGCCAAGCATATTGCTGAATGTGATGAAATACTGAAGGACACTGCATATGAGGGAAGCACACAAGAACCTTTGACTCAAAGTGTTGAAGAAGCTTCGCAACCTCAGACTACACAAGAACCATCAGTAGAAAATACTGATGCAAGTCATGCTTTAGTTGCAGCTGTCAATCCTGATACAAGTACTAGTGATCTAAATATTCCATTGCTTATCGAGCCAATTTCTGCAAGGCCAATGGAATCTTTCACTACTTCATCAGGTAACACTTCTATCTCTACTTCTCTTAATACTGATAGTATGATTACAGATAGACCTGATACAAGGGACACCTCTATTTGTATGACTTCAGTCCACTCTCCTCAGCCACCTCTTATTTCTTTGAATTTATTGAGCCAGACCCTTTCTAGTGAGACTGAGAGTAAACAATTAGAGAAAAAGAAGAGTGAAGAGAGGTAGTCTCCTAAACTGGCAAAAGGTGAGGTAGAAAAGAGTGCGAAGTTACAAACTTATGGAGAGGTAGTAGTTACTATTGCAAGTAACTTAGGTCACATTGTGAGAAGTGATGAGATCACTTTAAAAGAAAAGAGAGATCTAGGAAATGTTTCTATTCCCATTGCAGGTCTTCAGGAACCAACAGTTCCATCTACTGTTGATTTGAAATTGAAAGGAGTTATAAATCCTGAAGATAATGTGGATGATAAACTTCCTGAGGCTGATGATAGCTCAGATGATGATAATCCTGAGGCCATTCAAATACAGGTAGCTCTAAAAGCAAGTCTAGGATCTGCTCATGGATCTTCTAGTAGGTATATGCAGTCTGTTACTCAAGAAGAGTTCAGAGGGGAGTACAGTTCTAAACTTCCTAAACATACTCGAGCCGTGAGGGGATATGAATGGGATACTGAATTGAATCAGCCAGATGCTGAGATGAACTTTAATAATGCTCATTTTCAGTCCAGTCATATTGTCACTAGGATGTCTACTCCTGAGCTTAAGGCTCTTATCAAAACTAATACTCTTTTGGCAAAAGGATTGAAAGATGAAGTCCGGACTATTAAGTCTGACAATGAAAAGTTTCATACTCGGTTTCTCAAGGATTATGCTAAGATTTCTACTACTTGCCAGCTTGATCGTTTAAGCAATTCTTTCACTACCAGGATGAATATTGTGGAAAATAAAGTTGATACTTTGTCTTCTAAAGTTGACACTATTGATGAAACTCTCCAGCTTATTTTATCTTTCTTTATTGAGGAGGGTTCTGATGTCAAAAAAGGGGAGAAGGTAGTCAGCAAAACAAAATGCACACCTAATCCAGTTGTTAGAAAGGATGATGATACTTCTGGAAATGGTGGTGGTGGTGGTCAGTTAAATGAAGCAGAAACCTCCAGTTAAATGAAGCAGAAACCTCTGATGCTGCTTTGGTGGCAAAGAAAAGTACATCTCATACTCAAACCAAGCAGTCAACTCATGTTTCTGAATCTGGCAAGAGAACCGTGAGAACGTTGATACAATCTCAAGTCATGACAGAAGAACAATTTCAAGTGCCTGGTCTAAATCACATACTTCCGACAATTCCTGAAGAAGGTGAAGATTTGCTTATTATTGACATAAAAGATACTCCACATCTCTTCAAGAAGATAACTTCTAAGACAGGTGTGAGTGAAATTGTTTATCACAATGATGTTAAAGTTCAACAACATCATGCAAGGGAGGCTTTAGCCTTAGTTTCTAAAGAAAATGCTGACATGAGTACTCAAGAGTTTTTAGAAGAACAGAAGAAGATTCTTGAAGAAATTGAAAGGCAGAAGGAAGCTCCCACTGCAAGAAGAGGAAGAGGCAGAGGAGGTAGAAACAGAGGCAGAGGAAGGAAACATGTACAAGCAAGTACAAGGTAGACAAGATCAAGTGGAATCAGAATTTAAGAAATTTCTGATGATAGAAAGATGAAAACTCCACTTCGTCTTGAATTGGTTCCAGACAACAAATTTAATGATCCTGATGAAACTGTCAATACAGAAGTTGAAGAAGAAAGTCTACTGAGAGCTAGAAAGAAAAAGTCTGTTGTGAAAGCACAGGAAGGTGTTTCTAAAGGGTCTCAGGTAGATGAGATTAATCAAAGAAGATTCAGGGAATTTGAAGAAGAAAGAAAACTCAAGAAAACTAATAATGACATTACCGATGATGCAAGAAATGAGTACTTGAAAAGAATATTTGAATCTGATAAAGATTTGTGGTACGATTCTAATAAAGTTTTTGAGGAGGAAATTCCCAGTGAACCAAAGCACAAGAAGAAAGGAAGAAAATGGGAACATGTTGATGATATGAAGTATACTGGACCAAGGATTTTCAAATCTGCTAGAATATTTTTACCACCTCCAATGACTCCTGGTCTTCAAAAAGCTAAAGTTTCTGAATCTGACAAATCTCCACCAAAATGGACCAGGATGCAATCTGAACTGACAGGGTTTGTACCTTACACTAGAGGCGATATTGGTTTTAGGGATGCTGAATTAGAATTTACAACTCATACAGATCAACATTTTCTTGTTAAGAAATTTGGTGATGAATTGACTATTGATGATCTTTGGGAACTTGTATCTGTTATAATTGTTGTTTGCATTGTGGAATCTAAGAAAGTAGAAAAGATGTTGTACTTCATGAAGGACAAGAGTGTTAAGAAGCTGTTTATTCATGATGTGTTGTGCAAGACAACAAAAGAACTGAAATATGTTCTTTATCTACTTGAAAACAGAGGAATTCCTGATACAGAAGCCAGTGTTTATCAAAACTGGTGTACTATGATCTTAAGTACAATCAAATTCAGATATCTAGATGGAGGATCAAGGTATGATGGTAATTATACTCCCATGTACTTGAATACAGAAGGTCAAGAAGTAGAAATGCAAAGGGGTTCAGCTGTTAAAGAAGTAATTCTGATGCAAGAACAGTTGTCTTTGAATCCTGGTGGAAGAGATCTTGCATATTTACTGTTAGGAGAGTTGGATTTACCAAGAAGCTCAATTCAGAATCTCAGGGCTCGTATCTATCAAATTGACAAGAACAATGAAGAACTCAGGAGTCTGAAGAAAAGACTGATTCAGATTCTGGGAGAAAAGGAAGAGGAGTTATTATCAAGTTTCTTGCAGATAAATAATTTCTTTGTGAGAATTTCTGAGACTAAGCCTGAAGATTACTTGTAGAATTTTGTTTTGAGTTTTTGACATCATTGAATAAAAAATTTGTGCTTTATTTCGTTAAGTACAAATTGGGGGAGATTGTTAGATATTGATTCAAGTGATATCAGGATCTGGATTGTTACTGATCAGATACTGATGCTGACGTCATCAGTAATACAACGTCAGTATGAAGGTATCATCAGGATTAGAAGTGTTGGTTTCGATCGCATATACGCAGCGGAAACAGTAAATAAAAATCGAAACCAAACCCCGGATCCATGTATAATATATCGAATAATCATGGTAGATAGAACGATTACCTTATCGAAGCTTTACGTTTAAAGAATGATGGAGATGCAAGCCTCCCACGAATATTGAGCGCTCCTCTTCGAAGCCTCCTCTACGGTATCCACACGAACACTCGAAAAACGATTCTTCAATGGAAGAGAGGTACTAGCCTCCAATGATAATATGAGATGTAGATTTTTAGGGTTTTTGTTTTGGGATGTGGCTCAACTGATTTTCACGTACTCAATCCTTTTTCCCATATCTTTATATATAGGATAATATAAAGCCAAAAACCCTTATAAAAAACCTAGCCCAAATATGATTTATTTAAATAATAAAATCTAATTCTATTATTCAAATAAATAATAATTAAGTCAAACTTAATTATTAAAATCATATCTCATATATCTTTGTATTTTATTATAGCTTAATTAAGTCCCACTTAATTAATATAATAAAATCCAACTTATCATTAATTAATTTAAATTCATAATTTAAATTAATTCTTCTTTTAAAATGTTCTATGTGTGTGACCCTGTAGGTTATTATTTATTTTGGCAATAATTTTATTCTCCAATAAAATTATAAACAATGAGCGGTATCTAGTAATACATCATTGCTACCCAATTAAATAATAATTAAATCGTGATTCGATAAACCTTTTGTGATTAATGTTCCTGTGTAATATAATCCCTTTAACCAAATATTATAGATTAAACTCGAGGTATGTTTATTGTCATCCTCTTCATAATTTAATCCGGGTTTACTTGATCCATGAGTAGACTATTAATAACAAATCATTATTTGAGCACGGCCATGCATTTTATAGTCTCACTTAATCAAGAGGCCAATAATATCTCTCCTATTTGATAGGAGGGTTAAATCCTTTATCTATCATTCATATTTCTCATACGATTCACAATATACCCGATGTCCACTTTTATCATTACCCGGTCAAAGGTAACTTTTAATGTAGTCAAAGTATATTATCCTCGTATAGAAATATAATGATCTCAAGTCAAAGGATCATTACACCATTATCACTGTGAGTCTTTCTTATGACTTAATTAACATGAAGAATCTCACGGTGGGTCTGTCCAGTACCATGTACCCTACATGTACCTATGTATTGACTTTAGTATCTCCATACTTATAACCAATGAGATGTGGTTATCAGTCAAAAACATACTAGTCTATTTATGTATTATTATTGTCCTGTATAATAATACTCGACTAGGGACCTTTAAGAATATGATATATATTATATAATCTCAAATTCAAGTTATAAACTTAAACTATATAATGTGTATCATTATTCTAAGGACATTTATTATGCTAACAAATATCGCAGTAATTAAAGTCATAATAAATACATTTAATAATCAAATGACATAAGATTTATTCGAGAAACAATGTATTGCCTCTAGGGCACCTACACTAACAATCTCCCACTTGCACTAGAGCCAATCACCCATGTATCTAATACCCATGGAACTAGTGTGACCGTCGTGCTTCTGCTGCGACAGGCCTTTGGTCAGTGGGTCTGCAATGTTATCATTTGTATGCACTTTACATATATGTATTTCACCCCTTTCATTAATCTCTCGTATGAGGTGATATCTTCTGAGTATATGTTTGGATCGGGAGTGCGATCTAGGCTCTCTAGCCTGTGCAATGGCCCCATTATTATCGCAGTATAGATCAATGGGATCTGCAATCGATGGAACCACTTCCAAATCAGAAATGAATTTTCGAATCCAAACTGCCTCCTTAGCCGCTTCACAAGCTGCAATGTACTCAGCCTCCATTGTAGAATCAGCTACTGTTTCTTGCTTTGAACTCTTCCAGCTTACAGCACCTCCATTTAGACAAAACACAAAACCAGACTGTGATACAGTATCATCCCTGTCTGTTTGGAAACTTGCATCAGTGTAACCCTTTACAACCAGTTTCTCCTCTCCTCCATACACCAAGAATGAATCTTTAGTCCTTTTCAGGTACTTTAGAATATTCTTGACTGCCGTCCAGTGACCTTCACCTGGATTAGACTGATATCTGCTCGTCATGCTCAAAGCATACGAAACATCGGGGCGAGTACATACCATTGCATACATGATAGATCCAATTGCTGATGCATATGGAACTTTGTTCATGTGGTCCTTCTCATCTAATGATTTCGGACACTGGTCTTTAGAAATCGTTATCCCTTGAGACACAGGGACATATCCCCTTTTAGCATTTTGCATACCAAAACGATGCAAAACCTTATCAATGTATGTACTCTGACTTAGACCGATCATCCTTTTAGATCTATCTCTATAGATCCTCATTCCTAGAATGTAGGTTGCCTCTCCTAAGTCTTTCATAGAGAAATTGCTCCCTAACCACGTCTTAACAGCCTTTAGAGAAGGTATGTCATTCCCCATTAGTAGTATGTCATCAACATACAGTACTATGAATGCCACATGGCTCCCACTAACCTTCTTGTAAACACAAGGTTCATCCTCGTTTTGAATAAAGTCATACTCCTTGACTGTTTCATGAAAACGAATATTCCATCTCCTAGAGGCTTGCTTCAATCCATAAATGGATCGTCGTAATTTACATACCTTGCCAACATTCCTTGGATCGACAAAACCTTCAGGTTGTGTCATGTACACATCCTCTTCAAGGCTCCCATTAAGGAAAGCTGTTTTGACATCCATTTGCCAGATTTCGTAATCATGGAATGCTGCAATTGCAAGCAAAATCCGTATGGACTTGACCATGGCAACTGGTGAGAAAGTTTCATCATAGTCAATACCATGAATTTGTTTGAACCCTTTCGCAACCAGTCTTGCTTTATAGGTCTGAACATTTCCTTCCATGTCAGTTTTCTTCTTGAAAACCCACTTGCACCCTACGGGTTTTACCCCTTCAGGTGGATCAACCAAATCCCAAACTTGGTTTTCGTACATGGAATCCATCTCGGATTTCATGGCTTCAAGCCATCTCTTAGAGTCTGGACTGTTCATAGCATCTTGGTATGTGAGAGGCTCATTCTCATCTATGAGCATCAAATCCCCACATTGAGTCAAAAGAAATCCATATCTCTCTGGCTCATTGCGAATTCTACCAGATCTACGAACAACCTGTGTTTCTTGAGCATTATCATTATTCTGCTCTTGTTCCACCTCAAGTTCAATGCTATTTTGTGGTTCTCGATCTTCATCGAGATCTATAGTTCTCCCACTGTCTCTTTTGGAAACAAAATCTCTTTCCATGAAGACAGCATCTCGAGCAATGAACACTTTCTGCTCAGAAGGACTATAAAAATAATACGCCTTTGTTTCTTTAGGGTATCCCACAAAATTGCACTCTTCGGATTTAGGTCCAATCTTGTCAGATACTTGACGTTTTACAAACGCCTTGCATCCCCAAACTTTCATAAAGTTCATGCTTGACCGTTTCTCCTCCCATATCTCATATGGAGTCTTTTGAACCTTCTTGGTTGGAACACGGTTAAGTGTGAAAGCCGCTGTTTCTAGAGCATAACCCCAGAAACTTATTGGAAGATCTGCATGACTCATCATCGATCGTACCATGTCCAACAGAGTACGATTTCTCCTCTCTGAAACTCCATTCCATTGAGGTGTACCTGGCGGAGTGAGTTGTGATACAATACCACACTCCTTTAAATACTCTTTAAATTCGGTGCTTAAGTATTCACCACCACGATCGGATCGTAAGATTTTAATACTTGCACCTCCGCCTATTTGCTTCTCTACTTCAGCCTTGTATTCTTTGAATTTTTCAAAAGAATCGGATTTATTCTTCATAAGATACACATATCCATATCTACTGAAGTCATCAGTAAATGTTATGAAGTAGTAGTAGCCTCCTCTAGCCATCACACGCATTGGGCCACATACATCACTATGTATTAGCTCCAAACGTTCAGTGGCCCTTTGACCCTTACCAGTAAAAGGGGCTTTAGTCATCTTACCAAGAAAACAAGATTCGCATTTTTCGTATGATTCAAAATCAAACTTATCCAAGTATCCATCCTTATGTAATTTGGATATGCGTTTCTCATTTATATGTCCTAGACGACAATGCCAGAGGTATGTTTGATTTGAGTCATTAACTTTAAGTCGTTTGTTTTCTATGTTACAGACAGGTTTATCTAAATCAAGAACATATAAACCATTAAATAAACGTGCAACACCATAGGTTAAATCATTCAAAGCAAAAGAGCAACTATTGTTCTTTATTATAAACGAAAAACCTTTCTTGTCCAAACAAGAAACAGAAATAATGTTTCTGCGAATCGCAGGCACGTAAAAACAGTCTTCAAGTTCTAAAACAAGCCCAGAGGGCAAAGATAGATAATAAGTTCCTACGGCTAAAGCAGCAACTCTTGCTCCATTGCCTACTCGTAGGTCCACTTCTCCCTTAGCCAAAGTCCTACTTCTCTGCAGTTCCTTCACATTTATACAAATGTGAGAAGCACATCCAGTATCCAATACCCAAGATGTAGAAGTAGACAGATTGACTTCTATAACATATATTCCTGAAGTAGAAGCTTGTTGAGCCTTCTTCTTCTTCAGATCCTCCTTCAATCTATCCTTCTCAAGGATTGATCGAACGGATAGAGAGTTTGTGTTGTTTGTCATTATTCAGTATCTACAATGTTAAAAGCACATAATAAACATTAGATTGTCTGAGTTATCATTATTATGTTCAAATGATTATGATATATTCATAATATATCTCCCACTATTTTTATCAAATTAATAGCCCTTACTATTAAATCGGAAAGAATATCCTATAAATCTTTCTAGTGAGCCAAGATCCATATTTCGTCATATCCTAAGTCAACCACTGGTAGTCCTTAAAACATGATTATTTAGGTAGACAACAGTTGTCAATTATATCATATATAATTCTTGGATAGTTTGGTGAACAACAATTGTTCTTGTCTATCTTATAGATTTTGAACCAAACTCTATGCTTCTAAGTTCATAATATTTGAATATAACCGTTTATTTTCATCTTATTATGACGACTCAGTTAAGTTAGACCCAATGATTCAACGGTCGAATATAACCGCTTATATTCGTCACATCTCACCATGATAGACAGGAGTCCCCTGCCACTGGCAGTCATTCCCCTTATCGATCTAGGATTCAATGAGTGTTCATTCATTGGAAAGCATCCGATTAAAACTTAATATTTTGTTAAGGGGTTTCAAAATTAAAACGACCATGATCCCATCATAAAGAGATTCCCAATTTTTCCTTGAATTAAATACTTTAAATCAATATTCATCAATAGTTTGATTTCCAGGTTGTTGGAGGAGTCACAAGTGGCCTCACTTAATACCCAACTTCCTTACAGGTAAAACCTGTTTTTGACAAAATCTCCCCATATCTAAATAATTGAAAATTCGTATTTAATTCCGTGTTTCATAAACACAGAAATCTCATGATCGTTTGTTCATTTTAAAATCTCGAATCGTTACAGATTTTATCTTGTTTAGCATGGCAAGCATGGCATGGGTGACGTATCTAATACATGCATACATCATTAATCTAATTAAAATATGTATACATTTGTTACTCTACACATGCATCATATGTAAAGTGCATCACCTTAATTAATATGCTATGGTTATGGCCCAATCCTATGCGATTTTTCCAAGCTAATGGAAAAATCAAGGTCAATCTATGGTGGTAATAACTAATTATTACAAAATCTCTTGCTTCGCTTCCAAAGCTGCCTTGATTGCCTCCAAGCTCCTCTTGAAACATTTTACAAAAGAACTCGAGTTGCATTCGAGATAAAATAATTACAAAAAGAAAAACGACATGCAAGTCGTATTTAATTATTACAAACCATAAATTAAAATTAATAAAATAAATTTAAAACTAGGTCTTGGGGCCATAACCATGCATCATGCTCACATAGCAATTAAAAGCATCACATATTGTATAAACACAATTTTATACAACATAAATTAAATATGATCAAATCATAAATAATAATATTAACGCACTTTAATTAAATATTAATCTAGTAATCGAAATTACTAATTAATTAAAATTTTACATACTCCAATTTAAACATTAACAATTATAATTTAATCTAGCATGCAAAAACTAGCTGAAATATTTTTTTTTTTTTTTTTTATAAAACAGCTGATACGCATCTACAGTACGCGTGACTGACCTTATCTGTTAATTCTACCAGACACGCATTCCGCGTATGCGTGAATGGCTATAACCCTAGGTGATACGCATCTACAGTATGCGCATCACCTGTACATGAATATTTTCTGCAGATTTCAGGAGACCCAGTATAAACGTATTCATCATTATGATCACGATTTTACTTCTACAGACCTACGATTACTCTTACAGTAACAACACAAACATATAACATCAATATTGAACGACCAACAAAGATGTTTTTTCAGATTTTCATGAACTCGATGAACTCGTATGTATATATATATACTTACGTAAACAATGATATCTTAATCATGCTATTCGACTGGTTTCCAGAAGTATAAGTCTCGTTTTAATCTCATTAATACACAGCAGGTAACATCATAAACAAATATCACTGATTCTTCAATGATTTAAAGGCTAAACCTAATATACACGAGTTGTATAAACATGTATGTATACGTTAATGCATGAACTGCACTACTGAATATCTGAATCGATTCCAACTGGGTTTTAGTCCTTTGATGTTACGTTTTAATCCCATTAAGACAGAACAGATCACTAAACACATCAATACCAGTAGAAAACGCAGCATGCAATTCGTATATGGCATGCAGTAGGGTTCACGGGAACAAAAAAACAAAACTGGTAATTTAAAAAACAGATCGTATGCATCAATAATAACCAGATTATCATATTATACAAGTAGCTCTGATGCCATTGTTGGTTTCGATCGCATATACGCAGCGGAAACAGTAAATAAAAATCGAAACCAAACCCCGGATCCATGTATAATATATCGAATAATCATGGTAGATAGAACGATTACCTTATCGAAGCTTTACGTTAAAAGAATGATGGAGATGCAAGCCTCCCACGAATATTGAGCGCTCCTCTTCGAAGCCTCCTCTACGGTATCCACACGAACACTCGAAAAACGATTCTTCAATGGAAGAGAGGTACTAGCCTCCAATGATAATATGAGATGTAGATTTTTAGGGTTTTTGTTTTGGGATGTGGCTCAACTGATTTTCACGTACTCAATCCTTTTTCCCATATCTTTATATATAGGATAATATAAAGCCAAAAACCCTTATAAAAAACCTAGCCCAAATATGATTTATTTAAATAATAAAATCTAATTCTATTATTCAAATAAATAATAATTAAGTCAAACTTAATTATTAAAATCATATCTCATATATCTTTGTATTTTATTATAGCTTAATTAAGTCCCACTTAATTAATATAATAAAATCCAACTTATCATTAATTAATTTAAATTCATAATTTAAATTAATTCTTCTTTTAAAATGTTCTATGTGTGTGACCCTGTAGGTTATTATTTATTTTGGCAATAATTTTATTCTCCAATAAAATTATAAACAATGAGCGGTATCTAGTAATACATCATTGCTACCCAATTAAATAATAATTAAATCGTGATTCGATAAACCTTTTGTGATTAATGTTCCCGTGTAATATAATCCCTTTAACCAAATATTATAGATTAAACTCGAGGTATGTTTATTGTCATCCTCTTCATAATTTAATCCGGGTTTACTTGATCCATGAGTAGACTATTAATAACAAATCATTATTTGAGCACGGCCATGCATTTTATAGTCTCACTTAATCAAGAGGCCAATAATATCTCTCCTATTTGATAGGAGGGTTAAATCCTTTATCTATCATTCATATTTCTCATACGATTCACAATATACCCGATGTCCACTTTTATCATTACCCGGTCAAAGGTAACTTTTAATGTAGTCAAAGTATATTATCCTCGTATAGAAATATAATGATCTCAAGTCAAAGGATCATTACACCATTATCACTGTGAGTCTTTCTTATGACTTAATTAACATGAAGAATCTCACGGTGGGTCTGTCCAGTACCATGTACCCTACATGTACCTATGTATTGACTTTAGTATCTCCATACTTATAACCAATGAGATGTGGTTATCAGTCAAAAACATACTAGTCTATTTATGTATTATTATTGTCCTGTATAATAATACTCGACTAGGGACCTTTAAGAATATGATATATATTATATAATCTCAAATTCAAGTTATAAACTTAAACTATATAATGTGTATCATTATTCTAAGGACATTTATTATGCTAACAAATATCGCAGTAATTAAAGTCATAATAAATACATTTAATAATCAAATGACATAAGATTTATTCGAGAAACAATGTATTGCCTCTAGGGCACCTACACTAACAAGAAGCTGGTCAGGGTTTCGTTAAGATTCTCATCAGACCAGAGATCAAGGAAGATTGATATGTCGGTTGCTAATTTGTAGGAAGGCAGCTATCATACAAGATATGCATTCAGAGTAATATGTAATTGATTTAGAATATCTTGTAATTGATAGTACAACTGTGTATGCTATATAAACACAGTTTAGGTTTTACTTAATAGTAATCGCATACACGAGTTATCTTGTAACCTAGCAGCTCTTAAAAACATAGGGATTTCTTAAGAGAGTTTGTAACAGTTTTATATCAGAATTATTAAAGCTGTTATTGATTCATACTTGTGTTATTTCTTTTTAAGTCAAAAATCTTATACAATTGTATTCAACCCCCCTTCTACAATTTTTAATTACTGGGCAACATAAAGATAGTGGAAAACGATGGCCTGAATGGATAAAGTTACATAAGAAAGTAGTAAGCAAGACAATGATCTCGGAACCTACAAGAGAAAAAGACCAGTAAGTCAATGATAAACTCGTAACGAGACTATTGTCAGAGACTAAGTATAAGGTTATTTTAACTCAGTGGAATGCTGAACCAGAAACATTGGATGCATATGATTCAGAGGAAGATTAAATTCTTTCTTTTCCTTGAATGGATTATAGTAGTTACATTAGTTTACTCCGACGCGGAATCTTAAATGGATCGAGTAACAGGATCAGTGGTTAGGAGGTAATGTAGAATGTTTTAAAAACGTGAGAAGATCTTCCTGGAGCTAAAGATGAAGTTGGTGACGACCCGGTGTTGGCGTTGCCTAATGGAAGAAGGAAACTTTGGGATATATTATGATGCAACTCATATAGGTATAGGTTCTGTGCTTATACAGCACGACAACGTAATTTCGAATACATTTGGACAACACGGTTCACCAGATTCGGATGGCCTTGGTAGTGCCAATTTTGTGGGATGACTAACTTCGACGGTAGTGTTCCTTTGGAAACTAGTTGTTATGTAGACTGGTATTCGGTAGTGTCGACTATTAGGACGAATTTGTACCGGGAAGATGTGGCATGTTTTAGTTGGAAACTTTTAATTTACCTTCTATGGAATATATATTTGGTTTCTTTCCAATGGTTAAACTCCCAACTTTATTTCCATCATTTCGCTACTATAACTGTTTATGATTTGACCCGCTTGGATGTTCCTAGAAATATTCTTCGGGTATCGAAATGGATCTTCTTAGTGTTACCTGTGGGTGGATAGATTGACTGAAATTTCCCTAATTCTGGAAAGGAATTCGACGAATTTTGGCAAACCTTGTCTTTCTGATTATCAGAATACGTCACTGAAGTGAGTGGAAACTGGAGCGAACCCTATGGATTGGGTAAGGTAGCAGTTATACGGGTTGGTAGGCAAACCCCGATTATTACGATTGATTATAAAGATAAAATTATGAAGTTGAGATTGGACGGAAAAAGGGAAATGTAATTAAGAAACAAGCCGGACTCAGAAATTCCGGGATTGACTTAAATGAAAAGGTTGTTATGCTAGAAGTGTTAAGCATTTGTGGCACGTAGAATTAATAAGAATAGTTGAAAGGATAAAAGTAAAGGAAAGGTGACCGGAGATGATACCGAGAAGTCGATTGAGACTTATATGGAGTAAAGTTTTGAAAAGATCAAAAGGTATCAAAGAAGAAGGGACTATACAGGTAATTGATAGAAAAGTAATGCTATTAGCCAACCCCTAAACTCACATATTTTAGTGTGGCCAGTTGAGGCCAAGTCACAAAGGATTATCAATCGACTAGACCAGTAATGAAAGGACAAAGAGGGGTTGCTTCTAACCAAGTGCCAACCGCGAGAACTTTTGATGTAAAATGAATTGAGATACATGATGATGGATTTTATAAATACCATGAATGTATTAGGACTGAGGATGGAGACCAATAAAGGTTATGAAGATTATCGGAGATAGTGCAGTGTGATGCATAAATGTTATCTGAAGCTTAGTGTCCTTAAGAAGAGCAACAGGTACTAAGAGTTTCACGTTGAACACGACCAATATCTTCCAGAACATCCTTGCTAACATTACAAAGTTCTGTAAGAAAGATAGATAGACATATGTTGTCTTTTAGAAGGTCCTGTAGACTGACATTCGTTTGAAAGAAGAGGTTAGTATTAAGATACCTATAGATTATCAAGATGAGAATGATTGAAAAGAGACCCTTATTAAGGATATATGATTTGATTGCCAATTTCAGGATGTAAGTATTCCTTGAAAATAGAATTGAGGATAGAATATCCATAAATTAAGACGAACCCTGGGGATGCAAAAAGGATAACATCACCCCTAATAAAGATAGTATGAAATTCAGATAATATAAGTTGAATCGACCAAGGTATCAATAACCTGTAAGGATTTGTTGAAAGGAGTCTTGAAAAGTACATAGACAGAATTGTTGTAGGATTGATCAATGATACTGTGAGATACCCTGTACCCAGAAGATACAGGAGGAATGATGAGGATGACCTAAGAAACCTTATAAGGGAAGTAATAATAAAAGTGGGAATGCTGTCATTCTGAACTTCAAAAGGGAAGTTTGGTAAGGAATGTATGACATAGTAACAATAAGGCCAGATGAAGCATGTGTGAAACCATGAGAAAGTATGGATTGAACCAATAAGGTTGAGATTATCCTAAAATAAGAAAGGACTAAGATAAGAAATATCCTAGGTATGATTGGGAGTAACCGTGATAAAGTTCACACAAAAAGGTGGAAGCAATGACTTTTGGAAAAAGACTGGAATATGTTTTCTCTCATTTAGCAGAGTTCAAGGGAGGATGCTTCCACCCTGAGTTGGAATAGATCCAGAAAACATTGATTTCAAAAAATTATTATAATCAGGAAAGGCCAATGAGGTGGCCGACACTTTAAGTATAGGGGATTAAGTATAAATGCTAATACCAAAGAAATAGAGTAATATTGAGAAGGGCCTTGAAGGTCAGAATGTGATGGAGGAATTTACGTTCCCCCTGATGATTGTACGAGGATCAACTATAAGGATAGTTTAAGTAAACATTCAATTCCTGATTTTGTCTGTAGCACATTACCGACACTAGAAGGTTCTACGACAGGCCAGACCAAATTCCCAAGTTTATGTTGGTGTATTTCTGTGCAAACAAGATAGAGAATACGAGATTGGAGATTTGTGATGCTGAAAAGTATCCTTATGAAAAGAATTAACGAGGTTCGGAAAGTGATTAAGTAAACTGCTAAGCTTCTAGTCTTCTACTGGAGACATAAGATTAATAACCTCCTCAACCTGTCATAGCTGCGATGCTTGAAGCTCTTATGCAATTGTATTTGCTTCATGTAAAATCTACATCAAGTTTAGGAAGTATTCCTTATGGATAAGGAATAGTGATGATTTTGTCTTCCTAGAGTATAGTGATCTGACAATTATGAAGCCCATAAGGTTAGCTATTAAAGCACTACGTAAATGACAAACGATGGTGATTCAACCCTGGACTACATTAATGTAGTGGTGATTCTTCTGAGAAATGTAGGTGATAACGACTGTGGAAGTGTCGGGACTGAATCTAAGTTAGAGAAATCATCCAGGTTTATCTCGGATGGTTTAAATTTTGGAAGTACGTGATATTGCGATAAATGATTAGGCTATGATGGTTCATAGAGTGATTATAGTAGAAATGGAAACTAGTGACTGATAGAGATGAATATAGAGTTGATGAATCAATAAGGGAGTAGATATGCGGACTCCTGAAAAACCCCAGCAATGAGGTAAGAAAAGTATGATATTGACATTGTAAGTATTGGTCTAATGGAAAGCTGAAATTGAAAGCATAAATGACATAAAGATTAACCCCTTTAAGTTGGGAGAATTTGAGGAAATTTTGAATAGATTGGTCGAGTAATAAGGAGACTCATGGATCGAGAAAGTGGGAATCTAGATGGTTGAACAAAGGAAAGTTTAACCCTAAAAGCGTGACGTTATTGAGTAAAGGTGACGGGTGTCTCGATAATGAGATGACGGTGGAGTTAAATAACAGTAGTGAATGAGAATCAGATGATAAGCAGGATGTGATTGATAAAGAAAAGACTGAGAGATAATTATGAAATGTGAAGCAAGGAATGTTAAGAATGGGTTTTCTAACGAGCTCTCGGGATGACAACCTGATAGTGTTAGTATTATGAATATGAAAGAGCCAGTGTCGTGGCGTGGACAGTAACAATAATATCAAGCGAGAAATCCAAGATTTAACCTGAGAGGTTGAAGGATTTTCCAAAAGTGAGTGATGCTAAGATCGAACAAGAGAATAGGTCCATAGAATGATGGGCAGAGCAGCGAGGATATGTTGACACGTGAGATTACGCTAAATAGTATTTAATGTGAATACAATTACTTTCTTCTCCAATAAACCTCTATAGTTCAGAGGTAAATTCTAAGTATGATATTTGACAATCATGAAAAAATTCTATAATTCTTTGAAATTCTTTTCTTTTCTTTTCTCTTATTTATCTTCTTCTAAATTGAGAAGAACAACCCTTTAAGGAGGGGAGGTACTGCTACGTGACTACCTGTCTATGTGATAGGAGTCTAAGTGGAATACCATAACTTGTCTAAATTGCTTGTCAAGTACTAAAGGTTGGCCACCTTCTGTACTAACTATGCAATAGGACAAATGTTCATTGATCATAGTGATCTCTCAATAAATTCTTCTAATTCTATATATTGATCGAGATTGCGAATATTAAAGCGATCAGGAAATGCGTAATTACGAGTGAGGTTATCTCCGAATTCGCAGCGCGATAGTGATACCGAAGTCACTGCAGATACCAATAAGAGTAATAGTAGTAGTATATTGTAGCACTAGTGAGAGGTGTTGTAAAAGGCTGGGATTGATTAAGGATTGACCGGGGAACTGGAAAGTGAAATAACCAACAAGTACCCAATTGTTTTCTACCTGATTCCGGGACGGAATCCTTTTAAGGAAGGGAGACTGTAAGAACCCAAATTTTCGGTAGAATTAAAACTTTTTATTAAGTATTGATAAAAGGAGGAACAATGATTCCGACTACAAGGTATTAACAGTTCTAATGAATGGATATAGATTCCAATGTTTATATGTCATGCAGAATGCAATGGGTTGATAACTTAGATTAGAATAATCTATCTCCTATAAAGTTGAGATAGGGTTTTTTAGAAAAGAATAGATATTCTCATGTCATCCAGATCGATATCTGTTATAAGTCCTGAGGTTTCGTAAAAGAGTTAAGGAACGCTCGAGGAAGCACAAGGATATCTTTTGAATACAAGGATTAAAAAGAGAATTAGTTGTGAATAGTGTTTTTGATGGAAATGAGAATATTATGAGATGACACTATATAGAAGTACCCGGAATGGATTTCTGAGTTCATATTAGTGATCCGAGGGGAAAATAAGTGTATGTAAAAGCTGTCAGATTCTGAAAAATAGCACTTTTATTTTCTCCGAGATTTCCCCTGGACACTGAAGGATTTAAGGATTTAAGAAAAATATTTTAGGAATTTAAATTCGAGAGTTATCAAGAAAGATTGAGAATGATATTATAAATATTAAGAAGGTTTCCGGTAAAAACCCTAACTAGAAATCCTTGAGATATTCCTACGAACGATCAATCAAATTGAGCAATAACCGGACAAAGAATCAAGCATGAAAGCAAGATGCATGCATGTGCTATTAGAAAATATCTAGTAACCAAGCTAGTTACATTACTAACTAGAACACTTAGCAACAAACCAAGTACTTAGCATTTCTTTCTCATCCAACCACACAAATGCAACACTTGTCTCTCCAAAATCATCATCCATTGCATCACCTTTATTAAAGCTACTTTATGGAGATATTATCACAATAATTCATTTGGATGAGACTAAAGCAAGATAACAAAGCAAATCAACTCCATTCTCTCTATTTCTTCAAAACTGCCAAGCAAGAACACAAATCAAATAAAAATTTATATCTCCACTTCTATCCATGATTAAATAACCAAATTTTAACCATAGCTTCTCCACTCCATGGGTATCATTTGCTCAAAATTTCATGGCCAACAAAGTAGTGTAGCCTAGTCAAATCCCTTCCCCAAGTTGAAAAACCGAACCTGCCCAGTCCTTTACAGCTTCTATCCAGCGGGTAAAACGGGATCAAAACCATATCTAGGAAGCTTTGTTTTTGGTGATCTATATATCAAAACAAATCTTATGAAGAGGCCAAGATGTGGTAAAAATTTGAGAGCCAAAATCCTATGTTTCGATTTGTTATGAATTTTACAAGATTGATGATGAATAGTAAATCTTAGAAACTAACTTTTGATTCTTGGTTTCTTTGGATGATCCAAGCTTGTTTAAGGTGTCCTAAGGGCTATACAAGGTTTTATGAGGATAGTACACTCTCGAAGGAAGGTATACCATTTGAAACCCTAGATCTTGTCTTGAGTTTTAAGCATGTTCTTGATGGATCTAGCTTAGTTATGTTTATGATAATGTTATAAGCATGATTAGTTAGTGATTTAGTGATTTAAGTAACATGATGATTATTATGATGAAGTGATATGTTCTTGGACATTTTGAGATGAGAAATCATGTGTATAAGATGTAAAGTGCCCGGTGTGGCTTGGTTTGGTTGTTATGATTTTTGAAACGTTCGAATTATAGCCGTCGTAATGCTGAATTTTTGTTAGACCTTGAAAACCGTTCATAATCAGTAGGTATAAGCTCCTGACTTTGTTAAGTAAATGACCTATCCTTGTAGATCTCTAGTCATAGATCGTTTTGGCGCGAAGATCGAAATAAACAGACTTACGGTTTAGGAGTTATGGTCAAAATCGTAAAAGTGGTTCGAAACCGTAATTGATCGTAACTGAAATTGAACCCTCGTAAAATATGTTATTCGGTGACGAATCATGGTAATTAAATATTAAAGTAAAAAAGGAAGGTGTGAGAGAAAACCACCCGTCAAACGGATCGTTTTCCAATTTTATAAAAATGTTCGAATCGAGGTTAAACGCGAACGAACCCCTAAAAAGCATACTTGGTTATAACTTTGGTCAAGCACTTAGAAAACGGGCGATAAAACTCGAGGTACAATCTTGGTTCATAAACGACCGACCTTAGAATTTATACGCCTTAAGTATATACCAAGTGTGAGTATGATGACATGTCTTAATGGCGGACAAGTGTCGGATCATAGCAGTGATAATGAGAGTACACTAGTGGGTGTAAAACGAGATAACTTGAAAACACATTTTAGCATAAATAAAGTACATACTTAGCCTTTCAAAGTGTTAAGTGATTAATCTCGGGTATTGTGACTGTTTATAGATCACTGGATTGATCCGAGGCACACTACCCCTACAGGATTACCAGGCAAGTTTCCAATACCTTGGAACTGTTGTTTTGATAATATATATGATTGTTGCTATACATATGCCATAGCATGCATGCCTACTTTCAAGTAATATTGATACTTGTTCCCTGTTTTGATGTTGGCTTATAAACTAGATACGATATATCAGTATAAGCCGGAATTTGTTAAGACCCTTAGTGAAGGGCGTATGATATTCCTTCGATAATATATACCGGGAGTCGGTATTTTGTACTATAGAGATAGTCGTGGAAACCCGGAGGGATTCTAGCGACAGATTATTATTCATTTTGAGGAATGTTATTATTAACCATTATTTATATTTCCATAAAGTATCAATTACTTGGAAATCTTTCGAGAAATGTTATTTGAGTATTATCTCAGTCGACAAATATTAGGTGAATATTATTTTTGAATATTCACTTAGAGTTTGATTATTTAATGAATAATTACTTTGATATTCATTGGAAATTTTATTTATTAAATGAATATTACTTTCGAATATTCATTTAAGGTTTGATGTACTTGATGAATATTATTTTAAAATATTCATTGGAAGTTCTATTTACTTAAGGAATATTATTTCGAATATTCCTTTAAAGTTTGGATTACTAAAAGAATATTATTTGGATATTCATTTAGAATATTATTTATTAAGTGAATATTATTTTCAAATATTCATTTAAGGTTTGATTTTTTTAGTGAATATTATTTTAAATATTTATTTGAGTTTAATTAATTAATGAATATTATTTATGAATATTTATTCAAGGATCCTTCCGAGTAATATTTTATATTAAGATTATTCCTTCAATATTTTTGAATTAATTAATATTATTTGAATATTTATTTAATTCTTCTAACTCGTTTTAAAAACGATTCACTTCATTCAAATATTATCTTCGACCCTCAAATATTATGTAAAATATGTCGGAGTCTTTTTATGACTATTTTATCAAGGGAAGGTCCCCAAAACTCTATTTTTACTTAAATCTATCATATAAGAAGATTTAAATACTCGCTCAAACTTCCAAAAACATATAAGGGGACCTCACTTGAGAGCTGTTATTTATTTGACTGCCCGGTCATATACTTGCTAAACTATCTTATCACTCACATCTTGATTCGTTCAAGCAACGATATGAGTCTTTTGGTTACCTCCTCATCATTCGAGGGGTAAGATTCATGAAACAAGTTTATATCCATTAACAAGCAACAGCTTGGGAAGTATTGGTGAATTTTCCTTTCCAATCAGATACGACTACTTTGTGAAGTCGTACCAACAAGTATTATACTTGGGTAAAGGGGGACGAACTTTACGTTTTAGAGTCATGGACTTATTCGAACTAGGAGTCGTGTGTAAGAGGCCGAGTCGCGCGGTCCATCACAAGGCCCAACCGTTGGCCAGAGAGTTACTATTAAGGGCGGTAGACAAGTAAATCTGTCAGTTCTTCCTTCTACCAGTAGTAAACTATATTGGGCTGTACCATCTTCGACTGATCATCGGAGAGTGGGACAGCTGGCGCGTGATAACTCCAGTATTAGTTCATCTTCCAAATTGGGAATTTCCTGCAGCACGTACCGAAGAGACTTCTTTCAGGTTGACGGGCACACCCCCCGCAACACGTATCGAAGAGACTTCTTTCAGGTTGACAGGAATTTGAGAAATGTTCAAAACTGGGATTGCAATATTTCTAGCATTTCCCCTCTTTGATGACATATGATGATATCTTGCTTATACCTTGCACAACAGTTATTCCTACAGAAGTTATGTGTTGAGTTACCTTGTAACTTCATCATTTACCTTATACTGGTACTATGTTCGTTAATGCATGGCATATGGTATCAAAGATATTTTGAACTGTTATATATTATTACTGTTCAATTACATTCTGTTAACTCGAATAACTTGTAGAAGGGGGGGTTGAATACAAGTTATATAATCGTGTCTGATTTTTGCTAGGTTATATGAACAAGAATAAACGAATGAATCAAACTCTGTTTGTATTAATAAGATCAAATACAAACTCTACCAAAGGTGTACAAGTACCTTTAGCAGCTGCTGACAATACAAATCTCTCTCTCTGTTTGTTTCAAACTCTAAAATACAAACTTTTTACAGAGCTACGCACACAATCTCATGTATCACACGAACACTCTTTACAATGATATAGAGAGATAATTTATATTGCTACCTATCAACTAATCACAGAAAGATAATCTATACATGACAATTTTCTGCCGTCCAATTGATAGTTTCCATCAATAGAAAATTCTTTCCTTCATAAAATCTTCTTGCTTGTTCCTCAAACAAAGATCCTGTTTTATAGCACTTGCCAGTTTCTGTAGCATCCATAATGACATCATCAGTAACAAGACTGATATCAGGATTCCATCTTGCATCAGGATTTGACCATCCCATCAGTACTTGATCAGTACTTGACTTGACATATCAGGATTCAATCTCAGTTCCTAACATGTAGTACTCGATGCACTGTTCATTCCTGACTAAACTTTACAGATAACTGTCTAATACATATTTCCTATACAAAGTGCTAAATCCTTTATAAATCAGGATATACAAGAAGTATAAGTAAAATTCTATTCTCAACATCACAACTCATGAATTATTCCCCTAACAATCTCCCCATATTTATGCTTTAAAAATCTGAAGCATAAATCTGAGTTGTTGATGTCAAAACATATAACAATAAAATCAGAATAGAATTGATGAATTCAAAAATCATGAAGTTAAGTACCTCCTTTTGTATCCAGTACTTAGATGAAAGAATTCAACTATTTGATGCTTCTTTTCCTTTACCACTTCCCTGATAAGATTCACCTCTGTCATCCTTAGTTCCTCCTTTATTCCTCCCAGTCTGTTTATCTCCTCCCCCAGTATGTTGCCTTTGAACTGTTTTTATCTCCCCCTTTTTGACATCAGCAACATTAATTCCAAGAGATTCAGTAACAGAACAAATGAGATTCATCAGAACTGCTTGATTTTCCATAATCATGACTTGGTTATCTTCAAGTGTTTGAAGTCTTGATTGAATTTCAACTTGAGATTTCTGAATGTCTTGTAGAACTTCAGAATTGACTTCAATATTGGAAGTGTTTGGAATATCTTCAGATTCAAGTCTTGTAGAAGAAATTGCCTGTGTAGAATGATATTCAAGTAATAAAACTCGATTAGAGTTACAAACATCTTCATCTTTCTGATCTGAAGCTGCAATATGATCATCTTGTCCTTCACCAGTATTCTGTGTACTAACATTTACAAAACCTGACTCTTCCTTAGATTGATCAGATACTGTTGATGTTTCAATTCTGGCTGATATTGGTAGTACAAACAAAGGAATACTAGGATCATTAGGAATATCTACTGGTACTGATGTTGTAGAAGTTTGTCTTAGCCTTTCACCTCTTCTGTTTATAATTCCTGCAAGCCTTTCTTTTTGCTTCTGAGCTTTAACTTCTGGCTTTGAGTTGTGCTTTGCTAAGTCATTCTTCTCATACATCTTGATAAAAGAATAAGTACCAGCATCCATACCAAGATTATCAGACCAAGATGTAGGAAAAACCTGATCCCAGAAATCAAACGATGGTGGTTTCCTAATTTTCTCTCCCTCACTATGGAGTTGATCATCCATACCCTCATTCTCACTTTGACTATCTAAAGTCAACACTCTTTCTACCTCTCTGATTGTGGATCAATATCCATCTTTTCAAGTGTATCACTCAACTTTGGATAAGTGCTCTCATGACCTACAGAAAAATAGAGTTTAGAAAAGTTTTTATACCTGAACTCACATGGAGAGAGGGTTCCTCATTTGGCATGGGGCTTGAGGTTTTCTCCAAGGAGTGAGCTGCTATAGTCTCTGAACCCTTACAATCATCTTCTTTCCTTTCAGAAACTACAGGCTCCAATATACCACTTTCAGGTTCTTTACTAGACTCTGATGTCTTCAGTAATACTTCATTAGACACCATAGTTAGTACATCACCGTCTTTAAGTGTTGTTTGCTGAGACTCACCCTCAAGGTGGATAGACTCTGACTGAACAATGTTTGTTTGATCTTCAAGAAAACCAGTCAAAGTTATTCCTCCCATATCATAGGGTTTCTCACTTGCAATTTCAGTCATCACAGAAGACCTTTCAACATCAGCTATCACAGCTCCTGAGTCATCCAACCTCTGACTAGATGGTTCTTGTGTTACAGTGACTGTGATATGATCTTTCCTACTATCCACCACTGGTGCAATAGTATCTTCTGTTGACTGCATTCCTCTATCTACTTCCTCCAGTTGTTCACCTTGAGCTGAAGCATCTTCAATAATGACGTCCTTGTCAAATAAATATGCATGAAGTGATTGAAGTGCAACATGCTTCGAGAGTCCAAATTTCTTGACTAATTGTCTTCTGACAGATACATAGAAATACATCTTCATTAAGTCAAGTCTTTGATGTAAAAGTCCATATTCATCTGGAAATAAAAGTTTTGGTGTTCTTTCAACCAGAAAATCTAGAACAGGCCTTGACAACTTCACTTTAAGAGAAATTAGTCCCATAGCCAGTCTGTATGATAATGTAGTTTCCCATGAAGAATCAATATCCAGATCTCTATAGTCATTTGCTGACTTCATTGTAGATTCATTTGTAGAGACTTGCATAATATAAGATGGACTAGACTCTGTGTGTGTAGGTGACAATTGAATCTTTCTTCTTATTCTCCTAGTATAGTGAGCAAAAGATTTATCCTGAGAAGACTCAAGAGGTGTAGACACAGAAGTGATCTTGGGATGAGATCCTTTTTCAATAGATACAGTCTTTTGAGAGACAGTATCCAGTAACTGTTTTCCCTTTTTAAGTACTACAGTCTTTTGAGAGACTGCAGCCTGGCTGTGACTAGGTGCTTCATCTCTTTGTCCTAGCTTAGAAAGTCGAATTGCTGCCTTCAATTCTTCTCTCTCGGCAAGAGATATATTATCATCATCTTCACTAGAACTACTACTACTCGACACAATAAATCTTCTCTTCCTTACAACTGATGTCTTTTGAGAAACACCAGAGTTTGGTTTCTTTGAAACAACAGGCTGTGGATTAAAACTTTGTTCTTGAATTGTTTCAGAGACTATAATGTTTTGGGCTACTTGGGTAGACACAGGTGGGTTCTCCTCCAATTGAGATTCTTGAGCCATTTCACCACAAAAGAAAGAAGAATTGTAGAGAGTAGAAAGATGAGTTTTAAGAATTACCTGAACATGATGTGGATAATGAATTGCAGGTATTTCATCTAGATTCTTTTCATTGTCCTTCTTTGAAATGTCAGAGAAAATTCTATTTTGCTGTACATAAGAAGAAACACAATGTTCTCTACCAAATCTAGCTTCAACATCAGGAATAAAATGGTTAATAAACATTTGCATAAATCTATAATAATAAACCATTTTCCTGCTTGGATCTCTTAACCCAAGTTTAATACTCATCTGATTTAAGATAATGTGACCAATGTTAATTACTCTGTCATAAAGCAAACTGTAAGCAATATGTGAAGTAACAGAAGTAATTTGATCAAAAGAACTACATTTTCCAGTAAAGCATTTAGCTAATTGATCAAAGAAAAAAGACCACTCTTTCCTAAGAAAAGATCTTCTTAACTGGCTCATGTTATCTAAAGGTCCATTATAACCTAATGCAGATAACATAGTTCTAACATCATCATCAGATGGTACATTCTCATAATTCAAACTAATAGGTAAGTGAAGTACTGAATTAACAACAGATTCAGTAATATCAAAAGAATCTTGTCCTAAGTGTAGAACAATCTTACCTGATTGACTCTGAGTAGAATCAATTACCTCAGCATTCTCCCAAGCTTGTGTAACAGCTGCTTGATTAATCTGTGGAGATGCTGTCAATGCATAACTTAATGGTCCATACGCCAGAAAGTCCATGATTGGATGAAAATCAGTTAACACTCCTTCCTTGTTGGTGATAGCTGCTACATGATTGTTCGTCATAAAATCAAAGTCACCAAACTTGAAGGCTACTGACTTAGGTAATCTTCTTTGAGCTGCCATTTTTGATCTGAAAAGAACTTGAAAAATTCTTGAAATGGTTTAATGATTTTGAAAACTCGAGAGTGTTTTTGCTTTAGAGAATGTGAAATTAGAGAAAGCAATTACACGATTAGAGTTTCAAAACAAATATATTTCACAAATCTTTCAGACCACTATCCCACGTTGACACGTAGATTGACAGGTGTCAGTCCCTGAAAAGTGCGGTTACCCACGATTTTTGGAAAATAAAATCCAAAATTGATTTTCATGAAATAAATCAGGGTATTATAAAAATCAATACTGATCAGCTTCCTTTTCTTGTTGTGACCTCTCATCAAAATAATCACAAAATGCAATGTGATTCAAAGATAATAATTCTCAAATTCTGATGGTCACACTTGAAATCCTGATCAATATCATCCTGATTCCAGAGACTTAAATGGAGTTTCCACGTGGCATTTTTTTTTATCTGAAAAAGAAATAAACAATTAGTCTGAACAAAATCAATTGGTTAGATATATTCGACATTTCTTGAAAATACAAGAAATATAGTCACACGCGATAATTTGCATCTGACTTCATTGATAATTCCAAGTGACTGTTCAGCTTCTCCCATCTTTCTATAAAAGAAACAGATGCCTTATGCCATTCTCCATAAACCTTTCTATTTCTTTTCTTCTCAATAATGATTCTAAAACCAAAACTCCATTCAAATCCATTCTTTAGGTTTTTCACAGTCGATGAACATCCTGTTCTTGATCATCTCTTTGAAGAGACGACTTTTCTCATCAAACTAGTCATGGATGGAGTAGTTTTAGATAATATCCAGAGCTTTCTCCTAGAACATTCATCTGTTGGATACAATCTTCCTCTAACCTCCCCAAAACTTGAGGATGAAGAATTTGGCTGAGAGTCTGAGGTTGATCTTGATGGGGATGCTATACATTTAAGTTAGCTACTCTCATTCAAGTCGCCCAGACAAGGAATCCAAGAGTAGATGAGGCTGTTCAAATCCCCTGATGGATTTCTTGAGATGCTCCTTGTCCCGTATCTCAGAATCCATATCATTAGACAAGTATAGGATTATCAGTAGAAGTTAGACAAAAAGATGTTGTATTTCATTTCCATGTATGTAATGCTTTCAATTAATGAAAATACAATTTCTTATTATCTACTTGTCTCTATTGTTTATTGACTGATTTGAATGATGTATAAATTATCAGTATGCAAATATTAAAACTTGCTGGCATAGACTTAACACATCACAGAATTAGATTACTACACAAAGTAAACATCAGGATCTGAAACAATTTTCACAATCCTGATACTGACACAATACTGATGACGTCAGCTTCCTGATAACAATTCTAATCCTGATGATTATTAACAAGTCTATCATACTGAAATTTATCAAGGTAAAGTGTTATAGCTAAATCATTTAACAATCAAATATAGATCCTGCTAAGAATATCAAGTCTATAAGCTAAAAACAACATACCTTGCTACTTCTGCAGTTGTTAAAGATCTAGAAATTTAACATTCCTAACTCACTTACTAATCTACTGAATGTAGTCTCATGAAGTGGTTTAGTTAGAATATCTGCAAGCTGTTTGTCAGTAGGAACAAAATGAAGTTCCACAGTACCATTCTCAATATGTTCTCTAATAAAATGATACCTGACATCAATGTGCTTAGTCCTTGAATGTTGAACTGGATTTTCTGCAATTTTGATAGCACTAGTATTATCACAAAACATAGGAATATTACTAAGTGTCATACCATAATACATCAACTGATTTCTTATCCAAAGGAGCTGTGCACAACAACTGCCTGCTGCTATGTACTCAGCTTCTGCAGTTGAGGTTGAAACAGATTATTGCTTCTTGCTAGCCCAAGAAATCAATCTATTTCCAAAGAATTGACATGTACCTGTAGTGCTTTTCCTGTCTATCTTACACCCTGCATAATCAGAGTCTGAATAGCCAATTAGGAAGAAATCAGATTCTCTAGGATACCACAAACCAAGATTTGGAGTTCCTTTGAGATATCTAAAAATTCTCTTCACAGCAATTAAATGAGATTCCTTAGGATCACTTTGGAATCTAGCACATAAACAGGTAGAAAACATTATATCTGGTCTACTTGTAGTTAGATATAACAATGAGCCTATCATGCCTCTATAACTAGTATTATCCACACTCTTTCCCTTAGGATCAGAGTCAAGTTTAGTGGCTGTTGCCATGGGTGTTTTTGCAACTGCACAGTCTTGAAAGTCAAACCTTCTTAAAAGATCTTTAATATACTTTGACTGATTAATGAAAATACCAGTCTCAGTTTGTTTGACCTGCAAGCCTAAGAAATAATTTAATTCACCCATCATGCTCATCTGATACTTAGACTGCATAAGCTTGCTAAACTTAGCACACAACTTTTCATTAGTAGAGCCAAATATAATATCATCAACATAAACTTGAACTAAAAGCAATTCACCTTTTATCTTTATAAAGAATAGAGTTTTGTCAATTGTACCTCTTGTGAAGCCATTTTCAAGAAGAAATTTAGACAAAGTCTCATACCAAGCTCTTGGTGCCTGCTTTAGTCCATAGAGTGCCTTGTCAAGTTTGTAGACATGATTTAGAAACTTTGGATCAACAAATCCAGGTGGCTGCTCCACATACACTTCCTCATCAAGTTTGCCATTTAGAAAAGCACTCTTTACATCCATCTGGTATACCTTGAATTTTGAATAAGCTGCAAATGCAAGAAACATTCTGATTGCTTCCAATCTTGCTACAGGTGCAAAGGTCTCATCATAATCAATGCCTTCTTCCTGAGAGTAACCCTTGGCTACCAGTCTTGCTTTGTTTCTTACAATCATACCAGATTCATCTAGCTTGTTTCTGAAAACCAATTTTGCACCAACAATTGATCTGTCTTTAGGTCTTGGTACCAGTTTCCAGACTTTGTTTCTCTCAAACTCATTTAACTCCTCCTGCATTGCAATTACCCAATCAGGATCCTGTAAGGCTTCTTCAACCTTCTTAGGTTCATTCTTTGAGAGAAAGCAACTATACAAGCATTCATTCTGAATTGATCTTCTAGTTCGAACACCACTATTTGGATCACCAATAATCAAATCTTCAGTATGATCCTTTGTCCATTTTCTAACAGGTGGTAGATTGACTCTGCTAGTCTCTCCCCCTAAGTAAGTGGTTTCTCTTGTAGAAGAACTCTCTCTGCCTTCAAAAACTCCCCTTTGATCAATAGAATCAATAGATTCCATATTGCTGCTAGTTACTGATCTTTCATCAGTAGACTCTGAAGGATCAGTTCCTGATGGAGTAGACTCTGAATAGCTAGTCTGCTCCTGATGATCACTGTGTTCTCCTTGATTTATTTGCTCACCCTCAACAGTAGCATTCCTTTGAGAAGCAATAGAAATTCCTTCTGGAGAACCTTCATCATCACTGGAGAGTATCTCAGAATTCTTCAAATTTTCAAATTCCAATTTGTCATGGCTCTCATCAGTTTGTAGAATTCCAAATTTCTTATTATCACATGCAACATGAATTGATTCCATAACAATGTGAGTTCTGAGATTAAAAACTTTGAAGGCCTTAGATGCTGAATATCCTAAAAAGATTGCTTCATCCGATTTGGCTTCAAATTTTCCAAGTTGTTCTGGATGAACTTTTAGGACATAGCATTTGCATCCAAAGATGTGAAAATATTTCACACTTGGTTTCTTTCCTTTGATCATCTCATAGGGAGTTTTTCCATGACTATTTACCGAGGTACAGTTTTGAGTGAAACATGCAGTGTTAACAGCTTCTGCCCAAAAATAGGTTGGAAGTTTTGCATCTGCAAGCATGGTTCTTGCTGCCTCTATGAGAGTCATGTTCTTTCTTTCCACTACACCATTCTGCTGAGGTGTACCAGGTGTAGAAAACTGTTGAGTGATTCCATTGTCTGCACAAAAATCCTCCATTGTAGAATTCTTGAATTCTGTACCATTGTCACTCCTAAGTACTTTGACTTTGTACTCAGAGTTATTCTGAATATTCTTGACAAGTTCAATGATTTGTTGAGGAGCTTCATCCTTCTTGTGTAGAAAGAACACCCATGTGAACCTTGTGAAATCATCCACTATCACTGGAGCAAATCTTTTCTTGCTGATAGACATAATGTTTACTGGACCAAACAGATCAAGATGTAGCATATGATCGAAATGGTTCAGTAATTGAATTTTCAGTCTTGCTCTTGAAAGTGGTTCTTCTTTGCTTTCCAAACTGACATGCATCACAAAGTCCATCTTGCACATAATTTGCCTGAGGTAGGCCTCTCACCAGATTGTGCTTGACAAGTTGATTAATCTTCCTGAAGTTGAGATGTGAGAGTTTCTTGTGCCAATTCCAGCTTTCATTACTTGTTGCTTTGCTGTAGAGACATCTAACAATTCCTTTAGATGTAGTATCACTTAAGCTGGCTTCATATATGTTACCATGTCTTTGACCAGTTAGAACAATGTCTCCATTCTGCATATTCAAGATTTTGCATCCTTCTCTGTCAAAGATTGATTTGTAACCTTTATCACCCAGTTGACTTATGCTTAAAAGAGTATGTTTCAAGCCTTCAACCAGTGCTACATTTTCTATGATGACATTCCCCAAAACAATTGAGCCATATCCCGGAGTTTCTCCTTTGTTGCCATCTCCAAAGGATATTACTGGGCCAGCTTCCCTCTCAAACTTTGTAAGCAGGGACTTCTTTCCAGTCATATGTCCAGAGCATCCACTGTCCAAGATAATTGAATGCTTCTTTCCTGTGCCTTGCAAACAAAACATAACTAGTTAGAATTTTTTAGGACCCAACTTTGATTGGATCCTTTCTTACTAGATTTAGAAACAACAGGCTTTGAAGATTTTGACTTTACTTTACCTGTTGCAGAGTCAACTTTAGACTCTGATTTCACAAATTGTTTGTGACTAGGAGTTTCAGATTTCAGAGAATAATAGTCATAATACAGTTCATGATATTCTCTACACATGTAAATGGAATGAAGTAAACTACCACAATGATAACAAGCTTTTTGTGGTTGGTATTGAATTTTCTGAGTCTTGGGGAATCTGGACTCAGTTTTCCAAGAAGGTTTTTGATTGCAGTCTAGGGCCAAATGATTATGATTTCTACACTTATAGCATTTTTTTCCTAGGTGCATCAGGTACATTCTTGTAATTATTCTCTTTGTTAATACCTTCTTTTCCATTCCTATTTCTCTTGATCTTGCTAGACTCTGAAAGACCATCTAATCTCTGTTTCAACTGAGACTTAGACAAAAACCCTATGTTTACATTCTTAGGTTTCTCTAACACTTTCTCATCTGAATTACTATTGTTAATCCTTTTGTGTACAACAGGGGAACCTTTTGAATCAACAAATTTAACATGAATAGGTTCAGAAACAATTTTCTTACCTTCAGATTTAGATGTGCTAGCTTCTATTTTACTATCATCATTGACAATAGCTACTTTTTCTTCTTGTCTAGCCTTATCAAAACCTAAACCATTAACCTTACCACGAATTCCATTTTCGATGATTTCTTGTGTCTTTTTACCAGAAATGTTAATGGTCTTAATCACATCTCTCTCTTCCTCTAGTTCTTTTCTGACATAGTCATAAGCCTCAAGAATAACACTATAATCATGCTTAGCTTTATCAGAACTTAACTTGTATTCTTCCATTTGAATTAACTCAGATTCAAGAAAATTATTTCTATCAACTAATTTATCATTCTTAACCTTAAGTTCATCTCTTTCACAAGTAAGAATTCTAAAATTAGTCATAAGATTCTTAAACTCAGCATGGATAGATCTAATTTCATCAGAATTTAAGCTATCAAATGAATCAAAGAGAGTGAAGTGATACCTTAACAGAGGATGGGGAAGTTTTCTTTGGAGATCCAGGTTTGTCTGAAACATTTGCCATCAGTGCAATGTTGTCATAATCCAATTCATCTTCAGAATCACTGGAATCAGCCCAATCCTTCTGTGTGACCATAAGTGCATTACCCTTTCCTGAATTCCTAGGCTTCTTACACTCACTAGCAAAGTGTCCAAGCTCGCTGCAGTTAAAGCACTTGATCTTGGCCTTATCAAGCTTGACAATTGTACTTTTGCGTTTGTCACTCTTCTTCTCCTCCTTCTTTTAAAAAGGTCCTTTGCTAAATCTTCTCCTGTTGAATCTTCCTTTCTTGAAAGCTTTAGCAAACATAGCAAAGAGTTCCTGCATCTCAGATTCAGAATCATTGTTGTCAGAGTCCATATCAGTAGTCTCTGACTCAGAACTTTCTTTGCTTTTCTTCTTCCTTGAGTTCTTTATAGCAGACTCATCATGCTGTTCCTCTAGAAGCTTCTTTAATTCAGATTGAGCAGTAAGTGCAACAGTCTTCATCTTTCCTTCACTCCTGCTCTTCTTTTGCTGTTTGTCAAGTTCATAAGCTCTCAGTTTTCCATACACTGCCTCTAATGATATCTCATCCAGATCATTAGCTTCCTCAATCACAAATATCTTCTCATTGTAGAAATCAGGCAAAGCTTTCATGAACTTTGTATTCATATCCTCCAAGTCATAATATTTACCATGCATGGCCATCTCATTGATGAGTTTTGTAAACCTATCAAAGGTATAAGTAAGTGACTCACCAGACTTGGATTCAAAGTACTCATACTGTTGTATTAGTAGTGTCCTCATATTCTTCCTGATAGGCTTAGTTCCTTCACAGTGAACCTTAAGATTGTCCCATATATCCTTAGCAGTTTTACAAGAGAGAACATAGTTAGTGAGAACAGAATCAAGACTGTTGAATAATATGTTTCTCACTTTAGCATCTTTAAGAACATTCTCCTTGTCCTTATCTGACCATTCAGATTTAGGTTTCTCTGCTGTATGTTCTGGAACAACTTGACCATCAACATTTGCTTGTCCAACAACCTTCATTGGGATAAAAGGTCCATCTCTGATTCTGTCAAGATAATCAGGATCTGTTGCATCCAGATGATGCAACATCTTTACTTCCCATAGAGTATATTCGTTTCTCTTGAGCATAGGAATCTTGGTATTCCCATCCTTGTAACCAGACATGATTGCAGATCTTTATGATTATTCGAAATCAACCTGCTCTGATAACAATTGTTAACTCGAATAACTTATAGAAGGGGGGGTTGAATACAAGTTATATAATCGTGTCTGATTTTTGCTTGGTTATATGAACAAGAATAAACGAATGAATCAAACTCTGTTTGTATTAATAAGATCAAATACAAACTCTACCAAAGGTGTACAAATACCTTTAGCAGCTGCTGACAATACAAATCTCTCTCTCTGTTTGTTTCAAACTCTCAAATACAAACTTTTTACAGAGCTACGCACACAATCTCACGTATCACACAAACACTCTTTACAATGATATAGAGAGAGTATTTATATTGCTACCTATCAACTAATCACAGAAAGATAATCTATACATGACAATGTTCTGCCGTCCAATTGATAGTTTCCATCAATAGAAAATTCTTTACTTCATAAAATCTTCTTGCTTGTTCCTCAAACAAAGATCCTGTTTTATAGCACTTGCCAGTTTCTGTAGCATCCATAATGACATCATCAGTAACAAGACTGATATCATGATTCCATCTTGCATCAGGATTTGACCATCCCATCAGTACTTGATCAGTACTTGACTTGACGTATCAGGATTCAATCTCAGTTCCTGACATGTAGTACTCGATACACTGTTCATTCCTGACTAAACTTTACAGATAACTGTCTAATACATATTTCCTATACAAAGTGCTAAATCCTTTATAAATCAGGATATACAAGAAGTATAAGTAAAATTCTATTCTCAACATCACAACTCATGAATTATTCCTAACACATTCTTTTTGGTGGGCTATTGCTCACCCTTGCTTTATTTATCTATATCACAACAACAGCTAGATCAGATGGCCAGTGCAAGGCGCACTCAGCGTAAGCAGGTGACAGTCGTCACAGGAATAACCGTTGAGGTCATAGCTACCATTGTTGAAGAGGCAGCTACTGGTAGGCTAGTTGTTAGCATTTGAGTATCAAATGTATTTATTATATGGCATATACAAATGGATGGCAAAAAGTATGTAATGGTTAATTGTAAACCGTTTGGGTTGTAAGAACTCAATCTTGCGATTAATAATATTTGGTAATTACTCTGATTTCATCTTTGGGACTATAACGGGTGTGTTTTGTGTTGTTGATTTGGGTCACAAGGTTTTACTTTAATTTATGATGGTTTTGTGGAAGGAAATTGTTGCCCAGTAAATAACAATTGTAGAAGGGGGGTTGAATACAATTGTATAGGATTTTCGACTTAAACAGAAATAACACAAGTATGAATCAAGAACAACTTTATTAATTCTGATATAAAACTGTTACAAAACTCTCTTAAGAAATTCTTATGTTCTTAAGAGCTGCTAGGTTACAAGATAACTCGTGTAAGCGATTACAATAACGTAAAACCTAAACTGTGTTTATATAGCATACACAGTTACACTATCAATTACAAGATATTCTAAATCAATTACATATATCTCTGAATGCATATCTTGTATGATAGCTGCATTCCTATAATCTAGGAACCGACATATCAATCTTCCTTGATCTCTGGTCTGATGAGAATCTTCACGAAATACTGACCAGCTTCTAGTCCTGATAATAATCCAATACTGACGTTGTATTACTGATGACGTCAGCATCAGTATCTGATTAGTAGTGCTCAGATCCTGATCATCACTTGAATCAATATCTAACAATCTCCCCCAATTTGTTCCTTGTGAAATAAAGCACAAATTCCTTGATTCAAAGATGTCAAAAACTCAAAACAAAATACCTTCTAAAATTCATCAGGAACAGTTTCAGAAATTCTTTGATAAAACAGATTCATCTTCAAGAAGTCAGATATCAATTCTTCTTCCTTGCTTTCAAGAATTTGAATCAGTTTCTTCTTCAGATTTTTGAGTCCTTCATCTTCCTCATTAATCTGATAGATAGCTGCCCTGAGATTCTGAATTGAGCTTCTTGGAAGATCTAAATCACCTAGCAACACATAAGCAATCTCCTTCCCATCTGGATTAAGAGACAATTGTTCCATGCCTAGATACTCTTCTCTAACAGCAGTACCTCTCTTCATTTCAACCTCTATGCCTCTTAAATTTAAGTACATGGGAATATAATTGCCATCATACCTCGTTCCTCCATCCATAAATCTCTGTCTGATTGTCCTGTAAATCATAATAAACTAATTGTAGTAGACTTCTCTTTCTTTAACATTGATTCTTTTACTTCTGAGCAGGTACAGAACATATTTCAGCTCTTTTGCAGATTTGCACAACAACTCATGAATAGCAATCTTCTTTACACTTCTGTCTTTCATGAAGTACAACATCTTTTCTATTTTCTTAGCACCAGCATGACAATCAGCAATGATAGCAACAGCTTCAAGTTTCCAGAGATGATTTACAGTTAACTCATCACCAATCTTGTCAACTAGAGCATATTGATCAGTTTGTACAATAAAAACAACCTGTGCATTATTATACCCAATACCTCCTCTTGTTCCAGGTTCCAATCCCTTCAAACCAGATTGCATACTTACCCATTTTGGTGGATTTTCAGCAACAAATGCAGTAGACTTTGATTTAACAATCAATAAAGATTCATTAATCAAAGAAGATTCTGTTATCAGTCCAGCAGACTTGAAAACAACTGGTTTTCTATAATTACACTCACTCTTCTCCTTTTTCTTGCTCTTCTTCTTCTCATCTGTTGGATAATATTGCTGATGTTCAGGAACATATTTACTTTTATCATACCATAACTTCCTGTTAGATTTATGAACATTTTTCAAGTAATCTCTGGTTGCTATCCTTTCTGCTTCTCTTGCTTTAGCTCTGATTTCACTTTCTCTTTCAAATCTCCTGAAGTTTTCTTGCTCATACTTCAGTGTATCTTCAATAACTTCCATATTGTGAAATTCAACCACAACCTTAAGAATCATAATCTTAAGTTCTTTTAAAATTTCAGCTTCTTCAAATTCAGAGACAACATCAGGAATTGAACCAAAAACTGACTTCTCATTAGATACAGTAGCTTGATCAGCAACCTTGCTCTTTCTTTTTAAAGGCAATGTCTCCTCTTCAATTTCTTCAGGAGCATTGAATCTGTTATTTGGAGTCAGTACAAGAGATAGTGGAGTTTTCTTCTTTTTATTCTCAGAAATATCTTTTAATTTGATTCCACTAGATCTTGTTTGCCTTGTACTTGATTGAGCAGGTAATCTTCCTCTACCTCTGTATCTTCCTCCTCTGCCTCTTCCTCTTCTTGCAGCAGGAGCTTCATTTTGTATTGCAATCTCTTCAAGAATCTTGTTCTGTTCTTTTAAGAACTCATCAGTAGTCATGTTTGGATTCTCTCCAGTAGTTAAGATAAGTGCCTTCTCAGCATGATACTGTTGAACTCTTTTGTCTTTATGAAAAAGTTTAAGAACACGACCATCACCAGTGTCAAGTTCATGAAACAGATTAGCAGCATCTTCATCCTGTTCCACATACACATCATCCTCAGGAATGGTTGACAGAGTTTGACCAGGTGTCACGAATTGTTCTTCTTTTGGACTTTGAGATTGTACCATTGTTGTCACTGTCTTCTTACCAGATTTAGAAACATGAGTTGACTGCCTAGTTTGAGTATTAGATTGAATTCTCTTTGTTACTAAAGCAGCATCAGAGGTTTCAACTTTTTGTGACTTAGCACCACCATCATTTCCAGAAATATCATCATCCTTTTGTACAACTGGATTAGGTGAGCATTTTGTTTTGATTATCTTCTCCTCCTTTTTGACATCGGCATCTTCTTCAATGAAGAAAGACAAGATAAGCTTGAGTGTTTCATTAATATTATCAACTTTCGATTCCAAGATAGTCATTCTGGAATCCATCTTCTTTTCAAGTGCTTTAACATCATCAGCAAGAAGACGTGCTTGAGAAGCAGTAGCAGATATAGAAACAGATGTTTGAATACCCGCTTGAAATTTATCAGTAACATCCTTCATAGAGTCAATCTCACTCTTAAATCCCTTTGCTAGAAGAGCATTAGTCTTGAGAAGAGCCTTAAGTTCAGGAGTAGGCATCCTCGTGGCAATATGACCAGAATGAAAAAGAGCATTTTGAAAATTCATCTCAGCATTCGGCTGATTCCATTCAGTATCCCATTCATATCCCCTTGCAGCTTGAGTATCAGGAGGAAGTATGGAACTGTACTCCCCTCTGAACTCTTCTTGAGTAACAGACTGCATGTATCTACTCGAAGACCCATAAGTAGATAGTAGACTGGCTTTTATTGCTGCCTGCATATGAATTGCTTCAGGATTATCAGGATCATCATCTGAATTTGAACCAGATTTATTTGTCGGAATCCTATCATCAACATTCTCATCAGAATGCATAACACCTTTTAATTTTAATTCACCAGTAGATGCAGCTGGTGAATCCTGATGACCTGCAGACAGAATAGTAACATTTCCTACATCTCTCGTTTCTTTTAAAGTGATCTCATCACTTCTCACAATGTTACCTAAGTTACTGTCAATAGTAACTGCTACCTCTCTAGAAGTTAACAACTTCTCACTCTGTTCCACCTCTCCTTTTTCCAGTTCAGGAGACTGCCTCTCATCACTCTTCTTTTTCTCTAAATGTTCACTCTCATTCTCACAAGAAAGGCTCTGACTCATTAAATGTGAAGAAATAAGAGGTGGCTGAGAAGAGTGGTCTGAAGTCATACAAATAGAGGTATCCCTTATATCAGGTCTATCTGTAATCATACTATCAGTAGTAAAGGAAGTAGAGATAGAGATGTTACCTGACGAAGTAGTTAAAGAATCCATTGGCCTTGCAGAAATTGGCTCAATAAGCAATGGAATAAGTGGATCAGTAGTACTTACATCAGGATTGACCACTGCAACTAAAGCATGACTTGCATCAGTATTAGCTACTGATGGTTCTTGTGTAGTCTGAGGTTGTGAAGCTTCTTCAACACTTTGAGTCAAAGGTTCTTGTGTGCTTCCCTCAAATGCAGTGTCAGCGATCACTTCATCACATTCAGCAATGTGCAAATCATGAGCAGCTTTATCTGCCAGACTTCTAGCTAGTTCAAATTCAATTTCAGAAGCCCCTTGAGCATTGTCAGGAAACTCCCCTGCTGATGTGATTTTGCCAGCATCTTCACTTTGAGAAGATGGTTCTTGTGGGGCTGGAATATTCTTGTCTTCACCTTCCCTATGAGAAGGTGGTTCTTGTGGGACTATTCCTTCAGAAATGTCTGCACCCACACTTTGAGTAGGTGGTTCTTGTGTGACTGGATCTGCAATAGTTGCTGAACTCCTTTGAAGTTCAGGTTCTTGTGGGCTTGATCCTTTCAGAGGTGACATAGTAGTCCTCTGTTTCTTCTGTCTATGAAAGACATTTGCTTCAGCAGTTTTCTTTTCAAGTGGTGAAGGTTTGAAACCCAACTGAGCAGCAATAGCATTTACTTGATCAACAGACACCTCAATAATTCTTTTCTTTGGAGATGCAGGTGTTGGAGAATCAGAGATCTCAACAGTCTTCACATGTGAATTATCAGGAGTAGAGACGTCAGGATTGACAGTAGGGTCAGGAACTGATGATCTATCTTGATTAGTAGATATATCAGGATTGCTCTCCATAGCATCAGTAAGATTCTGTAATTCTGTAGGAACAACAAATTTGCCTTTGTTGATTAATCTTCTTCTTTTCTTCGGCTTTTCAGAGACAACCACTTCTCTAGTATCAACAACATCAATCTCCTTTTTATATAGGCATTGTGTCATCATCAGAATCAGAATGAGAATCATCTTCTCAAGCGCACGATCATCGTTTTAATATTTGAGATTCGATCCACAGGGACAAATTTTATTCGCGATCCTTAATTTCTAATTTAATCGAACTAGAACAAATTTTTGGGTTTTTTTTGAGAGATTTGGATTTTACTACTAAAATTACTAAAAGAAGATTAATCCATTCTTAAACAAATTAATTAAAACTAAATTATTCTAAATTAATTCTAAATTCTAAATTCGAATTAAACTAGATTTTATTCTTTTTTATTTATTTATTTATTTTTTTTAAATCAGAATTGTTTACAGAAAAGTTAAAAAAATTTAACATGGTGTATTTACGAACCAGAACAAACGCAGCAATCATACCAGCAAAACTCGCAAACAAAACCTTAATCTAACTAAATTCCAACTAAAAGAAATCAACAGCCTAAAACCTCAAACATAACTCGGCAACACAGAACTAACGAATGAACAGCAACTAACACGCAATGACTCGAAACAATCACCAAACAGACTCGAAAACAGGACAAGACGCAGTAACAGCAAGAGCAGAACAGACTCAGCAATGGCGAGAAGACTCGCAAACTCGAATTAACGAAACTAAACAAGCATTACCACTCCGATGCAGACTAAACAAGTGAACTCAGACGACAATAAAAATAGGCAGAAAAACTCAGCACATAGCAATTCAAAACCAAAACTCGAACTACTAAATTCAAACAATAGCAACAATAAACCCAAATCGTGAACTAAAACCAACTTAAACTCAGTAACTTCGATTGCAGACTACAAAACTGGACTTAAAACCAATACATCAAAAACGAGGAACGCAGCCACAACTAGCTCAGCACAACCCCAGAACTACAACGATTATTCAGAACTTAGAACTTAATCAAAAACCCAATTCGGAACTTGAACAAAGCGCAACTCAGCCAAGAACAGAAATCGAACTCGGCGGCTCTAAAATGAACTAAACTCTCCAAACTCTAAGATGTAAACAACGAAAAACAATGAAACAAATTACAACAGTGGGGAGACATGTTGAAGGAGAAAGAAGGAGGGACTGGGCAGTTCGCACGGAGGAGGAGAGGGGTTGTTGATGATTCGAAGGAGGAGATACGTTTGAACGGTAGTAAAAGAGAACATGGAAGGTGTTTGGTAGTTTCCGTGTGGAGAGAAAGAGAGGAATAATCTGGGTTTAATTTGTGTCCGTGTAGTAAACTAAAACAGAGGATTAAAACTAAACATGCGAATACAACTGCAGCAAAATTAGTAATTATAACGAAACAGGAAATATGATCTGAAGATTTAAGCTAATAAAAGTGTTTACAAGAGCAAATAAAGTTACAACTAAAATTTAGGAAATGAACTACTACTACCCTAATCTAATCTAATTCTAGGTGCCCCTGTAAATGGTGAGAGATGCTAAATTTATAGGCCAGCTTTCTCCTTCTTCAGTAAACAATTGCAACTACATGCTTTGACAATTTATCAAAAGCTTGCCTAACTTTTGGCTTTTCAAAGTCAATTTATTTGAAATACAGATTGTTATTCTCTTGCTGAAAACAATTCATGTGGCCTGCTAACAACTCTAAGCTGCGGCCTTTTGAAGGTCCGGAACCGGACTCCTTTTTCTCCAAGTTTCTAATTTTTTTCTTCTTCTTTTATTTTTTTCCGCACTTTTTCTTCATCTTTTCTCCTTCTTTGCACTTTATTTCCTTATTTTGTCATTTCTTTATTTTAAACGAATTTCCTGAAATGCAACAAAATAATTTATTAAAATACGAATTCAAGCAATAAATAGGTAATAAAAATATGCAAAATTATGCACTTATCAAATGCCCCCATACCTATCTTTTGCTCGTCCTCGAGTAAAACAAAAAGAAAAATGCAGAATAAAAACCTATACTCACTATCGTAGGAATCACGGGTAATTTTAGGTTTACCAACCCGTTAAACCCATAGACGATCTCTACAGGAGGAGTGCTGTCTCCTAAGGGTTTACAGAAGATATACCCATAAAATCTATTTTTTTCCTGCCAAGTCTCAAGTATGCAACATATCATAGTACTCCACACAAGTAAACCTCAATCGCACAATACTGAAAGTCTGTTCACTTACACATCATATGTACAAGACTATCCAAGTAAGCACACAGTCTAGATAGACAAAAAGATCATGAAATATATATCAATGCCGCATTCAATGAGTAACATGCTATGGATAGAAAATCTCACATAACTCTCAAATCACACAAGTGTTTAGGTGAAGTGTATTCGCTCAAGTTCAATCAATTAAGTCATGTGCTACCATATGCTTGGTTGTCCACCAAATCTCCACTACTTTGAATACATGCATGCACAAATCAAAAGGTCTTTGTTAAAGGTTGTAACGTGGCTTAGGTGAAGGGTAGGGAATCAAGAAAAAGGCTAACAAGTGGCTAACTTGACAAACTAATAGAGCACAATGTTCATTTTTTAATTAAAGCACTCAACATGAAATTTCGATCATGTAAAAGGTGATCAGACTCTCACAAGCATTAAACCCCAAGCACATTCTGCCATGTACTTTTCCATTTTCATATTGCACAAACCAATGAACATAACTCTACTTGACCTTTTATTTTTTTTTTCTTTTCCTTTTTTTTTCTTCTTTTTTTACAATATACCCACCCCATTTTCACACTTTAACAAAGAAATCCCCAAACTATGCACTCACCAACCCTCAAATGAATCAAAATGCTCTACTAGTAAATCAAGAGAAGAATAAACAAGTAGCCTCAAGAATTTAGATTGGTGATACAAAAATAACGGATATAAAGCTCAAAGGGGTTCACTAAGGATATATGATTCAAGGATACTGTTTGGATAAATACGGTTAATCCTAGTGCCTTTATCATTTTTATGCATACAGATATCATGTAATCTCAAAATGGTTTAAAGCAAGTTCTAGAGCAACATGCCAAATGATGAACAACACACCACAATAAAATTTGATTGATATAAAATGTACCAATCATAAATTAGGCTCAAGATCTCACAAGGTGAAAGCATGCTTTAGTACTCACTAAATTTGACAAAGACACATCTCAAGTTTTATAATTTTCGCAAGCACGTACAAGGGATCATCAAGTAACAAATAACTTTCAGAGATATGACATGTCAAATAATCATGCAAAATAAGCTCACAAGATGTGTACCTATCCCTGTTAACACACTATGAGACTAGGCAATTAATTTTTTAATTTTTCAATTTTTTTTTGGATTTTTCAATTTTTATGTATTTACACTAAAACTCTCCCCCATACCTAAATCATGCATTGTCCTCAATGTATGCAAAAAAATGAGGTATGAAAGAGTGAACGAAAACTCCCCTGAAAATGAGCAAGATAATTGTTCCTCTAGACTGAACATATCTTCAAGTTTTCCTTGCTTAATCCTTTCCACATAGCACGAACACTCCTCTTAGATTTTCCTGCCCAAAAATAAATTTAAATCCGTGTCATCAACCTTTTCCTTGCCTTTATTACGCCTTCTAGCTTCTTGCTCATCCACCTGCTCCCCCTTAGTTGGGTTATCCTCCGGAATAGTTGGATGTGGAGTTGGGATATTAGAAGAAGCTGTCTTCACCAAGGAATTAATTGCATGACTAAATTGGGCTGCCATGGAACTCAATTGAGCCTGGAATACATCATTTTGAACAAGTTGCAACTTTCTTATTTCTGCAATGGACTCACGGATATGTGGCAACTCGTTCTCCAGTGTTTGGACTCGTGCAAGGAGTCTATTGTATCCCGCTCTAGTTAGAGGTGCATGTGGGTGAGTTTGTTGCCCACTCTCATGTCCTGCTGGTGTCTCTGCACATGAAATCATCCTAGGGCCTTTGTCGGATGGTGCAATGAAAGTCCGGGAGCTTCCCACCTCTCGTGAAGCAGTTTGCTGACCACTGGTAAACAGTGGCAAATCTGGAAAAAGATCCAGGGATCTTCTCTCTGGGAGGTTAAACTTGAATGGATTAAATGGCACAAGGCCCAAGTTTCCCTCGAATGTCTCGGGTTCGCTAGGTTTACTCCGTTTAGCATGAGGTAGATCGGATGATGTAGCAAACTCCATATGTGGTGCTGCTCTTACTGGATTTGGTAATAACGGAAGTGGAACAGTCTTTAAATATTCAGTTAGGACTGTAGGCACATCCGTATAGTTCTTATTGCTTATGTAATTAATTACATTCGCCTTCATGTAAGAACATTCCACATCTCTACCATGGTCCAAGCGTAACCTGTCTGCATCACTCAAAAAATCATTTAATATTAGCTGCAGAAATCTTGGGTATAGACATTTTACCCTTTGAGTTTGGACATCCCTGGTTCCTGGTTGCTTCATCTTCAAAATAATTTGACCAAGCACTATCTTACCAAAATTAATCCTCAAATTATTGGCGACCGAATACCCTATTGTTTGAATAAATTCAGATATTCGATCTAGATTTGTTCTTTCTGAGGAAAAAACATTGTTAAGAATGTGGAAGAAGAAATTCCAATACTGGGTTAGATATGATCTAGAGAGATTACCAGTACTGAAATTACCATCTTGGTACCTTATCAGACGAAAGAACCTCTCAATCTGGTCGGGTGTAGGATCAACAACGAGATTTTCCATAGGAAATTGAAGAATCCGATTAACATCTCGTTCGGTGACTTTAATCGACCTACCAAACAGTCGATATGTGATTGCTAACCCGTCATTTCCAGAAGTGTTCACCGCACTGCAATACAATTCACGCAAGGCATCATAGTTGAGCGGCACTGGTGTAACTAAAGCATAGCGAATGATTGAATGCTCATTCAAAAATTGTGCCCAAGCTCGAAACTGCTCATCACGGATGGTGTTGATATCCAGAATGGAAGTAGGATTAACTCTAGCAATTACGAAGCTTCCCTGCATTGCCATTTTCAAGACAGCTAGATTGTGAGATCGTTTCTCCGGGAGGTTGGAGTTTTCAGCGATTTGTGTGAATACGCTCTGTATATCTGAAATGATGATATTCAACACAGACAATAACTCATTAATTATAAGGTTTCAAAGATTAGCGGTTAGGTGTGATATAGTACAAGCTATGTACTAGCTTTCCGCTTTCTTTTCTTTCGGCTCCAACCCTACTCTCTCTTTTTCCTCCAAAGTCCTCCTCGAGCCACACAACGCTCCTTCTTTTTCTTTTCAACGACAAAATTATCTGCATAGCCCTCTAAATCAATTCAGTGGGGATGAGTTCTAGATGAAAAATTCTATAAAAGAGGAAACTAAAATAAAAAAGAACACAACAAATCCTAAAAATTACAGAATAAATAACTAAAAATAAAAATAATAAAAATAAAAGAAATTGGAAAAACTCCTCTAATGCATAAGCATGAAGTGTCATGTCGAGGCATGAAGTGACACTCCAAACAGACCAAAAATCTATGGCACGAGACTACCATGAATAATATCCAGAGCATCCACAGTTGTTTTACTCCTGCACAAAATCTCCACACAAGCTACTACATCAATAAATAATAACTGATCAAGAAAATATGTAGTTTTGGAATATTTTGTGATGAAGCAATGATAAAATTCGACACCACGAAAGCATCGAACTCCCTTGACATAAGGTGGAGGCTCTGGTGGTGGCTTTTCTTCACTCCTCACTTTCACAGGAGCCATTTGAACTACTTGGCTAATCACATCAAAGATTAAGGATTCACTTCCATCTTTTCCCCTTTCTTGAGGAACATGATCTGCCACCAATATAAAACTCATACCGCTAATATCATTCATGGACCAATTAAATGCTTCTTTATTTTGTTTAAGCAAATTAATTACTTGAATTTCTTGGTTATGAACAATGTCACTAGGAATAAAAGCATGATGCGTTTTATTATCACCCAAGACCGTCTGATAAAGAGTGAAATTAGGCGGCTTCAAATCGGGTGTTGGTGGCTCATCTACAGAATCCTTAACAATGAATTTATGATCAAAAGAACCATCCTCAATTATGGTTTCATGCTCGGAACAAATGTCATTCAATTCATCTAGCATTTTTTCTGAAGAAAAATCCTTAACCAACTCATGAATTTCTTGATTAGTCTCGTGATTAAGTTCGAAATCCTCATTAAGAAAAGTCTCAACTTCACTATCCTCCAAATTCGACCATGTGACACTTTTATTTACTGAATCAGTTTGGTCTAGACCATGATTCAAGAGAGATGGATTAGGTTCAGAAATCAAATTCTCTCTCTCATAAAAGGTGTTGACTAACTGACTCATTTGAACCTCTAACTTAGATAAGGCTTGAGCATTAGAATTCAAAATCTACCTATCTTGGGTCACGGTTTGCATGAAAGTTTGTTGAGCTTCTAATACCGCCTCAACACTCTTTTCTAAAGAATTAAGTCTCTCATCTGTATCATTAAATTCAACAGGGTTCAAAGGTTCCTGATTCAGGCTCAGACAAGGACTATGATTTTGAATAACAAAAGAGCTAGGATTGGGGTATTCGAAAGAGGTTTGAGAATGAATTAAATGAGTTTGAGCTTCTAATAACGCTTCAATACCTCTTTCTAAAAAAGAAGGTTGAGGATCGTGGTAGTTTTGATCATAATCCCATGAGAAATTTATGTGATTCCCCCAACCGGGATTGTAACTAGGTGCAAAATGGTCAGTCCTAAGGGTTTGTTGACACATAGAATTATCTTGCTCATATTCATAACAATTTGTAAACCCTTGAGAATAAGAATTATAATTTGACCACATTATTGATCACACAAAATAAGCACACAAAATAAACATTCAAAATAAAGGGTGAAAAATCAAAAGAAAAATTCTAGACATAATGTTCCTAAAAAAATGAGCTAGACATTGCTCCTACTCTAAGGACCACCAGAAACTCGGTAAATCAAAATTTATTCTAACCGATTTGGCCAGGTAGGTGCAAGCATTGCCAAGAGGCTAAACACCAGCCTAGACACCAAATCCTAATTGGCCAGGTAAGCTTTCGCTTGCCTAGACACCAAAGAGTCGGAATAATTAATGATTACTTCGTTTCTTAGGTACCTTCCTAATTTAGCGCGAAATTCCTAGGACAAACGTCTAATTAATTTTATTAAAGCTACAAATGATGCAACAAACAACGAGATATATACAAAAGCGGTAAACAAATATGGATGCATTACACTACGTGTCCTAAATTAAAGAAAAGAAAAAATTTAACGTACCTTGGGGTCCTCCAGCATTCACCACAATTTATAAGGTACGAAAAATTAAAAACAAAGAAATAAAAATCTAAATAATGTGCCCTAAGTGATTAAATGCATGATGCACAATAACGTATTTACTTACTAATTTTTTTTGGATTTTGGATTTTTCATTTTTTTGTGATTTTTTTTTTTTTGTGATTTTCAAAGAATAAAAATGCGAAAAGAGTGAGATACGGGTTACCGAAACACGCTTCCAAAAATTCCGATTTATTCCAAGCTCCGAGAGAAGATTCCCGAAATTTCAAACCTTCCAAAAAAAACGAAATAAAAATAAGACAAGAAATAAAACTAATCTGAAAAATTATAAATTAAGGCGCGAAAAATAATTAGTCCCCGGCAGCGGCACCAAAAACTTGATGTGCTAAAAATCATACATTTAAATATCGCAAGCGCACGATCATCGTTTTAATATTTGAGATTCGATCCACAGTGACAAATTTTTTTCGCGATCTTTAATTTCTAATTTAATCGAACTAGAACAAATTTTTGGGTTTTTTTTTTAGAGGATTTGGATTTTACTACTAAAATTAATAAAAGAAGATTAATCCATTCTTAAACAAATTAATTAAAACTAAATTATTCTAAATTAATTCAAAATTCTAAATTCGAATTAAACTAGATTTTATTATTATTTTTTTTATTTATTTTTTTTAAATCAGAATTATTTACAGAAAAGTTAAAAAAATTTAACATGGTGTATTTACGAACCAGAACAAACGCAGCAATCATACCAGCAAAACTCGCAAACAAAACCTTAATCTAACTAAATTCCAACTAAAAGAAATCAACAGCATAAAACCTCAAACATAACTCGGCAACACAGAACTAACGAATGAACAGCAACTAACACGCAATGACTCGAAACAATCACCAAACAGACTCGAAAACAGGACAAGACGCAGTAACAGCAAGAGCAGAACAGACTCAGCAATGGCGAGAAGACTCGCAAACTCGAATTAACGAAACTAAACAAGCATTACCACTCCGATGTAGACTAAACAAGTGAACTCAGACGACAATAAAAATAGGCAGAAAAACTCAGCACATAGCAATTCAAAACCAAAACTCGAACTACTAAATTCAAACGATAGCAACAATAAACCCAAATCGCGAACTAAAACCAACTTAAACTCAGTAACTTCGATTGCAGACTACAAAACTGGACTTAAAACCAATACATCAAAAACGAGGAACGCAGCCACAACGAGCTCAGCACAACCCCAGAACTACAACGATTATTCAGAGCTTAGAACTTAATCAAAAACCCAATTCGGAACTTGAACAAAGCGCAACTCAGCCAAGAACAGAAATCGAACTCGGCTGCTCTAAAATGAACTAAACTCTCCAAACTCTAAGATGTAAACAACGAAAAACAATGAAACAAATTACAACAGTGGGGAGACATGTTGAAGGAGAAAGAAGGAGGGACTGGGCAGTTCGCACGGAGGAGGAGAGGGATTGTTGATGATTCGAAGGAGGAGATACGTTTGAACGGTAGTAAAAGAGAACAGGGAAGGTGTTTGGTAGTTTCCGTGTGGAGAGAAAGAGAGGAATAATCTGGGTTTAATTTGTGTCCGTGTAGTAAACTAAAACAGAGGATTAAAACTAAACATGCGAATACAACTGCAGCAAAATTAGTAATTATAACGAAACAGGAAATATGATCTGAAGATTTAAGCTAATAAAAGTGTTTACAAGAGAAAATAAAGTTACAACTAAAATTTAGGAAATGAACTACTACTACCCTAATCTAATCTAATTCTAGGTGCCCCTGTAAATGGTGAGAGATGCTAAATTTATAGGCCAGCTTTCTCCTTCTTCAGTAAACAATTGCAACTACATCCTTTGACAATTTATCAAAAGCTTGCCTAACTTTTGGCTTTTCAAAGTCAATTTATTTGAAATACGGATTGTTATTCTCTTGCTGAAAACAATTCACGTGGCCTGCTAACAACTCTAAGCTGCGGTCTTTTGAAGGTCCGGAACCGGACTCCTTTTTCTCCAAGTTTCTAATTTTTTTCTTCTTCTTTTATTTTTTTCCGCACTTTTTCTTCATCTTTTCTCCTTCTTTGCACTTTATTTCCTTATTTTGTCATTTCTTTATTTTACACGAATTTCCTGAAATGCAACAAAATAATTTATTAAAATACGAATTCAAGCAATAAATAGGTAATAAAAATATGCAAAATTATGCACTTATCAAATGCCCCCATACCTATCTTTTGCTCGTCCTCGAGTAAAACAAAAAGAAAAATGCAGAATAAAAACCTATACTCACTATCGTAGGAATCACGGGTAATTTTAGGTTTACCAACCCGTTAAACCCATAGACGATCTCTACAGGAGGAGTGCTGTCTCATTTGAGGCTTTTCTGATGGAAGTCCTTTCCCTAAGACACTTGTGTTCCAAACCTGCATTACAGACTGAAAAGATATCTTGGCAGGTTGGGTTAGAGCATAATTTATTGGACTTGAGGCCAAAAAGTCCCGAATAATGTGGAAATCATTGGGCAAGTCCTGATGATCTAGAACTGCAGTGAAGTTATTTGTGTTAAAAGTAACTCCATTGATTACGACCTTGCTGTTGATGAAAGATAATTTCTCCATTGAAATTTCAAACACAAGAGTTGCGCTAATTTTGAAATTAGGGTTTGAGAGAGAGCAGAGATAGATAGATGTTGTTTTACTGATGGTTTTGAGAATAATAAATCAATTAGAAAACTAAATTGATATTTGGACAATACTAGTGATTTCTCAAAAATATGTGTCAGTAAACTATTCGTTTATACTGGAGTAATGGACCAAATTACGTGAGAGAGTGGTGATGATTGCAGGCGTCATGACTTACCATATGTAACTATATGTAATGATTGAGTGAAACACACGCGCTCGTATTATTCGAGAAATAAAACAAGGTAATTTGTTTTAAATGAAGAAATTTAAAACATCACAATCAAAGAATACCTGGTACTTACACCAGAAATATGAATCGTTTCATATTCTTGTTCCACCCTTCTTTATTTAATCTTAGGGACTTGTCCACTTACTTCCTTAACCCTTCATTCTCTCCTGAAAAAAATAAGAAAACCCTTCACAGCAAAATTTTACAACAATGTCGAACCTTACCATCAAAGAGAAGAATCTCCATCTCTTAGAGAAAAGAGACATTTTTAGCTATACTCGTGAAGAGTTTGATACTTTCGATTGGGAAAGACAACTTGAGACTCTCTGGTTGCAGATGGATGCAGGTCTCGAGGAAATCGAGAAGGAAAAACCTGCAAAAGTGATTGACATCGATGCTGCCCTTCAAGCAACATTAGCATGGCTTTCATCTAAGGCATCCTCATCCAACTCCATCAACCATTGTTAATGAATATGTCACCAAAAATAACCTTATCCCTGTCAACCTCCACCCAAACAAAGTGGCAAAGATGGGATCTGGGATGGCTACTAACAATGGAGTGGATTGGACTTTTATTTCCTGTTGAATAGATTAGTAGATAGAGAACAAAAAGATATAATCTTTTAATGTAATCTTTTTCTTATAATCAATGAAAAATTCAGTTTCTCTATTCTATTCAATGTTTTCCTGATTTATCATGTTATCTGAGAAATAAATATGAGGACTAATTAAATTGATCACATTATCAGGAGTTCAATAACATTAATCATAGCTTGAATCAGGAAATTGAGATAAAACGAAGACAGTTAGATTCTGAACATAATACTGATGATCGAACCGTCACATCAGGATTCGACGTTGACCACTGTCAGGATTTACTTTCCATCAGTATTTGCAAGTCGTCAGTATCTGATGACTTCTTTATCTCAAGTACTCTCATAATTTACCATTCCAAGTTCATTCACTAACTTTGTAAAAGTAGTTTCAGGTAGTGGCTTGGTGAATATATCAGCTAACTGTTGATCAGTAGGAACAAAATGAAGTTCAATTGTCCCTTCCAGTACTTGTTCTCTTATGAAGTGATACCTGATACTGATGTGCTTTGTAAGAGAATGTTGAACTGGATTTCCTGTCATGGCAATAGCACTTTGGTTATCACAATAAATAGGTATTTTTGAAAATGACAAACCATTGTCCATTAGCTGATTTCTCATCCACATTATCTGAGCACAACAGCTTCCAGCAGCAATGTACTCAGCTTCTGCAGTTGATGTAGAGATAGACTTTTGCTTTTTACTAAACCAAGAAACTAGTCTTCCTCCAAGAAACTGACAACTGCCTGAAGTACTTTTCCTGTCTATTTTGCATCCTGCAAAATCAGCATCTGAGTAACCACACAAACTAAAGTCTGATTCTCTAGCATACCAAAGGCCAAGAGAAGAAGTGCCCTTAAGATATCTAAAAATCCTTTTCACTGCAATGAGATGTGGTTCCTTGGGATTTGCTTGAAATCTTGCACATAGACAGGTTGCATACATGATATCTGGTCTGCTAGCAGTTAGATATAAAAGTGAGCCAATCATCCCTCTGTAGTTGGTTACATCTACCTCAGTTCCTTGATCAGGATCAAGCTTTATAGCTGTAGCTATTGGATTTGAAACTGTAGAGCTATCTTGCATGTTAAACCTTTTCAGTAAATTCTTTGTATATTTTGACTGATTGATAAAAATCCCATCATCAGTCTGTTTAACTTGCAAACCTAAGAAATAGCTCATTTCTCCCATCATGCTCATTTGATATCTAGACTGCATTAGCTTTAAAAACTTCTCACACAGCATAGAGTTAGTTGACCCAAAAATGATATCATCAACATATATTTGAACTAACAGCAAATCCTTACCATGATTCAAATAAAACAAGGTTTTATCAATTGTACCTCTATTGAATCCACTTTCCAGTAAGAATTGAGCTAGGGTTTCATACCAGGCTCTCGGAGCTTGCTTTAGTCCATAAAGTGCTTTATCCAGTCTATAGACATGATCTGGATATTTGGGATCAATGAAGCCAGGAGGTTGCTCAACATATACCTCCTCTTCCAATTCTCCATTGAGGAATGCACTTTTTACATCCATCTAAAATACTTTGAACTTCTTGTGGGCTGCATATGCCAGAAAAATTCTGATGGCCTCTAGTCTTGCAACAGGAGCAAAAGGTCTCATCATAATCTATTCCTTCCTGTTGAGAATACCCCTTTGCTACTAGTCTTGGTTTGTTCCTCACAATTGTGCCATATGAATCTGTCTTGTTTCTGAATACCCACTTTGTACCCACAATTGACCTACCCTTGGGCCTTGGTACTAGTTTCCAGACTTCATTTCTTTCAAACTCATTCAGTTCTTCTTGCATAGCTGTCACCCAATCAGCATCCTTAAGTGCATCTTCAACTTTCTTAGGCTCCTCCTTTGACAGAAAGTTATTATATAAACATTCATTCTGAGTTGCACTTCTTGTCTTAACACCTGCTTCAGAATTCCCAATAATTAAATCAGGAGTATGACTTTTAGTCCATTTCCTTGCTGATGGTAAGTCATTTCTTGAACTGGATGCTCCCCCTGGATTGGTGTTTTCTTCAAAAGAACTAGAATTGATAGAAGCTCCCCCTGAGATAGTGTTATCTCCTCCTGATATACTGTCAGGATTGTCACTTGAATCTATTTCTGATGAGTCTCTTCTTGATGTTTGAATTGTATCAGTACTGGTGATGTCTTGCTCTTGCTCTTGCTCCCCCTCAACATTTGCATTATTTGAGTCATCATCAGTAACTGGTGTTCGATTAGGAATTGATCGATCGTCAGGATCTGACAGAGTATCAGTATCTGACATGACTTCATCAGAATTCTTGGTAGCTTCATTTGCAAAGATCAAACTATCATGAGAGTCTTCTGTTATTCCTGTTATCCTTTTATCATCAAAAGATACATTAATAGACTCCATGACTGTCTTTGTTCTTAGATTGTAGATTTTAAAGGCTCTTGTTGTTGGATAGCCAATAAAGATTCCCTCATCAGCTTTAGTCTCAAATTTTCCTAACTGTTCAGGATGAGGTCTTAGAACAAAGCACTTGCAGCCAAACACATGTAAATGCTTCAAACTTGGTTTCTTTTCCTTGATCATCTGATAAGGAGTTACACCATGTCTGTTGATTAAGGTGATGTTCTGAGTGTAGCATGCTGTGTTGACTGCTTCTGCCCAGAAATATGTAGGTAGTTTAGCTTCCTCCAACATAGTTCTTCCAGCTTCAATAAGAGTTCTATTCTTTCTTTCAACTACTCCATTTTGCTGAGGTGTGCCAGGAGCAGAGAATTGTTGAACTATTCCTTTGTATTTGCAGAACTCTTCTATTGCTGAATTCTTGAATTCAGTCCCATTATCACTTCTCAGGATCTTGACTTTGTATTTTATGCCAGTTTCAATGAGCCTCACATGGTCCAGCAGTATTTCAGCAGTTTCATCTTTTCTGTGCAGAAAATAAACCCAGGTAAATCTAGTATATTCATCAACAATGACTAGAGTATACCTTTTCTTACTGATGGACATAATATTCACTGGTCCAAACAAGTCAAGGTGAAGCATGTGATATGGTTCATCAATTGAGGATTCAGATTTACTCTTGAATGATGTACTTCTCTGTTTAGCCTTCTGACAAGCATCACAGAGTCCATCAGGAGTATACAGTGCCTTTGGTAATCCTCTTACCAAGTCTTTCTTAACCAACTCATTTATATTGTTGAAGTTGAGATGAGAAAGCTTCTTATGCCAATTCTAACTTTCATCTACAGAAGCTTTACTGATGAGGCATGTAGCTGGATCATCAGTATTGGTGTGAATGTTGGCTTCATAAATGTTACCATGTCTTTGACCAGTTAATGCAACCTTCCCTGAAGATTTGCTAATAACTTCAAAATGAGTATCATTGAAATTGACACGATAACCTCTGTCTGTGATTTGGCTAACACTTAACAGATTGTGCTTGAGTCCTTTCACCAGAGCTACTTTTTCAATTATGACATTTCCAATTACAATACTGCCATATCCCAAAGTTTGTCCAATGTTGCCATCTCAATAAGACACAGTTGGGCCAGCCTTCTCCTCAAATTCTGATAGCAAGGTTTTGTCTCCAGTCATGTGCACAGAGTATCCACTATCCATGACTAACACATTTTTCTTTTTACCCTGCAATCAGAATCACAAAGAACTCAGTTAGAATTCTTAAGAACCCACACTTGTTGGGTTCTCTTTTCATGCAACTTAACATTTTTAGCAGCAGAAGATTTTCTTGTAAAGACACCTTCATCAGGATTAAGTCCATCAGAATTAATCTTTTTCTTAACAGATGCATGCTTAGTGTTCAAGTTCTTTGTTTTTTCAAAATTTTCACTTTTATTGAACTTAGGCAAAGGCTCATAATAATTATAGTACAAATTATGGTATTCTTCACATGTATAAATAGAATGCCATTCACTGCCACAATGGAAACAAGGATTCTGTGGTTTATAAAATACTGATTTATTCCTAATGTCAGACTTAGGAACTACAGTGGCCTTCTTTTTACTCCTCCTGCAATCAATAGCAAGATGATTAGAGTTACCACAGTTAAAGCATACTTTTCTTGGTGCATTTGGAATATACTTATAATTATTCTCCTTGTTTATTCCAGCTTTACCATTCCTGTTCCTTTTGACAGTTGAAACTCTCTTCCTATCTGTTACATCACAGATTCTATCCCTTAATTGTTTCTTGGACAAAAGACCTACATTTTTGTTTTTGACAGTTCTAGACTCAGAATGATGTGTAGAAGTGGATCCCTTTTCTGAAGTAGATTTGGGATTTTCTGGATACACATAATTAACAGGTTTTAATTTGGTTTTAGTACTGTCTGTGACATATCTGTAGGTTTTTGGATTTGTTGAGTCATCAACTATAACTCTTCCTGGATTAGATGAAACAACCTTTTCTTTGTCCTTTTTCTCATTCTCTGGCTTATAACCTAGACACTCTTTCCAGTTTTTATCAGTAATAATTTCATGAGTTTTTGTTCAAGAATGTGTCCAGGTTCTGAGTTTTTCATTTGCCTCTTTAAGTTGCATTTCAAGTTCATTACATTTAAACTCTGTTTCAAGTTTCATGTGTTTAGCATTATCACATTCTGCTTGAACTTCCTGCTAGAAAATTAACTCTGCTTCTAGATGATCATTTCTCTTAACAACCTCTGCCATTTCAGATTTTATTCTAGTATTTTCAAGAGATTGACTCCTAAAACTAATATGCAGAGATTTTAAAAAAGATCTTAACTTAGAGACATTATTAGTATCAAAATCAAACAAAATTTCAGATACCTTATTTTCACCAGCAGAAGTCTCAACAGTTTTAGCCATCAAAGCATAATTCACTTTTTCTTCTTCAGAGTCAGATGATGAGTCCATCCAATCCTTGCTTGAAGAAATGAGAGCTTTGGTTTTGGTCTTCTTGCACTCAGTTGCAAAGTGACCCATTCCATCACAGTTATAGCATCTGATTTTTGACTTGTCAAATTTGCTGCTTTTATCTTCTTTCTTCTTGTACCTGTCTTTGTCAGCATTGAAGGTTCTCTTCTGAAATTTCCCTTGCTTCCTAGCCTTTCTGAACTTCATCTTCTTGAAGCCCTTGACTATCATAGCAACCATTTCCATTATATCCGAATCAGTAGAGTCATCATCAGTATCAGAATCAGACTCAGTATCAGTATCTGATGATGAGTCATCAGGAATTGATTCTACCACTCTACTCTTTCTGTTAGAAACCTCCTCAGCTTTTCCCTTTGATTTTGATTCAACATTCAAAGCAACAGATTTTGTTTTGACATTTTTCTTGTTCTTCCTCTGTTGAACCTCAAGATCATGGGTTCTTAACATCCCATAGACTTCATCAAGAGACAACATCTTCAAATCATATTGATGCCTTATGATTGAAGCTTGAGTATCCCACTCCTCAGTTAGAGCTCTGAGAAACTTGGTGTTTGAGTCCTCTGGATCATACTCTTTGCCAACTAGTGATAGATTGTTCAGTAATGTCAAAAATCTATCATACATATCAGTAAGGCTTTCATCAGATTTAGCATCAAACTGCTCATACTCCTGAATCAACAGAGCCCTTCTGTTTCTTTTGATAGATTCAGTACCTTGGCATTGGGTTTCCAAAGTATCCCAAATTTCCTTTGCAGTCCTGCATGCTATTACCCTGTTTGACATGACATTATCAAGACTGTTATGCAAAATATTTTTTACCTTTGCATCTTTGAGTACTTGAGCCTTTTCCTCTGTAGTCCACTCACTCTTTGCCTTAATGACATAGTGTTCAGCAACAGTCTCTGTTCTTGCAACTAGTCTTGTTGGAAGAAATGGTCCATCATTGATCCTATCAAGATAGTCAGGATCAGTTGCTTCCAGATACATCATCATTTTCACTTTCCATGTTGGATACTCAGTTTTCTTGAGAATTGGAATTTTGATGCTTTCATACTTGCTTGTCGACATCTTAAGATCGTTTCTGATTAATATTAATCAGTTTGCTCTGATACCAATTGTTGCCCAGTAAATAACAATTGTAGAAGGGGGGTTGAATACAATTTTATAAGATTTTCGACTTAAACAGAAATAACACAAGTATGAATCAATAAAAGCTTTATTAATTCTGATATAAAACTGTTACAAAACTCTCTTAAGAAATTCTTATGTTTTTAAGAGCTGCTAGGTTACAAGATAACTCGTGTAAGCGATTACAATAACGTAAAACCTAAACTGTGTTTATATAGCATACACAGTTACACTATCAATTACAAGATATTCTAAATCAATTACATATATCTCTGAATGCATATCTTGTATGATAGCTGCATTCCTATAATCTAGGAATCGACATATCAATCTTCCTTGATCTCTGGTCTGATGAGAATCTTCACGAAATACTTACCAGCTTCTAGTCCTGATAATAATCCAATACTGACGTTGTATTACTGATGACGTCAGCATCAGTATCTGATTAGTAGTGCTCAGATCCTGATCATCACTTGAATCAATATCTAACAGAAATTGAGACCGTAACGACCAGATCCCTGACCCCGGATCTGGGGGTGTTATAGAAATGGTATCAGAGCGTTACGTTATAAACCCTAGAGATGATGCGACGTTAAAACAATAAATTTACTAATATAATAAGAACTCTTGCCAAGTTCATAGTTGGACTACTTAATGTAGTGCTGACATATAAAACCCTTATGGGAACTATTAAGTATCATGATACTAACTTAGCTCGCTCTTGTAGCGACTAGTAAGGTGACATACCTTGAGGCGTACGAGTAGCAGCGCGATGATGCTTGATTATATGTTGACGATCGGATGGTGGATTCGATAGAGTACCCTACTTTAACGACCTAGAATTTTTCGCAATTTTCAGTTTAGTGCCCAAAAACTCTTGAAATTGTTTCCAAAATCTTGAGTTAAATCTAGGTTCCCGATCAGATACGATCAACACTGGCACTCCATTACGTACTACAATTTCATTTAAGTAGAGCTGGACCAACTTGTCCAAGGAATATCTTTCATTGATTGGAAGAAAATGTGCTGACTTTGTTAATCTATCAATAATAACCCAAATGGCATCATGATTCGTTTTAGTCTTTGGTAATCCCACCACAAAGTCCATGGCAAGGTGCTCCCACTTCCATTCTGGAATTTCTAGTGGCTGTAGTAATCCACTTGGCCTTTGGTGCTCTGCTTTAACCCTTTGACAGGTGTAACACTTGCTAACCCATTCCGCAATCTCTCTTTTCATATCTGGCCACTAAAAGTTTTCTTTTAGATCTCTATACATTTTAGTACTTCCGGGTGGAGAGAATATCTTGAGCTATGAGCTTCATGCAAAATTTCATTCTTCAATTCTGTTACATTAGGGATCCAAATTCTCGAAGAAAATCTCAATACTCATTTATCGTCCTTTTGACTAGACAATTCCTCTCCTGTTAAACTATCCATATGTTGATTCCTGACCTCATCTTGGCACTTCTTAATCTTTTCTAACAATTCGGGTTGAAATGTCATGGTATATACCATCTCTTCAGCTTGAACTGGGGCTCGAATCTCCAGTTCCAATTTCTCAAACTCCTTATATAACTCCGTGGGCATAGTGATTCTATTCAACTTTTCTTTCCTGCTTAATGCATCTGCCACGACATTCGCTTTTCCTGGATGATAGCTGATAGTGCATTCATAATCCTTGATTAATTCTAACCACCTACGTTGTCTCATATTTAATTCCTTCTGAGTGAAGATGTATTTCAAACTTTTATGGTATGTGTAAGTTTCACATTTTTCCCCGTATAAGTAATGTCTCCAAATCTTTAATGCAAAAACTATTGCGGCTAACTCCAAGTCGTGTGTTAGATATTTTTGTTCATGAGGCTTTAGCTGTCTGGAGGCATACGCAATTACTTTATCATGCTGCATCAGCACGCATCCTAACCCTTTTTGGAAGGCATCACTATAGATCACAAAGTTACCTTTCTCATCCGGTAAAGTCAACACTGGTGTAGTTACCAATCTTTTCTTCAATTCTAGAAAGCTTTCTTCATACTTATCATTCCACACGAATTTCTCATTCTTTCTGGTCAATTTTGTTAGTGGTGTTGCTATTTTTGCGAAATCCTTAACAAATCTCCATAGTAGCCTGCCAATCTCATGAAACTCCTTACTTTAGTGGGTGTCTTTGGTCGTTCCCAATTCATTACGCCTCGATCTTGGCTGGGTCTAATTTGATCCCTTCACTACTAACCACATGCCCTAGAAATTGTACTTCCCTTAACCAAAATTCACATTTAGGGAACTTTGCATACAACTTCTCCCTCCTTAAAATTTCCAAGGCTATCCTTAAATGCTCCACATGTTCTTCTTCCGTCTTCGAGTATATTAAGATGTCATCTATGAACACGATCACGAACTTATCCAAATATTTCTTGAAGATCCTATTCATCAAATCCATGAACGCTGCAGGGGCATTCGTTAATCCAAACGCCATCACCAAAAACTCGTAATGCCCATACCTGGTTTGAAATGCTGTCTTTGAAATATCTTCTGGCTTAATCTTCAATTGGTGGTATCCAGATCGTGCATCAATCTTTGAAAAATACACTGCTCCTTTCAATTGATCAAACAGATCATCGATTCTTGGCAAAGGATACTTGTTCTTAATAGTCAACTTATTCAACTCACGATAATCAATACATAACCTCATACTTCCATCTTTCTTCTTTACAAACAGTACTGGTGCACCCCATGGGGATACACTAGGCCTTATTACTCCCTTCTCGAGAAGATCTTGTAGTTGAGTCGCTAATTCCTTCATTTCTACCGTTGCCATTCGGTAAGGAGCCTTTGACATTGGTTCTGTACCTGGGGCTAAATCGATAGAGAACTCTATTTCTCTGTCTGGAGGTAAACCTGGAAGTTCATCTGGAAATACATCAGGGAACTCACTTACCACCGGTATTTCCTCTATCTTAGGCATTTCCTTTTTAACATCAACCACATGGGCAAGATACGCTTCACATCCTTGTTGTAATAACTTCTTCGTTTGCACGATAGTTAAGAATTTCTTGGTTTGTTTCTCACCTCGAAAGACAATTTCCACATCATTGGGAGATCGTAATACCACCTTTTTATTTCTACAGTCAACTTGTGCATCGTTATCGGTTAACCAATCCATTCCTAGGATTACGTCAAATTCACCTAACTTGAAAGGTATCCAGTGAGCATAGAAACGATGTCCTAATATGTCAAGTTCACAATGTGGACACACCTGATTAACTGGTATACGCTCCTTATTAGCTATCTCTATAATTAAGGCTTCATCTAGCAAGTGAGTCTCACAATTCAATTTACGAGCAAATTCTTTAGATATGAAAGATCTAGTAGCTCCTGAATCAATTAACACTTTGGCAAGTACGGAGTTTACAGAAAGCGTACCTGCCACTACGTCCAAATTTTTAACAGCATCATTCATTGTCATATTGAAGGTTCTGGCTGTTGGCGGATATGCGAGGTAAGTCAAAGCAGGTAGAAGGGGTGGTCCTGCTATCCTCATCATATTATTCACCGGCAGTGGGGCCTTACATTCTCTTCCAATATGCCCTGTCTTTCCATACCTAAAACATGCTAGTGATGGTACCTTCGGATTGCGACACTCATTTGCATAATGTCCCCTTTGTTGACACTTGTAACATACCATATTTGCTTTACTACAGGCCCTTAGATGCTTCTTCCCACAAAACTTGCACTCTGTCAATGGAGGTTTTGGTTGATTAGCATTTTGAGGACGAACTCCTTGACTTCCCTGACCAAACACGGGTTTCTTAAAACTCATAGTTCTCCTTGGCTGGAAGCCAAGTTTCTTAGTGGATCGATTTTGAAAATTGCCTTGGGGTTGGCTAATTCCTGGAGATTCAAACCTCATTTTCTTATCCTCTTTTTCTTTCAGCGTTTGATCACTTTCTCCTTCTGCTATCATTGCCTTTTGTACAACTCCTGCATACGTATTTAGTTCAAACAGCGCTACTTTATTTCTGATCTAGGGCTTCAATCCCTGCTGGAATCTCTTAGCTCTTTTTTCCTAATTATTAACATATTCTGGTACAAATCTCGCTAACTCCGAAAATTTTACTTCATATTCAGTCACACTCATATTATCTTGTTTCAACTCAAAGAACTTTAACTCCATTTGATTTTGCATATACCTAGGAAAGTATTTTTCCAAAAACAACTCTGTGAATCTTTCCTAGGGTATCACACCATCTCCTTCAAGAGCTTTTGTGGTCTCTCACCAATAGTTAGCTTCACTCTTCAGATAATAACTAGCAAATCCTGTTTTCTGATCTGCTCCTACCTGTACCAGCTCAAATGCTTTCTCGATCTCTCTTAGCTATGCTCTAGCTTCTACGGGGTCAGCGGATCCTTTAAATTCTGGGGGTTTCACAGCTTGAAAAGTTTTAAATGTTACCGTTGGATGAACTTGTCATTGCTGCTGCTGTTGTTGTTGCTGCAAAATTTGCTGTTGCTACAGATTAGCATTTTGCTGGATAAGAAGTTCTAGAAGCTGTGCAGTAGTGGGGTTGGCTTGATCTTCTGGGTTATTAGGTGGGTTGTTAATACGAACATAACGGGCTCTTCTTGGAGGCATATTTCTGAGGATAAGACAAACAACTTATTTAATAACTTTAAAACAATTTGAAAACTAGCGATAACGAACTGATATTTTAAAATATTTAATGCAGAAGTCATGGAAATACTTTTTATTGTACCGGTACATGTTTATAAAACTATGCTGAAAAATTTAAAATATCGCTCGTTATCATTAAATAAGTTGATTATCATCTCCCAGTATACAACCAACTGTGTTAATAGGGACAACAAGCATAATTATCAAAATATGGTATTAAATGATAATGAGTATCACGAATGAAAGGATAAAAGAAGGCGCCAAAATAAAAGTGCTCAAAAGGTAGTCACAAGCCAAAACTGATATATATACACGATGTCACGGGTCTGTGACACCAGAACTGATACAGTCGATAATGTACAATCACAACAGTAATCTAGCTATACGCACGTGGGAGATATCTAACATTAGAACTCAAAAATCCCACTTCTATGACCAATACATGGTCCTCGGCTAGATCTTACACACTACTAGGCATCAATACACGCTAAAACCAAAAACAAGAACAAAGCCTGATTCTGCTCAAACAAGAAATTACGCTCTCCTACCACACTAGTGTGTACATGATAAGGAACGGGACCTGAGGAGCAGGCGTAGTGTAAGAGGCGGCAGTAGGTACAGACACAGTCGAAATGTCAGCAGTCGCGGGCATAACCCTAGGTGGAATAGGCTCGATGATAGGCACATGGATAAGGGCTAGAGGTGTAGACGGAACCAACGGTGCTACAACTGGCATAGGAGGATGCTCAGAAGGGTCACTCTTCGTGTCAGAGGAGGGTGGCGGAGGGGCATCAACATCAGAGTCGTCAGATGTGACGCCCCCAAATCTGAGGTCGGAGATTCAGGTCGTCACATCACCATCCAACCATATCATACCTGTATTAACTTTACAACTCAACAATACATCCACCCAGACCTCAATCTTACGCACATACAAGTTAGAGCCTCAGAAACGATAATCAAAAGTAACACTAAATATTACAATTCATCTGTACAATCCAGAATCTTACGCACTTCCACTTATTCAACTACACTTGAAGACAAGTCTTACTATTAAAGTTGAAAACCTATCAGACTTACTCTGTAGTATTTTTCAGGAACTAAATCATCTCCGGGGTAAATCTCCTACTCCTCTTCTGCTGGTGCGGAGTTAACCGACCCAATTCGCCTCTTTCTGAAAAGTTTTTATAAAGCAAGAATGAGCTACATAATGCTAAGCAAGTTCACCATTTTGAAAAATAATAAAGTGGTTTATTTTGAAAACGTTCCCAACTGTATGGGTATATATCTCAGATTACAAAACATAACTCGACAATATATATGTCCGAGTTTGAATAAAACATTTATACTCACTAAGGAGCTTTAAGAATAACATATGAATCCTTTATAAGGTTCTCATTTCAATATATCTCAAGTTTGAAAATATATATACATATGAGTATATCATTTTCGGCAAAACACTCTAAGGTTAACATACTGTACATGGAATACATTATTGCAAAACCTCTTTCCTTCCATTAGCTTAGAAGGTTTCTCGTTCAAAAACATTTCATTCTTCGGAATAATTGTAAGAGTGCACTAACACGTGCCAATCTTTACAGAAAATCTTGCAGTTCTAGATACTGCACGATGTCAATATTTTTCTTATCAAAACCACACTATCGGCAACTTGGCACTTAGGCCCAAGAAGCAGTGTTTGAGAATTTTTCCAAAGTGGAGGATGGGACTGGAAGAAAACATAAAACCTGACAGGGATTGACGATGATCAGTCGTCACATCCGAGTCCAATAATCCGCGGGTCTTCTCTACCGGTAGAAGGATAGAAACTACATCTGTAACTATCCTCGGGTGAAATCTACATCCGTAATCACCCTCGATGAAAACTACATCCGTAATCATCCTTCGGCAACACCTGGGCCGGAATAATAATTGATGGACCGCCTGGCTCACGGCCGCTTACACATCCCGGGAATCGTTCGTCAACGATTCCCACACCTGCCAGAGTCCCCTTTTTCTTTTCTTTTCAAAAATCATTTTGATAGAAAATTCGAGTAATTGAAGTTCGACCTCAGTCGACCGATAATTCTTGAAAAACGTACGAGAAGCAAAACCTGACCAGGGGTTTTTGAAAATGTTTTGGGTTCAAAATAGTTCGAGTTTGAAAATGCTAAAGGTATCTTGGATTAGTTTTGTCTTTAAAATAATGAACGATAATTAATAAATAATATTTTGAGATTTAATATAAACAATTAATAAAATAATTATTTGATTAAAATAAGCTTTTAGTCCAAGATAGATATTTTTGAGTATTTTTTTAACAACGTAAAAATAATAAATACATAAGTATACGATACTTCCCGAATGACTCTTCGGGTTTTCGAAGTTTAATCACGATACAATAATATACCGCTCCCCGGTCAATAGTATATTTGGACCGCTACAACCTCTATTGCTAGAGTCGTTGTCCGAAGAAAACACTTTCATTCTAAGTTCAAGGGTGTACAAACACATATGCATATATCTCAAACTTCAACATAATCTCGGAAAGCATAAGCATATAATACGTTTGGAAGCTATAAACACAACAGTGAAAATCCTTATATATAAGTTTCGAAAAGTAAACTTGCATAGGTAGAATCAGGAATATAATATTTTGAAAATAAATGCTTGGGGTTGGAAAACTTGCCTTGGGAAGGTTGGGGTGGTCGAGCGTGCGGAGTGGAACGATCTATACACAAGCAATAACCGTTCGTTAGTGCCTTACCAATACCTCTTTAATTACGGGGTTTCAGGGGTACAAAATTAACTTAAGGACTTCGTCTTATGACACTCTAGCCCCACTATAGGTTCATGTCATCACTCGACTACGCTCGTCACTTATTCGACTTAATTTAGTTACCATATCCGAGTCACGTCCATTACCCCTAGAATTATACTCCACTTAAAGACTTTTTCCCTTGCGCGAATTTTACTCTAGCATTTTTATAAAATTGAAAAACTCATATTTTAATCCAATTCTTTTTGGGTAGTCTTAACCACTGCACTTCCTAGCTTCTCTAATTTTTCCATGATCCCACATAAATTTTTAGGGGTTTAAACAAGGTTCACAAGGGGACCATTTAGTGCAGTCCGGATTCCAGAAACACATTACACTTCTCCGGCCATAACTTAAAATCTATACATCACCTAGTCATGAACCTTACATCTCCAGAAACTACATTCAATTATCTTTCAAACAATATGTGGTAGGACCTCAGGGGACAATATTTGGGGGTTCAAAACCATGTTACAAGACAGGTCAATGTTCCTGGAAAAACTCAGCAAGCATGTACCACTTAGATCAACCAATTTTCTCAATTCCACAACACAACCAATACCTAATTCACTTAGTTCATGCTTTATAACACTCATGGAGATACATATACTATCCACAATCATAAAAATCACAATCACAACGTCAAAACTCAAGATCCATGTCATCCATTACTTATACAACCAAGATTAACACTATAACACATGGATCTATCACCAAACATTATAAACACTACATGGCCAAAAGGGTTTATGATTTTTATACCTTCTTGAGTGCCTAGGAGCCTTGGGTAAGCCTTACAAAACTCAAGAACACCTTGAATGATCTCCTACAACCCTTACAATCCAAGATCTTAAAGAAAAACCAAACATGGTTACTATTCACAATATCTATAATAATTAATATCTTGAAATTGGATGGATGAAATGGCTTGAAACTCTTAATATACCTTGCTTAGATGATGGAGAGGGCCTAGTATTTATGCCTTGATTTATGAGTGATGAGAAATGGAGGAGGAAGAAATTTTTTCTTCCTTTTCTATGCTTGGCCGAGAGCTCTCTTCCAAGGGGGGGGGGAGAGCTTTTGGTGTTTTTGATTTTTGTGGTTTGTTTGAAATAATTGATAAAGTGAGGTTGGGTGATACATAATGTTGTATGTATAGGCAAGGTACTAGCATAGGTATGGTCTCATGTACTACTTGTCTCCTCTTTTTGAAAAGCAAGGTAACTAGTTACTATTCATTGGTTGCTTTTTGCTTTTCTAGTTTACTTTCCTAACTTCCTAGTTACATGGCACTTGCATGTAATTTCTTTCCTTGTATTATTATTTCTCCACCAATGCTTGTCACTTAATCCTTATTTCATATCATATCTTAATTAAACTCCTCGTAATATTATTTTGTCGCGTAGCGATTTCTTTTGTAATTCCTTAAGCACTTAATTGTGTAAATTCCTTAAATATCCATAACTCCTTGTCATAGTCGCTTAAAATATTTTAATACTCTAATAATTCTCAAATTCCAAGTTTTTATAAACCTTGATAGCAGTAGACCTCTTGCCTTAACAATCTTCCCTTTTTCTTACACAGTGAATGTAACAACATAAATTTCTCAGATAATCAATCCCATTAAACAACATGGGTGACTCAAAGGTCCCAAATTCACAATGTCACATGGTATTATATTCTTAAAAGATTACAAAAATCAGGGTTCTTACAGCCTCCCCTCCTTAAAAGGATTCCGTCCCGGAATCAGGTTGAAAACAGTTGAGGGTACTTTTCACGCATCGCGTCTTCTAGTTCCCATGTTGATTCTTCGACATTCTGGTTCCTCCACAAAACTCTCACTAGCTTGACAACCTTGTTCCTCAGCACTTGTTCTTTTCTATCCATGATTTCCACTGGTTTCTCCACATAGGTCAAATCTCGATGCAGGTCTACCTGATCGTATTCTACCACATGTCGAAAGTCGATATGATAAGGTCGTAGCATAGACGCGTGAAACACATTATGAACTTACTGCAAGCTTGGGGGCAAAATCTTAAAAGGTCCAATAAACCTCAGACTTAGCTTCCCTTCTTACCAAATCTCATCAATCCTTTCTAGGGGAATACCTTTAGCATCACGAAGTCTCCAACCTCATACTCCTTTGATATCTCATAAAATTTGACCATTCAAAATAATGGATTTCGTAAAAAAACTAATGACTTTTACATAAACTCATCTGCACCGTAAAGACGTAATATCAATTCAAAATCTTCATTTAATAATTCGTACATATCGTGGTTGCAAGAATTTCTCATCTACCCATGAAATTACTATTCATCTCGGTTTCGAATATTCACGAAAATTAGGGTTATTGCAATCTCCTCTCCCTAAAAGGATTCTATCTTAAGAACTTAAGGAAAAAAAATAGTTGTGGATACAATTCTAACTTTACCCTTTCCAACTCTCAGGTTGACACTTCAACTCTTTTGTTCAACCCTTTAATCGCCATAGATGGTTTAGAACCACTAGTTCATTATCGAATGTATCTCTCTGTTCTATTACTCTATCCGAGAGTTATCAGTATTTATCAAATCTCTTCCTATCTAACGGAATGCTACTGGATCAAATGGCAAAGACATTGTTGAGAAAAAGATGGCTTTTCCCGGGTGAAATGAAAATTGGATTCATGGAACGGGAGAAAGATTTCCATTATTATGATGACTATATGATGGTCTCACCAACGCTTTAATGTTGTTTCTCAACGCATGCTCTCCTCGACCTGTATTCCTTATCGGTTGTTCTATGAATGAAAATTTCTATCCCACTACTTATACGTTCCTCTTCTACCTTGTTCATAGTATCCATGTTGAGTCCTCGTATCGTTGGCCCGTGAATACTTTGTGGTCGTGTTTTATAATCTGAGACAATGTCAATATGCACGGTATTCCTCGTATTCCTTGGCTTAATTAGCACGCATGTGTTGCCTCCCGTTAGCCGTTATCACTTGCTATGGATACTGTATAGTCTTCGGTATAAGTCGAACCAGTTCAGCTACTATATCCCTCGTCCATTGACTTCTTCGTAACGTAAGAAAAGTGAAACTTCTTCTTTCGCAGTACACTTTACAAGAGATGTCCTTACGTTCGCATGGTGACAATCGTGATAATAACATTCATTTCATGGATAAGTTTTTATTCTCGACTACCCCGTGAAATCTAAGGCATGACACTAAATATAAATTCGATCGTCTGGATAATTCTTCTTCCCTGTCCGTCAGCCACAGATCAAATTAGTACATACGCTCAATCTCTTCGTTAAATATACTTGGAAGCACCTTCAATATTCGTAGTTTAACCTTAAGTCTTTATTTGACGTAATCGCTGCAGAAGTTTTATATTGCACCACCATCTTTTCCGTATATAAATCGATAATCTTCTAAATGGAAAGTCTTTCGTAGGTAAATCACTTGGTTCAACAATTGTAAATCAACTAGGGCCATCTCTTGGCTCGGTCTTCGGCGACCTACTTATGAAATTCATTATAATTCTGTCCACGTTCAAGATTTTCTACAGGCGGAATTAATCCACTAGATCTCTATCATTCTGCTTTTGACATGTCGCGTTTGTACTTAATAGTTTGCCAATACCATTCTTCATATCTGTTTACCAAACATTCTCTTAATTCTCTATACATCTTTGTCCTTCCCCATAATTGAGTCATTTTCCTCTAACATTATTCATTATTGTATATACTCTATTTTCTTGGTCAGTACTGACTGAATTCCAATCTCGAATAATCCCTTCTATAGGTATCGACCACCACACTGGCCTTTCCTGGGTAATAACAAATTTCTCCATTATACTACCTGCTCCCTTTTGCCGCCTTCTCTTTCTTATGTTTAGTTCTAATATGAAGATATACTTATGGCACTTGTGGAAAAAAAATTTCACACTTTTCTTATAAGGTTAACGTCTCCGTTTTATGCGTGAACGCTATCATGACTAATCCCCGACTCACGGTTAGTATATCATATCCCGTAACCTTTATGTTGTTTAGAAGTATAGGCTATCCTCCCCTTTCTACTGTATCAGCACACCTCTTAAACTCTTGAAAGATGCATCATCGTGACTCTCAAAGTCCTCTTTTTATCATCAAGTATAGCTAACAACGAGGTTGTTGCTAATATCTCATTTCATTCAAAAACTTTGTTCATTAATCCATAAAGGCTTCTGACTCATTAATCCACTCAAACGATACTACCATAATGTTATAACGTTTATATTAGTGTGAAATGCCAATTTTGGCACAGTACAGAGGTCAATCTTGAGTTGGTGAAACCCGCTTTTCAACCTTATCTTTGAAAAAACTACTACGTGTTTTAACCGGTCAACAATTCCTACATCTCCGGCTAGGGGTATCGATTCTCGATGGTATATGTAAGATGTCATACGCTCGTCCTCTTTCACAACTGGCGCCAATCATCCTGAGGCCTGCATGCTGCTGTGATTCCCAAAAAAAAACTTGATTAGGTGGTAATCTCGAAGGATCATTGGGGTATATCCATGCATCCATTTGCTATTAGGGCCTTTTAAACTTTATGTCTCTCTATGTGCATCAATCCCTTTAAGCTAAGTAAAGCTTCACATTCTTGCTACGATATTTCTTTCTTTCTTGTCCATCTCACTTCCATGTTAGTTTCCTCTAAGGATATGTCTTACATCGCAATCGATTTGCATTTCTTGAATCAGGAAAAGGCTTTGTAACTCCAGAATTCAGTAATATAACATCCTGACAACGGTTGGTAGGAGCGTACTCCCAACCACCTCATCATTTCTTATAACCTTCCTCACACTAATATTAAAGGTCTTGTGGTATGACCCGACATGTTATTCCTACTTTAAATAATTACTCGGCATAACACTCTGGCTGCACAATTACAACATTTGGTTTTTTTTTTTTTTGATCTCATATTGGTGCAACGGTTCACAAGTGTACCTCCCGTTCACCTTAGAGTAATCACTTTTGAAGGGAATGGTTTCAAAATAATAGGGTCCAATAGATAATTTCAATAAGAATTCCACATTAGATGTTCCAAGAATGTTGATGGTTCCAAATACTAGGAGTCTCGATTTTCGGAGATGTAAGGATGGACAGAAAGAATACAACAAGGTTTATTCCTTCATGTCCTGATAATTCTGTAATGTGATATCATAGAGAATGTTGCATGAGGGCAATGATTGTTGAATACAGAAGTCGTAAAGACGGTCTTTATACAATTCTTACGTCTGGTGAATACTTTTCCCTTTGAAAAAAATAGAGGATCTAAAAAGTCCCATTGATAAAGGTCAACCGATCGAAAGAAATTCTACTCTATGACAATAAAATGAAGCAGTTTATCATTCAAGTAATCTATGGTTTCAAATGTATCTTCATTATATGAATGAAAGAACAGAATATTCAAGTGACATAAAGTCTGATACGAAGATGGGTAGAATTCAAGTTGAGTGGGCGACCTCACTAGGTCTCAATCAAGTTATTCGTCAAAAACTTTCATTATCATACTTTACCACATGCAAAATGCATTGAGGAATTGCTGAATGAATTAAATTGGGAGTTGGACCAGTGAAACAATAACTAGTCCTTTTCAAGAAACACTAGCAACTAGCTAGACAAAATTTGCTAGTTCGCCTGTTTGAGACATCACCACTAGCTAGGACAATTAGCTAGGTGTTCTTCACAACATTACAATTTTGACTAGTTAGAACAATCAACCAGTCATTCATATTGACATATCGACTAGCCAGTTTCAATTGGCTAGAACGAAATTTCAACATCGTAGCCAACGAAGAAACTTTAGGCTACTCGGACAACGAATGGAAATAAGAAGTTATTAAGTTTAAAAAAAAGAAAACTATAAAATAGGAAGAGAATGTTCTAGGTATCGGAACAATCGATAACCTCTCATCAAATATTACTTATCAGTGAAACGGTCCACCCAAGGGTGCCTCCGTACACATGCTTTATCAGATCTTACAGTAGAATGAAATTCAGAATACTAGTATCAAAATGATATCCTTACTATGATTTCAATGTACGACGCACAATCTCATTTTGAATAGAAGAAAGGATTCATGAGGAATATCTGGATGTTAGATCATCCCTGTTCTCAACAAGTTGATAAATATTTATGGGCTCGACTGAAGAGTGCAAGTATGAAAGAAGTAGTCAAATATCAATATTCGTTTAGGAATATTCATTGATTAATTAAGGAAACAATTGTTGAACATTCCTTGGATAATTGAAAGGAAGTGTAAATAGTCCTGAACAGAACGAAATAATTATAAACTTCAAATAGAATACTCGGGGATCAAATAAGATACTTTTGATGAGTCCCGGTTTAGAGAAAGTATATCACTGGTGGTTATTCCACAAGTTTGAAGTAGAATGCTAGAAGGATTACCTGATATAAACTAATCGAGGTAACATGGTTAATGAAAAGTTTAAAATGAAGTAGTGCACCAGCCGGTAGTTACCAAAATAAATTAATAATCATTCGTGCATCTCATTATCACCACTATGAGGGTAACTCCATTTCTTCGTCTTCGTAATACAAGACACCAACTAGTGCGTCTCTCAATCTTCATCTTAGAGTCAATTATCGAGTTAGGGTTTCACAAATATATCTATCATTTTCGTGCTTTATCTTGAAGACCAAGCTTCACATCATTCCGGGGACACCTGCTAAGTCCATAGGGTCCTACTTCATGCCTTCCGACAAGAATCACGAGTGGCCAGTTCCCCCTGGGAACAGATCAAAGAGATCTCTCAGGGATCTCAGTGCAGTCCATAGGTTCAGTGGCGGGTGTGTGCATGTGAACATATACCAAAAATATTGAGGTCTACAATACATATATACGTAGTCCCTGATAACATCTTTATCAAAGGATCCCACTCTAGACCCATTGGTCTTTTCTTTTGGTAGACTCTGAGATCACTGTATCGCTCGATGCAACCATATTCAACTTCACTTGAGTCCCTTTGTTAATTCTACTTGTTTGTTCACTAAGTTGAACTACCATGCTCTAGCGTCCGAATCATGCGTGGAATTATCTAGCACGCTCGTCTTATGATAACATTCTCGTATAACACATGTAAAATTCGCCATCAAGAGTAATGAAATCCACAACGGCATAGTAACCACCTTTCAGGTAAACCCGTTACTTATCGAAAATTGGATCTTATAGCCAAAGTAAAAGACTTTCAATATTCCAAGTACTAAGTACCCTTACTTATGTAGGGATGTCTAAACTTCTTGATGTGTTAAATTATGTCTAACCGCAAGCGCACGGTATCTATTGTAGTTGATATTAGCAAATACGGGTCGATTCCTCAAGGAGACAGTTTCAATCTCAATTCAATTGTTATCAATTGTTCTCAGTCACAAACGATTGTTGGAGAATTGTGTTAACTACTAAAACAAATATAACAAAGGTTTTAAATCAATTAATTAAAGGATCTAGGGCAATTCAGGTTCACCATGTTTACACCAAACAAATCACAAAAGTATAGCTTTTCAATGGGATTAAGTAATTAAAGCAATGGTTAATCTTTCTCAAGCATTAATACTCTCAGAATATCTAATGATGTTTTCACACTCACCTTCAATTCCGCTAATTGTATGTAAGCCTCTAGTAGTAAAATCTTTCGATCTATTACTCCTATTGCAATCGATTAATCCGTGATATTGCGCAATTACACAAATTAAGAATTATAACATATCAATCAGAATTACTCTTTACCCATCGATCTACTAATCAAATTAAGCCCAAATCATGGTGCAAACATGGCTCCCCTTAATACCCTAGAATTAAACTACTCACTCATTCTAGAAGTAAAAGCAATAATAATAATGAAAGAAGCCATGTAAAACATATAATAATAAAACAAGAGAATAAAGAATACCTCAAACTTTGTATTAACGAAGAACAATGAAGATCCAAATTAAACCAAGTGCTTACAAAAGAAGAGATGAAGAGAGCAAAGACCAAAAACCCTAGCTTATGTAAAAAACGTCTGTATATGTCTATCTCCCTCTCTATTTTCACGTCCCTCCTCTTTTATAATAAAACTCATTAATAAAATCTGATCTCTCTCTCCTAATAAAAGTATTTTTAATATCCTAATCAATTTACAAAAAGATATCCATAATTAAATAGGATTTTCTTGTAAAATTCGTCACTTATTTTTCTCCTCTGTTTCTGGGCTTTTCCAGTTGGATTTTGCTTACTGGACCACCTCTGAATTAAAGATAATTCCCTAAGCTTCGCGTGGACAGTAAGATCGTCAAATTCTGACTTCTGGAACTCAAGATATGACCCAAACAGTGCAGGCAGCCCGTGTAGCCCAATATTACGAATTTTCTCCTATTTTATCTCCAAAATAGCTCTTTTTTCTCCAAATCCTTCCAAGTCATGAATTCTTTATTTCCTACAATAAAACAATAAAATCTATTAAATAAAAATCCAAATCAATGCAAAACACAATAAATATGAGAATAAAATCATCTAAAATATATATAAAAATATACTCTATCAAACATCCCCACACTTAGCATTTGTACGTCCTCGGGCAAATAAGTGAAATAAAAACTAAGTCCTAACAAACATCACTTTCGTAGATGACACGATTGCATTGAGCATATATGCAACAAGCCGTTAAACCCCTAGGCAGCCCTAGTAGGACGAGTGTTGTCTCGTGAGGGTTTATAGTAAATATACCCACAAAATTCATCTAACCATGCAAAAGATCAATGCTAACACAACACCACACACACAAGTCCTCTCATGCCACATCAACTTAAGAATCAAAGTAAACATACGATGTCTTGGTGTCGAAAGTGCAAGTATTCACGTAGTCTACTCAACCAACATGCAGAAGGTCATAAAAATTCATGTCAAGTGTAAAAATCGTTGGTAATCATGCTAAGCCCACAAGAAACACATCTTTAAGTCTAAACCTGGGATCTCCTATGCCAAAACAAGTAATAACTCACCTTTCACTCAAAAACGAATATTCACTCAAGAATAAGGTTAAGTGTATCACTCAATTCCAACAAAATCATAAACACAACTTGACACTCGCAATCAATCTCACTCTCAACACAACATACATCACTGATGACAATCAAAAGGTCTTTATTCGGGTTGTAGCGTGGGCTAGGGACCAGGTATGTCAAGTAAAGCTAAAACAGGTTAAATGTCAAAAGCTAGTACCCAACAATAATCATTATTCAATTCCCTTTCTATTAAAACAAATACTTCCCCACACTTAGATTTTTCAATAACTCTTACATAATAACTTGACTAGTCGAATGAAGAAGGATCATACAAACATAAGAATGCTCTCAAATTTATTCATTTTTTTTCTTTTTTTTTTCTATTTTTTATTCTTTTTTTTTTCTTTTTTTTTCCGAGAGCGAAGGAATAAGCACAATGATCCATAGATATTTTTATGAATTTCGACTAGCAAGCATCAACCCAAAATCAATAATCCCCAAAAGTATGATCATCAATAAAACCCCCCCTTTTTGCACACCTTATTACTCCCTTAAGCACGATACTAGCCTTTGACAATTAAGGTTCAAATTTAATGTAAGGCCAATAGAATAAAAAGGATAATGGCAAGTAATGTGGTGTGTCACCGAAAGAATAGGATTAAGCTCAATGGGTTAACTAATTGATCATGTTTAAAAGGTGTGGAAATATGGGAAACACGAGGTTATACCTAATTGCCTTTATCATCTCATCATCAAGTAATGTCATGCATTTCAAGAAAGATCTCAAGTAAGTGCTAGCAATGTAAACAACATGTGGACACTCAAGCAAACGAAAAATCATGCAAAAGATATGCATATAGGCTCAAAACTCACTTGGTGTGACAAAACATAATCAATCCCAGGTAACAAGACTCTCTAACGCACCTACTTGTACTCAAAGCATGAAAACCAAGTCATCTTGCACATATTCATGTCATTCTAATCACTTACAACATCCAATTAAGTCTACCAGCTTCAACTTGCTAGTGAAAGTGTGTGCACAAGAACAAAGCACGTCACTTCTCATACAAAAGCGTCAATAAACACAAGAATTCTACACATGCATGGGTGTATCAAGCAAAATACAACAACTAATCAAATTGCATGGCTAGAATTATTTTTGGTATTTTTAATTTTTTAATTTTTTTTTTAAAATAACATTGAGAACCCTTCCCCACACTTAAGCGGTTCATTGTCCCCAATGAACTAATGAACAAGATACAAAAATACAACTAAAAACAAAATAAAACTACACTAAAAAGAAAAGAAAGAAAACTCCCCTGGAATCAAGGTGTCGGGTGTGAAAACCAAAACCCCACTCAACAATAGCTTCACCAACATCCACCAAGAAATATCCCACCAAAAACCACCAAGCAATATCACTCCAAAAATACCCAATTAACAAGAATATTACAAAACCCCCAATTTACAAGAACACAAATTCGTAATAAAAAATAAAATATAGAAGAGATATCCCAACTACGAATCAAAGAGGTGAACTTGTACTAATTTTCCCCCAAACTTGAAATTTTAGAGATGTAGAGAAGGAAAATAATAAATTGGGTGTGTATGTATGGGTATATATAGACAATGGAGTGATATGATGAATATAAAAATTTTAATGTGAAAAGGAAAAATTTTGGGTGGGATTTGGAATTTGATATAGGATAGAAATAGGATTTAGGGATTAAAAAGAAATAAAAATAATAATAAAAATAATATTAATATTAATAATAAAAATAATAATAATAATAATAAATATAGGTTTAGAATTTTTTTGAAGAAAAGATGGAGGTTTTTGGAATTGAAATAGGAAAAGAATCAGGTAAAATAGGGGTATAAATAGAATGGGAGTTGAAAAAGTTTTTTTTATATATATATATATAAACGTACACAGGTGAACCAGGTGAACAACAACAATCACCTCACTGTAAGCCGCGCAACCTGCCGCGCGTGGGAAGCAATCTGCGCCAAGACCAGTTGCGCAGGCGCAAGCTGCGTGACTCCCCCGCAAACTGCCTCTCCTCCAGTAACGCAGGCGCAACCTGCGTTACACACCCGCAAACTGCCCCACTTGCAGAAACGCAGGGGCAACCTACGTTACACACCAAATTTGATTTTTTTTTTTTCTACAACAAGGCTTGGGTTGCCTCCCAAGAAGCGCTTTTGTTTAACGTCGTTGGCTCGACTCAGCTGGTTCAGATCTCCGTGGAGGGGTTGTCAAGATAAATCACTTCCATCTTTCCTACGAATGCACCATCCACATATAATTTAAGGCGTTGACCGTTGACCTTAAATTTCCTTCCATCCGGTGCCATAACTTCAATAGCACCATAAAATGTGACATCGGTGACGGTAAAAGGTCCAGACCATCTTGATCTGAGCTTCCCTGGAAAAAGTCGAAGTCTGGAATTGAACAACAACACCTTGTCACCAACCTGAAAATCTCTTCTCTGAATCATCTTGTCATGCATCTTCTTCGTTCTCTCCTTGTAAAGCCGAGAATTGTCATAAGCATCAAAACGAAGCTCATCTAACTCATTAAGTTGAAGAAGTCTAGCTTGCCCCGCAGCCTTCAAATCCATGTTGAGTTCTTTGATAGCCCAAAAGGCGCGATGTTCCAACTCCACTGGCAAGTGACATGCTTTACCATAGATCAACCGATAAGGAGTGGTTCCTATAGGTGTTTTGTATGCCGTCCGATAAGCCCACAAAGCATCTTCTAACTTCAAGTACCAATCTTTCCTTGACTTTGCAACCATCTTCTCCAAAATGCTTTTAATTTGGCGATTAGAAACCTCCACTTGGCCGCTTGTTTGAGGGTGATATGCAAGAGCAACCTTGTGAGTAACGCCATATTTCTTCAACAAAGTTTCAAACTGTCGATGGCGGAAATGAGAACCACCATCACTTATCACTGTTCTAGGAACTCCAAATCGAGGGAAGATGATATTCTTGAAAAGCTTCATTACTACCTTGGAATCATTGGTTACCGATCCAACTGCTTCAACCCACTTGGACACATAATCGACAGCAACTAAGATGTATCTCATTCCACAAGAACTTGGGAAAGGTCCCATAAAATCAACACCCCATACGTCAAATATATCGACTTCAAGAATACCGGTTTGAGGCATCTCATGGCGTTTAGAAATATTACCCGTCCTTTGACATGCATCACACGTCAAACAGAAAGCGCGAGCATCCTTAAATAGAGACGGCCAAAAGAACCCGGATTGCAGTACCTTAGCAGCAGTTTTGGAAGGACCATGGTGGCCTCCACATGCGAGAGAATGACAATGCTTGAGAATGTCATGTACTTCGAACTCAGGGACACATCTACGAAAGATTCCATCAGCACATTTGCGATACAAGAAAGGGTCATCCCAAAAATATTATTTAGCATCATGATAAAACCTCTTTCTTTGCTGATAAGTCAATTCTGGAGGGTGAGATCCACTAACACAGAAATTTGCAAAATCTGCATACCATGGAGTTTGAGTAGCAACCGAAAACAAGTGATCATCTGGAAAAGAATCGTCAATAAGAGTGTTTGACGCAATATCTGATTTGAAACGCAACCGTGAAAGATGATCCGCAACCACATTCTCAGCACCCTTCTTGTCTTTGATTTCTACGTCAAATTCTTGGAGTAACAGAATCCAACGAATAAGCCTTGGCTTTGCTTCCTTTTTCGCCAACAGATACTTAAGTGCCGAATGATCAGTGTGAACAATGACCTTGGAGCCAATGAGATATGCTCGGAATTTGTCAAGAGCGTAGACCACAGCTAGAAGTTCCTTCTCAGTCGTAGCATAATTGACTTGAGCTTCATCCAAGATTTTACTTGCATAGTAGATGGCGTGCAATACCTTGTCTTTCCTTTGACCGAGAACTGCTCCAACTGCATAATCACTTGCATCACACATGATTTCAAATGGAAGATTCCAATCTGGAGATTGAATGATTGGTGCACTTATCAAGGCTTCCTTAATCCTGTTAAAAGACTCCAAACAAGCATCAGTAAACACAAAGGTGGCATCCTTAAGCAACAATTGAGTGAGGGGTTTTGCAATTTTTGAAAAATCTTTTATAAAACGACGATAAAAACCTGCATGACCAAGGAAACTCCTCACTCCCTTGACATTAACAGGAGGAGGAAGTTTCTCAATCACCTCAATTTTTGCTTTGTCAACTTGGATGCCACGTTCAGAAATCAAATGACCAAGTACCACTCCTTCATTGACCATGAAGTGGCACTTTTCCCAATTCAAAACCAAATTCACCTCTTCACAACGTTTAAGCACTTTAGAAAGATTATGCAGACATACATCAAAATCAGACCCATAAACACTGAAATCATCCATAAATACTTCCATGATAGACTCTATGAAATCAGAAAATATAGCAGTCATGCAACGCTGAAAAGTAGCAGGGGCATTGCACAAACCAAAAGGCACTCTACGATATGCAAAGGTACCATATGGGCAAGTAAATGTAGTCTTTTCTTGGTCATCAGGATGTATAGGGATCTGAAAGAACCCTGAATATCCATCTAAATAGCAAAAGTACTTATGCTTAGCAAGTCTTTCTAACATCTGATCAATGAAAGAGAGAGGGTAATGGTCTTTTCTAGTAGCAGTGTTTAACTTACGGTAATCAATGCACATTCGCCAACCGGTGACAATTCGAGTGGGAATTAATTCATCTTTATCATTTTTAATTACCGTTGTTCCTCCTTTCTTAGGGACTACCTGAACTGGGCTTACCCATTTAGAATCAGAAATTGGGTAAATGATACCTGCATCTAACAACTTCAAAACTTCTTTTTTAACAACCTCTTGCATGTTAGGGTTCAAGCGACGTTGTCCCTGTATGCAAGGCTTATGGTCATCATCTAAGTGAATTCTATGCCTGAAAAAGTCTGGGCTAATCCCTGTAAGATCATCAATACTATACCCAATAGCTTTTCTATGTGCACGCAAAATAGTAAGAAGCTTAAAAACCTGATTATCATCAAGACTAGAGCTAACAATCACATGACAAGTCTTTTCATCATCAAGAAACACATATTTAAGATTAGATGGCAAAGACTTTAGCTCTAACTTGTTTACCTGAGGTTCACCACAAGAAGTGACAGTGTTGGTTACCTCACAATTCGGATCAGCTGCACCATCCAACTCAAGAATCAATGAATCGACTTCAGCATGTCCTTCCCCTTCTGAAGCTTCAAGCATGAGCACTGCTTCCAATGCATCATTCAATAGAATCTGAGGCGTCTCATCTCGGACAATTCCATCTATAATATCAATCCTGCAACAAGTATTCTCAAGCAAAGGGGATTTAAGAGCAGAGGTTAGAGTAAAAGTAATTTTATCATCACCAACGCTCAATGTGAGAGTCCCACTTTTAACATCAATTACAGCACCTGCAGTACAGAGAAATGGTCTACCTAAAATAATAGGTATTTGGCTGTCCTCTTCCATATCTAGAACTACAAAGTCTACAGGAATATAGAATTTTCCAACCCTAACCGGCACATCCTCTAAAATTCCTAGAGGATATTTTATCGAACGGTTTGCCATTTGCAAAGTCATCTATGTACATTTTAATTCTCCCATGTTTAGTTTTTGAAAAACTGAGAGAGGCATGACTGAGACACTAGTGCCTAAATCACATAAAGCTTTATCAATGAACAATGCACCTAAATGACACGGGATCGAAAAACTACCAGGATCTTTAAGCTTAGGTGGAGACTTATTTTGTAAAACAGCACTACACTCTTCAGTAAAAGCTACTGTCTCTACCTCACCAAAAGACCTTTTCTTAGTGAGAATATCCTTAAGAAACTTTGCATATGATGGAACTTGAGAAATTAAATCAGTGAAAGGAACTGTTACCTCAAGATTCTTGACAAGTGTCATGAACTTACCAAACTGCTGATCCACCTTAGTTCTGTTCATCCTGCTAGGGAATGGGAGCTTTGGCACAAATGGTGGAGGAGTAACTGCAGTCTTCTCTTTATCCTTTTTCTTGCTTTCTTCAGTTTCATCTTCGTTTGCATCTTCCACAACTTTCTCTACCTTGTCTTCCTCAGAATTCTCTTTTTCTTTCTCAGTAGGAACATCATCAGTAGGCATTGGAGGAGCATCATATGTACGACCACTCCTAAGAGCAATGGCATTCACATTTTCCTTTGGCTGAGTTGATTGTGCTGGTAGAGAGCCTTGTTGCCTTGTAGATGAAGAACTAGCCATTTGAGTAATCTGAGTTTCCAACATCTTATTATGAATCTCCATCTGGTTCATCTTTCTGTTGGTATCATCCATACTCTTTTACATTTGTAACAATATCTTCATCATGTCACCTTGATTATCAGCCTGTGCAGCTTGATTTGCTTGAGGAGCATAATTCTGATAGGGCTTCTGGAATCCAGGGGGATTCATAGGTCCTTGGGGAGGCCTATACTGCTGCTGTGGAGGAGGCTGGTACGACTGCTGATATTGCTGCTGATTAGGAACATTTGAATTCTGAGCATTATTGTTCCTATATGAGAAGTTAGGATGATCTTTCCAACCAAGATTGTAAGTGTTGGAGTACGGATTGTACTGCTGCCTCTGTTGGAAAACATTCGCTTGCTCCATCTGAAAATTTTGTGAATTTTGAGCATTGTATTGGCAATCATTACCATAGTGACCTTGGATGCCACAGACTTCACAAACAGGATTATTCATAAGAGCCATGGATGACAATGCATTGATGCTCATAGGTTGAGTAGAGGGCTGAGATGTCTTCAATGAGTGGATCTCCTGAGTTAATGCAGCTAGTTGAGATGATAATAAAGAATAAGCATCCACTTCAAATTTACCCCCTTTCTTGGTTGCTCTCAGATTACTGAAGTGATTGGCAGCCAAATTTGAAAGAAAAGCATATGCATCATCAACTCCTTTATCCAGAAATATACCACCTGCAGCGTTATCAACCATACCTTTTGTCTCAGGATCAAGACCATTGTAGAAGCGTTTAAGCAGAAAAAACTTCTCATGACCATGGTGAGGGAATGCACGTTGATAATCCTTGAATCTGTCCCAAGCATCCCGTAGAGATTCACCATAATCTTGCTTAAAACCCATCATCTTGTCGATCAAGTCGTCGGTTCTGTTAGGAGGGAAGAACTCAGTTAAGAAGGCTTGAGCTATCTCATCCCACTTGGTCAAGTCAATATCGTTCAACCACTTTTGAGCTTTATCACGAAGAGAGAAACCGAACAACATGACTTTCAACTGGTCTGGAGTGACTCCCTGATGTTTAATTGTAGAACAGAGCTGTTGAAACCGTTGCAGATGATTTGTAGGGTCTTCAGAGGCAAGCCCAGCAAATTGATTATGTTGGATCATAGTGAGCAAAGCAGGCTTGATCTCGAAATTTGCTGCTTGAATTGCTGGCATAGCAAGGCCAGTAGGTACCCCACTCGAAGAGGGCTGTGATTAGTTCTTCAAAGATTTGGGAGGAAGGTCCGCCATCTCAATCTTTGATTCAGATATCTTTTGCTGCTTCTCTTTCCTTTATTGATCTATATATTGTTGACAAGTAATTCCAGAATATGGACTTAGAGGAGTTGTATCCTCTTTCGCTTGATCTTCTTTCGTTTGAGACCTGGTCCTGGGCATCAACAACTAAACAAGGAAAAGCAGTAAGATCGGTCTCAGTTGGAACAAGAGTTCCAAAGAGACAAGAGAAACAATCTAAAACAATCAAACTAAAATAATAGAAACTAGGCGTCTCCCCGGCAGCGGCCCAAAAACTTGATGTGTTAAATTATGTCTAACCGCAAGCGCACGGTATCTATTGTAATAGATATTAGCAAATACGGGTCGATTCCTCAAGGAGACAGTTTCAATCTCAATTCAATTGTTATCAATTGTTCTCAGTCACAAACGATTGTTGGAGAATTGTGTTAACTACTAAAACAAATATAACAAAGGTTTTAAATCAATTAATTAAAGGATCTAGGGCAATTCATGTTCACCATGTTTACACCAAACAAATCACAAAAGTATAGCTTTTCAATGGGATTAAGTAATTAAAGCAATGGTTAATATTTCTCAAGCATTAATACTCTCAGAATATCTAATGATGTTTTCACACTCACCTTCAATTCCGCTAATTGTATGTAAGCCTCTAGTAGTAAAATCTTTCGATCTATTACTCCTATTGCAATCGATTAATCCGTGATATTGCGCAATTACACAAATTAAGAATTATAACATATCAATCAGAATTACTCTTTACCCATCGATCTACTAATCAAATTAAGCCCAAATCATGGTGCAAACATGGCTCCCCTTAATACCCTAGAATTAAACTACTCACTCATTCTAGAAGTAAAAGCAATAATAATAATGAAAGAAGCCATGTAAAACATATAATAATAAAACAAGAGAATAAAGAATACCTCAAACTTTGTATTAACGAAGAACAATGAAGATCCAAATTAAACCAAGTGCTTACAAAAGAAGAGATGAAGAGAGCAAAGACCAAAAACCCTAGCTTATGTAAAAAACGTCTGTATATGTCTATCTCCCTCTCTATTTTCACGTCCCTCCTCTTTTATAATAAAACTCATTAATAAAATCTGATCTCTCTCTCCTAATAAAAGTATTTTTAATATCATAATCAATTTACAAAAAGATATCCATAATTAAATAGGATTTTCTTGTAAAATTCGTCACTTATTTTTCTCCTCTGTTTCTGGGCTCTTCCAGTTGGATTTTGCTTACTGGACCACCTCTGAATTAAAGATAATTCCCTAAGCTTCGCGTGGACAGTAAGATCGTCAAATTCTGACTTCTGGAACTCAAGATATGGCCCAAACAATGTAGGCAGCCCGTGTAGCCCAATATTACGAATTTTCTCCTATTTTATCTCCAAAATAGCTCTTTTTGCTCCAAATCCTTCCAAGTCATGAATTCTTTATTTCCTACAATAAAACAATAAAATCTATTAAATAAAAATCCAAATCAATGCAAAACACAATAAATATGAGAATAAAATCATCTAAAATATATATAAAAATATACTCTATCAATTCTTCATTCTTAAAATGCCGCCTTCTAAACTGTGGAGGACTATGGGCCACAAAATTTATGCCAGCCTAGTCATCCGATCATATTGGCAATATCGCCTCTACCTCAGCTGCTCTTGAGATTTTGCTCTGCTTCCTATATCATTACCTATGATAGGTCATGTACGACTCTCAAACCTCTATTCATCATTCCAAGGGTCTCTAAGGATTCTATCGACCCTAGCATAATATGTAATAACCCTAACTTTAACAAAGCTACAGTGGTCACATGAATAGTAAATTTCGAGGATTTAGAGAAATGGTACATAGGTACTTTATAATGGAAACATAAAATGAATAAACAGAAACCATATTAGTGTTGTGCAATGGAAATAAGTGACTCGAAATGACGTTAGATTTCAGAAATTCCTGAAACATGGATTTTGAGGATTTTGATTTCGAATAAGCTTCTATTAGATATTAAGGAGCATGGAAACATTATAAGAATTATATATTGAGGGATTAGTGAATTTAGATTTGAGCCAGGGGATTTTTAAGTTAAGAGAATACCAAAGGAAATTGGATTGTTAAATGGTTTCAAAACCACTGAGATAATGAGGTACACTCGAAACGAACCACAATTAGACGAGTATGGAAACCAAGCAACCAAGATTAGTAATATAACAAGGATACATACCATATTATTTACCAATGTGATGGGCATTTTACTTAGAAAACTTAGAAAATAAGAGATTAGAAAATCCAAGTGGTATCACTTTCCATTAACTTGTTTTAAGGGGGTAAATTAGTAACTTTGCAAGCTTTTAATCACTAAATATCTTCCAAGGCTTCTAGGACAAGCTAAAGCTAACAAATATTAACAAGATTAAAGAGGGATAAGATCAAAACAAAGAACAAAACTCTCTCCCCCATCCATATTACAATTTTCGGCCAAAACTAGAACAGCCCAGTAAAATGAGCATAACTTCTTCGTTTCTCAGCCAAATTTTGCGTTCTATAGCTTTTTAGAAAGCCCATGAGATAACCTACAAGTCGTATTTCACAAGAGTTTTCCAGAAAAGCA